>CM038675.1:688003376-690403376 GCA_021605145.1 Aegilops bicornis
TCCAGGAAGCACAGCAGGTCGCACTCGACAGTGCAGTCAACGATCTGGTCGATGCGTGGGAGCGGGAACAGATCTTGGGGGCAGGCCTTGTTGAGGTTGGTGAAGTCGACGCACATTCGCTCCTTCCCGCCTTTCTTCGGCACTACAACAGGGTTCGGCAGCCATTCGGGGTACCGAACCTCGTGAATGGCACCCGCTGCCTCCAACTTGCGGGTCTCTTGGACGATGAAGGCCTGCTTCTCCGTGGACTGCCGTCTTGCCTGCTGCTTCATGGGGTGCACATTGGGGCATACCCTTAAGTGGTGTTGAATCACTTCTCTCGAGACCCCCACCAACTGATTGGGCTCCCCTGCGAATATGTCCTTGTTTGCGCGCAAGAACTTCACCAACGCTTCCTCTTGGCTTGGGTCGAGGCCGGCACCTATGGTAAAGGTGGCTCCTGAGGACCCGTCCTCATTGACCGGCACCTGCTTGGTTTCCGCCTTGTCTTGGGTGAACAGCTGCTTCTTCTTGGTTTGTGCAGCACCCCTGGGCTCGGAGGTGCCAACATCTGTGGGCTGCGCCGCCGCGGCTGTCTTGAGGGCGAGCTTGAGCGCCACCAGGACCTCCTTAGCGTCCCCCTTGACGGTGAGGACGCCCTTGCTTCCAGGCATCTTCATGAGGTTGTAGGCCGGATGGGTCGCTGCCATGAACTGGGCCAACGCCGGGTATCCGAGGATGGCGTTGTATGGGGGGGCGATGCGGGCGATATCAAAGTCGACTAGCTCGGTGCGGTAGTTGTCGCGTGTGCCGAAGGTGACGAGGAGGCAGATCTGCCCCAAGGAGTGGGCGGTGCCGCCGCCAACCCCTGAGAAAGGCTTGCTGAGGCTGAGTCGCTCGAGCGGCACATAAAGAAGGTTGAAGGCCTCCACGGAGAGCACGTTGAGGCCGATGCCGCCGTCGATGAGGGTCTTGGTGACGGCCACGTTGCAGACGGTGGGCGTGCAGAGCACCGGAAGCATGCCCGAGCCAGTGGTGGTGACGGGGTGGTCTTCTGAGTCGAAGGTGAGGTCGGCCTCAGGCACAGCCCAGCCTGGCAGAGCCCCCAGGCGCTTGGAAGCGGCGCCGATCTGGCGAAGGAATGGCTTGATGTGGCGATCTGAAGGCGGCGCTTGGGAGTCGCCTAGCAGGGCCGCGACCGCGTGGTGCGCCGGTGCCGCGTAGTGCGTAGTGAAGAGGTCGCGCAGCTCCTCCCAGGATGCCATCGTGGATCCGGGGAGGTTGAGCAGCCAGGCGCGTGGCGTGCCGGTGAGGGCCATGGGAAACCAGTTGGCCATGACCTTGTCGTCGCCCCCGGCCTCGAGGACGGCCTCCTCATATGCCAGCGGGAAAACTGTCGGGTCCGCCGCACCGTCGTAGCACGGCGGCATCTCCGGCTTGAACCTGGGTGGCCACTGCACCTGTCGCAAGGCGGGGGCCAGGGCTCGGAGCCCCTTGGCCCCGTTGTCAGCGCCGGCCGTCGGAGTCGGTAGTGGGGCGACTGCCATGAGGGCGGAGCGCGGTGGAGGTGCTCCGTGAGCTACATCGCCAGTAGCTGGCGGAGGGCGAGGCGGAGAGAGGGATGGCGTAGGGGAGCCCCCTGCGGCGTGGACAAGCTCGGCGATGCGGCCGAGCCAGTCCTCGTAGAGGTCGTCGACCGGGCGGTAGCGCAGGAGCTCGTGCACCATGAGGAGCGCGGCCCGTGCGTCCATGGGAGCGCGACGAGTGTGGGACGGTGAACCAGTGGGAGTCGGCGATGGAGTGGCGGTCCGGCCGTCCCGCCGCACCGAGGGGTGCAGCGAGGACGCTTGCTGCTCGTTCCCCGCCGGGCCGGTTGTGGCGTTGGCGGCAGGCGACGGAGAACGACGCGGTGGCTGGCCGACGGGAGCCGTCTGAGCGACGCGGGTGGCGAGGGCAGCCCGACGCCAAAGACGAAACCGAAGGCGTCCGCCATGGAGACGACAGAGTGAGGCGACGCGGGGCGACGGAAGGGAAGCTTCAGCGCACCCCTACCTGGCGCGCCAAATGTCGGATCACGGGTTCCGGCAAAACCCTTAAGGTTCGAACTCTGGGGTGCGCGCGAAGTTCTTTCCCTCCTACCGATCCACGCCCTAGGATTGCTAAGATCTCGCAGACGAACTCGATGAACTCACAACACAAAAGACACAAGATTTATATTGGTTCGGGCCACCATTGTGGTGTAATACCCTACTCCAGTGTGGTGGTGGTGGATTGCCTCTTCGGCTGATGAACAGTACAAGGGGAAGAACAGCCTCCTGAGGTTGAGGTGTTCTTGTTCTTGGTGTGTGGCTAAGGATCGGGTGAGATGCCTCTGGATGAGTTCTCCACAAGCTGCCCTCTACGGTGGTGGCTAGTTCTACTTATGTAGGCCCTGGTCCTCTCCCCAAATATTGAGCGGGAAGGGAGCCAACAACGGCCAATTTGAAAGGGGACAGTTAGTACAGCTTATCCTGACAAAAGCGGTCTTCGCCTGCAAAAGGCTCTGGTGGTGACGCCGCCTTGGGCTCCATGGTGACCTCCGTCTTGTCGTCCTGCTGGTCTTGGTCTCGTTGCACCGATATGGAAACCTTTGCTTGATGCCTCGGTACTCCGCGCATGCGCTTGCCTCCTTAGCACCAAAGGGGAAACAAGGACGCTGCATGCGCTGGCGCCCGCCTGGCGTCCGCCTGGTCTCGATCGTCATGGCTTACGTCACGAGAACCTCGCGAGGTCTGCCTTGCCTTGATCTCTCCGCCCCTCGCGAGCTTGCCTGATTAGGCCGCTCCTGAGGAGGTCTTGTGTCGTCTGCTTCGCGAGGCTTGGCCCCTCGCGAGGGTCTTGAATGCCTTGTTGATGAAGATGGGACGTACAGGCCTGCTAGCACAGCCACGCCATGGGCCGCTGGCAGGCAAGTCTGGGGCCCCCGTTCCCAGAACGCCAACAGAAACCCTTAATGAAGAGATGAGGCTCTGATACCAATTTAAAGGATCGATATGGTTGACTAAAGAGGGGTGAATAGGCAAGTACCAATTTTTAGCTTTTCTTAACAAATTAGGTTTAGCAACAAAAAGGTTGTCTAGATATGCAACTACGTGAACAACCTATATGATGCTAGCAACAATAACAATGCAAGCAAGCAAGAGATACAACACAAGTAAAGCTTGCACAAAGTAAAGGTAAGAAATAACCGCAAGTGGAGCCAGTGGAGACGAGGATCTGTTACCGAAGTTACTTCCCTTTGAGGGGAAGTACGTCTCCGTTGGAGCGGTGTGAAGTCACAATGCTCCCCAAGAAGCCACTAGGGCCACCGTATTCTCCTCACGCCCTCGCACAATGCAAGATTCCATGATTCTACTAGTAGTGCCCTTGAAGGCGGCAACCGAACCTTTACAAACAAGGTTGGGGTAATCTCCACAACCAAATTGGAGGCTCCCAACACCACCACGAAGCTTCACCACAATGGGATGTGGCTCCGAGGTGACCTCAACCGTCTAGGGTTCTCAAACACCCAAGAGTAACAAGATCCGCAAGGGGTTAGTGGGGGGGTCAAATTTCTCTTGGTGGAAGTGTAGATCTAGGCCTTCTAAACCAATCCTTATGAAATCAACAAGTTTGATTGGCTAGGAAGAGAGATCGGGAAAGAATGAGCTTTTGAGCAACAATGTAGCTTGGGGGAGGAAGAGGTGAGTCCACTTGGAGAAGAAGACTCACTTATATAGTGGGGAAAAGATTCCAACCGTTATGCCCCTTCAGCCCATGCACAAGCGATAGTACCGCTCGGGCGAGCGGTACTTCCGCTGGCACAGATGTTCTAGCAATGGTGTTCAACTGAACAAGTCGGAGAGGCGGTAGTGCCACTGGAGCGGTACTACCGCTCCCACCAGCGGTACTACTACGAAGTGTTGAGCAATCAGCAGAAACAACGGTAGTAGAGAAGGACAGTGTGGTAGTGCCGCCCAAAGCGTACTACCGTTGGCTAGTAAGCTCTACTTCCGCTCGAAGGACAAAGCAGTCCAGAGGACTAAAAATAAGCGGTACTCCTAGCGGTAGTGGAACAGCGGTACTTCCGCCGGGGCGGTACTATTGCTCCGGAGCGGTACTTCCGCTTAACTGTTAGATGCCCAATAAATCTGCGGTAGTGGAGTGCTAGTCAGAGCCGCGGTACCACCGGAGCGGTACTACCGCACTGAACTATCGCCCTACTACCGCCCATTTATAGAGCACTAAAAATAGGCGGCAGTACAGTTAGAGTGGTACTACCATGGTGCAGAGCGGTACTACCGCTTATGTGCCTCAAGAAAGCCCATGCATAAGGAAGGACACGCTCCAGTGGCAGGAAGGAAAGAGGATGTTGGAAATATGCCCTAGAGGCAATAATAAAATGGTTATTATTGTATTTCCTTGTTCATGATAATTGTCTATTGTTCGTGCTATACTTGTATTAACTGGAAACCGTAATACATGTGTGAATACATAGATCACAACATATCCCTAGTAAGCCTCTAGTTGACTAGCTCGTTGATCAATAGATGGTTATGGTTTCCTGACCATGGACATTGGATGTCATTGATAACGGGATCACATCATTAGGAGAATGATGTGATGGACAAGACCCAATCCTAAGCATAGCTCAAGATCGTGTAGTTCGTTTGCTAGAGCTTTTCTAATGTCAAGTATCATTTCCTTAGACCATGAGATTGTGCAACTCCCGGATACCGTAGGAGTGCTTTGGTGTATCAAACGTCACAACGTAATCGGGTGACTATAAAGGTGCACCATGGGTATCTCCGAAAGTGTACATTGGGTTGGAACGAATCGAGACTAGGATTTGTCACTCCGTATGACGGAGAGGTATCTCTGGGCCCACTCGGTAATGCATCATCATAATGAGCTCAATGTGACTAAGGAGTTAGACATGGGATCATGCGTTACGGAATGAGTAAAGAGACTTGCCGGTAACAAGATTGAACGAGGTATGGGGATACCGACGATCGAATCTCGGGCAAGTAACATACCGATAGACAAAGGGAATTGAATACGGGATTGATTGAATCCCCGACATCGTGGTTCATCCGATGAGATCATCGTGGAACATGTGGGAGCCAACATGGGTATCCAGATCCCGCTGTTGGTTATTGGCTGGAGAACGTCTCGGTCATGTCTACATGGTTCCCGAACCCGTAGGGTCTACACACTTAAGGTTCGGTGACGCTAGAGTTGTTATGGGAAATAGTATGTGGTTACTGAAGGTTGTTCGGAGTCCCGGATGAGATCCCGGACGTGCCGAGGAACTTCGGAATGGTCCGGAGGTGAATATCAATATATTGGACGAAGGGTATTGGAGTCCGGAATTGTTCTGGGAGTACCGGGTGACGACCAGCGTGACCGAAAGGTGTTTCGGAGGCCCCGGCAAGCCTTGGGGGGCCTTATGGGCCAAGGGGAGGGGGCACATCAGCCCACTAAGGGGCTGTGCACCCCTCCCACCCCATCTCACGTAACGTGGAGAGGTGGGGGCGCCTCCCCTAGGGCAGCCACCCCTCCTGGTTTGGGGAGGCAAGTTTCCTAGGGGTGGGAGCGCCCAAACCCATCTAGGGTTTCCCCTATGGCCGCCACCCCTCCCCTAGGGAACCCTAGGGTGCCTCCTCCACCCCCCTTCCCCCTATATATAGTGAGGGAGAGAGAGGGCAGCCGCACCCCTTACCTGGCGCAGCCCCTCTCTCCTCCAACTCTTCCTTCTCCTCCGTAGAGCTTGGCGAAGCCCTGCAGGAATACCACAAGCTCCACTACCACGCCGTCGTGCTGCCGGAGTTCTCCCTCAACTTCTCCTCTCACCTGGCTGGATCAAGAAGGAGGAGACGTCCCAGGCTGCTGTACGTGTGTTGAGCGGAGGCGCCCGTCCGTTCGGTGCTAGATCGGATCTTCCGCGATTTGAATCGTTGCGAGTACGACTCCATCAACCGCGTTCTTGTAACGCTTCCGCTTAGCGATCTTCAAGGGTATGAAGATGCACTCCCTCTCTCTCGTTGCTAGCATCTCCTAGATTGGTCTTGGTGACACGTACAAAGTTTTTGAATTATTACTACGTTCCCCAACAGTGGCATCATGAGGTAGGTCTATGCGTAGATTCTATGCACGAGTAGAACACAAAGTAGTTGTAGGAGATGATTTGTTCAATTTGCATGTCGTCTTATCTTGATTCGGCTGCATTGTGGGATGAAGCGGCCCGGACCGACCTTACACGTACACTTACGTGAGACAGGTTCCACCGACTGACATGCACTTGATGCATAAGTGGCTAGCGGGTGTCTGTCTCTCCCACTTTAGTCAGATCAGATTCGATGAAGAGGGTCCTTATGAAGGGTAAATAGCAATTGTCATATCACCGTTGTGGCTTTTGCGTAGGTAAGAAATGTTCTTGCTAGAAACCCATAGCAGCCACGTAAAACATGCAACAACAATTAGAGGACGTCTAACTTGTTTTTGCGGGTATGCTATGTGATGTGATATGGCCAAAAGGATGTGACGAGTTATATATATGTGATGTATGAGATTGATCATGTTCTTGTAATAGGAATCACGACTTGCATGTCGATGAGTATGACAACCGGCAGGAGCCATAGGAGTTGTCTTAATTTATTGTATGACCTGCGTGTCAATGAAAATGCCATGTAATTACTTTACTTTATTGCTAACCGTTAGCCATAGTAGTAGAAGTAATAGTTGGCAAGACAACTTCATGAATACACGATGATGGAGATCATGATGATGGAGATCATGGTGTCATGCCGGTGACGAAGGTGATCATGCCGCATCTCGAAGATGGAGATCAAAAGGCGCAAGATGATATTGGCCATATCATGTCACTATGATTTGCATGTGATGTTTGTCATGTTTACATCTTATTTGCTTAGAATGACGGTAGCATAAATAAGATGATCCCTCGCTAAAATTTCAAGAAAGTGTTCCCCCTAACTGTGCACCGTTGCGAAGGTTCGTTGTTTCGAAGCACCACGTTATGATCGGGTGTGATAGATTCTAACATTCGCATACAACGGGTGTAAGCCAGATTTACACATGCTAAACACTTAGGTTGACTTGACGAGCCTAGCATGTACAGACATGGCCTCGGAACACAAGAGACCGAAAGGTCGAACATGAGTCGTATAATAGATACGATCAACATGAAGATGTTCACCGATGATGACTAGTCCGTCTCACGTGATGATCGGACATGGCCTAGTTGACTCGGATCATGTATCACTTAGATGTAATGAGGGATGTCTATCTAAGTGGGAGTTCATTACATAATCAGATGAACTTAATTATCATGAACATAGTCAAAAGGTCTTTGCAAATTATGTCGTAGCTTACGCTTTAGTTCTACTGTTTAAGATATGTTCCTAGAGAAAATCTAGTTGAAAGTTGATAGTAGAAATTATGCGGACTGGGTCCGTAAACTGAGGATTATCCTCATTGCTGCGCAGAAGGCTTATGTCCTTAATCCACCGCTCGGTGTCTTTGAACCTCGGCGTCATCTGTAGATGTTGCGAAACATCCGACATACACGTTTGATGACTACATGATAGTTCAAAGGTCGTAATGCTAACGGTTTAGAATTGTGGCACCAAAGACGGTTTTGAAACATCGCAGAACATATGAGATGTTCCAAAGACTGAAATTGGGATTTCAGCCTAGTGCCCACGTCAAGAGGTATGAGACCTCTGACAAGTTTCTTAAGTCTGCAAACTAAGGGAGAAAAGCTCAATCGTTGAACATGTGCTCAAATTGTCTGAGTACTACAATCGCTTGAATCGAGTGGGAGTTAATCTTCCAGATGAGATAGTGATGGTTCTCCATAGTCACTGCCACCAAGCTATTAAAGCTTCGTGATGAACTATAACATATCAGGGATAGACATGATGATCCTTGAGCAACTCGCGATGTTTGACACCGCGAAAGTAGAAATCAAGTAGGAGCATCAATTTTTTATGGTTAGTAAAACCACTAGTTTCAAGAAGGGCAAGGGAAAGAAGGGATACTTCATGAAACGGCAAATCAGTTGCTGCTCTAGTGAAGAAACCCAAGGTTGAACCTAAACCCGAGACTAAGTGCTTCTGTAATGAGGAGAACGGTCGCTGAAGCAGAACTACCCTAGATACTTGGTAGATGAGAAGGCTGGCAAGGTCGACAGAAGTATTTTGAATATACGTTACATTATTGTGTACTTTACTAGTACTCCTAGTAGCACCAGGGCAATAAATACCGGTTCGGTTGCTAAGTGTTAGTAACTCGAAATAAAAGGCTGCGGAGACTAGCTAAAGGTGAGATGATGATATGTGTTGGAAGTGTTTCCAAGGTTGATGTGATCAAACATCGCATGCTCCATCTACCATCGGGATTGGTGTTAAACCTAAATAATTGTTATTTGGTGTTTGCGTTGAGCATAGACATGATTGGATTATGTTTATCGCAATACGGTTATTCATTTAAGGAGAATGGTTACTCTTTTTATTTCAATAAAATCTTCAATGGTCTTGCACCTAAAATGAATGGTTTATTGAATCTTGATCGTACTATTACACATGTTCATGCCAAAAGATATAAGATAGTAATGATAGTACCACATACTTGTGGCACTGCCATTTGACTCATATTGGTATAAAACGCATGAAGAAGCTCCATAGTGATGGATCTTTGGACTGTTTTTGAAAAGATTGAGACATGCGAACCATGTCTATTGGTAGATATGCATGAAGAAACTCCATACAGATGGATCATTTGGACTCACTTGATTTTGAATCACTTGAGACATGCAAATCATACCACATGGGCAAGATGAGTGAAAGGCCTCGTTTTCAAAGAAGATGGAACAAGAAAGCAACTCGTTGGAAGTAATACATTTTGATGTGTGCAGTCCAATGAGTGATGAGGCACCTTGATGGATATCGTTATGTTCTTACTTCACGAGATGATTTGAGTAGATGCTAAGTATATTTACTTGATGAAACACAAGTCTGAATTATTGAAAGGTTTAAGTAATTTCAGAGTGAAGTTGAAGATCGTCGTGACAAGAGGATAAAATGTCTATGATATGATCATAGAGATGAATATTTGAGTTACGAGTTTGGCACACAATTAAGACATTGTGGAAATTGTTTCACAACTAATACCGCCTGGAACACCATAGTGTGATGGTGTGTCCGAACATCATAACTGCACCCTATTGGATACGGTGCATACCATGATGTCTCTTATCGAATTACCACTATCATTTATGGGTTAGGCATTAGAGACAACCGCATTCACTTTAAATAGGGCACCACGCAATTCCGTTGAGACGACACCGTATGAACTATGGTTTAGAGAAACCTAAGTTGTCGTTTCTTAAAATTTTGGGGCTACTGGCAGCTTATGCGAAAAAGTTTCAGGCTGATAAGCTCAAACCCAAAGCGGATAAATGCATCTTCATAGAATACCCAAAACAGTTGGGTATACCTCCTATTTCAGATCCGGAAGCAAAAGTGATTGTTTCTAGAAACGGGTCCTTTCTCGAGGAAAAGTTTCTCTCGAAAGAATTGAGTGGGAGGATGGTGGAGACTTGATGAGATTATTGAACCGTCACTTCAACTAGTGTGTAGTAGGGCACAAGAAGTTTTTCCTGTGGCACCTACACCAATTGAAGTGGAAGCTTATGATAGTGATCATGAAACTTCGGATCAAGTCACTACCAAACCTCATAGGTCGACAAGGATGCGTACTACTTCGGAGTGGTATGTAATCCTGTCTTGGAAGTCATGTTGCTAGATAACAATGAACCTACAAGCTATGGAGAAGCGATGGTGGGCCCGGATTCCGACGAATGGCTCGAGGCCATAAAATTCGAGAGAGGATCCATCTATAAAAAAGTATAGACTTTGGAAGAACTACTTGATGGTCGTAAGGCTGTTGGGTGCAGATGGATTTTAAAAGGAAGACGATCAATGGTGGTAAATTTCACCATTAAGAAAGCTCAACTTGTCGTTAAGATGTTTTCCGACAAGCTCAAGGAGTTGACTACGATGAGACTTTCTCACTCGTAGCGATGCTAAGAGTCTGTTGGAATTATATTAGCAATTACTGCATTATTTATGAAATCTTGCAGATGGGATGTCAAAACATTGTTTCCTCGATGATTTTCTTGAGGAAAGGTTGTATGTGATACAACCAGAAGGTTTTGTCAATCCTGAAAGATGCTAACAAGTATGCAAAAAGCTCCAGCAATCCTTCTAAGGACTGGAGTAAGCATATCGGATTTGGAATATACGCTTTGATGAGATGATCAAAGATTTTGGGTTTATACAAAGTTTATGAGAAACTTGTATTTCCAAAGAAGTGAGTGGGAGCACTATAGAATTTTTATGAGTACATGTTGTTAACATATTGTTGATCAGAAATGATGTAGAATTTACGGAAAGCATCTGAGGTTATTTGAAAAGTGTTTTCAATGGAAAACCTGGATTAAGCTACTTGAACATTGAGCATCAAGATCTATAAGGACAGATAAAAAACGCTTAATAGTACTTTCAAATGAATACATACCGTGACAAGATTTTGAAGGAGTTCAAAATAGATCAGCAAAGAAGGAGTTCTTGGCTGTGTTACAAGGTGTGAGTATTGAGTAAGACTCAAGACCTGACCACGGCAGAAGAGAGAGAAAGGACGAAGGTCGTCCCCTATGCTTTAGACGCAGGCTCTGCAGTATGCTATGCTGTGTACCGCACCTGAAGTGTGCCTTGCCATGAATCAGTCAAGGGGTACAAGAGTGATCCAGGAATGGATCACATGACAACGGTTGAACTTATCCTTAGTAACTAGTGGACTAACTAATTTTCTCGATTATGGAGGTGGTAAAAGAGTTCGTCGTAAAGTGTTACGTCGATGCAAACTTTGACACTAATCCGGATGACTCTGAGTAGTAAATCGGATTCGTATAGTAGAGCAGTTATTTGGAATAGCTCCAAGTAGCGCGTGGTAGCTGCATCTACAAGATGACATAGAGATTTCTAAAGCACACACCGATCTAAAAGGTTCAGACCCGTTGACTAATAACCTCTCTCACAAGCGAGATATGAACAAACCCCATGGGTGTTGGATTCATTACAATCACATAGTGATGTGAACTAGATTATTGACTCTAGTGCAAGTGGGAGACTGTTGGAAATATGCCCTAGAGGCAATAATAAAATGGTTATTATTGTATTTCCTTGTTCATGATAATTGTCTATTGTTCATTCTATAATTGTATTAACTGGAAACCGTAATACATGTGTGAATACATAGACCACAACATGTCCCTAGTAAGCCTCTAGTTGACTAGCTCGTTGATCAATAGATGGTTATGGTTTCCTGACCATGGACATTGGATGTCATTGATAACGGGATCACATCATTAGGAGAATAATCTGATGGACAAGACCCAATCCTAAGCATAGCACAAGATTGTGTAGTTCGTTTGCTAGAGCTTTTCTAATGTCAAGTATCATTTCCTTAGACCATGAGATTGTGCAACTCCGAGTGCTTTGGGTGTATCAAACGTCACAACGTAACTGGGTGACTATAAAGGTGCACTACAGGTATCTCCGAAAGTGTACATTGGGTTGTACGAATCGAGACTAGGATTTGTCACTCCGTATGACGGAGAGGTATCTCTGGGCCCACTCGGTAGTGCATCATCATAATGAGCTCAATGTGACTAACGAGTTAGCCATGGGATCATGCGTTACCGAACGAGTAAAGAGACTTGCCGGTAACAAGATTGAACGAGGTATGGGGATACCGACGATCGAATCTTGGGCAAGTAACATACCGATAGACAAAGGGAATTGAATACGGGATTGATTGAATCCCTGACATCGTGGTTCATCCAATGAGATCATCGTGGAACATGTGGGAGCCAACATGGGTATCTAGATCCCACTGTTGGTTATTGGCCGGAGAACGTCTCGGTCATGTCTGCATGGTTCCCGAACCCGTAGGGTGTACACACTTAAGGTTCGGTGACGCTAGAGTTGTTATGGGAAATAGTATCTGGTTACCGAAGGTTGTTCGGAGTCCCGGATGAGATCCCGGACGTGACGAGGAACTCCGGAATGGTCCGGAGGTGAAGATAGATATATTGGACGAAGGGTATTGGAGTCCGGAATTGTTCTGGGAGTACCGGGTGACGACCAGCGTGACCGAAAGGTGTTTCGGAGGCCCCGGCAAGCCTTGGGGGCCTTATGGGCCAAGGGGAGGGGGCACATCAGCCCACTAAGGGGATGTGCGCCCCTCCCACCCCATCTCACGTAACGTGGAGAGGTGGGGGCGCCTCCCCTAGGGCAGCCACCCCTCCCAGCTTGGGGGGCAAGCTTCCTAGGGGTGGGGGCGCCCAAACCCATCTAGGGTTTCCCCTATGGCCGTCACCCCTCCCCTAGGGAACCCTAGGGTGCCTCCTCCACCCCCCTTCCCCCTCTATATAGTGAGGGAGAGAGAGGGCAGCCGCACTTCCTGGCGCAGCCTCTCTCCTCCAACTCTTCCTTCTCCTCCGTAGAGCTTGGCGAAGCCTCGCAGAATACCACAAGCTCCACCACCCCGCCGTCGTGCTGCCGGTGTTCTCCCTCAACTTCTCCTCTCCCCTTGCTGGATCAAGAAGGAGGAGACGTCCCCGGGATGTGCGTGTGTTGAACGCGGAGGCGACGTCCGTTCGGCGCTAGATCAGATCTTCCACGATTTGAATCGCCGCGAGTACGACTCCATCAACCGCTTTCTTGTAACGCTTCCGCTTAGCGATCTTCAAGGGTATGAAGATGCACTCCCTCTCTCTTGTTGCTAGCATCTCCTAGATTGATCTTGGTGACACGTAGGAAATTTTTGAATTATTACTACGTTCCCCAACAGAGGATGCAAAAAGACTGTGTACGTGTTGATTCCACTCAAACCTTTCTGAAGCGGACCCCTTCTTAATAGTGCGGTGATCATACGACTCAAATCCACCGAAAATGAAACGTAAGAAAACAACCGTCTTCGCAATATCTCCGAGGGGCATGAATCGTCTTGTGCCATATGATAGATTCTCTGAAATGCTCAATGCACACGATTAGCCCGCAAAAGGATATATCAATCACCAAAACCACTAAGGGAGAAATATGCCCCAACACCGCTGCAGGTCCTAGCGGTCCCACCTGCAGCGACAGAAGCTCCTTCCTCTCCCAAATTTTAATCCCACATCACCGCGTGAAGCGGATGTCGAAATAGCCGCGCCGGCGGATGGCGGCAATCTTCTCTATTGTTGTGTAGGTCTATCAGTTCTCTTTGTGGGAACGAGATAACTTGACACTAGACTGCATTTCATCAACTGATGATTGTTCATCGAGTGACAAGTTTGACTCGTTCATGTATGTTGATACCCCAACTACAATGACAGTAGATTTGTATTATTTTTATCGACACATTGTGATTCATGGAAAGTAGTACTGACATGAATGTTTCTCTTGTCGATTTTTATCGACACATTGTGATTCATAAAAAGCACTACTGGCATGAATGTTTCCTTGTGAAGGAGATAGACCGTGACTATGAATCTTCTACGTGATAAATATAGAAGATTCATAGTGACAGTCTATCTTCTTAACAAAGGATACAATGATATCACAGGCTTATCGCTTCTGGACAACCCGATTATTTAAGCCGGTCGACCAGCTCGTCACACGGCGAGGTAGGACTAATACGGCTGTAAAAATCTTAAATATGAGCAATTTTCGGTGTCTTTTAACAGCCCGGCCGGCCCGAGATGGATGGGATGATCGTTGTGCATGGCCCTGCATGTAATATTGGGTATGTGATTGCAAATAGTAAAATTCGAGTTCCGGAGGGTCATTTTTCTTGGACGTTTGAGGGCTCAAATTTGCAACCTGCGGTTGTAGATGCTCTTAGTACATGTGGCGATATAGCAGACAGACGAATCGGTCGATTATCCCATCATTAACTCGTCGGTCCTGGTCCAGTTCACTTGGCATCATTGGATCGTGGCAAAGCCATCAATGCAATGCACTGCAATGGATCATGTCGACGGGCCATGGGAATGATGCTACTGCTACGAGAGGTTGATCATGGCCCAATCGTAGCATGCACACGTAGTACGTACGTGGACATGGAGCTCGCTCGATCCTTGGTGCCAGTGCGTGGCCCCGCTTGCCTATTGCCATGGCCCAACCTCCCCGGCAAGGCCCAACTGTAAACGAGCATGAACACTCACATCACACGGAGAAAGCGTATTTTTACGTGCCGCCTGAGAACAGACGATGCTTTGCTTGTTTCTTGCTTTCTCTGCCTCCATCCTCTTTTCTTCTTTGCGACGAGCCCGTTCGTCCTCTTGTGTTTTCCGAGGGAACGAGCTTTTCCTCTTTGCCAGTGATAATGATCTCGTCGTCGTGCGCATCGTTTGCATCTTTTACCAGAGACCCTTGGCGCGACTTTTCCTTGACTTGATCGGGCAACATCACCAACATGGGACCGGCCAAAAGGAAGGGTCGTAAGGCTAGTCATAGTGGGTAGTAAGCTTGGGTAAGAATACGTCGTATATTCTTAGTACATATTATTACCATCATAGTAGGTAGTAACATAAGTGTAGTGTCATGCAAACTTTTATTTATTATGTTGTAGATTTATTTTATATCTTGGGGTGTGTTATGTTAGTGCGTATGTTCCTCCCACTACGGCTAGCCTAACGGTGGATGTTACGACGAGCTCCTTCCACACGCACATGCATGTTCCCGTGTTTCTCGCTTCACGCACTTTTTCTTCCATTTATGCTAAACAGACTAAGGAGGAGTGACACGCGCAGCTGCTGCCCCAGTCTAGCTAGCACGTTTTTGGGCGGCAACGGCGGAGAAGGGGCAGCCCAATAATTCGTTACAGCGGAGCTTGTCTGCGTCTGTGTCGGCCTAAAACTCCGCGAAATGAAAGCAACATGCGCTTCCAAAGCTGCACTGTATGGATCATGCAAGGACGCCGCCCACGCAGCAGTGGCAGTATGTAGTAGCTAGGCGGCGAGTAATGGCGGAGGCCCGTGGTGGGTGAGTGAGGACGAGGCCGCGCGTGGACGTGGCATCGCATCGCTCCTGCCGACCTTTCTCGGCCGGCCTTGCACAGCACCAGCACAGGGCGCCGCAGTAATGGCGGAGCACGTACTAATCTGAAGATGGCTTCGCATGACAACGTTTCTTCAGACTTGACAGCAGACGAAAGAGCAACTTGTCAAAAGCTCATGCAGGCTAACTAGTAAGATAATTGTGTTTGGTGCATGAATGGCCAAAAGGGGTGCTGCTGGATTGTCATCCAATTATTTCCCATAAGCGCATTGAGTTTCGAAGCAGGTGCTACTACTGTCCAACATCCGGAAAGTGTGACGACCTTCACGCGGTCCTGTGATCCCACAGCGTGATAAGTGTTGGTTTACTTCACACTTTTTTCATTTTTTGTTCGGCTAGAATCAGTTCGGGTTTACTTTGGTTCCTCCACATAACACTTCATGAATAAGGCATGTAACAAACACATGATGTACTGCATGCAGCTGAGACTGCTCAACTCTTTGGTTTCTAGCTCTAGTTGCCTTCTTCTATAAACGGGGGCAAGCAAACGTAAGTGGTGCCAAGCACAGCATCGAATCGACCCGCCTGCATCTACATTCTTGTACACTCACCAGCTTGCTTCTCCGTATCATCACCGAGCTGAAACATAGCAGAAAATCGATATGCGGTGACAAACGGCAGACAAGAATTTCTTCAAGGAGACAAGAAAGGATTAAAACAGTCAAGATGTACCTCACGAGGAGAAGACTTTGATGCCACCTCAACTACATAAAAAGAGACCACTAAAGGGCACTGACTGGATCATGCCTCCGCAATGCAGAATCCTCGACTTCTTAGAATACATGGCTAACATGCCTCTGTGGCGGTTCATCCAGCGGTATCTGAACAGGAGTTTCGTGTAAATCAAATGCCACAAACTTGATAACATAAAAAACTAGCTCAGCAGTAACATTTATGCTACACAGTTTTGCGAGGAAGAATTTAGTATATCTCCTAGCAGAAGTTTCACTGTTTTTCCAGACTCCCACCAGGAATGTCTAATCATCCAGACACGAAAATTTTATATGTGCTCCATATAGTTGGTAACTTGGTATACAATTAAGATAAAGCAAAGCAGGAGAAGAACCTACTGTAATGTAAGTAAACAGATAAGACGTCAAGGCGTCAATCCCTAATAACTAAAATATTATGCCTTCAAGAAGCAGCAAAAGTGTGTGTGTCACCAATTTAGATGCTGGAGATAACTTGGAGATGAGCTATGCACGCATGCCACAGCTTGTGAATGAGTTAAGAAGTAGCGTGACCTTGCCATAATGGTGAATAGAAATTTACAGAAACAACTAGAAATCTGCCACCAGGGAAGACAATTGTTTGTGGCCAAACATTCTTAAGAAATAAAACAAACATTCTTAAGAAATAAAACCATAGGAGTACATGAGGAAAGTAGCCACACCTGTCCAATTTCCCATTTTTCCTTCAGCCAAATGCTATCATCCTGTTTTTCATTTCTACTGTCTCTGTTTAATAAAAACATAGGGCAAGGGTAAGCACAAGTAGTCAAACTTCACTCTGTTCCAGATGGATATTTTATGAATTCATAAGTCAAAAACAACAAAGTAACAAATATATTATAATATGGCTAAACAGACAGGTTTAATTGATTTTTTATATTCTCCTAAAACTGTGTCTTACCAAGGAGCATAATTTTATAGTAAAGGAAGTAGTACAAATATTAATTGAAACTTGTACAAATAATATTTCTACTAAGAATATTAAAGGAAGTAATACACTGAAAACCTTCACCACATAATCTAAGAATCTGTGTTCAATTATTTCTCATTAATGGGGTTATGGTTCTTGCCCAGAGTACATATATAAATTAGAATAATGAAGGAACTTACTCAACAGGTGCCTGGTCCATGGCACTTGTACGAGATGTCATCCCATTAAGTAACTCCACTGACTGCTTATCAATGTCTCTGTGATGGCCAGACGAAGTAGAGTTCTGAAAATTGCTGTTGCTGGACATGCTCGAGCCTTGGTAACTCCCAAATGATTGCTTTGATGTCTGGCTCCCAACTGCATATGCAAGTTTTGAAAATGTTAAAAAGGCACCCAAGCACAATAATTTCTGCAGATCTCCTAAAGAAGGGATATAAGGAAATGTTTATAACCATAAGAGGGTGAAAATAACAGGATCTATTTCAAAGAAGATTCTTGAATACTTAATATGCAAGGCAAAGAATGAACTTTTGAACAGGTGCGATGTATTTGTGCTAATGCATATCTCTGTCCAGTGGTCATAATTTCACTTGATGAATGCCAAATGCACCACCTTCTTTCATGCAACAGTAGAACTTCCTGCTATGGAATAACAATTATGACAATATTGTGAAATTTAATAGTTTGCATCATTGTTCAAAAGAATTTCGTCATACACCAGGACAGCGAATATGTACATTCAGATTCCATTCCTGGTTCCTCATGGTGCACATACACAAGACGGAAACAGACTCATGGAACTTGCCAAAAATGATTGTATAACATTCATTTATCAATATGTGCCAAATTATTTAACGGTCAGAAATCAGAAAAGATGGGCAGCATCTGGAGACAGGATAGACTCAAACAGTTAAAAGTAATCTGATTTCAGACCCTTAGTTAATTTTTATTGTTCATCTGGGGCAACATATCGTATGGAATCATTCTTGATGGTGTAGTCATGCAGATATGCAACCAAATTAGGTTTGAGCTCAATGTGGACATAAAAGAATATCCAAAGAGTAACATAAAACAAAGTTGGACATTGTACATCAAAAGGGGAAATGCAAATATTCTCTTTGCATTTTCATTCGACAGGCCTTTCATATCATTTCGCTGAACCCATTTGCATATGGTGAACAGATAAAAACATTCATGACAGTTAACACAATTTGAGGAGAAAAAAGAAGTAAAATTTCTAGGCCCAGTGCATATTAGACCATAATTTCAATTGCTCTATTCATTAATTCTTGTACATAGTTCGATCATGAAGCTAGTTTGAACTTAGACCCAAAAACTAGAACTACGGTTTCAAAGATCAACTAAGACATATACCTGGAACTCCAAATCTCATTCCAGTACTGCCAAAAGTAGGGGCACCAAACGATGGAGTAGACTGTGTAGGCTGACTGAAAATGGTATTCGTTGGAACTCCTGGTGCGGCAGTTCTGCATAAGATGCATCAGTTCAGATTATGAACACAAGAACACAATAAACATGATCACTCATATTGATGCAAAGAAAAATGATCAGTCATATTCATAACAATTTATGGTAACCGAGTATTCTTGAAAGCGCCGACTACTAACAGAGTAACCGAATCAACGGTTTATTCAAGACCATAATCAGAGTATTACCTTGGCCCAGATCCAAAATTTGTTGCTGCTCCAAGTTGATTGAAACTACTAAACACAGGTGGTCCATTAGTTTGAGAACTCCCAAAGGTTGAGTTATTTTTCACTTCTGGGAAGGAGCCTGCAGTAGGAAAGCTTGGTGTTGCACGTGCCTTGTTCAGCAAATTAGTGAACTCCGTCAACTTAGCATTTTGTAGATTTCTTTCTCCTTCAACCTGAAGAAAGAAAAATTAAGGAATGATAGTTTGTTCTTAAGAAATTTCGGAAACAATTAACCAACTTTACAGTGACCAGTCTACAAAGGTTGATTTTTTTTTGTTAAACCCACACTTTGAAGTCTCTATGCTGGAACATTTTGACGGGCATAGACCACGCCCACAAGGAAAGTTTCCACATATCTCTATGACTCTACCAACGATGATAAAGCAGGAATGCAGGAACACAAGGTACATATAGTAACCACTTGCTAATGTAACATAAAATTCAATAAAAAAATTGCGTTACATAGCATTGTGCTAGTACATAAGAGATCAGAACAATGTAGTCGCAGTAATGTTTGACCACATACTTCCAAGTGCCAAAAAATACCATGAAAAAGAAAGGGTGGTACTGCCAGTAAGCTTACTATTGACTGCATAGGCTTCCCTTGTTTGCCCTCCTCGTATGCTTTAGCTCTCAGCTCCTCATAGCTAATATCCCCTGTAATGTCACAAGGACCACTGCGTGCCAACAAAACCAAATATTATGCGCATAAACATCTGCATAGCCTAGGGCAGCTGTTGAAGCGGCATTCAGCATAAGGTGCGATTTACCTTCTGAGATGGGCATAACAAGTAAGCTTCCACAGGGGAGCCTCATTCTTGAAGTCATCAGATATCTGTTGCCTGCAGGACTCAGGGTCTGTACAGGATCTGGGAGAAGAACTTGCAACATTAGTGACTCGCCCATAACCAAGTCAAGGAAGATCAAAAGTATTATAGCATCATGGCATCGCGACTCACGTGTGGGCCCCCTGCGGTGCTGGCTGCGCCTCCGCTTGCTTGCCGGGCGGCGCCGAGGGATCCCTCACCCACTTATTTTGAAAAGGCTGACACAACAATTCACCAGTCACACACAGCTATCCATATGAATGATATAATTGTGCAATTGATGAAATATCATACAGAGGAAGATCTCTTCCCCATTAAGGTGGAGGCAGACGAACCTTGGCCGGGCCAGGCTCGTTCCGCTGCTGGGCGGTGCCGCCTTGCACGCCAAACCCAAATGGGTTGGGCTTCTGCTGCTGCTGCGGCTGAAACTGGTGAGACTGCGCACCGAACGGCTGCTGCCTGCTCCCGGCGCCGAACCCGAAGGGGTTGGGCTTCGCCTGCTGCTGCTGCTGCTGCTGTTGGTTGGAGTTGGCGTGCACGAACCTGCACTGCGCCCCGTACTTGCAGCTGCACGCATCATCCAGAACCAGCATTACAATCCACAGCACAGGAATCCCCTCGGCGGAGCCAGGGCGCGGGGCAGGTGGGCAAGAGCGACCAATCGGAATCGGTGGCCGCGGTGGAATTAGAGCGGGGACGGGTCGGGCTACCTGCCGCGCTGGTAGTTCCTGCAGAGCTCCGGCCGCCGGTTCATCGCCGGCGAAGGGGGGCGACCCGCGAACGGCGGTTGGCCGGGGCGAGTCGTGCCTAGGGTTTAGGGTACGGGGCTCGCCCTTGCTCCGAAGGACCACCTTCCCCGCCGCCAGAAACGGTCTACTTCACTCCGCCGACGGATCAGCGTAGCGCGGACGCGACGCGGCTGGGCAGTCCTTGGCTGTCAGTCGGTGGGATTCGGGGAGAAGCCGCGGCGGGCGCGGAGTCCGGTCGGCGCAAGAGCGGCGCAGACCGCAGAGCCAACCAACGGGCGGTAATCGCTGGGCCGCAGGACGCAGGGCTAGGCCCATGCCTTGTGGGCCATGTCCCCTTCCGCGTTTTCCTCTCAGGTGGCTGGTGGGCTAACCCTAAAAAAAAGGTGGCTGGTGGGCTTCCACCGTCCCGTACTACTGGCAAAAACGGCAAGACGCGCCCCCTTAGTTACTAAAAAAAAAAAATTTGTCTAAAAAAAAAAGGCAAGACGCGCCCTTAACCACACAGAGAGCAGCGAGGCTGAGTGGCTGACCAGAGCGAGCAGAGACCACGAACGAGACGAGGCCGGCCACGGCGCTGGTGTCCTCCTCGTCGTCGTTGTGTCGCACGGGGATGGCGGGCCAGGCGCCGGCCGTGGTGGCGTTCGCGTTGGCGGCCGCCATCCTCTCCACGCCGCCGCCGCAGTCGGACAACTTCTCCAACATCCCGCCCACGCTCTCCGGTACGTACGCACCCACGGCCACCACCGTTCGCAAATCACATCACAGGTATCATTAGTCGATGATGGAGGTAATCGAGGTTGTAGGGGACGACAAGGCGCAGGTGAGGATCAAGCACCCCAAGTCGGCCAAGGCGCTGCAGTGCACCTCCAAGTGCGTCGCCACCTGCATCCGCGGCGGCGAGGGGCCCATCAACGTCCGGAGGCCCCTCGTCGTCTTCAAGGAGGGGCAGTTCCGCAGCCGCCTCTACTGGTAATTACCCTACTAATTAGCTAGTACCATCTTTGTTAGTACTGCTGGAGGCAGGCCACTGATAAGTTAACTATACGTGCTTAATTCTGTGCAGCCTGACAGAGTGCTCGGACATCTGCAACCTCATCAAGGATGGCGAGGACGGGCCATGAGATGAACGAAGCTCTTGTCCGGGAGGAGCGGCAGGCACGTCCAGTCGTTCAGGCCCAAGCTGGGACTGCCTGCATTTCTCACAAGCAACCGCGCGAATCGCGGTGGAAATTCCGGAAGGAACCACGCCGGCGATCATGCGGTGAAGAGATCATAGTAGGGAGGGAGCATGGAATTTCTGTACTTCCTACCACTTGCTTATAGCTGTACATTACACAGCAGGCAGAGCAAGCAATACATTCTGGCAAATTTTAACATGAAAAGAGGGGTAAGAGGGAGCATGTTAAAACTGCTCCAGAGATACAGCATGAATGAATTTTACTCTGCATCATATGCAGCATCTTTCAATGGATTCGACGACAAGTTGAGGATTCCTGTCTGTTTCTAGCCAAGCTGCTCCACACTGACCCAGTGTTGAAACAAACCTGATGAACTCACTGCACTTGCAATCCTTTCGACTTGCGCACTTGATGAAACAGCTATGTTCAACTGTCAACAATCTAGGTTTCCTTTCTTGCTTATACATTGTACTACATGATAGTAAGTACCGCAGATCATAGCTGCAGGCACACAATACAATTTGCCACATACATGTTGTCGGTACCATGACCATGGTCAGTAGACATACAGCACCTTGATACTGAATTTGCCATCATTTTATTTGCTAGCTAGTTAGGCATCAATCACATCATATACAACATTTTGCGCTGAATTCGACAAGAAGTCGAGGCAAACTAGCCGATTAATCCAGCCAACGTGCTCAAGATTTATCTGATGTCCGAGGAGGATACCGGTCTTTTAATCCAGCCGGCCGTTGCACAGGTTCAGTGTTGAAACAAACCGAATGATCACTGGATGTGCACCTATGTGACCCGAGACCTGGTCGAGCACTTGCCGAAACGGCTCGGTTCGACAGCTGGCAATACAGGGCTTCCTTGCACCTCTGACCTGATGATGATCCGACTGTTACAACACATAGATATTCAGTACATGGAAATTTTGTGTACAGTCGGATCACAAAGTACATGGAAAATTCACACAGTACTGTTGCAGAAGTACTCAGAATGCAAATTTTTATTGTTGGGCATTATTTTAGCTTACCATTCAGTTCAATGATCCCATATCAGGCAGGAAAAGGTATCGAAACCGAGTCGAACGGGATGATGCCGAAAGTCCGGGTGCCCAGGAGGCTTTGCCGCCTCTGAGACACGCAGTGCTCGACGAATGTAGCCTGCTGCTGAGGCAGGAAATGTGATATCCAGATAGGAAAACTGTTGTCGTCGATTTAATCCTCGCGCAAAACAGTGCAGCATTTTGGGGATCAGAAGCTTCCCTTCCGGCTCACTCCTACCGATGCTCTAATGAAATCACGCTGTGCATCCTGAAGCTCTTCCCTTACGTTGCTGGCTGTGTATATCTTCACCTGCAGTGATAAACAATCGTCGGTTAATTACAAAAGCGTTGCAAAATGGTAGTGCTGCATTTCATATCAAAAGCCATAAAATGAGTGATCTAAACTTACTGCAGGCGAAGAATACATCCCACAGCTTAGAGCGAACGTCAGAAGTGGTTCCGGTGTCGAAATGCAGAACTTTTTCTGGTCCTCAGGTGCCTTGATCTTCTGAAGGGCAAGAAGCAGAGCCTTAAGCAAAACAAAGAAACTATCATCAGTTTGCATTCATGAACAAACAAGCAGATTTTTTATCAAGATGCACTTCAGCTCACATACCATCTGTGGCCTGTGATTCGGCGGTTTCATCTTCAAAATGACATATTCGATGAATGCTGCACTGAATGAGTTCCCTCCAATTGTATACGCAGCCTAGAATAATAAGATTTCAACAATGTTAGACATGACGTGTCAGAAAGTATGGAGCAACAACAACTAGTTTTTCAGAAATAATTAGCTAATGAAAAATCGAGTTTCTAAAAAAGAAATTAGCTAATGAAGAATCAAGTATTCGAGCAAACCTTTTGCATTAGTGAAAACAGTTTCATGTCACTTCTTGGAACACCGTAGGCAAGATAAGCCTGTAAAGGGACAAAGCACCGTCAAGTCTCGGGTCAACCATCAACCAAGTCTATCTCCATAACCAGAAAGGCTACACAACTAAAGCGAGTCTGTCAATTCACCGTACGTGCATCAACAATGCGTTGTACAAATTGATCCAAAACGCCAATCTCGCATCGTCGCTGAGATGAACGGGGTTTACTTCTGCCAGCTGCTCAATCAGCAACCTGCACTCTAATAAGCATCCATCAGTACTGATTGTCCAAAGCATCATGAAATGCTAAGAACTCTGTCCATGTTTTATGGTATTCAAACTTTGGAACTAAAATTGTAAATTTCTTGGGCTAGATAAAGTGTGCTGTTGTCTTGTTTGGTACACTGTCACTGATTATTACCCACTCACAGTCAGTAGACTCTGAATATAGCAAGGATTGGTTGACACCATACCTGAACTTCCGTAGCGACTCCGCGGCATACTCGAGCTGCTTCTTCCCGGCGGACATCCACGAGACCTCCGACGCGGCGCCGTAGCCCCCGATGTCGGCCCAGCTGAGCTTCTCCCGGGCCTTGTACGGGTCGAAGACGGTCTCGGAGGCCAGCAGGTTGTTGTTCTGGTTGAGGTCGACCTGGGGGCTCTGCACCCAGGAGGAGATGGAGGACGGCTCGGACAGCGACCAGAAGGCGGCGATCCCGCTGGGCGACGGGCCGGCGCGCTGGCCCTCCCCGGCGGCGGAGGGGTTGGCGGCCCTGGAGGCCTCCCGGCAGGAGTCGGAGAGCGAGATGAAGATGTTCCTCATGCACCGCACGATGTCCTCCGACAGGTGGTTCGGGTTCGCGCCGCCGCCGAGGGCCTTCACGGAGAACTGCCTGTGCAGCTTCGGGGGCGCGGCCTTCTCCGCTCTTCTGGGGTTGCTGGTGTCGGTCGCCGTGTCCTGGTACGGAGAGAGCGCCATGGATGGGTTCACATACGGAGGCGGAGAATGTGGCGGTGAGGAGAGGGGGGAGGGGGAGGAGGCGGGCGGGCGTACGTCGGATTCGGGGTCGGGTTTGGCGGCGGGGCGGTGGGAGCAGAGGGGAGGGGCCGCTGCTTGGCGTTGGCGCGGTACTCGACGAGGCGCCGCTCGTTGCGCTCCTGGATGAGCTGGAAGTGCAGGGCGACCATCTCCTCCTCCAGCTTGGAGACGGCGGCCTCCATGGCGGAGATGTTGGAGAGCAGCTCCTGGGCCTGGAGCAATGGAAAGGGCATTCATACATGCTCTGGTTAGGTCGTGGCCAAGGATGCCAGACAGAGAATGGCGGCGGCGGCGCACTTACGTGGGTGGGGAGGTATGACATGTCGGCGAGGGTGACGGCGGCGTGGTCGAGCGCGTTGTCGAGGATGGCGTGCAGCGCCGTCTCCTCCCGCAGCACCTCCTGCAGCCTCAGCACCTCCTGCTCCAGCTGCGACCTGAAGCCCTTCCTCCTGGCCTTGCTCCGCGGCAACGGCATGGCTTCCCGCTCCGCCGGGGACTCCGTTGTTCTTGGCCAAGGACGATCGAAGCGGCGCACGTATCACCGGAACGACTTGCGTGGTAGTTAATGGGGACGAAGCGTGCGGAGCGGAGGCGGGCGGTTCTTTGGGTCCGCGTATTTGCTGGGGCGGAGCCGGGGGACGAGGAGACCGGCGCGACTGCGAGTGCAGCAGCGAGTATTAACTGAGGAGGCAAGGAGGAGAAGGAGAGACGTGCAAACTTCAAAATTTGAAATGCGCCTAGCTACTAGTCTCCGACGCGTCGCTAGTGCCGTCCGCGTGGAGGGAGTGGGTGGCCAACTCGCGACCCGAGGTCGAGGGGGAGGCGCGACAACAGGAGCGAACGAGCCACCTCGCTGCTGGCCTGGACCCGACTGCCAGACCAAACCTCACCTGGGAGTGGGAGCTAGCAGGGGGTGGGACGGGAGAGGCAAGGCGGCGTGATCCGCGGACCTGGCCTACGTGCCTGCCTGCCGCGCCGCGTCTCTTCTCTTCTCCGCGCCAGCCGAGGCTACCAGGCTAGGCGCGGGGATACTGGGGTTCAGTTGGAGGCATGCTGGCCGCCGAGCCAAGGCGACGCGGAGGCTTTGTCCGGCGCGGTTGTTCCCTTGCCATCCACGCTTTTGTTCTCTTCTTTTATAGCAATGCTATACGGACGACAATGTACAGACGATTTGTGGACGACGTGTCGCCGGAGCCTTTCATGGTGTCCGCTGGGTACAGGAGAACCATTGGATTAGCTGTCGTTCACGAATCGTCCCGTGATTTATCGTCCGCAAAGGAGTTCCGCTTCTTTTACGGGGGCGCAATGCATTGTTTATCGTTACCGCGGCTAGTGGAGCGGTGGTCGCGCCCAGCTTTCGTGTCGCCCCGCACGCCGTCCCACGCTCACGGAGGATGCGGAGCGCGCACCGATGATCCATCCCGATCCGTCCGTCGTTCTGACTGTCACCACCCACACACGGATCCACATAGCCCACCCTAGCAGTTCAAAAACTTGAATCCTTCCTTGCTCAACTAAACAAAAGAAAATCCTGAGGGCCACCACCGTTGCTTCTGGCGCCTGGCGGTGACACACGGAGGCCGGCCAGACCAACGCGATCCGTTGCTGAGCGCCTGAGCCCATGACCGGGCTACGGCAATGAATACCGGTGGCCGGCCAAATACACCTACACCTACTGCTACTGTGTCCTCCTCCTGTGCGCCACGGCCACGCACACGCAGAGGTTCTGACGGGTGTCGTCAATGTCCCCCAGCCCGATTGCTTGCTTCATTCAATCGCTGCTGGAGGCCGATTCAATTCAATGCGACCGACTGGAGGCATGGATGGTGACAGTTTACACTGACTCCGCAGTAAAGACAACGTGTGGGGCTCTGGCTGTGGCTGTGGCTGTGGGTGCGTGCTGCCCAGAAAGCAGAACCAATGAATGGTCAATGAAGACGACCGCTCCGTCCCATGAGTCAACAATAATCGGGTGCAGGAGTAAAGTGCAATGTCGAAAGCGCGCCACTTTCTCTGTCAGCGTTCTGGGCCTGGGCTTCAACATGGATAATGAAACTACAACGGTACAGACGTACAGTGGATGGCAAGGCGGCGAGAGGGTCCACCACATAAGGGAACGCTAAGGCCATCGCAGGACCCCAAAACATTCGGGTCTGTCCGTTTGGGGTAAAACGAACAAATGAAACGACTCAACGCGTAATCGTGTCCGTTTCTGATCCGTCTCGCCCCACCCTGAAAGCAAAATTGGGCCGGATTTGCGCCTAGAACGGACACGAGCGGACAATTCTCAGTGTGGTCCTTGTCCGGCTCTGTCCTTTGCATGTGACCCCTGACCCACATGTCATTGAAACAATATGGGCCCGGGCTGCCTACCCGCCCGTCCCTCCCTCTCTCCCTTTTTCTCTCTACCTCTCTCTCCCCTTTTGCAGCCGGCAGCCACCTCCACGCACGAGAGCTCGAAGGCGAGCTCAACAAGAAGATAGCGTGCAACGACGCGGTGTGTGGCGGCGCAGAAAAGGGGCGGGCATGGGATCTGATCGGGGTGTGGGTACTACAAGAAGGAGTAGGCGGATGGACGCGACGGCGCCGGCGGCGAAGGCGCGAGCAATGGGGTGAAGCGGGCGGCGTCAAGACGCTGGCCGGCCGGCCGCAGCAGGGCACGGCAAAACCTGAGCGAGTCTGGAGCGCGGATGCGAAAGCAGTGGCACGGTGAGGCACCTGGTAGGCGGACGGAGCGGCGAAGTTTTCAGAGGTCGCGACGGGCGGCGACGAAGCGGCACGAGGCGAGGCGGGCGAAGCAGGCGAGCAAGCGGCTGACCGTGAGCGAGGCCAGCTCGTGGGCGGAGGCGGGCGGGGCGAGACGAACTTTTGGGGTCAGTTGGTGCGTTGGGCGCCTCCAACTATACCCGGACGTGCATGTCCGTTTTGCCACCCATTGCCACCCCAAACGAACAGAATCCAGGCAAAACGAACGTCCGTTTGAGGTCGTGCACTGGAGTTGGCCTAAGGTGGTAGGGACGATCGCAAGGCGATTGTGCTCCTACGCTAGGGTTAAGGTTCCTGCTTCACGGGGTGGTTTTGAATCTGGCTGGGACAAGGGGGGCGATGGCGCAACCCTAGTCGCAGGCCGGAAGTGCTGGTCTCCCTGCAATGGGCTAGGCTCATGGCGGGGACAGTGGATGGCAATGCGGTGGATTCGTGAAGGACAAGGTGACTACCCCGCGGGCGACGGCGACTACCCCGGCGGTGCGGCGGACTGGTTGATCGGCTAGCCGGGGATCGTCAAAATCACCTGGTCTTCGCGCGCCCCTCCCGAGCGGGACCTCGGCGAGGAAAGGTATGAAGGCTTGCTCGCACGTCAAGGGGGACTCCTGAGCATCGTGACTCAGGAGCTTAACTGGTCATGTAGCCCCTCACCCCTTGGTCTTGTCCTGGTTATCCGGACGACCCAATGGCGGCTGAGGTACGCGCGGGGCAGGGCCCTGCCGACGCAAAACTCCAAGGCCTACTCTCGCATCTCCTTCCCTAAGGCTGTTCGCACGTCAAGGGGGACTCCTGAGCATCGCCACTCAGGAGCCTAACTGGTCACGTAGCCCTTCACCCCATGGTCTCGTCCTGGTGATCCGGACGACCCAACGACGGCTGAGGTACGCGCGGAGCTGGGCCCTGCCGACGCAGAACATTAAAGCAAGCGGGGAGGAAATCCTAGCAAATTATTACAATATATACTGTCTCTTAAAGGTGCCAAGCATATAAGTTTTTACACCTCCACGAGGCACGGTACATGTTGTAGGAAATAAAATGGAGGGGAGCGCCTCCATCGAGCTTCTTCTTCAGCCTTGGGCGCTTCCATCGCCCTCGAGGAATGCCCCGTTGTTGACAACGTCGCCGTCGCCCATGTCGTTAGCCGTGGCCGTAGGGTTGGCGGCGCCATTAGCCGTGGTCGCGGGGTCGATGGCAAGGAACTTCCGCAGTAGGGCCTCCACCTAGTCCTTCATGGCTTCGGCAGCAGCGGTGCAGTGCTCCAGGTCCACAGGCTCAAACAAGGCTCCAAAGTCGAAGCTGGGGTCGCAAAGATGGAGGTGTCTGAAGAAGCGCGTCACAGCCGAGGCGGAGAGCGCGCGGGCTTCTCCTTCCACCATGGGGCCGACCCCAATGACAACGCCCTCGAGCGCCATGACTAGCTGGGGGAGCATCTCGGCGGGGCCTTCCTCAGCAGTCACCAACGGCTCCTTCAACCCCCTCCCATAGAGATCCCGCAGAGCCTTGCGGGACCTCTACTCAAGAGAGTTGAAGGCAGCACGCTCTTTGGCAAGAACTTTCGCCTTGGCCTGCAGCTGGGCCTTCTCCACCTCCTCCTTCAACTTCTCTAGGCGGCCGGGCTCTGTGGCCTACTTCCGTGCCGCTTGCTCCAGCACGATGTCATGGTCGGCAACTGCGGCTTTCCGGGCCTTCAGCCTCTCCTCCCGCGCCTCGTGCTAACGAGCCTCGGCGGCCTGCCTATCACGGAGGGTCTTCAGCTCAGCCTCCGCCACTCGGCAACGCTCCTCGCAGCTTCGGCATCCTTCACCGCCACATCGCGGGCGGTCGCGACCAGGCCGGCAGCCTGTTTGCCCTCCTTTGAGGCCGCCATGGCCTGGCTCCATGCCGCCCTGACGGATGCGTCGGCTTGAAGCCATCCCGAGATCAGCTCCAGGAGCCCCGACGCCAGGCGCCGATCGGCGCCTTGAAGGTTGTCACAGAGCTGGTTCAGCGCGGAAAGATCCTCATCCAGAGCACCAGGCGCAGCAGAAGGGTCGCGGTTCGGCGCCGTAGTGGACGAGGGAGGAAATGGCACCGGCACTAGGATCGTTGAAGTAGCAGCAGCATAAGGGGTCGAGGGCTCCGAAGCCTTCGGGGCTTCAGCAGGCGAGCTGAGGGCGGGCGCCTCCGGAGTCGGCTTGGCCGCGGAGATCGCCTCCTTCTGAGGCCGGGCCTCCGAGCCTCGGGAGGACGACCCAGTCGCAGGAGCGCACAGGTCGGCCCTGTCCTTCCGTGCCATAGGTGGCGCGGTCGCGGCAAGCTGCTTGGCCTCGGTGGTCCCGGCCGTCTCCTTCTTCTTCACCACTGGCGTTGGTCTAGCCGTACAAGAGGGAGGCATCAAGACACTACGACAAGAACAGGGGACAAAGACCAAGACGACACGCTTACTGGTCCACAGTGGCGTAATCCCTCACCCTCTTCTGAAGCAATATGCCCACAGCATCGCGGACTGGGGCACTCGCACGCGAGCCCCAGTGGCAGACAAGGGCGCGGCGCCCGGGTCTGCAGCAGTGCCAGCCGGCGACGAGGCGGAGGCATCGCCTCGGGGGATCAGCGCCGACCTGCTCTTCGGGACCCCTAGCTTCAGCTTCTTCGGAGGGGTTCCCTTGGACCTCGTGGTGACCCCGGCGGAGCGTGGTGACTCCCTGACCGGGTGCTCGCCAGCATCGTCATCATCGGAAAGGGTGCGGAGGAGATTAGTCTGGCGCGGGGGAGAGGTCTCCCCTGCCCCCTCCCGGGTCGCGTCCGAGTACGCCCTCTCCTCCTAGTCGGACTCGCGAGAGGACACCATCACCGGGGAGCCCGGGGGCCGAGAAGGCCCCAGAGGCACAAGCCCGCGCTCGTCGAAGACATGCATGGCGTTGGAGATCTTCTCCCCGTCGGGATGGCGGTACAGCGGGAGATGGGAGTCCGGGGGAAGCCCTGATCCTTCCTGAGAAGGGTGCGCATGATCTTGTCCAGCTCCTTCTTGGACAAGTCATCCGGGCGCAGCCGGAGGTCACACTACAAAAAAATACACTTCCGTGACGATACGTGTTTGTCACAGTAGGTCGCGTTTTTTGTCATGCATGTACATCCATGACGATTTTATGACAGAATCAAGATTGTCATACTGTCTTTGTCGTAGAAGTGTTCCATGACATTACCAAAATTATCATCACGGAAGTGTCCACTTCCATGACGATAAATCGCGCATCACAGAAGTGCTTTCGTCAAGGGTGACCGACACATGGCATCCACCGTAACGGAACACCGTTAAGCTATCGGGTCGGGTTTTGGATCCGATAACCCGTTAACAACCCCGACCAATGGGGATTTTCCACGTGTAAAATCATCATTGGCTGGAGGAAACACGTGTCGGCTCATCGTTGGGACAGATGTCATCCACTCATTGGACAGAAGGCGCCTATGATACGTCGACACGTGGCACGACCCATCAAGTTTAAATGGGCCGGCCCAACTAAAGGCCCATAAGATTTTGCGGACCATAATGGGCCGGCCCAGCTAAAAGCCCATGAGATTTTGCGGACCATAATGGGCTGGCCCAGCTAAAGGCCCACAAGATTTCGCGGGCCATAATAGGTCGACCCAGGTAAAGGCCCACAAGATTTTTGTGTGCCATAATGGGCCGGCCCAGGTAAAGGCCCACAAAATTCTTGCGGATCATAATGGGACGGCCCAGCTAAAGGCCCACGAGATTTTGCCGACATTAATGGGCGGCCATTGTAGGCCCACAAGATTTTGAGAACCCTAGTAGGCCGGCCCATTAAGCGTTGCCATGTTTTGGGGCCAAATGGCCCATATTAGATCCGGTCCATTAATGGCCTCCCACGTTAAGCCTAATAATGGCCCATATAAGATCCGACCCGTTAAAAGCCTCCCACTTCGGGCCAAATCACGGCCCAGATCAGTCCGACCCTTTAAGAGGTTTTGGGCTCAATTATGGCCCATATCAGATTCGGCCCGTTAACTGGACACTATGCTTTTGGGCCCACTTGCTAAAGGCACATTTAGTAATTCGGTCTGATATTAGTTTCGGCCTGTTAAGGGTTCGTTTAACATTTCGGCCCTATATTAATTTTGGCCTGTTAAAAGCCCATCATATTGTTGGGCCTAACTACGGCCGGTTTGCATCCTACCGCTTTCGCGGCGGATATCCGATTGGGCCAAACAAGGACCGAGACAACTTTGGCATGTTAAAAGCAGTGAATTGATTCGCACAATCATGGGCGGTCAATTCAGACTCTTTGCCCGACCGTGAGCTATTCGGCATGTTTCAGGCCCAACCTACTTCTCGACCTCCTAAAAGCGATTGAGTTTTCTTGCGAAAAGAGGGTCGGGTTACTCGGCCTATTAAAGGCTGAATCTACTAGTGGGCGGTTTGGCGGGGCCCATGATGCGGATCATACATCGTGATTGCATGACGGCCCGATTATGTACCGTAATTTTATGGTTTGGCGGTTTATCGCGAAGACAGGATATATATCTGATAAAATAAGCGCAGCATCGTGAATAAGAAAGAACCTAGACTATACAATAAAGAAATTATAGCATATTACATCCACTTTGGGCATCAAAGTTCGCCACTATGATAATAAAGCACAAGCGACAATGATTACATACGGGGCATCAAAGATCGCCAACAGTGCAAATAAACACGCCGACAAAATAACATACAAAACCGACAAAGACTTCAATATAGTTCAAGAAAGGTTAGCCCTATTAGGGAGCTGCAGCGGTAAGCGGTGAGCAAGATGATGAGATCTAGCGCTTGTTCAACACTTATATCTTCCTCACTCTGAAAGATAAACAAGCAGACAGATGACAGGTTTTGCACATAAAAGTATCAGTGCTGACAATTCATCACATTTCTTACTGACGAATAAAGTGACACCGTTTAAAATTGCATTAACACAATATGGTATTGTTCAGGTCAAGACATGGCAGGAAATGACATTGTGAAGGAGTTGGCAGCTTCACCACACCACTGGATTACAGATCAAGAACTCATAAGTATCAATGGTTAGTGTGCTGTCAATTTATCCCATTTCAGATTGACAAATAAAGAGGCGGTTTAAATAATAGTAGAATGATATGACATTGTTCATAGTTAAGACATTGCAGAATATGACATTGTTCTGCAGTGGGTAGGTTCACCACACCACTGGATTACGGATGAATAACAGAAGCATACATGCAGTGCAAAAGAAGATCACTTGCTCTGTATAGTTTAATTTACAAGGTATGAAGAAGGAACTTGGTTGTACAACTGAAAACTTAAATTGAGAAGGACAAACTTTTGTTTATGTACATAATAAACTTTAAACATGCAATTTGATGCAAACACCAAAAATAAACAATTTATTGCGATCATGCCTAACCAAATATACACAACAAAGTTTGAAGGCTTGAGAAGGACAAACTTACATTCTTGGTGAAGACAGACTCTATAAAGCCCTTGTCCATGCCGATGGGGGGCAATTCAAGAAGTTTAGCACAGAATCTTCTTCACAAGCATTGCCTTTATTCTACAGTTTGTTAAGAGTAAATATAGATGTGATAATATACGAAAAAATAGAGAATATTTAAGATAAGATGAAGAGTGATGCTACATAACCAAGTAGCTATAAATGTATGTGCAGCGATGACAGGCAAAGGCACTGACCAAGAGCAATGCACAACTAAACTTCTTCAAGACCAACCTTATGGTAAGAGTAAATATAGATCCGATGTGTAGAAAATGGAGGGCAAAGAAAAATAAGTCTGTAGAGTGATGGTACATGAACAACTACTGTCAATATAAGTACAGCGATAAAGGACAACATGTACTTACAAGAACAATGCAGAGCTAAAAAATTCATTGGCATTGGATATATTCTATACTAATGTAACCATTCATACAGATCGAGATAATTTGGAGCGAACAATTGATAAGCAAGCTATCATGCATACTGCTTTGTCACATAATGAACTGGTATGTATGCAAGTACTGTGATATAGGACAACAGGTACTATCTAGAGCAAAGCAGCGGGCAGCATATTTGCGATATCCTGTCGTTCTTGTCAAACCGGAATTCTTCTTCGAGCAGATTTCCTGCAAAAAAGATCTGTAAGGCACATGCGAAAAAGTAGAAGTTCAAATTGTCATGTGATTTCATAGATGATTACCTCATCACGAGAACGAGACCAAGCATAACAAGGTTTTTCCATTCAATGTCTTCTAAATTTAGCATAGGAGACTTCACGGAAATTGCTTTATAGACTTGCCATCAAAGTGTGATTTCCTCGGGTAACACCGATCTTTCTGCAATGCTTCCTTGAAAAGCACAAGCAAGCTTTGCTCGTCATGACTATCTAGATTGACCCTCGCCTAGTTACAACAATGCAATGTAAAACATTGATGTATTCGATCAGCAGAAAACAGGAAAATAATAACCATGAATAATAGCACTTACACGTAAGTTGGACATGAAGATGTGAAAATGGTGTTTGTCTTCCCTATAATCTTCCCATGATGGTAATATATGCACGTAGTCCCTAACAACATTGAAAGCATTGTCTTTTAAACTGGGAATAAATGGAATGGGGTTCCAATCTGCAGGAATTGGCCATCTCTGCAGTTGGGATAGGTCTTGACGGTGGACTTCTTTGTACTTTTTCTTTGGAGTGGGATTTTTCTATGGTACAATTTGGTGCTATGGCAAATGAAATCGGTATACCTTTTCTTTGGAGTGCAGGTCCTGTGTGGTGGGGCTAGTGGTGTGGCGGTGAAGTATGGGTACAGTCTGCTGAGTCGGTCCTATGTTTTGTGTCCTTTGGTTGTACAACCAATATAAGTGGGCGTATTGTCTGATTTCTCCGGCACCACCACGTTTTTCAAGGACTTTGCTGGTGCTCCTTCAGGTTCGTCAATCACCCTCTTCCTATTTGATGTCTGATGCACAAGAACAACATTTGAGTGAAAAAACATGGTATGATGACAGATGGAATATGTATTGGTAATGGATGGGCATGGCATCTCGAGTTATGTGATGAGTAAACTAAGCAGATGGCGGTGCAACAAAGTAGAAGAAATGCAAGAAAACATATGTAAGATACGCGCAATCAATAAAACCTTGCCAAATTAGAACAGGCACCTTGATGGGTGAACAGGACTGGCTTATGTGCTATCACTAGATTCTGATGAGAGAGCTCATGTGTGCTGTAATATGATGCGTGCATTTATATAATCTGGCACAAGTACACAAAAAATAGGCTCCAGAAATAAGGATAGCTGGCAGATGATAGGTTCATAATATACTGTATAGAGAGTTTATTGCCAAACCATGATAACAAGAGCACACAAAGAACTAGGCAGATCATAGTGTACATAACAAGGGTACACCATAACCACGATATATAAATCGGGAAAGTGGAACTGGCTTGAAAATACGGTGTTGTATTGCCGCTAGTAATTGAAAGCCTATCGATCACGTACATGCCAGCTCTATCGAACATGGTAAAGAAGAGCAAGCAGATTTTGGATAATAAAATGTTGGTTGCGAGTGCCCACACAAGATGAACCAGAGTGCATTAAGAATGCAACTCCCAGCTGTCTCTCGACCATTTCAGGTGGTTGGATGAAGATCCTACGTCTCCTAACCCTTCTTCTTCCTCGTCTCTAATTCTTCCCATATAGAACACCACACGGGCCGCCGGCTGGACCACTGTCCCCCCACCGCATGTGTTCCTCCGCCACCCCCACCCCCCACCCACGCCCCAACCCCACCCGGCCGAAGTTTTCTTCGTTCGGCGAGGCCCCACAACCACCCGAGGCCCCTTCGATCGCACCGCGAACTCCGTGAGCTCTGAAAAATCGTGACCCAATTTTGAAATTTAGTCTCTTGTGATTTAACTAGTGTGGAATATAAAGGGAAAACCATAAGCATTGGGAGTATAGTGTTGAGCGTGCCATGGCGGATCTGAAGGTGCAAACCGGACAAAGACAACCGCAACCAAGACAAGAAATCGAGTAAAGCGGTGGCGATCTATTTTCTTGCTGCGATAAATAAGTTGAGCAGACATCTGAAAAATGCGCGCCTGCAGTGCGGCGTCGTGTCACGCATTTGGGAATTTGACGGTGCTGCGGTAGCGATGGCTGTCGGTGGCGTGGAAGCAGATCTAGGAGGGTAGACGGTGGCGGCAGGGCGCGGTGGACGAGACGACCGTAGGAGCGGCGCCGACAAGGTGGACGACGGTGGGGATGAAGCGAGAGGACGGGATGCAAGGATCCCGGTCCAAAGGCGTGGATGAGAGAGGTTGATCTCTTGTAATGGACGGCGGCGTCGGGGTATCAGCTCCGGCATGGTGGAGGAGGACGGTGGTGGATGGGGTGGCGGACGGAGGAGGGTGGGGTGGAGAGGGTGTTTTGGCGCCCACGGAGTACGAATGGGGAAAAGGGAGGTAGAGAGGAAGGGGGAACCATGTATTCATGGCGCGCTTGTCTTAAATGCGAGGAAATTTACAAACTTAGCCCCCGTTTCAAATTTCTACTACATCACAACAACATTAGTCGGTTGGGGATAGGACGGTAATCTCGCATACACTGAATATTTGCCGACGAGAGTTTGTTTTTGGCGCCCACCGTGTATGAATATGGATCGGGGAGGGAGTCGATTTCGGCCGAGGACACACTGTGTTTTGGCGCCCACCGTGTATGAATCCGGGTGAGAGGTGGTTACGTCACGTTTGGGTGAAATTACAAACCTAACCCTATCGAAACCTATAGAAATCCAGCAGATAGGCTTTGCGTGGCGAGGATAGGAAGTAGTGATTTCCATCTCATGATTTTGGTTTTGGGCGATTCTTTGTGACTTCCCCCGCTTCGTTCAAATTTTGCAGAGTGCACGTTTACTGTGCCAACTCAATTCGAATCCCGTTTGTATTCTAATTTTTTTCTGGCGGGATCCATTTTCAATTGGAATTACATTCTATATACATCATTTTTTATATATACTTTCAAAAGCACAACACCATTTATACATAAATATGGTTTACAAATGGCATGATCTCATATTCATAAGGTTGTATCCATCAATTTGGATTTTCAAATATTTGAAACCACTTTATGTTGAAATCGAATGTATGCATTCCTCGCTAACTGTCTCCAATTAATGTGTGTTTCATGTGGTTTTTTTTAACTTCTCAAACATGTATAATGTGTTTCACACACGCAACATATAGTGTAATCCCGTTTAGACATTAATTGCATATAAACCATGCATTGTTTGTAATTGAAGAATCTATGGATCACCAATATTGATAAAATATATAACATTACACGTGTGCCCAAATTTAAATGAATATACATGTTTGATACACCAATTTGCGTTATGATATTATCGATGTTGTGATCTCCAGTTTAAATATTTGAATCCCCTTTAATCCAGATATTCGTCTCATATAGCTATCACTCATGCTTATATAGGACTATCTCTACGGACCTATCTGGCGTTCATCGTCTCTCGGTATCTCTCATGCTACCCGTATGTCGACAATGATCTTTTATCTTCGTAACACTGCTTGGCGGTACTCTCTCCCTCGACCTTCATCACTCTATCTCTCTCTAAGTATATCTCGCTCCCTCGCTATGTGTCTCTAACTATGATTCTCCATGTGTAATCTCTTTCTCTCACACAAACACAAAACTTTGTCTCCGGGGTCTCATTTCTCTCTACTATTCCCATGTGTGCCACTCACTTTTCCGTCATCTGAGAGATGTCTTTCGCTCCTTAGATATGAGAACCTCTGACTCTTCCTCTTCAATATCTCTTTCTCACACACAAACACAAACTCTGTCTCCTGTGGTCTCATATTTCTCCATTGTTCTCTTGTATGTCGCTCACACACCCTCTCTCCCTAGAGATATCTTGTGTTCCCTCATATGTCTCTCTAGCTATCACTCTCGTTGTGAAATATATTTCTCTTTCGCAGACACAAAACTCCGTCTCTCTGGATCTCATTTCTCTGTGATATCTATTTGTATGTGACTCACATGCACCCTCTCTCTATCTCTCTCACACCCACACACATAACCCAACCATCTGATCCACTCGACTCCTATCTCTAACGCACACTAGCTAGCATGTTTATCTTTCTATTTATCTGTTTCTCCATCAACCTTCTTTCTCGCCCTCACTCTTGATTCCTATCACGCACACTACATATGTTTCTCTCTACATGCAGTCAAGTGCCCTCTCACACACATATATAACTTCACCCTTTGAACCACCCGACGGTCATCTCCAACACCCAAACTAGCGGATGCCCCTCTAGCTAGCATCTACATCTCTGTATCTATCTGTCATTTCTCCGTCAACATTTCTTTCTCGCACGGAGTCTTGCTTCCTATCACCCACACTATATATGTATCTCCATACATATGCATTTATAGGTTGATCTCTTTTGCACAATCGTTGCGCCTCACCCCCTCTGCTCGCCATAGATGCATGCTCTAGCCCACACCACTATCTCTTAAAGACAAAAACACATGCTCAATTGTCGGGCCTTCTTCCCTGCATTTTCACATGCATGCATATTGTCATACCGATCCGCCTCTCCCATGTCGTTGATCTTATGACTTATGTCTTCTTTCTTTTATCTCGATCATGCGCACACACACACACACATCCCACGATACATGTATACCTCTCACACATGCACGTTCAAGGTCTCTATGTCTCCATACATAGTTAATTACCCTCAATCCTAACGCCACATCGAATCGTTCTCCTCTTTTGTGCACATAACTTCCACCTGGATGGGTAAAACACACACTCACACTTAACAATCTCCTTCTAGATACCCCCCCCCCCCCCCGCGCCTCTCACTCTTCCCATATATCCCCGAAACCAATAAGACCATCCCTTTGTTTAATTCCCGCCTACATGCACCATCGATATATAGTAGTCTTCCTTGGTGTCTCTCGAACAAACACGTTCTCTCGATGTCGACTCCTCTCACGCCAAGACGCACCTTCTCTTCCCTCTCTACGGGCATTTTCTCTCGCACCCCATCGTTGGTGGCCTCTCGCCATACACATCACCTCTCTATGATGAAGCCATGCACACTTAAATTACATCCATACAGAGGACCCCACACACACACACACACACACACACACACACACACACACACACATGCACACACAGACACACGCACGCACGCACGCACACCCCCCCCCCCCACACACACACTAAGACTCCATATCTCTCTCTCTCTCTCACACACACACAAACACACACACGCATGCACCCCCCCACACACACACTTAGACTCCATCTCTCTTCTCTCATACACACACACAAACTAAGACTCCATCTCTCTCTCTCGCACACACACACACATACACACACTAAGACTCCATCTCACACACACATGCTCTAGGCGGAGCATTTGTTCCTACCACCCTTCATCCAACCTTACCCTTATGATAAACAATCACCTTTATTTACTTGCATAACATGGACAACTTCCACTTTACTTTAGTAGTCAGCAAACTTATTATCTGTACCCTTATAAAAAAAATGAGTTGGCGATGATGGTGTGCCTGCCATCTTATGTCTGAGACCGTATGATCTATATCGGCGGATAGAAAGCAAACTATGATAATTTTACAAAAGATACCCGCACCTCTCTCCACATCATTATCTCTCGCAACCTCATTGCTCAACAATTAAAAAGGAATAAGTCTGGAACAATCTAGAATGCATGGTGGCTGCCGCTTTGCCGGGCGCAAATCCATCCCCATGCCTCCGCCCATTCCGACCACCAGTCCCCACCACGCTCCACTCCTCCTCGCCTTATCTCTCATCTTTCATTTTTTCGATGACATTCTCGAGATACAAGTTTTCCGATAAAATTCTCGAGATATCATTAGTTTTTACACATGGGATTACTCCTGCATGGGTCAATCACAATAGGTGTTTTGTAAAAAAAATGCATATTGATGTTCCGTGCAATGCACGAGAATCTTGCTTGTAATTATATAACGCATAAATCACGGCAGGAAGTGACATTTTTTGACACAACCACGTTAACATGGCCACGTAAATCACTAGCTAAAGTAAATACCATTATACTTATATCCCGATGCAAAAGGTTGAGTACATGTCCGAAGAGTAGAGTCGCACACACGCACTCTGTCTCTCAGAATATCTCTCTCTCACACACACACACCAGTTACATGATGCCCACTTAAGCAGACATGAGTATGTTACAATTTGTGCACCCGCGGGTACACGTGATGTCGCGCATTTATTTAAGCCAGAAGGCGAACCCAAATAGTAGCTGAATTCATTCCCCTCCCGCCGCCTCTTCTCTGGTCTCCGTCGCCTGGTAGCCATGGGCCGGCCGAAGGTAACAACATACGCCATACTCACGAGCGGCGCTTTAATATGGAAATTTTAGTGGTCATGCATGCATCTTTTGTGCTAGCACTCCTATATAAGGGTTGATCGGTCGCTTCCAGCAGACGTCTTGTGGTGATGGAAGAGGAAGGAGGAGGAAGCGGGCTATGGAGTAACGTTTTTACCACAATTTCTTAGGAAGCGAGTGCAATAATTGAGTAGTTTTGCAAACTACAGATTACTACACGTGAAACGGTTCAAAACCTATACTCCCTTGCGGTAGCGCTTCCGCGTGAAACGGTCAGCGTCGCCATACAGGCGTCGATGCCGCATTCATGCCCGGCCGAGCGGAGGCGACCTCTCACCGGGCGCCCGGCTTTGAAGTGGCGCGACGGCCGAGAGGCGCCGCTTCCCAAGGCACGCGATCGCTCTGCGTCGAGATCGGCCATAGGCCTGTTTGGATCCGTGGGTTAGAGTTAGTTTGAGCTAGTTGGGGCTCAAATAGCCCTAAAGTATCCAAGCATGAGGGTTTAAATTGGAGCAAGTTGCACCGAACCCACCAAAAAACTATCCCACCCAAGAGGTGCTAGCGGAGATAGTTCTCATTGGGACCCTTGAAAAATCACTTTTCTCTCTCCATGAAGTGCATTTATTGTCAATCTAACCTCATCACCCAAACACCTCTTTGGCTACAGTTAGTTCAGGGTTAGTCATGTTAGTCTAACCTCTAGCTAAGTTAGAGTATCAAACAGAGCGATATAGGACATGCAAGTTGCTCAAAGCATACAGCAAATTAAATGCGTGAAAGGATTTTTCTTTTTGAAAGCGGAACGTGAAAGGAAATTTTTTAGAATGCTCTTGGCATGTCGCTAACATGTGATAGTTAACCTACCTCAATAGACGGCGTAAACGCCAGCCCGCCGCACTTTGATAGAGACGAGGAGGGAGAAGCGATACAGTCTTTGGATTACTAGAGATAGGTGTCATACGGAAGCCAAGAAATATGGTGATAGCGTGGGTTAGCCATGTACTAGTATGATGTAACTACCTTTGGGCTGCCGTGTCGTACTCTTCCGATCCTTTGTGGAGATGATTGGTTAATTTTATATCGCTGAATAATATTAAATATTATGAGTGCAGGCAGCTCCTACGAGGTTCCTTGCTCCTTCTCGGTCGTCCGGAATCTATGTTCTTCCACTCTATTTTTTTTACGTGAGCTTTGTTTATCCTTTTGCCAACACGCGAGACATCTAGCATCAAGGTGCACGTGTTATGCAAGGATCGTTCCATCTATATGAATAACACGTGGAATTTGGAACTCTGAGACCGACATGTACCCGAGGTGGACGTCTGAACCTGAGTAATGTAGCGCTTGATGAAAGTGAAGTAGAAAGGCACAAATGGCATGAACATGCGTGGCATATAGGGTACATTTGGTTGCGTTCTCGTCTCAAAGCATAGTTGTTCCCTCTTCATGCATGCTCAACTCAACACCCCTCTTCATGCATGCTCTCTTCATGCATGCTTCTAGTGTATTTGTGCTAAACTAGTGTGGACTCATGCACCCTCCATACACTCTACCAAACACCAAAAGTAGGTCGAGAAGGGAACTCTTAGGCGGCATTTGTCTCTTACTACGTACTACCACTAAATGTTGTACGTGCAATGCATGGTGATGTTATGGATGCGTGCCTAAGTACTCTACTACTACTATATTAGTTGGAGGCACATATTAACTTCTATATTTGTTTACGTGTATGCCCCAAGACCTTCCAACTAGACGTGTCTTTCTCTCCAGGTCGCACTTTGTATAGTTCATACCACTAAGTACTACTACATGTGGTCTCCGACCCAGAAGTGGAAGAAGTGGAGACGCTCTACCACGCTGTTTTTTCTGTTGGGCTCTACCACTGTTCATGTCCCACTCCTTTTGCCGACATGTGGGACATCCGACGACGTGACGTGTTTGGCACCCTTCGTCGTAAGAGTTGAAACGCTAGCATTCATCAGAAATAAAAAATAATTATAAATCGGCAGTGATACTATTTTTTTTGCGAACCAATCAGCAATGATACTATACCACACGGTTTCCTTGCTCCTCGATATCGGAAAGAATACTTCCGTTTGCCAACATGTGGAACGTCGACCATCCTAGTTCACTTGCCATGCACGCAGAACTCCAAGGGAGAGTCAGCCAGGTCGTCGCGCCACAGTAACAATGACTAATGAGCCGTCAAATCACAGGCCCACTTCCCACTTTGAAGTTGCTCGGACGAAGGAACCATCATGACTTCGTTGAATTCCGCTTCTTGAAGAAAACTACTATACCAAAGCAGATCGCTAGCTCTGATTTACTCCGCATTCACGCCTGACGAACCTACTCCGGCGCGATTGTCCATCCGTTCGTCGCGGCTCATTGCCATTCGCCGCTATATTAACTTGAGCCCGGCTCCGGCCATAGCCAAAGACCCACACTTATTCTCCTCCGGTCCCTTCCTTCTGTCGGCACCACTTCAACCATGGCCTCCTGGCGGTCCGAAGCTCTCTTGGACGTACTGTCGGAGGAGCAGACGAGGGACATCGGTGGCTCCGCTCCGGGCACGCTCCAAACCTCTCTTCGACGTACTTTCGCGGGAGCAAACGAAGGAGATCGCCGGCACCCCCCGGGCCGCCCTCCGCCGCCACGACCACGAAGCCGGCGTGCTTGCACGGGCGCAGCCAGTAGCGAGGAAGAGTAGTACACGGTAGGTCACCGCCACTCTGGTCCCGGGAAGGCCACCGCTACTCCACTCAGTCGACGCCAAGCTTGGTGGGGTAAACATCGGCGGCAGATTAGCCGCTTGACGGCGACGTGGAGGCGGAAATCTTCAGAACCTTGTGCTCCGGAGGAGGAGGTTATCGAGGTGGTTGAGGAGGAGGCAAAGGCAATGGCCGGCTTTCTCGGGTTCATGGCCGGACATGGTGGTCGGGCGCCGTAACGTTTAGATTAGGTTCTGATGGGTTTTAGTACGGTTTGTGCGAAAAATGTAAAGAAATGCGTCCAGTGTGTAGGAAAACTTTTCGAAATCTAATGAATTTCATCCGGTTAATTTCATCCGGTTAATTTGAAATTTGCTTTGTTTGCACAATTTCGTCCGGTTAGTTCATATAGTTGTCGAAAGGTATGCGGGCAGCATCGGATGGCATCCATCAGTGTCCTCGGACGGATGCCGGTGTAAATTTGTGGGCCAGCGTTGGAGATGCCCTAACTATCATACTACAATAGTTAACAATCCTCCATTATTTTGCAGGGAACAGTTATGCCTTGATCAAAATCAGATCAGCGACGTTTCACACTCCTCCCGCGTAAGAGTGTAAACTCTTGCTTACATAAAAATGGAGCAAGTGGACGGCACTGTAGCACGTCATATCGCTCGAACTAGCTCACCTAACGAGCGGGAAAGCACCGCCCTCATCATTTTGTTCTGGATTTCTATTGATCGATCACGTGAAAATGTTACGCTTCGCAAGTTCTAAAGGAAAAGGCGGCACACTTACGACTCGTACGCGTCGCAACCCCGATAGTCCGTCTCGCACGCCGCTCACCAGAGGGGACACACGTTGTCTTGCAATTTCACTGACATGTGGGACCGTAATTGAATAAACCGTCGATAGTCGAAATCTAAACGCGGCAAGGCGGCCGAGAAGAGAGAAATGGGGAGGGAGAAGAGATCGCCGCCGCGGCCAAGACGGAATCCAAGAAATATATGGTGATAATGTGAGGTGGGCCATCTTGTAGTCCGGACCGCTTTGAGCCGCTCTCACCGCCTGGCCCCTCAAGACGCCTTGACTGCCCGCTGCATGCATAGCAAGTAGTACCCGCTTATGTGGAGGAGAGAGAGGCATTGACAAAGTCAAGGAGTAATAGTGGAGACAATAGCTTTCATAAAAAATAAACAATGAATACTCGTTGCTCGTCCTCTATATCGGAAAGAATACTTTCATTCACCGACATGTGGGACGTCGACCATCTGGTCCACCGCCATGCACAAAATTATCCTGGTCTACCCGGTCGTATCGCAGGCCCAACCTTTCCCAATCGTAAGTGAAAGTGCAACTATCCTAGGTGGTTTTGGTAATTCATAACAACATATAGCTCATTGAGCTAATGCTATTCCAAGACTATTATTTCAGGAAAGCTCAATGAATGGCATGGCATGGATGATGAAAGTGGATCCCTCAAAATACTAAGGACAAAGGATTGGCTCAAGCTCAAAAGCTCAAGACTCTTCATTTTACGTTTTAGTGACCCAAGATCACATTGAGTCTATAGGAAAAGCCAATACTATCAAGAAGGGATGAGGTGTTGCTTAATGAGCCTTTTGCTTCATGTGCTTAGTGATATGCTCCAAAACCCTCAACTACTTTCCCACATCCACAAATGACCTAAACCTAAAGCCAAAATCGGTCACACCGATTCTTTCTATCCGGCGCCACCGATTCCAAAAGTCATAGCCACTGCCACAAACCCTAAGCAAATCGGTCTTACCGATAGGGATCTCGGTCTCACCGAGATGGGGTTGCAATCTCTCTGTTTCCCTTCGTAGCGTTTCGGTCTAACAAAGTGAGAGATCGGTCCCTTGAGATTGCAATGTAAACTCTCTGTTTCCTTTTTGTAACATTTCGGTCTCACCGAAAAGAGCAAATCGGTCCCACCGAGTTTACCTGACCAACTCTCTAGTTAGCTAATTACCAAAATTGGTCTCACCGAGTTTGTGTAATCGGTCTCACCGAGATTACGTTATGCCCTAACCCTAACCATATCGGTCTCACCGAGATGCATGTCGATCCACGAAAATCACTAACGGTCACTAGGTTTACTAATTCGGTCCGACCGAGTTTAACTATTCGATCCCACCGAGTTTGGTAAATTGTGTGTAATGGTTGGATTTTGTGTGGAGGCTATATATACCCCTCCACCTCCTCTTCATTCGTGGAGAGAGCCATCAGACTGAACCTACACTTCCAACTTACCATTTCTGAGAGAGAACCACCTACTCATGTGTTGAGGCCAAGATATTCCATTCCTACCATATGAATCTTGATCTCTAGCCTTCCCCAAGTTGCTTTCCACTCAAATCATCCTTCCACCAGATCCAAAACCTATGAGAGAGAGTTGAGTGTTGGGGAGACTATCATTTGAAGCGCAAGAGCAAGGAGTTCATCATCAACACACCATTTGTTACTTCTTGGAGAGTGGTGTCTCCTAGATTGGCTAGGTGTCACTTGGGAGCCTCCGACAAGATTGTGGAGTTGAACCAAGGAGTTTGTAAGGGCAAGGAGATCGCCTACTTCATGAAGATCTACCGCTAGTGAGGCAAGTCCTTCGTGGGCGAAGACCATGGTGGGATAGACAAGGTTGCTACTTCGTGGACCCTTCGTGGGTGGATCCCTCCGTGGACTCGCGCAACCGTTACCCTTCGTGGGTTGAAGTCTCCACCAACGTGGAAGTACGATAGCACCACCTATCGGAACCACGAGAAAAACATCCGTGTCTCCAATTGCATTTGAGTCCTCCAAACCCTTCCCCTTACTTTCTTGCAAGTTGCATGCTTTAATTTTCGCTGCCAATATACTCTTTGCATGCTTGCTTGAATTGTGTGATGATTGCTTGACTTGTCCTAAAATAGCTAAAATCTGCCAAACTATAAAATTGGGAAAAGGTTAAGTTTTTTATTGGTCAAGTAGTCTAATCACCCCCCTCTAGACATACTTCAAGGTCCTCCAAGTGGTATCGAGACTTTGGTCTCCATTTGCTTTGATTTCCATAGCTTTTGGTGGTCATAGCCTCGGTTTCACAACCTAGGAGAGTATGGCGTCTAGCGAGGAAATTATCACCGTAGAGGTCCTTACTTTGATGGTACTAATTTTGCTAGTTGGAAGCATAAGATGAAAATGCATATTCTTGGACATAACCCCGCCGTTTGGGCAATTATTTGTATTGGCTTGCAAGGTGAATTTTTCGATGGGAGAGAACCGAACTGTGAAGCTAATGCGGAAGAATTGAAGATGCTACAATACAACGCTCAAGCATGTGACATCATCTTCAACGGATTGTGCCTCAAGAATTCAACAAAATCAGCTGTCTTGAGAATGCAAAGGAAATTTGGGATACTTTGATTGATATGCACGAAGGTACCGAATCCGTCAAGGAATCCAAGTTGGATGTGCTCCAAAGTCAGTTTGACAAGTTCAAAATGAAGGATGGTGAAGGTGTCGCTGAAATGTAGTCTAGGCTTGCTCTTATCACAAATGAAATTGCCGGCTTAGGGAGTGAAGAGATGACCGACAAATTCATCATCAAGAAGATCCTAAGAGCATTGGATGGAAAGTATGATACCGTGTGCACATTGATCCAAATGATGCCAAACTACAAAGATCTCAAGCCAACGGAAGTCATTGGAAGGATTGTTGCTCATGAGATGTCACTCAAGGACAAGGAGGAACTTCACAACAAGTCAAGTGGTGCTTACAAAGCCTCAAGTGAAGCCCCCACATCATCAAGTGAGAAACCAACCTTCAATGAAGAATTGAGCTTAATGGTGAAGAACTTCAACAAGTTCTACAAAAGTAGAAGCAAAGAAAGAATCTCCAAGTCAAGGTCTTACAATGACAAAAGATCTTCTATCGAGAGCGCAATTGCTACAATTGTGGGAGACCCGGACACTACTCCAATGAGTGTACGTCACCCTACAAAAGAAGAGAAGATTCTCCAAAAAGAAGAAGCAAAAGAGAAGAATCACCACCAAGAGAGAGGAGTAGAGATGATCATTATGAGCGAAGACCCTCACGGAGAAGCAAGGATTCGGAAAGGAAGGACAAGTCATCAAGGAGCTACACAAAACGAAGACATCAAGCTCATGTTGGTGAATGGGTTTCAGCTCCGACTCCGACCATCACTCCGAGAGAAGCTATCACTCCGACCTCGAATATACTCAAGATGAAGGTTTTGCCGGTCTAGCACTTGTGTCAACCAACTCCTACGACATATTTGATTCACCAAATGAAGGAATTGGAAGATGCTTCATGGCCAAAGGTCCTAAGGTAACACATCCCGAGTATGTTGATTTTAATAGTGATGAAGATGACTTGCTAGGTGATGATGATTTACTTGTTGACAACTCTAGTGATGAATACTATGATGAAACATCAATTAATCATGCTAATCAAAAAATGACAATGATAAGGAGAAAATTGAGCTTCTAACTAGAGAACTAAACACTCTTAAGTTGGCTCATGAAACTATCTTCGAAGATCATCGAGAACTTTTAAGGGCTCATGAGAAGTTACGCTTTGAAAAGCTCAATCTTGAGCAAGAGCATGAGTTCTTAAAGGCAATCAATGATGATCTACGGAAGAAAAGTTCTTCTTACATTGCCAAGCGTTTACTCTTATCTACTTACATGCCTCAAGTCAAGTCTAGTAACAAGTACAAGAAAGACACTTCCTCTAGTAGTAACAATAACAATGTCAAATCCAATGTTGTTGCTTCTAGTAGTTCTCTTGATTCCACTAATGATTCCCTTAGCCAAGTTACACTTGAGCAAGAAAATAGTTTATTGAAGGGAATTATAGAGAAAGGTGTTTACAAGAGCCTTGCCGGGAGTAAGCAATTCGAGGAAATTGTACGCAAGCAAGCAAGGCACTGGAAGAATCAAGGTGTTGGTTTTGAACGAAAGTTCAACGCCAATGGAGTTGAGTGGGAAGAAGATCAATATCCCAAGACAAAGTTTGTTCCTCAACAAGAGAAGTATGATCCTACTTCCTTCGAGGGGACACAAGCTCAAGATGATCTTCCACCACAAGACCACAAGAACAAAGGCAAGGACAAGCTTCAAGAAGAGATTAATGCATTTGAAGAAGCACCTAAAGCCTCGTTCGAGTGGGTCCCCAAGACTACGTCAAGTTCTAATTCATCAAGTACAACTACAACTCCAAGGATTCCCATCAAGATGATGTGGATCGAAGAAGAAGAACTAGAGAGTTCTTGAGGGTGACTCCGCCAACATTCTTCACTCATATCAATTTGGCAAGAACAAGTGCAATCAACTTTCACATCTTGCACTAGTTTAAGGAGTCACAAACCCTCATGTTGGTAAGGCAAGGGACAAGGTAACCAAATGTTTTCATGGACATCATCTTGTGTGTGCATCACTCATGTCTATGGATATTCTTGTTTGTTCCTTGTGGGACTAACCCATGTAGGCAAGTTGAAAGTGCAACTCACTCCAAAGGATTGCTCCAAATGATCTACATCAACATTGAGCATCTACATCTTCAACACCTACATGAAGTCATCATCGACAAAACCCAAGGTTAGTTCATCCCTCTAAGGGGGATCTCACATCTAGGGGAGCTTAACTCTAAGAATTGAGTCAAATCAACTCTAATGGTGTGAACACATTAATGCATTATGTAAAAGTGGTAACCCCACTTGAGCTTAAACGATGAGTATGACCTATGATCAAATGTTCTCATTTGACTCCTAAGTCAATATGCTCATATATAGATGACCTAGTCATCGCCAATTGCTTGATAGTTGCTAGAATTGGTTGTGCATGCTTTGCCACATATTTCAATTGCCATCTTATTGTGTGAGCATGTTGCTGCATATTTTACTCATTCAAGGACATCCAATTGTTGTTTTGTTTGTTTGGTTCTTTCTTCTTTTGGCCAAGTGGATGGACAAGAATGCCTAAGAACCTTCTTTAGCTATCTATGATTTTCTCGTCTCAAACTCTATTCATGCTACATCACAAAATTTGATCAAGTCGATTCGAACCACTCCGTGTGAGGAGCACTTGGAGTCCTCGATTCGTCATAGACTTAAACTTCCAAAACCTCTTAGTGATTCTCGGTCTGACCGATCCTACCATTTCGGTCCTACCGAGATCATCAAGTTGATCTGAGTTTTCAATCTCGGTGCAACCGATTTGAACCGTTCGGTCTCACCGATTTGCTGTAACTGAACACAGTTATGCATCTTGGTGCCACCGAGTTGTTCCACTCGGTCACACCGACAGGGTCGGGCTATATATATAGTCACGGGCAAAATTTTGGAAATTTCTCCGAAACCCTTCGCCCGCGCATCAGCTGGCTCTGCCATCGTGGTCTCTGGATCATCTCCTCGTCGCCAGCAGCCTCATGTCGCTGGTCTTCGCCGCCGTCAACGGATTTCATCCCCGCCGTTGCCGCCGTAGCAAGTCCACCGCCAAGTTAGGGTATGGACTTTATCTTTGTGCTATCCACGTCTGATTCCTAGCACATTGTTTTTATATTGAATCTTGCCACGATTGCAACTCTTCTATCCAGCCAAAGTAGTTCATAGATTAGATGAGATTCAAATTTTTAGGTTTAGGTTTCTGTTGAAACCATCTCGGACCCAACGAGTTGAAAAACTCGGTCTCATCGATTTGGCTTATGCCATTGCACTAGTGACTCTCGGTCTGACCGAGAATTACTAATCGGTGCAACCGATTTGAGGATTCTGTGAAACCCTAGCAGTCTCGGTGCCACCGAACTAAAACTTCGGTCCAATCGAGATCATCGGTTTAGGTTCCAAAACTGCTTCGGTATCCTTTGAGTTTGAAAATCGGTGGATCCGAAATGCTTCTTGTGGAAAACTAAAACTGAACTTTTGAGTCATTCTTTTGCAAAACCTCTGCATTTTGTGATGCTCATCTTTTCTATCTCATCTATAAACTCTTCACAACGTCGTGATCGACTTTGCGGTATGTCCGATCAAAGTGATGACGAGAATAGGTCAGAAGAGCAGATAGACTTGAGTGAGGGCACTAGTCCCTCAACTTCAGATGAAGGGAGCAGAAGTACTCCTAGCAACTTGCCTAAGGCTACTACTAGGCAAAGGAGGCAGATTCAGAGGATGAAGATTACAGGGCTGAGGAAGATGAGGCTATCTCCAAGAAAGTTGTGCTCAAGAAGGAAAGGGTCAGGAAGATCAAAAGGCCTGCAGGAAGACAACCAATGTCTAAGGCCAGAACATCAACTCAACTACCTGAAAATCCTGATCCCAAAGAGCCGATTCTTTGAGAGAAAGAAGAGGAAGGAAAGGGTCAAGATGACCATGGCCAGAGTAATTGGGAAGCCTTCCATGATGGAAGAGGAAGAGCCTGCTGCACCAGCACCAAAGGCACCAAAGCTAATGAGTGATGCATTCAGATGAGGGGCTGCCACATCTAAGCCCAAGGAAGCACTCAAAGCTGCCCCAAAGCCAAGTCTGCACCAAAGAGGAATACTAGGAGTATTCCAGCTGCTGAGAAGAACAAGGCTCCAGTGCCTGAGGTTGATGAGGAAGATGAAGAAGGACAGGTTCTGAGGAAGCTCAAGCCCAAGATACCAGACCACAATGATGCCCATCCTGTGGCTAAGAACATGAGAATCGGGGAAAGACTTCGATTTGAGGAAATGGAGAATGGAAGATCCATATGCCACAAGGAGAAGAACTGCTGTTGATTACAGGTTCCACACCAAGGAAAAGCAGGACTTTTATGAGACCATTCTGTTGGACAAGAAGCCCATTGTCTGTGACATAAGGTGGGTTGACTGGAACTTCATCAAGGAGAATGAAGAGCACTGTCCTGGAGTGCAGGAAAGCTTTGTGAGTTGTGGAGTTGCAGATTTTGTTGGGCAAAAGCTCACAAATTGGAATGATGAGCTTATCATGCGCTTTTACTCCACAAAGACATTTCTACCCAGATGGGAAAATTGTTTGGATGTGCGAAGGTACAAGGTACCGATCAACTGTTGAGGAGTGGGCAAAGGCTGATAAATGCCCAGAAGAAAATGAGGATGACTTAGACATTTATGCAAAGAAGAAAAGGATCACAATTCAATGGCTCACATGTACAAGGAAATTCCAAACAAGGCATTAGCAACTCACAAGTTTGGATCAGTTCACTATACGCTATCGGGGTTGCCAACCATAAATTGGATTACGAGGCACACTTTGTTGCCCAAGTCAGTGACCATAACATGATCAGAGGGCATGTCATCAACATGTTGCATGTGTTTGATGTGCCACAGAAGTTTAAAGTCATGAGCCTGATCATTGAAAATATCAAGAGGACTGCAGCAGATCAGAAGAGGAGCTGTGGATATGCACCTCAGATTCAAGAACTGATAAACTCAAAGATGGGCACAGGAAAATATTAGTTGGATAAGGAACACTTTCCACTTTATCCAGACTTTGAGGACAATGAGGTTGTCATGAATGAAGATGATCCACAATCTGTTCAAGCTCAGGAGAAGAAGGAGAAGGCAAAGAGGGAGAAGGCTGCCAAGATGCCAACTCAAGAGGAGGCATCTGAGTATTTCTTGAAGAACAAGCAGGAGGATCTTGGTTACTTGATAGCATCAACTCTGAGGATTGAGAAGGGATTGGCCACCCTAACTCAAAATCAGGAGAGCTTGGAGAGAATCATAGAACAAAAGTTCTATAACTTAGATGTGAAAGTAATGGCGAGGTTCAGACTGCGGTGGAGGAACTACAAGAGGATATGCAGGAGAGGAAGGGCAAGACTATAACCAATGTGTTTGCCAGAGTGCCTAGAGCCAGAGGTCATCGGCTGTGCGATTTACGACACAAGAGCAACTTCATCTGCACCAGCTACAGCCTCGGTGCCACCAGCTCCGGCACCTTCATCGGCTCCAGCTCCATCTACATCAAGCTGAAGTCTTCGTCCAAGGAGCCATCTCTACACCACCACCAGAAGATCAAGCACGAGAGTCGATCTAGCACTATGCATTTTCTATGAACTTTTGGTAACTTGTTGCCAAAGGGGGAGAAAAATGTATAGATCATAGGCTTCGAGAGAGAGAGAGAGAGTGTTGCTTTTGTTCTCTCTTGCTTTATTTGGTGGTTTTCAAACTTTGTTTGCTTTTGGTTGAGATACTATGTTTGTGAGACATTGATGATCATGTGTTTGATCATAAGCTACACTTATGCATGTTTGATGATATTATCCTATCTATCTTATGTGATCACTCACTTTGCTTGGTGATGAGTGCATGTATTCATTGTTTATTATTTTGAGCGCTCCACCAAGATGTATGTGACATGGAAGAGTAACCCATGAGCCTAATTCATTGTGCATTTGCAGTCCAAAGCAAATCTAAAACTATGCACAAATTTAGGGGAGCTCTTGCTTATCACATACTTCTCAAAGCGACGATGTTATTTAAATCTTATTATCATTTGTCGAAGCTTTGATCTATATGTTGTCATCAATTACCAAAAGGGAGATTGAAAGTGCAACTATCCCTAGGTGGTTTTGGTAATTCATAACAACATATAGCTCATTGAGCTAATGCTATTCCAAGACTATTATTTCAGGAAAGCTCAATGAATGGCATGGCATGGATGATGGAAGTGGATCCCTCAAAATACTAAGGACAAAGGATTGGCTCAAGCTCAAAAGCTCAAGACTCTTCATTTTACATTTTAGTGATCCAAGATCACATGGAGTCTATAGGAAAAGCCAATACTATCAAGAAGGGATGAGGTGTTGCTTAATGAGCCTTTTGCTTCATGTGCTTAGTGATATGCTCCAAAACCCTCAACTACTTTCCCACATCCACAAATGACCTAAACCTAAAGCCAAAATCGGTCACACCGATTCTTTCTATCCGGCACCACCGATTCCAAAAGTCATAGCCACTGCCACAAACCCTAAGCCAATCGGTCTTACCGATAGGGATCTCGGTGTCACCGAGATGGGGTTGCAATCTCCCTATTTCCCTTCGTAACGTTTCGGTCTATCCGAAGTGAGCGATCGGTCCCACCGAGATTGCAATGTAAACTCTCTGTTTCCTTTTTGTAACATTTCGGTCTCACCGAAAAGAGCAAATCGGTCCCACCGAAGTTTACTGACCAACTCTCTGGTTAGCTAATTACCAAAATCGGTCTCACCGAAGTTTGTATGTCGGTCTCACCGAGATTATGTTATGCCCTAACCCTACCATATCGGTCTCACCGAGATGCATGTCGATCCACCGAAAATCACTAATGGTCACTAGGTTTACTAATTCGGTCCGACCGAAGTTTAACTATTCGGTCCCACCGAGTTTGGTAAATTGTGTGTAACAGTTGGATTTTGTGTGGAGGCTATATATACCCCTCCACCTCCTCTTCATTCGTGGAGAGAGCCATCAGTGAACCTACACTTCCAAATTACCATTTCGAGAGAGAACCACCTACTCATGTGTTGAGGCCAAGATATTCCATTCCTACCATATGAATCTTGATCTCTAGCCTTCCCCAAGTTGCTTTCCACTCAAATCATCTTTCCACGGATCCAAAACCTATGAGAGAGAGTTGAGTGTTGGGGAGACTATCATTTGAAGCACAAGAGCAAGGAGTTCATCATCAACACACCATTTGTTACTTCTTGAGATTGGTGTCTCCTAGATTGGCTAAGTGTCACTTGGGAGCCTCCGACAAGATTGTGGAGTTGAACCAAGGAGTTTGTAAGGGCAAGGAGATCGCCTACTTCGTGAAGATCTACCGCTAGTGAGGCAAGTCCTTCGTGGGCGACGACCATGGTGGGATAGACAAGGTTGCTACTTCGTGGACCCTTCGTGGGTGGAGCCCTCCGTGGACTCGCGCAACCGTTACCCTTCGTGGGTTGAAGTCTCCACCAACGTGGAAGTACGATAGCACCACCTATCGGAACCACGAGAAAAACATCCGTGTCTCCAATTGCGTTTGAATCCTCCAAACCCTTCCCCTTACTTTCTTGCAAGTTGCATGCTTTAATTTCCGCTGCCAATATACTCTTTGCATGCTTGCTTGAATTGTGTGATGATTGCTTGACTTGTCCTAAAATAGCTAAAATCTGCCAAACTATAAAATTGGGAAAAGGTTAAGTTTTTTATTGGTCAAGTAGTCTAATCACCCCCCTCTAGACATACTTCAAGGTCCTACAGTAAGCTGTTCGGACGAAGGAACCATCATGACTTCGTTGAATTCCGCTTCTTCAACAAAACTTCTTGTACCGCATAATATCGCTACCACACGCCAAGACCGGACGGCACCGTACCACCGTCATATCACTAAAACCCACTAGGCCAAACTAGCCCACCTAGGTCATCTATTTTGGAGCGGAGGAATGCGTCTACTGACCTTTGCTATGATTTTGTGTTGCACGTTCTACGTACTTTTGCTACGATTTTCCTACCCTATGAACCAAATGAGGCTGAATGTATGTCGACTATTGTGCGATCGATCGCTAAGCCTACAATTTTAGGAGCTAGGGCTATTGGTCGATCGACGAGGGATAAGTATAAGCATACCATGAGCTCATCAGCCCCAACGTTTCTCTTTGGTGAGTGTTTTTCAAGTACTATAGCTCGCACAGTAGCTAGCCTACTAAGACCAAGAATCATCAAACAAGCCATGATGATACGATAAACAGTTCAAACTTAAGCATGCCATATATTACATCAAAAGCTGGTGAGGATACATCTGTTTCCATAACTTGGAGAGGGTTCGCATGATTCACTATCAAACAAAAGTAGCAAGATCTGCCCACACAAGACAGTGCACTAGCCCTAAGATGGTTTGATAACACGCATCATTCTGGTAATTAAACACGTGGCAATGCAAACTACCACGAAGGATTAAGCGCGACCAACTATTTCTTGTCATCGATCTCTCGGGCAATGACCACAGCAAGGACAGCGGCATGGGAATCGATTTCTGGGGCGATGTCCACATGACTGACCGCGACATCGGAATCAATCTCTGGGGTGATGTCCACAAGATGGACAGCGGCATCGGAATCGATCTGCAGGGCGATGCCAGCGGGGCCAGCCCACGACGCCGGAATCATCAAGGACAACCACGGCTTTTGCACAACCCTAACATATTAGCAAGCACATTGCAAATAATCAAAAACCACAACTATGGTAATAAGCCATTATTTTTTACCTTGTGCAGCTCACGGGGATCTCATCCCTCCGGGGGCCATCTCCTCGTCCTCGATGGGGGCCATCACCTTGCCAGAGGAATACTGCTTCTCAACGGCGACTATCTCCTCAAACTCGGTCTTGAGCCTCACATAGGTGGCAATCGAGTTCACAGGGTCGACGCGGTGGGGCCCTTGCTGTTCTTCCAACTTTCTTTGAGGAGTTAAATCCGCCAACGTCCCCAACTCTTTGGCCAGTGCTTGTTTCTTGGAGTTCTTCGTCTCCATGGGTTGGCCCGCCAACATGGTCAATTCGTTGGTCGGTGCTCGCTTCCTGGAGATCGATGTCTCCAGTGGGTTGTCCGCCGGCAACTCTTTGCCTAGTGCTCCAGGATCCATCAATGAACTGACAAACAAAAAGCAATCGAAAGGAAACCACAATCAAAATGAAAGCGGGAAAAGAATAGGATGTGAGAATCGGGTCGGTGCTTCATAAAAGAAGATTATTGGAATGAAAATATAGCAGCATAATCGATTCGCCCCACCTTTCCTTCGTCGGAAGAAAAAAAATGGCAGAAGTGAGTAGACTGGAGTGAGGTCTTCTTCAAGAAAGGGAAGAAAGGGCTTGAACGAGCGTTCCAATGAAACGATGGTTGCTTCGTCCAGTCCAACTTGGAGGCCACCTTACAACTGCTGGTAAAGATGTGGGTTTTGTGATATGATGGGTCATGACGGCCACACCGGGGTGACAGGTGAGTCTCGACTGTAGCACCTCGCTGTGATTTGGTGGATGGCACGCGGGCCCGGATGCTTTGAAATGTCCCACATGTAGATAGAGCGGCTAGTCATATAGGAGTGTTCAATATTGTGCACCGCGACCAAGGCAGAGAGAAAAACGAGAGAACTATGTAATTAATGCATGAGTTTAATTAGGGTAGTTTTGTAAAGTACGAGATACATTCCTCCAATCGCAAAATGCCTTGGTTCATGAGATTTGAGATTTGAGCCCTATAAACCGGAAGGGAGGAGTCTTGCACGGTGTAGTCTAGTCACTTGTTGAAATCTCTAGAAAGGCAAATACTCCTTTCCGGTTTACAGGTCTATACTACTCCCTCCGTCTAGGTGTGTAAGTCATCTTATGAAAACCAAATAGTCCCAAAACACTTAGGCACGGTGCATTAACTTCTACCTTGTTTCTTGTTTCTTGACATATCAACCAATAAGAGATGAGAGGTGTGCATGCTTTTAATGACTTGCAATGGCTAGTTCATTGCATGCAATGCTATTAATTAGCAAATAAACATTGGTGACCCCAGGAGGAAACGGTGCTAAGCGCGTGGACCTATGTAGAATGAGTATCAACCAATGGATAATGGAGTTTAATTGTTACACAATACTCCCTCCTTTCCGGTTTATAGGGCTTATCTCAAAATTTTATGTTTTCCATTTTATAAGGCTCAATTTGGTTGTTTTCCATCACATTTTCAGATTCCAAGGTGCATTAAATCATTGCATGCAAGTATTAAGAGAAAATTTACCAATGCATGTACTTTATGCATGCATGCATTGCAATTAATTCATTGATAAACATAATTTTTTGAGGAAAACAAGAACAGTAATTAGGTGCTTTTGCAAAACTACAAACTGTATTCCACCACTCACCATCTACATTGATTGGTGAGATTTTTGAATTGAGCACTATAAACCGGAAAGGAGGGAGTAGCAGTTTTGTCTCATGCAAGAGCCTGGCTAGTATATGCGTGCTCCAAGGAACCGCACCACGCGAGCGTTCACAACTGACACATTCAGGATGCGCTTTGCTCTTCGCCTCATAGAGAAGACTAACAATGATGCTACTCATACTTCTCTGATATCAAATCCACTGCTGCATGTCCGTCCACCTCGTGCGGGAGGGATAGCGTGTAGAAGCTTCTACTACTGCTCCTGCCTTTGCGTCTATGACAGGGTGGGCCCCAGCGGTGGTTGGCCCTCTGTCATGCAGCCAAAGGTAGGTGCGATTAAAACACTGAGCTCGATCCGCGAGGGACAGGCGTCGTAGTAATCAAATTTCTCGGTCTTCTACGAGTTTATGCGACACATCAAAGCACTGCACTTTCGATAAAAGTCTTTTACACATTTCAAATGGGCTGCCATTATGTAGGAGTAGACATATTCTGCTTCGTATGTAGTCACTTGTTGCAATTTCTAAAAAGACTTATATTTGGAAACAGAGGGAGTACAACGCATGCATGCATGCCGTGACTTTCCTTTTGATACTTGCATGTGTTGATTTGATGCGCCTTGCCAAATTTTGACTATAAATTTAACTAACCAAATTTTCATGCATGTCACAAAAAATTACGGGGCTGTTTGGATTGTGACTATGTTTGTCTTATGTTGCCACATTATTTTTCCCACACTTACCATACTTGCCTAACCTGAGTTGCTCAAATTGTTAGACACACTTTGGCTTGCCTAAGGGAATCTTGCCACAATTTTTGTGTCTATGACATGTGGGGTTCACTGCTAATAAAAAAATTCTTCTCTTAGGTGTGGCTAATAAAAAAGACTTATATTTAAGAGCGGAGGAGTAGAAAATATAAATAATAATGCATGTTGGGGCAACCCACGTTTCGCTTAATTTTAGCCGTGGGCTTGTTCACAATTTTTACTGAGGGGTGGTTGTTCATTTAATGGAGGGACTTGTAGTACCAGACTTGAACGATACAAAGTGCGACCTGGCACACTGTAACACCACTTGGAACAAGCGAGTAGCTATCTCAAAAAACAATCAACAACTAAAAAAACCCGCGACCTGACATGTAGTAGTACACAATTTTAAACGATTGTTTTGATGGAGTGAAAAAGGAAAACTACCCCACTACTTATATATAGGCCGGAGCCTCCGCGCTTGCTTGCTAGGGTTGCTCTATTCACATACTCTCATCCTCTCCAGATCTAAACAAGATAGGGGTAGTAACCTTTGTCTTTCTCCCTTCAAAAACATTGGCTTTCTATCCTCACCGCTGGTTACAGATCCGGACGTATCCCCCTCCGCCGGTGAAGGGGAGGAGGGGCAGCGTTTAGGCCATCGTCGACAGTGAGGAAGGAGACCCACTACCGGCCGCACCGTTATCTACGGCGGCGAGCGCCGGCTGGAGGTCCTCCGATCCCTTCGTCGTTGCCTGTGGGCGGATCTGGCCTCCCGCCACCCACCTATCCACATCCCGACGACTTTCAGGTATATCTTCGTTCGAAACCACCTTAGCTCTACTTCCCCAGCTCGCTACGTCGCTGCATGTGCATCATTTTCTACCTCTCAGCCCCTCTCGATCGGATGGTCCAACGTCACCTAATTTTTTAATATTGTTAGAGGTAAAGCTACTTCATGGAGTCGAATCTTGTACTCCCTCCATCCGAAAATACTTTTCATTGAAATGGATGTATCTATATGTATTTTAGTTCTGGACACATCCATTTTGATGACAAGTAATTCTGGACGGAGGGAGTACTTGGTTCAAACAAGAAATAAAGTGGGGGTGGGAGAATTTAGTATGTACATCGGACTTGGTACAAACAGGAAGGAAAGGGGGTGAAAGTAGTACAGACTGGTCATCCAACCGGTGTCTTGGTCGAAAAGGGAAATATAGGGGTAACGCTGTACACAGTGGTATGACCAGGACTAGATTTGCTATCCACACATAGGAGTAGGTGGCTAGAGTGAACAAAAATGGGACCAACCGGATATGTTTCACGGATGTTCGTTTCTCGGGGCAACAAACTATGAATCACCACTTTATGCCCCTGTTTACGTACATGGTGCTGTCTTCTTTGGTGCACCTTTGTCCCATGCCCTTATACCAAATATTTAGGCTCTATTAGGAATAAAGGGGCAGAAAACATAGATCTTGATGAAAATAGAGGAATAGGAAAGGAATGTAGGTATAAAACTATGGAATAGCGAACCGGAGGAAACTCTCAAGAGAATGTGTTCGGATGGACTACGAAATGTACATATTTGTTTTTTTAGAGTAGCATGCTTGGCAGTATGAGATGCTATTTGTTTATTCAGGTGCACAGTGACTACTCTTGTCCTCACCTCACGTACCACACATAGTTTGATTGTTTTATTCTGGCAAACACAGCACAACAACCTGTCTAACGCATGGCAGCGAGCGCTTGCCTCGGGCTTCCGCCCAAAAAATTGAGCAGCGCGTGGATGTTTCTAATCCTATGGAATCAGTACTACCAGACCAGCTTTCCTATGAAACACTATTCACCTTTCCCGTGTTCGAGCGGTTGGAAGGAAATAATACCGTAAGAATTGTGTTCCTCTGAAAATCCTGCACCAAACACATGGAACCTAACGCAGCCTTAGCTGTTCTTAATATAATGTCCTGGTAAAAATGAAGCCATGCCACTGTTTTTGCACTGTAATTGTTTGAGACTCGACAAGTTTAGCCAAATGTTTTTCCTGTAATTGTTTGAGACTACATTTGTTTCCTCTGTGCCTTTTTGTGCAAACATGGATATTCAATTCACACAGTTCTTTGTTGTGACCTTTTGGTGCCTTTGCACAAAACTCTTCTTAAAAGAAGTGACTTTTGTCTTGTTTAAGCTGGAATGTCGAGAATGGAGCAGTTGGTTCATTTTGGTGGAACTGCACAAAGGGAGATCTGTGTTCCAATCCTCATCATCCATATTGGCACCATAACCTTCCTTTAGGTAAGAATGATATTTAATGCATGTGTTCATCTCTATTTTCCGATTGCCATGAGAAAATAATGTTGTTTTTTACTAGTACACTTGTACTCCCTCACTAACAAAACCAATTCTGAATTAGAAGGCCAATCATGTACTTGGTTTCACCAAGCTGGTGAGGAGAAAGAGAAACAGAGCATGAAGAGGAAGAAGAAGAAGAATAAACAGTGCCAAAGGCGATCTTCTTTGAAGCCGGAGGCCTCGATCGAGGCCATTCAAGGGCTCCAAGAACGACTACCTTACATGTGAGACGATCCTCCAGGAGCCCTTCCACTTCGCTATCTCACTTAATTAACTAGGAGTACTTAAGTACCACTAATTTATTCTTGCCTAATTTTCTGTTGGAGTTAAACAAATCTTTAGTAGGACCCTATGCTGAATCATATGCGTGTGAATGTTTGTCTATGGAGGTGAATCATGTGGTGGAGCAGGAGGGAATATTATTAGTGTCATGACATAATAGTGCTATTGTTTTGCATGCCAATTTATTTCCATTGGTTCAATGAGGCAATGTTTTGCGTATTGTCCATCATGAATTTGATGCTCTTGTTTGAGTAATATGCTAATGTCTTCCTATCCTTTCTCACTAAGCTAATGAAGGTTTCACCTTGTTCCTACTTGTGCAAACAGGGATCATGTTGTGCCAATCATACATTTTAGTGGAACTACACAAGACAATACAATGAACTATAGCCAGTGCTTTAACTCTGCTGGAAGTTCTTGATAATCTTTCGATATAATCTCAACACTGGTACAAGAGTGATTTCAACCATACATTTGAAGTGCATAAAAATATATACTATTGTGTGATTCCAGTGAGTGCTTTATCATCTCTTATGGGACTACATGAATAAGCTTTTTTTCTCAGGTTGGTACGGGCCTGAGGCCTTCATCCATATTAGTTTGCTGTCATCTCTATTTGTATCGTGCTACTGTCATGACAAACTCCTTTATATTTGCACTTCTAAGTTTTGCCTATGATAAATGGCAATGCTTTGAGTGTTGAGTTGAGCTAATTGGCACTGATTAAATAAACTAATACCTCTCTTTAAGCAAGACTACTATGTTGCTAACTTTACCCATTAAGATAATGAGGGTGCTTCTATTTGTTAGTGTATGTTTCATCAACTAGTCCCACTATTACAGTAATCTCACTCTCTCAATATATGTGCCAACAGGATGCTCGATTTTGGTGGAACTGCACAAAACTTTGGGTGCTTCATTGCGTCGGCGACTTCCGTCCTTTCTGTCGACCGCTAATCTCCGCTTGCTTTCTTCCTTTCTTTGTCACCGCTTGGCTTATCTCGGCTTCCAGTCAAAGGAAATAGTAATTGATATGCTACCTCACATAGGTTGGTACTGGTCTTTATCCTGATTATTGTGCTTGTCATATGTATTGGTAATTTGGTATTGTGCTACTATTTGCCGATTTCATAAAGGAGTAACTTGGAGCCTGAACTTCGCAGCAAATCATTACATCGGGTGATTTCAGTAGAACTGCACAAAATGATCAGATGGACATGTACTTATGCTGCTGCTATGTACTCCAAAGTTCACTCAGACAAGCATCGATGTTGACAAGAAGTGCCTATATTCATTCGAGTATCAACCGGCGTCAACCAATTGTCAAACTCCAAGTATTAGGAGAGTGAACGCCAAAAATATTGCTTGGTGCATAGCCCGGAAAAACATGATCAAAGATTTGGTCCCAACTTGTGCCTTTTGGTTATCGGCACATATGGTAGTGAACTATATGGCATGGAGTCTAAAGATTCGAGACAAGTTGGTTGACGCAGATATTCATCGGCACTTAATCACCGCACACCAAGGATGCTCCATTTCGGTTGAACTGCACAAAAATTTGGGTGGTTCATTTTCTCAACCGCCTCCTTTCTTATGCGCAATGTAGAATTTTGGCGAGATACAGGACCAAGATGAGCCAAGAAACTAGTTGGATGAAAGTAGTGGCCAAGTTGCTCAAACCTCCCTCAAAGACGAGGCCGCTATTTGAGGATAAACCTACAAGCAAAGTTCAGATTGTCTGTGCTGCCTCTTATGTACTCGAAAGATTACTCGTACAAGAACTAATTTTAGCAAGAAGTATCTCCGATTGAACACCATTTACCAGTCTGTACCCTAGGTAATTAAAGTTCGTCCATGGATCATATTGGCTGTGATCTCAATCATTTGGATGCATAAACATAATGAACATGTGTATATCTGAATCTTTTTGTGAATTATGTATGAATATTGTCGTGTGATCTATCAATCATTTGGATGCATAGATATGCTGATCTTGTGTATATATGAATCTTTTGAGTTGTTGATAGTGAATTTGGCTATGAATATGAACGTGTCCTGTGAACCTGAGTTTGATATGAATGTTTACCTTTTCTGTTGTATTTGTGTGTGAACTTGTTAGTATGCCTACTGTGGGGTATAAAACACAGGTCTCTTATAAAAGTAATGTTATGTCCAATTTATGTTTTCCCTTCTAACCACATTATATATATTTATATTATTAATATTATCGTATATTTTATAGAGACTTATATATACATTATAAAAACATCCCACGTATTATTAACTTATAAAAGTAAATGTTTAACGCAAAATCCTGGTTGTTTTTGACTGCATGCAAGGAAAATCCAGGTGATTGCGTACAAAAGCTTGCGAAGATTTTAAGGACCAATTCAATAATAATGCGCTCATTTTTAATTTGAGCAATAACTCGCTAATTTCTTCGTTATATATATATATATATATATATATATATATATATATATATATATATATATAAAATGTGCCTCTCCGGTTTATTCTTTGATATTAATTGCTCCTTCTAACATAACATTATATATACAACGAGCCCACCTAATACGTGTATTTCAAGGAAGTGCAAATAGGCTAGGATTTCTTAGAAAATATAAATGGGCCTGATTGATGCGAAATTATTTGTTCACCCAGCCCAGCAAATGGACTGTACATTCTAGAAAACATGGGTTAAATATATGCCACATTTTTGCGGTGACATGTGGGCCAATAGGTCGAAGCCTACGCAGGGCGTTGTCAACTTGGTCAACAAATGATTGTGTCATCTACAGCCATTGGATTTATATCCAACGGCCGACATGCACCTTCAATCTCTCGTCTTCTACCTCCATCGTCGCCGAGACCGCATGGTCCGGCCTCCGGCGGCTAGCGGCTCTGCTTAGCACGCATCGCTGCGAAGCGCTACCCCACCACCGGCCAGGCAATCCCTCCACCCCTCGACACCTCCTGTTATTCTCCACAGACTACAGCCCCACGCCGCAATGTAACCAGTTATAACCCTTCTCCTCCTCTCAATGGTGACTCCTTTGCCGTGTTTTCCCATATCCGAGTCATTCCCGTCCAGGGGCCTCGCCGTCGTCCACCGTCTTCTTTGTGTTCGGTGCGGCGTGGTCAACAAACGAGAGTCATCGGAAGAGGATCAGACGTGGAGAGCCCGACGGTGGGATCCACGAGGTCCATGGTCGCACGCAAGGAAAGTTCCTCTTTATTAAGCTGAAAAAATGTTTCCTCCACCGACAATTTGGGACCCGCCCGGCTATATCTTCGCATACGAAAGGAAGTTCCTCCTTGTTTTGTGAAAAATTATTCATCCCGTTGACAGTTGGGACCCGTCGATTTGGTGGTGACTTGTGGGCCTACTAAGCGGGGCGATGTACGCACGGCTTTGTCAACTTAATCAACAAATGATTCTAGCAGTTGGACCGTTGGATGTTAATCCAACAGCCATGCTCCTTCTTCAACCTCTGTTCTTGCTCCTGTCTCCGTATGCATCATGGCTATGCCGCCGCACACCAACCGATGAAGTTTCCCACTCCTCTCCATTTGCGACTCCACCGCCCGTCTTCCCCATCTCCGGGTCGTTCGATGCAGGTGCGCTTCGACGCGGTGTGGTCAACGTGGTCAACAACCGAGAGTCATCGGAAGATGATCAGACGTGAGAGGCGGGTGGGGACGCACCATGCCCATGGACGCATGCATGCATACAGCGAGCGGCGAGGTCAGCGTGGTCAAGGAGCGACTTCCATCGGAAGTATCTTGCGTGGAGAGTCTCGGTGGGTCCACGTCCGCAGCAAGTAAGTGCCTCCTTATTACGCGGAAAATAATGATTCCTCCAACTGACAGCAGGGACCCACTGGACGGGCCACCGTATTTTGCGAAAAAACGTCTGCCCCCTGACTGCTGGGACCCACCTGACGGGCCACCATATTCCGCATTCCCCCCGCTGTCAGCTCGGATCCACCGGAAGTGCCTCCTTATTACGCACAAAAAAAATGACTACTCCCCCTGCTAGCTGGGACCCACCTTGGTGGGAGGCTGACTTGTGGGCCTACTAAGTTGACGGGGACGAAGGGCTTTGTCAACTTAGTCAATATGAACGATTTTAGCTCCAGTGACCGTACGATGTCCATCCAATGGCCATAGTGCTTCTCCAACCTCTGGTCTTCTTGCTCCAGCCGCCCAAACTAGCGCCAGTCGTGCCTCATGCTCCTGCCTCCCGTGGCCTGCTATGCTGCTGTAGAGGCCTCACCGCCCCCTACTATTCCCACCGCTGGCCAGGCCCTGCGGCGACGGCAGCCTCACACCATAGCTGAACCAGTGAACCCTCGTACTCCTTTCTGCGCGGGCTTCCACTGCCGCATCTTCCCCGGCTCGCGTCGTCCCCTTCCTAGGCCTCGCCGTCGTCCACCGCCGTGGTGCTCTCCGTGCGGCGTGGTCAACATGGTCAAGGAACGACTTCCATCGGAAGAGTAATCAGACGTGGAGAGGTGACGATTTGGGTCCATGGCCACAACCCAGGTTTTTGTGATTTGCCAAGTAAGTCGCTTTGTCAGGCCTGTTGGGCTGCAAATCTTTCAAGACGAGGAGAGCTTTCATTCGGTTGGCCAAGAAAATGGCCCATCAGTAACGAGAAATGGGCTGTACATTTTTAAAACACATCAAACCGGCAATTAGTTTCAAATATCTTTTTTTTCATTTCGAGATTTTAAATTACATTAATTTTTATGCGTGGAGAATTTGTTGGATTTTATATTGATATACATTTATTTTTAAAATCAGTTTGAATGTGAGTCGAAATTTCGGGATTAAAAACAGTTCAGACCGCACCAAAATATGAAAAATTCGTATAATTTTTTAACCGTGGCCACAATATGGGCTGTAATGCTAACAAAAAGAATATGGGCTCCAAAAAAAACCTTAAGAATTAGCAAATGGGCTGTAAATTATTAGAAATAATGGCAGATGGGTTGTATCCTATTTTCCACAGATTTGAGGCTTTCCTAAAGAAGGTTGGCCTTTAGCGGTGTTGTTGGATGGTCATCCAACGATCGTCGTGCTTCTTCAATCTTTGCTCTTCCTGCTCCAGCCGCTCAAACAAGCGCCGGCGGGACTGCCTGCTCCCTCCTCCCCGCGGCCGGCTCTGCTGCCACGCATGCCTCACCGCCTCACCGTACTCCCATTGGTGGCCTAACCATCCCTCTACTCACCCACACCTGTTGTTATTCTCCGGCGACGGCATACGAACCAGTAAACCCTCGTACATTCATACTCCCCTCCGCGTGGGTAACAACTGCCGAGTCTTCCCTGCCTCCGTGTCATTCCCTTCCTAGGCCTCGCCGTCGTCCACCGCCCTGGTGCTCTCGGCGCGGCCTGGTCAACGTGGTCAACGACCGACATGCATCTGAAGTGGATCATGTCGTGGAGAGGCCGACAGCTGGGTCCACGGCCGCACGCAAGGAAATGCCTCCTTATTACACGCAAAATAATGATTCCTCCACCTGACATCAGGGACCCATCGAAAGGGCCTCTGTATTTCGCGAAAAAAACGTTACCGCCGCTGACAGCTCGGACCCACCAGCTATATCTTCGCACACAAGGAAGTGCCTCCTTATTACGCACAAAAAAAATGAATACTCCGCCTGTTAGCTGGGACCCAGTATAGTGGCAGGCTGACTTGTGGGCCTACTAAGTTGACGGGGACGGAGGGCTTTGTGAACTTAGTCAATATGCACGATTCTAGCTCCAGTGACCGTACGATGTCCATCCAACGGCCGTAGTGCTTCTTCAACATCTGGTCTTCTTGCTCCAGCCGCCTAAACCAGCGCCGGTCGTGCCTCGTGCTCCTGCCTCCCGTGGCCGGCTGCGATGCGGCGGAGGCCTCACCGCCCCTACTACTCCCACCACTGGCCAGGCCATCCCTCTACTCACCCACACCCCCTGTTATTCTGCGGCGACGGCAACCTCACACCGCAGCGAACCAGTAAACCCTCGTACTCCTCTACCGTGGGCATCCACTGCCGTGTGTTCCCCAGCTCCGCGTTGTCCCCTTCCTAGGCCTCGCCGTCGTCTAGCACCCTGGTGCTCTCGGCGCGGCGTGGTCAACATGGTCAAGGAACGACTTCCATCGGACGTGGACTGTACGTGGAGAGGCTGAGAGCTTGGTCCACGGCCGCAGCAAGGAAGTGCCTCCTTATTACGTGCAAAATAATTATTCCTCCACCTGACAGCGGGGACCCACCGGACGGGCCACCGTATTTTGCGAAAAAATGATTCACCCATTGCTGGGACCCACCGGCTACATCTTCGCACGCAAGGAAGTGCGTCCGGCAAAAACGATTCGCCCCCACATTGCTGGGACCCACCAGCTACATCTTCACATGCAAGAAGTGCGTCCGCAAAAACGATTCGCCCCATTGCTGGGACCCACCAGCTACATCTTCGCACACAAGGAAGTGCACGGTCGGGACCCACCTGGTCGGCGTCGTGGTGTTGTCATGCAGTCGTGAACGTGTGCGTACATCGGGTCGTTGTAGAGGCGCCGCGTGTAAGTAGTTGAAGCGCGACGTAGCATGTACACGCACGCATACGCCGCCGTGGTGCAAGAAAGAAAATACGGACACGTATGTGTACATACTGGCGGGGTCTCGAATGCCTACTGGCGCGCATACGTGCGGCGGGCTCGTGTACATGGCTGGGTCGGAACGGAGACTTGATCGCCGTAAATGCGTGTTCATGGGGAGCCAACCGGCTGGGTTGGAACGGAATGCGTGGTCGTGTTCATCGGGAGGGCTTGGACGGAACAGGCGATGGAAACGAGGCCTGGCGTACCGCACAACGGAGGAAACGGACCTCCTACGTTCGAGCAGGGTCTGTTGATCGGGAGGGGTGTGGCGTACCGCAAAACGGAGGAAACAGACCTCCTACGGTCGAAACGGGGGTCCTGTTGATCGGGAGGGGTGTGGCCTACCGCAAAACGGAGGAAACGGACATCCTACTGTCGAAATGGGGGTCCTGTTCATCGGGAGGGGTGTGGCGTACCGCAAAACGGGACTCCACGGGATACTGTTCATCTCCATCGTCGACCTCCTCCAGCCTCCACGGGCTCGTGTTCATCCAGCCCCCACCGCGCGCTACTCCACCGGCTACTGTTCAACCACCCCTCCACCATCTACTGTTCATCCAGCCCTCCACACCACGGGGTCCTGTTCAACCACCCCTCCACGGGCACCCCTCCAACGTCTACTGTTCATCCAGCCCTCCACCACACCACGGGGTCCTGTTCATCCAGAGGCAACGCCACCGCTCACTGTTCATCCAAACCCCCGCAACACTCACTTTATTCATCCCGTGAGGCAACATCGATCGGCTTGATTAGCGGCGATGGCGAAGGAATCGCTCGATCGGGTTCGATTAACGACCATCGATCGATCGTTCGGGTTCGATGTAGCGTAACTGCGGTCTGTCGCTTTCGGGTTCAATTAGAGTACAACGCCTCGCTTCGGGTTGATTAGAGCTAACGCCTACGCACTTGCAGCAGCGTACGTGTACGAGACAAACTCGCATCGCTCGGTCCCCGACCTCCCACCGTAACCGGGAACTCCCCGAAATTTTCCTCCCCCTCGCTTCTACCACGGTTTTTTCCGTCATGGACAGCCCAAAGAATGTCATGCAGCCGCGTCTCCGGCCCGCCCAGGACGAAAAGCCCATTTTCTGTCATGATATTTTGTCATAGAAGTAGGAGCCCACCACATCTATGATGATACCGGGTTTTGTCACAATTATCGTCATAGAAGTGTCATATGTATGACAGAAAAAAAATTCGTTCGGCCCAAAATGTCACGGATGTGTGTTTTTTTGTAGTGTCATCTCCTACGCCCTTGAATTTCCACAAGGGGCGCGAGTGCGCCTGGAGCGGAGCCAGGCGCTGCGTCAGGAATTCCTTGACGATCATTGCCCCCGTCAGCTTCTTCGCCTTTGGGTCATCAGTCTTCAGGTCTGCCACCATCTTCTCCAGCAACAGCTGCGCCCTGGGATCGGTGAGCTTCTCGTGAGCCCATCCTTCCAGGGGCGTCGGCTGCGAGGTCGGCAGCTCCAGCCGAGGGTGGGAGCGCTTGGCGTCCATGAAGATCCACTTATTCCTGAAGACCTCCACCTTCTTCCCGGCCCGTGAGATCGCGTTGCTGCCGTTGGCTGCAACGAAGTTGGCGCACCTCGAGCACTGGACGCCATTTATCCGAAGGTAGTAGAAATGGCGGAGCAGCGCCATGGAAAGCATCACCCCCAGAAACGCCTCGCAGTAAAAAGCAAAGATTGATAGGAGGAGGATGGAGTTGGGGTGAAGATGGAGGGCGTGGAGCTGCTAGTGGCAAAGAACAGCGTAGAAGAAGTCAGAGAAAGGGGAACCAGCCCCGCGAAGACGCTGTGCTGGAAGAAGGGGTAGAAGGTGCCGCCCAAGGTTTCCGACTTGGCAGAGCCGACCTGGAGCACCGTCTCCCCCCCCCCCTTCAATTGCTGCTATCAGCCGTCAGTTGGAGCACGTTGGTGAGGTGCGTTTCCTCGGCAATGGTGGACGCGCTCAGGGCAGGCTCGAACCAGGAGGCTTGACGCACGACCGTGGTGGAAGGTTTCGTCTTATCGGCGGCCATCGGTCGCGAATTTGGGGTGAGTTTCGGTAGATCTCGAGGTTTTTCGGGAAGAAGGAGAAGGGGATCTGGAGCAAGACGAAGGAAGGGCAATGAAAGTTCCGCAGCAGGCGCCAGCCTTTTTTTCAGGCAAGGACGGTTGCAGTGGTAGCATGGGGAAGCGGAGACTCCCACGTACCATCAATCGTCGTGCGTCAACCAAGGCCGCATGCGTTTAGGGCCCACGGCGCTTCGCACTTGCCCTTTGGCTTCGCCTCGAAGCCAAGTTCGAGCGCGCCTTGGGCCCGGGGGCTACTGTCGGTGTTTTGGAAACGGGGGTACCCAGACTCGCCTTCCTACGGCCCACAGCATGGCTCCGTCAACAGCCCGGTACGGCCCAGCTCCGGCAAAAATAATCCAAGACCCTCGTGAGGGGCCAAGCCTCGCGAGGAGGACGATACCAAGACCTCCCTGGGGCAGCCTCACCAGGCTGGCTCCGGAGGGGCGGAGATATCTATGCAAGGTGCACCTAGCGAGGTTCATATGATGTGAGCCATGACGTCCAAGGTCAGGCGGGCGCCAGTGGGCGAAGTGTACCAGTTTCCTCTTTGGTGCTAAGGAGGCAGGCGCAGGCGCAGAGTCACGAGGAATCAACCAAAGGTTTCCATTTCGGTACAACAAGACCAAGACCGCCAGGATGGCAAGATGGAGGTCATCGTCGATCCCACCGCAGTGTCACCACCAGAGGCTTTTGCAAGCGAAGACTACTTTTGTCAGAATAACTTGTACTAGTTGTCTCCCTTTGAATTTGGCCGTTGTGGGATCCCTTACCGCCTACATTTGGGAAGATGACCAAGGCCACTCTAAATAGGACCTAGCCACCACCATAGAAGGGGACGGATCATTCAGATCAGCCCCACACTCATAGCTCATCGAGCACAAGAACACCTCACCTCCTGAGGTTGTTCGTCCATTGTACTAGTTCATCCACAGCCCCTCGAGGCCAATCCACCACAAAGCAGGAGTAGGGTTTTACACCGCAAGGTGGCCCGAACCTGGGTAAAACTGTTGTGTCTCTAGTCCGTTTGGTTTGTTGACCTAGGCCGTGGAATCGGTGCGTAGGCAGATTGGGGAGGACGAGTTCTTCGCACGCACCCCAAAGTTTGAACCTCTCAAGCGTCTGCGGAACCTTGAATCCGACAGGATCCAACATATTTTTTGTGCACTTTAGAAGCGAGGGTGACTTCAATCATGTCCTGAACAGCAGTCCGTGGAAATTTGATTTCAGTGTGCTTATCATGAAGGAATATGAAGGTAAAACTAGACCCTTGGAGATGATTTTTGAAAATGTGGATATATGGGTTCGAGTTATGGATCTGCCGCCGAATAAAAGAACGGATGTTTTTGGGAGAGCTCTGGGAAACTGGCTCAGGGAAGTGGTAAAGGTTGATGTGGATAAGGATGGATATGCAAGAGGCAATCAGCTAAGGGTAAGGGCCAAGATCAATGTTTTCGAGCCATTGGTCAGAGGTTTCTATTTGAAAAAATCGAAGGACGACCTCCAACGCACCTGGTTTGCTTTTCACCATGAGAAAGTCCCCCACTTTTTCTTTGACTGTGGGAGGTTGGTGCATGTTGGTGGTGTGTGAGCCACCGGCCGGTGGACTCCTTGTCGCAATGGGAGAATGGTTGCGTCCTTCTCCAGGCAGGACAGGGAATAAGGATGGATCTACAGGGGGCGACAAGTAGCAACAATAGCCATAGTAGCTCACAGACTGGTGATGCTTTTAGGCACAAGCAGCGATTGGATCATGCTCGGGTCAGGGACATCCCAACCAAGAGGAACCTAAATTCTGCATTTTCTCAGACAGCTGAAAATCGCACTGGCGGACAGAGTAAGCTGCGTGATGATGAGATAAATAGTCCTAGGAGCGATAGAATGGCTCCCAACACGGGGCGTGAGTATGACTAGAGGCATGGTTTGGAGCAGAAGAGAGAGCAGGACCTGAGGGATAAACTGATTGACAAGAATCCCCCGAGAGAGGGTAGGTTTGCTCGCGATATTCCATGGGATATGTAAGGAAAAAAAGAAATGTTGGGGGTCCTGTTGGGTGACCTGCAAGTGGATTCGGGCGTGATGGCCCACAAATGGAACCCATTATGCAGGGCTATCAAGGGAGACGAAAAGGTTACTATGTGAAGAAACCTAGATAGGACACCAACTACGATTATTGCAGCGGCCATAGAGATCGAGAAGTTTATGAGGGCAGGAAAAGAAGCCCGATGCAAATGTGGGTAGCAAAGGGCGACTTGGACAAGCATGGTGGGCATGACGCTTTCATTCACGATACTCGATGTAACACGTCGACAGTGTTTGATCACATCTCAGATAACTTTCATTGATCAGCGGACCCTGACGAGCAGGGCCGCCGGGAGAGATGAATCTGTTGGCCTGGAATTGTTGAGGACTGGGGTTGGACTCGATAGTAGGCGAACTCCTCGACCTGATTCGGTCCCACAAACCAGCAGTGGTTTTTCTGAGTGAAATTAAAAAGAAGGCGAGAGCAATGGAAAAGCTTAAGTGGAGTGTGGGGTTTAGATGTGGGGTGGCGGTGGACTGTCAAGGGAAAAGTGGTTGATTAGGGTTGCGGTGGAGAGATCATTTGCAAGTAAATGCGAGACCATGGTGTCAATATTTTTTGGATGTAGATATTGTGTGGGAGGGCAAGACCTATAGAATCACTGGATTCTATGGTGAGCCTGATACTGACCAAAGGAAAAAGTCTTGGGACGGAATCAGGTATCTAAAACAACAGAGTGAGTTACCATGGCTATGTGTTGGAGACTTCAACGAAGCTTTGTTTCAGTCTGAACAAGTGGGAGGTAATCCAAGAAGCTTTCTGCAAATGGAAGATTTTCGCAATTGTCTTGCCGACTGCGGCCTCATGGACTTGGGCTTCTCGGGATATCCTTTCACGTGGGATAACAAAAGGTAGGGCTCGGAGAATATTCAGGTTCGTCTCGGTCGGGGCACTTGCACTGATGATTTCTTGGCCATGTTTCCGGACACCAATGTACAACATGTCATTATTGAGGAATCTGACCATGTTGCACTGATTGTCCATATACTGGAGACGGGTCCAGTACAGGGACAACTAGGCGGGAGACAATTCAAATTAGAGGAGCCATGGACAAGACACAAGACCTATGATTCTATGGTGGCCGAACTGTGGGCTAGAGCGGCGTGAGGTGAGCAAGGATTAACTGCAGCATTTAACAGATTTGGCAAGCTATCTGAAGGGATGCAGACGTGGGGGCACGTGGTGTTTGGCTTAGTTAGAAAACAGATTAAGCACCTTAACGCACAACTTCAGGATGCAAAGTTCAGAGCGCCGTAGACGGGTTATACCACGGAGATTAAAGATATCAAAGAACAACTGAGAGAAGTTTATGCTAGGGAGGAAGTGTTGCAATGCCAGCGGTCAAGAGTGGATTGGCTTGCGGCTAGAGATATGAACACAAAGTATTTTTAGGGGCGTGCCACGCATAGAAAAAGGAAGAATACAGTGCGGGCTTTGATCCGTCCAGATGGAACCAAGTGTATGGTGGATGAAGAAATGAGGAAAATGGCAGGTACTTTCTATGAGAGTATGTTCAATTCGGAGGGGTCTTCGGGTGTGCAAGATTTATTGGAAAACATCTCTCCTTTGGTCACGGAAGAGATGAACTTAAAGTTGGTGGCACCGGTAACAGATGGGGAGATTGAGACTGCGCTGTTTCAAATGGGACCAATGAAGGCGCCGGATCCGGATGGTCTGCCGGCGCTTTTCTACCAGCGACATTGGTCGCTTGTAAACAGGAGGTTTGCATTGTGGTTCGGGATTTTCTGTCAGGTGAGGTGGCCCCAGACGCTTTTCATGCTACTTTTATTGTGATGCTACCGAAGGTTAGCTCACCAGAGCTACTTTCGCAATTTCGTCCCATCAGCCTTTGTAATGTACTCTATAACCTTGCAGCGAAGGTGTTGGCAAACAGATTAAAGGTCATCCTGCCAATCCTGATATCTGAAGAGCAAAGTGCGTTTGTGCCTGGATGGTTGATCACAGATAATGTTTTTGTAGCTTATGAGTGTGTGCACGCGATCAGAAGAGGAAGAGGAAAAAACCATTGTGTGTTGTTAAACTTGACATGATGAAAGCATGTGATAGGGTTGAATGGAATTTTTTGGAGAAGATGTTGGAACGTTTTGGTTTCGCACCTGTTTGGATATCAATGATTATGAGATGTGTGACCTCGGCAAAGTTCATGGTGAAGCTCAATGGTGGTTTGTCGAGGCTCTTTTTTCCTTCGAGGGGGCTACGTCAGGGTGACCCTTGATACGTCTTCAACGTATAGATAATTTATGAAGTATTCATGCCATGTTTACTATTGTTCTATATGATTTTGGGTATGATTTGATTAAAACTATCCCGGACTGACGCTGTTTTCAGCAAAACTACCATGGTGTTGTTTTTGTGCAGAAATAAAGTTCTCGGAATGCGCTGAAAATCAACGAAGAATTTTTCTAGAAAATATAAAAAATACTGGAACAAAAATCTACCGGAGGGGAGTCTCATGGGCCCCACGAGGGCGGGGCGCGCCCACCCCCCTGGGTGCGCCCATGTGCCTCGTGGACTACCCGTGGGGCCCCCTGCCTTGTTCTCGACGCCAACCTCCCCTATAAATACCCAAACCTCCAAAAATTAACCTAGATCGAAAGTTCCCCCGCCGCAAGCCTCTGTAGCCACGAGAAATCAATCTAGGCCCTCTCTGGCACCCTGCCGGAGGGGGCCATCATCACCGGAGGCCATGGGGGAGGATCCCGGAGGGGCCATCATCGCCATGAAGGCCAAGGACGGAGGGAGAACCTCTCCCGTCTAGGGGAGGCCATGGAGGAGGAAGCACAAGGGGAGAACCTCTCCTCTCTCTCGGTGGCGAGGAGTGCCATCGGGAGGAATCATCGCCCATGGTGATCGTCTTCATCAACATCACCATCATCATCACCATCCTCATCTATTTTACGCGGTCCACTCTCTCGCACCCGCTGTAATCCCTACATGAACATGGTGCTTTATGCCACATATTATGATCCAATGATGTGTTGCCATCCTATGATGTTTTGAGTAGATATCATTTGTCTTTGGGTTGATTGATGATCTAGATTGGTATGAGTTGTATGTTTTATTTTGGTGGTGTCCTATGGTGCCCTCCGCATCGCGCAAGCGTGAGGGATTCCCGCTGTAGGGTGTTGCAATATGTCCATGGTTTACTTATTGTCTGTGTTGCTTGAGTGACAGAAGCATAAACACGGATAAGTGGGTCACGACGTATGGGATAAAGGGGACTTGATGCTTTAATGCTATGGTTGGGTTTTACCTTATTGATCTTTAGTAGTTGCAGATGCTTGTTACAGTTCCAATCATAAGTGCATATGATCCAAGATGAGAAAGTATGTTAGCTTATGCCTCTCCCTCATATGAAATTGCAATAATGATTACCGATCTTGTTAACGACTGCCTAGGATAATTCCGCACACCGATCCATCATTATTCCACACTCACTATTTATAATATTTAGTAATATATTCTAACTTTATGATAACAGCACCTACTTTTATATTTTAGCTCTCCAATTTTTCATGCGAAGTTATCCTCTCCATACCCACAACGTAGTTTTATTTCTCGTTTCTAGTTGGAAGCAAACGTTCGGTGTACGTAGAGTCGTATCAGTGGCAGATAGGACTTGAGAGAATATTGATCTTACCTTTAGCTCCTTGTGGGTTCGACACTCCATACTTATCACTTCCACCTTTGGAAATTGCTACGATGATTCCCTGCACTTGGGGATTATCAAGCTCTTTTCTGGCGCCGTTGCCGGGGAGCAATAATGTGGGGTTGATATTCTCGTGTGTGCTTGTTTGCTTTCTTCACTAAGTAGATTTTGTTTTTTACTTTTTGTTTCTGTTTAGCTGTGGGTGAAACATACAAAAAAAGTTTTAAGAATGAAAATACCAAACAAATTACTTGCCTCTCATGCCTAAAAGGTTTTTTAAAAAGAGAAGTGATTGGAAAGTTATGCATTGAAGAAGTGAGGGTCGACCTTGAGCACTTGTGTTCATGCTCACAGAAATAATGTAGAATTTTTCATGAAAGTTCCTCTGTAAATAATTATCCCGTTGTGTATATCCATTGTATTATAAAAATAATGTGCCAAGCTTTTCGTTTTAGGATGATTAGATTGCTTGTTTACTATGTGCAGTACAAAAACAGAAACTTTGGCTATAGCGCGTGAATTTAAATTTTTTACTGGAAAGTCAAATGGGTCTGGAACTTTTTGCACATTACTTCTGTACAAATTTTTTAAATTTTCATATTTTTTTAGAAATTTTTGGAGTAACATAAGTATACTAAACTTCCAGATTACTACAGACTGTCCTGTTTTTGGCAGATTCTGTTTTCTATGTGTTGTTCGTTTATTTTGATGAATCTATGGGTAGTATCAGGGGGTATCAACCATGGTGAAGTTGGAATACAGTAGATAAAGTGCTAATATGAAATTGTAATGAGTTTTCAACAGTACCTAAAGGTAGTGATTTGCTTTATTACACTAACGGATCTCACAAAGTTTTTGTTAAAGTTTTGTGTGGATGAAGTGTTCGAAGATCAAGGAGCTATCAATATGAGAAGAATAAATAGAGGCAAGAGTTCAAGCTTGGGGATGCCCAAGGCACTCCAAGTAAATATTCCAAGGATACTCAAGCATCATAGCTTGGGGATGCCTCGGTTGGCATCCCATCTTTCTTCTTCAACAATTATCGGTATACCTCGGTTTTTGTTTTGTTCACATGATTTGTGTCATTTGTGGTTTTCCTTTTCTTTAAGAACCATGCTAGTATGAGATATCCCTTCATCGATTTATAGAATGATCCATGTGCTTCACTTATATCTTTTGAGTATGACCTTATAGAATGCTCTTTGCGCTTCACTTAAATCTTTTGAGTATGGTTTTATAGAATGCTTTGTGTGCTTCACTTATATATGTTGAGCTTGGATATTGGTTAGTCTATATTAATTATAGAATGCTCCATGAACTTTACTTATATCTTTTGGAGTATGAATAATAATATCATCTAAAACGGGTTTGGAAGAGTGTCAACTTTAGGAATTAGTGACCCCACTATTCCGAATGAGAAGAATTTTGCTTATGTGGAGAGTAGAAAATTCTCTATGCTTGTAGATCATGAAAAGAATGCTTTATATGATGGTTATATTGATGAATTCATTCATGATGCTACTGAAAAATATTATGAGGGAGGAATGTATAATTGTAGGTGTTGCAATAATATCAAGTTCCCTCTCTATGTGCTTAAAGTTTTGAAGTTATACTTGTTTTGCCTTCCTATGCTAGTTGATTCTTGTTCCTGTAAATTATGTACTCACAAAATCCCTAGGCATAGGAATTGGGTTAGATTTAAATGTGCTAGTCATATTCTTCGTGATGCTCTTTTTATGTTTCAATTCTTTTCTTTTATGTGAGCATCATTGAAATCATCATGCCTAGGTAAAAGGCACTAAAGAAAAACGCTTGTTGGGAGACAACCCAATACTTACCCTTACTGCTTTTGTATGTTTGCATGATTAAGATACTGTATTAATCATGTTTTATAGCTTTTGTTTCAATAAAGTGCCAAGTAAGACCATTGGGAAGACTTGGGTGAAAGTTGATGTGATCTTGGTGTAAAAAATAGAAACTTTGCGCTCACGAGATTAGCTGCCATTTTTTTTACAGAAGAGTGCTTTTGAGTTGATTCTTTTTGCAGAAGATTAATAGACAAATTCCTCACGTCCAGAAATTTATTTCATAATTTTTGGAGTAGCAGAAGTATGGTTTATGTTCAGATTATTACAGACTGTTCTGTTTCTGACAGATTTTGTTTTCATTGCATAGTTTGCTTGTTTTCTAGTTTCTATGGATTCTATTTCTCAATATAAATTGTAGAAATGATATGGTACAGTAGGCATTGTGTGAGAACAATTATGAGCCTTGTCTTTTACAGTACCAAAGTGAATGGTTTACTCTTTATCATACTACTATCTCACGAAGTTCCGTTAAGTTTTGTGTGATTGAAGTTTTCAAGCTTTGGATGAGATATCGATATGAGGAGAATAAGGAGTGGAAAGACCCTAAGCTTGGGGATGCCCAAGGCACCCCAAGGTAATATTCAAGTAATACTCAAGCGCCTAAGCTTGGGGATGCCCCGGAAGGCATCCCCTCTTTCGTCTTCAAAACTATCGGTATACCTTACTCGGAGCTATATTTTTATTCGTCACATGATATGTGTTTTGCTTGGAGCGTATTTTCAATTTTACTTGCTGTTTGAATAAAATCAATGGATCTGAAATCTTGAATGAAATAGAATCCTCCCATGGCTAGTTAATTATTTGACTACTCAGTGTTCTTCATTTTTATCTTTTGGAGTAGTTTGTCATTTACTCACGTGCTTCACATATATCCTATGAGTAAATGGTTGAATGAATTTAATATCATAAATCTGAATTTATATATGTTTCATATGCTTATAACATGGGGATTAATGACTTCACACATAATAAGTATAGGTAGTAAACTTATTGAAAGTTAGCAAACGCAGAATTGGTCACTTGAACAATTCATGAAAGAATATTGAAGGAAGAGAGATTTCACATATAAATATACTATCTTGGACATATTTTGTAATTGTGAGCACTCATTAAAATATGACATGCTAAAAAGTTGATGTTGGACAAGGAAGACAACTTACTGGGTTATGTTTTCCTATATCCAAAACGGTATATTGTCTTGGATCATCCAACATGTTGAGCTTGCCTTTCCCTCTCATGCTAGCCAAATTCTTTGCACCAAGTAGAGATACTACTTGTGCTTCCAAACATCCCTTAAAACTAGTTTTGCCATGAGATTCCACCATACCTACCTATGGATTGAGTAAGATCCTTCAAGTAAGTTGTCATCGGTGCATGCAATAAAAATTGCTCTCTAAATATGTATGATCTATTAGTGCGAAGAAAATAAGCTTTATACGAACTTGTGATAGGGAAGAAATAAAAGCGACGAACTGCATAATAAAGGTCTCATCACAAGAGGCAATATAAAGTGAAATTATTTTGCATTAAGATTTTGTGCATCCAACCTTAAAATCGCATGAAACCTCTGCTTCCCTCTGCAAAGGGCCTATCTTTTACTTTTACCTTCTACCCTTATACAAGAGTCATTGTGATTTTCACCATTCCTTTTTACATTTTATCCTTTGGCAAGCACATTGTGTTGGAAAGATACTGATATATATATATATCTACTTGGATGTAGGTTTTCATAAAGTATTATTGTTGACATTACCCTTGAGGTAAAAGGTTGGGAGGCGAAACTATAAGCCCCTATCTTTCTTTGTGTCCGATTAAAACTTTGAACCCATAAATATCACGTGAGTGTTAGCAATTGTGAAAGTTTAAATGATAGTTGAGTATGTGGAGTTTGCTAAATCAAAGCTCTGACATAGACCCTTCCTAAAAATAAGATGAATTGCAATTGTTTGATGACTGTGAATATAATTTGTTTTTCAAGAAAGTTTATGGTCTATACTTTAACATGTGAATAGCTTGTTACTTGATCATGAAAAGTTTTATGAGATGAGCTACTATTATGACATAATGATGCTAGAAAAGGTGATTGAAATTAGCATTGATCAAACTTGTGCACCTGCTAGCATTCACACTTCATAAATTATTTCTTTTATCATTTACCTACTCGAGGACGAGCAGGAATTAAGCTTGGCGATGCTGATACATATCCAACGTATCGATAATTTATGAAGTATTCATGCCATGTTTACTATTGTTTTATATGATTTTGGATATGATTTGATTAGAACTAACCCGGACTGACGCTGTTTTCAGCAGAACTACCGTGGTGTTGTTTTTGTGCAGAAATAAAATTGCTCGGAATGCGCTGAAAATCAACAGAGAATTTTTCTGGAAAATATAAAAAATACTGGAACAAAAATCTACCGGAGGGGAATTCCGTGGGCCCCATGATGGTGGGGGCGCGCCTACCCTCCTGGGCGCGCCCCTGTGCCTCGTGGACTACCCGTGGGGCCCCTGACTTGTTCTCGATGCAAACCTCTCCTATAAATACCCAAACCTCCAGAAATTAATGTAGATCGAAAGTTCCGCCCGCAAGCCTCAGAGCCACGAGAAATCAATCTAGGCCCTCTCTAGCACCCTGCCGGAGGGGGCCATCATCACCGGAGGCCATGGGGGAGGATCCCGGAGGGGCCATCATCGCCATGAAGGCCAAGGACCAGAGGGAGAACCTCTCCCCGTCTAGGGGGAAGGCCATGGAGGAGGAAGCACAAGGGGAGAACCTCTCCTCCTCTCTCTCGGTGGCGTCGGAGTGCCATCGGGAGGGGAATCATCGTCGTGGTGATCGTCTTCATCAACATCACCAACCTCATCTATTTTACGCGGTCCACTCTCCCGCACCCCGCTGTAATCCCTACTTGAACATGGTGCTTTATGCCACATATTATGATCCAATGATGTGTTGACATCCTATGATGTTTTGAGTAGATATCCCTTGTCTTTGGGTTGATTGATGATCTAGATTGGTATGAGTTGTATGTTTTATTTTGGTGGTGTCCTATGGTGCCCTCCGTGTCGCGCAAGCGTGAGGGATTCCCGCTGTAGGGTGTTGCAATATGTCCGTGGTTTACTTATTGTCTGCGTTGCTTGAGTGACAGAAGCATAAACACGTATAAGTGGGTCACGGCGTATGGGATAAAGGGACTTGATGCTTTAATGCTATGGTTGGGTTTTACCTTACTGATATTTAGTAGTTGCGGATGCTTGCTAGAGTTCCAATCATAAGTGCATATGATCCAAGATGAGAAAGTATGTTATATTATGCCTCTCCCTCATATGAAATTGCAATAGTGATTACCGATCTTGTTAATGATTGCCTAGGATAATTCCGCACACCGATCCATCATTATTCCACGCTCGCTATTTATAATATTTAGTAATATATTGTAACTTTATGATATCAACACCTACTTTTATATTTTATCTCTCCGATTTCATGCGAAGTTATCCTCTTCATACCCACAACGTAGTTTTATTTCTCGTTTCTAGTTGGAAGCAAACGCTCGTAATGAGAGTCGCTTTGATGGGCAGATAGGACTTGAGAGAATATTGATCTTACCTTTAGCTCCTTGTGGGTTAGACACTCCATACTTATCACTTACACCTTTGGAAATTGCTACGGTGATTCCCTGCACTTGGGGATTATCAACCCTCTGTCTCCTTATCTATTTATTTTTTGCATAGAGGGTTTCTCAGCCATGTTGAAGAAAGCTCAAGTCGATAACATGCTAAAGGGTGTGTCTTTTGGGAGCACTGGCCCCCAAGTGACACACCTTCTGTTTGCAGATGACAGTATAGTGTTCTTGCAGGGATCTACTGATAATTTCCAGGTGCTGAAGGATATCCTTGTTCAATATGAGGAAGCCTCGGGACAGAAGGTCAATCACCAAAAATTGTCCATTTTATTTGGCAAGGGTTGCCAACAGGAGCAAACGTCTTCTCTTAAGGTGGCTATTGGGATTGATTCTGAGGCCTTGAGCGTACGCTACCTGGGATTACCCACGGTGGTGGGGAGATCAAAAGAGGGGGCGTTCAAATATGTGACCGAAAGCTCAAAGAAAAAAGTTACGGGATGGAAAGGGCAAGGCCTATCCAAGAAAGCAAGAGAGGTTCTTGTTAAATCTGGACTACAAGCTGCACCAACGTTCACTATGAGCTGTTTTCACCTCACGTAGAAGATGTGCCAGAATCTAACTTCAATCTCGTCTAAATTCTGGTGGGGTGTTGTAAATGGTGAACGCAAAGTGCACTGGGTTGCTTGGTATAAAATGTGCATGGCAAATAGAGAAGGTGGTATGGAATTCAGAGATCCAGAGGCTTTCAACCAAGCCTTATCGGCAAAACAAGCGTGAAGGATTCTGCTTGTTCCTTCATCACTATGTGCTAGAGTCCTCAAATCTAGATATTTCTGCGACGGTAGCATACTGAACGCTACCTGCCCAGTGGGTGGATCATACACTTTTCGCAGCATTCTTCATGGGAGAGATTTGCTCCGGGAGGGCCTAGTTTGGCGCATTGGAGATGGGCGAAGGTGAACATCCATCGTGATCAGTGGATCCCTAGGAGTGGGAGCTTGGCGCCACTGGGTCCCGAGTTCGTCCCGGGGATAACAAAGGTTTGCCATCTGTTTGATCACTATGGATCGAGGTGGGACGAGCAGAAGTTAAATGCTATGTTTTCAGAGGATGATGTAAGGGACATAAAACCGATTACTATTGGCGGCCCGAGTATTGATGATTGCTTAGCTTGGAACTACGCCAAGAATGGATACTTTGCGGTTCGTTCGGCCTACCACATGCGAATGGCATAGAATAAGGCTAGATCGGGGTGGGCAGTGTAATCATCTTTTGTGTTTCTCCACAAATGTTGGATGGTTATGTGGGACACACTGGCGCTTGGAACTACACTGGAGGCTCTTGAAAAATGGTCTGGCGGTGGGACATGAACTATAAAGGTGGAGTATCAAGGCTGGGGTCTTGTGTACAGCTTGCGGTCGAGAGGAAACGATTTATCACAGATTTTGGGGTTGTCCTCATTCAGTGCTTTTCTAGAAGAAACTGTGTTCGGAGTTGAGAATTGCGGTGGCGACCCAACTCTGTGAGCTAGATTCCTAGGGCGCAGTGGCAAGGTGGCTTCTCGAGTGGTTTGCGCAGGCATAAGACAATGAGAGGCACAAGACAATGAGAAGGGCATAGCCTTGTTGTTTGTCATTCTAGCAACCGGTTTTTAGATGTTTTTATATTAATTTTGAACATTTTGAAAATAGATATTTATTTATAAAAACTTTTGTAAATGCTATTTGTTTTTCAAAATTCTGGTGAATTTTAAAAAGTGTGAACACTTTTGTAAATTTGGAACTTTAAAAAAAATATCCAAGATTTTCTTAAACACGATTTTTTTTCAAAAATTCTGATAGAAAATTCAAAAATGGAAAATTTTACTGAACTTATTAGAAAAATGGAAAGCTGAACATCTTCTTCAAATTCCCAAACATTTTTTATTTGTGATCAATTTTTGTAAAATGGAACGTTTTTTATTTTCCAAACAATATTTGGAAACACAAATATTTTTAAAAATTCCAAAAAACATATTTGCAAATATTTTATGTAATACAAAAAACAAATAAATAAGAGACTTTTTGGAAAAGGAAAAAAATACTGGTAACTGGGCCGGTCCATTAAGCATGGCGCAACCGAGCACACACAGAGCTTGCCGCATGTGTATACATGTGGTTGGCCGAGGGTTTTGCTTTCTTTTTTCTCTTATTTTTTGTTACAATTTGTTTTAACAAAATACTCACAAAAATAAAAATGTTCATCAGATGTAATTTTTTATATCTTAAAATAATATACTTAATTGATAAATCATTCACTAAATTTATTAAAAAGTTCAAGTAGATTAAAAAGCTTTTACGTATTTTATAAATATTCTATCATTTTAGTTTATTTGTGTAATTGAAAATGTGTTAAAGTGTTTCATCAATGTTTATGCATTTAAAAAATTATTTTTACAACTTAAAATGGTTTCCCATAAACACATTTATTTTGAGATAAAAACTGAGACAAAATGGCCGCACATTTTGAAAACACTTTAACACGTTTAAAAAAGAGTATTACACAATGTTCGCACATTTATTCATGTAACTAAAAAAGAGTTCAAGTGTTTTAAAAATGCATGCATTTTGAAATGTGTTTTATATTTTTGCCCACCCCTCTCACAAATTTGTACCTCTTGGCCAATAACCTTGGATCCCAAGCTTCTCGTGTAGGATCCCACCATGTGTTGCCACTTATAGGTACATAAAGGGAACAAAACTAATTGTGAGGGAAAAAACCCTAGCATCAAGAGGATTGCTCGTGGGTCAAGCTCCTCTTCATGGTACAACTGCATGTGATATTGGTGTTGGAGGATGCCAGAGCAATGTCGCTATTAGTGCCCTAGCATCATCTCTTGTGGAAAAGGAAACACGTAAATGCAAGAAAAAGGGTCGACTGGATGGATCGAGCAGAATAGGTAGACAATAGCTATGTATATCCATTACATGGGAGCCGATACATCATATCTCAACAAACACAGGCTTGAAGTCCCTTTGTTCAAATAATGGCCCAAAATCTCCGAACCGAACACTTCCAAAGATATAAATGCTCTTGGACCCACATTTTTGTTAGCGAACGAGGGGTCGTCCCCTCCGAACTACAACATCTGAAGAAACCGGGAAACCCCATCAAACTTACGTCGCCTGGATTCGAAGATCCCCAATGCATCACTGATGACCCACAAGTATAGGGGATCTATCGTAGTCGTTTCGATAAGTAAGAGTGTCGAACCCAACGAGGAGCAGAAGGAAATGACAAGCGGTTTTCAGCAAGGTATTTTCTGCAAGCACTGAAATTATCGGTAACAGATAGTTTTGTGATAGGGTAAATCGTAACGGGTAACAAGTAATAAAAGTAAACAAGGTGCAGCAAGGTGTCCCAATCCTTTCTGTAGCAAAGGACAAGCCTGGGCAAACTCTTATATAAAGCAAAGCGCTCCCGAGGACACATGAGAATTGTTGTCAAGCTAGTTTTCATCATGCTCATATGATTCACTTTCGTTACTTTGATAATTTGATATGTGGGTAGACCGGTGCTTGGGTGCTGTCCTTCCTTGGACAAGCCTCCCACTTATGATTAACCCCCCTCGCAAGCATCCGCAACTATGAAAGAAGTATTAAGATAAACCTAACCATAACATGGAACATATGGATCCAAATCAGCCCCTTACGAAGCAACACATAAACTAGGGTTTAAGCTTCTGTCACTCTAGCAACCCATCACCTACTTATTACTTCCCAATGCCTTCCCCTAGGCCCAAATAATGGTGAAGTGTCATGTAGTCGACATTGACATAACACCACTAGAGGAGAGACAACATACATATCATCAAAGTATCGAACGAATACCAAATTCACATGATTACTTATAACAAGACCTCTTCCATGTCCTCAGGAACAAATGTAACTACTCACAAAGCATATTCGTAATCATAATCAGAGGAGTATTAATTATCATTAAGGATCTAAACATATGATCTTCCAGCAAATAAACCAACTAGCATCAACTACAAGGAGTAATCAACACTACTAACAACCCACAGGTACCAATCTGAGGTTTTGGGACCAAGTTCGAATACAAGAGATGAACTAGGGTTTGAGAGGAGATGGTGCTGGTGAAGATGTTGATGGAGATTGACCCCCTCTCAATGAGAGGATCGATGGTGATGACGATGGCGATGATTTCCTCCCGAGGAGGATGTTTCCCAAGAATAGCTCATGGAGCCCTAGATTGGTTTTGCCCAGGTTCCGCCTCGAGACGTCGGCGCTTTGTCCCGAAAGCTTCTTATTGATTTTTCCCAGGGTAAAAGACACCATATAGCCAAAGATGGGCACCGAAGGCCTGCTAGGGGGCCCACCATATAGCCAAAGATTGTGGCTGGTAGGTGCCCCCCTCTGGTTCTTTCTTCGCCCAATATTTTTAACATATTTCAAAAATAAGCTCCGTGAAGTTTCAGGACTTTTGGAGTTGTGCAGAATAGGTCTCTAATATTTGCTCCTTTTCCAGTCCAGAAATCCAGCTGTCGGCATTCTCCCTCTTCATGTAAACCTTGTAAAATAAGAGAGAATTGTTGGGAAACGTAGCATGCAATTTAAAAAAATTCCTACGCTCACGCAAGATCTATCTCGGAGATGCATAGCAATGACAGGGGGAGAGTGTGTCCACGTACCCTCGTAGACCGAAAGTGGAAGCGTTTGACAACACAGTTGATGTAGTCGAACTTCTTCTCATTCCGACCGATCAAGCACCGAACATACGACACCTCCGAGTTCTGCACACGTTCATCTCGATGACGTCCCTCGAACTCTTGATCCAGCAAAGAGTCGAGGGAGAGTTCCGTCAGCACGATAGCGTGGCAACGGTGATGGTGAAGTGATCCGCGCAGGGCTTCGCCTAAGCACCGTGTGAATATGACCGGAGGCGTAAACTATGGAGGGGGGCTGCCGCACACGGTTAGGAATCAATGTTGTGTGTTCTAGCGGTGCCCCCACACATATATGTAGGTGGGAGAGGGAGAGGGGCAGCAAGGGGCGCCCCAAGTAGGAGTAATCCTACTTGGGCGTTGATGTCTACTACGCAACTTTATTCTTGTAGACACGTGTTGGGCCTCCAAGCGCAGAGTTTAGTAGGACAGTAGCAATTTTCCCTCAAGGGGATGACCTAAGGTTTATCAATCCGTGAGAGGTGTAGGATGAAGATGGTCTCTCTCAAACGACCCTCCAACCAAATACAAGAAATCTCTTGTGTCCCAAACACACCCAATACAATGGAAAATTGTATAGGTGCACTAGTTCGGCGAAGAGATGGTAATAAAAGTGTAATAAGGATGGTAGAAATACATTTTTATAATCTGAATAAATAAAAAACAAGTTAACAAATAGTAAACGGGCACAAAAACGGTATTGCAATGCTTGAAAATGAGGCCTAGGGTCCGTAGTTTCGCTAGTGCAACCTCTCAAGAATGCTAATATAGTTGGATCATATAAAAATCCCTCAAAGTGCGACGAAGAATCACTCCAAAGTTCCTATCTAGCAGAGAACATAAGAATAAATTGTTTGTAGGGTACGAAACCACCTCAAAGCTATTCTTTCTGTTCGATCTATTCAAGAGTTCGTACTAAAATAACACAAAGCTATTCTTTCCGTTCGATCTATCCTAGAGTTCGTACTAAAATAACTCCAAAGCAAATTCATATTCATAATACTCAATCCAACACAAAGAACTTCAAAGAGTGCCCCAAGATTTATACTGGAGAAACAAAGACAAGAACATGCATCAAACCCTATGCATAGATTACCCCAATGTCACCTCAGGAATCCGTGACTTGAGTGCCAAAACATATATCAAGTGAATCAATACGATGCCCCATTGTCACCACGATTATTCAATTGCAAGACATATATCAAGTGTTCTCAAATCCATAAAAGTATTCAATCCGATAACAACGAAATCTCAAAGGGAAAAACTCAATTCATCACAACAAGATAGAGAGGGGAAAACACCATATGATCCGACTATATTATTAAAGCCCGCGATACATCAAGATCGTGACATCTCAAGAACACAAGAGAGAGAGAGATTAAACATGTAGCTACAGGTACAAACCCTCAGCCCCGAGGGTGGACTACTCCCTCCTCATCGTGATGGCCGCCGGGATGATGAGGATATCCACCGGAGATAATTCCCCCCTCCGGCAGGGTGCCGGAACAGGTTCTAGATTGGTTTTCGGTGGCTACAGAGCCTTGTGGCGGCGGAACTTCTGATCTAGGTTAACCCCTGATGGTTTCTCTATTTATAGGATTTTTTGGCGTTGGTTTCACGCTAAGATTGGCCTCGAGGTGAGCACAACCCACCGGGGCAAGCCAGGCCCACCAGGCGTGCCCTGGTGGGTTGTGCCCTCCTCGTGGCTCTTCTGGTCCTCCCACGATGCTTCGGCGGTCTCTTTTGTTCCAAAAAAATTCGTTAAAAAGTTTCAGCTCATTTGGAGAACTTTCATTTCTGCACAAAAAACAACACTATGGTAGTTTTGCTGAAAACAGCATCGGTCCAGGTTAGTTCCATGAAAATCATATGAAAACCATATAAAATTGTTGTAAACATGGCATGAATGCTTCATAAATTATAGATACGTTGGAGACGTATGTCACAGCCCTAGAATTTGTTTGCAGATAGTTGCATAAGCATCCATGCCTCATGTCTAAATTTATTTGAAAACTGAAATGTGGATTGGCCAAACCCTAGCACGAAATGAAACTCAAATAGGTTCAAGTAAAATATTTTTCAATGAATCCAAAATGCTCTTGAGAAAAGTTCATCGTTTCTGAATTGGTCCAAAACCTCTGCCAAAAATGGTGCACATTTTTCTAGGCCACTCTGGATTTTTGAATTAAATCATATTGTATTTGACTTTGGGCATTTAAATACTATAAATAATTTAAATGCTCAAATAATGCTGGAATTATTTGTGGGCCACTGAATTAATTCAGGAAGTGTCCATGATTATTTCCAGGATTTAGGAAATACCATAGTATCTGTCCTAAAGCTCAAAACCTACAGCAGAAATTAGAAAATAGAAAGAAATGAGAGAGAGAAAACTTACCTGGCCCAAACCTACCTGGTGGTCGAGTTGACCGGCCCAGCCCACCACCGCAACACCCCTGTCGTCTTCCTCCCTGGACAGAAGGACGGGCACGTGCTTGCTGCGCGCTGGCCACGCGCCGCGCCACCTCCTGCTTCCGCCGCTACCCCGACGCGCCTATGAGCGTCACGCAACCCCCTGTCACTCTCCCCCTCTCTCCTGTGTCTCTTCCTCGTCTGCCCCTCTCCCCCGAGCACCACCGAGTGGAGCTCGTCGCTGCCGACACCATTCACCTCGGCCACCAGCCCTCCCTCGCCCATCAAGCGTGTCCATGAGAACCGACGCGGCTCCGTATTCCTCCTCGATTACCCGTGCAACTGGGGGCACACTGCAGTGTCTGCATCGCCCTCTTCTTCAACCTCGGACGGCCGAGATCGCTGGCGCCCGCTCGCCACCTCCGACGTCTCCCCCGAGCCGCTGGGCCCTCCATCGACCCCCTGTGAGCCCCGCCATCATTCACCCCTACCGCGTTCTCTTTTGCTCGCTCTGGCCGCCAATTCCATCAAGGCCAAAACCCACCGCCGCATGAGCTCGACGCCGGTGTCACTCCGGTGACCATTTGGTCGCACACCAGCGTCCAACAAACTCGAGGCTGCACGTAGAGCATGGCTAGCACGTTAGTTGGTTCGTTTGCGCGCTGCAACACCAAACCCGCAACTCACCCGAGCGCCGCCCGCCGCACAAACGCTTGCCAGCATTGTTCCCGGCCACCGCGCGCTCAACCACCCGCACCTCTGGACGCGACACTCATCCAACTGGTCGTAGGACCAAGCCACGCGCCCAGCCGACGTCTGTGGCGCCATTCCGAGCACCTCCGCCGCTCTGTTTGGTCGCCGACGACTAACCCTGGTGGCCGCTGACATGGCACCGTCATTAGCGCCTAACTAACCCCCTAGAGTCACTGATAGTGGGCCCGTCCCTGTTAATTATTAGTTAGGTTTAGTTTAGTGCTAATTAACCTAGATTAGTGCTTAACCTAACACTAACTAACTCTGTTAGTTAGTTGTGTCACTGACCCTCTGTTGGAAAAGGTAGTGCCTAGGAGGCGCTTAGGCACGCCTAGGCGCTAGGCAATGGCCAAACGCCTCGCCTAGGGCATAAATGGAGATCTAGGCAGGGCAAGCAAGAAATTGCCTACCCAAGCAAGAAATCATGCGACATACTTCACTGATAGGCCAAACGGGTTTATATTCCAATGGCGATGAGACGGTAATTAACTTATTTATATGCCCTAAACTAATATCAACACCCATATAATAATCACAAATACACTACCAGTAAAAATTATATTACCGCCTAGGCCGCGCCTAGTGCGCTTAGGCACCGCCTAGGCACTAGGCGAAGGCCAACCGCCTCGCTTGCGCCTACCGCTTTTTCCAACCTTGCACTGACCAGTGGGCCCCATTGGTCAGGTTTGACCTGGACGGCGCCTGTTGACCTGCTGAGGTCAGCTTGACGCAATGCTGACGCAGTAATAGTTTTTTCTGGATTTATTCTTACTCAGGAATTTCCAGAAAATAGTGCTAACTTCTAAAAATCATATAAATTAATTTGTAACTCCAAATGCAAAAATTTATACATGAAAAATGATCAGAAAAATCCAATATATCCATCTGTACAGGTTTCATGCATGTTAAATTAACTTAACCCTGCTGTTTATATCAAAACATGATAAAGCACTATTTAAATTCATAAGATGAGTTTGGGGTTGAACCTTTGGTTCAAAATTGATCAAACCCATCTGGTTGTAGTTGCGTTAGCGCAACACACTCATTTTGCCATATCATGTGCATGCATCATATTGTTGCATATCGCCATGTATTGATTGTATTACCAGTGTAATCTTCGTGGTAGGTTCTGCTCCCGAGGATATTCACGAGTGTCCAGTTGAAGGGCAGTACCCCTCGACCACTCTGTTAGGCAAGCAAAACCTCCTTGTTTCATTCTGATACAATCCCACTCTCTCGCTCCTGCTCTCTTTTACTGCATTAGGACAACAACGATTCAACTGTTACATGTCATGTAGTTGAACCCCTTTCCTCTACATGACCTGTCATTGCCACGATAAATAGATGAAACCCACTAGCAGGAATAGGAGTTGTTTGAGCCACGATGTGCCTACTCATTCATGCTTGTTTGTCATGCCTGCCATTGCTAAGAGTTGAGTCAGTCTGATTCATCGGGGAGGAATTGGAGGTGTGTGAACATGTTCAACTGTTGAGAGCTAAGTGTGTGAACACGATTTGGTAAAGGTAGCGGTGAGAGGCCATGTAGGAGTAACTGGTGGGTTGTCTCATTGAAACCGTCCTCAAGAACTGAGTTCCGTGTTTGTGAACCATGAACAACTACTACCACACATTGGGCTCCAGGCACTCTAAGCTCTCTCGACTTATAAATCAACATGATCTCTGTCCAGGAGTTGCAACTAGTTTCTGGTGTTTGTAGGATATGTATTGGCGGCCGTGCGTAGCGCTGACCCTAGGGGTGGGCTATGATGCGATAGAGACACGAGGCGAGTGTACCGAGACGCCCGTTTGGTGCCCCAAGAACCCTGCTCTCATCGTCTGGGGCCGTGAGCGACACCCCGGCCGGATCTCCTTGCGGATGGAACCCGAATAGGCGATAAACCTGGGCTAGAGACTTGTGTGGTTAGTCAGGTCGTGGCCGACTCGCTCGCAAGGCTTCCGTTTGAAGGTTCCCGAGATACACGACGTGTACATGGTGGTAAGTGGCGAGAGCGTGTGTGAAGAAGTACACCTCGACAGGGTTATAAATGATCTATTCGAATAGACGCGTCCGTGGTAAAGGACCTCTGGGTTGCCTATACAGTTCATAGAAAGGTGAAAGTGGATACTCTAAAATGCGCAAGATAAGCGTGAGTGCTATGGATGGCGTTCTCGTAGGGAGACGAGAGCGGATCCATAGTGGTGTATTGATATGGTGAATATGTGGACTCGTGTGCGCCACCTCAAAAGAGTTACTTGCAAATGTAGTTTAGGATAGCCACTGAGTCAAAGCTGGCTTGCTGCAGTCAAACTCCACCAGCCCTTTGTTGATACCGATGCATATGTAGCTAGTTCTGATGTAAGTCTTGTTGGGTACAGTTTTACTCACGTTTGCTTAATTTATGTTTTTGCAGAGAGACTTCAGTCTCGCTAGTAGTTCCGCATGGACTTCGATGTCTAGCTTGTTACCTCAGCTACGATCTTGTGCCCTCGGCATGGTCTTGTAGATAGTCAGGCTTCTAAGCCTTTTCATTTGTAGTTGTCTGTACTCAGACAAGTCAAGCTTCCGCTTTGCTTGTTGCTTGTATGACTTGAATGCTGGGTCATCAGACCCATGTTTGTAATATCTGGCTCTTCGGAGCCTAATGAATAAATACTTTGAGTCGTAGAGTTTCGTTGAGATGCCATGTTGTATTTACACATATCGAGCATATTGTGTGTATGATTGAAATGCTTGGTATGTGTGGGATCCGACAACCTAGTTGTCTATCCTTGGTAGCCTCTCTTATGGGGAAATGTAGTCTGGCGCTTCCGCTGAGCCATGGTAGTCCTCTACAGCCTGGTTTACCGGAGTCCTGCTAGCCCAGTTACTACTGCTCTGGAACACCTAGACTGGCCGGCATGTGTCCCACTTCGTTCATGTGTCTATCCCTTAGGGGAAATGTCACGCGATGACTTCCGGTGTCCTGCTAGCCTGCTACAGCCCGGGTTCACGGAGTCCTGTTAGCCCATTTGCTACAGCCCGAATTCACACGCTGATGACCGACACGTTCGAGGTTGGGTCATGTATGCCTGTCCCCATAAGTTAGTGCCACTTTGGGTTCACGACTAGTCATGTCGGCCCGGGTTCTTTGTCATATGGATGCTAGCAACACTATCATATACGTGAGCCAAAAGGCGCAAACGATCTCGGGCCAGGTAAGGTGGCACACGTGAGAATACCGTGCGTGAGGCCGCAAAATGATATGATGTGTTACATGCTAGATCGGTGTGACTTAGGATCGGGGTCCTGACAGCTTTGGTATCAGAGCCTGACCGCCGGTAGGATTACCAAGCCAAACTGGTCGAAGTTGAGTCTAGAAATTCTTTAGTTATGTAAGGGAATTATTTGTGGAAGGGAACGTAAGGCTCTTTTTACTCCTTTATCTTATGCCCTTCGGATCTGAGTCAACCTCTTCTATTCTACGGGGTTTAAGAACTAGGCTTCTCGTCTTTCTATCAGGATCACGTGTTACTAATCCGTGGACTCATATGATTGATGGATTCAAGTCTCAGTTCAGTTTCTATTACTTCCGTATGTTCATAGCTGGCCTTAGAACCTTGATATTGTGATGTTGAGTGGTTATGCCACCATTTTTCAGGATGTCTCAAATCTTTCTGAGCATTTACAGCCGTTATGTTGTCCGAGTCATCCCAGGTTTCAAAATAGTCTGATGCATTTGCAACTCCCTTCTATCCGTTCCCGATGTTTCTTTGGGCCAGATTAACCACACTAATCGGTGAGTTGAGGTACTCTGCTGCCTCGACATATATGTTGGAGCTAGTGTTATGACCCTAGGCATCCTAGAAAACCACCCAGTAATCCAGCAATGAATTATATTCCTAGTGTGATGATTCTGGCGATCATTCTTGAAAGCATCTCTGATGCCACTTAGTTAGTAGGCATTCTATTCCTGGGTTCTTGAACCCGAGATTCACTCTACTTACTTCATGTTGATGGTGTTTGCTAGTTCCTTTAGGATATTAGTAACCTTTGCGATAGTCCTCGAGGTCCATGGTATTCTCCTTCTTCCAAATACCATGAACTACTTATGGCAGAAGTTCCTCGTTGAGCCGAAAGATCAAAACCAGAGTGTTGTTGATGAGTTCTCGATTCTTTGTTGTGACTCTACCAGTCCTACTCTTCTGCACGGGTTATCCGGAAGAAATATGTTGAACTTGTTCGACATACTAATCTATATATGCACCCACAACTCAGAAAATCATATGTTCTTTTGGGTTGTCCCTCTTTAGTTATTTTCTGGCCCTCGTCTATCAATTGATAGGCATGAGTAGTTGAGCATTTGTGATATCAATGCCTATTATTTCTGTGGTCTGTCAAGCCATTTTATTTTGGAACGACTAGGAAAACAAACTCCAGCACCTCATCCATTTCTTGGACTGGTCAAAGTAGTTGTATTCCGCAGATCAAAATGCCAATCCAGCTTTTGTCTGTTCAACCTTGGAGTGTCACCTCCTTTATGTTCGGATTGTCATGAGAAGTGCGCCACCTCTTATGAATTCTTGACACAGTGAATACTTCTTGCCATCATTGTTCATTCCTCGGTTCTCGTGTTATTGCAACTGGAATGCCGACAACTGAATCGTGATGTGTGAAATCAATACTCCTAGCAACTTTGTTGCTTGTTAGTTAAGGGACAATAATCTCATTTCTTGCGTTTTGGTTATTAAATAACCATACTAGGATTGATCATGCTACCTAGTCCATTTTCCCTTGGTGCACTTTTCGATCAATGAGTTAGGATAGTGTCAATCCTTGCTTATTTGATCATATCGTCTTGCCCTAAAAAGCAAGATTGTTCTCGAGCTTAGTGACATAACGGTGGTTCGTGATTTTCCGTATATCTTATGAGAAGTATTACCAGGTTGTTCCCTGACCGTTATGTTGAGTTCGTGATCAGGTTGGTTTCCTATGAACCACCCCTTCTCCAAGAATTTGGGTTGGATACCTGAACTGGTTGGTTAAGCTGAATAACAACTTGGAGAGTCGGAAGATGAAAGCTTGTCCGACTTAGTTCATCTCTAAGGGATATCCTTTTGTGTGTGTGTATTGAAGAAAGATGATATCTTCGTTGATTGATCCTCGTGATCAGTTGTCGGTGCTATTATCTTATCGAATCTTTGATTTGACTGTGGGCTATTGTCAAATCAAATAAGAACCAACGATGTTCGTAGTGTTGTCTTACTCGTGGTTGATCCTCGAGCATACACCATTATATCTTTTGTTCTGACCAATGCTATTGCTTTGTTCACATAGTTGTGGAATTCCATCTTCATGGAAATCTTTATGATTTGTTGTTCAGCCCATCAGCAGCATTTTATCTTCTCCACGATTCATGTTGAACATTAAGCCAGTGTTGGAAACTTTTGCAAGCATTATCTTCGTGCCCCATTCATGAAGAATATGTTGGATGAAAGAAGTGACTTCCTCTAGTTCATGTGCATTTGAAGCAAGTTGCCGCCGTGAATTCAAGAAAGTTTGTTTTTTCTTCCTCTGGAATCATCCCAAGTCAGTCATGCATATGTGCGAAGTATTCTGTGGTCTGGAGACTTGCAACCTTCACTCTATATGTATATCTAGCACACCAAGCCACTGATTGATTTGTGCAAGGGCTTCGATATCCTCGATGATGGTTCCCAACAAGAACTCGGTCGTGTTTTGTTGTAAGACTACTATGTGGTCATGCTTGTCTGGAATAGCGTGTTCACATGTATGTAGCAGAACCAGCTCATGTTTTGGAGCTTGCTATCATAGTTCATTTCCCAAGAATCTCGCAACGTCATCTCGTCGGTTTTTGTAGCAAACTTTCATTTTTCTTCAAACATGAGGAGTCTGAAGTATCCTGTTACCAACCAGATCTGAATCTCAGGCAGATATGATGGTTGGGCTTTTCCAAGATCTAGGATGTAGATTCCGACAAGGTTGATGTTCTGGCCGACACACCTAGTTGGAAGATCTACTATTGTAGTATCTTGATTGAGCATTTGACCATCTTCTCCATGAGGATTTCGTATGATCTATACTAAAAGTTGATCCTTATGGATGTTTGTGCTTCCGAAGTCAGACCTTTATTTGATGTTCCAGATATCGAATGGTATTGAGTTAAGCTGGTACATCAAGGAGAACATTAGAAGCGGAGTGCTAAATGTCTCTCGGTCGATCATCAAGATTTTGTTTCCTTGGCCTCGCCAAGGTAAAATTTGAGAAAGTGTTGTCTTCCTTTGCACCTGCATCATCCATCGTTATTCATCATGGTAGTACAAGGTGTCACCATGATCTTGGCACAGATGTTGGTAAAACCTTGATGAATATGGAGATACTCAAGTTCTTGAAAGCACGCTCAACCACTGGGTTATACCCTCGGTATGTATTGGAATGTGTCTTCCGTTTGCCAAGTTGTCTTATAACTCTAGTTTCCTTCCCAAACTGAGTATGCCATTCTTCCGAATTCCTTCAAATGGTCAATTGTGAATTGCCTCAGGCTGGTATGAAGAGTTTCAATGATCTATGTATCAAAATAAATTCCTTTCGCCACCTAACGGAATAACGTTACGAGTCACCTCCCCTAAGGTGCCCCAATATGGAATCATGGCAATTATCTCCTCGCTACTTTGAAACCATGCACCATCTTACTCAAGCGTGGAATTGTTGCCTACCAAATTGAACCCTTGTCATCTGCTTCTTTCCATTGGCCATGATGTGTGTTTTGTGTCTCAGCTCAAGAGATGTTTCTATGTCTCACTCCCGAGTTGATCCTGAGTTGTTTGATCTTTGAGGAGATCGATTCTTCTAGAGTTTTCCTTTCTTCTTGTTGTCATGTTGGATGGAGTTCTTAGAGCAAGACGTCGAGACAAATATGATGATCGAATCAACATTCTTATGAAGTGCAACCTGGATCGTGAAGTTTGTGCTAGCTTTGTCCCCCTCTGTCTTCTTACCTCACGTCTTGAATCTCGGGACAAGATTCTTGTTTAGTGGGGGTGAGTTGTCACAACCCTAGAATTTGTTTGCAGATAGTTGCATAAGCATCCATGCCTCATGTCTAAATTTATTTGAAAATTGAAATGGGAATTGGCCAAACCCTAGCACCAAATGAAACTCAAATAGGTTCAAGTAAAATATTTTTCAATGAATCCAAAATGCTCTTGAGGAAAGTTCATCATTTTTGAATTGGTCCAAAACCTCTGCCAAAAATGGTGCACATTTTTCTAGGCCACTCTGTATTTTTGAATTAAATCATATTGTATTTGACTTTGGGCATTTAAATACTATAAATAAATTAAGTCTCAAGTAATGCTAGAATTATTTGTGCGCCACTGAATTAATTCAAGAAGTGTCCATGATTATTTCCAAGATTTTAGGAAATGCCATAGTATCTGTCCTAAAGCTCAAAACCTACAGCAGAAATTAGAAAACAGAAAGAAATGAGAGAGAGAAAACTTACCTAGCCCAAACCTACCTGGCGGTCCACTTGACCGGCCCAGCCCACCTCCACAACACCCATGTTATCTTCCTCCCTGGACAGAAGGACGAGCGCGTGCTCGCTGCGCGCTGGCCACGCGCCGCGCCACCTCCTGCTTCCGCCACTACCCCGACGCACCTATGAGCGCCACGCAAACCCCTGGTCACTCTCCCCCTCTCTCCCGGAACTCTCCCTCGTCTGCCCCTCTCCCCCGAGCACCACCGAGCGGAGCTCGTCGCCGCCGACACCATTCACCTTGGCCACCGGCCCTCCCTCGCCCATCAAGCGTGTCCAGGAGAACCGCCACGGCTCTGTATTCCTCCTCGACGACCCATGCAACCGGGGGCGCACCGAAAGGTCTGCATCACCCTCTTCTTCAACCTCGGATGGCCGAGATCGCTGGCGCCTGCTCGCCACCTCCGACGTCTCCCCCGAGCCGCTAGGCCCTCCAACAGACCCCCTGTGAGCCCCGCCATCATTCACCCCTACCCCCGTTCTCTTTTGCTCGCTCTGGCCGCCGATTCCATCAAGGCCGAAACCCACAGCCGCACGAGCTCGACGCCGGCGTCACTCCAGTGACCATTTGGTCGCGCACCAGCGTCCAACGAACTCGAGGCTACATGTAGAGCATGGCTAGCGCGTTAGTTGGTTCGTTTGCACGCTGCAACACCAAACCCGCAACTCACCCGATCGCCGTCGCCTCCCAAATGCTCACCGGAATCGTTCCTGGCCACCGCACGCTCAACCACCCGCACCGCTGGACGCCGCACTCATCCAGCTGGCCGTAGGACCAAGCCACGCGCCCAGCTGACATCTGTGGCGCCGTTCCGAGCGCCTCCGCCGCTCTGTTTGGTCGCTGGCGACTAACCCCGGCGGCCGCTGACGTGGCACCGTCATTAGCGCCTAACTAACCCCCTAGAGCCACTGATAGTGGGCCCGTTGATACGTCTCCAAGGCATCTATAATTTTTGATTGTTCCATGCTATTATATTAACTGTTTTGGATGTTTATGGGCTTTATTAAACACTTTTATATTATTTTTGGAACTAACCTATTAACCCAGAGGCCAGTGCCAATTCCTGTTTTTTCCCTTGTTTCAGTGTTTCGAAGAAAATGAATATCAAACGGAGTCCAAATGGAATGAAACCTTCGGGAGAGTTATTTTTGGAAAGAAAGCAATCCGAGAGACTTGGAGTGCATGTCAGGGGATCAACGAGGAAGGCACGAGGCAGGTGGGCACGCCCACCCCCCTGGGCGCGCCCTCCACCCTCGTGGGCCCCTCGAGTCTCCCCTGACCGACTTCTTTCGCCTATATATCTCCATATACCCTAAAACCATCGGGGAACATAATAGATCGGGAGTTCCACCGCCGCAAGCCTCTGTAGCCACCAAAACCCAATCGGGACCCTGTTTCGGCACTCTGCGGGAGGGGGGAACCCTCCCCGGTGGCCATATTCATCATCCCGGCGCTCTCCATGACGAGGAGGGAGTAGTTCACCCTCGGGGCTGAGGGTATGTACCAGTAGCTATGTGTTTGATCTCTCTCTCTCTCGTGTTCTTGAGGTGATACGATCTTGATGTATCGCGAGCTTTGCTATTATAGTTGGATCTTATGATGTTTCTCCCCTCTACTCTCTTGTAATGGATTGAGTTTTCCCTTTGAAGTTATCTTATCGGATTGAGTCTTTAAGGATTTGAGAACACTTGATGTATGTCTTGCCGTGTGTATCTGTGGTGACAATGGGACATCACGTGATCTACTTGATGTATGTTTTGGTCATCAACTTGCGGGTTCCACCCATGAACCTATGCATAGGGGTTGGCACACGTTTTCGTCTTGACTCTCCGGTAGAGACTTTGGGGCACTCTTTGAAGTACTTTGTGTTGGTTTGAATAGATGAATCTGAGATTGTGTGATGCATATCGTATAATCATACCCACGGATACTTGAGGTGACATTGGAGTATCTACGTGACATTAGGGTTTTGGTTGATTTGTGTCTTAAGGTGTTATTCTTGTACGAACTCTTGAATAGATCGATCCGAAAGAATAACTTTGAGGTGGTTTGTACCCTACAATAATCTCCTCGTTTGTTCTCCACTATTAGTGACTTTGGAGTGACTCTTTGTTGCATGTTGAGGGATATTTATATGATCCAATTATGTTATTATTGTTGAGAGAACTTGCACTAGTGAAAGTATGAACCCTAGGCCTTGTTTCCTACCATTGCAATACCTTTTGTGCTCACTTTTATCATTAGTTACCTTGCTGTTTTTATATTTTCAGATTACAAATACCTATATCTACCATTGTAACATCCCAAATTTTCAATTTGGAATGTTATACATTAGGTCATCATGCATATCATATTTTTTCTCGCATTTTCCGATCCTAGAAAATTTCACGCAACTCAAGGACCCTCGGAGAGAGTTGGAAGTTTCATTATTTTCAAATTTGGGATTTCTCAAATTTTGGAAATAGGATCATTGGATTTATTTAAATTATCTTCATAAAGTTTTTCCTATAAAAATATTTTGATAGTTAATAATATGACTTTCCCAACATTTAGGAAAAACGAAGATTTTATAAATAAATCAAATTTGTTTTTTGAAAGATTTATTTTGCTTAGGCAAAAATGAGCATTTTAAAAAATTATTGCATGTTTGCCATTTTTAAAAGTTCATTTTGTTCGACTCATTTTTAGGAGTCGGGGAAAATTTGTTTTATTTAAATTGGAGTTCATTTGGTATTTTTTTTAATTCGTTTTGTTTTAATTTACAAAATCGCGCCCCACTGGCCAAGGCCCGGCCGTCCCAGGCCAGGCCGGCCCGGCGCCCGCCTCCCTCTCCCTCGCGCCGCGCTTGCTTGAGTCTGCTGGGGGCAGCGCCCGCCGTCAGTCGTCTCGCCCGCCTCCCACGGCTTGCCCCTCCCCAAGCCACCCGCCGCCCGCCCTCTCCCCTTAAATACCGCCCGACCCCCTCTCTCTCACCCGCCCGCCGCCCCTTGAGTCCGCCCGCCGTCCGTAAGCCAGCTGGGAGCCCCGTAGCCCTCGCCGCCCCCTCCAGGCCCGCCGCCCTCGCCGCCCGGAGCCCCGCCGGCGATCATCGGAGGTAGCCGCCGCCCCGATCCGATCCGATCCGGTTTTGTTAAAAGACCGATCCGATTTTTGTTAAAAGACTGATCCGGTTTTTTTTTGCGATGTTCGGTTTTTTTTTCAAAAAACCTAGATTGATTTTATTTTTTTTCGGTTTTCTTATTTAGTGAACGTTCACCGACCCGTTCGTTTCAGTGAACGTGTTCGTTGGATTAGTTCTGTTAACGAACGTCCGTTATTTAATCCGTTCGTCGTTTTCTTTTAAATCGGATTTAATCCATTATTTTTCGATTCGATTTACGATCCGATTTTCAAATCTGCTTTATTTCTTGCTCGTTTATCGGAATCGGTGATTCAAGCGCTGGAGTTTCAGAACGAAACCGCCGTTCCGACTAACCTACTTACACAGAGTTTTGCTACTATGAAATTTTGACCTAATTTCAGATTTGCTAAACCGAGTCGTTCTCTCTCGAGTTCCGACTTTCGATGCTTTACTTGATTCGATTCTTTTGCAACCAGGGTTCTTAAATTGAACTATCTGGTTAGATCTTTTATTCGAGATTTCCCTGTGCATTAGATGAGTACTTATTGTATGCTTGTTGTTTGTCTGCGTTAGATCACCCGGAGTGCGCCGCTTGTTACTTGAATCTCTAGGACTCGCGGATCATCGGCAAGGCAAGTAACACTTTGATCATGCCTTTCCTACTACCCAGCTTTTTATGCATTAGATCAAACCCTCAAACACTTGCATGTTTAGGATCTAATTAAATTGTGGGATGGGAAGTAGATTGAGGTAGTAGCTATTACACTGTTTTACTTATGAAACCTTGGGAGTTACTTCTACGTTTGCTTGATTATGCCCTCGCTATGCTAGTAGACGTGGATTGGGTGAGTGAATATCCATGACAGATGTGAGATTGTTAATTAATGGTTTATTTAAGGTGGCAACTTAAACACACATCCGAGTGGATTGAGGCACTGGTTTCTATCAGGACTTGCCTCAGATTTTCTTGGACCGCCACCTGTGCTCTAAGGGATCATAAGATTATTCAAACTAGAAACTTCCGTGTGCAGCCACAAGCCAATTATGGGCTCTAGCGTAGTTGACTAAGTTGTGCGAACTCTTACGGGTAGGCTAGCTGATGTAGGGGTTGTAGGTTGGTACGGTCTACCCACATGTAAGGTGCTAAGCGCCGAAAGACTATGTCTCGGTCATCCGTCTCTCAAACACCATGTAGTGCGAGAACCAAACGGAGGCGATCGAGTCTTGTGGGGAAAAGTGCGCAAACCTCTGCAGAGTGTATAAACTAATCATGATTAGCCGTGTCCCCGGTTATGGACATCTTGAGTATCTAGTACTTGAATATCATGTGAATCTCAACATGTTACGTCTAATAATAAAGTTATTGGGTTTTAATGAGTACTTTTTAATTGGGATTGAGGATGCTGTCAACCATTCTCAATGTTTAACAACCACCATGATAGTTAAATAAAATTATTCCTTTGATGTAGGGAAAAATCAGCTTTATGCAAAAATGTAACCAGAGAGCCTTACCACCAGCCATATATGCATGTAGTATAGGCTTGTTGCTTCATTGTTCTCTATGTGTTACATTGCGGATATTCCATGTCTTGACCCGTTGGGCTGCAACTTTTCACGCTGAGACTTTTCAGACGACGAGTAAGGTGTTAGGTCGTGGTTCTATACTCAGTGATGCCAATGGAGTTGATGGACTCACTTGTCTTCCAAGCCTTCCGCTGTTATTATTAGATGGCCTTAAGCCATATTATTGTATTAAGTTCCCTTGTGGACAACGATGTAATACGTGTGATTGCTACTCGCTATAAATCCTTGAAATCTTGTGTGGTGTCGGCATCGATCCAGGGATGACACTGAGCACAGAGCGCTAGATCCATTCGGGTCTGGTCGCTACAACCATCCATATTGCACTTGTATCACCATCTCTTCGCCGAACTAGTGCACCTATACAATTTACCATTGTATTGGGTGTGTTGGGGACACAAGAGACTCTTTGTTATTTGGTTTCAGGGTTGCTTGAGAGAGACCATCTTCAACCTACGCCTCCCACGGATTGATAAACCTTAGGTCATCCACTTGAGGGAAATTTGCTACTGTCCTACAAACCTCTACACTTGGAGGCCCAACAACATCTACAAGAAGAAGGTTGTGTAGTAGACATCAAGCTATTTTTTGGCGCCGTTGTCGGCGAGGTGAGTGCTTGAAGGTATATCTTTAGATCTTGCAATCGAATCTTTTTGTTTCTTGTTTTAGCACTAGTTAGTTTATAAAAGAAAACTATTAAAAAATGGAATTAAGTTTACCTCATACGCTTCATCTTTTTAATATCTTTCGTGAGTATGATGGGAAGGAAAATTGTGGCAAAGTGTTAGAAGAAGAATGCATTAAAATGATTTTCATTAAATCTTTGAATGATGAGCATGTTTGCAATGTGGTTAGTATGAACTCCTTGAATATCCATAGTACTAATGATGATTGCACTAGTTATGATGAAAATATCTCCTATAAACATGTCAATTTTTGTGGAGTGCATTGGGTTTGCGAGTACACACCAAATAGGGAAAGATAGATATTGCAAGAGGCATAAGCATTTAGAAACTAAATGGTTGCAAGAAAGGCTAAATGTTAGTGCTGAAAATTTAAAATTTCTTAGCCATACTTGTGAACTTTGCAATGAACATGGTCATTTAAATATCAAATGCAAATTGTTTCATGATCGAATCGTGTCCAAAAATTGTGATGACTTGATTTCCCTTGCACATTATAATGAACTTAGTTTGCTTTTGGGTTATGAAGAAATGGAACGTCAAACTAAGATTATTCCAGAATATAACCTCGAGAAATTCCTCGATATTGACCTAGAAGAAATTTATATGTATTGTGCGGAATTGTATTGAAAATCCTTATATTGCCAGTTACATAAAGAAAAGAAAAGAAATAGAAGATGAAGAGAATACTAATGAAAGGGAAGAGACTTCTCAATATTCTCCTATTATTTCTTATGATGAATCAGGTAACGAGGAGGAGCCTTCTATTCAACCAATCTCATTAATAAGGAGCTCCAAAAAGAGGATTGAACCCACACATGACGTGAAGAAGAAGAAAAGAAAAAGGAAGAGGTAAAAAGATATCTCCCCAAATAATGTTGCTCCTATTATTGTTGTGCCCCATGAAAATGGATCAAAAATAATTGTGGAGGATGATGCACTTGATGATGATCTCGTTATGCCTATTGCTTGTTGTGATGATTATGATTGGGAAGATAATGATACTTCTTATGATCTTGAAAATCTTTTTGGCACTTTCTTAGAAGAATATGATAATTGCTATACTATTGGTATTATCCATACTACTAATGATGAGAGTTATTATGCTTATGATATGAAAAGGCCCAAGCTTGGGGATGCTATGTTTGATGAAGATGATGTTTTTGAGAATGTATTTGCTGCAATTAATGTTTGTCCCAAGCTTGGGAATGCTACGTTTAATGAAGATGATATTTTTAGTCTCCCAAGTTTTGATATGCAAATTTATAATGATGATAGCATGCCTCCTACTTATGATGATTATATTGATGAAAGTGGGTTTGGAAGAGTGTCAACTTTAGGAAGTAATGATCCCACTATTTTGGAGGATGTTGAATCTTATTATGATAATTATGAAAGTGGATTTGGAGAGGTCGTGACTTTATTTAGTAATGATTCCACTATCTTGGAAGAGGTTTCAATCGATTATGATGAGAACAAAGTTGCTACTTATGATGATTATTGTGATGAAACTTATGCTATAAAAAGTAGTGATGATTATATTTATAAAAATTGTCATGATTGTGATTACCCTTTTTCTGAACATTACTCTTTTAATGTGGATACAATTTATAGTATTCAAGTCTCTTATGATACTCCCACTATTCCGAATGAGAAGAATTTTGCTTATGTGGAGAGTAGTAAATTTTCTGTGCTTGTACATCATGAAAAGAATGCTTTAGGTGCTGGTTATATTGTTGAATTCATTCATTATGCTACTGAAAATTATTATGATGGAGGAATATATGCTTGTAGGAATTGCAATAATATCAAGTTTCCTCTCTATGTGTTTAAAGTTTTGAAGTTATGCTTGTTTAGCCTTCCTATGCTAGTTGATTATTGTTCCCATGAGTTGTTTGCTCACAAAATCCCTATGCATAGGAAGTGGGTTAGACTTAAATTTGCTAGTCATATTCTTCATGATGCTCTCTTTATGTTTCAATTCTTATCTTTTATGTGAGCATCATTGAAATCATCATGCCTAGCTAGGGGCGTTAAATGTTAGTGCTTGTTGGGAGACAACCCAATTTTATTTTTGTTTCTTGCTTTTTGGTTCTGTTTAAGTAATAAATATTTGATCTAGCCTCTGGTTAGATGTGGTTTTATGTTTTAATTAGTGTTTGTGCCAAGTAAGACCTATAGGATCCTCTTGGATGAGAGTTATTTGATCTTGCTGATAATTCCAGAAACTTACTGTTCACGAAAACAATTGTTAAAAATCACCAGAATGTGATAAAATACTGATTCCAAATTACAGATGATCAATACATAAATTATCTAGGTCTTCCTATTTTGGTAGAATTTCTGGAGTTCAGAAGTTTGCGTTAGCTACAGATTACTACAGACTGTTTTGTTTTTGACAGATTCTGTTTTTTGTGTGTTGTTTGCTTATTTTGATGAATCTATGGCTAGTAAAAGAGTCTATAAACCATATAGATGTTGGAATACAGTAGGTTTAACACCAATATAAATAAATAATGAGTTCATTACAGTACCTTGAAGTGGTGTTTTCTTTTCTTTCGCTAACGGAGCTTACGAGTTTTCTGTTAGTTTTGTGTTGTGAAGTTTTCAAGTTTTGGGTAAAGATTCGATGGACTATGGAATAAGGAGTTGCAAGAGCCTAAGCCTGGGGATGCCCAAGTCACCCCAAGGTAATATTCAAGGATAACCAAGCGTCTAAGCTTGGGGATGCCCCGGAAGGCATCCCCTCTTTCGTCTTCGTTCATCGGTAACTTTACTAGGAGCTATATTTTTATTCACCACATGATATACGTTTTGCTTGGAGCGTCATTTTATTTTATTTTGTTTTGCTTGCTATTTTAATAAAGTATCAAGATCTGAAATTCCTAAAATGTTAGAGATTCTTCAGATAATTGCATAATTATTCGATTACTCGTTGATCTTCACTTATATCTTTCGGAGTAGTTTGTCGTTTGCTCTTGTGCTTCACTTATATCTTTTTAGAGCACGACGGTGGCTTTATTTTGAAGAAATATATGAATTCTCATGCTTCACTTATATTATTTTGAGAGTCTTTAGAACAGCATGGTAATTTGCTTTGGTTATGAATTTAGTCCTAATATGATGGGCATCCAAGAGGGATATAATAAAAACTATCATATAAAGTGCATTGAATACTATGAGAAGTTTGATTCCTTATGATTGTTTTGAGATATGAAGATGGTGATATTAGAGTCATGCTATTGGACTAGTTGTGAATTTGAGAGATACTTGTTATAAAGTTTGTGATTCCCGTAGCATGCACGTATGGTGAACCATTATGTGATGAAGTCGGAGCATGATTTATTTATTGATTGTCTTCCTTATGAGTGGCGGTCGGGGACGAGCGATGGTATTTTCCTACCAATCTATCCCCTAGGAGCATGCGCGTAGTACTTCGTTTCGATAACTAATAGATTTTTGCAATAAGTATGTGAGTTCTTTATGACTAATGTTGAGTCCATGGATTATACGCACTCTCATCCTTCCACCATTGCTAGCCTCTCTAATACCGCGCACCTTTCGCCGGTATCATACACCCACCATATACCTTCTTCAAAACAGCCACCATACCTACCTATCATGGCATTTCCATAGCCATTCCGACATATATTGCCATGCAACTTACCACCATTCCGTTTATTGTGACACGCTTCATCATTTCATATTGGTTTGCATGATCATGTAGTTGACATCGTATTTGTGGCAAAGCCACCATTCATAATTCTTTCATACATGTCACTCATGAGTCATTGCACGTCCCTGTACACCGTCGGAGGCATTCATATAGAGTCATATCTTGTTCTAAGTATCGAGTTGTAATTCTTGAGTTGTAAGTAAATAAAAGTGTGATGATCATCATTATTAGAGCATTGTCCCAGTGAGGAAAGGATGATGGAGACTATGATTCCCCCACAAATCGGGATGAGACTCCGGACGAAAAAGAAAAAAAAAGAAAAAAAGAGGAAAAAATAAGAGAAGGCCCAAATAAAAAATAAAAAAATAAAAAAATGAGAGAAATAGAGAGAAGGGACAATGCTACTATCCTTTTACCACACTTGTGCTTCAAAGTAGCACCATAATCTTCATGATAGAGAGTCTCCTATGTTGTCACTTTCATATACTAGTGGGAATTTTCATTATAGAACTTGGCTTGTATATTCCAATGATGGGCTTCCCCAAAATGCCCTAGGTCTTCGTGAGCAAGCGAGTTGGATGCACACCCACTTAGTTTCTTTTGTTGAGCTTTCATACACTTATAGCTCTAGTGCATCCGTTGCATGGCAATCCCTACTCACTCACATTGATATCTATTGATGGGCATCTCCATAGCCCATTGATACGCCTAGTTGATGTGAGACTATCTTCTCCCTTTTTGTCTTCTCCACAACCACCATTCTATTCCACCTATAGTGCTATGTCCATGGCTCACGCTCATGTATTGCGTGAAGATTGAAAAAGTTTGAGAACATCAAAAGTATGAAACAATTTCTTGGCTTGTCATCGGGGTTGTGCATGATTTAAATAGTTTGTGTGATGAAGATAGAGCATAGCCAGACTATATGATTTTGTAGGGATAGCTTGCTTTGGCCATGTTATTTTGAGAAGACATGATTGCTTTGTTAGTATGCTTGAAGTATTATTATTTTCATGTCAATATTAAACTTTTGTTGTGAATCTTATGGATCTGAATATTCATGCCACAATAAATAAGATTACATTCATAAATATGTTAGGTAGCATTCCACGTCAAAAATTCTGTTTTTATCATTTACCTACTCGAGGACGAGCAGGAATTAATCTTGGGGATGCTGATACGTCTCCAATGTATCTATAATTTTTTATTGTTCCATGCTATTATATTATCTGTTTTGGATGTTTATGGGCTTTATTAAACACTTCTATACTATTTTTGGGACTAACCTATTAATCCAGAGCCCAGTGCCAGTTCCTGTTTTTTCCCTTGTTTCAGTGTTTCGAAGAAAAGGAATATCAAACGGAGTCCAAACGGAATGAAACCTTTGGGAGAGTTATTTTTTGAAAGAAAGCAATCCGGGAGACTTGGAGTGCACGTCAGGGGATCAACGAGGAAGGCACGAGGCAGGGGGCGCGCCCACCCCCCTGGGCGTGCCCTCCACCCTCGTGGGCCCCTCGTGGCTCCCCTGACCGACTTCTTTCGCCTATATATCTCCATATACCCTAAAACCATCAGGGAACAGAATAGATCGGGAGTTCCACCGCCGCAAGTATCTGTAGCCACCAAAACCCAATCGGGACCCTGTTCCGGCACTCTGCCGGAGGGGGGAACCTTCACCGGTGGCCATATTCATCATCCCGGCGCTCTCCATGATGAGGAGGGAGTAGTTCACCCTCGGGGCTGAGGGTATGTACCAGTAGCTATGTGTTTGATCTCTCTCTCTCTCTTGTGTTCTTGAGGTGATAAGATCTTGATGTATCACGAGCTTTGCTATTATAGTTGGATCTTATGATGTTTCTCCCCATCTACTCTCTTGTAATGGATTGAGTCTTCCCTTTGAAGTTATCTTATCGGATTGAGTCTTTAAGGATTTGAGAACACTTGATGTATGTCTTGCCGTGTGTATCTGTGGTGACAATGGGATATCACGTGATCCACTTGATGTATGTTTTGGTGATCAACTTGCGGGTTCCTCCCATGAACCTATGCATAGGGGGGTTGGCACACGTTTTCGTCTTGACACTCCAGTAGAGACTTTGGGGCACTCTTTGAAGTACTTTGTGTTGGTTTGAATAGATGAATCTGAGATTGTGTGATGCATATCGTATAATCATACCCACGGATACTTGAGGTGACATAGGGTTTTGGTTGATTTGTGTCTTAAGGTGTTATTCTAGTACGAACTCTTGAATAGATCGATCCGAAAGAATACTTTTGAGGTGGTTTCGTACCCTACAATAATCTCTTTGTTTGTTCTCCACTATTAGTGACTTTGGAGCGACTCTTTGTTGCATGTTGAGGGATTTTTATATGATCCAATTATGTTATTATTGTTGAGAGAACTTGCACTAGTGAAAGTATGAACCCTAGGCCTTGTTTCCTACCATTGCAATACCGTTTGTGCTCACTTTTATCATTAGTTACCTTGCTGTTTTTATATTTTCAGATTACAAATACCTATATCTACCATCCATATTGCACTTGTATCACCATCTCTTCAAGAACTAGTGCACCTATACAATTTACCATTGTATTGGGTGTGTTGGGGACACAAGAGACTCTTTGTTATTTGGTTGCAGGGTTGTTTGAGAGAGACCATCTTCATCCTACGCCTCCCAAGGATTGATAAACCTTAGGTCATCCACTTGAGGAAAATTTGCTACTGTCCTACAAACCTCTGCACTTGGAGGCCCAACAACGTCTACAAAAAGAAGGTTGTGTAGTAGACATTACCCATCCCTGTTAATTATTAGTTAGGTTTAGTTTAGTGCTATTTAACATAGATTAGTGCTTAACCTAACACTAACTAACTCTGTTAGTTAGTTGTGTCACTAACCAGTGGGCCCCACTGGTCAGGTTTGACCTGGACAGCGCCTGTTGACCTGCTGAGGTCAGCATGACGCAATGCTAATGCAGTAATAGGTTTTTCTGGATTTATTCTTACTCCAAATAGTGCTAACTTCTAAAAATCATAGAAATTAATCTGTAACTCCAAATGCAAAGATTTATATATGAAAAATGATCAGAAAAATCCAATATATCTATCTGTACTGGTTTCATGCATGTTAAAGCAACTTAACCCTGCTGTTTATATCAAAACATGATAAAGCACTATTTAAATTCATAAGATGAGTTTGGGGTTGAACCTTTGGTTCAAAATGGCTCAAACCCATCTGGTTGTAGTTGCATTAGCCCAACACACTGATTTTGCCATGTCATGTGCATGCGTCATATTGTTGCATATCGCCATGTATTGATTGTGTTAACGGTGTAATCTCCGTGGTAGGTTCTGCTCCCGAGGATATTCACGAGTATCCAGTTGAAGGGAAGTACCCCTCGACCACTCTGTCAGGCAAGCAAAACCCCCTGGTTCATTCTGATACAATCCCACTCTCTCGCTCCTGCTCTCTTTTACTGCATTAGGACAACAATGATTCAACTGTTACATGTTGCAGTAGTTGAACCCCGTTCCTCTACATGACCTGTCATTGCTACAGTAAATAGATGAAACCCACTAGCATGAGTAGGAGTTGTCTCAGCCATGACATGCCTACTCATTCATGTTTGTTTCTCATGCCTTCTACTGCTTAGAGTTGAGTCAGGTCTGATTCATCGGGGATGAATTGGAGGTGTGTGAACATGTTCTACTGTTGAGAGCTAAGTGTGTGAACACGATTTGGTAAAGGTAGCGATGAGAGGCCATGTAGGAGTACATGGTGGGTTGCCTCATTGAACCGTCCTCACGAACTGAGATCTGTGTTTGTGATAGATGAACAACTACTACCACACATTGGGCTCCGGGCACTCCAAGCTCTCTCGACTTATTAATCAACCTGATCTCTGTCCAAGAGTTGCAACTAGTTTCTTGTGTTTGTAGGATATGTGTTGGGGGTCGTGCGTAGTGCTGACCCTAGGGGTGGGCTATGATGCGGTAGATACACGAGGCATGGTGTACCGAGACGCCCGTTTGGTGCCCCGGGAACCCTGCTCTCATCGTTTGGGGCTGTGAGCGACACCCCGGCTAGATCTCCTTGCTGATGGAACCCGAATAGGCGATAAACCTGGACTAGAGACTTGTGTGGTTAGTCAGGTCGTGGCCGACTCCCTCGCTAGGCTTCCGATTCAAGGTTGCCGAGATACACGACGTGTACATGGTGGTAAGTGGCGAGAGCGTGTGTGACGAAGTACACCTCAGAGGGTTATAAATGATCTATTCAATAGCTGTGTCCGCATGTAAAGGACCTCAGGTTGCCTATACAGTTCATAGACAAGTGAAAGTGGATACTCTAAAATGCGCAAGATAAGCGTGAGTGCTATGGATGGCGTTCGTAGGGGATACGGGAGCGGATCCATAGTGGTGTATTGATATGGTGAATATGTGGAATCGTGTGCGCCACCTCAAAAGAGTTACTTGCAGTCGTAGTTTAGGATAGCCACTGAGTCAAAGCTGGCTTGCTGCAGTCAAACTCCACCACCCCTTTGTTGATACCGATGCATATGTAGCTAGTTCTGATGTAAGTCTTGTTGGGTACAGTTGTACTCACGTTTGCTTAATTTATGTTTTTGCAGAGAGACTTCGGTCTTGCTAGTAGTTCCGCGTGGACTTCGACGTTCAGCATGTTACCTCAGCTACGATCTTGTGCCCTCGGCAGGGTCTTGTAGATAGTCAGGCTTCTCACCCTTTCCATTTGTAGTTGTCTGTACTCAGACAAGTTAAGCTTCCGCTTGTGCTTGTTGCTTGTATGACTTGAATGCTGGGTCATGAGACCCATGTTTGTAATATCTGGCTCTTCGGAGCCTAGTGAATAAATACTTTGAGTCGTAGAGTTTTGCTGGGATGCCATGTTGTATTTACACATATCGAGCATATTGTGTGTATGATTGAAATGCTTGGTATGTGTGGGATCCGACAACCTAGTTATCTATCCTTGGTAGCCTCTCTTATGAAGAAATGTAGTCTGGTGCTTCCACTGAGCCATGGTAGTCTGCTACAGCCCAGTTTACCGGAGTCCTGCTAGCCCAGTTACTACTGCTCCGGAACACCTAGACTGGCCGGCATGTGTCCCACTTCGTTCCTGTGTTTGTCCCTTTGGGGAAATGTCACGCGGTGACTTTCCGAGTCCTGCTATCCTGCTACAGCCTGGGTTCCCGGAGTCCTGTTAGCCCAGTTGCTCAGCCCAGATTCACACGCTGATGACCGACACGTTTGAGGCTGGGTCATGTATGCCTGTACCCGTAAGTTAGTGCCACTTTGGGTTCACGACTAGTCATGTCGACCCGTATGGATGCTAGCGACACTATCATATACGTGAGCCAAAAGGCGCAAACGGTCCCAGGCCAGGTAAGGTGGCACACGTGGGAATACCGTGTGTGAGGCCGCAAAGTGATATGATGTGTTACATGCTAGATCGGTGTGACTTAGGATAGGGGTGCTGACAGCTTTGGTATCGAGTTCGATCGCTCAGAGGATTACCAAGCCAAACTGGTCGAAGTTGAGTCTAGAAATTCTTTAGTTATGTAAGTGAATTATTTGTGGAAGGGAACATAAGGCTCTTTTCACTCCTTTTATCTTATGCCCTTCTGATCTGAGTCAACCTCTTCTTTTCTACGGGGTTTAAGAACTAGGCCTCTCGTCTTTCTATCAGGATCACGTGTTACTAATCCGTAGACTTATAGGATTGATGGATTCAAGTCTCAGTTCAGTTTCTACTACTTCCGTATGTTCATAGCTGGCCTAAGAACCTTGATATTGTGATGTTGAGTGGTTATGCCACCATTTTTCAGGATGTCTCAAATCTTTCTGAGCATTTACAGTCGTTATGTTGTCCGAGTCATCCCAGGTTTCGAAATAGTCTGATGCATTTGCAACTCCCTTCTTTCCGTTCCCGATGTTTCTTTGGGCCAGATTAACCACACTAATCGGTTAGTTGAGGTACTCTGCTGCCTCGACATATATGTTGGAGCTAGTGTTATGACCCTAGGCATCCTAGAAAACCACCCAGTAATCCAGCAATGAATTATATTCCTAGTGTGATGATTCTGGCCATCATTCTTGAAAGCATCTGTGATGCCACTTAGTTAGTAGGCATTCTATTCCTGGGTTCTTGAACGCGAGATTCACTCTACTTACTTCATGTTGATGGTGTTTGCTAGTTCCTTTAGGATATTAGTAACCTTTGCGATAGTCCTCGAGGTCCATGGTATTCTCCTTCTTCCAAATACCATGAACTACTTATGGCAGAAGTTCCTCGTTGAACCGAAATATCACAACCAGAGTGCTGTTGATGAGTTCTCGATTATATGTTGTGACTCTGCCAGTCCTACTCTTCTGCATGGGTTATCCGGAAGAAATATGTTGAACTTGTTCGACATACTAATCTATATAGGCACCCACAACTCAAAAAATCATATGTTCTTTTGGGTTGTCCCTCTTTAGTTATTTTTTTGCCCTCGTCTATCAATTGATAGACATGAGTAGTTGAGCATTTGTGATATCAATGCCTATTATTTCTGTGGTCCGTCAAGCCATTCCGGAATGACTAGGAAAACAAACTCCAGCACCTCATCCATTTCTTGGACTGGTCAAATTGGTTATATTCCGCAGATCAAAATGCCAATCCAGCTTTTGTCTGTTCTACCTTGGAGTGTCACCTCCTTTATGTCCGGATTGTCATGAGAATTGCACCACCTCTTATGAATTCTTGACACAGTGAATACTTCTTGCCATCATTATTCATTCCTCGATTCTCGTGTTATTGCAACCGGAATGTCGACAACAGAATCGTGATGTGTGAAATCAATACTCCTAGCAACTTCGTTGCTTGGTAGTTAAGGGACAATAATATCATTCCTTGTGTCTTGGTTATTAAATAACCATACTAGGATTGATCATGCTACCTAGTCCATTTTCCCTTGGTGCACTTTTTAATATGAGTTAGGATAGTGTCAATCCTTGCTTATTTGATCATATCGTCTTGCCATGAAAAAGCAAGATTGCTCTCGAGCTTAGTGACATGTCAGTGGTTCGTGATTTTCCGTATATCTTCTCGGAAGTATTACCAGGTTGTTCCTTGACCGTTATGTTGAGTTCGTGATCAGGTTGGTTTCCTATGAACCACCCCTTCTCCAAGAATTTGGGTTGGATACCTGAACTGGTTGGTTAAGCTGAATAACAACTTGGAGAGTCGGAAGATGAAAGCTCGTCCGACTTAGTTCATCTCTAAGGGATATCCTTGTGTGTGTGTGTATTGAAGAAAGATGATATCTTCGTTGATTGATCCTCGGGATCAGTTGTCGGTGCTATTATCTTATCCAATCTTTGATTTGACTGTGGGCTATTGTCAAATTAAATCAGAACCAACGATGTCCGTACTGTTGTCTTACTCGTGGTTGATCCTCGAGCATACACCATTATATCTTTTGTTCTGACCAATGCTATTGCTTTGTTCACATAGTTGTGGAATTCCATCTTCATGGAAATCTTTATGATTTGTTGTTGAGCCCATCAGCAGCATTTTATCTTCTCCATGATTCATGTTGAACATTAAGCCAGTGTTGGAAACTTTTGCAAGCATTATCTTCATGCCCCATTAATGAAGAATATGTTGGATGAAAGAAGTGACTTCCTCTAGTTCATGTGCATTTGAAGGAAGTTGCTGCTGTGAATTCGAGAAAGTTTGTTTTTGCTTCCTCTAGAATCATCCCAAGTCAGTCATGCATATGTGTGAAGTATTCTGTGGTCTGGAGACTTGCAACCTTCATTCTATATGTATACCTAGCACACCAAGCCACTGATTGATTTGTTCAAGGAGAAGAAGTTCCTTCTTAGGATCCGGACTTATGCAAGGGCTTCGATATCCTCGATGATGGTTCCCAACCAGAACTCGGTAGTGTTTTGTTGTAAGACTACTATATGGTCATGCTTGTCTGGAACAGCATGTTCACATGTATGTAGCAGAACCAACTCATGTTTTGGAGCTTGCTATCGTAGTTCATTAATTTCCCGAGAATCTCGCAACATCATCTCGTCGGTTTGTGTTGCAAACTTTCATTTTTCTTCAAACATGAGGAGTCTGAAGTATCCTATTACCAACCAGATCTGAATCTCAGGCAGATATGATAGTTGGGCTTTTCCAAGATCTAGGATGTAGATTCTGACAAGGTCGGTGTTCTTGCCTACACACCTAGTTGGAAGATCTACTGTTGTAGTATCTTGATTGAGCAATTTGACCATCTTCTCCATGAAGATTTCGTATGATCTATACTAAAAGTTGATCCTTATGGATGTGTGTGCTTCCGAAGTCAGACCTTTATGATGTTCGAGATACCGAATAGTATTGAGTTAAGCTGGTTCATCAAGGAGAACATTAGAAACGGAGTGCTAAATGTCTCTCGGTCGATCATCCAGATTTCGTTTCCTTGGCCTCGCCAAGGTAAAATCTAAGAAAGTGTTGTCTTCCTTTGCACCTGCATCCTCCATCGTTATTCATCATGGTAGTACGAGGTGTCACCATGATCTTGGCACAGATGTTGGTAAAACCTTGATGAATATGGATATACTCAAGTTCTTGAAAGCATGATAAGCGTGAGTGCTATGGATGGCGTTCTCGTAGGGAGACGGGAGCGGATCCATAGTGGTGTATTCATATGGTGAATATGTGGACTCGTGTGCGCCACCTCAAAAGAGTTACTTACAGTCGTATTTTAGTATAGCCACTGAGTCAAAGCTGGCTTGCTGCAATCAAACTCCACCACCCCTTTGTTGATACCGATGCATATGTAGCTAGTTCTGATGTAAGTCTTGCTGGGGACATTTGTACTCACGTTTGCTTAATTTATGTTTTTGCAGAGAGACTTCAGTATCGCTAGTAGTTCCGCATGGACTTCGACGTTTAGCTTGTTACCTCAGCTACGATCATGTGCCCTCGGCAGGGTCTTGTAGATAGTCAGGCTTCTCAGCGTTTTCATTTGTAGTTGTATGTACTCAGACAAGTTAAGCTTCCACTTGTGCTTGTTGCTTGTATGACTTGAATGCTGGGTCATCAGACCCATGTTTGCAATATCTAGCTCTTCGGAGCCTAATGAATAAATACTTTGAGTCGTAGAGTTTTGCTGGGATGCCATGTTTTGTTTACATATCGAGCATATTATGTGTATGATTGAAATGCTTGGTATGTGTGGGATCCGACAACCTAGTTGTATATCCTTGGTAGCCTCTCTTATGGGGAAATGTAGTCTGGTGCTTCCACTGAGCCATGGTAGTCTGCTACAGCCCGGTTTATCGAGTCCCGCCAGCCGATTATTACCGCTCGGAACACCTAGACTGGCCGGCATGTGTCCCACTTCGCCTCGTGGTCTCGTTCTTCGTGGAAATGTCACGCGGTGACTTCCGGAGTCCTGCTAGCCTGCTACAGCCCGGGTTCCCGGAGTCCTATTAGCCCAGTTGCTACAGCCCAGATTCACACGCTGATGACTGCCACGTTCGAGGCTGGGTCATGTATGCCTGTCCCCGTAAGTTAGTGCCACTTTGGGTTCACGACTAGTCATGTCGGCCCGGGTTCTTTGTCATATGGATGCTATCACCACTATCATATACGTGAACCAAAAGGCGCAAACGGTTCCGGGCCAGTTAAGGTGGCACCCATGGGAATACCGTGCGTGAGGCTGCAAAGTGATATATGTGTTACATGCTAGATCGGTGTGACTTAGGATCGGGGTCCTGACAACGTATCAGCATCCCCAAGCTTAATTCCTACTCGTCCTCGAGTAGGTAAATGATAAAAGAAATAATTTATGAAGTGTGAATGCTAGCAAAGTGCACAAGTTGGATCAATGATAATTTCAATCACTTTTCCTAGCATCATAACAACAACTCTTTCTCATAAAACTTATCATGATAAAGTAGTAATTGAAAATGGAATATTTGTTGTGGAAAGCTACCTATCATATTCATCACATATTCTTTTCTTTTGAGCATGGACATTTGGACTTTTATATGGTTCAAAGCAATAGTCTAGTTTTTACATGAAGACTTTAATACTCAAGCATAGCAACAAGCAACCATGTCTTTCAAAATATCAATGCTAAAATAAGTTATCCCTAGCCCATCATGCTCAATCATTGATCCATTCATGAAACACACTCGCATATTAACTACACCCAATTCTCAAGTACGATCATAGTGCCCCCTAGTTGGTGCTTTATAAGAGAATATGGAGACTCAAATTAAAAATAAAAATTGCATAAAGTCGCGGTGGGAAGTAGGGATCCGTAGAGGTGCCAGAGCTCAAAGCGAAAATTGAGAGATAAAAACATTTTGAGAGGCATACTTTTCCCACCAACGAAAACGACTTAGAGCTCCCAACACTTTCCATGCAAGATATATCATAGGCGGTTCCCAAACAGAAAATAAAGTTTATTCCTTTTTCCACCATACTTTCAATTTCCATGGCTAACCGTGTCCACGGGTGCCCTCCATACCAACACTTTCCAAGGAATTTATTATTTGACAACATAAAGTAAATTCGTTTTTCATTTCGGGAATGGGCATCCCTAATACCTTTGCCTTACTCTCGTGCAATGACAAGTGAATAAACACTCATCGTGAGAATAACACATCTAGCATGGAAATATTGGCCACTCCTCACCGCCTCATGGCAGTACGAAAGTACGTAAAAGAGAAATTTATTTTGAAAATTAGAGATGGCACATACAAATTTTCTTAGAACGGCAAAAGAATACCGCATATAGGTAGGTATACTGGACTCATGTGGAAAAAGTGGTTTAAAGGAATTTGGATGCACAACTAGTGATCATACTTAGTGCAAAATGAAGGCTAGCAAAAGATTGGGAAGCGACCAACCAAGAAACGAATAATCTCATAAGCGAGAATTGAGCATAATTAACACCGAATAATGCACCACAAGTAGGATGTAATTTCATTGCATAACTATTGACTTTCTTGCTTGCATAGGGAATCACAAACCTTAACACCAATATTATTACTAAAGCATAATTACTCATCAACATGACTCACACATCACATCATCATATCTCAACACTATTACAAGGAATCAAGTTTATTTTGTCCAATGATCTTCATGAAAATTTTATTATATCCTCTTGGATATCTATCACTTTGGGACAAATTTTCATGTGTTGCTTTCGATAATTTCAAACAAATTTAAGTGAAGATCATGAGCATAATATTTCTTTCTCTCAAATTAATTTAAGTGAAGCAAGAGAGAATTTCTTCAAAAATACTAAAGCGCACCATGCTCAAAAAGATTTAAGTGAAGCACTAGAGCAATTCCATAGAAAAGAGCTTCGTTGACAGGATCATGAGCATAACTATTTGAGGACTCTATTTTATTTTAAAACTTTCAGATCTAAGTATTTTATTAAAACAGCAAGCAAAAACAAAACAAAATGCAATTCCAAGAATAGCACACATCATGTGAAGAAGCAAAAACTTAGGCTCAACCGATACTAACCGATAATTGTTGAAGAAGAAAGGTGGGATGCCTACCGGGGCATACCAAAGCTTAGATGCTTGAGACTTCTTGAAGTATTATTTTGGGGTGCCTTTGGAATCCCCAATATTGAGGTTTTGTGTCTCCTTAATTCCTTTTATATCACGGTTTCCCTAAATCTTAAAAACTTCATCCACAGAAAACTCAACAAGAACTCGTGAGATAAGTTAGTATAAACCAATGCAATTTTTTTATCATTCTCTACTGTAGCAAATCACTAAAAATATTATTCAACATTGCATACTAAATGCCTCTGCATATTTAATACTCCTATACTCAAATAGAATCATTAAACAAGCAAACAATGCAAACATAACAGCAATATGCCAAAACAATACAGTCTGTAAAGAATGCAAGAGTATCAATACTTATTCAACTCCAAACATTATGAAATATTACCACATTGTTGAAAATTTATCAGAGCTTATTTTGCAAAAAGTTTCAACATTTTATCACATTCTTACTTTTCTAGGGAATGTTTGCAACATCGATAAACTTTCTATTTTCAAATAGCAACATATATACTTGCAAAATAAGCATGACAAAGGCTATCATTGCAACTTTTATTGAAAAAAAATATGCAAAACATTATTCTAAATAACAACAAGCAAATCCTAACAAAATAAATTGATGCTCCAAGAAAAACTCATATCATGTGACGAATCAAAACATAGCTCCAAGTGAGGTTACCGATAATGTTGGAGACGAAAGAGGGGATGCCTTCCGGGGCATCCCCAAGCTTAGTTGCTTGGATCTTCCTTGAATATCACCTAGGGGTGCTGTCGGATTTCGGGTTTCGGCAAAACCCTCAAGGTTCGAACACTGGGGTGCGTGCGAAGATCTCCTCCTACCTAATCACGCCCTCAACCTCGCCACGATCTCAAAGGCTAGCTCGACGAACTCGCAACACAAGCACTCTATTTTATTTAAAAACTTTCAGATCTAAGTATTTTATTCAAACATCAAGCAAAAACAAAACAAAATGCAATTCCAAGAGTAGCACACATCATGTGAAGAAGCAAAAACTTAGGCTCAACCGATACTAACCGATAATTGTTGAAGAAGAAAGGTGGGATGCCTACCAGAGCATCCCCAAGCTTAGATGCTTGAGACTTCTTGAAATATTATTTTGGGGTGCCATGGGCATCCCCAAGCTTGAGGTTTTGTGTCTCCTTAATTCCTTTTATATCATGGTTTCCCTTAATCTTAAAAACTTCATCCACACAAAACTCAACAAGAACTCGTGAGATAAGTTAGTATAAACCAATGCAAAAACTTTATCATTCTCTATTGTAGCAAATCACTAAAAATATTATTCAACATTGCATAATAATGCCTCTGCATATTTAATACTCCTATCCTCAAATAGAATCATTAAACAAGCAAACGTATGCAAACAATGCAAACATAACAACAATATGCCAAAACAATACAGTCTGTAAAGAATGCAAGAGTATCAATACTTATTCAACTCCAAACATTATGAAATTTTACCACACTGTAGAAAATTTATCAGAGCTTATTTTGCAAAAAGTTTCAAAATTTTATCACATTCTTACTTTTCTAGGGAATTTTTGCAACATCGATAAACTTTCTGTTTTCAAATAGCAACATGTATACTTGCAAAATAAGCATGACAAAGGCTATCATTGCCACTTTTATTGAAATAAAATATGCAAAACATTATTCTAAATAACGGCAAGCAAATCCTAACAAAATAAATTGACGCTCCAAGCAAAACTCATATCATGTGACGAATCAAAACATAGCTCCAAGTGAGGTTACCGATAATGTTGGAGACGAAAGAGGGGATGCCTTCCTGGGAATCCCCAAGCTTAGTTGCTTGGATCTTCCTTGAATATCACCTTGGGGTACTGTCGGATTTCGGGTTCCGGCAAAACCCTCAAGGTTCGAACACTGGGGTGCGTGCGAAAATCTCCTCCTACCTAATCATGCCCTTAACCTCGCCACGATCTCAAAGGCTAGCTCGGCGAACTCGCAACGCAAGAGACACAAGATTTATACTGGTTCGGGCCACCGATGTGGTGCAATACCCTACTCCAGTGAGGTGTGGTGGATTGCCTCTCGGGCTGAGGATGAACAATATATGGGGAAGAACAGCCTACTGAGGTGAGGTGTTCTTGTGCTTTGGTGGGTGTGAGGATGGGATGGATCTGGTCCAAGATGAGGTGCCTCCTACTATGGTGGCTAGTCCTATTTATAGAGGCCCTGGTCCTCTTCCCAAATATTGAGCGGGAAGTGATGCCACAACGGCCAATTTGAAAGGGGACAGCTAGTACAAGCTATCCTGACTAAAGGTGGTCTTCGCCTGCCAAAGGCTCTGGTGGTGACGCTGTCTTGGGCTCCACGGTGACCTCCGTCCTGCCGTCTTGCGGGTCTTGGTCTCGTTACACCGATATGGAAACCTTTGCCTGATGCCTCAGTACTCATCGCCTGCGCTTGCCTCCTTAGCACCAAAGAGGAAACGAGGACACTGTGCATGCTGGCGCCCGCCTGATCTTGGTCGTCATGGCTGACGTTGTAGGAACCTCACGAGGTTCGCCTCGCCTTGATCTCTCTGCCCCTCACGAGCCAGACTGATGAGACTGCTCCCGAGGAGGTCTTGTGTCATCCGCCTCGCGAGGCTTAGCCCCTCGCGAGGGTCTTGAGCATTTGCTGGTGAAGACGGGCCGTACTGGGCCGCGAGTGGAGCCACGCCATGGGCCACAGGCAGGCAAGTCTGGGGACCCCCGTTCCCAGAACGCCGATAGTAGCCCCTGGGCCCAAGGCGCACTCGGACTTGGCTTCGAGGAGAAGCCAAAGGACAAGTGCGGAGCGCCGCGGGCCCCAACAGCCTGCAACCTTGGTTGACGCGTAGCGGTTGATTAGACGTGGGCGTCTCCGCTTCCCCACGCTGCCTCGGCAACTGCCCGACTTGACAAGTCCCTGCTGCATGCAAGGAAAAACCATCATTACCTGTGATCGTGGGGGGCGCTGGTTGGCCTTCTCCTGCTATAAACGGGGAGGGGGCGGAGCCCCCGTCGCCCATCTCTTCTCATTCCACTCGCTTATCCTTCCTTGATCCATCCCCAGTAGCGACTCCCATGGCGCCTGCGAAGAGGTTTTCGGCCGCGGAGAAGGGGAAAGCTCGCCGGGGGAGCCCGGCTCTCCGCTGCCCAAGCGTGGGCGCGGTCGCCTTCGCAAGCATTCCGCGACCCCCGCCGCGGCTCCCCGAGGCCATGGCGGTGCTCCTTCGCGTGGTGAGGGCCGCCCGTGTCGAGGCAGCCCCGTTGATGAAGGTAGGCGCGCCATGGTCCCGCGGCCTCCCCGGCCGTGCTTCCACTCTGCGGAGGTGCTTCCGGAGTTTGTGGTGTGGTCATAGAACCCTGCTGGCTCCTAGCTTCAGCTTCCGCGCTTCTTCGCCAGTGAACTACCGGCCACGGGTCCAGGAGGGCTCTGGCTGCAAGCGGAGGGTTGTTGCAGCAAAGCTTCTTGGGTCACGGTCGAGACCTCCATCCCCGACAATGTGGCTCTGGCTCGCGGCTGGCAGACGTTTGCCAGCGTGCGTGGCATGGGCAGGCGATGCACTCTCCACTTCAAGTACGACAGCAATGCGACCCTTTACGTGAGGGTGTTCGGAGAAGACGGCCGCCGTGCCAGTGCTGCCCCGAGGACAATGACGGCGACGAGGTACTTGGCCATGGCGACAGTCGGGATGAGGGTGAGGACGATCCCGTGCCCAGCTACGGTGGTTCACCCTCCGGCGACAGCTCCTGCAGCGGTGACTACGACCAACCGCCACGCCGCCGCACTCGCTTCGAAGGTGGCAGCGGATCGTCTCGTCACCGTGCCCCAGTGAAGCGCGAGGAAGGGTCCGACTGAGCCCGGGAGAGCGCCATGGACCCGTCTCGCGAGCTGCTGCAGGGGCACGCGCCGCTTTTGTTTCGTTCTTCTTTTCTTTCCTGCACTGAGAGAGATAAGTATGGGGCCCCGTGGGGCATGCAAAAAACTATGGTTTCCAAGTTGTTATACTGCGTTTAACATTCCTGTGCTGTGTTGCAATATCAATGTTTTATGTAGGCGCGTAGGAAAAACTTAGCTTGGCACGCTTGAGGTAGTTTCTGCCTCGCAAGGCGCGCGTTTCTCAGTACCTGGCGAAGAGGAACTGCAAACATTTGTTAGGAGACCCAAGCCCTGGTTGCAGACGTCTCTGGCCACGACCCAGCACCTCGTATCACGGTACCCGAGGGCCATGGATTAAGAGAGGCGCGCCAGCTTGAGGCTCGAACGAGGGTGCCTCGCGAAAAACAGGCAAGGTGCTTACGAGGACACGAGGGCATGGGTGCAGATCAAACAGATAACCAAAGGCAGAAACAGAGGTGGAAATTGAGGAAACAAGAACAGGAAGCAACACCATAAAGTGAATATCAATTGAAGAAGGGCAAGCCAACTACAGAAAGCAAATGAAAAACCGCGTCCGGCACCTAGTCTAGTCTTCTTGTCTTCTCACCAGCGCGGAGCTAAGTGCTGCCACTAGGACGTGGGAGGGAGCCCCAGAGGGCGGCACTCCTGAGACTCCGGGGCGTGTACAACCCCACTCGTTATTACGTGAGAGTGTCATGAGCGGAGACCTTCATAGGCACTGGGCCTTCTTCACAGGCGCTGGGCCTTTCTTCATGGGTAGAACTTCCGGCGGTGCTGGATGTTCCAGGCGTTCTGGATGGGTACCCCGTCTTGCATCTCCAGGCACGCGGCGCCAGGCCTGGAGACGCGGGCAACCCTAAACGGGCCCTCCCACATGGGTGAGAGCTTATGCAGCCCTTCCCTGGAGAGTGGTACCATCGCAGCGCCTGCTGGTATCTTGCCGCCCGCTGCATAGCTTCACGGCGGCGTTCCTCCCCCAGCACGAGGTCCATCCCCCTCATGGAGTCCTGCTATGTATCATCAAACGCCAGGACCCGCGCAGAGAGATGCTTGACCTCGTGAGGGAGAACCGCTTCAGCCCCGTAGACGAGGAAGAATGGGGTCTCGCCCGTCGGCTTGGTGGCGGTGGTGCGGATGGACCACAACACGGACTGGAGCTCGTCGTGCCAGCCCCTGCCGCAGGCCTCGAGCTTCTTCTTTAAGGTCCTGCTCTTGAGGCCTCTCAGGACCTTTGTGTTGGCGCGTTCGGCCTAGCCATTGCTCCTGGGGTGCGCCACCGAAGCGTAGCAGATCTGCGTTCCAAGGTTAGCACAATATGTCTTGAAGAGGTTACTAGTGAACTGCGAGCCGTTGTCGGTGATGATGTGGTTGAGGACCCCAAACCGGCTTACGAGGCCTTTGATGAACTTGATCGCGGAACCGGCCGGAATGGTGTGGACGGCTTCTACCTCCGCCCACTTTGTGAACTTGTCAATGGCGACGTAGAGGTAGCGGTAGCCCCCAGGCGCTTGAGGGAACGGGCCCAAGATGTCCAGCCCCCAGACCGCGAATGGCGACGAGAGCGGGATGGTCTGGAGGCCCTGAGCTGGCTGATGGATCTGCTTGGCGTGGAGCTGACAGGCTTCGCAAGACCTCACCAGCTCAGTGGCGTCGTTGAGTGCCGTAGGCTAGTAGAATCCGCTTCGGAACACCTTGCCGACGAGGGTCCGTGACGACGAGTGGTGCCCGCAGTCCCCGCCATGTATGTCGGCCAGCAGCTCTTTCCCCTGTTCCCTGGAAATGCAACACAGGGAAACGTCATTCGGCCGCTTCCTATACAACTCACCGTCCTAGATGCAGTATGCCGTGGCTTGTCGGGCCACACGCTCTGCGTCCTCCTCCTTCTCTGGCAGTGTCCCTTGCGTCGGGTACTCCTTCAATTCCTTGGTCCAGCACCCCTCCTGGGGCTCGAGCGCCAAGAGCAAGCGCGCTCCTAATATCGGGCCGCAGGCCGGGGCTCCCGAGGCAGGTGGTTGGGGGAGTTCCTCGCTAGGCAGCGCTGTTCTTGAAAGCGGTGGTGCTGCTGATGGCTTGAAGAGCCGCTCCTCGAAGGCGCCGGGCTCTTGGGGTAGCCGCTTGGATGCTCTCCTGGCGATGTCGTCGGCTTCCTTGTTGGTGCCATGGGGCACATGCTATAATTCCAGGCCCAAGAACTGCTTCTCCATCTTGCGCACCTCCGTGAGGTAAGCCTCCATGTGCTCGTCCTTTGGCTCGTACACCTTGTTGGAGAAGTTGACGAGGAGCTGCAAATCGCCCTTGATGGTGAGGCGCTTCACCCCCATGGCCACCAAGGCCTTGAGGCCAGCTATAAGGCCTTCGTACTCGGCTATGTTGTTGGAGACCATCTCTCCTTGCTGAAAACAAAGCTGCACGGCGTAGTAGAGCTTGTCCTAAGTGGGTGAGACGAGCACCGCTCCAGCCCCCGCGCCCTGGCGTGAGAACGCGCCGTCGAAGTACATGATCCAGCCGTCTGGCGCTTTGCTTCCTGGAGATAGGGATTGACTCTCGCCTGCTTCGGGCTCTGGGGCGTTGGTCCATTCTGCCACAAAATCTACGAGCACAGCCCCCTTGATGACCCTGGTAGTGCTGAACTCCAAGTCAAACGCTTGCAGCTCGATGTTCCATTCATCGACTCGTCCTCCAGCACTGGGGCTCCTGAGCACTCTTTCCAGCAGATAAGTCGAGAGGACTTTGATGGGGTGACCCTGGAAGTAGTGGCGCAGCTTGTGCGAGGCCACCAGGAGCGCAAGCAGGATCTTCCGAGGCATGGGGTATCGCGCCCTCGCATCCCGCAGCACTGTGCTGACGAAGTACACCGGGTGCTCGACGAGGGCGGGAGAGCCCGTGGAGTCTTCGGCTCCTGAGGGTTGAGGTGTTTCTTTGGGGTCTTCGGCTTCAGGGGCTTGGCTGTCTACCAAAGCGACAGCTGCTTCAGGAGCGTCACCTTTGTGCCGCACCACCTCGGCCGGCCTGGCGGTTCCACTTGGCGGGCCCTTGACCTGGCGCTCTTCTCTGAGGGCCACCAGCACTGCGCTGGCGGAGTGGGGCGTGGCAGACAGGTAGAGCACCAAGGGCTCGAGGGGTCGAGGTGCTACCATTACTGGCGGACTGGTCAGGTACCTCTTGAGGTCTTGAAACGCTTGGTCGGCCTCCGGAGTCCACTCGAATGGGCCTTTCTTCTTCATCAGCTTGAAGAATGGCAGGGCGCAATCCCCCAGCTTGGAGATGAAGCGCCCCAACACAGTCACTCGGCCACCGAGTTTCTGCATCTCCTTGAGGGTCTGTGGTGGACTCATGTCTTCGATTGCCTTGACCTTCTCCGGGTTCGCCTCGATCCCCCTGTGAGACACGAGGAAACCCAGCAGCTCGCCGCAAGGGACGCCAAACACACATTTCTCCGGGTTAAGCCGCAAGTCTACCTCGCGCAGGCTTACAAAGCTCTCCTCCAGGTCTTGAATCAAGGTTCTCGCTTCTCGAGACTTCACCACAATGTCGTCGACGTAGGCTTCAGCGTTCCTTCCGAGCTGTCGGCCCAGGGCAATGTCCATTAGCCGCTGAAAGTTCGCGCCCATGTTGCGCAGCCCGAATGGCATGCAAGTGTAGCAGTATACCCCGCACGGGGTCAGGAAGGCCGTCTTCTCGACGTCTTCAACTGCCATCTTGATCTGGTGGTAGCCTGAGAATGCATCTAGGAAGCACAGCAGGTCACATTCGGCAGTGGAGTCGACGCTCTGGTCGATGCGTGGAAGCGGGAACGGATCTTGGGGGCAGACCTTGTTGAGGTTGGTGAAGTCGACACACATGCGCTCCTTCCCGCCTTTCTTGGGCACAACGACGGGGTTTGCCAACCATTCAGGGTACCGGACCTCGCGAATGACGCCTGCCGCCTCCAGCTTGCGGGTTTCTTGAACGATGAAGGTCTGCTTCTCTGTGGACTGCCGCCGCGCCCTCTGCTTCACAGGTCGTACATTGGGACACGCCTTCAAGTGGTGCTCAATCACTCCCCTTGGGACCCCTACCAGCTGGTCGGGCTCGCAGGCAAACACTTCCTTGTTTGCACGCAAGAACTTCACCAGTGCCTCCTCTTGGTCGGGGTCGAGGTTAGCACCTACGGTGAAGGTGGCCCCTGAAGACCCATCTTCCTCGACCGGCACCTGTTTGGTTTCCGCCTGGTCTTGGGTGAACAACTGCTTCTTCTTGGTCGGTGTCAGTTCAATATCCGGTGTATCTCGTAGTAGGGGTCCTAAGCTAGGCGTCTGGGAGCGATGGTAACATGGACACGGGGTTTTACCCAGCTTCGGGCTCTCTTGATGAGATAATACCCTACATGCTGCTTTTGATTGTATTCATATGGGTGTAGTACAGAGTATATGTATCTACCACGAGATTGTAGTGATGAATATGAGATTGTCTATTGACTAGCCTGGCCTCGGTTTATATATGCACCATAGGCCTAGGGTTTAGAGGAGTCCTTGTCTTTGGCGCCAAGTCTTGTAGAATCCTCCTTGTATGCGGCATGGGATGTCCGAACTGGCCCAATAGTGAACCGCCATGGGGGTCCTCGGCCCGATCCATCTTGTCGGGAGACGACGTGGTGAGTACCCCCTAGTCCAGGACACCGTCAGTAGCCCCCTGAACCGGTCTTCAAGTTGGGGATGCTCCTCGATTCTTCCAAACTGTTCTTCATCTTCGGTCGTCGGTCTTGAAAACTGGTTCAACAAATCTTCTCATATTTGATCTTGAGGATCGCCGAAGTGCATCCGAAGAGTTTACACGTCAGGTATCCGAGGAGTCCCTTTAAGTTTCCGGCCTTTATCAATGCCCTCTTATTTCTACGCCACACCACGGGTTTGAAGTTGTTCCCGGGCGGCAGTGTCTTCTTGCATCCGAGCTCCAACACCGGACTGCATTCAAGGTATCTTTTGCAGCCGAGCACCAACGCTGGACCGCTTCCAAGCTCCAACGCTGGAATGTATCCGAGCTCCAACGCCGGACTGTATCCCAAGAGTATTGTTATAGTCGAGCTCCAACGCCGAACTGCATTCGAGCTCCAGCGCCGGACTGTGTCCAAGCTCCAATGCCGGACTATGTCCGAGGTGTCATAGATCACCTTGGTTCAAAAAAGTGTTAGCCGAGCTTAATGCCATAAATGCCCTCTAAGGATCCAGCCACTTGCATCCGAGCTATATGCCGAACTGCTTCCGAGGTGGCTCAGCACCTCGATCATGGGCTGATTGTTTGCGGATTTTATTTCTGATGCGTATAAATTTATTTGCTGACGAGATGTATTGCCAGTAGCCCTCAAGGTGTGTGTCGGCCTAAAACTCGAGATCCACCTGAAGGAAAACATGAAACCGCTGATCCTAGTAGCCCTTGAGACCCAGGTCGTGAAATCGGCCCGAGGATCAACTCCTAGCTCAGCAGCATACATAGGAATAGAAACACAGTGTAATATATTAGAGGTAATAGTGATTGGCGGACGGGCCCCTGAGAGAGGGTCGTGAGAAGTCGCCGTGATATATCAGCTTGATGCCGGATAAGTCCCATATGGTACTTATTGTCGTCCGAAGACGCGCTTGTCCATAGTTCGGTTATGCCGAACATTGAGCACTTCGAATTTTCTGCATTAAATAGGCAATGCAGTAGCCCCGAGACACTAGTCGGGTGGCAACACCAGATTAGGGGATCGATGTGCCCCTTTAATATTTGTAAATAATGAGCACAAAGCCTAGTAGCCCCCGAGCCTTAATGTGGGCACGGGTGGCCGAATTAAGGATCGATATCCGTTTAACAGAAAATTTTGTTGTGTTTAACACAAACTTCTCGGAAAGAGAATAAAGATCTCTTAAAAGAGTTTAGAGCTGGTCGAAATCCGAGCTCGCCAAGGTAGGCCCCAAGGGGTTAAAAGATGGATTGCACTAAATGGATTTTACTCGTAATTTTTATGTGTAATGATTCTATGTATCCAAGTACTTTTGATCATTAATGCTAAAATCTGCTTTGTACAAAACTTTGTTGACCGACCATCGGCTTCGACCTCCTTGGCCAGTAGCTGGGGAGTGTTTGTCCTACTTTATAAAGCCGTTATAAGGGCAAAGTTTTACGGCAAACAAGGCAATCCGGTCATACGGTTTTATAAACAAAGGTACACAGAGAGATATGTTATATTACATTTTAACGTAAGAAACGTCTTCCAAAGAAAATAGTCCCGCTATCGGTTCCTTTCTTTGGGTCGTCATGCTTATCATGATCATGAAAACTCATCTCCGATCAATGTGGGAGGAAAATATTGAGGATTTAGTTCGGTGAAAGTTCCCGAACTCTATGGTATTAATGAACCAAATTTTGTTACTTCCGTCGTTGCCGACCAATGTGATCCTTTAAGATTGCTAGCCTTCGGCTTCACCCAGTCTGAGGTACTAACTCGGATGACCCGGTAATAACAATCACAGAGGTGCTCCCTTTAACGCCTAGCCTAACAATCGGGAACGTAGGGGTAAGCACAGGAGCCAGGCAACCCAGCTTGGCCAAAATCTTAAGCCAAAATCTTAAGTCAAATTGATGCTTTATAACGATGATTATGGAAGGCAGCCTTTGTATATTAAGTACAAACACCGATGATATGTTTATTATGACTCCGTTGCGACCGTTTATCAGTTGAAAGTTGCCCATCGTCGGCTTCCGCCCCATTGTAGATGCTACGCAGGGTGTTTTCGCAATAACAATACGACCCTTAGCCGACGTCTCGGTGCCCGAAGGCGGTTGTGTTAGCGGAAACGAGGCAATCAGATATGAGGGCTTTATAACTTTCACTTAGTCATAGGAGCTTTAAACTGGGGAAGCTAGCTACGAGCCCCCGGTTAGTGTTTGGCGATAGCCGAGGTCAAGCCGTAAACACTTCGGCCAATGTTATGAATGGCCCATCATTTAACATAGTCATCAGATCGCTGACAAGTTTACGCTTATTGTGACGATCGGTTTCGCTTTCTCCACTGAGGTGCTTAACCATGCGAGCTAGAAGCACAATCGCAGTGGTTCTCCCTTTGCACACCTAGCCGAACAAAGCGGAACATAGGAGGCAAGCACAGGAGCCGGGCAACCCAACTATTGACTGAAGAAACAATTCAAAACCGATGCATATATAGCAATATCCGAGAATGTTTTCACCGAATCTCTAAAGGTGTCCGGCGTTGCACTACGAGACTTATGCGGGAAACATACAAATAGTTTAAAAGTGCCATAGGCTTGGAAAACCCAACAATTTAGTAAAAACTTGACGTCCAAATTAGATCAAGTGTTCGGTGCCAATCCAAAATTGGTCAAAAAGGGTGCTTATACATGCATTATTATGACACATCCGATCTCAAGACCTCAAGCGGGTCAGCTCACGGCTGTAACCTCCTATCCCAAAGGCGGAGTTCTGCTCGTTAGGCCAGTTTAGCGAACTAAACTCGAACGGCTTTGAGAGAGAGACTAGGCCCCCCGGCTATTGACCACACACTCGCGTCGAAAAAAGGAGTGATAGAAAAAGATTTTGCAATGACCAAGAAGAAAACATTTATTATAAAACGGCTCATACTAATTTTAGAGCCTCCGAGTGACTTGGGCAAAAGAATTTTATGTATAATGATTGTATGTACGGAAGTACTTATATCATATCTGTGTTCACCCGAACTTTAAACGCGTCTTAACCGACCGTCGGGTTCTCCCTCTTTGGTGAAGGACCGAAAAGTGTTATGTACTCCACCTGCCGAGAATATCGACGGTGTTTCCGATAACCAGGCAATCAGGCCATAAGGCTGTAACAGACAAAGCATGCTCAGGGAACTTATGCTATATTACTGACGAAGTGTAAGAAGCATCTTAGAAGAAAATAGTACCTCCACCGATACCTTTCTTCCGTTGCTCATTGTTACTATGAGACTTGTGCAATAGAATTTTTGTACTCATGAGTTCCATTGTGTGCCGACCATAGTTGAAAACAATAAGAGCGCTAGCTTTCGGCTTCACCCAGTCTGAGGTCCGAGCTCGGATGACCTGATCGTGACAATCGCAGAGGTGCTCCCTTTACTCCCTAGCCGAACAATCGAGAACGTAGGGGTAAACACAGGAGCAAGGCAATCCAGCTTGCGGAACACTTAAGTCAACATGGTGCATATTGTGGCATAATACACGAACAAGGAACGAAGCCATACAAGTATAATCATATTCAAGAGGAAAGGCTTCATAAAGGAAGCCCCCAAGCAAATGGGGTATTTGAATTTGTGGGTCACAAACAAAGTTTTGACAAGGAAGTTTTCAAAAACAACTTTTTGCCAAAAGAAAGTATAATGCTTGGTCGAACCAAACAAAATTTAAAATTGAAAATTCTGAGCATAAAAGCGACTTAGCTGGTTAATGTGCTCGGTGTCAATGCACGGCCCGAGCATACGGTGGGACAACGTCCCAGCCCCCAAACCGGTCCCGAGGTGACGGAGTGAAGAGCTCGGCACTCTGAAGTGGCGACATAGCACGACCAATGCAGGCCCGCTGTGTGACGCCAAAGTCCCCGACGTGGGTTAATGAAGTGGTGACGAAGCCCTCGGTCTAGCCGAGGTGATGTGGACGTTGGTACACAGAGGTGACAGCGCTGCCCGATCCGGATCCTTTATCTGTGCACAGAAAATAGTGCAAGCCAGAGATAATAGGAATAATAATAAATTAAAAAAATGTTGCATAATTAATAATTTATACAAAGTGAGTAATAAAAGACATATGGCCTGTGTGCCGAAAACTCGATGAGGTAGAGCTCTCTCAACGATGCCGAAGTCCCCGAGGCAACCGAACATGTTGGTATGGCAACACGACCAACAAGGTGATCACGCGAGCCGATTTATGCCCATTGGGACGACGGCGTCGGCTTATCGAAGAGACCACGTGACGTAGTCGAAGTCCATTACCGAACCACCGTGTGACCATCGTTAATGCGGCCACCATTTGATAGATCTGCGTACAGATGATGGAACAAACCAGAGTAATAATTCCTTGGGAAAAATAAACCCAAACAAGCAAGAATTACTAGGATAAATAGCACTTGGTTTATTTGTTGTAGCAATCCGAAGAAAGGTGACTCCCAAAATTGGGACTCGATCTGCACACCCATTGCCTGATGGGCGATAAAGCGATGGCATGGTGATGCTGGCAAAGGTTGGCTTGCCGAGACAAAGCCCTCGGTCCAGCTAACGTGACGGAGCTGGTCGGCTGGTGACGCCGAAGTCACCGGAGTATGTTGATGAAGAAATAGCCAAGTCCCTGGTCCAGCCGAGGTGATGGAGCAGGTCGGTGAGGAGACGTTGCAGCTGCCATGTTAGCCGAGGTGTTGAAGCAGGTCGGCGTGATGGACACCGACTTGAAGAAGCAACAGCGCGGCCATGCTGACGCAGGTCATGACTTGTGACGCGGTCAATGCCGGCTTGATGAAGTGACCATGCGGCGATGCCGATGTGCCCGCTCCGTGTAATCTGTGGGGCAGCGATGTTGGTGATGATTTATCCTTCGTGATGCCGAACTCTTGTTCAGCTTGCCGAGATGATGATCGAAGAAGTTGAGCTCGGGTCAACAAAGCGGCAATGTGTCTAGCGCAGGTCGGCAACCGTGGAGCAATATTGCCGGACTGGTTTGACACCAGCGTGATGGTGAAGATTACCTCGGAGGAGGCTTAAAATTTTATGGTACGTGTTTAAAAACAACGCACAATACCCTAGAAAAAAATCCTTCAAAAGTGTTGTCCAATATTCCGTTCATGAAGAAACATGAACTCGGGCCGGATTCGTATTCGCGCAGAAAACAGATCCGAAAATTGGTCCACTCATCGGAAGGTTCCCGGAGTTTGAACCGTCGGATAGAGCTGAAATATGGAGGGGTGGTAGATATGGGAACTCCGGAGCAGAAGAACGGTTGGATATTCCAAAGGACCTCCGAGCTGGGCTCTGGAGACCACACCCTAAACACGTCCAGATTCCCGTCCAGATTTGACAGGGTTCCGGTATATCGTAGATTGCTAGAGATTCCTCCAGCGGAAGTCGACGAAGTTTGGCATGGTTGTTGTACACTTAATTCCGCACAATTCCACCGAAGTAATCGTCAAAGCGATGCTCAAGGAGGTGGTGGCAGCGGATACAAGTTTGCTGTTCGGAAAAAACAGCACGGTCGCCCAAGGGCAATGTTGACATTGAGCCCCCGAGCTCCATGGATGATTCTTCCATGATCATGATAGAGATCGGAGTTGGTGTTGGCGAAGGCCCTCGTCCTAACATGATGATCGGAGGTAGGGCATAGTCCTTGGTTAAGCCAAGGTGGCCAGTCGAGCCGGCGACAAAAGATGCCGACATTGACCATAAAGCTCTGCTCTGATGCGTAGATCGCGTCGGAGACGATACGAATTCCCATCGCCCCGTAGCGACCGCCAGCATGCTCTCAATGAAAACACCAATGTCGGTTCAATATCCGGCGTATCTCGTAGTAGGGGTCCTAAGCTAGGCGTCTGGGAGCGATGGTAACATGGACACGGGGTTTTACCCAGCTTCGGGCTCTCTTGATGAGATAATACCCTATATGCTGCTTTTGACTGTATTCATATGGGTGTAGTACAGAGTATATGTATCTACGAAGAGATTGTAGTAATGAATATGAGATTGTCTATTAACTAGCCTGGCCTCGGTTTATATATGCACCGTAGGCCTAGGGTTTAGAGGAGTCCTTGTCTTGGGCGCCAAGTCTTGTAGAATCCTCCTTGTATGCGGCATGGGCTGTCTGAACTGGCCCAATAGTGAACCGCCATGGGGGTCCTCGGCCCGATCCAGCTGGTCGGGAGACAACGTGGTGAGTACCCCCTAGTCCAGGACACCGTCAGTCGGTGCAGCCGCCTTAGCTCCGGGGGTACCCGCATCAGCAGGCTGCACTACTGCGACGATCTTGAGGGCGAGCTTGAGTGCCGCCAGAGCCTCCTTGGTATCCCCCGTTATGGTGAGGACGCCCTTACTCCCAGGCATCTTCATGAGGTTGTAGGCCGGATGGGTTGCCGCCATGAACTGAGCCAGGGCCGGGTACCCAAGGATAGCATTGTACGGGAGGCCGATGTGGGCGACATCGAAGTTGATCAGCTCAGTGCGGAAGTTGTCGCGGGTGCCAAAGGTCACGGGAAGATGGTTCTGCCTGAGGGGCCTAGAGGAGCCGCCTCAGACGCTGGAGAAGGGCTTGCTGGGACTGAGCCGCTCGAGTGGCACGTGGAGGAGGCTGAAGGCCTCTACCGAGAGCACGTTGAGGCCGGCGCCACCGTCAATGAGGGTCTTGGTGACGGCCACGTGGCACATGGTGGGCGTGCAAAGCATTGGGAGCATGCCTGAGCCGGCGGTGGTGGCGGGGTGATCTCCGGAATCGAAGGTCAGGTCGGCTTTGGGCGCCACCCAGCCCGGTGGAGCCCCCTACCGCGTGGAAACGGAGCTGATCTGGCAAAGGAACGGCTTGACGTCGTGATCCGAGGGCGGCGCCTGTGAGCCGCCGAGGAGGGCCCTGACCGCATGGGGCACCGGTGCCGCGAAGCGCGTGGCGAAGAGGTCGCGCAACTCCTCCCAAGACGCCACCATGGATCCGGGGAGGTCGAGCAGCCAGGCGCGCGGCGCGCCAGCGAGGGCCATGGGAAGCCAGTTGGCCATGACCTTGTCATCGCACCCAGCCTTGAGGATGGCCTCCTCGTACGTCAGCAGGAAAACCGCCGAATCCGTCGCACCGTTGTAGCACGGTGGCATCTCCGGCTTGAACTTGGGCGGCCACTGCACCCGTTGTAAGGCGGGGGCCAAGGCTCGGAGCCCCCTGGCCCCACCGCTGGCATCGGTTGTCGGAGCGGGAAGAGCAGCGCTTGCCATGGGGGAGTAGCGTGGTGGTGGCAGAGCGCAGATCGACGGAAGGGAAGCTCCGGCGCACCCCTACCTGGCGCGCCAAATGCCGGATTTCGGGTTCCGGCAAAACCCTCAAGGTTCGAAGACTGGGGTGCGCACGAAGATATCCTCCTACCTAATCATGCCTTCAACCTCGCCATGATCTCAAAGGCTAGCGCTACGAACTCGCAACACAAGAGACACAAGATTTATACTGGTTCGGGCCACCGATGTGGTGTAATACCCTACTCCAGTAAGGTGTGGTGGATTGCCTCTCGGGCTGAGGATGAACAGTACAAGGGGAAGAACAGCCTCCTGAGGTGAGGTGTTCTTGTACTTTGGTGCGTGTGAGGATGGGATGGATCTGGTCCAAGAAGAGGTGCCTCCTACTATGGTGGCTAGTCCTATTTATAGAGGCCCTGGTCCTCTTCCCAAATATTGAGCGGGAAGGGATGCCACAACGGCCAATTTGAAAGGGGACAGCTAGTACAAGCTATCCTGACTAAAGGTGGTCTTCGCCTGCCAAAGGCTCTGGTGGTGATGCCGTCTTGGGCTCCACGGTGACCTCCGTCCTGCCGGCCTGCGGGTCTTGGTATCGTTGCACCGATATGGAAACATTTGCCTGATGCCTCGGTACTCATCGACTGCGCTTGCCTCCTTAGCACCAAAGAGGAAACGAGGACACTTTGTCTTGTGGGCGCCACTTTGATCTTGGTCGTCATGCCTGACATCGTAGGAACCTCACGAGGTTCGCCTCGCCTTGATCTCTCCGCCCCTCGCGAGCCAGCCTGATGAGACCGCTCCCGAGGAGGTCTTGTGTCGTCCGCCTCGTGAGGCTTGGCCCCTCGCGAGGGTCTTGAGTGTTTGCTGGTGAAGACGGGTCGTACTGGGCCGCGAGTGGAGCCACGCCGTGGGCCGCAGGTAGGCAAGTCTGGGGACCCCCGTCCCTAGAACGCCGACAGGTGCATTGGGCGACCCCAAGCTTAGGTTCTTGTCACTCCTTATTCTCCTCATATCGACATCTCACCAAGAACTTGAAAACTTCAATCACACAAAACTTAACGGAACTTCGTGAGATAGGTTAGTATGACAAAGAGCAAACCATTTCACTTTGCTACTGTCAAAGACAAGATTCATAATTGTTTCCACACAATGCCTACTGTAGCATATCAATTTCACAATTTATATTGAGCAATATAGGCCATAGAAACTAGAAACAAGCAAACTATGCATTAAAAATAGAATCTGTCAAAAACAGAGCGGTCTATAATGATCTGGATAACTACCATACTTATGCTACTCCAAAAATTCTGAAAAATTAGGAAAACGTGACCAATTTGTATATTAAACTTCTGCAAAAATAATCAACTCAAAATCACAATTCTGTTAGAAATGAGAATTATTGTCGTGAGCGCAAAAATTTCTGTTTTTCAGCAAGATCAAATCAACTATCACCCAACATGATCCCAAAGGCTTTACTGGGCACTTTATTGAAACAAAAGCAATAAAACATGATCAATACAGTAGAATAATCATGTGAACATACAAAAATAGTAGGTAAAAGTGTTGGATTGTCTCCCAACAAGCGCTTTTCTTTAATGCATTTTAACAAGGCATGATGATTTCAATGATGCTCGCATAAAAGTAAAGAATTGAAACATGAAAAAGAGCATCAGGAAGCATATAAATAGCACATTTAAGACTAAAATGCTTCATATGCATAGGAATTTTGTGAGCAAACAAATTATGGGAGCAAGAATCAACTAGCATAGGAAGGCAAAACAAGCAAAACTTCAAGATTTTCAACACATAGAGAGGAAACTTGATATTATTGCAATTCTTACAAGCATAAGTTCCTCCCTCATAATAATTTTCAGTAGCATCATGAATGAACTTAACCATATAACTATCACATAGAGGATTATTTTCATGATGCATAAGCATAGAAATTTTATTACTCTCCACATAAGCAAATTTATTCTCATGAATAGTGGTGGGAGCAAACTCAACAAAATAACTATCATGGGATTGAAAATTAAAATCATGATGACAATTTTCATGCTTATAATTATTCTCTATAACATATACGTCATCACCATAGTCATCATAGATAGGAACTTTGTTGTCATAGTCAATTGGAACCTCTTCCAAAATGATGGATTCATCATTAAATAAAGTCATGACCTCTCCGAATCCACTTTCATCAATATAATCATCATAAATAGGAGGCATGCAATCATCATAATAAATTTTCTCATCAAAACTTGGGGGACAAAAAATATCATCTTCATAAAACATAGAACCCCCATGCTTATGGCTTTGCATATCATTAACATCATGGATATTCAAAGAATTCATACTAACAACATTGCAATCATGCTCATCATTCAAATATTTTGTGCCAAACATTTTATTGACTTCTTCTTCTCACAAATGAGCACAATTTTCTGATCCATCATTTTCAAGAAAGATATTATAAAGATGATCAATAATATGATGCAACCTCAATTCAATTTTTTGTAGTTTTCTTTTGTAAACCAAACTAGTGATAAAACAAGAAACTAAAAGATTCAATTGCAAGATCTAAAGATATACCTTCATGCACTCACCTCCCCGGCAATGGCTCCAGAAAAGAGCTTGATGTCTACTACGCAACTCCATTCTTGTAGACACGTGTTGGGCCTCCGAACGCAGAGTTTTGTAGGATAATAGCAATTTTCCCTCAAGTGGATGACCTAAGGTTTATCAATCCGTGAGAGGTGTAGGATGAAGATGGTCTCTCTCAAACGACCCTGCAACCAAATACAAGAAATCTCTTGTGTCCCCAACACACCCAATACAATGGAAAATTGTATAGGTGCACTAGTTTGGCGAAGGGATGGTGATAAAAGTGTAATGTGGATGGTAGAAATATATTTTTTATAATCTGAATAAATAAAAATAGCAAGGTAACAAATAGTAAACGGGCACAAAAACGGTATTGTAATGCTTGAAAATGAGGCCTAGGGTCTATACTTTCGCTAGTGCAACCTCTCAACAATGCTAATATAGTTGGATCATATAACAATCCCTCAAAGTGCGATGAAGAATCACTCCAAGGTTCCTATCTAGAGGAGAACATAAGAATAAATTTTTTGTAGGGTACGCAACCACCTCAAAGCTATTCTTCCCGTTCGATCTATTCAAGAGTTTGTACTAAAATAACACAAAGCTATTCTTTCTGTTCGATTTATCCTAGAGTTCGTACTAAAATAACACCAACGCAAATTCATATTCATAATACTCAATCCAACACAAAGAACTTCAAAGAGTGCCCCAAGATTTCTACCGGAGAAACAAAGACAAGAACGTGCATCAACCCCTATGCATAGAGTGCCAAAACATATATCAAGTGAATCAATACGATACCCCACTATCACCATGAGTATTCAATTTCAAGGCATATATCGAGTGTTCTAAAATCCATAAAAGTATTCAATCCGATAACAACAAAATCTCAAAGGGAAAAAAACTCAATTCATCACAACAAGATAGAGAGGGGAAAACACCATATGATCCGACTATATTAACAAAGCCCGCGATACATCAAGATCGTGACATCTCAAGAATACGAGAGAGAGAGAGAGAGAGAGAGAGATTAAACACATAGCTACTGGTACAAGCCCTCAGCCCCGAGGGTGGACTACTCCCTCCTCATCGTGGTGGCCGCCGGGATGATGAAGATAGCCACCGGAGATGATTCCCCCTCCGACAGTGTGTCGGAATGGGGTCTAGATTGGTTTTCGGTGGCTACAGAGCCTTGCAGCGGTGGAACTTCTGATCTAGGTTAACCCCTGATGGTTTCTCTATTTATAGGATTTTTAGGCGTTGGTTTCACGCTAAGATGGGCCTTGAGGTGAGCACAACCCACCGGGGCAAGCCAGGCCCACCAGGCGCGCCCTGGTGGGTTGTGCCCTCCTCGTGGCTCTTTTGGTCCTCCCACGATGCTTCGGGGGTCTCTTTTGTTCCAAAAAAATCATGAAAAAGATTCAGCTCATTTGGAGAACTTCAATTTCTGCACAAAAACAACGGTAGTTCTGCTGAAAACAGCGTCAGTCCAGGTTAGTTCCATGCAAATCATACCAAAACCATATAAATTGTTGTAAACATGGCATGAATACTTCATAAATTATAGATAAGTTGGAGACGTATCAGATGCCTCCCACAAGTCGGCCTCCCCCCTTCCATAAGTGTCGGAGGGGGGAGGAAAGGGAGGGGGAGAGAAGGGAAGGGGGAGGCCGAATCCTCCTATTTCCTTTCTCCCTTCACCTCTTTTATTCTCCTCCTATTCGGCCTATATGGGGGCGCACCTGCCCACTAGGGGCTGGTCTGTACTGCCCTTGGCCCAATAAGGCCCATATCTTTGCCAGGGTTTACCCCGAACCCCTTCCGGTGACCCGATACGTACCCGGTACCCCCAGAACACCAATGTCCAAATACCATCGTCCTTTATATGAATATTTACCTCCCGACCATTTCGAGACTCCTCGTCATGTCTGTGATCTCATCCGGGAATCCGAAAACATTCGGTTACCAAATCACATAACTCATATAATACAAATCGTCATCGAACGTTAAGCGTGCGGACCCTACAGGTTTGAGAACTATGTAGACATGACCGAGACACCTCTCCGGTCAATAACCAATACTGGAACCTGGATGCTCATATTGGTTCCCACATATTCTACGAAGATCTTTATCGGTCGTACCGTAATGACAACATACGTTATTCCCTTTGTCATCGGTATGTTACTTGCCCAAGATTAGATCGTCGGTATCTCCATACCTAGTTCAATCTCGTTACCGGCAAGTCTCTTTACTCATTCTGTAATGCATCATCCCGCAACTAACTCATTAGTCACATTTCTTTCAAGGCTTTATTATGATGTGCATTACCGAGAGGGCCCAGAGATACCTCTCCGATACTCGGAGTGACAAATCCTAATCTCGATCTATGCCAACCCAACAAACACCTTCGGAGATACCTGTAGAGCATCTTTATAATCACCCAGTTACGTTGTGAAGTTTGATAGCACACAAGGTATTCCTCCGGTATCGAGGAGTTGCATAACCTCATAGTCGAAGGAATATGTATTTGACATGAAGAAAGCAATAGCAATAAAACTGAACGATCAACATGCTAAGCTAACGGATGGGTCTTGTCCATCACAACATTCTCCTAATGATGTGATCCCGTTCATCAAATGACAACACATGTCTATGGTTAGGAAACTCAACCATCTTTGATTAACGAGCTAGTCTAGTAGAGGCTTACTAGGGACACAGTGTTTTGTCTATGTATCCACACATGTATCAAGTTTCCGGTTAATACAATTCTAGCATGGATAATAAGCATTTATCATGATATAAGGAAATATAAAATAACAACTTTATTATTGCCTCTAGGGCATATTTCCTTCAGTAATAGGCATAAGTATTGTGGTATAACATGTAATAACAGCCCATAATGCAATAAATATCAATATAAAAGCATGATGCAAAATGGACGTATCAATCATGATCATGCAAGATCGAAAGAGAGTGACAAGCCAACATACATATACCTCCACAAACACCAAACTACAAATACTAAAAGGAAGGATTTCATTCCACCTACTACGACTGCTGATCGGAAGGAAAGGCAACTCAAATCACCACAGAAAAGGATACCTTCAGTGTTGCTCTAGCCATCTGCAATCTGGGACACTCCTGGCCTCCAACCTTGCGAAGCTCGATACACCTCATTTGCCACCCACTTGATGAGTTTTCCCCCAGCGTGAGCACCCTTTTACTTGCCTTCTTTATCTGCAGAATAGACCATCCCATAATCAAATAGCACATCAATTTACTTATAGCCATCAGGGCAGAGATATTTTTTGTCTCAAACAATACATCATTTTTGTTGGGAAACATAGTAGAAAACAAAAAAATCCGCCCTACGATCACCCAAGAACAATATGAAGATGCATAACGAGTAGTGATCAATGATCGTTACTGACTCCGGGAGTGCAGCGGAAGTAGACGAGTCGGTGTAGATCGTACTTGGAGTCCCTCGAACGTCGATGACGATCCCACGAACCACCCCCAAACGATCCCTCAAACGGAAGACTGAAAGCACGGCCTCTCTACTTGGTTGCAAGCATACAATCTTCACGATTCGGCAGCGCTTTGCCTTCTAGAGCTTATCGTTGCCGAAGAATTGGAGGGAGGAGATTAGAACCACACGGGGCTTATAACTATGAGTATTAGAGGTGGCTAGGGCTCGCTCTAATTAGTCAACTAGGACTAACTAGAACGTGCACTAGATCAACGAGAGGAGGCTCCAAAACTTGTATATCCATAGGGTGGAAATCCTCTAGTATATATAGGTTAGAGGGGGGAGAGAGGGCAGCCACCAAGGGGGGAAAGTCCCCCTTTGGGCGCCGTCGTAGGAAGAGGGAGTAGGACTCCCTCCCCTAGTCCAATTCGGCCCCCAAAAAGGAAAGGGGTGCACCTTCCTACTTGGGCCCTTGTGGCCAAAGTTGCCTTCCACCTCTTGGCCTTTTAAGGCCCATTGATATTTAAATTAAATATAAAATGTTCTAAACATTTTCAGCGCATTATTCTAAACATTTTCAGCTCATTATATATATATATATATATATATATATATATATATATATATATATATAATTTAACATCCCCGGAAACATTTTCCACCTATATATTATTAATCGGTAATACCCGATGTTACCCTATATTCACCGAAAACCCTTCCGGTGTCACGCCCAATATGCGACCCTATCCAAAAGGAACTCGAAGGTCCCACCAAGGATAGACCCGCACATTGAAACGCTTTTGCAAGGAGGATATCATTACATCAACATTACATAATAGATGGGGATACATACATAAGGCACAAATGCCACAAGAATACATCAACAACATCATATACAAGATCAACATCCGACTACGGATGAATCATAAACAGAAACTCAAACAATATCCACCCTGCTAGCCCAGGCTGCCAACCTGGAACCTATCCCCTGATCGAAGAAGAAGCAGAAGAAGAACTCCAAACAAGCAAACATCGCTCTCACGTCATGATCATCACGAAACCTATACCTGCAACTGGTGGTGTAGTAATCTGTGAGCCACGAGGACTCAGCAATCACATTACCATGGGTATCAAGACTAGCAAAGCTTAATGGGTAAGGAAGAGGTAAGGTGGTGAGGTTGCAGCAGCGGCTAAGCTTATATGGTGGCTAACATACGCAAATGAGAGCGAGAAGAGAAACAAAGGAACGGTCGTCAACTAGTAATGATCAAGAAGTGATCCTGAACTCCTACTTACGTCAGACATAACCCGTAAAACCGTGTTACGCTCTCGATCAACCCGAAAAGAGAAACTCACAGTTACGCACACGGTTGGTGTATTTTAGAAGAGTTTACTTCAAGTTTACTACAACCGGATATCAACAAATTCCATCCGCCACATAACCGCTGCACGGCTCTCGAAAGTATATACCTGCAGGGTGTCCCAACTTAGCCCATGATAAGCTCTCGCGATCAACGAAGGATATTCCTTCTCCCCGGGAAGACCCGATCAGTCTCGGAATCCCGGCTACAAGACATTTCGACAGCAATAAAACAAGACCAGCAAAGCAGCCCGGATGTGCCGACAAATCCCGATAGGAGCTGCACATATCTCGTTCTCGGGGCACACCGGATGAGCGAAGCGTACAGGAACCGACGTAACCCAAGTTGCCAAGGAATGGTCCCAAGACGGTGCTCTAGTTTGGACCAACACTCGAAGGAGCACCGCCCGGGGTAAAATAAAGATGACCCTCGGGCTGGAAACCCAAGGGAAAAAGGGCTAGGTGAGGCAAATGGTAAAACCAATGTTGGGCCTTGCCGAGGAGTCTTATTCAAAGCGAACCGTGAAGGGGTCCCATAAATCACCCAACCGCGTTAGGGACGCAAAATCCGGGAACATAATACCGATATGACGGAAACTAGGGCGGCAAGAGTGGAACAAAACACGGGCATAAGGCCGAGCCTTCCACCCTTTACCAAGTATATAGATGCATTAATTAAATAAGAGATATTGTGATATCCCAACAAAATCATGTCCACCATGGAGCAATCTTCACCTTCACCTGCAACTAGCAACGCTATAAGAGGGGCTGAGCAAAAGCGGTAACATAGCCAAGCAACGGTTTGCTAGGAATGGTGTTAAAGGTTAGAGGTTCATGGCAATTTGGAAGGCTTGAGCAGCAAGTGATAGGTAGCGCATCATAGCGAAAGAACGAAGCAACTAGCATAGCAATGATAGTAATGAGATCCAGGGTAGCGGTCATCTTGCCTGAAATCCCGCAAGGAAGAAGAACGAGTCCATGAAGAAGATGAAGCCACGAAGGCAGACCAAGCGTGAGCGAACGAATCCTCACGATCGCATAGCAAACGGGAACTATCGAGAAAAGCACACAACATGGTAAACACACCACACATGAACAAGGCATGATGCACAACAAGCATGATGCATGACAAAGCTACATGAAGCTACTCATGGCAAGAGATGATGCAAACAAGAGCAACACATCAAAGCAAGTTTAAATGAGGCCGGGAACAACATACAACAATTCCGGTAAGTCCTCATATGTAAATTTCGAAATTGGTCCAGATCTGAATAAACCTTATGTTCAAGTTGTTAAACAGCAAGTTAAGATGCACCACGATGATCTACACGAAATTCTAGTCAAGTTACATATAAAGTTCATTAGATTAAGACTCTACGGCCTAGAAGATATGAGCAAAACAAGTTAAACATGGCATTGACACAAAATGCATACAAACATCAAGCAAACACTCTCAAAACAAGGATGCAACATGATAATATGAAACTACATGCAAAATCAAGCAAGTTTCATATAGAGCTCCCTCAAAACGGAGCAACGGTTCAACACATACACATGAAACAAGTTATAGCAACAATCTGTCCAAAACAGCAACTAGGCATATTGCAAGCACCAAAACACTATGCTACAACATTTCAACGTAATAAAAAAAGGCATGGGCATGATGTACAGGTAAAGAATTACAAAACATAAACACTGAGATATCTCCAGAAACCACTAGAACATGCTCAAAATGACATGGCAAGATTGCAAATAATAACAGTTTCAGACTTTGCAGAAATAACATCAGGTTGCAATGTTTAGAGCTATCAAACAACATGTTACAGGAACTTAGCATGACAAACAAAGGCATGGAATGATACTACTAAATGTATAGAACAAAAGTCCCTTACTGACCATGAGCCAAAAAGGATCATAAAATGTGATAGCACCCATGTAAACATGGCAAGTAATAATACAGATTCATACATGGCAGGAACAACAATAAATAGGCATGTTGGTGAGCTTGAACCACTCACCACAGAGCAATACATGGCATGGCAAGGCAACTCACAGCAAGAAGACATGTTTATGAAGCTAAGCATGGCAAGAAAAAGTTCATAGGGTGCATGGATCACTAACAACAATCATGAAAACATTGAACTTAATGTTAACAGGCTGACAGCAACATTATTTAGCAATTTGAGAGCAAGATTACAACAAGCTACAACAAGCTATAAATGCAACCAGGGGCATAAATGGATAGAGCATGACACGTATAACAAAACAACATTAGTGAACATCTCCCGATTATGCATAGATTGACTTGTAGAAGCAGGTTTACATAGCATCATAATATAGCAGATTCAGACATGCAAAACAGCAACAGCAAGTACCCTACTTAACAAGCTTGATGCACTCACTACAGGAATCACAAAAATACATGCATAGCACCCCTGTAAAGATGGCATGGCATAGTTAAAAACTCATGTAGAGCTCATGCTCATAGGATGCACACATCAAATGCAACAAAAATGACAAATCATCAAGTTATAACAGTTTCAGCAGGTTAACATCATATAGCACTCTTGCAACGAAGATTCAGGCATCAATATGGACTCAAATGAACATGATACAATGGAACGAAATGCACTACTCGTTGAGGCGAACAATTTGACATATTACACGCATAAAACGGAGCTACGTGCATGAAGATACAGCAGGTCGAACATGATATGATAATGCACAAAATCAGGGACTGTCGTTTACTAAAAAAACAGACGGGCGCTATATGGCTATATGACGCACAGGGCGCGGGATAGGGGCAAAGCTCACCCATGGGCTGAGCCCAGAAGTGGAGAGGCCGGGGCAGGCGGCTGGTGGGCCTCATTTGGAATCTGGTGGGCCGAGGCCTGCAGAGGTCCCGAGGCGCTGGAAGGGCAGCTCCTGCCGCTCCCGAGCTCGTTCATGGCGGCGGCGGCAGCAGACCTCCCGGATCCTCCTGATCCGGGCAAGGCGGCGGCAAGGGAGGCTGGGAACCGGTGGATCGGGCCTCCGGGCACCGGATCCAACGGTGGAGGAGCTTCACGGGCGGGGGTGGCGGCCTTGAGGAGGCGCGGCCGAGCGAGGAGGCGGCGGCGGGCGAGGCGAGGCGCCCGAGGCGGCGGCGGAGGGAGGCGACAGTGAGGCGCGCAGTGCTCCGGCGAAGTCCGGTGGCGGCGGCGCTCAAGCTGGCGACGGGGCCGAGGTCGCGACAGCGGGGTTCGTCGGCGACGGGGCGGACGGAGGAGCCACGGGGCTCGGGCGCGTGCGCGGGTTGACCGGGCGGATCGGGCCCGCCGTGGCCCGGAGCGGGCCGGAGATGGGCTCCGCAGGCCCGGCGGCGAAGTGGGCGCGGGGGAGGTGAGGTGGCGGCTCCAGATTGGTTGGGGAGGGGGCGGAGATGACGTGGCGGCTCCGGATTGGTCGGGCGACGTGGCGGCTGGACATGTCCGGCGGGGCTGGACATGTCCGGCGCGCGAGGGGAGCGGGGCTAGGGTTTGGACCCGGGATTTCGGGGGAGAGGGCATATTTATAGGTAGAGGGAGCTAGGAGAGTCCAAATGAGGAGCGGTTTTCGGCCACGCGATCATGATCGAACGACCGAGAGCATGGAGGGGAGTTTGCTGGGTTTTGGTCCACTTGGAAGGGGTGTTGGGCTACAAAGAGAGAGGGGCTTTACGGTTACCCGGTTAACCGTTGGAGTACCAAACGGACTCCAAATGGCACGAAACTTGACAGGCGGTCTACCGGTGCTATACCAAGGCCGTTTGACAAACCTCGGTCCATTCCGAGAATGTTTAACACCTGCACAAAAGAAGAGGCAAAAAGGGGGCGCCGGGAGACATAGGAGTGCCGGATTGCAAAACGGACAACGGGGAAAATGCTCGGATGCATGAGACGAACACGTATGCAAATGCGATGCACATGATGACATGATATGAAATGCAGATGATGACATGGCAAAGTGCAACACGCAAGCACATGACATGGCAAGGACGGCAAATAACTGGCGGACACCTGGCGCATCGAATCCGGGGCGTTACATCCGGTGACCCCGGAACACTTCCGGAACCTCTCGGCACTATTTCGGATATTAATGAAACAATTCCACAAATGTATTCTCATCACTCACATCCTACTAACACTCAGCAGATCGTTATTACCTTAAGCTTATGACCCCGTAGGTTCGGTAAACTATGGACATGAACGAAAACCCCTTCGTTCAATGACCGATAGCGGAACGGTGGACATCCATATCGGTCCCTATGATTACATGAATGATATTCGAATGAACCTTTGGTTATCACGTAATTTTCCCTTTGCTTCATGATACTTTACAAAACCCGGTGTGTACCGGTATCCTCCTGAGTCATCACCATGCTCACTATACCGTTGCTCCCATTACCGGGTTTTTTCTTCTTTTCTCGTTGACGTGTTCTGGCATCCCCGTGACATTGTCACCTGTGTCTGGCCAGACGATGATGGATGTATTCACACCGAGAGGGCCCTAATAATATCTCCCAATCGTCGGAGGAGAAAATCCCACTCTCGAGTTGTTCGATCATTTGTCAGACTTTCCGAGGACCTAAAAGTTGTCGTTATGATCACCTTATTACAGATGACGTTTGAGCAACCCCAAAGCCCGTCGTTGGTAGGAAGTGACCGAGACACCCTCATGGTCTGAGGAACTAAAACACATGCTAACACTCCATGTTATAACAGATGATTTCAGACGATATGATCACATAGTATAACATACACGTATTGGGTCGATTCAATATGATCGTTCTTCTAACGGCATACCCTCATTGTTGTTTTAGGACTGTCGCTACACTTAACGATATCATAAGATCCAGAAAACGTGATCACCAACAACACTTGAGTCGGTCTTGGAGGCGAAACGGGGAACCTATTATTTACCATTTATCATTTCACACGTGCATATGAGTTTTCCAATGAATCACATATTCAAGATCATAGCAGTTATAGCATGAAATATAAAGTCTTAATTGTTAATAATGGAAATACAATAATACAATATTATTGCCTCTAGGGCATATTTCCAACAATTTTTGTATCTCCGAATCACCGAAAACATTACAACAATTCCCACCAGTACTAGTCATTTGTATACTTTTGGAAAGCCTTTGATCCTGCTTCCAAAGCACTCAGACAGACTGGCAGGAATTGAGTTAAGATCGAAGGCACACTTCAACAAGCTCCAAACAAACCTAGCAGCAAAACAATGAATGAACATATGATCAGTATTTTTCATCAGCCCATAGAGGACACAAAATTTACTACATTTCCATCACCTTATCAGTATATTGTCTTTAGTGTGGAAGCTTTGTTTTACCATCAACCCTAATTCTTTTTTGATTTTAGAAAGGATTTTGGTTTTCCTAATAAATACCAGAGGAAGCCCATAAGCAGATTATATAAAAAAATATAGGGTTCTTATAGTGAATTTTCTGTCAACATTGAGCATTAATTTGATTTTATTCACCCCCTTAACATTCTAGCTCCCTCACATCTTAATTTCAGTTTATTCCAAAATTTCAGGAGTTCCCCCATAAGAGTTCGTCTAAAAGTAAAGCATCCCTACTCTTTATTAATATCATCAACCATAGATATATTGTGATCAAAACTCAGGTTGTACAACCTCGGGATAGGAAAATTGTCCCTCGTCCATCAATCTTCCCCAAATGTTGTATTCTCCCCAATTTCCAATAACCTTTTTTAGAGTATTCATAAAATAAATCTTTCACTTGCAGATGGCTAGTCCAAAAGTGAGAATCTTCCACTTTGGGCTTGATGCCAAAAAAGCATTTTCCTTTTTTGTATTTATTTAAAAGAACATATTGCCACAACCCAGATTCAGTCTCTAGCTTCCAAAACTATTCTGGCAATAGAACTTTATTCATAAGATATAAGTTTAGAACTTCCAAGCCCCCTCCCGATCTCTGGGATGGCAATAAGTCTTTCAATTAACAAAATGATATTTCTTCTTGTCTTCATGAGCCTACCAAATAATCCTTGCCCTAAAAAAACAACTTTCTTCCTCATCCGAACATGTGTAGGATAGATAAACATCATAAAGTGGGGAATGTTTGTGAAGCATGCTTTTACCAAAGTAATCCTTCCAGCAATGTTTTACAATTTTCCCCTGCAAGCACCCACACCTTTTCTCAAAAAATTCAATTACCCCTTCTAGTGTTTGTTCCTAATCCTCACATTACAGACATAGATGCCCAGATATTTCAAGGGGACATATCCCAATTTGCATGTAAATATTTCCTGTAAATTGGCTTTTCTCTAGTGCCTCACCAAACAGGAAGATTTCACTCTTATGAAAATTAATTGTCAATCCACACATTCGTCCAAAATCAAAGAGAATGAATTTCAGGTTTCATCTTGCAAGAGACGAATAGTGTAATAAGCATATTGCAGAATATTAACCCCTTTATCTAAGGATTCCTCCAACATCCCCTTAATTAAAAACATTTTGTCGTGAGTGACATTGTAATGTCGTCCACACAACATGTTCCTTGCTTTCTCTGCACTGCCCTCCCTAGGAGACCTTAGTGCACCTTTTCTTCAAATGCCCATTCGGTGTTGCATGTTGGGGATCCCTGGGAATTGTCTAGCCAGTTTATGATTGCATATCACAATTGATTTATGTAGGCAGAAGTTCTTGGAGCAAGCCTATGTTTATGGAAGTTTTCACCATAGCTGATTGGATCATTTGCAAAGAGAGAAACAATAAGCATATTAGGGGTATTGCACCTTCACATGCTTCTTGGTTGGTCAGACTGAGGAGGATTTTGCAAAGATGATACATAGAACTAAGGAGGCGCTAGAACCCTTCATCAACTCCTTCATTAATTCTATCTGAGTCCCTTTTTAAGTGTATTTTCTTTGTTGTCATTAGCACTCTAGCACTTCCCCTCATGTACTGCCTCCCCTACCCTTCCTAACACAATCCCCACTTCGCTAAATCGCGAAGGAGAATGTAAGTATTTCAAATGAGAACAAGGCTTCTTTAATCCGATGATGATTACCGGCCCTCCATGTCGGAGTCCTCCCCCGCCATCAACCAGTAGTGGTTTAGCAGTCAGGGAGACCCTTACTCCACTGCCACAGAGCAAGAGATACTGAGAAGCCTTGCAAATTGACGAGGAAACCGCAAGGAGCATTGCCACGTGTGCACAAACTCCATGGCCTTCACCTTCCACCCACCTTGACCTCGTCGTCTTCGATCAGGATCGCCGCCATCTAAGTTCTAGGCGATGGCAGCACCATCACCACCGCGACCGCGTCCTCCTACGGGGCCGGGAGGGTGTTGGATCCATGAGCGAAAGGCCGCTCACCTCGCCCTTTGCTTTGAATCTCCCGGTTCGGCCTCCTCCATGGCCCAAAGGATGAGCTCATTCGGAACAACACCCTTTTACCGAACATCAGCTTCTCCTCCTCCGCCTTCACATCTTTTGAGACATCCAACGTCTTCTTCCATATTTATTGCAATTTCACAAACCACGAACTGATCTCGCGGAGCCTCGCCAGCCGCAGGCCTCTTCCAATGCAAAGATGCTTAGATGATGTGCAAAGTGTATTAAATACCTTAGCAACTTAACTCCCCAATGCATAGGTGCTTAACTTGTTGTTGCTAAGCTCACTTTATTTAATGAGTTAGCACCTAAAGTCTTTCATGCATTGGTCAAGTTGTTTCATTTAAGTGGTTTGTCTAGGTTCACGCGCTTAGCATTGGTTTTTCCTGGGGTTACCAAAGTGCTCTCGCTCCTCCTTAATTGTTGTGCCATGCCATTTTTTCGCTTATGTGGCATGCTTAGCACCTGTTCACGGTGAAGCACTGGGAAGGGCCTCAATGGATCCACGCCCCGCGATCTTTGCGATATGCGCCTCCCACTCCACCACCGCTCTCCGAATGGAACGGAGATCTACATTGATTTGTCGGATCGCTCCTGTGGTCGCCATGAGAACCAAGAAAGACATAGAGCAAGGGGTGAAAGATCTTAGAATAGGCGCGGGGTTAAAGCGAGCTGGACAATGGCTCGCCTCGGTAACGTGTCGCGTCTCCTCGCCTCTCCCCCAATCGCCAACCAGCAGGAGCAGTAATTTAATCGTTCAAATCTTTTTCTTGTTTTATTATTTTTTAGTAGTTTTATAGTAGTTTTAGATTTTTCATTTTGATGAGCCTAGCTTTGAGGAATTCATAGCTCACTTTTTCTAAGTAATGGGGAAGATGACTGAAACATGCCACGGAAATACTCTACTGAGACAAAAAGATAAGCTGTCAAAAAGGTAAAGGAGGTAGGATGGGCAGTTGGTCAGATCTAGTATGAATCGTACATGGACGATATCACCTCCCACACGTCTCATGTACCGCTCCATCTCGAACCGTGTTGATGCTCCCTCTTGGACCGGTACGAGGAGTGATTTTTCTATCCTTGGATTACATGTGTGTAGATATTATACGGAATGCCTGCATGATAATCATATGTACTCCCTCTGTTAAAAAAATATAAGAAGCGTTTAGATCACTATCTAAACGCTTTTATATTTTATTACGAAGGGGGTATTTTTCTTTTTGCATTTCCTTGCGTTTACAGATTACAGTAGATGACAATTAGCAGTGGAATAGACAACTCATCCTCAGTCAGTTGTTGGCACTCATCATATGCTCCACGTACTCCACCGGCCACCAGGGCTCTCTGCCCAAACTATCCCGCCGCCGCCGGCGCGGCAAGTCGCGCGAGTGCGGTACAACCACCCTGCTGGTGCGGCCCCGTTGCATCCAACACCTCCAACTCAAACTGGGCCCCACTTTGCCGTCTCTTCCACCTAACAATAATACTATCTGCCTACCTGTCCAGCACACCATACATGTCCACGCCCGCCCGCCCATAGAGCTCGGCGCCTCGTTCCCTCCCCGTCTCCTTCCCCGCCTCTCTCTCGTCGTCGCCCCTCTTAGCGCCGTCCGAAGCAAAGCACGGGGACACAACCGCCGCCATGAGCTACTACGGCCAGCAGCAGCCGCCCGTCGGCGTGCCTCCACCGCAAGGTCCGCCCCGTTCGCCTCAAGTCAAGATCCATCCCCTCAATTTCCTCCTTTCATATCTTGTATACAATCCTGTTGTTTTTGCTCAGGGTATCCAGGGAAAGAAGAGTACCCGCCGGCAGGCTACCCTCCGGCCGGGTACCCGCCGCCGGGGCAGGGACAGGGGTACCCTCCGCAGGGATACCCGCCGCAGCAGGGGAGTTATCCGCCGCAGCAGGGGTATCCGCCCCAGCAGGGGGGGTATCCGCCGCAGCAAGGGTACCCGCAGCAGGGGTACCCGCCTCAGTACGCGCAGCAGCCGCCGCGGCAGCAGCAGAGCAGCGGCCCCTCCTTCATGGAGGGATGGTAAGACAAGACCGAGCCCACCTCCTTCCTTCCTTCCTTCTCTCAGTTTCGCAAGTCGTCCTTCGTCTCGGTTCTAGCATCGCGTTAGATAGATCTCTGAACTGAAGCCAGATTGAGCTCGCCGTCGCCGGTGGGTCGTCGGCGGCCGAGTGGACGTTGGGGGGTCGGCATTTTGTGTGGCCGGGAGTGGGTTGGGTTCGTTGGGTGGGTGACGTCGCGTCGGCCCCGCGTCCCTCCACTCGTGAATTGTCGTTCCTGCCGTTCTCATGTGTCTGTCACTAGGAGTGGTTGCCTCAGCTGTCAAAAAAAAAAAGGAGTGGTTGCCTCAGCGAACCTCGTAGCTGTCTGTCACACTAGGTCTTCTGGTGCGGAAAGATATTTGTGATTTGTGAACAATAAATTAGATATACTTTTTTTGAAACTATAAGTTTGATATACTAGTAGTACATGTTTATTGAAATGACACCATCTGAAGGTCGATATTTTCTGAAAAGTTTTCATATTTCCAGAGCAATTCATCCAAAACTTAGTTTTTTTTGCGGGGTTATCCAAAACTTAGTTACTGTAGAATTCAGAGCATGGCTGGATGTGTTGTATTTCATTCTTCTCTTGTTCCGAGCATACAATGTACGCTCGTTTATCTACTATGGAACTTGTACGTAGAAAATACGAGTATTACGTGTAACGACACCAGCTTGCTGACATACATTTTTGCTTCCCCTTGTTTTGACAGCTTGGCCGCCCTTTGTTGCTGCTGTCTGTTGGATGCTTGCTTCTAAGTTGAGTTCTAAGCGTCAGGGAACAGATATGGTGCAGCTGCTATGTGTTCCATATTGGAAATTGGGATTGGCTTGTTGATTAATAGCAGTACTTCTTAGAGGAGATTACAAGAACTCCTTACCGTCATGTTTGTATGTTCAGATGATTGGTGTACCTTTTCGCATAAAAAAAGATGTTTGTTGTAATGCCTAGTGAACATGAAAAACCAAACTGAAAGCTCAAGCCAATCCACAATACCCTGAATGAAAAGACTAATCCACAACCATACTTATAATAACTTGGAAATTCAGCAGGGTTCCAACACAACATAACTGACTTGGTAATCCAGCAGGAGTTCAAGAAATGAAAAACTTGGAGATTCAGCAGAGACGACGATAGTACCAGTACGACATTGCCGCTCGACAGATTACTTCTGCAAACCATTGCAGCAGCACACACAGATAGCAAAGAAAACTGAGGAGGCGATAAAGCATCGCTCCAGGCCGAACTGAAGGCCGTCTCACTCAGTGGCGACCGGCGGCCTGTTTCTGCGGTCTGATCCAGTCCTGCAGCACCAAGATGACCCTGTCGTGCTGCTTCACGGAGGAGCCGTGCAGGAGCGGGGAGGCGCGGGCGAGGACGCTGTTGTAGTGGACGTACTCCTTCTGCCGGAACCTCTCCTTTTCGGGCAGCGTCATCTCGTCCCACTCGGCGTGCAGCTTCTCCGACAGGCTCCAGTCGATGTTGTACCTGGTGGCGCCGAAGCACGTCTGGCTCAGGACACGCCTCGCAAGGGTCCGCAGGTCGGGCACGCAAGCCCCGTGCTTCGACCACCATTTAACTGTGATTTCAAGTCATAAACGTGGTAAGAAGGTACTTGTAAGTCAGTCATGTAGTATGATATGAACGAATGAATGAAATGGTGATGATCTCAGTGGGTGTAAGCAGGCCATATACTCCAGTTTGCAACTTGCAACATACAGTACTAACTAAACAACTATGTTGACAAGCTTAAGCTGATGCAGAGAAGTTGATCATTCTACACATTCATCTGTAATTCTTTTAGCTTCTCTACTATTTATTTAAACAGCTATGTTGACAAGTTAGGCCAATGCAGAGAAGTTGATCATTCCACACATTCATCTGTAAACCTTTTAGCTTCTCTGCTATTATTTAAACAACTATGTTGACAAGTTACGCTAATGCAGAGAAGTTGATCATTCTACACATTCTGACTTTCAATTGAATAGAGAAGTGCATCATGACATGATATATTTGTGCCACATTCACATACTAACTAAATATGTTGGCGCACTGACACTATTCCAACTCGCTCTAAAGATTGAAAAAATCCAGTACATATGACACAGAAAGGCACTACCGTTAGTGGCTTGTTAAGGAGTGGGCATTTTGTAAGAGATTGGGTGTAACTTACCTTGTGGTAATTCCATTATTTGCTGCTTTGCTGGATCTGTATCGAAATAGCCCAATTTCTTTTCATACACTTCCAATTGTGCTAACGCTTTTATGGGATTGTAATGAGCCTTGCCCAGTTGCATTATACAAGCCGCTATGCCACTGCTGATCACAGTATAAGGGTGGAATCCAGCTGCGTAAAAGATCCTTGGGTTTAGCATCGGACCAGCAGCATGGAGAGGGTTATACAAGTAACCATCCCATATCTTGTCAATTATATGCAAATAAAACTCACTTTCATCTCCAATATTGACACATATCTCTTCTTTTGCACCATGCATGGCTTCATACAAGATACCCATCGGACAGATATCAGATTCCAGTTTATACAACACTCTGACAAGTGGGCTTGTAACCTTCACGACTTTGGCAGCAGCATGCCAAAATGTATCGTCTGTCTTTACTATGCTCTGGATACGCTCGAACAAATCAAGACAAGCCCAAACCGAGGGAACCCATTCAGGCGAGCTGAACATCTGCACCAGACCTACTCTTGCAGAAACTAACCTCTCTAATGTGATGAACACTGCCACAAATTTCAGATAAGAACTGCTCAAAATCTCCTCCTGAACATATCGTTTCAATTTCATTGGCAGTGCATGGCCATATAAAAACCTTGTAATTTCCCTTGCCTCCATTATGACTTCACTGACATGCTCGAGCGCTGCTATTTTCTCAAGCAGAAGGTTGATGCAATGGTCAGCACATAGCACGAAGAAAAAACTGTCATATTTATTTAGCACATACTGCCGTGCCATCTGCATATGGGGTGACACGTCATTCATGACAATCTGAACAATGTTATGGGCACCAACATCTTCAACCACGCAAGAAAGCATTGATTCTAGCTCATCGAAGTCCTCAGTGATTTCAGAGACGTCAATGGATCTGAGGAACTGCGTACCTTTGCTGCAGTGCACCAGGACACTTACAAAGCTTTTGTCACACTTGCTCTTCCAACTATCCACAATTACAGTGCAGCCACTTGTTTGCCACTCTTGCTTGAGTTCCTTTGCGCGGTTCTCAGTTTCTCTTAGTTGCTCCTGCAGAACAGCTTCGTATGTAGGCATTACAGCCCCAGGCCCATGGAGAAACACAACCATCTCCCTCAAAGATGATGAATGGAGAACACTAGGCTCAGGTCCAGCTTCGGAGAAGAACTTGCCTATTGATTTTGCTGACGGAGAATCGAAGTAATCACTTGCCTCAACCTTGGGTTTCAGTTGACAAGAATTATATGCGATTTCCTTGGCCTGCCTCAAATCCGGTAGATAATGAAGAAAGCAGCGGTTATTGGACACAGTTGGTTGTAGCTGTGGTTGCTGGACTTGAGCAGATGGAAGGGCTGGGCTTGTGTGAGGAACCTCATCATGTTCATGCTTCCGTTTCTTCATTTTTCTGAGCATCCAAGCTTTCTCTTCTTGCGATCCACAAGTGAACCCCTTAAGCTTGTGCTGACATTGCCCCTGATGCCTGCTAAATGGTGCTCTTGGCGGTTGTAACTCGAAACCACCTTACCACAGTAATTGCAGCTCAGTCTGCAGCTTCCTGATCAATGGTTTTACCATGCCTTTCTTTTCCACGGTTACTTGTCTGAGGATATTGTACAGAAACCACCTGAAGAAAAGCAATGAGAGATACTTCAGTAATGCAAAAATTAAAATGTCAAATTCCTAAAACATGAGTGCAACATTCCACCAATGATTAGATTTCATCTCCTTCCTCTTAGTGACAGCACATGATGTACTGCTACTGATGAATTTACCACATGTGAACAGAGAAGTCTGTGATCCAACTAAACACTGTGACTTAGAAGTTTAAACACAGTATTACTGGATGAAACGGTTTGTTCATAGTATATTTACCAGCAGACTGGAGGCATGAGCTTGTTCACAAACTACAAGTTCATTATCACCAGGGCAACAAATCTTTGGGCACCGATGCGATGAATTAACAGTAACTCTAACGGGGCAGTCAACGATTGGCCATTTTCACCATGGTACACTCCAGAAACATGTAACTTCAATTAGATTAGACAGTTGCTCCTCACAAACATTCTAAAAAATTTGATGTTTACAATCCTGAAGGATTCAAATGAACCATACGAAATAGGCCGGTGTAAATAAAAGGTTAACTATTTCGGTACTATCCCACAGGACAATTGGAGTAATATGTAGTTTTTCACAGATTAGTGATGTGGTATAAGCATAAGACTGCACGATGATCTTACAAAGCCAGTAACAATACCCCCTCTCAGCCCTCTGACACCCTCCTCTCCCCCGCCGCTTGATCTCCCTCCTCCGGTCAATTCCTCCACAACAAAGAGCAGATCCGGAACCCTCTCGCCACCCTCTCTCCACCCATCCCGAAGTCCAGCGGCGCCGTCACCAGGGTCGGAGCCGCCGTCCACCTCCACGCCTGACTTCATCACAGCTCGCTCGCTCCCGTGCGGCCCCGTCGGCCGGCGGCACGGGCCCTGAACTGTCTCGGCGGCGCTTGTTCTCGGGGCTCGACGGGGGCCTCGTGATCCCGTGCGGCCCGCGTTGGCGTTGGTTCTGCAGCTGGTGGTGGCGTGGCTGCACTTGACCTCGCGGAAGGTTGTGTGGCGGCGTGTGACCGTGGAGTCAATGTGTGAACCGCTCGGCGGCTGTGATAATTTCGCCCCGTTTCTTTTAATAAATGCGTAATCTGATTTTCGCTCGGTGTTTTCTAATTAACCGAAAAGCTTATCTTCTTAATGAATGCAGGAATCTCGTTATTCAAAAAAACAATATCCCTCTGAAACAAATGGCATGCAGTGACTTTTCTTTCTGATACTAAAAAAAATATAGTTTTATTCGAATCGGCTCAAAACCCTTTCAAAATCTATTATTACGCTACTCAATTTCCAAAAAAGCAGACAAAACCTACAATGGAGAAAGGGGAATTCTTCCTGGGCATGCTCCAATGCACGCACTCTGTGCAGAAGAAAGCAGCAAATGACTTTGATTGTTTGTCATTTCTAGACATCAACGAGACGTCGGGTATTAATTAAGGAAAGGACATTCACTGATGGGTGGTGGATGAACAAATCTTGTTGGAGAACAACATTTCATTCTTTTTACCATGATATGCTTTTAATAGTTAGATCAACAATTATTTCCAAAATCACAGTCACCAAAAGAGGAAACACAAACTTCGGTGGATTATTGGGGCAAACCTCGGTGAACCGAGCATGGTACGAAAGAGAATCCAACGGGGGTGGATGTGTACTAAAGAGACATTGAAAAACAAAGATAGGCTGGAAAAGAATGTAAAACCCAGATGGGTGTTATGTTGGATACATGTTCCCTTGATTGGTTACTTCAGAAAACTTCATCAGTATAAACACACAATTCCAAAGAACACCTTGGGATAATCCTAGTTCTTAATGTTGCACTTGAACAATGATATTACAAAAAAAGCCTAAGAAACATGCATTTAGATCTAATATACTCCCTAGAAAAAACAAAAATGGTATCAACAAAAACCTAAATTTCTTTCCGTTACCTTTGACTTTAGATATCGTCTTCTCCGTTCCAAGATGTAAATGATGGCCTAAAAGTGGGGCAATGGTTGTGGTGCACTGGAAAAGGGTGAATGGTGCGGCGCGTCCGCGCCTTGCTATAACCCTAGTTGAATATCTTAACGCACTTACTGCACCTGAACAATGAGATTTCCATGGAAGCCTGGGAAATATTCATTTAGTTCTAATATGCTCCCTAGAAAAGAACAAAAAATGGTATGAACAAAATCCTTTATGCTCCTAGAGAATACATTGTTTTTTTTTCTACCTTTGACTTTGGATCTCGTCGTCTTCGTCCAAGATGTAAAAGGAGGATGGCCTGGGCAGCGACTGTGCTGCGTCGGAAAAGGGCGGATGGTGCAGTGCGTCAGTGCCTTGGAATACCACAATCTCACCTAACAGGAAAACATAGATGATGGATTTACGAGGGCAAACATATCTAGAGAGTGGAAGTGGTGGCGGTGGATGGAGGAGAAGATAGTTAGATCTGGACAATGTTCATGGTTGCCGATGGAGGAGAACATAGTTAGATCTAAGGAGTGGTGGTGGCGGCGGCGGGTGGAGGAGAAGATGGTTAGATCTAGACAATATTGATGGTTGTAGGTGGAGGAGAAGATAGGTGGATCTAGATAATGTTGATGGTTGTGTCGTGTGGGGGGAGGTGGCTTTATAACCGCATGGTTTGGGACTAGGGATGCGACCGCGATCCGCGTGATGCGGGGTGCGGGCCGTCAGATTGGAGATGGGTGGTCGAGAATGGGGTTAAGGGGGTGGTGCGGATAGGTGACGTGGCGGGGAGGCGTGTTTCTTTTCTAAGGGTGAGGCAGGGCGCGATGATGTGAGGAAGGCGTGCGTCTCGGGTAGGTGGATGCCAGTTGGGACCGGGTGTTTTTTTGGATGGATTGCTTTTGCGCGCGGTGTTGCTCGCTGCCGCAAATTTTGGATGGTTATCTGGTCGATCGGCCCATGAGGTGTGTGGTCGTGACGAGACTTGTGTGAAGGCGTAAACTTAGATTATTGCTAGACAATTTGGAAAGCGTATTTCTATGTTTTCCACGATCAATTGATACGAGGCGTGCTTCTTTCAGGTATTGTATAACACGCCTTAACAAAAAAATACTCCCTTTGCTCAACTATTATCTTGTTGTTTCTCAGCAGCGGCCGTCATGCCGCACAACACCTCGACTTGCCCCCACGGTCTCGGAGCGTTAGCGACATAGCCGCCGACGTTTGATGGTAATGACGCCCCTCCTCTCGTTGTGTTGTGTTTCGTGGTCGCTTCTGCACTCTATATTTTTCTTTCTGATCAACGTGGCGCTCAGTGGTGGCAGAGAGGAGAGAGGAGGCGGCAAGGGCGAGGAAGGAACTGGGGTTTGGGGGGGCGAGATGGAAAGGACTTTTTCTGTTTGCCATTTCTGGAGATAGACGAGACCAGGGGTTTTAATAGTTTGAAGGACATCCAATAGAAACTTTGGTGTATTATCGGGGCAATTCTCGACGAACCAAGGATGGTTCGAAAGAAAATCCGACAGGGGTGGATGTGTATTAGAGAGACATTGGAAGGGAAAAATATATAGGTTGAAAACAAATTTAAATCTCGAGTGAGGTGGTTGTTGTGTTGGATACATTTGCCCTTGATTAGCTACTGCATACAACTTCATCAACATAGACACACAATTCTAAAGGCCAAATTGGCAGAATCCTAGTTGAATATCTTAATGCTCTTACTGCACTTGAACAATGAGATTTTGACAAGAAGTCTGGGAAACATGCATCTAGTTATAATATAATCATTAGAAAAAAATGGTATCAACAAAAATCACTTTCATGCACATAGTGAATAAATTGCTTTTCCTTTTTATATGAGAGAGGGGAATTTTTTAGATTAAACTTCACATTCATGCTTACAAATTTGTGGTGAATTTAAACTTTCATTCAAATCACTGAGTCAATTTGCTATAAAATTTGACATGACCTTTGCACTTATTTAGAGTTTTATTTCATTCTCAAATTAGAAATATTATGAAGGACTTAGAAGTTAATAGTACAATTCAATATGAATTGGAAATTTATTTATAAATAATAAACAACTGAATAAGGGAAAATCAAACTTTATTGATAATTGGGAAATAATACAAAGTTATGTTGCAAAAAAAATAAAGGAAACTTTATTAGAAAAAAGTACCATTGCAAATTCTTACAAAAAGAATGAACTATAGTAAATCTATCTATTTTCTATCCTATATAAATATATATAAATCTTCAAGATCTTCTTCATTTCCAAAACCTGCAAAAGAAGCACCAAAGGAAAAAGAAATTATTATTGTTAAAAGCGCCCCCTCCTTCATGGAGGGATAGTAAGACCGAGCCCACCTCCTTCCTCTTCTCAGTTTCCCAAGTCGTCCTTCGTCTCGGTTCTAGTATCGCATTAGATCTCTAAACTGAAGCCAGATTGAGCTCGCCGTTGCCGATGGGTCGTCGGCGTCGGACTGGACGTTGGGGGGCCGATGTTTTGTGTGGTTGGGAGGAAGGGAGTGTGTTGGGTTCGTTGGTGGGTGATGTCGGCCCCGCATCCCTCGCCTCGTGACTCGTCGTTGCTGCCGTTCTGATGTGTCTGTCACTAGGGGCGTGTTTGGTTGCAGTTTGCTATAGTAGCTGCATTGCATGTCCATCTCCAGCCTGCCTGGTTCTTCATATGCAGCCTCATATGCAGCAGATGCAACCTATTTTGTTGCCTGCATCGCATGAAGGGGCTGTTGGGAAACGCAGCATGCAATTTCAAAAAATTTCCTACGATCACGCAAGATCCACTACAAAAAAATACACTTCCGTGATGATACGTGTTTGTCAAAGTAGGTCACGTTTTCTATCATGCATGTACATCCATGACGATTTTATGACAGAATCAAGATAGTCATACGTGTCGTCAGAGAAGTGTTGCATGACATTACCAAATTTATCATCACGGAAGTGTCCACTTCCATGACGATAAATCACGCGTCACAGAAGTGCTTTCGTCAAGAGTGACCGACACGTGGCATCCACCGTAACGGAACACCGTTAAGCTATCAGGTCCGGTTTTGGATCCGATAACCCGTTAAAAGCCCCGACCAATTAGGATTTTCCACGTGTAAAATCATCATTGGCTGGAGGAAACACGTGTCGGCTCACCGTTGGGACAGATGTCATCCACTCATTGGACCCAAAGTGCCTATGATACGTCGACACATGGCACGGTCCAACAGAGGCCCATTCCTGTGAAAAGGCCGGCCCGTTTGACTTGGTCAAAAGGTGGCGGGCCGGCCCACGACAAGCCTGTTAATGGCATGTTCGCATATATCCCATTTACAGCCCGCTAACCCAGGGCCTGTTTACGACCTATCAGAATTAGGCCCAGTAGTGTCATCTGGGCCGTCCAATATAATCCAGCCCGTTTTAACTTCCGGCCCATGTATGGCCCATGACGTCTTTCGGCCTATATGAGGCCCTTAGTAACTCTCGACCCATTAACGGCCCGTGGTAAAACTGGCCCGTAATGAACAGTGTATCACTTTATACCCATTAATGGCACATGGTGAAACTGGCCCGTAATGAACAGTGTATCACTTTATACCCATTAACGGCCCATTATTCCGTTGGGCCGTTTCCAGCCCATGTTATCTTTCGGCCTTCTCAGGTCCCATTTATTCTTGGGCTCATTTCTAGCATTCGTTTACTTACGGCCCGTTACTGTCATTTTCTGCTTGTGGGCCAAATTCAGCCCGTGGTTACAGTCGGCCCGTTTGTGGCCCGTTAATACATTGGGCCGTTTTCATAGCGTCATCAAATACGGCCGGTTAACGACGACCCGTTATGGTCGGCCCATGAACGGACGATTTCAACTCTAGCCCATTTACGGCCATAATGTGGTCTGTTATTGGCCCATGTTTGGCCAATCGAACATACGCCCGTAGAAGGCCCATTGATGATACGGCCCGTAGAAGGCCCATCGTGTCTACGGCCCGTATAAGGCCCATTGTTTCTACGCCCCGTAGAAGGCCCATTGTTTCTATGGCCCGTAGGAGGCCCATTTTAACTACAGTAAATATGTAGCACATGGTTATTGTGGCCTAGTTTTAAAAAATAGGTTATTGCGGCCACTAGCAAACCGCGGAAAAATAACTGCATTGACTACAAGAAAACAAATAAACAAGACAATAAGGAAATAAATTAGCAAGCAACTTACGCTAGGCTATCATGGCTATTACACATATTACATCCACTGGGCATCAAAGTTCGCCACCAAAGGTAAATATAGGGAACAAAGCGACATATAAACGCTGCAAAGAAAACAAGTCCGTAACTGAAACCACTTTAGAAGAGCTCAAGAAACAATATCACAGGTACCCATAATGTCGGCAAGATGCTTAGCAAGCTTATTAACTTTCTCTTGTTTGGCGCTTAAATCCTCCAAAGACTTCTTTGTTGCACCAGAAAGTATGCATCCGAATTCTGCAGGGACTTCCTCAGTCCTTTGGCTTCCTGTCGCATAACATCTGATCGATGTCTTTCAACTTGAAGATGAGACTCAAGAGGCCGAACTGATTCAGGCAGCGAGTTCGAAGAGCTGGTGCCAGCAGTAGTAGCCAGTAACTCAAACACTACATCAAGACAAGACTTTGGGGTTGTCTCAGTGCCTTCAATATTTTTATCAGCTTTCTTGGAGACCAACAGGGATGTCTCACTATCTTGAACCTTATCTGCATTACTTCCTTTACCATTGCATAACGGGGTACTCTTCTCCAATATTTTATCTGCGTTCTAAAAGAGAAACAAACAAACACATCACAGGTTTACAATGTAGTATATGAAACTCATTTTGGTAAACCAGTTCAGTAGCAAGGTGGACATGATAACAGCATGAAACAGACATATATCTATGTAGTATGGTCACTGTGTGGTCTATATCATTCTAGTTTATGTTGCCAAATCAAGATAGATATAGTTCGAATCATATCTATTTAAGACAAAGTAGCATAGAGAGAATATAAGTGTGGGAAACTACACAGCAATAACAACACTTGTAATGTGCATGGCATGAGAGCATAACTGTTTATTCAATTGAAACTGAAATCAACATAGAGCAAGTTACAAGAGCAAACACGTTAAAGAAGCAGGTTTAAAACATACCTGTTGCGCCATTGGAGTTTAAATTGCATCCTTCAAATTTGAAATTAGCTGGTATGAGTAAATACAGTGATGCAAGAGTAAAGTAGTATGAACCATAGCTATGGAACCTGACATGAGAACAATTCTTCTTCTGCTTTAAGCGTTGACTTGGGGTTCGAAGTGGTGGTTGACGGTGTCCTGGACTAGGGGGTACTCATCACATCGCCTCTCGATCAGTTGGATTGGGCCGAGGACCCCCATGGCCATATACTCATGGGCCAGTTCGGACAACTGCCACATACAAGGAAGATTCCACAAGACTTGGTGATCAAGACAAGGACTCCTCCCCACCGGCGTATTCGACTAGGACTCTTGTTATCCTAGGCCTCTGGTGCATTATATAAACCGAGGCCAGGCTAGTCGATAGAGATATACAACAATCATAATCATAGGCTAGCTTCTAGGATTTAGCCTCTAAGATCTCGTGGTAGATCAACTCTTGTAATACTCATATCATCAAGATCAATCAAGCAGGAAGTAGGGTATTACCTCCATCGAGAGGGCCCGAACCTGGGTAAACATTGTGTCCCCCCGTCTCCTGTTACCATCGATCCTAGACGCACGGTTCGGGACCCCTACCCGAGATCCGCCGGTTTTGACACCGACGTTGGTGCTTTCATTGAGAGTTCCGCTGTATGATCGGCAAAAGGATCAATGGCTCGACTGTAGATCAACTGCGACGTCGACTTCTTTGTCACTGGCTCGGCTGGTCACCTTGGCTGGACCAAGGACTGCACCCTACCTCCGATCGTCATGTTCGGATAAGGGCCTTCATCAGCATCAACTCCTTCCTCTATCAAGATCATGGAGGAATCATCCAGGGAGCCCGGGGGCTCAACGTCAACATTGCCCTCGGGCGACCGTGCTATTTTTCTGGACAACGAACTTGTATCCGCCGCCACCACCTCCTCAAGTGTCGTTTTAACGATTGCTTCAGTTGAATTGTGTGGAATTGAGTCTACAACAACCCTGGAAAATTTCGTCGAGTTCCGACGGAGGAATCTCTGGCAATCCGCGATATACCGGAGCCCTGTCAAATCTGGACGGGAATCTGGACGAGTTGAGGGCATGGTGTCCAGCTTCTAGCTCGGTCGTCCTTTAGAAGATCCAACCGTTGATCGGCTGCAGAATTCCTATATCTACCACCCCTCAAAATTTCCTTCTAAAATGTTCATCACCTCTGCCTTGGTCTTAAACCACTGTCAAAAGTGATGCACAAATTTCTAGGTCACTCTAAGGTCACTGGATTAAATCTTTAGTTATTTGAGTTTGGGCATTTAAATTATATAAAATATTTCAAATGCTCAAATAACCCCAAACTAAAATGTTCCATCTTGGATATATTCCAAGTAGTGGCCATGTGCAGTTGGTGATTTTTGGAGTTGCCTAGGTATTTTTAGAAATGCAACAAACCTATAGAAATAAAAATAAAACAGAAACAAATGAAAATCCTTTTACCTGGCCTCACCTGCGCGGACCACCTGGCCGGCCCAGCTGGCAGCCCAGCCAACTGGCCCAGCCCACCACCGCAAAGCCTCTGTCGCCTTCCTCCTCGCGCTAGTAGGCAAGGGCGCGTGCCCGGTGCGCGTAGCCACGCGTCGCGCCACCTCCTACTTCCCGCCGCTTCCCCAACGCGTCTGTGAACGCCATGACACCCCCGGACCCTCTGCACCTCTCCCCTCTCTCGCTGGACCTCCTCCCCTCCTCTGGCTCTCTCCCTCGCACCACCCGAACGCGCCCGCTGTTGCCGACGTACACCACCGCGGCCACCGCCTCCCCCTCGCCCCTCCGACATGCCTAGGAGCTCCGCCACCGTCGCCTACGCCTTCCTGTTGACTCACGCGACTCCAAACGCCGCCGAACGTCGTCACCGCAGTCGTCTTATACCTCAGGCAACCGAGATCGCCGGCGCCCATCCGTCGTCTACGGTGCCTCCCCGAGCCTGCTGATCCCTCCATTGGAATCCATGTGAGCTTCACCGCCTTTTCCCCTTCTCCCCGTGCTCTATTTCCCTCTCTAGCCGCCATTCCCATCGAGCCCGAGAGCTCAGCTCCGCCGGCCATGTCGCCGTCGTGGCCACTGTCACATAGAGCTGCAACCGAGCACATAGCCATGCTCAGCGCAACGCCAGAAGCCCAAAACCCCCTCCAGCTGCTCTGCCAGTGCCCATAACACCGAAACCGCCGAGACCCGAACTCCGGCCGCCGCATTCGTGCTCGCCGCCGTCGACTCAGACCACCCCAGCTCCTCCCGCTTGGCCTACTAGATGCGCGCGAGCCCCAGCTACGCGTAGGACCAAACCGCGGTCGATTTGGTCGACCGTGGGCAAATTCCGACCCCCTCCACCGTCTCGGCTTTCAACGGCGACGAGCCGTGGACCAAGTCCGGCGAGTTTGACCCATTGACCTTGACTGGGTGGGCCCAGGTTGACTTCCTCCTGAGTCTATGACAAGTGGGGCCCGCTCTGCTAATTAACTTAGGTTAACACTAACTAAATTTAGTTAGTTTAAATAACTGCTGACACGCGGGACCCACTGGTCAGGTTGACCTGGACGTCCCCTTTGACCACTGACGTCACCCTGACGCACTGCTGACGCAATTAATCTTTTACTGGATTTATTCTTTTACAAGAAATTCCAGAAAATAACCAAAACTTCTAAAAATCATAGAAAATCAACCGTAGCTCCAAATCAAACAAATTATATATGAAAAATGGTCAGAAAAATGCAATCTATCCATCTGTACCATTTTCATGCATGTTTAAGCAACTTATACCTACTGATCAGGTCAAATCAATTAAGTGGCATTTGAATTTCACATATGAAGTTTGAATTCGAACCTAGGGTTCAAATCAACTCCATTTAATATGCTGCTAGTTGCATTAGCTCAAAACACATTCATATTGCCATGTCATAGCATGCATCATATTGTGCATCGCATTGGTCGTGTTTCTTATTTGTTTGCCGGTGTTGTTCCCCCTCGGTAGACGTTGTACCGACGTTGTGATCGTTGACACTGATGAAGACTCAATGCTATCTTGAAGTGCTGCAAGCAAAATCCCCTTGTTCATTCCGATACAATCCCACTCTCTTGCTCCTGCTCTCTTTTACTGCATTAGGACAACAACGATTCATCTGTTACTTGTTGCGGTAGCTGAACCCCTTTATCCTCTGCATGACCTGTCATTCCACAGTAAATAGATGAAACCCACTAGCATGAGTAGGAGTTGTTTGAGCCCTGTTGTGCCTACTCATTCATGCTTGTTTGTCATGCCTGCTACTTCTTAGAGTTGAGTCAGTGCGATTCATCGAGGATGAATCATAGGTGTGTGAACATGTCCCTCGTGTGTGTGAGCAAAGTGTGTGAACACGATTTGGTAAAGGTAGCGGTGAGAGGCCATGTAGGAGTACATGGTGGGTTGTCTCATTGAAACCGTCCTCAGGAACTGAGTTCTGTGTTTGTGATCCATGAACAGTTACTACCACACATTGGGATCCGTAATTGACTCTCTCGGCTTCTTAACCACCCTTGTCCTCTGTCCAGGAGTTGCAATTAGTTTCTGGTGTTTGTAGGATATGTGTTGGAGGCCGTATGGCGCTGACCCTAGGGGTGGGCTATGATGCGGTAGATACACCGTGGCACGGTGTACCGGGCGCCCGTTTGGGTGTCTCGGGAACCCTGCTCACATCGTTCGGGGCCGTATGTGGAAACCTCGGCCGTATTCCCAGCGGATGGAACCTGAATAGGCGATAAACCTGGACTAGAGACTTGAGTGTTTAGGTAGGCCGTGGCCGACACCCTCGCCAGGCTTCCGCTTGAAGGTTGCCGAGATACATGAAGTGTACATGGCGGTAAGTGGCGAGAGCGTGTGTGAAGAAGTACACCCCTGCAGGGTTAACATCATCTATTCGAATAGCCGTGTCCGCGGTAAAGGACTTCTGGGTTGCTTATATCAGTTCATAGAAAAGTGAAAGTGGATACCCTAAAATACGCAAGATAAGCGTGAGTGCTATGGATGGCGTTCTCGTAGGGAGGCGGAGCGGATCCATAGTGGTGTATTGGTTTGGTGAATATGTTGACTCGTGTGCGCCACCTCAAAAGAGTTACTTTCTGTTTTAGTTCAGGATAGCCACCGAGTCAAAGCTGGCTTCTTCTTTGTTAAACTCCACCACCCCTTTGTTGATACCGATGCATATGTAGTTAGTTACGATGTAAGTCTTGCTGGGTACATTTGTACTCACGTTTGCCTATTTTATGTTTTTGCAGAGAGACTTGGTCTCGCTAGTAATTCAGCGTGGACTTGACGTTTAGCTTGATACCTCAGCTATGATCTTGTGCCCTCGGCAGATCTCGGTAGATAGTCGGGCTTAGCAGCCTTTTTCATTTGTAGATGTACGTACTTCGGACATGTTAAGCTTCCGCTTGTGCTTTGACTTGTATGCTCTGAATGTTGGGTCGTGAGACCCATGTTTGTAATATCTCGCTCCTCGGAGCCTATTGAATAAATATTTTAGTCGTAGAGTTATGTTGTGATGCCATGTTGTATTTACACATATCGAGCATATTGTGTGTATGATTGAAATGCTTGGTATGTGTGGGATCCGACAATCTAGTTGTTTATCCTTGGCAGCCTATCTTATGGGGAAATGTAGTCTAGTGCTTCCATAAGCCATAGTAGTCCGCTTCTGACCCGGTTCACCGGAGTCCTCGCTAGCCCAAAGAATACTTTCAGGACACTTGGTGGCCGGCATGTGTTTCACTTCGTTCTGTGTACGTCCTTCGAGGAAATGTCACGCGGTGACATCCGTAGTCCCGCTTAGCCTGCTACAGCCCGGGTTCCCGAGTCACATTAGCCAGTGCTACAGCCCGGATTCACACGCTCAATCGACATGCTCAAGTTGATTCATGTATGCCTGTCCCCATGGGTTAGTGCCGCTTTGGGTTCACGACTAGCCATGTCGGCCGGTTCTCTGTCATATGGATGCTAGCGACACTATCATATACGTGAGCCAAAAGCGCAAACGGTCCCGGCCATGGTAAGGCGACACCCGTGGGAATACCGTGCGTGAGGCCACAAAGTGATATGAGGTGTTACCGCTAGATCGATGTGACTTGGAATCGGGGTCCGACAGCTTTGGTATCGAGCTTTGTTGCTGTAGGATTACCAAGCCAAACTGGTCGAAGTTGAGTCTGGAAATGCTTTAGTTATATAAAGGAATTGATTTTGGAAGGGAACGTAAGGCTCTTTTTACTCCTTATACCTTATGCCCTTCTGACCCGAGTCATCCTCTTCTCTTCTACGGGGTTTAAGAACTAGGCCTTCTCATCTATCTATCAGGATGACGTGTTACTAATCCATAGACCTATAGAATTGATAGTTTCAAATCTCAGTTCAATTTTTACTACTTCCGTATGTTCATAGCTGGTCTCAGAACCTTGATATTGTGATGTTGAGTGGTCATGCCACTATTTTTCAGGATGTCTCAAATCATTTTGAGCATTTACAGCCGTTATGCCGTCCGAGTCATCCCAGGTTTCTAAATAGTCTGATGCATTTGCAAAATTCCTTTTTATCGTTCTGAAGATCCTTTTGTGCCAGATCGACCACACTAACTAGTGTGTTGAGGTATTTCATTGCCTCAGCATTTATGTTGGAGCTATTATTATGACCCTAGGTGTCTAGAGTATCACCTAGTAATTTAGCCATGCTTTGTGTTCCCAGTGTGATGATTCTGGCCGTCATTCTCGAAAGCATCCCGTGATGCCACTTAGTTAGTAGGTATTCTACTCCTGGGTTGTTGAACCCGAGATTCACCCTACTTACCTCATGTCGATAGTGTTTGCTAGTTCCTTTAGGATATTAGTAACCTTTGCGATAGTCCTCGAGGTCCGTGGTATATCCTTCTTCCAAGTACCATGAACCAATAAGGCAGAAGTTCTTTGAATTAAAAGATCACAATCAGAGTACTCTTGAGGAGTTCTCCATTCATAATTGTGAATCTTATCCGGAAGAAATGTTGAGCTTCGCTCGACATACTAATCTATGCCTCCACAACTCAGAAGGTTATACGATCTTGAGTTGTCCCCCCTCAGTTATATTCTGACCTTCATCTATCAATTGATAGTCAAGGGTATGTGTGCGATCGTGTTTATCGATGCCTATCCTTCTTGTGGTCCGTCAAGCCATTCTATTCCGGAATGACTAGAAGAAACAAACTCCAGTACCTCATCCATATCTAGGATTGGGTCAAAGCAGTTGTATTCCGTAGATCAAAATGCCAACCCAGCTTTTGGTTATGTTCCACCTGGAGTGTTACCATCTTTATGTCAAGAATTTCATGAGAATTGCACAGCCTCTTATGAATTCTTGATACAGTGATACTCTCGCCATCATTGATTCATTCCTCGGTTCCGTGTTATTGTAACCGGAATACCGACAAGTGAACTGTGATGCGTGAAATCAATACCCCTAGCAACTCCATTGCTTGGTAGCTAATGGACAATAATTTCATTCTTAGCGTGTTGGTTATTGAATCATCATCCTAAGATTGATCGTGCTACCTAGTCCTTATTTCTGGTGCACTCTTCGATCAATAGTTAGGATTATTCAGTACCTTGCTTATTTGATCATATCGTCTTGCTCTGAAAAGCAAGATTGTTCTCGAGCTTAATAACATGTCGGTGGTTCGTGATTTTCCGGATATCTTCTCAGAAGTATTACTAGGTTGTCTCCTGACTGTTATGTTGAGCCCGTGATCAAGTTGGTTTTCCTCTAAACCAGCCATTCTCCAAGAATCTGTGTTGGATACCCCTGAGCTAGTTGGTTAAGCTAAACAACAACCTGGAGAGTTGGAAGGTGAAAGCTTGTCCGACTTAGTTCATCACTAAGGGATATCCTTGTGTGTGTGTGTGTGTGTGTGTGTGTGTGTGTGTGTGTGTGTGTGTGTTGAAGAAGGATGATATCTCCATCATTTGGTCCTCGTGATCAGTTGTTGGATCTATTGCCTTATCAAAACTTTGACTTGAGTATGGGCTATTGTCAAGTCAAATCAGAACCAATGATGTTCATAATGTTGACTTACTCGTGGTTGATCCCTCGAGCATACACCATTACATCTTTTGGTCTGACCAATGCTATCACCGTGTTCACATGATGGTTGAAGTCCAGTGATATGGAAATTTCGATGAGTTGCTGTTGAGCCCATCAGCAACATCTTGTCTCCCCCATGATCCATGTGGAACATTAAAGCTAGCATTGGAAACTTTTGTAAGCATTATCTTCGTGCATGTTCATGAAGAATATGTTGGATGAAAGAGGTGACTTACTCTAGTTCATGTGCATTTGAAGCAAGTTACCGCCGTGAATTCGAGAAAGTTTGTTTTTGCTTCCTCTGGTACCATCCCAAGTCAGTCATGCATGTGCGAAGTATGCTATGGTTTGATAGGCTCGCAACCTTCATTCCATATGTATCCCTAGCACACCAAGCCACTAACTGATTTGTTCAAGGAGAAGAAGTTCCTTCTTAAGAGCATGCCTTATGCAAGGACTTTGTTATCCTTGATGATGGTTCCCCACCTAAACTCGGTAGTGTTTTGTTGTAAGACTACCATGTGGTCATGCTTGTCCGGACGGTGTGTTCACATGTGTTTAGCAGAACCAGCTCATGTTTTGGAGCTTGCTATCTTAGTTCATTCCTCGAGAATCTCGCAACACCATCTTGTCGAATCGTGTTGCAAACTTTCTTTCAGACATGCCGAGTCTGAAGTATCCTATCACCAATCGGATCTGAATCTCAGGCAGATATGATGGTTGGAACATTCCCAACAGACGCGTCTTGTTCCCAGCTTGCACCGCCATTGTACCAATTTCCCATGGGCTGCCCTTCTCAGCAGTTGCTGTCCAAGATCATCTTTAAAAGTGGACTTGTCATGGGTCCCATCCATTTCCGATGAAAAGCAAAATCATCCATTGCGTTGTCTTCAACAAGGTAGTCCGCATCATCCATCCTAGTCCGAGTATGCCATTTCTTCGAGCTCTTTCAAATGATCAATTGTAAATTGCCTCATTTGGTGAGAAGAGTTTCAATGATCTCTGGATCAAAAGTAATTCTTTTTGCCACTTAAGGTAACAAATCTACGAGTCACCTTCCCTAAGGTGCCCCGTTATGGAGTCATGACATTTTCCCTCGCTACTTTGAAACCCTCGTAAAATTGTTTCTTTCGTCCCTCCTGATGCATGTTTTGCCTCTCCGCTCCAGAGATGTTTTTATGTCTCATTCCATGAGTTGATCTTGTGATCATTAAGATGATCCTAAGTTGCTCGAACCTCAGGAAGATCGATTCCTCTAAAATTCTTCCTGTTTACTCGTGGTCATGTTGGATGTAGTTCTCAAAGAAAGACGTCAAGATCAATTTGAAGCAATGAATCAACATCTTCGAGAAATGCAATGGATCATGAAGACTGTGTCAGTTTCGTGTCCCCTCTGTCTTCTTACCTCACGTCTTGAATCTCGAGACGAGATTCTTGTTTAGTGGGGGTGAGTTTTCACATCCCTAGTTCTCGTAATGCTTAGCACTTGCAATAGAGTGCTGCATCATGTTTAAATTCTTTTGATTTTGAAATGGGGATTGATCAAACCCTAGCACCAGATCAAATCAAATAGGTTCAACATAAAAACATTTTCAATGAACCTGAAATGCCATTCTAAAATGTTCATCACCTACGCCTTGGTCTTAAACCATCACAAAAGTGATGCACAAATTTCTAGGTCACTCTAAGGTCACTGGATTAAATCTTTAGTTATTTGAGTTTGGGCATTTAAATTATATAAAATATTTCAAATGCTCAAATAACCCCAAACTAAAATGTTCCATCTTGGATATATTCCAAGTAGTGGCCATGTGCGATTTGGTGATTTTTGGAGTTGCCTACGTATTTTTAGAAATGCAACAAACCTACAGAAATAAAAATAAAACAGAAACAAATGAAAATCCTTTTACCTGGCCTCACCTGCGCGGACCACCTGGCCGGCCCAGCCAACTGGCCCAGCCCACCACCGCAAATCCTCTGTCGCCTTCCTCCTCAAGGCCAAGAGGGCAAGGGCGCGGCGCTGGCCACGCGCCGCGCCACCTCCTGCTTCCCGCCGCTTCCCCGACGCGGCTGTGAACGCCACGACACCCCCGGACCCTCTGCACCTCTCCCCTCTCTCGCTGGACCTCCTCCCCTCCTCTGGCTCTCTCCCTCGCACCACCCGAACGCGCCCGCCGTCGCCGACGTGCACCACCGCGGCCACCGCCTCCCCCTCGCCTCTCCGACATGGCTAGGAGCTCCGCCACCGTCGCCTACGCCTCCCTGTTGACTCACGCGACTCCAAACACCGCTGAACATCGTCACCGTGGTCGTCTTCTACCTCGGGCAACCGGGATCGCCGGCGCCCATCCGTCGTCCATGGTGCCTCCCCGAGCCTGCTGATCCCTCCATTGGAATCCATGTGAGCTTCGCCGCCTTTTCCCCTTCTCCCCGTGCTCTATTTCCCTCTCTAGCCGCTGTTCCCATCGAGCCCGAGAGCTCGGCTCCGCCGGCCATGTCGCCACCGTGGCCACTGTCACATAGAGCTGCAACTGAGCACATAGCCGTGCTCAGCGCAACGCCATAAGCCCAAAACCCCCTCCAGCTGCTCCTGCCGTGTTTCGCAACACCGAAACCGCCGAGACCCGAACTCCGGCCGCCGCATTCGTGCTCGCCGCCGTCGACTCAGACCACCCCAGCTCCTCCCGCTTGGCCTACTAGATGCTTGGCGAGCCCATTCTGGCGTGGGACCAAACATGGTCGATTTGGTCGACCGTGGGCAAATTCCGACCCCTCCGCCGTCTCGGGTTTGGTGACAGCGAGCCATGGACCAAGTCCGTGAGTTTGACCCATCGACCTTATTGGGTGGGCCCAGGTTGACTTCCTCCTGAGTCTATGACAAGTGGGGCCCGCTTTGCTAATTAACTTAGGTTAACACTAACTAAATTTAGTTAGTTTAAATAACTCTTGACATCGCTGGGACCCTTGGTCAGGTTTACTCGAGGCGTCTCCTTTGACCACTGACGTCACCCTGACGCACTGCTGATGCAATTAATATTTTACTGGATTTATTCTTTTACAAGAAATTCCAGAAAATAACCAAAACTTCTAAAAATCATAGAAAATCAACCGTAGCTCCAAATCAAACAAATTATATATGAAAAATGATCAGAAAAATGCAATCTATCCATCCGTACCATTTTCATGCATGTTTAAAGAACTTATACCTGCTGATCAGGTCAAATTAATTTAGTGTCATTTGTATTTCACATATGAAGTTTGAATTTGAACCTAGGGTTCAAATCAACTCCATTTAATATGTTGCTAGTTGCATTAGCGCAAAACACATTCATATTGCCTTGTCATAGCATGCATCATATTGTGCATCACATTGATCGTGTTTCTTATTTGTTTGCCGGTGTTGTTCCCCCTCGGTAGACGTTGTACCGACATTGTGATCGTTGACACTGATGAAGACTCAATGCTATCTTCAGAAGTGCCAGGCAAGCAAAACCCCCTTGTTCATTCCGATACAATCCCACTCTCTCGCTCCTGCTCTCTTTTACTGCATTAGGACAGCAACGATTCATCTGTTACTTGTTGCGATAGCTGAACCCCTTTATCCTCTGCATGACCTATCATTCCACAGTAAATAGATGAAACCCACTAGCATGAGTAGGAGTTGTTTGAGCCCTGTTGTGCCTACTCATTCATGCTTGTTTGTCATGCCTGCTACTTCTTAGAGTTGAGTCAGGTCTGATTCATCGAGGATGAATCAGAGGTGTGTGAACATGTCCTACTGTGTGTGCGAGCAAAGTGTGTGAACACGATTTGGTAAAGGTAGCGGTGAGAGGCCATGTAGGAGTACATGGTGGGTTGTCTCATTGAAACCGCCCTCGTGAACTGAGTTACGTGTTTGTGATCCATGAACAGTTACTACCACACATTGGGATCCTTAATTGACTCTCTCGGCTTCTTAACCACCCTTGTTCTCTGTCCAAGAGTTGCAACTAGTTTCTGGTGTTTGTAGGATATGTGTTGGAGGCCGTGCGTAGCGATGACCCTAGGGGTGGGCTATGATGCGGTAGATACACCATGGCACGGTGTACCAGGCGCCCGTTTGGTGTCTCGGGAACCCTGCTCACATTGTTCGGGGCCGTATGTGGAAACCTCGGCCGGACTCCCAGCGGATGGAACTTGAATAGGCGATAAACCTGGACTAGAGACTTGAGTGTTTAGGTAGGCCGTGGCCGACACCCTCGCCAAAGCTTCCGCTTGAAGGTTGCCGAGATACATGACGTGTACATGGCGGTAAGTGGTGAGAGCGTGTGTGAAGAAGTACACCCTGCAGGTTAACATCATCTATTCGAATAGCCGTGTCCATGCGTAAAGGACTTCTGGGTTGCCTGTACAGTTCATAGACAAGTGAAAGTGGATACTCTAAAATATGCAAGATAAGCGTGAGTGGTATGGATGGCGTTCTCGTAAGGAGACCGGAGCGGATCCATAGTGGTGTATTGATATGGTGAATATGTGGACTCGTGTGCGCCACCTCAAAAGAGTTACTTGCAGTCGTAGCTCAGGATAGGCACCGAGTCAAAGCTGGCTTGCTGCCGTTAAACTCCACCACCCCCTTTGTTGATACCGATGCATATGTAGTTAGTTCTGATGTAAGTCTTGCTGGGTACATTTGTACTCACGTTTGCCTATTTTATGTTTTTGCAGAGAGACTTCGGTCTCGCTAGTAATTCCGCGTGGATTTCGACGTTTAGCTTGATACCTCAGCTACGATCTTGTGCCCTCGGCAGGATCTGGTAGATAGTTAGGCTTAGCAGCCTTTTTCATTTGTAGATGTCTGTACTCAGACATGTTAAGCTTCCGCTTGTGCTTTGACTTGTATGCTATGAATGTTGGGTCGTGAGACCCATGTTTGTAATATCTCGCTTCTCGGAGCCTATTGAATAAATATTTGAGTCGTAGAGTTATGTTGTGATGCCATGTTGTATTTACACATATCGAGCATATTGTGTGTATGATTGAAATGCTTGGTATGTGTGGGATCCGACAATCTAGTTTTTTTTATCCTTGGCAGCCTCTCTTATGGGGAAATGTAGTCTAGTGCTTCCATAAGCCATAGTAGTCCGCTACAGCCCGGTTCACCGGAGTCCTGCTAGCCTAACACTACTGCTCAGGACACTTGACTGGCCGGCATGTGTTTTACTTCATTCTTGTGTCTGTCCCTTCGGGGAAATGTCACGCAGTGACATCCAGAGTCCTGCCTAGCCTGCTACAGCCCGGGTTCCCGGAGTCCTCATAGCCAGTGCTACAGCCCCGGATTCACATGTCAATCGACATGCTCAAAGTTGATTCATGTATGCTGTCCCCATGGGTTAGTGCCGCTTTGGGTTCACGACTAGCCATGTCGGCCCGGGTTCTCTGTCATATGGATGCTAGCGACACTATCATATACGCGAGCCAAAAGGCGCAAACGGTCCCGGGCCATGGTAAGGCGACACCCATGGGAATACCGTGCGTGAGGCCGCAAAGTGATATGAGGTGTTACCGACCTGATCGATGTGACTTGGAATCGGGGTCTGACAGGAGACTTTGGCGTCACCAGTCAACCGACTTTGTCACGTTAGCTGGACCGGGGGCTTTGCCTCGGCGAGCCAACCTTTACCAGCATCGCCATGCCGTCGCTTCACCGCCCATCAGGCAATGAGAATGCAGATCGAGTCCCAATTTTGGGAGTCACTTTTCTTTGGATTGCTACAACAAATAAACCAGGTGCTATTAATCCTAGTATTTTTTGCTTGTTTGGGTTTATTTTTCCCATGGAATTATTACTCTGGTTTGTCCATCATCTGTACACAAGTCTATCAAATGATGACCGCATTAACGACGGTCGCGTGGTGGTTCGGTCAGTTTCCATACATAGTTCGGCGAACGCCGCATCCGGAACTCGGACCGGCCTGTGAATTCAGGCTTTGCCACACATTTACCGCATCACGACGACGCCCAACATCGACATTGACTTCGGCGCCAGGCCATATTCCTTTTATTACTCACTTTGCATAAATTATTTATGATGCAAAATTTTTTAATTTATCATTATTATTATTATTATCTCCGGTTTGCACTATTTTTTGTGCACAGGTAAATGATTCGGGTCGGGCAGTGTTTTCACCTCGGCGTACTGACATACCACGTCACCTCGGCTGGACGGGGGGCTTCGTCAACACCTCATTAACCCACGCCGGGGACTTCGGCGGCCTGCATTGGTCGCGCTATGTCACCTCTTCGGAGTGTCGAGTTCTTCGCTCGGCCACATCGGGCTTGGGGGCTGAGACCTTGTCCCGCACCAAGCTCGGACCGCATCAATGCCGAACACATTAACCAGCTAAGTCGCTTTGACGCTAAAAAACTCCCAGTTTTAAATTTTGTTTGATTCGACCACGCATACCCTTTTGGCAAAAATTGGCTTGTGAAAAACTTCCTTGTCGAAACTTTGTTTGTGACACACAAATTCAGATACCCCGTTTACTTGGGGGCTTCCTTTATGAAGCTTTTCCTCTTGCATATGATTATACTTGTACGGCTTCATTCCATGTTCATGTATTACGCCACAATATGCACCATATTGACTTAAGCGATTTGCAAGCTGGGTTGCCTCGCTCCTGTGTTTACCCCTACGTTCCCGATTGTTCGGCTAGGGAGTAAAGGGAGCACCTCTGCGATTGTCACGATCGGGTCATCCGAGCCGAACCTCAGACTGGGTGAAGCCGAAAGCTAGCACTCTTATTGTTTTCAATTATGGTCGGCACACAACGGAACTCATGAGTACAAAAAATCTATTGCACAAGTCTCATAGTAACAATGAGCACCGAAGAAAGGTATCGGTGGGGGTACTATTTTCTTTGAAGATTCTTCTTACACTTCGTCAGTAATATAGCATAAGTTCCCTGAGCGCGCTTTGTCTGTTACAGCCTTATGGCCTGATTGCCTGGTTATCGGAAACACCGTCGATATTCTCGATAGGTGGAGTACATAACACTTTTCGGCCCTTGACCGAAGAGGGAGAAGCCGACGGTCGGTTAAGACGCATATAAAGTTCGGGTGAACACAGATATGATATAAGTATTTTGGTACATACAATCATTATACATAAAATTCTTTTACCCAAGTCACTTGGGGCTCTTAAATTTATATGAGCCGTTTTATAATAAGTGTTCTTCTTCTTAGTCGTTGAAAAGTTTTTTTATTTATTATTTATCACTCCTTTTTTCGACACGAGTGTGTGATCACTAGCCGGGGAGCCTAATTTCTCTCTCAAAGCCGCTAGAGCTTAGTTTGCTAAGCTGGCCTAATGAGAAGTACTCCGCCTTCGGGATAGGAGGTTGAAGCCGTAGGCTGACCCGCTTGAGGTCTTGAGATAAGATGTGTCATGATAAAGCACGACAGAAGCACCTTTTTTATCTAAGACCAATTTTCGATTTGGCACCGAACACTTGATCTAGTTCGGGCATCCAGTTTTTACTGAAGTTTTCGGTTTTCCAAGCCTATGGCACTTTTAAATTATTTGTGTGTTTCCAGCATTAGTCTCGTAGTGCAGCGCCGGACACCTTTAGGGATTCGGCAAAAACATTCTCGGACATTGCTGTATATGCATCGGTTTCGAATTGCGTCTTTGGTCAATAGTTGGGTTGCCCGGCTCCTGTGCTTGCCTCCTACATTCTGCTTTGTTCGGCTAGGTGCGCAACAGGAGAACCACTGCGATTGTGCTTCCAGCTAGCATAGTCAAGCGCCTTAGTGGAGAAAGCCAAAAACCGACTGTCACAATAAGCGTAAACTGGTCAACGATCCGATGACTGTGTTAAATGACGGGCCGTTCATAATATTGGCCAAAGTGTTTACGGCTTGACCTCGACTGTCGCCGAACACTAACCGGAGGCTAGTAACTGACCTTCCAACTTTAAGCTCCTATGACTAAGTGAAAGTTATAAAGCCCGCATATCTGTTTGCCTCGTTTCTCCTAACACAACCGCCTCTGGGCACCGAGACGTCGGCTAAGGGTTGTTTTGTTAGTGCGGAAACACCCTGTGTAGTATCTACCAAGGGGTAGAAGCCGATGATGGGCCACTTTCAACTGATAAACGGTTGCAATGGAGTCAGAATAATGATGTAAAGTACTTGGATACATAGAATCATTACACATAATCTGTGATTTTACTCTCGATATCGATCCTTAATTCGGCCACCCGTGCCCACCTTAAGGCTCGGGGGCTACTGGGCTTCATGCTCATTATTCATAAATATTAAAGGGGCACATCGATCCCCTGATCTGGTGTTGCCACCCGACCAGTGTCTCGGGGGCTACTACATTGCCTATTCAATGCATAAAATCCAAAGGGCTCAGTGTTCGGCTTGATCGAACTATGGGAAAGCGCATCTTTGGACAATAATAAGTACCATCTGGACCTATCTGGCATCAAGCTAATATATCACGGCGACTTCTCACGACCCTCTCTCAAGGGCCCGTCCGCTGATCTTCATTATATATTACACTGCGTTTCTATCCCTACGTATGTTGCCGAGCTAGGAGTTGATCCTCAGGCCGATTTCGCAAATCGACCTGAGTCTCAGGGGCTACTAGGATCAGCAGTTTTATGTTTTCCTTCAAGTGCATCTCGGATTTTAGACCGACACACACCTTGAGGGCTACTGGATATACATATACTGGCTATATATCTCGGTAGAGAATAAATTGCACCAATAAAAAATATTCGCAAAAAATCAGCCCACGGTTGGGGTGGTGCACCACCTTGGAAGCAGTCCGGCATAAAGCTCGGGCGCCAGTGGCTGGCTCCATAGAGGGCATTTCCGGCATTAGGCACAACTATACTCCTTCAACTTTTTAGAACCAAGGTGGTCTATGATACCTCGGATACAGTCCGGCGTTGGAGCTTGGATATAGTCCGGCGTTGGGGCTCGGATACAGCCCGGCGTTGGTGCTCGGCTGCAAAATATACCTCAAATATAGTCCGGAGTTGGGGCTTGGACGCAAGAGGACACTGCCGCCCGAGAACAACTTCAAACCCGAGGTGTGGCATAAAAATAACAAGGCATTGATAAAGGCTGGAAACTTAAAGGGGCTCCTCGGATACCCCACTTGTAAACTTGTCGAATGCATTTCGGCGATCTTCAGTATCAAAGATGATAAGATTTGTTGAACCAGTTTTCAAGACCGACAACCGAAGATGAAGAACAGTTCGGAAGAATCGAGGAGCGTCCCCAACTTCAAGACCGGTTCAGGGGGCTAATGACGGTGTTCTGGACTAGGGGGTACTCATCACGTCGTCTCCCGATCAGTTGGATTGGGCCGAGGACCCCCATGGCCGTATACTCATGGGCCAGTTCGGACAGCTGCCGCATACAAGGAAGATTCCACAAGACTTGGTGATCAAGACAAGGACTCCTCCCACCGGCGTATTCGACTAGGACTCTTGTTATCCTAGGCCTACGGTGCATTATATAAACCGAGGCCAGGGCTAGTCGATAGAGATATACAACAATCATAATCATAGGCTAGCTTCTAGGGTTTAGCCTCTACGATCTCGTGGTAGATCAACTCTTGTAATACTCATATCATCAAGATCAATCAAGCAGGAAGTAGGGTATTACCTCCATCGAGAGGGCCCGAACCTGGGTAAACATTGTGTTCCCCGTCTCCTATTACCATCGATCCTAGACGCACAGTTCGGGACCCCTACCCGAGATCTGCCGGTTTTGACGCCGACAGTGGTCCTCGTGCTTTGGGCACTGCAGTTGCCTTACTAACTGCTCGTGTTTGGGATCTGTGGTGGAGACGGTGTTGTGTCAAGGGGAACTGGGTTACTATCTGCTGGGGTTGGGGGTTAGAAGGGGTGTAGCTAGTTCTCTGTCCAACTGGGTTGGGGTACAATCTGCGTGAGTCTGGGTTATGTGTGGTGGGGCTGGTTCTTGGGCAAGTACAACCGTGGTTCTATCTCCATCGATAGGTAGCACGATCTTTTCTGAAGACCATGTTTTTACTCCCACAGATACTTCCATCACCCCCTCCAATTGAAATGGCTGGTAAACAAGAAAAGTAATTGAATGTACAGACATTGTAAGATAGACAGGTGCAATGGATAGTAGGGAAGAAAACAGGGCATGAAATAATTCACATTTATGTTGTCTAACCAAACAGAATAGCATGACATAATTTCACATATATGATGGCTAATTAAACAGGATAGCATGACACAATTTCGCATGTATGATGACTAACTAAACATGATAGAATAGCACACTTCAAAATATGATGACTATGTAAACAGGATGACATGATATAACTATACGATGTGTCTATTAAACTGGTTTGCATGCCATAAATCACAAACATGCCGTCGATGGAAACATGATGGCATGATATAATTCACGGATAGAATGACATAATTCAAAATATGATGACTATGTAAACATGATGAGATGATATAAGCATATTATGTCTTTAGAAAATGGGTTGGCATGCCATAATTCAGATACATGCTGTCTATGTAAACATCATGGCATGATATAATTCAAATATATGATTTATATACTAAGGAAGTGAGAAGAGGGCAATCGCATATATGATGTGTCAACTAAGGAGATGGCATTCAATATCGTGTATATGATGTAAAAACTAAGCATTGCAATACAACATATGCATGATATGAGTAATATAACCCTACCAAGTTTGAGCATACACCTCAGGGGGATAATAGGACTGGTCATCTGCCTCTGAATACTCCTCTGAAGAGCTATCTGTAACCAGCAGCTATCTGTAACCAGCAAGATATCTGCTTCAGCAGGTAGCATTGTCTGCTCTGAAGACCTTGTTTTCACTCCAGATTTCTCCATCACCAATTCAAATGGCTGATGCACGGGAAGAGCAGTTGAATATACAAACATTGTCGACAAAAGCAATGAGAAATACAAAAAAAAGGATGGCATGATATAATTCACATATATTTCGCTTGGCTAAACAACATGGCATTGCATAATTCACATATATAATGCCTTGCAACAAGATAGCATTGCATAATTCACATATATAATGTCTTGCAACAAGATGGCAATGCATAATTCACATATATGGTAATTAGACAGTACACATGTGGCATTCACACAAGGCATGTCTAAACTAAGCAAATGACATAGCAATGCAAGATACCATACGCACGATATGAGCAACATAACCCTGCCAAGTTAGAGCATGCACCTCGGGGGATAGGACTGGTCATCTGTCTTTGAATCCTCCTATGAGGAGCTATCCGTAACCAGCAAGACATGCGCCGTCGAGATAGCATTATGCGCTTCAAGACCTTGTTTCCACTCCAGATTTTTCCATGACCATGCCGAATGGCTGATGCACAGGAAGAGTAATTGAATGTACTAAAATTGTTGACAAATTTAACACGTAATAAAAAAATGATGTCATGATATAATTCACATATAAGATGACTGGCTAACCAGGGTGTCATTGCAAAATTCACATATATGATGCCTGGCTAAACAAGATGGCATTCCATGATTCACATATACGATAAAGAAACTAAACAGATGGCATTGACACAAAGCATGTCTAAACTAAGTGGATGACATCTTTGATGTATACAGTAAGCAATGCAAGGCACCATATGCATGATATTACCAACATCAACATGTCAAGTTAGAGCGAAGACCTCATGGGGTAAATAGGAGTGGTCTTCTGCTTCTGAATCCCCCTCAGAACAGTTATCTTCCTCTTGATTACGATCCAAAATGGGTGGAGGGGGGGCTGCCTTTGCGCCCACCATGGAGCTTATCGCCCTGCATGAAATTTTATTGCCACGCAAGGCTCGTCTCTTTTTCTCTACATGTTCAGTTCCATTGTGTACAATAACTGACATGCATAGGAATAAAACATAGTGAGATTATGTAAGGAGTGCATGCAGAAATCCAGAGTGATGGTAGCAAACTGTGGACAGACCCAAAACCAATGATAGCAGGCAGATAATAGTTTTAGTTAAAAAATACAGACAATGGCTCCTTAATGTTTGTTTGCACCCAACATGAAACTCATAGTAGACACCCGAGAATAACCAGATAGTAGACAGATAGTACTGATTGCTGCCCCAATATGTACCCCACAACCATTTAAAAACCCAAGTTTCAACATAAGTTTGGACCTGACTCAGAGTCTAATAGGTGAGCACGAGTCTAATAGGTGAACACGATGATAAAGTAGCATGTCATCATATTAAGCGATGCATAACATAAGCAGACACGGAAGAGTGCGACCTCTATTGCGGACCCGTGTAGTCCTCAAGGTCATCTGCTCAGTTGATGATGGTAATGCAGTTGTCGTGGCTGCCGGTGTCGGGAAAGAAGATCTGAGGCGGTGAAAGACAGTCTGGAGAGTGGATCCCTGCTATGGTGAACCCTTACGTCGTTGGAGCAGCTGAGCTGGGGTGGAACACAAAGACCGCAGAGCAGGACAAACCACACAAGGTTTTCTTTGACACATATCTGTAATAGAAGTAATTGTGTAAGGGCTTGTTTGAATTTGAGGATTCTACAATGCAGGGATAGGAAATAGACAGGAATAGGATAGAAATGCACGTGCAAAACAGAGAATTTAAAAACACATGATTTCTGCCAATCTGGGTGTTTGGTTCACAAGAATTGGAAGATCATAGGATGCAAAGAAGCATGGTGAGATTAAGTCAAACCACAAGATACGGTTATAATGCTATTATGCTACTATCTCTTAGTCTTGTGCTTCATGAATAGGAATTTGAAAAGGAGGACAAGTGGAAATTAAAATTCCTACGGTTTTTCTTTCAAGGAGACACTAAAGGAACAAATCCTACAGTTTTCTTTTGCACCAAATTCATGAAAAGTAGTACCATACGAAAATTTTCAATTCCTATGTTTTTCATTCACTTTTCCTTTCAAGCACTAGCGATTCTAGTAGGCAGGCTTGAGCAAGGAAAAGCCTACACTAAAAAAATGTTTTTGTGCTACTTCTATTACTTTGGACCCATGCCACTGCCCTACTAGCTCAACTCCCAGGGCCATCGATAAATGCACAGCTCAAACACGCCGGGATAAATAATGATGGCGTTCAAGAGAGTCCATCACAGATAGCTAAGTTGCCTGGTACCTCACTGCTTGTCATATAGTAGGATAAAATAATCGTATTTCCCATTACTCCGTGTGCTCAGTGGACAATATATATAACATGTAGAGTAAAAAAGAGATTCAACAAGTGTGCAACCTCTTTGGCGAAGCCATGTAGATCTCAGCGTGATTGGGTTGGCCGGTGAGGATGCTGCAGCTGACTTGGCTGTCGGAGGAGGGGAAGAAGATCTTAGGCGTCTGGAGATGGAGCCCGAGTCTTGCTCACTGTGATGGAGGGTTTCATCGTTGGAGCAGCTCCGGTGAGTTGTACGACGCCGAGGCTGAAGCAGGACAAGAGAGACAATGTTAACCTGAGTGGAATTCTAATAGCATCTCAATAGACGACATAAAATACATAACCACAAAGTGCTAGATGTAAAATACATCAGCCGCTCATCTCTGAACTTAACTGTCGAAACTGAATTTAACTGTCGAAACTGAACTTAACTGTCGAAACTGAATTTAACTGTCGAAACTGAACTTAACTGTCGAAACTGAATTTTGTCATTGTAAACTGAATTTCATCATTTAAACCGAACGCACTATAGGTGAGGCTACACGTCAGTCGATTGACTTTTCATCTCTGGTCAGTCGATTTTGCAGCCGTTGGATACGAAATCAAGGGCCTACAGTTCATCTTCAACCTCCACCCCCTGAGCCGCCAGCCACCACCGGCCAAACAGCCGCCCCCCGCCGCCCGCGGCCGGCAGTGTGCCGCCCCACCTGCCCCGAAAACACTCCCCACCGCCGGTCCGCCGCCGCCCCGGCCATCCCTCTAGACCCCCCCGTGCCGAGCTTTTTCTTCGGCAATCCCCACGCCACTGCCCCACCACCGCCGGCGACCACCGCCCCTACCCTGAACCCTAAGATAGATAGTGGGTTACCTCTCCAGCGAGCCCCCCTCCCCGCTGCGGCTGGTTCTTCCTTAACTCCGGCGAGCCCCTCACCCCCTGAAAATTGACTTGAGTCAAAAGTCGATTCAGTCGACTGAAGTGCAGCTAAATCGGAGCAGCATCGCAAGCAAGAGCACGAGCGAGAGCAGCAGCGCGAGCAAGAGCAAGAGCAAGAGCAGACCATGCAGGGGACCGAGAGCAAGAGCAGAGTAGCAGCGTGAGCAAGAGCTAAAGCAGCAACGGCTCCTACTGATGTGGACGTCACCGCCGAGGGAGCGACGTCGTGGAGGAAGTGGCTGGCGACGCCGCCGTGGATGGAGCCGCACCGTGTCGGCTCGGGACCGAGCGCCGGTAGGCGGTAGCACCGTGAGATCGAATCAAGAAGAAAATGCGGCGATTAGTGTACAACCTCTTTGGTGGCGCCGATTAGGCCGCAGCTTCATCCGAGGAAACAGTGATGATGATGCTCTTCCGGTGGTGCAGGTGAAGACGGCGTTATGGGAATGGAGGTGGCGCGAAAGATGAGGGGAACGTCGGGGCAGCTCCTTGGAGGTGGAGGACGGGGTGGCTGAACCGGCGGGACGACCAGATCAACGACGGATCCTCATCCGGTACGGTGGATGAGGGACGTTGAGGTGTTGCTGTGGACGACGTCATCCGGGAAGAGGCTCCGGCTGGGTGGCGGGCAGAGGAGGGTGTGGGGCTTCGCGGGTTTTCCCGGCCTTGGTGTACGAATGGGTGGGCGGATGGGATGGGAGTGGGGAACCATGGCTTAGGGACGCTCTTGTCTGAAATGTGGGGTAAGTTATGAAAGTACCCCCACCGATTTGAGGTGGCTCTTTCGGTTCAGGGGTATCACAGGCATTTCGCGTGTCGGGATTTCACAGGAGGTGGGAGTTTTCACACGCGTTGTAATTTTGGAATAGCAAGGCGCGGATTGATATGGAGGGAGTTGTCGGAGCACAACGAGACAAAGATTTATCTTAAATATTTCAGGGTAACATGGCGCGGGTTGAAGAGGCGGGAGTTTTGCAGCAAGATAGACAGAGACGCTAGCTTGAAATTTCGGCATAACAAGGCGCGACTTGAAATTTCGGGAGAACAAGCTTAACGTGTACAAAAAAAAAGACAATTTAGACTAGTATTATATACTACGTACATTGTGTTTAACACGCACAACACACACACATACACCATTTAGACTAGTAAGGTACACGTGCATTGCATGCATGAGATTTGGCAACCAAATTATGAATAAATGCCGCATTATAGCATGTAAGCTTTGAGTCATATATGCATGATGTAGATGTTCGTTTAATTCTTATAGTTCATTTCATTCAAAATCATCTAGTTTTTATAAGAAAGCTAATCTATTTTAGGATTCATGGAACTGCGCGTTGTAAGGCATAAAGTAAAAACAAATCATGTTGAAAAACATTTGGGCAATTCTGACACGGAAGATTCTAGAACAAAAAAGAAGTGCTTGTGTTTTGAGGTTTGTGCATTATGCTTAAGTTCAACCATAGAGTCTTCTAGATTGTACATGTGGCAAAATCTGGTGGAATCTAGATGATATCCAACGGCTAGTAGTGCTCAAATTTGCTAGCTCTGCACCATCGGATTGGCCTCATCCAACGACCATCTTTCAAAGTTAAAGTTATCCGCACACTGAACCCGAGCGATCGATCGATGACTGTTAACTGAACCCGATCGAGCGATTCCTTCGCTACTGCTGCTAACTGAAACCGATGGATGCTGCCTCTCTGGATGAACTGTGAGCGTTGCGGGGGGGGGGGGGGGGTTGGATAAACAGTTAGCGGTGGCATTGCCTCTGGATGAACATGACCCCGTGGTGTGGAGGGCTGGATGAATAGTAGACGGTGGAGGGGTGCCCGTGCAGGGGTGGTTGAACAGTAGCCGGTGGAGTAGCGCACGGTGGAGGCTGGATGAGCAGTCGCAGGTGGAGGCTGGAGGAGGTCGACGGTGGATGAACAGTAGCCCGTGGAGGCTGGAGGAGGTTGACGGTGGAGATGAACAGTATCCTGTGGAGTCCCGTTTTGCGGTACGCCACACCCCTCCCGATGAACAGGACCCCCATTTTGACCGTAGCACTCCAACACAAGTCCGTTTCGTCCGTTTTGCGGTACACCACTCCCCTCCCGATCAACATGACCCCCGTTCCGACCGTAGGAGGTCCGTTTCCTCCGTTCTACGGTACGCCACACCCCTCCCGATCAACAGGACCCCCGTTTCGACCGTAGGAGGTCCATTTCCTCCGTTCTGCGGTACGCCAGGCCTTGTTTCCATCGCCTGTTCTGTCCAAGCCCTCCCGATGGACATGACCACACATTCTGTTCCGACCCAGCCGGTTGGCTCCCACGCGTTCCGTTGCCTCCCGATGAACACGACGCATTCCGTTGCCTCCCCATGAACACGAAGACGACCTTGTTTCTCCGTTCCGACCCAGCCATGTACACGAGCCCTGGCCGTACGTATGCGCGAGTAGGCGTTCGAGAACCCGCCCGTATGTAGACATACGTGGCCGTATTTTCTTTCTTGCACACTGGCCGCTGTACGTACGTGTACATGCTACGTTCGCGCCTCTACTACGACACGTACGTGCCTCTACTACGACACGTGCGCGCCTCTACATCGACCAGTATATATGTACGTACACGTTCGTGACCAGAATGACAATGCTACGTATGCTTCGACCAGGTGGGTCCCGACTGTCAGGCACTTCCTTGCCTGCGAAGATGTAGCTGGTGGGTCCCAGCAGTCAGGGGGGGCGAATCGTTTTGGTTTTTTTTTGCCCGGACGCACTTCCTTGCGTGCGAAGGTGTAGCTGGTGGGTCCCAGCAGTCAGGGGGAAATGTTTTTTCACAAAATACGGTGCCCCGTCCGGTGGGTCCCTGCTGTCAGGTGGAGGAATAATTATTTTGCGCATAATAAGGAGGCACTTCCTTGCGGCCGCCGTGGACCCAGCTGTCAGCCTCTCCACGTACAGTCCACGCCCGATGGAAGCCGTTCCTTGACCATGTTGACCACGCCGCACCGAGAGCACCAGGGCGGTGGACGACGGCGAGGCCTAGGAAGGGGAAGACGCGGAGCCGGGGAAGACGCGACAGTGGATGCCCACGCGTAGAGGAGTACGAGGGTTCACTGGTTCGCTGCGGTGTGAGGCTGCCGTCGCCGCAGAATAATAGGGGGTGTGGGTGAGTAGAGGGATGGCCTGGCCAGCGGTGGGACTAGTAGGGGGCTGTGAGGCCTCCGCCGCATCACAGCCGGCCACGGGAGGCAAGAGCACGAGGCACGACCGGCGCTGGTTTGGGCGCCTGGAGCAAGAAGACCAGAGGTTGAAGAAGCACTACGGCCGTTGGATGGACATCGTACGGTCACTGGAGCTAGAATCGTGCATATTGACTAAGTTGACAAAGCCCTCCGTCTCTGTCAACTTAGTAGGCCCACAAGTCAGCCTGCCACTATACTAGGTCCCAGCTAACAAGGGGAGTATTCATTTTTTTGTGCGTAATAAGGAGGCACTTCCTTGCGTGCGAAGATATAGCTGGTGGGTCCGAGCTGTCAGCGGCGGTAACGTTTTTTTTCGCGAAATCTGAGAGGCCCTTTCGGTGGGTCCCTGATGTCAGGTGGAGGAATCATTATTTTGCGCGTAATAAGGAGGCATTTCCTTGCATGCGGGCCGTGGACCCAGCTGTTGGCCTCTCCACGTACAGTCCACTTCAGATGCATGTCAGTCGTTGACCACGTTGACCAGGCCGCGCCGAGAGCACCAGGGTGGTGGACGACGGCGAGGCCTACGAAGGGAATGACACAGAGGCAGGGAAGACTCGACAGTTGTTTCCCACGCAGAGGGGAGTACGACTGTACGAGGGTTTACTGGTTCGTCTACCGTCGCCGGAGAATAACAGCAGGTGTGGATGAGTACAGGGATGGCTAGGCCAGCGATGGGAGTACGGTGGGGTGGTGAGGCCTGCGCGGCAACACAGCCCGGACATGGGAGGAGGGAGCAGTCCCACGGCGCTTGTTTGAGCGGCTGGAGCAGGAAGAGCAGAGATTGAAGAAGCACGACAGCCCTTGGATGGACATCCAACAGTCACTGCTTGTGCGTCAACCTTTTTTTAGGAAAGCCTCAAATCTGTGGAAAACAGCATACAACCCATCTGCCATTATTTCTAATAATTTACAGCCCATTTGTTAATTCTTAAGGTTTTTTTGGAGCCCATATTCTTTTTGTTAGCATTACAACCCATATTGTGGCCACGGGTAAAAAATTATACGAATTTTTGCATATTTCGGTGCGGTCCGAACTGTTTTTAATCCCAAAATTTCGACTCACATTCAAACTAATTTTAAAAATAAATGTACATCAATATAAAACGCAACAAATTCTCCACGCATAAAAATTAATGTAATTTAAAATCTCAAAATGAAAAAAAGATATTTGAAACTAATTGCTGGTTTGATGTGTTTTAAAAATGTACAGCCCATTTCTCATTACTGATAGGCCATTTTCTCGGCCAGCCGAATGAAACTCTCCTCGTCTTGAAAGATTTGCAGCCCAACAGGCCTGACAAAGCGACTTACTTGGCAAATCACAAAAAAACTGGGCTGTGGCCGTCGACCCAGCTGTCAGCCTCTCCACGTACAGTACTCTTCCGATGGAAGTCGGTCGTTGACCACATTGACCAAGCCGCGCCGAGACCCGAGAGCACCAAGTCGGTGAACGACAACGAGGCCTAGGAAGGGGACGACGCGGAGCCGGGGAAGACGCGACAGTGGATGCCCACGCGGAGAGTTGTACGAGGGTTCACTGGTTCGGCTGCGGCGTGAGGCTGCCGTCGCCGCAGAATACAGGATGCCCTAGGCCAGCGATGGGAGTAGTAGGGGCGGTGAGGCCTCAGCGGCATCACAACCGTCCACGAGAGGCAGGAGCACGCGGCACGACCGGCGCTGCTTTGGGCGGCTGGAGCAAGAAGATCAGAGGTTGAAGAAGCACTATGGCCGTTGGATGGACATCGTACGGTCACTGGAGCTAGAATCGTTCATATTGACTAAGTTGACAAAGCCCTCCGTCCTCGTCAACTTAGTAGGCCCACAAGTCAGCCACCCACTATGGTGGGTCCCAGCTAGTATGGGGGTATTCATTTTTTCATGCGTAATAAGAAGGCACTTCCTTGCGTGCGAAGATATAGCTAGTGGGTTCGACCTGACAGCAGGGGGAACATTTTTTTCGTGAAATACAGAAGCCCTTCCCACGTACAGTCCACATACAGTGCGTAATAAGGAGGAACTTTCCTTGCGTGCGACCATGGACCTCTTGGGTCCCAGCCGTCAGGCTCTCCACGTATAATCCTCTTCCGATGACTCTCGTATGTTGACCACGCCGCGCCGAGCACACCGAGGCGGTGGACGACGGCGAGGCCCCAGACTGGAACGACCCGGAGATGGGGAAGACGCGACAGTGGAGTGCAGACGGAGAGGAGTGGGAAACTTGACTGGTTAGGGTGCGGGGTGGGCCTACACTTGGCAGAGAATAACAGGAGGTGCGGAGTGGAGGGATGGCCTGGCCGTCGGCGGGTTAGCGTTTGTTGAGGCGCAAAACAACGCATTTGAGCCTTGAAAAGGCTGGAGCAAGCGATTCCGGTGGCGCTGGGGAAGAAGACGAGAGATTGAAGAAGAATGCCGCCGTTGGATGTAGATCCAACGCCTTCTTAAACCGACCTCTTGGCCCACATGTCAGCCAGTCCATTTGTTTTTTAGTCCATTTGGTGGGCTGGGTGAAATAATGATGTACCATCTATGCAGCCCGTTTAAATCCCATTTGCATTTTTCTCGAAATCCGTGGACTTTCTGGGCTGGGTGAAAATATCATGTTGGGCTAGACGGAGAAATGTTATAAAAACATAAACACATGATTGCATGTCAGTAAAATCTTTGCAAGCTTATGTACGCAATCATTAGGAGTTAACTCAGTTTACATCAAAAAAAGAAAGTGGGAGAACAGATAAAGTACAACATCTAGACCTTCCTGGCACGTTTGATCATGACGCTGCGGTTGTCTGTGTACTCGTCGGTTACGGGAAGCAGACACGCCCTCATGTCCAAAATCTGCCTGTACATGTCGTAGCATGCGTATGCGTCCTTGGCCGCGTAGGTTATGCAGGCTAGATTCAGAGGTACCTCCCACATGTTCAGGTCGTCTTCTTTCATGTTGGCGTATCAGGGTCGATGATGGTCTCAGCGAGGTCAACAACAGAGTCCTTCTCCTGCCTGTTGCTGATGATCTTGTATTGCTTCTGGATGTCGACAAGCTTGTTGCACCAGATAGCCGAATCATCGTGTTCTTCCTTCTCTCCACCATAGCGAAGGTGCAGTCGGCGCTGCCGATGAAACGGGCGAATGCTCCAGAACCTGGTGCAGCCACAGGACTGAGGCGAGGCAGAGCTTCACCCAGTCCGTATCGTTGGTGTACATCACATTCAACTTGGTGCAGCCATAGGACTGAACGGTGAACTCAAAGGGGAACTCCTCATCAAGTCCATATCCAGCAGGCTCACCCTCGGATCGCCATTGGAGTCTCTTCGGTGAACAAGTGTTTAGGCGGCGGCAGCAGTTTGTTTTTCAGCTCCGGGAACTGGATTCAACGATGGTGAGTGTGTACAAAGCGACAACAAGCATTACCCCTCCTCGTCGCTGCATGCCCGACAGAAGATGCACCCTTGGTGCATTCAAACGCCTCCATTAACAAACCTACTCCGGCCACACGTCGGTTCACGAGTGGGTCTGTATTGGTACTGTAATAACAGGAGTTAGTGGTCACTTTACTTAAATTTAATTAGCTTTAATAGAAATTTATACTTAAAACAAGCAATGCATTGGCTCGTTCTATCAGTGCCACAGGATCAACATGCACAACAATTAGAATTATTATTCTCGTGACGCTACGATTAGCACATTTGTCGCACTTTCACACGATAATACTACCAAGTTTGAACTGTTTGTTATGGTTGTTGTCCTCTGCATCATCATGCCGTGTTTCACATATTTCAAGATTCATAACCAACAAATAATATCCAAATAATAAGTACAACAAAGATGCCTACACATCTCATTGATTACCAGCTTGCAAGATTCAGAACCAACAAATAAGATCCAAATAATAAGTACAACAAAGATGCCTACACATCTCATTGGTTCCCAGCTTGCAAGATTCAGAACCAACAAATAAGATTCAAATAATAAGTACAACAAAGATGCCTACACATCTCATTGATTCCCAGCTTGCAAGATTCAGAACCAACCCATTAGAGCCTTTTGATAAAGTGAATATCAGGATTAAATCCATCTTGACTAGCCATGTCATACAATCAAAGAACTTGGGCGATGACCGTCACAACATCTGTAGTTGAGTATTCCTGTTTGCACAACACAAATAAGGAGACAGAGAGCATGATTTCACTTCAATAGCGGCCTCCTTGAACTCAACCTGCAGCTCCACTAGGATGAGGTCTGCCTGGAGTTCCATGATTCAATTCATGCGCCTTTTTCTGCAGTTCACCTGAAATGAAGCAAAGATTGCATCATTCAGCTAGCAAGAAGTACTTGCTCTCGTGACCTGGCAGGTTCTTCTTTAGTAGTTGCACTAAACTTGAGGAACATTAATGTTGGCTGTCCGGCTCATGTAAGGTGCAACTATAATTTTCTTATCCTTTTGTGCAGTTCCACTAAAATAAAGTGCCATTGTGGTGACAGTGACGGCTCCATCTTGCAAAGGCTAATAAAATGTTGCACGAGATTACCAGCAGAACTTGACGAAGATTTTGGAAAGTCCAGTCACCATTTTGTGCAGTTCCACCAAAATTGAGAGATGTTGCCCACGTGACATTTTAGTTGAACTGCACAAGACACTCATTCCAAAAAGGTGTTTTGTGCAGTTCACCAAAAGGTCACAATAGCAACAAGGTGAAATGGATATCCCTATCTCGCACAAAAGATAGAAAGTAAACAGTTGCTGGTCAATAAGAATATACAAAACATATACAAAATGAAAAGAAGCATCTTAATTATGTTCATGGCAATCACGCAAGGACAATAGAAATTTTAAAACGTCAACAATGCTTCATGTTACGAGAAGCATTACGATCAACAATGAGATTCCTCAAATATGGGATTACTTTAATGGTGGCATTGCTTGTTTACTGCATACAAGAAATCAACAAAGCAGCTAAAGTGTTGGTTTAAGGGCATGGGACCATGGGGACACCAGGACACTCGGCGGTGTAAAGGAGCAACTGACTTATCATCTTTGGGGAAAACAGCGGGAGTGCCATTTGTAACACGCTTTAATTGCATCTTATCCTTTGGAGGCATTAGATTAACAATAACACTTTGGTTATACATTTCCCTAAGGTATCAGTGTGATGGCTTCATTTTTCATGCGCCGTGATATTAACAACAGCATAAGGTTGGTATAAGGACATGCGACAGTGGACGCATCAACACAATGTACCTACAAGGAGGCATAAAGTGGTGATGCCGAGTTTGTTCATGCTATGTGAGGGCAGCAAATCTAATCCTGGAGATCTTTTACTATGCGAGGGCAGCAGATCTAATCCTGGAGACCTTTTACTATGTGAGGGCAGCAAATCTAATCCTGGAGACCGTTTACTATGTGAGGGCAGAAAATCTAATCCTGAGACCTTTTACTATGTGAGGGCAGCAAATCTAATCCTGAGACCTTTTACTATGTGAGGGCAGCAAATCTAATCCTGGAGACCTTTTACTATGTGATGGCAGCAAATCTAATCCTGGACATACCGTTGACTTGTCCACCACCGCCACTTTCTATCCTTTTTTCAACCAATAATAGATCTGTTCCTTATCCGGTTTATGCTGCGTTTTCCCATTATTTCCCTTTTCAACCAAGAGACCGGTTGGGTATCCGGTCTCTACTACTTTCACCATATTATTTCCTCTTTGAATCAAGTCCTAGATTCAAGCTACAACTTTCCCCCCTTTCTTTATTGTTTGAACAAAGCCCTAGATTCGAATGCATGAAGTAGCTTTACCTCTAATAATACTAAAAATGTAGGTTGCTTTGGAAGAGCTGATGGGAGTAGAAAAAGATGCACATGCAGACACGTGGGGAGCTAGGGCAGTAGAGCAAGGCCGCTTTCGAAGAACTTATACCCGAGGGTCGCCGGGATGTCGGCGGCGGTAGGTCGGATCTGCGGACAATACGCCAGGGAGGAAGAAGGGTCGGAGGACCTCCCGAGCCGGCGCTGTGTTGGAGAGAACGGCACGGGCAGAGGATCAGGCCCCTCCGGCAGCTGTGGGTTTCCTCCATCTGCGGTGATGACCGCGTGAACGATGCACCTTTTAGTCCTCTACACACACCGGCCGAAGGGATCCGGCCGGATCTATGACCAGCAGTGAGCAGAGAGAAAATGTCTCTACCGCTGTCTTGTTTATATCTGGAGAGGATGAGAGAATGAAGAGAGCAACCCTAGTAAAGCAAGCGCTCAGGCCCCTGCGTCCATATATAGTGGAGTGATTATCTTTTTTCTCTCCACAACAAGCATTTCAATTTGTGTACGTGGCATTAAAGAAAAGAAACTCTCTATTTAAGGTGACTACTGTACGACTCCTACTTACTAATAGTAGTACTACATTATTGTTCACTTGTGCTCCCTGCCCCTCCATTCATTGAACAACCCCACGGGTGAATAAACATATAGTAAGTACTGTATTTATATAGAAATAACAAGCTCAAACTATTTTTGCGTAGTTAAAAGTTGAGGGCGGGGCTTTTCCCGGGCAGTACGCGCCGCAGTTTAGGCGGTTTGACAAAGAGGCGAGGAGGGTGAGCGAGTGGCGGATTCTCAAACATACTGCTGGAAAGGTCAGGCTGTGCGATTTGATGACGCGTTACTACTGGAAAGACTTATGATATGACCACTCACTATAGTCATGAATTACTGGCGCTCCGACCGAGGTCATGCCCCCTTCTGTTCCGCACTCTAATCTGGTGCATGACACGTCGACCCGGATGCTGGTTCTCCCACATGTCGGAGTAGTAAGAAGGAGCAAAGAATGATGCGGTATATACAAGTACTATACTACGTACTACTCAGGTCGGAGGAGTGCGAACCACGGCAGCCCAGTGAACCAGCAGTGTGAACCACGACAGCCTAGTGAACCAGCAGTGCGAACCACGGTAGCCCAGTGAACTAGCAGTAGAAAACAATGTGGTGATATGGCCATAAAAAACAATGTGCTACGGTCCACACTGTAGCATGTCTGATAACACTCCTCTTTGTTTGGATCCCTAAGTTAGAGCTAGTTTGGGTTGAAATAGCCTCAAATTATCGAAACAGAGGGGTTAGTTTGAGCTAGTTTGCTCTAATCCAGCTAAAAAAACTAGCCCGGTGGAGAGGTTCTAATTGGGTTAGTTATCCTTGGGCCCACTAAAAGAGAACTAAAAAAATCTCCCTTGCCCGCACCAGATCGCCCCCCCTCTCACACGACTCCTCTCTGTTCCCCATAGGGCCACCCGCCCAAGCGCCGCTCGCCCTCTCTCTCCTCCGGCCGCCCTCTGCTTCCGGCCTCCACCGCCCTACTCCGGCCGCCCTCTCCCTCGGCCTTCGAAGGTCGCCCCGCTCCCCCTTCACCAGTCGTTTTTCTCCCTCTGTCGTGCGCGGCGGCGGGGCATCTACCAGGGAGGTCGCAAGAGGGGTGAGTTTGTTTGTTCCTTCTTTGTATCTCGGCCATATCATTGATCTTACTTGCTCTAGCGCTAATTCTGATTTGGAAAAGTAGATCCTGATCAAACTTGGTATAGATTTATGATGCACGCATGGAATTGTTTGATGCTACTTGAGGAGGTAATAAATCTTTCTAGAGGCCCAAAGATTCAGTTCACCTTTCTAGGTATTTCAATTTCAGGCTTGCATTATTTCTAGAGGCCCAAAGATTCAGTTCACCTTTCTAGGTATTTCAGTTTCAGGCTTGCATTATTTCTAGAGGCCCAGATATTCAGTTCACCTTTCTAGGTATTTCAATTTCAGGCTTGCAATATTTCTAGAGGCCCAAAGATTCAGTTCACCTTTCTAGGTATTTCAGTTTCAGGCTTGCATTATTTCTAGAGGCCCAAAGATTAAGTTCGATCGGTGACAGCGGCCCTGCTACCCATGCCGGTGTCGACCTCAACTCGCAAGGGCCAGCGTCGGAGGGGTTCCCGGGGCTTGGGCCCTACAGAGCCTTCCTCTAGAGCGACGATGGCAAGCTCCTCCCTCGGTGCGTGAGGGGCTTCGGGCTCCCTCCCTATCGTGAATGACTTCCGTGATGAGTTAGCTCATGCTTTGTTTCATGAAGTGTTTTTTTATTTTGTGAAGCTTGATTGACGACTTGTATGTTTAAGTGGGATATCTCATTTGTATGGACAAAGTAAAAATTATCATGTTTTGCATGCTTGATTTGTATAGATGGTTCGTTTATGTCAATTGTGAGCGGGAGGAGGCCACAGAAGAGCCGACCACACCAAATCCGGCAGGAAATAGGGTCCAAAGTAGTCAAATGATTGAGAAAGAGCATTTATTGTCAATCTAACCCTGCCATCCATACACCTCTTTGGTTTAGAGTTAGTTCAAGAATCTAACTCTGGCCCTGTTTGGATACTCTAACTCAGTTAGAGGTTATAGTTAGATTCTAACCCTGAACCAACCCTAAACTAACTCTAACCAAAGAGCTATGATAGGGTTAGATTGACAATAAATATTCTTTCTCAATAGTTTGACTACTTTATACCATGTTTGGATGGGAGGGGTAACTTTTTTTACTAATTTTTTAGTGGGCCCAAGAAAACTAACCCAAATAAGCTCCTCTAGTGTGGGCTAGTTTTTTGAGGTAGGTTAGATCCAACTAACCCAAACTAACCCATCATGTTTGGATACGTTTGGGTTATTTAAGCCCCAACTAACTAAAACTAACTCTAACTTAGGGATCCAAACAGGGCCTCTAACCTCTAACTGAGTTAAAGTTTCCTCGTCTCAGTTCATCGCCATCATACTTTCCCCATTCCTGTGTTTTCAGTATCCTGCAACTCAAAGAGCACTACAAAAAAAATACACTTCCGTGATGATGCATGTTTGTCATAGTAGGTCGCATTTTATGACAGAATCAAGATAGTCATACATGTGCTGTTGTAGAAGTGTTCCATGACATTACCAAAATTATCATCACGGAAGTGTCCACTTCCATGACGATAAATCGCGTCATGTAAGTGCTTTTCGTCAAGGGTGACCGACACGTGGCATCCACCGTAACGAACGCCCGTTAAGCTATCGGGTCGGGTTTTGGATCCGATAACCCGTTAACAGCCCGACCAATGGGGATTTTCCACGTGTAAAATCATCATTGGCTAGAGGAAACATGTGTCGGCTCATCGTTGGGACAGATGTCATCCACTCATTGGACAGAAGGCGCCTATGATACGTCGACACGTGGCACGACCCATCAAGTTTAAATGGGCCGGCCAAACTAAAGGCCCACAAGATTTTTCGGACCATAAAGGGCCGGCCCAGCTAAAGGCCCACGAGATTTTGCGGACCATAATGGGCTGGCCCAGCTAAAGGCCCACAAGATTTCATGGGCCATAATGGGCCGGCCCAGGTAAAGGCCCACAAGATTTTGTGTGCCATAATGGGCCGGCCCAGGTAAAGGCCCACAAAATTCTTGCGGATCATAATGGGTTGTAACGCCCCGGATCCGATGCGCCAGGTGTCTTTCAGTTATTCGTCGTTATTGCCATGTCATTTTCTTGCGTGTTGCACTTTGCCACGTCATCATCTGCATTTCATATCATGTTGTCATGTGCATCGCATTTGCATACATGTTCGTCTTATGCATCCGAGCATTTTCCCCGTTTTTCGTTTTGCAATCCGGCACTCCTATGTCTCCCGGCGCCCCCTTTTACCTCTTTTCGTGTGCGGGTGTTAAACGGTCTCGGAATGGACCGAGGTTTGCCAAGAGGCCTTGGTATACCACCGGTAGACCGCCTGTCAAGTTTCGTGCCATTTGGAGGTCGTTTGATACTCCAACGGTTAACCGGGTAACCGTAAAGCCTCCTTCTCTTTGCAGCCCAACACCCCTTTCAAAGTGGCCCAAAACCCAGCAAACTCCCCTCCATGCTCTCGGTCGTTCGATCACGATCGTGTGCGCGAAAACCGTGCTCCATTTGGACTCTCCTAGCTCCCTCTACCTATAAATATGTGCCTCCCGAAATTCATGGATCAATTCACCACGAAACCCTAGCTTCTTCCTCCTCCCGCCGACGGACACGTCCACCCGCCCTTGGACGTGTCCGCTTGTCCCACGCCGCCGCCACGATGGCGCGCCGCCACAGCAGCCGCCCGCCCATGACCCTTGAGGCAGGCAGCCCTCCTGCCCGGTCTCCGCCGCCTGAAGCCTCCACGCGCCGGACCCGCCTGACGCCGCTTCGCGCCTCCCGAAGCTTCATGGCGCCCGCCTCATTGGGCTTCGCCGCCGCTCGTCGCCGCAACCCGGCCGCCGTGCCGCTGCCGCCGCCGTGCCGCCCGGCCAGCGCCGCCGCCCCGCCCTCCGTCGCCTCGCCTCGGCCTCGCCGCGCCGGCGGCGCCTCGCCTCACCGCCTCGCCGTCCTCCTCGCTCCGTGGGAGCCATTCGCCGGAGCCGCCCGCCCTTGCCGGAGTCGGATCCGGTCAGATCCGTCCAGGTGGGACGAGATCCACCGGGATCCGATCCAAACGGCCCCTCTGCGTCCCGCATCCCCTCGTCCCAGATATCCTCGTCCCGTTGACTTCCGAAGGGTACAAATTTCGCCTAAGTCCCAAATTTTGCATATTATTTGCTCATGTTCATCATGCCATAACTCTCTGCATATTGCTCCGTTTTGTGCGTGTAATATGTCAAATTGTTCGACTCGAAGAGTAAATCGTTTCATTCCATTGCATCATGTTCATATGAGTCCATCTTGATGCCCGAAATGCTGTTAGAAGAGGGCTATGTGATGTTAATTTCAGATTCTTATCAGAACATGCACTTTTGTCATTTTTGCCATGATTGATGTGTGCACCCTATGAACCTGAGTCCTACATGTGTTTTGATCTAAGCCATGCCATCTTCACAGTGATGCCATCCATGGATTTTTTTGGGTCCTGTACTGTGTGCATCAAGCTTGTTAAGTAGGGTACTTGCTGTTGCTGTTTTGCATGTCTGATTCTGTTATATTTTGATGCTATGTTAACCTGCTGCTAAAAGTCATTCTATGCATAATCTGGAGATGTTCACTAAGGATGTTTTGTTCTACATGTCTTGCTCTATCGATCCATTCCCCTGTTTGAAATTATGGACTAGTCTAGCTTGAGTCAATCGAGCTCTACTTTTGCTATAAAATGTTTCCTGACAGGTTGTTTACATGTTATTCAATTTTGCCAAGGTTGTTGTAGCTGATCCGTGTATGCTATGATGTTGTTCTTGCCATGTATAGCCTCTATGCCATGTCTTATTACTGTGAGTTTCCTTGCCATGCCATGTATTGCTCTGTGGTGAGTGGTTCAAGCTCACCAACATGCCTACTTATTGTTGTTCCTGCCTTGTATGAATCTGTCATATAGCTTGCCATGTTTATCTTCTTGTCCTTTTTGGCTCATGGTCACTTAAGGACTTTTGTTCTATGCAATTAGTGGATTCATTCCATGCCTTTGTTTTCCATGTTAAGTTCCTGTAACATGTTGTTTGATAGCTCTAAACATTGCAACCTGATGTTATTTCTGCCTTGTCCTGTAAATTCTGTTAAGTCTGTGAACCTGATATTATATGCAATCTTGCCATGTCTTTTTGAGCATGTTCTAGTGATTTCTGGAGATAGCTCAGTGTTCATGTTTTGTCATTCTTTACCTGTACATCGTGCCCATGCCTTTTGTTCTCATGTTAATATGTTTTAGCTTGTTGTTTCGGTGCTTCCAATATGCCTAGTTGCTGTTTTGGCCAGATTGTTGTCATGACTTGTTTCATGTGTATGTGTTGAACCGTTGCTCCGTTTTGAGTGTGCTCTATATGAAACTTGCTTGATTTTGCATTTAGTATCATATTATCATGTCGCATCCATGTTTTGATGTGTTTGCTTGATGTTTGTATGCATTTTGCATCAATGCCATGCTTAACTTTTTTGCTCATATCTTCTAGGCCGTAGCTCCGAATTAAATGAACCTTATATGTAACTTGACTAGAATCTCGTGTAGATCATCTTTGTGCATCTTAACTTTCTGTTTAACAACTTGAACTTAAGGTTTATTCAGATCTGGACCAATTTCGAAATTTTCATATGAGGACTTACCGGAATTGTTCTATGTTGTTCCCGGCCTCATTTAAACTTGCTTTGATGTGTTGTTCTTGTTTGCATCATCTCTTGCTATGAGTAGCTTCATGTAGCTTTTTCATGCATCATGCTTGGTTGTGCATCATGTCTTGTCTATGTGTGGTGTATTTACTATGTTGTGTGCTTCTTCTCGATAGTTCCCGTTTCGTTGCGATCGTGAGGATTCGTTAAATCTCACGCTTGGTTCGTCTTCATGGCTTCATCTTCTTCATGGACTCGTTCTTCTTCCTTGCGGGATTCCAGGCAAGATGACCGCTACCCTAGATCTCATTACTATCATTGCTATGCTAGTTGCTTCATTCTATCGCTATGCTGCGTTACCTACCACTTGCTGCTCAAGCCTCCCAAATTGCCATGAACCTCTAACCTTTGTCACCCTTCCTAGCAAACCGTTGTTTGGCTATGTTACCGCTTTTGCTCAGCCCCTCTTATAGCGTTGCTAGCTGCAGGTGAAGTTGAATATTGCTCCATGGTGACCAGGATTATGTTGGGATATCACAATATCTCTTATATTATTAATGCATCTATATACTTGGTAAAGGGTGGAAGGCTCGGCCTTATGCCTGGTGTTTTGTTCCACTCTTGACGTCCTAGTTTCCGTCATATCGGTATTATGTTCCCGGATTTTGCGTCCCTAACGCGGTTGGGTGATTTATGGGACCCCCTTGACAGTTCGCTTTGAATAAGACTCCTCCAAAGAAGGCCCAACATTGGTTTTACCATTTGCCTCACCTATGCCCTTTTATTTCCCTTGGGTTTCCGGAGCCCGAGGGTCATCTTTATTTTAGCCCCCCGGGCCAGTTCTCCTCTAAGTGCTGGTCCAAACCGAGCGATGTCCGGCGCCCCCTGGGCAACTAGGGTCTATGCCAACCCGTCGTCTTGCTCATCCGGTGTGCCCCAAGAACGAGATATGTGCAGCTCCTATCGGGATTTGTCGGCACATTCGGGCGGCTTTGCTGGTCTTGTTTTATTGCTGTCGAAATGTCTTGTAGCCGGGATTCGAGATCGATCGGGTCTTCCCGGGGAGAAGGAATATCCTTCGTTGATCGCGAGAGCTTATCATGGGCTAAGTTGGGACACCCTGCAGGTATAAACTTTTGAGAGCCATGCCCGCGGTTATGTGGCAGATGGGAATTTGTTAATATCCGGTTGTAGTAAACTTGAAGCAAACTCTTCTAAAATACACCAACCGTAAAGCGAATCGTGAGTGTCTCTTTTCGTGGTTGATCGAGAGGAGAACACGGTTTCGGGTTATGTCTCGACGTAAGTAGGAGTTCAGGATCACTTCTTGATCATTAATAGTTGACGACCGTTCCTTTGCTTCTCTTCTCGCTCTCATTTGCGTATGTTAGCCACCATATATGCTTAGCCGCTGCTGCAACCTCACCACTTTACCCCTTCCTTACCCTTTAAGCTTTGCTAGTCTTGATACCTATGGTAATGGGATTGCTGAGTCCTCGTGGCTCATGACATTACTACACCAACAGTTGCAGTGTACAGGTTGTGCGATGATCATGACGCGAGAGCGATGCTTGCTTGTCTTGAGTTCTTCTTCCGCTTCTTCGATCGGGGATAGGTTCCAGGTCGGCAGCTGGCTAAAGGTGGTGGATGTTGTTTGAGTTTCTGTTTATGTTTCATCCGTAGTCGGATGTTGATTTTGTATATGATGTTGTTGATGTATTCTTGTGGCATTTGTGCCTTATGTATGTATCCCCATCTATTATGTAATGTTGATGTAATGATATCCACCTTGCAAAAGCGTTTCAATATGCAGGTCTATCCTTGGTGGGACCTTCGAGTTCCTTTTGGATAGGGTCGCATATTGGGCGTGACAAGTTGGTATCAGAGCCTCGACCGACCCTAGGAGCCCCCTTGATTGATCGTGTAGTTTGGCCGTTGTCGAGTCTAGAAGAAAACTGTTTTCAGAGTCTGGTTATATCGAGAGTAGGAATTCTTTTTACTCCTCAGCCCTTCGCCGCTTCCGTGAGGAATCTTGACGTAGGTGTTTTGAATTACTCCTCTTCCCCTTCAAATTTTTTCTTTAGGTTCACGCAGTTGGTTTTCCGGTAGTTGTTCCTCAGCTCTTTTTATCCGGTGCATTTCTCATCAAGTCGACTCGAGCCTCTTCATCTTTGAGTTCAATCCTCAGTTGTTTTCTTATCCCGCCCGCCCACCCTTCTTCTTCTCGAAACCGGAGTCCGTAATCGAGTATCCATCCTACTCGTGCGAAGTCTTTGCCTTTCTTTCCTCAATGATTTCAACCGGTGTTGTCTCTTCAAGATATTCATCGGTTTCCCCTTCCAAGTTGCCTTTGTTTTCCCGCCCTCCCACCCTTTTTCTTCCCGGAGTCTGACTCTCTCTCGACAATCTATTTCATTCGTGTGGAGCCTCTTCAGTCTTTCGTCAATTGTTTCAACCGGTGAATTCTCTTTTGTTTGACATTCCTCATCTATTTTCCGGTGGACTCAATTCAAGTTTTTCGGTTGATCATATTCTTTCCCTTGGATCAAGTGCCTTCCCTGCTCGTTCGCCTCTCGCCAGTTTATCCTTCCGGAGTGTTCAAGACATCTCAGGAGATTCGTCTGTGTTCCAATCAATTCGAGGTTGCCACCTCATTCGAATATTTCAATTGTTCCGGTGCATCATCTATCTGTTCAACAATCCTTTCCAACGGTGTTTTTCTCTTTAGTGGGCCCTAACCCACAGGTCTTTTCCCAGGATCTTACCTGACTCTTCTGATTTTCCCGGAGTTATTCCCAATTCTTTTCAAGTGTGACGTAAGAATGAATATCATCAGTCACTTGCCTTTTCCAAGATCGATTTCGAATCATTTCATTGTTGGCTCAACCTCTTTGCTTTTCATTCTCCCGGAGTACCTCAGAAATTTTTGTGGTGTTTCTCATCATTATTTGAAGGCCGAAGAAGAGTTTTTCCTCTAAACCTTGCCCGTTCTCCCGAAGATTCGTGGTTCTAGCTTCATGCTATCCTCTCGAATTATTCTGTTTGTCGGAAATTCTTTTTTCTCAACCATCCGGAGTATTTCAGGAGTTGCTTTTCTGTTCCGATCATCCGGAGGCCATCTTTTCGGAATATCTCTCCATTCTAAGTTTTTCAAATTCGTTCCCCAATTATTCTATATCCGTGCCCTTTCGTTCGCCTCAATATTATCCCGGTGCTTCGTTCAAGTATTCTTTAATCGGTTCGCGATCTCTTCGCTCTTTTGCATCTAAATTCCCTCTAGCATATTTGTTCTTCTAATTCTTCCCAGTGATTCATTCTCTTTCATCAGTCATTTCCAAATTCTAACGGTGGTTCGTTCAAGATTCTTTTTCTTTGATTATCACACTAATCCATTCGTTCTTTTCAATCCTACCGGTGGTTCATGAAGTCCTTCTCAAGTTTGCGATATGTCACTTCTCAATCCTTTTCAAGAAGAATAAGTAGTATGCAAAATCCATTGCTTGTCATCAATTTAATTTGATGAAGGATAAGCATACAATAAATCTTATTCTTGTTTCATCGTCGTCAAGTAATCCCTTCCTTCGGAGTTTGTTCTTGAGGAATAAATTCTAGTTCCAAGTCTTTTCATCTTTTATTTTCCGGAGTTCAAATTTCCTTGGCCATCTCGTCGGAACCTCCATCTAAATCATCGCAAGGCTCATCTTATTATTTCATCCTTCATTTCTATCTCATCGTCCTTTTGTCACCGGAGTTCTTCATGGTGGTTCTTCATGATTTAATTCATTCTTCAAGAGTTCATCTATGTTCTTTTGGAGGAGCTCAAGTATCTTTCTACTTGCATATCAAAGTGCAATTAATTCTCCATATTCTTTTGAAATGGAGTTTTGCATTTCTTCGTTCTTCTCAGCTTCCAATCATTTTCGTTTGTGGCCGGTTATCACCTTATGATCTTGAGATGTTACCTATAAGTCCACAACAAGCTTATTCTTTTGTTGTTGAATTTCCAACAACTCCGTTCAATCCTTTCTTGTAAGGTTGCTTTCAATTTCATTCGTGGCATAAGTTGTCATTTTCTTCTCCGTTCTTTTCTTTCAACTCTTTCAATTCTTTCCGGAGGTTTTGTGTCATGTCTTCATCAAGTATCATTCCATCCTCTCTAGTGCAGATTCTATTCCTTCCATGTTTCAGCCGGAGTGCTACCTAAATCGTTTCAGTCTTATTCGTTTCTTTTCTCATTCTAACCACTCCGGTTAGAACGAGTTGTTTCATAGTCTATCTAGTTCTGTGAGCTTTCGATTCTCGTCATTCTCGTCGCTCCTCTTTTTTTCACGAGTTCTCGCGATTCTTTGCTTCTTCTCTTGAGTTCTTGTTTCACCTCATCCATTTCACCTTCCGTCTCGGTCCTAAGATCTCGGGACGAGATCTCTTGTTAGTGGAGGAGTGTTGTAACGCCCCGGATCCGATGCGCCAGGTGTCTTTCAGTTATTCGTCGTTATTGCGATGTCATTTCCTTGCGTGTTGCACTTTGCCACGTCATCATCTGCATTTCATATCATGTTGTCATGTGCATCGCATTTGCATACATGTTCGTCTTATGCATCCGAGCATTTTCCTGCTTTTCCGCTTTTGCAATCCGCACTCCTATGTCTCCCGGTGCCCCCTTTTACCTCTTTTCGTGTGCGGGTGTTAAACGGTCTCGGAATGGACCGAGGTTTGCCAAGCAGCCTTGGTATACCACCGGTAGACCGCCTGTCAAGTTTCGTGCCATTTGGAGGTCGTTTGATACTCCAACGGTTAACCGGTAAATCAGTAAAGCCTCCTTCTCTTTGCAGCCCAACACCCCTTTCAAAGTGGCCCAAAACCCAGCAAACTCCCCTCCATGCTCTCGGTCGTTCGATCACGATCGTGTGCGCGAAAACCGTGCTCCATTTGGACTCTCCTAGCTCCCTCTACCTATAAATATGTGCCTCCCCCGAAATTCGCGGATCAATTCACCCCGAAACCCTAGCTTCTTCTTCCTCCCGCCGACGAACACGTCCACCGCCGCCGGACGTGTCCGCTGTCTGGCGCCGCCGCCCGCAGCCCGATGGCGCGCCGCCACGCAGCCGCCGCCGGCAGCCCGCCGAGGTCCGGCAGCCCTGGGCCAGTCTCCGCCGCCGAAACCTCCGCGCGGACCCGCCTGACGCCGCGCTCCGCCGCTCCGCACCTCCGGCTGAAGCTTCGCTGGCGCCCGCCTGGGGCTCCGCCGCCGCCGCCTCATTGCAACCCGCCGCTGGCCGCCCGTGCCCGCCGCCAGCCGTGGCGCACTCACCGGCCCGCCCTCCGTCGCCTCGCCTCGGCCTCTGCCGCCAGCCGGCCGGGCGCCTCCGCACTCGCCGCCCTCGCCGTCCTCGCCGCTTGGCCGGAGGCTTCGCTGAGCCGCCCGCCCTTGCGGAGTCGGATCCGGTCAGATCCGTCAGGTGGGACGAGATCCACCGGATCCGATCCAACGGGCCCCTCTCAAGGCCCCGCATCCCTCGCCCTTATATCCTCGTCCCGTTGACTTCCGAAGGATATAAATTTCGCCTAACTCCCAAATTTTGCATATTATTTGCTCATGTTCATCATGCCATAACTCTCTGCATATTGCTCCGTTTTGTGCGTGTAATATGTCAAATTGTTCGAACCGAAGAATACATCGTTTCATTCCATTGCATCATGTTCATTTGAGTCCATCTTGATGCCCGAAATGCTGTTAGAAAAGGGCTATGTGATGTTAGTTTCAGATTCTTATCAGAACATGCACTTTTGTCATTTTTGCCATGATTGATGTGTGCACCCTATGAACTTGAGTCCTACATGTGTTTTGATCTATGCCATGCCATCTTCACAGTGGTGCAATCCATGGATTTTTGTGGGTTCTGTACTGAGTGCATCAAGCTTGTTAAGTAGGGTACTTGCTGTTGCTGTTTTGCATGTCTGATTCTGTTATATTTTTATGCTATGTTAACCTGCTGCTACAACTCATTCTATGCATAATCTGGATATGCTCACTAAGGATGTTTTGTTCTACATGTCTTGTTCTATCCATCCATTCCCCTGTTTGAAATTATGGACTAGTCTAGCTTGAGTCAATCAAGCTCTACTTTTGCTATAAAATGTTTCCTGACAGATTGTTTACATGTTATTCAATTTTGCCAAGGTTGTTGTAGCTGATCCGTGTATGCTGTGATGTTGTTATTGCCATGTATAGCCTCTATGCCATGTCTTCTTACTGTGAGTTTCCTTGCCATGCCATGTATTGCTCTGTGGTGAGTGGTTCAAGCTCACCAACATGCCTACTTATTGTTGTTCCTGCCTTGTATGAATCTGTCATATAACTTGCCACGTTTACATGGGTGCCATCATATCTTCTTGTCCTTTTTGGCTCATGGTCACTTAAGGACTTTTGTTCTCTGCAATTAGTGGATTCATTCCATGCCTTTGTTTTCCATGTTAAGTTCCTGTAACATGTTGTTTGATAGCTCTAAACATTGCAACCTGATATTATTTCTGCCTTGTCCTGTAAATTCTGCTAAGTCTGTGAACCTGATATTATATGCAATCTTGCCATGTCTTTTTGAGCATGTTCTAGTGATTTCTGGAGATAGCTCAGTGTTCATGTTTTGTCATTCTTTACCTATATATCGTGCCCATGACTTTTGTTCTCATGTTAATATGTTTTAGCTTGTTGTTTCGGTGCTTGCAATATGCCTAGTTGCTGTTTTGGCCAGATTGTTGTCATGACTTGTTTCATGTGTATGTGTTGAACCGTTGCTCCGTTTTGAGTGTGCTCTATATGAAACTTGCTTGATTTTGCATGTAGTTTCATATTATCATGTCGCATCCATGTTTTAATGTGTTTGCTTGATGTTTGTATGCATTTTGCATCAATGCCATGCTTAACTTGTTTTGCTCATATCTTCTAGGCCGTAGTCTCAATTAAATGAACTTTATATGTAACTTGACTAGAATCTCGTGTAGATCATCTTTGTGCATCTTAACTTGCTGTTTAACAACTTGAACTTAAGGTTTATTCAGATCTGGACCAATTTCGAAATTTGCATATGAGGACTTACCGGAATTGTTCTATGTTGTTCCCGGCCTCATTTAAACTTGCTTTGATGTGTTGTTCTTGTTTGCATCATCTCTTGCCATGAGTAGCTTCATGTAGCTTTGTCATGCATCATGCTTGGTTGTGCATCATGTCTTGTCTATGTGTGGTGTGTTTACTATGTTGTGTGCTTCTTCTCGATAGTTCCTGCTTGCTATGATCGTGAGGATTCGCTCGCTCACGCTTGGTTCGTCTTCATGGCTTCATCTTCTTCATGGACTCGTTCTTCTTCCTTGCGGGATTCCAGGCAAGATGACCGCTACAATGTATCGCATTACTATCATTGATATGCTAGTTGCTTCTTTCTATCTCTATTCTGTGTTACCTACCACTTGATGCTCAAGCCTCCCAAAAATCCATGAACCTATAACCTTTGTCACCCCTCCAAGCAAACCGATGTTTGGCTATGTTACCGCTTTTGCTCAGCCCTCTTATAGCGTTGCTAGCTGCAGGTGAAGTTGAATATTGCTCCATGGTGACCAGGATTATGTTGGGATATCACAATATCTCTTATATTATTAATGCATCTATATACTTGGTAAAGGGTGGAAGGCTCGGCCTTATGCCTGGTGTTTTGTTCCACTCTTGACGTCCTAGCCGTCATATCGGTATTATGTTCCCGGACTTTGCGTCCCTAACGGTTGGGTGATTTATGGGACCCCTTGACAGTTCGCTTTGAATAAGACTCCTCCAAAGAAGGCCCAACATTGGTTTTACCATTTGCCTCACCTATGCCCTTTTATTTCCCTTGGGTTTCCGGAGCCGAGGGTCATCTTTATTTTAGCCCCGGGCCAGTTCTCCTCTGAGTGCTGGTCCAAACCGAGCGATGTCCGGCGCCCCCTGGGCAACCAGGGTCTATGCCAACCCGTCATCTTGCTCATCCGGTGTGCCCCGAGAACGAGATATGTGCATCTCCTATCGGGATTTGTCGGCACATTCGGGCGGCTTTGCTGGTCTTGTTTTATTACTGTCGAAATGTCTTGTAGCCGGATTCCGAGATCGATCGGGTCTTCCCGAGGAGAAGGAATATCTTTCGTTGATCGCGAGAGCTTATCATGGGCTAAGTTGGGACACCCTGCAGGTATAAACTTTCAAGAGCCGTGCCCGCGGTTATGTGGCGAGATGGGAATTTGTTAATATCCGGTTGTAGTAAACTTGAAGCAAACTCTTCTAAAATACACCAACCGTGGTGCGTAACCGTGAGTGTCTCTTTTGGGGTTGATCGAGAGGAGAACACGGTTTCTGGGTTATGTCTGACGTAAGTAGGAGTTCAGGATCACTTCTTGATCATTACTAGTTGACGACCGTTCCTTTGCTTCTCTTCTCGCTCTCATTTGCGTATGTTAGCCACCATATATGCTTAGCCGCTGCTGCAACCTCACCACTTTACCCCTTCCTTACCCTTTAAGCTTTGCTAGTCTTGATACCCATGGTAATGGGATTGCTGAGTCCTCGTGGCTCACAGACATTACACCAACAGTTGCGGTGTACAGGTTGTGCGATGATCATGACGCGAGAGCGATGCTTGCTTGTCTTGAGTTCTTCTTCCGCTTCTTCGATCGGGGATAGGTTCCGTGTCGGCAGACCGGGCTAAAGGTGGTGGATGTTGTTTGAGTTTGTTTATGTTTCATCCGTAGTCGGATGTTGATCTTGTATATGATGTTGTTGATGTATTCTTGTGGCATTTGTGCCTTATGTATGTATCCCCATCTATTATGTAATGTTGATGTAATGATATCCACCTTGCAAAAGCGTTTCAATATGCGGGTCTATCCTTGGTGGGACCTTCGAGTTCCTTTTGGATAGGGTCGCATATTGGGCGTGACATGGGTCAGCCCAGCTAAAGGCCCACGAGATTTCGCCGACATTAATGGGCCGGCCCAGTTGTAGGCCCACAAGATTTTGAGGACCCTAGTAGGCCGGCCCATTAATTGGCTGCCATGTTTTGGGCCAAATGTCGGCCCATATTTGATCCGGTCCATTAATGGTCTTCCATGTTCCGGGCCTAATAATGGCCCATATGAGATCCGGCCCGTTAAAAGCCTGCCACTTTCTGGGCCAAATCACGGCCCAGATCAGGTCCGGCCCTTTAAGAGGCTTTGGGCTCAATTATGGCCCATATCAGATTCGGCCCGTTAACTGGACGCTATGCTTTTGGGCCCACTTGCTAAAGGCCCATTTAGTAATTCGGCCTGATATTAGTTTCGGCCTGTTAAGGGCCCGTTTAACATTTCGGCCCTATATTAATTTCGGCCTGTTAAAAGCCCGTCATCTAGTTGGGCCTAACTACGACGCGGTTTGCATCCGGCCTGCTCGGAGCCGATATCTGATTGGGCCAAACAAGGATCGAGACAACTTTGGCCTGTTAAAAGCCCTTGATTTGATTCACACAATCATGGGCCGGGGTCCATTTCGGGCTGCTGCCGGCCCGTGAGCTATTCAAGACGCGTTTGTGCACAACCTACTTCTCAGCCTCCTAAAAGCCCATTCGGTTTTCTTGCGAAAAGAGGGCCGGGGGTTACTCGGCCTATTAAAGGCTTGAATCTACTAGTGGGCCAGTTTGACGGGGCCCATGATGCAGATCATACATCGTGATTGCATGACGGCCCGATTATGTACCGTAATTTTACGGTTTGGCCGTATTACTGCGAAGACAGGATATATATACAGTAAAATAACTGCAGCATCGTGAATAAGAAAAAACCTAGACTATACAATGAAGAAATTACGACATATTACATCCACTGGGCATCAAAGTTCGCCACTATGATAATAAAGCACAAGCAGACAGCAGATTACATACACTGGGCATCAAAGATTGCCACCAGTGCAAATAAACACGCCGACAAAATAATATGCAAAAACCGATATCACTTCAATAGAGTTCAAGAAAGGTTAGCCTGCTGGGGAGCTGCAGGCAAGCAGCTGAGCAAGATGATGAGACTGCGCTTGTTCAACACTTATATCTTCCTCACTCTGAAAGATAAACAAGCATACAGATGACATGTTTTGCACATAAAAGTATCAAGGTCTTGACAATTCATCACAATTGTTCTTGTGAATACAAAGGACACAGTTTAAAATTGCATTAACACAATATGGTATTGTTCAGGTCAAGACATGGCAGGAAATGACATTGTGAAGGAGTTGGCAGCTTCACGACACCTTTGGATTACAAATCAAGAACTCATAAGTATCAATGGTTAGTGTGTCACAATTTATCCCATTTCAGATTGGCAAATAAAGAGACGGTTTAAATAATAGTAGAATGATATGACATTGTTCATAGTTAAGACATTGCAGAATATGACATTGTCTTTGTAGTGGGTAGGTTCACCACACCACCGGATTACGGATGAAGAATGAAGCATACATGCAAAGTGCAAAAGAAGATCACTTGCTCTGCATAGTTTAATTTACATGGTATGAAGAAGGAACTTGGTTGTACAACTGAAAACTTAAATTGAGAAGGACAAACTTTTGTTTATGAACTACATAATAAACTTTAAACATGCAATTTGATGCAAACACCAAAAATAAACAGCTATTGCAGTCATGCCTAACCAAATATACACAACAAAGTTTGAAGGCTTGAGAAGGACAAACTTACATTACTAGTGAAGACAGGCTCTATAAAGCCCTTGTCCATGCTGATGGGGGGGGGGCGCAATTCAAGAAGTTTAGCACAAAATCTTCTTCATAAGCATTGCCTTTATTCTACATTTTGTTAAGAGTAAATATAGATGTGACAATATACGAAAAAATGGAGAATATTTAAGATAAGATGAAGAGTGATGCTACATAACCAAGTGGCTATAAATGTATGTGCAGCGATACAGGAAAAAGGCACAGGCAAGAGCAATGCACAGCTAAACTTCTTTAGTACCAACCTTATGGTAAGAGTAAATATAGATCTGATGTGTAGAAAATGGAGGGCAAGGGAAAATAAGCTGCAGAGTGATGGTACATGAACAACTGTCAAGATAAGTACACTGATAAAGGACAACATGTACTTACAAGAACAATCCAGAGCTAAAAAAATTCATTGGCATTGGATATATTCTACACTAATGTAACCATTCATACAGATCAGATAATTTGGAGCGAACTATTGATAAGCAAGCTATCATGCATACTGCTGTCACATAATGAACCAGGTATGTATGCAAGTACAGTGATACAGGACAACATGTACTAACAAGAGCAAAGTAGCGGGCAACATATTTGCAATATCCTGTCGTTCTTTTCAAACCTGAATTCTTCTTCGAGCAGATTTCCTGCAAAAAAGATCCGTAAGGCACATGCGGAAAAGTAGAAGTTCAAATTGTCATGTGATTTCATAGACGGTACCTCATCACAGGAACGAGACCAGTGCATAACAAGGTTTTTCCATTCAATGTCTTCTAAATTTAGCACATGAGACTTCACCGGAAATTCGTTTATAGACTTGCCATCAAAGTGTGATTTCCTCAGGTAACACCGATACTGCTGCAATACTTCCTTGAAAAGCACAAGCAAGCTTTGCTCGTCATGACTATCCAGATTGACCCTCGCCTAGTTAAAACAATGTAATGTAAATCATTGATGTGTTCGATCAGCAGAAAACAGGAAAATAATAACCATGAATAATAGCACTTACACGTAAGTTGGACAGGAAGATGTGAAAATAGTGTTTGTCTTCACTATAATCTTCCCATGATGGGAATATATGCACGTAGTCCCTAACAACATTGAAAGCATTGTCTTTTAAACTGAGAATAAATGGAATGGGGTTCCAATCTACAGGAATTGGCCGTCTCTGCAGTTGGGATTTCGGCCGGTGGACTTGCTGTACTTTTTGCTGGAGTGGGATTTTTCTGTGGTACGGCTAGTGCTATGGCAAATGAAATCGGTATACCTTTTGCTGGAGTGCAGGTCCTGTGTGGTGGGGCTAGTGGTGTGGCCAGTGAAGTATGGGTACAGTCTGCTGGAGTCGGTCCTACGTTTTGTGTCACTTGTTGTACAACCAATATAAGTGGGGCGCTGTCTGATTTCTCTGGCACCACCACGTTTTTCAAGGACTTTGCTGGTGCTCCTTCAGGTTCGGCAATCACCGTCTTCCTTTTTGATGTCTGATGCACAAGAACAACATTTGAGTGGAAAAACATGGTATGATGACAGATGGAATATGTATTGATAATGGATGGGCATGGCATCTCGAGTTATATGATGAGTAAACTAAGCAGACGGCGGTGCAACAAAGTAGAAGAAATGCAAGACAACATATGCAAGATACGCGCAACCAATAAAACCTTGCCAAATTAGAACAGGCACCTTGATGGGTGAACAGGACAGGCCATCTGCCTTTGACTCCTCGAGGTTAGAATAGTCATTAGGATGATATTCTGAACAAGAATCAACAGTGGGAGTGTACGAGTTTCATTGCTTCCGTAATGGCACTCAATGCCTTGGTTCCAATTTTGTAAGTCATTGCGATGTTCCACAATATTCTTCTGATGCGCAGATTCTGATATTCACTGTAATTGCGTATAATATCTGAGAACCATGAAAACATAAATAGTTGTGAGATTATCTTTGTAATGCAGATGATATTCTAATATAGGGGCACCCCTGTGAACACTTGTGTGCTATCACTGGATTCCGATGAGAGAGCTCATGTGTGCTGTAATATGGTGCGTGCATTTATATAATCTGGCACAAGTACACAAAAAAATAGGCTCCGGAAGTAAGGATAGCTGGCAGATGATAGGTTCATAATATACTGTATAGAGAGTTTATTGCCAAACCATGATAACAAGAGCACACAGCAACTAGGAAGATCATAGTGTACATAACAGGGGTACACCATAACCACGATATATAAATCGGGAAAGTGGAACTGGCTTGAAAATACGGTGTTGTATTGCCGCTAGTAATTGAAAGCCTATCGATCACGTCTGTGCCAGCTCTATCGAACATGGTAAAGAAGAGCAAGCAGATTTTGGATAATAAAATGTTGGTTGCGCAGTGCCCACACAGGATGAACCAGAGCGCATTAAGAATGCAACTCCCAGCTATCTCTCGACCATTTTAGGCGGTTGGATGAAGATCCTACGTCTCCTCACCCTTCTTATTCCTCGTCTCTGATTCTTCCCATACAGAACACCGCACGGGCCGCCGGCCGGACCATCGGCCCCCACCGCCCGTGTTCCTCCACCACCCCCACCCCCACCCGGGCCCCAACCCCCACCCGCGTCGAGTTTTCTTCATTTGGCGAGGCCCCACAACCACCCGAGCCCCTTCGATCACACCGGCGAACTCCGGCGAGCTCTGAAAAATCGACTGGCCCAATTTGGAAATTTAGTCTACAGTGATTTAACTAGGGTGGAATATGAAAGGGGAAAACCATAAGCATTGGGAGTATAGTGTTGAGCGTGCCATGGCGGATCTGAAGGTGCAAACCGGACAAAGGCAACTTCGCAACCAAGACAAGAAATCAGAGTAAAGTAGTGGCAATCTATTTTCTTGCTGCGATAAATAAGTTGAGCAGGTATGAAAGAGTACCGCCTCTGGTGCGGCGCCGTGTACGCACTACTGAGAATTTGACGGTGCTGCGGTAGCGATGGTTGTCGGCGGCGTGGAAGCAGATCTAGGAGGGTAGACGGTGGCGGCGGGGCGCAGTGGACGAGACGGTCGTAGGAGCAGCGCCGGCAAGGTGGACGCCGGCAGGGATGAAGCGAGAGGACGCGATGGAAGGATCCCGGTCTGAAGGCATGGATGAGAGAGGTCAATCTCTTGTAATGGACGGCGGCGTCGGGGTATCAGCTCTGGCATGGTGGAGGAGGACGACAGTGGATGGGGTGGCGGACGGCGGCGGACGGAGGAGGGTGGGGTGGAGAGGGTGTTTTGGCGCCCACGGAGTACAAATGGGGAAAAGGGAGGTAGAGAGGAAGGGGGGAACCATGTATTCAGGGCGCGCTTCTCTCAAATGCGAGGAAATTTACAAACTTAGCCCCCGTTTCAAATTTCTACTACATCATAGCAACATTTGTCAGTTGGGGATAGGACGGTAATCTCGCATACAATCGAATATTTGCCGATTTAGAGTTTGTTTTTGGCGCCCACCGTGTATGAATATGAATCAGGGAGGGAGTCGATTTCAGCCGAGGACACACTATGTTTTGGCGCCCACCGTGTATGAATCCGGGTGAGAGGCGGTTACGTCACGTTTGGGTGAAATTACAAACCTACCCCTATCGAAACCTATAGAAATCCAGCAGATAGGCTTTGCGTGGCAGGGATATGCAGTAGTAATTTCCATCTCGCGGATTTTGGTTTCGGGCGGTTACTGCGACTTTCCCCGCTTCGTTCAAATTTTGTAGTGTGCACGTTTACCATGCCAACTCAATTCGAATCCCGTTTGTATTCTATTTTTTCGGGCAGGATCCATTTTCAATTGGAATTACATTCTATATACATCATTTATATATATATACTTTCAAAAGCACAACACCATTTATACATAAATATGGTTTACAAATGGCATGATCTCAGATTCATAAGGTTGTATCCATCAATTTGGATTTTCAAATATTTGAAACCACTTTATGTTGAAATCCGATGTATGCATTCCTCGCTAACTATCTCCAATTAATGTGTGTTTCATGCAGGTTTTTTTACTTCTCAAACATGTATAATGTGTTTCACACACGCAACATATAGTGTAATCCCGTTTAGACATTAATTGCATATAAACCATGCATTGTTTGTAATTAAAGAATCTATGGATCACCAATATTGATAAACTATATAACATTACACGTGTGCCCAAATTCAAATGAATATGCATGTTTGATACACCAATTTGCGTTATGATATTATCGATGTCGTGATCTGCAGTTTAAATATTCGAATCCCCTTTAATCCATATATTCGTCTCATATAGCTATCACTCATGCTTATATAGGACTATCTCTCTGGACCTATACGCGTTCATCGTCTCTCAGGTATCTCTTGTGCTACATGTATGTCGACAATGATCTTTTATCTTCGTAACACACTGACGGTACGTACTCTCTCCCTCGACCTTCATCACTCTATCTCTCTCTAAGTATATCTCGCTCCCTGCTATGTGTCTCTAACTATGATTCTCCATGTGGAATCTCTTTCTCTCACACAAACACAAAACTTTGTCTCCCGGGGTCTCATTTCTCTCTACTATTCCCATGTGTGCCACTCGCACACCCCTCATACAGAGATGTCTTTCGCTCCTTAGATATGAGAACCTACGATTCTTTCTCTTCAATATCTCTTTCTCACACACAAACACAAACTCTGTCTCCCAGGGTCTCATATTTCTCCATTGTTCTCTTGTATGTTGCTCACACACACCCTCTCTCCCTAGAGATATCTTGCGTTCCCTCATATGTCTCTCTAGCTATCACTCTCGTTGTGAAATATCTTTCTCTCTCATGAGACACAAAACTCCATCTCTCTGGATCTCATTTCTCTCTCGATATCTGTTTGTATGTGACTCACATGCACCCTCTCTCTATCTCTCTCACACCCACACACATAACTCAGCCTTCTGATCCACTCGACTCCTATCTCTAACGCACACTAGCTAGCATCTTTATCTTTCTATTTATCTGTTTCTCCATCAACCTTCTTTCTCGCTCTCACTCTTGATTCCTATCACGCACACTACATATGTTTCTCTCTACATGCAGTCAAGTGCCTTCTCACACACATATATAACTTCACCCTTTGAACCACCCGACAGTCATCTCCAACACCCAAACTAGCGGATGTCCCTCTAGCTAGCATCTCCATCTCTGTATCTATCTGTAGTTTCTCCGTCAACATTTCTTTCTCGCACGGAGTCTTGCTTCCTATCACCCACACTATATATGTCTCTCCATACATATGCATTTATAGGTTGATCTTTTTTGCACAATCGTTGCGCCTCACTCCCTCTGCTCGCCATAAATGCATGCTCCAGCCCACGCCACTATCTCTTAAAGACAAAAACACATGCTCAATTGTCAGGCCTTCTTCCCCGCATTCTCACATGCATGCATATTGTCATACCGATCCGTCTCTCCCATGTCGTTGATCTTATGACTTATGTCTTCTTTCTTTTATCTCGATCATGCGCCACACACACACACACACATCCCACGATACATGTATACCTCTCACACATGCACGCTCAAGGTCTCTATGTCTCCATACGTAGTTAATTACCCTCAATCCTAACGCCACATCAAATCGTTCTCCTCTTTTGTGCACATAACTTCCGCCTGGATGGGTAAAACACACACTCACACTTAACAATCTCCTTCTAGCTACCCCCTGCCTCTCACTCTTCCCCTATATCCCCGAAACCAATAAGACCATCCCTTTGTTTAACTCCCGCCTACATGCACCATCGATATATAGTAGTCTTCCTCGGTGTCTCTCGAACAAACACGTTCTCTCGATGTCGACTCCTCTCACGCCAAGACACACCTTCTCTTCCCTCTCTCACGGGAATTTTCTATCTCGCACCCCATCGTTGGTGGCCTCTTCCATACACATCACCTCTCTATAATGAAGCCATGCACACTTAAATTACATCCGCCACAGAGGACACCGCGACACACACACACACACACGCTCACCCCCCCACACACACTAAGACTCCATCTCTCTCTCTCTCTCTCTCTCACACACACACACACAAACACACACACATACGCATGCACACCCCCCACACACACTAAGACTCCATCTCTCTCTCTCACACACATACAAACTAAGACTCCATCTCTCTCTGTCTCTCCTCTCTCTCTCTCTCACACACACACACACACACCCCACACACACTAAGACTCCATCTCACACACACATGCTCTAGGCGGAGCATTTGTTCCTACCACCCTTCATCCAACCTTACCCGTATTATTTACTTGCATAACATGGACAAATTCCACTTTACTTTAGTAGTCAGCAAACTTATCATCTGTACCCTTATAAAAAAACGAGTTGGCGATGATGGTGTGCCTGCCATCTTGTAATACAGACTGTATGATCTATATCTGACGGATAGAAAGCAAACTATGATAATTTTACAAAAGATACCCACACCTCTCTCCACATCATTATCTCCCGCAACCTCATTGCTCAGCAAATGAAAAAGGAATAAGTTTCTGGAACAATCTAGCATGCATGGTGGCTGCCGCACGCCGGCGCAAATCCATCCCATGCCTCCGCCCATTCCGACCACCAGTCACCACCACGCTCCACTCCTCCTCGCCTTATCTCTCATCTTTCATTTTTTTGATGACATTCTCAAGATACCAGTTTTCCGATAAAATTCTGAAGATATCATTAGTTTTTACACATGGGATTACTCCTGCATGGGTCAATCACAACAGGTGTTTTGTAAAAAAATGCATATTGATGTTCCGTGCAATGCACGAGAATATTTCTTGTAATTATATAACGCAAATCACGAGCAGGAACTGACATTTTTTTGACACAACCACGTTGACATGGCCACGTAAATCACTAGCTAAAGTAAATACCATTATATTTATATCCCGATGCAAAAGGTTGAGTACATGTCCGAAGAGTAGAGTCGCACACATGCACTCTGTCTCTCAGAATCTCTCTCACACACACACACCAATTACGTGACGCCCACTTAAGCAGACACGTATGTTACAATTTGTGCACCCGCGGGTACACGTGATGCTGCGCATTTATTTAAGCCGGAAGGTGAACCCAAACAGTAGCTGCATTCATTCCCTCCGCCGCCTCTTCTGTCGCTGTCGCCCGGTAGCCATGGGCCGGCGAAGGTAACAACATACGCCATACTCTCACGAGCGGCACTTTAATATGGAAATTTTAGTGGTCATGCATGCATCTTTTGTGCTAGCACTCCTATATAAGGGTTGACCGTCGCTTCCCGGACGTCTTGTGGCGGTGGAAGAGGAAGGAGAAGGGAAGTAGGCTGTGGAGTAATGCTTTTTACCACAATTTCTTAGGAAACTGAGTGCAATAATTGAGTAGTTTTGCAAACTACCAGTACTACACCTGAAACGGTTCAAAACCTATACTCCCTTGCCAGCGCATGCTTCCCGCGTGAAACGGTCAGCGTCACCCTGCAGCGTCAGTGCCACATTAATGCCCGGCCAGAGCGGAGGCGACCTCTCACTGGTGCCGGCTTTGAAGTGGCGCGACGGCCGAGAGAACGCCGCTTCCCGGGGCACGCGACTATTCGGCGTCGAGACTGGCCATAGGCCCTGTTTGGATCCATGGGTTAGAGTTAGTTTGAGCTAGTTGGGGCTCAAATAGCCCTAAAGTATCCAAGCATGAAGGTTTAAATTGGAGCAAGTTGCACCGAACCCACCAAAAAAACTATCCCACCCAAGAGGTGCTAACTGGAGATAGTTCTCATTGGGACCACTGAAAAATCACTTTTCTCTCTCCATGAAGTGCATTTATTGTCAATCTAACCCTATCACCCAAACACCTCTTTGGCTACAGTTAGTTCAGGGTTAGTCATGAGTTAGTCTAACCTCTAGCTAAGTTAGAGTATCAAACAGGAGCAGTATAGGACATGCAAGTTGCTCAAAGCATACAGGAAAATTAAATGCGTGAAAGGATTTTTTTTCTTTTTGAAAGCGGAACGTGAAAGGAATTTTTTAGAATGCTCTTGGCATGTCGCTAACATGTGATAGTTAACCGACCTCAATAGACGGGCAGTAAACGCCAGCCCGCCGCACTTTGATAAAGACGAGGAGGGAGAAGCGATACAGGTTGCTGGATTACTAGAGATAGGTGTCGCACGGAAGCCAAGAAATATGGTGATAGCGTGGGTTAGCCATGTACTAGTATGATGTAACTACACTGGGCTGCCGTGTTTCGTACTCTTCCAGTCCACTGTGGAGATGATTGGTTAATTTTATATCACTGAATAATATTAAATGAGTGCAGACGCTCCAGCACGAGGTTCCTTGCTCCTTCTCGTTCGTCCGGAATCTATGTTTCTTCCACTCTATTTTTTTACGTGAGCTTTGTTCATCCTTTTGCCAACACGCGAGACATCTAGCATCAAGGTGCACGTGTTATGCAAGGATCGTTCCATCTATATGAAGAACACGTGGGACTGGAACTACGAGACGAACATGTACCTAGGAGTGGACGTACGAACCTGAGTAATGTAGCGCAGTAAGTGCAGTAGAAAGGCACAAATGGTATGAACATGCGTGGCATATAGGGTGTGTTTGGTTGCGTTCTCGTCTCAGTATACTTGTTCCCTCTTCATGCATGCTCAACTCAACACCCCTCTTGATGCATGCTCTCTTCATGCATGCTTCTAGTGTATTTGTGCTAAACTAGTGTGGACTCATGCACCCTCCATACACTCTACCAAACACCCAAAAGTAGGTCGAGAAGGGAACTCTTGGGCGGCATTTGTCTCTTACTACGTACTACCACTAAATGTTGTACGTGCAATGCACGATGATGTTATGGAGTACGTGCCTAAGTACTCTACTACTACTATATTAGTTGGAGGCACATATTAACTTTTATATTTGTTTACGTGTATGCCCCGAGACCTTCCAACTAGACGTGTCTTTCTCTCCAGGTCGCACTTTGTATCGTTCATACCACTAAGTACTACTACGTGTGGTCTCCGAACCAAAAGTGGAAGAAGTGGAGATGCTCTACCACATCGCTTTTTTTTCATTTGGGCTCTACCATCGCTGTTCATGTCCCACTCCTTTCACCGACGTGTGGGACATCCAAGACGCGCCATGTTTGGCACCTTTCGTCGTAAGAGTTGAAATGCTAGCATTCATCAGAAATAAAAAATAATTAAAAATCGGCAGGGATACTTTTTTTTGCGAACCAATCAGTAGTGATACTATACCATGCGGTTTCCTTGCTCCTCGATATCGGAAAGAATACTTCCGCTCGCCAACATGTGGGACGTCGACCATCCCGGTCCACTTGCCATGCACGCAGAACTCAAGGGAGAGTCACCTGTGTCGCCGCGCCACAAGAATAATGACTAATGAGCCGTCAAATCACATGCCCACTTCCCACTTTGAAGTTGCTCGGACGAAGGAACCATCATGACTTCGTTGAATTCCGCTTCTTGAAGAAAACTACTGTATCAGCAAGATCGCTAGCCATGATGAGTTACTCCAACAGAGGCCTCCTTCGTTCATAGGATAGGAATATGAAAATCACAGGAAGTGAGATGACATGCATCTCAATTCCTATAGAGAAAGAGATGCCATTTGATGCTTAGGATAGGAATTTTTCCATTTAGTCTAGGCTAATGTCTTTGGTAATTTTTTCTAAAACTACAGTAGTAACTAGTAATCTTGGTACATGCTCGTACTCGCATTGCATACACACACACACTAACTACTAGTACTAATACTTCTCACATGCTGGCGACGCCGTCGTTCTCCTTCTCGGCTTTGTCGGCGACACCCCACCGTGCTTGGATCTCCGCCAACCTCTCCAAGCAGAACAAGGCGTCCTTTTCTTTCTTGCGGCGGCGGGCCTCTCTTTTCTTGAGTGCTTTCTGACTTTTCCGCTCCATCTGTGCGGCTTTGGCCGCCTCTTGCTCTACCGCCCATTCGGCCTTAGCATCTTCAAATTCCTCCCACATAGTTGTGAGGTCGCGAGCGGCGATGAACTCGGCACTGCAGGATGCCATCGCTTCCCTACCATTTGTGTGCGGTCATGGGCGGCGAGGAACTCGGCGCGGCGGGATGCCATCGCTGGCTTACCGGTTAGTGTGTGGCGCGGTGGCATGAACGACACTTGGTGAGAGCTCTGGGGTGGAGTGGTCGGACAACCGTATAGTGCATTGGTTTGTCAAGAGCTCAAGGACAGAAGACTAAGCAAATTTGGATTCCCCTTCAATCCTGGTCATTTATTACCGAGTAAAATGCATTGGCGGTCATCGAACTTGTCTTGATGGCTCACTTTGATCATTGTATACGAGATATGGTGATTATACGGTCACTGGCTCAGCGTATAGCTCCGTAATTGTCTGGTTGACCAGTCAAACAGTCCGCATGCGCCTCATCAGCTCGTGTTCTTTATCTATCTACGCGGGCCTACCTGTCAATGGAGAAATAAATACTATAAAAACCAAAATTACGCGTATGTGGGGAATCAAACCATGGACTCGTCGCTGCAACGCACCCTTGTCAGCCAAATGAAAATGAAATACTTCACGTCAGACACTCACGCTCACGCTGTCAAAGCATGCTAATGCATGCACGCCGCCTCTAAATCAAAGTCCGCTCATGGCGCAACGCAAATGGCGAGCCCATCACCGCGCGCCGGGCGGTGCCTCGACATTCTTGTTTAGATGTTTGATGGAGGCCTACGCGAACGCCGAGCACGTATTCACCTGGCTCAACACCAACGGTCATACTCGGACCGCCTTGCTCATGTATATCATCCATCACAACGACAATCTATAAAACAGCCTAAGCTAGAGAGGGTACTATGGTAGTATGGTACGGAGTATGTACTATCGTGAGCGACCGATCTTAGTGCCACTGCACACCGAAACCCCTTCCATCGCTAGCGCGCTTCCCGCCTGAAACGGTCACCGTCTCTCCAGAATGTCAATGCCGCATTCACCGGACTTAACTGCAGGTGCAATTGGTGTGTCACTGACATGCGGGCCAGATGCCCGTTGGGCCCACATGTCAGTAACCCAAACGCATCTGCAGTTAAGTCACTGAAGCAGCGTCTGCATTCACGCCCGACGAACCTACTCCGACGCGAGTTGTCCATCCGTCTGCCGCAGCTCATTGCCATTCACCCGCTATATTAACTTGAGCCCCAGCTCCCAGCCATAGCCAAAGACCCACACTTATTCTTCTCCGGTCCCTTCCTTCTGTAGGCACCACTTCAACCATGGCCTCCTGACGCTCCGAAGCTCTCTTGGACGTACTGTCGTAGGAGCTGACGAGGGACATCGGCAGCTCCGCTCCAGGCGCGCTCCAAAGCTCTCTTTGACGTACTGTCGCAGGAGCAAACGAAGGAGATTGCCGGCACACCCCCGACCGCCCTCTGCCGCCACGACCACGAAGCCGGCACGCGTGTGCGGGCCCAGCCGGCAGCGAGGAAGAGTAGTACACGGTAGGTCGCCGCCGCTCTGGTCCCGGGAAGGCCACCGCTACTCCACTCTGTCGACGCCAAGCTTGGTGGGGTAAACATCGACAGCCGATTAGCCGCTTGATGGCGACGTGGAGGCGGAAATCTTCAGAACCTTGTGCTCCGGAGGAGGAGGTTATCGAGGCGGATGAGGAGGAGGCAAAGGCAATGGCCGGCTTTCTCGGGTTCATGGCTGGACATGGTGGTCGGGCGCCGGCGATCGTTTAGATTAGGTTTACAGTAGGTTTTAGTACGGTTTATGCGAAATATGTAATGAATTTCGTCCAGTTTGTAGGAAAAGTTTTCGAAATGTAATGAATTTTATCCGGTTAATTTGAAATTTGCTTTGTTTGCACGAATTTCGTCCGGTTAATTCATATAGTTGTCGAAAGGTATGCGGGCAGCATCGGATGGCATCCATCAGTGTCCTCGAACAGATGCCGGTGTAAATTTGTGGGCCAGCACTGGAGATGCCCTAACTATCATGCTATAATCGCTAACAATCCTCCATTATTTGGCAGGAAACAGTTATCCCTCGATCAAAATCAGATCCGCGGTGTTTCGCACTCCTCCCGCGTAAGAGTGTAAACTCTTGCTTACATAAAAATGGAGCAAGTGGACGGCACTGTAGCACGTCATATCACTCGAACTAGCTCGCCTAACAAGCGGGAAAGCACTGCCCTAGTCATTTTGTTCTGGATTTCTATCGATTGATCGCGCGAAAATGTTACCTTCGCAAGTTCTAAAGGAAAAGGCAGCACACTTATGACTCGTACGCGTCGCAACCCCAACAGTCCAGCTCGCACGCCGCTCACCAGAGGGGACACGCATTGTCTTGCAATTTCACTGACATGTGGGATAGTAATTGAATAAATCGTCGATAGCCGAAATCTAATCGCTCAGCGGGCGTCGGCTGAGAAGAGAGAAACGAGGGAGGGAGAAGAGATCGCCCACCCGCCGTGCACGGACTCCAAGAAATATATGGTCTACCCCGGTTGTATCGCAGGCCCAACCTTTCCCACTGTGAGTTGTTCGGACGAAGGAACCATCATGACTTCGTTGAATTACGCTTCTTCAAGAAAAGTTATTGTACCCGCAATACTGCTACCACACGCGAAGACTGGACGGCACTGTACCACGTCATATCAATGAAACCCACTAGGCCAAACTAGCTCGCCTAGGTCATCTATTTTGGAACGGAGGGAGTACGTCTCTGCACTACTATGATTTTGTGTTGCACGTTCTCTGTATTTTTGCTACGATTTTCCTACCCTATGAACCAAACGAGGCCTGAATATATGTCGACTATTGTCTGATCGATCGCTAAGCCTACAATTTTAGGAGCTAGGGCTATTGGTCGATCGACGAGGGATAAGCATAAGCGTACCACGAGCTCATCAGCCCCAACGTTTCTCTTCGGTGAGTGTTTTGCAAGTACTATAGCTCGAACAGTAGCTAGCCTACTAACACCAAGAATCATCAAACAAGCCCTGCTGATATGATAAACAGTTCAAACTTACATCTAAGCATGCCATATATTTCATCAAAAGCTGGTGAGGATACATCATTTCCATAACTCGGAGAGGGTTTGCATGATTCATCGCATGATTCACTATCAAATGTAAGTAGCAAGATCCGCCCACACAAGACAAAGGCACTAGCCCTAAGATGGTTTGATAACACGCATCGCTCGGTAATTAAACACAGGTCAATGCAAACTACCTCAAGGATTAGCGCGATCAACTATTTCTTGTCATCGATCTCGGGCAATGACCACAAAGACGGGCAGCGGCATGGGAATCGATTCACGGGCGATGTCCAAGGATCGACCGCGACATCGGAATCGATCTTCGGGCGATGTCCACAGGATGGACAGCGGCATCGGAATCGATCTCCGGGGCGATGCCAACAGGATGGGCTACGACATCGGAATCATCAAGGACAACCACCGGCACCTGCACAACCCTAACATATTAGCAAGCACATTGCAAATAATCAAAAACCACAACTATGGTAATAAGCCATTATTTTTTACCTTGTGCTGCTCACCGGGGGATCTCATCCCTCCGGGGGCCATCTCCTCGTCCTCGATGGGGGCCATCACCTTGCCAGGGGAATACTGCTTTTCAACGGCGACTATCTCTTCAAACTCGGTCTTGAGCCTCACATAGGTGGCAATCAGAGTTCCTGGGGTAGGCACGGTAGGGCCCTTGCTGTTCTTCCAACTTTCTTTGAGGAGTTCGTCCGCCAACATCCTCAACTCTTTGGCCAGTGCTTGTTTCTTGGAGTTCTTCGTCTCCATGGGTTGGCCCGCCAACATGGTCAACTCGTTGGTCAGTGCTCGCTTCCTAGAGATCGTTGTCTCCAGTGGGTTGTCCGCCGGCAACTCTTTGCCTAGTGCTCCAGGATCCATCAATGAACTGACAAACAAAAAGCAATCGAAAGGAAACCACAATCGCAATGAAAACGGGAAAAGAATAGGATGTGAGAATTGGTCGGTGCTTCACAAAAAGAAGATTATTGGAATGAAAATATAGCATCATAACTGATTCGCCCACCTTTCCTTCGTCGGTATAGAAGAAAAATGGCATAAGTGAGTAGCCTGGAGTGAGGTTTTCTTCAAGAAAGGGAAGAAAGGGCTTGAACGAGCGTTCCAGTGAAATGATGGTTGCTTTGTCCAGTCCAACTAGGAGGCCACCTTACCACTGCTGGTAAAGGTGTGGGTTTTGTGATATGACGATTCATGACAGCCACACCGGGGTGACAGGTGAGTCTCGACTGTAGCACCACGCTTAGATTTGGTGGATGGCACGCAGGCCCGGATGCTTTGAAATGTCCCGCATGTAGATAGAGCGGCTAGTCATATAGGAGTGCTCAATATTGTGCACCGCGACCAAGGCGGAGAGGAAAACGAGAGAACTACGTAATTAATGAATGAGTTTAATTAGGGTAGTTTTGTAAAGTACGAGATACATTCCTCCAATCACAAAATGCCTTGGTTCATGAGATTTGAGATTTGAGCCCTATAAACCGGAAGGGAGGGAGTACTGCACACGGTGTAGTCTAGTCACTTGTTGAAATCTCTAGAAAGGCAAATACTCCTTTCCGGTTTATGTGTCTATACTACTCCCTCCGTCTAGGTGTGTAAGTCATCTTCTGAAAACCAAATAGTCCCAAAACACTTAGGCGCGGTGCATTAACTTCTACCTTGTTTCTTTTTTCTTGTCATATCAACCAATAAGAGATGAGAGGTGTGCATGCTTTTAATGACTTGCAATGGCTAGTTCATTGCATGCAATGCTATTAATTAGCAAATAAACATTGGTGACCCCAGGAGGAAACGGTGCTAAGCGCGTGGACCTATGAAGAATGAGTATCAACCAATGGATAATGGAGTTTAATTATTAAACAATAGCAATTTTGTCTCATGCAAGAGCCTGGCTAGTATATGCGTGCTCCAAGGAACCGCACCATGCGAGCGTTCGCAACTATCGCGTTCGGGTTGCTCTTGGCTCTTTGCCTCTTCGAGAAGACGAACAATGATGTTACTCCTAGTTATACAGTATCGAATCCACTGCTGCATGTCTGTCCACCTCGTGCGGGAGGGATAGTGTGTAGCGAAAGATTCTACCTACTGCTCCTACCTTTGCGACTATGACAGGTGGGCCCAACAGGTGGTTGGCCCTCCGTCATGCAGCCAAAGGCAGGTGCAGTTAAGGCACCGTAGCTCAGTCCGCGAGGGAGAGGGTGTTGTAGTAATCAAATTTCTCGGTCTTGTACGAGTTGACGCGACACATCAAAGCACTGCACTCGATATAAGTCTTTTTACACATTTCAAATGGGCTACTTCGTATGTATGACATATTATGCTTCGTATGTAGTCACTTGTTGCAATCTCTAAAAAGACTTATATTTGGAAACGGAGGAAGTACAATGCATGCATGCATGCCATGACTTTCCTTTTGATACTTGCATGTGTTGATTTGATGTACCTTGCCAAATTTTGACTATAAATTTAACTAACCAAATTTTCATGCATGTCACAAAAAAATACTGGGCTGTTTCGATTGTGACTATGTTTGTCTTATGTTGCCACATTATTTTTCCCACACTTGCCACACTTGCCTAACCTGAGTTGCTCAAATTGTTAGACACACTTTGGCTTGCCTAAGGGAATCTTGCCACAATTTTTGTGTCTATGACATGTGGGGTTCACTGATAATAATAAAAATTCTTGTCTTAGGTGTGGCTAATAAAAAAGACTTATATTTAGGAACGGATGGAGAAGAAAATATAAATAATAATGCATGTTGGGGCAACCCACGTTTCCGCTAATTTTAGCCGTGGGATTGTTCACAATTTTTACGAGGGGGTTGTTTTTCATTTAATGGAGGGACTTGTAGTACCAGACTTGAACGATACAAAGTGCAACCTGGCACACCATAACACCACTTGGAACAAGCGGGTAGCTATCTCAAAAAACAATCAACAACTAAAAAAACCGCGACATGGCATGTAGTAGTACACAATTTTAATCGATTGTTTTGATGGAGTGAAAAAGGAAAACTACCCCACTACATATATATGGGCCGGAGCCTCCGCGCTTCCTTGCTAGGGTTGCTCTATTCACACACTCTCATCCTCTCCAGATCTAAACAAGATAGGGGTAGTAACACTGTCTTTCTCCCTTCAAAAAACACTGGCTTTCTATCCTCACCGCTGGTTACAGATCCGGATGTATCCCCCTCCGCCGGTGAAGGGGAGGAGGGGCAGCGTTTAGGCCGTCGTCGACAGCGAGGGAGGAGACCCATTGCCGGCCGCACCGTTATCTCTGGCCGAGCGCCGGTGCGGTAGGTACTCCGATCCCTTCGTTGTTGCCTATGGGCAGATCCGGCCTCCCGCCGCCCACCTATCCACATCCCGACGACCTTCAGGTATATCTTCGTTCGAAACCGCCTTAGCTCTACTTCCCCAGCTCGCTACATCGCTGCATGTGCATCATTTTCTACCTCTCAGCCCCTCTCGATCGGATGGTCCAACGTCACCTTTTTTTTCTTCTATTGTTAGAGGCAAAGCTACTTCATGGAGTCAAATCTTGTACTCCCTCCGTCCGAAAATACTTGTCATTGAAATGGATGTATCTAGATGTATTTTAGTTCTAGACACTTAATTCCGGACGGAGGGAGTACTTGGTTCAAACAAGAAAGAAAGTGGGGGTGGGGGAATTTAGTATGTACATCGGACTTGGTACAAACAGGAAGGAAAGGGGGTGAAAGTAGTACAGACTGGTCATCCAACCGGTCTCTTGGTCGAAAAGGGAATATAGGGGTAACGTTGTACACGGTGGTATGATCAGGACTAGATTTGCTATCCACACATAGGAGTAGGTGGCTAGAGTGAAAAAAATGGGACCAACCCAGATATGTTTCTTGGATGTTTGTTTCTGGGCAACAAACTATGAATCACCACTTTATGCCCCTGTTTACGTACATGGTGCCGGATCGCTGGTGCACCCACCGTCCCATGCCCTTATACATATTTAGGCTCCGCTCGTAATAAAGGGGCAGAAAACATAGGTCTTGATGAAAATAGAGGAGTAGGAAAGGAATGTAGGTATAAAACTATGGAACAGTGAACCGGAGGAAACTCTCAAGAGAATGTGTTCGGATGGACTACGAAATGTACATATTTGTTTTTTAGAGTAGCATGCTTGGCAGTATGAGATGCTATTTGTTTATTTAGCTGCACAGTGACTACTCTTGTCCTCACCTCACGTACCACACATAGGTTGATTTTTTATTCCGGCAAACACAACACAGCAACCTATCTAACGCATGGCAGCGAGCGCCTGCCTCGGGCTTCCGCCCAAAAAATGAGCAACGCGTGGATGTTTCTAATCCTATGGAATCAATACTACCAGACCAGCTTTCCTATGAAACATTATTCACTTTTACCGTGTTCCGAACGGTTGGAAGGGAAAGAATACCGTAGGAATTGGGTTCCTACGAAAAATCCTGCACCAAACCTGTGAACCGAACACAGCCTTAGTTGTTCTTAATCTAATGTCTCTGGTAAAAATGAAGCCATGCCACTGTTATAAGCCATGACAAGTTTAGCTAAATTTTTTTGCCTGTAATTGTTTGAGACTCTGACTGTTTCCTCTGTGCCTTTTTGTGCAAGCAGGGATATCCAATTCACACAGTTCTTTGTTGCTAGACCTTTAGTGCAAGACACAAAACTCTTCTTAAAAGAAGTGAATTTTGTGCTGTTTAACTGGAATGTCAGAATGGAACAGTTGGTTCATTTTGGTGGAACTACACAAAGAGAGATATGTGTTCCAATCCTCATCATCCATATTGGCGCCATAACCTTCCTTTAGGTAAGAATGATATTTAATGCATGTGTTCATCTCTATTTTTTGACTGCCATGAAAAAATAATGCTGTTTTTTACTAGTACACTTGTACTCCCTCACTGACAAAACCAATTCTGAATTAGAAGGCCAATCATGTACTTGGTTTCACCAACTGGTGAGGAGAAAGAGAAACAGAGCATGAAGAGGAAGAAGAAGAAGAATAAACAGTGCCAAGGCGATCTTGCTGAAGCCAGAGGCCTCAGTCGAGGCCATTCAAGGGCTCCGGCAACGACTACCTTACATGTGAGACGATCCTCCAGGGAGCCCTTCCACTTCTGCTGTCTCACTTAATTAAGTACCACTAATTTATTACTGCCTAATTTTCCCGTTGGAGTTAAACAAATCTATAGTAGGACCCTATGCTGAATCATGTACGTGTGTATGTTTGTCTATGGAGGCGAATCATGTGGTGGAGCGGGGAGGGAATATTATTAGTGTCATGACATAATAGTGCTATTTTTTTGCATGTCAATTTATTGCCATTGGTTCAATGAGGCAATGTTTTGCGTATTGTCCATCATGAATTTGATGCTACTATTTGAGTAGTATGCTAATGTCTTCCTATCCTTTCTCGCTAAGCTAATGAAGGTTTCACCTTGTTCCTACTTGTGCAAACATGGATCATGTCGTGCCAATCATACATTTTAGTGGAACTACACAAGACAATACAATGAACTGTATCCCAGCCAGTGCTTTAACTCTGCTGGAAGTTCTTGATAATCTTTCGATATAATCTCAAAGATCGGTAAACAAGAGTGATTTCAACCATACACTTGAAGTGCACAAAAATATATACTATTGTGTGATTCCAAAGGAGTGCTTTATCATCTCTTATGGGACTACATGAATAAGATTTTTTCTTAGGTTGGTACGGGCCTAAGGCCTTCATCCATATTATTTAGTCATCATCTCTATTTGTATCGTACATCTTGTCATGAGAAACTCCTTTATCTTTGCACGTTAAATTTTTGCAACCTATGATAAATGGCAATGCTTTGAGTGTTGAGTTGAGCTAATTGGCACCGATTAAATAAACTAATACCTCTCTTTAAGCAAGACTACTATGTTGCTAACTTTACCCATTAAGATAATGAGGGTGCTTCTATTTGTTACTTGTATGTTTCATCAACTAGTGCCACGATTATAGTAATCTCACCGTCTCAATATATGTGCCAACAGGGATGCTCGATTTTGGTGGAACTGCACAAAAACTTTGGGTGCTTAATTGCCTCGACTGCTTCCGTCATTTCCTGTCAATCGCTAATCTCCGCTTGCTTTCTTCCTTTCTTTGTCACCGCTATGGCTTATCTCAGCTTCCAAATAAAGGAAATAGTAATTGATATGCTACCTCACACAGGTTGGTAATCGGTCTTTATCCCGATCATTGTGCCTGTCATATGTATTGGTAATTTGGTATTGTGCTACTGTTTGCCGATTTCATAAAGGAGTAATTTGGAGCCTGAACTCGCATGCAAATCATTACATCGGGTGATTTCAGTAGAACTGCACAAAATGATCAGATGGACAGGTACTTATGCTGCTGCTATGTACTCCAAAGTTCACTTAGACAAGCATCGATGTTGACAAGAAGTGCCATATTCATTCGAGTATCAACCGGTGTCAACCAATTGTCAAACTCCAAGTATTAGGAGAGTGAACGCCAAAAATATTGCTTGGTGCATAGCCCAGGAAAACGCAATGAAGTCTTTGGTCCCAACTTGTGCCGGTTGGTTATCGGCACATATGGTAGCGAACTATATGGCATGGAATCTAAAGATTCCGGACAAGTTGGTTGACGTGTATATTCATCTGGCACTTAATCAGTCTGCACGCCAAGGATGCTCCATTTCAGTTGAACTGCACAAAAAATTTGGGTGGTTCATTTTCTCAACCGCCTCCTTTCTCGTCTACAATGTAGAATTTTGGCTAGATATAGGACCAAGATGAGCCAGTAAACTAGTTGGATGAAAGTATTGGCCAAGTTGCTCAAACCTCCCTCGGCATGAGGCCACTATTTGAGGATAAACCTACAAGCAAAGTTCAGATTGTCTGTGTTGCCTCTTATGTACTCGAAAGTTTACTCGTACAAGAAATAATTTTAGCAAGAAGTACCTCCGATTGAACACCATTTACCAGTCTGTACCCTAGGTAATTAAAGTTAGTCCATGGATCATATTGGCTGTGATCTCAATCATTTGGATGCATAAACATACTGAACATGTGTATATCTGAATCTTTTGTGAATTATGTATGAATATTGTCGTGTGATCTATCAATCATTTGGATGCATAGATATGCTGAGCTTGTGTATATATGAATCTTTTGAGTTGTTGATAGTGAATGTTGGCTATGAATATGAACGTGTCCTATGAACCTGAGTAACTTGATGAATCTATGGCTAGTAAAATAGTTTATAATCCATAGACAAGTTGGAATACAGTAGTTTTAACACCAATATAAATAAAGAATTAGTTCATTACAGTACCTTGAAGTGGTCTTTTGTTTTCTTTCGCTAACGAAGCTCACGAGATTTCTGTTGAGTTTTGTGTTGTGCAGTTTTCAAGTTTTGGGTGAAATTTTTTGATGGATTATGGAACAAGGAGTGGCAAGAGCCTAAGCTTGGGGATGCCCATGGCACCCCCAAGATAATCCAAGTACACCAAAAAGTCAAAGCTTGGGTATGCCCCCGGAAGGCATCCCCTCTTTCGTCTACTTCCATCGGTAACTTTACTTGGAGCTATATTTTTATTCACCACATAATATGTGTTTTCCTTGGAGCGTCTTGTATGATTTGAGTCTTTGCTTTTTAGTCTACCACAATCATCCTTTCTGTACACACCTTTTGAGAGAGGCATACATGAATTGGAATTTGATAGAATACTCTGTGTGCTTCACTTATATCTTTTGAGCTATATAGTTTTGCTCTAGTGCTTCACTTATATCTTTTAGAGCACGGTGGTGGATTTGCTTTATAGAAAACATTGATCTCTCATAATTCACTTAGATTATTATGAGAGTCTTAAATAGCATGGTAATTTTCTTAATAATAATAATATGCTTGGTATTCAAGATTTGTAAAACTTTCTTTTGAGTGCGTTGAATACTAAGAAAAGTTTGATGCTTGATAATTCTTTTGAGATATGGAGGTAGTAATATTAGAGTCATGCTAGTTGAGTAGTTGTGAATTTGAGAAATACTTGTGCTAAAGTTTGTGATTCCCGTAGCATGCAAGTATGGTGAACCGTTATGTGATGAAGTCGGAGCATGATTTATTTATTGATTGTCTTCCTTATGAGTGGCGGTCGGGGACGAGCGATGGTCTTTTCCTACCAATCTATCCCCCTAGGAGCATGTGCGTAATACTTTGCTTTGATAAATTGTAGATTTTTGCAATAAGTATATGAGTTCTTTATGACTAATGTTGAGTCCATGGATTATACGCACTTTTCTCACCCTTCCACCATTGCTAGCCTTTCTATTATCGCGCACTTTTCGCCGTTATAATATACCCACCATATACCTTCCTCAAAACAGCCACCATACCTACCTATTATGGCATTTCCATAGCCATTCCGGGATATATTGCCATGCAAATTTCCACCATTCCGTTTATTATGACACACTCCATCATATTCATATTGCTTAGCATGCTCATGTAGTTGACATCGTATTTGTGGCAAAGCCACCATTCATAATTCTTTCGTACATGTCACTCATGAATCATTGCATATCCCGGTACACCGCCGGAGGCATACACATAGAGTCATATTTTGTACTAAGTATTGAGTTGTAATTGTTGAGTTGTAAGTAAATAAAAGTGTGATGATCATCATTTTTAGAGCATTGTCCCAAGTGAGGAAAGGATGATGGAGACTATGATTCCCCCACAAGTCGGGATGAGCCTCCGGACGAAAAATAAAAAAAAGAGAAAAGAGGCCATAAAAAAAGAGAAAAGGCCCAAAAAAATATGAGAGAAAAAGAGAGAAGGGATAATGTTACTATCCTTTTACCACACTTGTGCTTCAAAATATCACCATGATCTTCATAATAAAGAGTCTCTCATTTTGTCACTTTCATATACTAGTGGGAATTTTTCATTATAGAACTTGGCTTGTAAATTCCAATGATGGGCTTCCTCAAACTACCCTAGGTCTTCGTGAGCAAGCGAGTTGGATGCACACCCACTTAGTTTCTTTTGTTGAGCTTTCATATACTTATAGCTCTAGTGCATCTGTTGCATGGCAATCCCTACTCACTCACATTGATATCTATTGATGGGCATCTCCATAGCCCGTTGATACGCCTAGTTGATGTGAGACTATCTTCTCCTTTTTGTCTTCTCCACAACCACCATCCTATTCCACATATAGTGCTATATCCATGGCTCATGCTCATGTATTGCGTGAAGATTGAAAAGTTTTGAGAATGTCAAAAGTATGAAACAATTGCTTGACTTGTCATTGGGGTTGTGCATGATTTAAATACTTTGTGTGGTGAAGATAGAGCATTGCCAGACTATATGATTTTGTTGGAATAACTTTCTTTGGCCATGTTATTTTGAGAAGACATGATTGCTTTATTAGTATGCTTGAAGTATTATTATTTTTATGTCAATATTAAACTTTTGTCTTCAATCTTTCGAATCTGAATATTCATACCACAATTAAGAAGAATTACATTGAAATTATGCCAAGTAGCACTCAGCATCAAAAATTCTTTTTTTATCATTTACCTACTCGAGGACGAGCAGGAATTAAGCTTGGGGATGCCTGATACGTCTCCAACGTATCTATAATTTTTGATTGCTCCATGCTATATTATCTACTGTTTTGGACCATATTAGGCTTTATTTTCCACTTTTATATTACTTTTGGGACTAACCTATTAACCGGAGGCCCAACCCAGATTTGCTGTTTTTTTGCCTATTTCAGAGTTTCAAAGAAACGGAATATCAAACAGAGTCCAAACGGAATGAAACCTTCGGGAACGTGATATTCTCACCGAACATGATCCAGGAGACTTGGACCCTACGTCAAGCAACCAACAGGGAATGCACGAGGTAGGGGGCGCGCCCTCCACCCTCGTGGGCCCCCTGTTGCTCCACCGACGTACTTCTTCCTCCTATATATACCTACGCACTCGAACGATCGACACGGAGCCAAAACCACCACCGCCAAGAACTTTCAGATCCACGAGATCCCAATCTTGGGGCCTGTTCCGAGTTCACCGGAAGGGGAATCCACCATGGAGGGCTTCTACATCATCATAGCCTCTCCGATGAAGTGTGAGTAGTTTACTTCAGACCTTCGGGTCCATAGTTAGTAGCTAGATGGCTTCTTCTCTCTTTTGGATCTCAATACAATGTTCTCCCCTCTCCCGTGGAGATCTATTCGATGTAATCTTCTTTTTGCGGTGTGTTTGTTGAGATCGATGAATTGTGGGTTTATGATCAAGATTATCTATGAGCAATATTTGAATCTTCTCTGAATTCTTTTATGTATGATTGGTTATCTTTGCAAGTCTCTTGAATTATCCATTTGGTTTGGCCAACTAGATTGGTAGTTCTTGCAATGGGAGAAGTGCTTAGCGTTGGGTTCAATCTTGCGGTGTCCTTTCCCAAAGGATGTATAAGGGCAGCAAGGCACGTATTGTATTGTTGCCATCAAGGATAACAAGATGGGGTTTTTATCATATTGCATGAATTTATCCCTCTACATCATGTCATCTTGCTTAAGGCGTACTCTATTTTCATTAACTTAATACTCTAGATGCATGCTGGATAGCGGTAGATGAGTGGAGTAATAGTAGTAGATGCAGGCAGGAGTCGGTCTACTTGTCTCGAACGTGATGCCTATATACATGACCATACCTAGATTCTCTCATAACTATGCTCAATTCTGTCAATTTCTCAACAGTAATTCGTTCACCCACCGTAAAATACTTATGCTCTTGAGAGAAGCCACTAGTGAAATCTATGGCCCCCGGGTCTACTCTCTATCATATCAATCTTCCATCACTTTATTATTGCTTTGCTTTTTATTTTACTTTGCATCTTTATACCAAAAATACCAAAAATATTATCTATCATCTCTATCAGATCTCACTCGTAAGTAAGTGACCGTGAAGGGATTGACAACCCCTAATCGCGTTGGTTGCGTTGAGCTATTTGTTTTGTGTAGGTACGAGGGACTTGTGCGTGGCCTCCTACTGGATTGATACCTTGGCTCTCAAAACCCGAGGGAAATACTTACGCTACTTTGCTGCATTATCCTCTCCTCTTCGGGGAAATCCAACGCAAGCTCAAGAGGTAGCACATACTTTCTTTCGCCACCTCAGATCATCTTCCCCGTTGCCGGCAGCCACGCCAACTGCATTACCATCATCGACTGAGCAGATGAACCTGAGGACTACACAGCTCCTAAGAGAGGTCGCAGTCTTCGTGTTTGCTTACGTTATACATCGGTTATTATTACCTGCTACTTTATCGCTCAATATTGAGTTTTGAATTGCCCATGGGTCTCATATCGAGCCAAAGAACTAATAGTATCCGCTACTATCCGGTTCATCTGGGGTCTTCTATGTGGTTCATGTTGGGTGGGCAACAAACAATAGATGATCCATTGTCTATCTTTTAAATGAAGCTATAATCTACCCGTTATCATTAGTTTTGGATCCATCCACTGCTTTGCTACCATAAGTCTTGATTTTGCATGCACCCTTAGGCCTTACAAAATCTAACTTTTTTATTATGCATGTCAGATATTGTACACAAACGTACTGAACATGTAGAGAAAAAGAGAAGACCGTTGCGTGCGAATATAATGTCATGCAGACGCCGCTCCATGGTGGGCGAAGTGCCCCCTCCTGCATTTCCAGATTGTATTCCAGAGGAAGATAACTGTTCAGATGGAGATTTAGAAGGAGCCGACCACGCCTGTTTACCACCTGAGGTGTTTGCTCTAACCGGCATCTTGATGTTGGTCATATCATGCATATGGCGCCTTGCATTGCTTACATTATACATCTTATATGTCATCAGCTTAGTTTAGATTTGCTTTATGTGAATGCCACCTGTTTGGTTTCTATATCATACTCACCATTCCTAAATATTTTTTTTTAGAGATTTCAACAAGTGACTACATACGGAACAAAATGAGTGAATCTACACTCTAAAATATGTCTATATACATCCGTATGTGGTAGTCCATCTGAAATCTCTAAAAAGACAAATATTTAGGAACGGAGGGAATATATGGGGATTATGCAATGCTATCTTCTTTAGCCAAGCATCATATACGTGAATCATGCAATGCCATCCTGTTTAGCCAGTCATCGTATATGTGAATTGTATCGTGCCATATTTTTTCCATAATGTATTCCATTTGTCAACAATGTTTATACATTCATCTACTCTTCTTGTGCATCAGCCATTTGAGTCGGTCATGGGAAAATCTGGAGTGAAAACAAGGTCTTCTGAGCAGTCAGTGCTACCTGTCGATGCAGATATTTTGCTGGTTACAGATAGCTCCTCAGAGGAGGATTCAGAGACAGATGACCAGTCGTATCCCCCACCCCCGAGGTGCATGCTCTAACTTGGCCGGGTTATATTGCTCATATCATGCATATGGTGTCTTGCATTGCCATGCCATCTGCTTAGATTAGACATGCTTTGTGTGAATGCCTCCTGCTTGCTTTCTATATCGATATGTGAATTATGCAATGCCATGTTTTTCAGCCAGTTATCATATATGTGAATTATGCACCGCCATGGAGCTAGGCATCATATATGTGAATTATCTCATGCCATCTTTTTTTTCATTATGTATTCCATTTGTCAATAATCTGTGTATATTGAACTACTCTTCATGTGTATCTGCCATTTGAGCCGGTTATGGAAAAATCTGGAGTGAAAACAAGGTCTTCAGAGCAGGCAATGGTACCTGTTGAAGCATATATCTCGATGGTTACAGGGAGCTCCTCAAAGGAGGATTCAGAGACAGATGACCATTCCTATATCCCAGCTGAGGTGTATGCTCTAAGTTGCAATGTTTATATTTCTCATATGATGCATATGGTGTCTTGCATTGCTTAGTTTAGACATCATATGCACAATATTGAATTCTATCTGCTTAGTTTAGAGATCATACATGCGAAAAGTGCCACTTGCTTAGTATATGAATCAATTATGTCAATTATATCATGCCATCCTGTATACTTAGACAACATGTATGTGAATTATTTCATCCCAACCTATTTTAGAAAGACATCATATAGTTTTGTCATGTCATCCTTTTTAGGTACTCATCATATGTTGAATTATGCCACTATATCCTGTTAAGTTATCCATCATATATCTGAAACTTTGTCATGCTATCCTGTTTAGTTAGGCATCATATATGTGAAATTGTGTCATGCTGTCTTGTTTGGTTAGAAAACATATATGTGAATTACCACATATGTCTATCATACAATGTTTGCACGTTCAATTTCTTTTCTTGTTTATCAGCCATTTGAATTGGAGGGGGTGATGGCAGTATCTAAGGGAGCAAAAACCCGTTCTTCACAAAAGACAGTGCTACCCGTCGATGCAGATAGAACCATGGTTGTACTGGCCCACAAACTAGCCCCACCACACATAATCGAGACTCTTCCAGATTGCACACTTACACCGTTGGCAGAGAACAAGCTACAACCCTTCTAACCGCAACCCTAGTGGATAGTAACCCATTTCTAGTTGACAAGGCACCATGTCCACCACAGAGTACCCCCACACGAGCAGTTTGTAAAGCTACTGCAGTGCCCAAAGCACGAAGACCACCACAGCTAACCCAAACTCCACGTTTAAAGCGTAAGAGCAATCGTTCTCGTGTCGATTCCGTAGCTATGGTCCATACTCCTTTGCTGTTGCTTCACTGTATTTACTCATACCAACTACTTTCGAATTTGAAGGATCCAATTGAAACTCCAATGGCGCAATAGGTATGTTTTAAACTTATTTCTTTAATTGGATTGCTGTTCTAACTTCTTGCTCTATGTTGATTTCAGTTTAAGTTGTATAAAAAGTTATGTTCTCATGTGATGCACATTACAAGTGCTGCCAATACTGTGTAGTTTCTCACACTTATATTCTATCTATGCTATTGTGTCTTAAAAATATATGAGTTGAACTGTGTCTCTATATTGATTAGGGAACATAAACTAGAATGGTATGGACAATACAGTGACCAGTACATAGATATATGTTTGTTTCATGTTGTTATCTTGTCCACCTTACTACTGAACCGGTTTACCAAAATGAGTTTCGTATACTACAAGCTAAACCTGTGATGTGTCTGCTTGTTTCTCTTTTATTATGCAAATAGAATATTGGAGAAGAGCACCCCACTATGCAATGGTAGAGAAAGTGTGGGGACCGAATCTCCGGGTATTAATTTCCAGAAAATGGCCCTTGTGCTCACCAGCCCCAGGATAACTGTTAGCTGATGAAGCACCAACTTGATACAGAAATTCCAAGCAAAATACAAAATATGTAGTACAAGACCATTCTGGCCTATGAGTACAACAAATGGTTTCTGATGGTTGATGGCGGAAGCGGTTTATGGATCATCAGTGTCTATGGGACTCCAATTTCCACAGGAACAGCTGACCAGGTTAACTCCTATCTTCGCGTGGCTGCTATCACCGTTGCTTAGGTTCCGGAACTGCCGGCATGGTCGCTCTTCTCCGTCAAAGGAAATCTGGCCAAGACAATAGCCAGGGACAAGCCAGTGAGTACTTTGAATGTACTCGCAAACATTATGAACACATGCATAATATAACAATGATGTGCGGAAAATATTTTATGCTCATGACGTCAGTCACAAAAGATAAATAAAACTCTGATGCGTGCATGCATATTAATTATGAATATGCAATAACATAGTAGTATAAAAATTATGTAATATATAACAAGCATGCCACAGTCGGGCGTCTTAACGACACCACATAAATGGCTTTTAAAAGAAATGCCACAGTCGGGCGTCTGAGCGACACCACATAAAGGGCTTTTAAAAGAAATGCCACGATGCAAGGCGTCTGAGCGACACCACATAAAGGGCTTTCAAAAGAAATGCCGCAGTCGGGTGTCTGAGCGACACCACATAAAGGGATTTTAAAAGAAATGCCACAGTCGGGTGTCTGAGCGACACCACATAAAGGGCTTTTAAAAGAAATGCCACAGTCGGGCGTCTGAGCGACACCACATAAAGGGCTTTTAAAAGAAATGCCACGATAAGGCCCTGAGCGACACCACATAAAGGGCTTATAAATAAACACAAAACAATGTCATAAATAAGGCCCCGAGCGACACCACAAAAAGGGCTTTAAATAAATACAGTGAATATCCAGGAGGTAGAACCATCCCAGGGATATTCGATAATACCAAAAATATGACTGGTTAGTCCACATCAAAAATAATAATCATAATTATCACAAGTCACAATCGCGATTCCAGTTTTAACAGTTTCACCTCCGAAGACCGACTCTAAGACCGACACTTGACCCATCCTGCATCAGAATCCTTAACCATGGACATGGCTATTCAATAGGTTTAATCTCTGCAGAGGGTGTACTCTTTACCCACGAGTAACGGATTCCTTTAGTCCATCGGGACTAATTCCGCTTCACGGTCTTTTTTGTTGAAAACACACCTAACTTGCACACACCGACTTAACTCACGTATGCGGAATCACCCACGACACCTGTCAAGCAAAACTCTAAGTGGGGAGGCTACAACCTCGACGTAACATGGGATCACAAAATTTATACCGCGCGCAAACCCGGGGAGCTACCCCCTTGGGCTACAAGCGAAACACCCATATTCCCAGACCCGGTGGCATGACTACCGGATGCCTCCAGTATCTTCCACCACGGCCTCCCTGTACGGTGTGTGCTAGGAAAGGGTTGACAACTTACTGAACCGTACCCTACTTGTTGTAGAGACGAGTGGTAGTACGAAGCAAGTATGGGGTTTACTGGCACAAGACTCGATCTACGGTCGACTCAGGAGGTTGCAAGATTCCCTGCAAGATTAGTATAACAATGTAAATACTTCAAACTACAGATAGAAAAACCACGCGACATACCCCCTCATGCCATACCGGACACGACCGTCTCGACGGAGGACTAGGGACAAGACCGCGTCTACCTAAGACAGAGGCCTTCCCGTTCTCCCTCCCGGTATGCATGAAAGGCATATGACGGTGATCTCTATCACAATCATATCAACTCCATTTGCATGAAATTCATTAACATGCACTCATGAGTAGGAACACATCCTCACATAAAATGACGTATGCTCGTGTTGGGGTGGTGTTGTCACCGTGCTATGCAACACACACACAAAAAAATTTCACCAGGGTTCAAAATGCTTGCCTTCAGGTCATGGGAAGGCAGGGTGCATTCCAACACATCTTGAAATCTTCAAAAATCCTATTTAAAAGAATATATGTGAATTATTACATAAAATCAAACAACACAAAAAATTGTTTTGAAAAATTCTCAAATAAATCTTAAAATAAACTAGACAATATTTGAGAGTGGTAGGAAAAGGAATTAATTTATTTGGAGCTGTATTTAAAAAGATACAGCCGGTCAAAGTTTGGTCAAAACTGTTATTAAAAATAAAATGTAAAAGAAAACGCTTGAATATATACATACACGCCGAAGGCGTAAACTGAAATGCGCCCACTTAACCCACGTGGACTGGGCGGGGTCACTGACAGTGGGTCCAGGGGGCCCACTGGTCAGGTTTGACTATTCTCCCTTCCCTCTTCTTCCTCTGGCCGAACAGAGGCGGGAGCTCCGGCGAACGTCGCCGGCGCTAGGCGGCTCCTCGCGGGCCCCCGAGGGTGGGGATGGATCCGCAAGGCTGGGGCGGTTCTTCCGATGGTCGAGGGAGTGATGGGGATGGAGGGAGTCGTCGGCGACGAGCCCTGCGGTGGAGGAAGGTTTCGGTGGCGTAGTGGTTTTGGGGCGGCGGTGGTTCCCGATAAAAATTGAGCAGGGGGGAGTGTTCACGGGAGGAAGGTAGAGCTATTGGTGAAGAGAACGGAGAAAGGGAGGCTTTGATGATGCCGGAATGGCCAGGGCGGAGGCGGTGGCTGCGGTTGCCAGAGATGGGGAAGGAGATCTCCCCGGGTTGATTGGCTGCCAATGGGGTCCTAGGGAGGGGGTTTGAGACTGCCCTGCGTGCGGAGGCAAGCTCGGGGGCTCCTTAAATAGGCGCTCGGGGTCGGTTCCGCGGCGACCGGGGATAAGGTCGCCGGTGACCGCCATTCTGTAGCTTAGGGTGTCGTGGCGGCGACGAGCGCTAGTGGACATGGCTGTGGATGAGCTCGCGCTGTTCCAGGGGGCAGGTGGCGAGCGCTGGAGGCTTGGGCGGTGCTGCTCATGGCGGTGGCGGTTGCGGCCGCGGGCGTGCCGCCAAGCGGCTTGCTGGCAACGCTGCAGAGGCGGTCGGGGTTCTTGGCGCGACGTAGCGAGAGGCCAAGTGAGTGGCGCGGCTCTGTGGAGTGGTGGCAAGCCAGGGGCGCGACGCGTCGGCTCGGGCGCAGCACGTGCAATACGCTGTTTCTGCTGCGTGCCTGAGCACACATGGAACGTGTTCGACGAAATGCCATGGCATGCCATGTGGGGCTTGGGTGAGGCCGGCACTAAGCAGATCTAGGTTAGGATCAGATAGGTGCTTAGTAGACATGCTAGATTGCCCAGAGGTGCAAGGTCACAGCAAAACAAAAATCATGTCAATACAGATCATGCCCATAAGGTGTTTGACAAAATGCCACGGTACTTAGGCATTTCTTGGAGTGGCCAAAACTCCAGATCGTGGTCTCTGTGGATGTAAGAGAGGGTGGTGAAGGTAGTTTGTTAAAAGGAGAAACTTGCTAGTGCAAGTTTTGCAAAACTACAATTCTGGACAGAAAGAAAAAGGCATCACTACATGGACCAAAAGTGTTCCAAAGAGTGCATGCTCCTGGACTTAGGGGTTTAGCAGGGAGGACTAGAAGCAGGAGAAAGCTCATGGGTAAAGGAGCAAGTTAGGAGATGGTTGCAGTACAAAACACAAGTCTGGTCCAGAATGAAAAAGAGGTTGGTATACTTAATTTTTCCATGGAACATCACAAGGTTTTTGCATAAAGTTGGATGGCATGCTACCACTGACATCCCATAATTTTGGTGGAGGCTCTAGGGAAATATTTAATTAGGCTATAGTGCAAAAGTGTCCACTGGACCAGATTTGAAAAACAGGTGTAAAACTCAAAATATGCAATGAAATAATTATATTATTGCACACAAGTGATTTAGGGACATCTCATGACATCTCCAAATTTTGGTTGGATTCTTAGCTGAATATATCAAATGGTTGTAGTTCAAAAAGGAGCTCCAAAATTTAAAACAATTCATTTTAATGAATAAAGCTTAGGGTGAAATAATTTACTAAATAAATCTACTGATTAAGAAAATGTTATACAGAGAGCATAGAAGTCCAATATGTTTTGGAAAGCTCCACATGGAAAAGACACCTTAATATTAAAAGAAGAGTTCTGAAATCAACAGAAATAAAATTTTGAAACTCCTGGCAAAAATTTAACATCAAAAACTTGGCTAAAAATTTTGGGGTGTTACAGAAAGTAATGCAGATAAGGTTCAAGATAGTGAGACAACCCTGTTGGTCTCCAAGAAAGGTGATAAAAACGATCTTGTAGACAGTGAGAAAACCCCACAGTCCTGCGTTGATGTAGTGTTCGAGTTATCGCCGCATCACCGCACAAGCTCTTCGAACTCGCTGCCTGAATCACTTCGGCTTCTTCAGTCTCAGCTACAAGCTGAAAGGCATCAGTCAGTTGTGTTGTGGCAAGAAGCTGAAGGACTAAGGAAGTCCCCGCAGAATTCAAATGCGTACTTTCTTGTGCGACAGCAAGCGCTGGAGGATTTAAGCGCCAAACAAGAGTAAGTTAATAAGGTTGCTAAGCATCTTGCCAGCATTATGGGTACCCAGGATATTGTTTCTTGAACTCTTCTGAAGTGGTTTCGATTCGGACTTGTTTCTTCTGCGGCGTTTATATGCTGCTTTGTTCCCTATATTTGCACTGGTGGCAAACTTTGGTGCCCAGTGGATGTAATATGTGTAATAGCCGAGATAGCTTAGCATAAGTTGCTTGCTTATTTATTTCCTTGTTGTCTTGTTTATTTGTTTGCTTGTAGTCAGTGCAGTTCTTTTTCCGCGGTTTGCTAGTGACTGCAATAACCTATTTTTTAAAACTAGGCCACAATAACCATGGGCTAATATTTACTGTGGTAACACTGGGTCTCCTATGGGCCGTAGAAACAGTGGGCCTTCTACGGGCCGTAGAAACAGTAGGCCTTCTACGAGCCATAGAAACAATGGGCCTTCTATGGGTCGTATCATCAATGGGCCTTATACGGGCCGTATGATCGATTGGCCAAACATGGGCCAATAACAGGCCACATTATGGCCGTAAATGGGCTAGAGTTGGAGTCGTCCGTTCATGGGCCGACCATAAGAAGCCATCGTTAATAGGCTGTATTTAATGACGCTATGAAAACGGCCCAACGTATTAACGGACCACAAACGGGCCGACTGTAACCACGGGCTGAATTTGGCCCACAAGGAGAAAATGACAGTAACGGGCCGTAAGTAAACGAATGCTGGAGATGAGCCCAAGAATAAATGGGCTCTGAGAAGGCCGAAAGATAACATGGGATGGAAACAGCCCAACGGAATAACGGGCCGTTAATGGGTATAAAGTGATACACTGTTCATTACGGGCCAGTTTTACCACGGGCCATTAATGGGTGTAAAGTGATACACTGTTCATTACGGGCCAGTTTCACCACGGGCCGTTAATAGGCCAAGAGTTACATAGGGCCTCATATGGGCCGAAAGACATCATGGGCCATACATGGGCCAGAAGTGAAAACGGTCTGGAATCATATTGGATGGCCCAGATGACGCTACTGGGCCTAATTCGGATAGGGCGTAACGGTCCTTGGGTTAGCGGGCCGTAAATGGGCTATATGCGAATAGGCCGTTAACAAGATTTCCATGGGCCGTCCCGCCACCTTTTGACCAAGTCAAACGGGCCGGCCTTTTCACAGGAATGGGCCTCTGTTGGGCCGTGCCACGTGTCGATGTATCATAGGCGCCTTCTGTCCAATGAGTGGATGACATACATCCCCAACGATGAGCCGACACGTGTTTCCTCCAGCCAATGATGATTTTACACGTGGAAAATCCCCATTTGTCGGGGATGTTAACGGGTTATCGGATCCAAAACCCGACCCGATAGCTTAACGACGTTCCGGTACAGTGGATGCCATGTGTCAGTCACCCTTGACAAAAGCACTTCTGTGACGCGCGATTTATCGTCATGGAAGTGGACACTTCCGTGATGATAATTTTGGTAATGTCATGGAACACTTCTACGACAGCACATGTATGACTATCTTGATTCTGTCATAAAACCGTCATGGATGTACATGCATGACAGAAAACGTGACCTACTATGACAAACATGTATCATCACGGAAGTGTATTTTTTTGTAGTGATGGCTCCCAGGAGGGCCCTAGCCGCGGAGGCGAACATGCCGAGCTGGCGGAGCTGGAGTCGTTATCCCTCGACGGCATGCCCGATCAGCTCAATAAGCACCTCAATAAGCAAAATGAGTTCATCCACGGCTTGGTGGAGCTGCTGAAGGAGAGCCTCGACGACATGCCCGCTGAGCTCAATAAGAAGGGGGAGTTGACCGCCGGCTTGGTGATGCTGCTGAAGAAGAGCATTGCCTTGGAGAAGAAGGCGACCAGCGAAATCCTGCAACTTCAGGAGGACAAGGCGAAGCTCTACCACGAGCTCGGCCGGCTGGAAGAAGCTGCATGAGAGTAGTAGTTCCTCGATGAAGATGCTGTGGGCCCTCATCATGGAACAGAAGGAGGAGTTGGCGAAGCTCCGCATCAAGCACCCGGCTGCTGTCAAGGTACGTAATGCGGCCGTGGAACAGATGATGAAGGCTCGCGTCGAGAAAATCCCGCGTCATGGATAGAATGAAGAAGATGGTGGAGGATATGCGCAAGGAGATGGAGGTCGTGGAGGCGATGAAGAAGCAGTTACGACTCCGCGGCGAATTAGATCATTTGGGGTGATAATCTTCCTTCTTCTTTTGCTTCGGGTGTTTCGCCGCACGTGTCACGTTCTCTGCGAGGCATGAATAGAACAATGCTAACAATGAGATGACTAGCAAATTAGATCATTTTTTAGAGCCATATGGCACTGGGCTGCCGTGTTTCGTGCTCCTTCGTCATAGCACATTTATACGAGCAGTCAAATCACAAAGGCCCTCGCCTCTCGTGAAAAGGACCAAGCTAGACTACCCCGCCCTCTAGCCTTTTAAAAAATGTACACATTTGTACAGTAGTAGTATCAATGGATTGCGCCATGGAGCAAAAGTAACAAGATGAAATTAAAGAAAAAAGGTGGTACATATAGAGCTCCCTCCTTTCCGGTTTATAGGGCTCAATTCAAAAATCTCACCAACCAAGGTAGATGGTGAGTGGTGGAATACCTTTTGTAGTTTGCAAAAGCACCCAATTAATGCTCTTGTTTTCCTCAAAAAATTATGTTTACCGATGCATTAATTGCAATGCATGCATGCATAAAGTACATGCATTGGTCAATTTTCTCTTAATACTTGCATGTAATGATTTAATGCACCTTGGAATCTGAATATGTGATGGGGAACAACCAAATTGAGCCTTATAAAATGGAAAAACTACAATTTTGAGATAAGCCTTATAAACCGGAAAGGAGGGAGTATATGACACTACCCACTATGAAGGTACCAGTAACATAGACTAGTAACTAGTGTATGTTACTCTCCACTATGACCAGCCAAAGTCGAGGAGGGATACGAACGGGGGCCTGGTTGTGTCTATACTTGGACAACTCACCCGACTGCATGCGCAGCAGGCAGACGAAGCTCGTGTCGTGTTGGCGACGTGCGCGGCCCGCACATTAAGCAAAACCTCGCGCCTCCATCTTAGCCTCCGCGTTTTAAACTTCTCAATCTCAAGGCCAAGGAGCAACGTGAAACCTATGATAGAGCCGATCGGATGGTTGAGAACACTACAATTCGTAGCTACAGATGCGTGTGTGAGAGAGTACGAGTGCGTGCGTGCACCTCTTCTGAGAGTACAAGTGTATGTGGGTGGCATCGACCTAGGGAGCAGTGATGGTGGGTGCAAGAAGTCCTGAGAGATAGGTGTAATGCGTCTGAAAAAAAGACTAGTCTATAGCTCGCCACGAGGCTATTCCTGTCGAACACCAAGCGTAAGATATGTATCCGACGGTGCCAGTTTTTGCACATACATAGCATTAGAAAAAGAAATAGTACCATGGCATATGCTACACCACGACCGAGAAAATGTGCCGACGTTACGCCATCCAGGAATAGTGCCGCACTTCGAAACTAGAACCGTCAATAAATTTTGAGAGCGTCTCGTCACATTCCAAATTACTACTACTACCAGGCTATAATTTAATTGCAAACCTGTTCACACCGATCACAACCTAAACGGTTTCCCACTTAGGAGCGTATTAGTAGTACTCGGTTATAAATACTACTATGCTAAGATGACTGCACATTCCTCCTCAACTCCTCATCCACAAAAAAGAATCCAGTCAATAAAGCCATGGCCAGCGTGAGTTCTGGGTCGAGACATTTCCACCAGGGAGAGGTGAGCATGGAAGAGGAAGCACGAGAGATGTCCCGCCGCTGAAAAGCAGCCGACATGTCCAAATTGCCAGCAAAGAAGAGCATCACAGAGGTCCCGCCACGCCGCCGAAGCAGCACGGAGGTCCCGCCGCGCCGTCAATATAGCAGACTGGTCCGGCCATGCTGCGGAAGCGGCAGAGATGTCCTACCATGCCGCCGAAGCAGCACGGAGGTCCCACCGCACCGCGACGGCCTGGGAAAATTTCTCGCGGGTACGTGAGGACTCTTACAGGCGCATGCATGCGATGGTCCATAGCCAGATGGATCAGATCTCCGGCTGGGCGAGGTTGCAGGACGAGGCTACCGGCGTCATCCGGCAACTAGGGGAGGGCAATGCGAAGCTCCGGGGCAAGGGCGACCTGCTGAGGGCGAAGATCGCCGGAAGGGCGAAGCAGGAGGAGGAGACCGCTGCCTTGTTGTAGAGGACGGGCGTCATCATCAAGATACTTATGGACGAGAATGCCATGCTCCGCATCAAGCGCAACAGGCTAGTGGAGGAATCCATGGATGCTGCCAAGAAGCATATTAAGGACATGAAACTGATGAAAGAGATCATCGCCCGCCGCGAGAATTAGTCTCTGCAACCTACAGCGCATAAAGAAAGTAGAGATCAGCGAGCCAGATCGTTGTATGTGTTTTCCTTCTTCTTTTGCCCTTGTGTATTTCGGGCGTAGCCGCATGTGGCTTTTTTAATTATCTTCCTAATTATGTAAGACAATTATCATCCACACTCGTCGTCCTTATATATATTCACCAGTCTTGCTATAAGTCGCAGTAGATGCTATATAGGTCCGTGATAACCCACAAGTATAGGGGATCGCAACAGTTTTCGAGGGTAGAGTATTCAACCCAAATTTATTGATTCGACACAAGGGGAGCCAAAGAATATTCTCAAGTATTAGCAGTTGAGTTGTCAATTCAACCACACCTGGATATTAGATATCTGCAGCAAAGTATTTAGTAGCAAAGTAATATGATAGTAGTGGTAACGGTAACAAAGGTAACAGTAGCAAAAGTAATATTTTTGGTATTTTGTAGTGATTGTAACAATAGCAACGGGAAAGTAAATAAGCGATGAACAGTATATGGAAAGCTTGTAGGCATTGGATCAGTGATGGAGAATTATGCCGGATGTGGTTCATCATGTAACAATCATAACATAGGGTGACACAGAACTAGCTCCAATTCATCAATGTAATGTAGGCATGTATTCCGAATATAGTCCTACGTGCTTATGGAAAAGAACTTGCATGACATCTTTTGTCCTACCCTCCCGTGGCAACGGGGTCTAATGGAAACTAAGGGATATTAAGGCCTCCTTTTAATAGAGTACCAGACCAAAGCATTAACACATAGTGAATACATGAACTCCTCAAACTAAGGTCATCATCGGGAGTGGTCCCAATTATTGTCACTTCGGGGTTGCCGGATCATAACACATAGTAGGTGACTATAGACACTACAAAAAAGACACATCCATGACATTTTGGGCCGAACGAATTTTTTTTCTGTCATACATATGACACTTCTATGACGATAATTGTGACAAAACCCAGTATCATCATAGATGTGGTGGCCTCCTACTTCTATGACAAAAAATCATGACAGAAAATGGGCTTTTCGTCCTGGGCGGGCCGGAGACGCAGCTGCATGACATTCTTTGGGCCATCCATGACGGAAAAAACCGTGGTAGAAGCGAGTGGGAGGAAAATTTCGGGGAGTTGTCGGTTATGGTGGGAGGTCGGGGGCGGAGCGATGTGCGTTCCTCTCGTACGTACGCGCGTGTGTGTGAGGCGTTGGCTCTAACTGAAGCCGAGTGAGGCGTTGGGCTCTAATCGAACTCGGCGACAGACCGCAGTTACGTTACATTTAGCCCGAGCGATCGATCGATGGCTGTTAATCGAACCCGATGGAGCGATTCGCCCGCTCTGCGCTAATGAAGCCGATCGATGCTGCCTCGATGAACAGTGAGCGCTATGGGGGGGTTGGATGAACAAGGAGCGGTGGCGTTGCCTCTGGATGAACAGAACCCGTGGTGTGGAGGGCTGGATGAACAGAGACGGTGGAGGGGTGGCCGTGGAGGGTGGTTGAACAGACCCCGTGGTGTGGAGGGCTAGATGAACAGAGACGGTGGAGGGGTGGCCGTGGAGGGGTGGTTGAACAGACCCCGTGGTGTGGAGGGCTGGATGAACAGTGGACGGTGGAGGGGTGCCCGTGGAGGGGTGGTTCAACAGTAGCCGGTGGAGTAGCGCGTGGTGGTGGCTGGATGAACAGGAGCCCGTGGAGGCTGGAGGAGGTCGAGGTAGCCCGTGGAGGCTGGAGGAGGTCGACGGTGGAGATGAACAGTATCCCATGGAGTCCTGCTTTGCAAGACGCCACACCCTCCCCCTGCTTCGACCGTAGAAGCGCCCAACACAAGTCTGTTTCAGAAGTTTTGGCGGTATGCCACACCCTCCCGATCAACAGGACCCCTGCTTCAACGTAGGGAGGTCCATTTCCTCCGCTTTGGCGGTACGCCACACCCTCCTCGATCAACAGGACCCCTGCTTTCGACCGTAGGAGGTCCATTTCCTCCGCTTTTGCGGCACGCCACACCCTCCCGATCAACAGGACCCCTGCTTCGACCGTAGGAGGTCCGCTTTCCTCCGCTTTTGGCGGTACGCCAGCCCTCCCGATCAACAGGACCCGCTTTTGAACGTGGCGGTCGAACACAAGGCCGCTTTCTCTCACAGCGGTACGCCAGGCCTCGTTTCCATCGCCTGTTCCGTCCAAGCCCTCCCGATGAACACGACCACGCACTCCATTCCGACCCAGCCGGTTGACTCCCCATGAACACGGCGACGACGCTGTTTCTCCGTTCCGACCCAGCCATGTACGTATGCGCTATAGGCGTTAGAGACCCTGCCCGTATGTACGTACGTGGCCGTATTTTCTTTCTTGCACCCTCGCCAACAGACGACGCGTGTACATGCTACCGCGGCGCCTCTACTACGACACGTGCGCGCCTCTACATCCACCAGTATATATGTACGTACACGTTCGCGACCAGAATGACAACGCTACGTACGCTTCGACCAGGTGGGTCCCGACTGTTAGGCACTTCCTTGCGTGCGAAGATGTAGCTGGTGGGTCCCAGCAGTCAGGGGGCGAATCGTTTTGGTTTTTTTTTTGCCCAGACGCACTTCCTTGTATGCGAAGATGTAGCTGGTGGGTACTAGCAGTCAGGGGGAAATGTTTTTTCGCGAAATACAGTGGCCCATCCGGTGGGTCTCAACTGTCAGCTGGAGGAATCATTATTTTCCGCGTAATAAGGAGGCACTTCTCATCGCGGCCGTGGACCCACTGCCGCCTCTCCACGACAAACCCACGTCCGATGGAAGTCGTTGCTTGACCACGCTGACCACGCCAAGGCCGAGAGCACCAGGCGGTGGACGCATCATGAGGCCTAGGGAAGGGACGACGGGGAGCCGGGAAGACGCGGCAAGGAAGCCCGCGAGAGGAGTACGAGGGTTCACTGGTTCGGCTATGTGTGAGGCTGCCGCCGCGCAGGGCCTCGACCAGTGGGAATAGTAGGGGCGGTGGGGCCTCCGCAAAGACAGCCGGCCACGGAGGCAGGAGCATGCGGCACGACCGGGCGCTGCTTTGGGCGGCCGGAGCAAGAAGACCAGAGGTTGAAGAAGCACTACGGCCGTTGGATGGACATCGTGACGGTCACCGGAGCTAGAATTGTTCATATTGACTAACGTTGACAAAGGCCCCCGTCCCATTCAACTTAGTAGGCCCACAAGTCAGCCTCCCACCATTGTGGGTCCCAGCTAGCAAGGGGAGTATTCATTTTTTTGTGCGTAATAAGGAGGCACTTCCGGTGTGTCCGAGCTGACAGCACGGGGAATGTTTTTTTCACGAAATACGCTGGCCCGTCCGGCGGGTCCCAACAGTCAGGGGGAAATGTTTTTTTTCGCGAAATAAGGTGGCCCGTCCGGTGGGTCCCTGCTGTCAGGTGGAGGAATAATTATTTTGCGCGTAATAAGGAGGCACTTCCTTGCGGCCGCCTGGACCCAAATTGGCCTCTCCACGTGATACAAGACTCTTGATGGAAGTCGGTCATTGACCATGTTGACTTGGCGCCGAGAGCACTGTGGGCGGTGGTCTGGACGACAGCCGAGGCCTAGGAAGGGAAACGACGCTGAGCCGGGAAGACGCAGAGTGGTAGCCCGCGGAGAGAGGAGTACGAGGGTTCACTGGTTCGGCTGCGGCGTGAGGCTGCCGTTGCCACAGAATAACAGGGGGTGTGGGTGAGTAGAGGGATACCCTGGGCCAGCGGTGGGAGTAGTAGGGGGCGGTGAGGCCTCCAAGGCATCACAACCAGCCACGAGAGGCAAGAGCACAGGGCACGACCGGCGCTGCTTTGGGCGGCTGGAGCAAGAACACCAGAGGTTGAAGAAGCACTATGGCCATTGGATGGACATCATACGGTCACTGGAGCTAGAATCATTCATATTGACTAAGTTGACAAAGCCCTCTGTCCCAGTCAACTTAGTTGGCCCACAAGTCATCCTCCCACTATGGTGGGTCCCATCTAGCAGGGTGGGTATTCATTTTTTTGTGCGTAATAAGGATGCACTTCCTTGCGTGCGAAGATATAGCTGGTGGGTCCGACATGTCAGCGGGGGGGACGTTTTTTTCACGAAATACAGAGGCCCTTCCGGTGGGTCCCAACTGTCAGGTGGAGGAACCATTATTTTGCGCGTACAGTCCACGGCCGATGGATGTCGTTCGTTGACCACGTTGACCAGGCCGCGCTGAGAGCACCATGGCGGTGGACGACGGAGGCCTAGGAAGGGAATGACATGAAGCCGGGGAAGACTCGGCAATGGTTGCCCACGCGGTGGGGAGTACGAGGGTTTACTGGTCCGGCTACCGTCGCCGGAAAATAACAGGAGGTGTGGGTGAGTACAGGAATGGCCTGGCCAGCAATGAAGTAGGGTGGGGCGGTGCGACCTGTGTGGCAGCACAGCCGGCCACGGGAGGAGGGAGCAGGCAGTCCCACCGGAGCTGGTTGGGCGGCTGGAGCAAGAAGATCAGATATTGAAGAAGTAGCATGGCCGTTGGATTAACATCCAACAATCACTGCTGCTAGAATCGTTTGTGGACTAAGTTAACAAAGCCAAAGTACACGTCAACCTAGTAGACCCACAAGTCAGCCTCCAAATCTGTCCCAAACAGCATACAGCCCGAAATTCCTAGACGGATTCAAATTAATTTTAAATCTAAATATACCTTAATTTAAATTCAATGAAATTTTACCCGCACAAAAACAATGAAATTTAAAATATCAAAATCCGAAAGAAAACAGTATTTGGGAACTAATTGCATGTTTGCTGTCTTTTTTTCATTTACAGCCCATTTATTTTTACTTATAGCCCATCTCTTATTACTTATAGCCCATTTCTTATTACTTATAGCCCATTTTCTGGGCAAAATGCATCCCTCCTCGTCTTGAAAGATTTCTGGCCCAGTAGGGCGTAGAAAAGCAAGTAGGCCTATGTTGGTTATTCTCAAAAAACAAAATAGCTGGCTAGCCATTTTTCGTAAAGGAAAAAAAAACAAACTGGGCTGGTCATGTGCTAAACATATGACATAAAAGCCTGGGCTAGACGGGCCACGGGTCCTGCACAACCCAGTTGATACCCTTCTCCGTCCCAAAAAAACAAAATTATCACAGCACGCTTGGTCCCTCTTATCGTCATCCTCACCATGTACAGTCATCTCCTTATTCCTCTCGGTTGTTGACCATGTTGACAACACCGGAGGGCGGCGCCGCGGCGAGCGCGGAGGACGATGGTGAGGCCTCGGACGGGAACGAACAGGAGCCGGGGAAGATCACAGCCAGCCGTGGGAGGCGGGAGCAGGCGGTCCCGCCGGCGCTGGTTTGGCTTTGGCGGCTCGAGGAAGAAGAGATCAAGAAACACGATGACGTTGAATGTCAATCGAACGGTCAAGGTTGGCACAATCGCTTTTTACTAAGCGGACACCAAGTAGCATACTTTTTATATATAGGAAGAAAACTGCGAGGAAAATGCGTTTGTTCCGCCGTCCCTCCTCACAGGAACGTTTCGCCACATAAGTGACTAGCACCCTTGGTTTTCAACCGATAGGTCTTGGGTTCGAGTCCGAGGAACTCTCAATTTTGTCCTCCTTCCTTCCTCACAAAAAGGGAAAGAAAATCAAAGACTTGGGAAGGCGCATGAACAAGCTAGTGTACCAAGAAAGAGACGTTGCCGAAGTTTTAGAAAAAGAAAGACGTGCTCTCGTAGCTGGTTCGAATCCAAACCTAGACTATGACTATATATGGTGCTATGCTAGTCCGCAAGTAATGAAACCGACATATCCAACGCTCGCTTCTCCTCTTCTCTACTTACTCGCTTAGCATTAGAAGCTCGCCGCAAAGAACCATGTCCGGCTGGCTCGCCCACCGCTCTTCAAAGCCAGTAAGAACCAGATATGCGCCAAGTCGCCACCCGCATTCATCGCCTATGGGTCTCATCACACCCCGCAAGACGCGCACCGCAGCCGATTGCTCATCGCAACCCGCCATTGCTGTTGGTGTGGTGCCACCGCTGCAAATCACGCAGAGTCATCCGTCACGTCTCAACCACAATCCGCAACCCCGCCGAAGTCTTCTACAAATGCCCAAATCATGGGGTAATAATATGTTTAAGTGTTGTTCTGCTGCTTTCAGTTGCTGATTTTTTAGTAGTTTGGTTGATGATCTTCCAATTTGATTCGTGCGGAAAAGGGAAGATTCATGTGATTTTTATTTCTGGGAAGTTGCTGATGTGGGGGAATGCAACTACGCTGATTATTTGGTTAGCCGAGGAATCCCAATACTAGCAGGTTGGGGTGTTGAACAAGTAACTGAAGGAACGGCAGAAGAGGAAGATGCAGAGCAGAAGGTTAAAGACGCAGTTCCTTCCGATCATGGCCAAGCAACAAATGCTGAACGGCCTTGACAAAGAATGAGGAGATGAAAGAGCTTGTGAAGATAATGGGAAAAATCGATGTGCTCAGAGGATGATTGTCTCTTTATTTGCAAAGGTATGTAGCACTCGTGATGTATTCAGTGGCTACGACATGAGCACTTTGCCGAAACGAGTAACGAATGAAACCTGTGTAGCAGGCTAGGCGTAGTGTTGTGAACATCTAATGATTTCTATTAACGGAAATCAGGGGGTATCCCCTTTTCCTCATATAAATAAATAGATAGCAGAGGCCCTGTCGGGTCAGCTTTGTTCTCATTCAAGACGCCGAGCAAATTGCAGTCCAACAGCAAACTATGTCATCAAATTCAAGTTTCACAGCCAAATATGAGTACAAATAAACAACAATAGTCATCATGTTTTAGTTGTCATACAATCACCAAACACAAATCAGCATACATAACAAGTGATGTTCTCACAAAGAAAATACTAAACAACATGTTCATCAGGTTTCAGCTTGTCATAGCAAACACAATTTCACATAGTAGATAAAAAATGTCTTCATCGTCAGCAAATACGACAAAAGCAATGTAATCATCATCCGCAGCAGCAGCGTCAGCATCTTCGCCATGTGTATCAGTCTGAATCGTAATTCCCCACGGTGTCATCTTCTTCTTCGTCCTCAATGTCCTCGAACGTTGGCTTCTTCTTGATTACTCTTGTATGTCCACAACACGACAGACAATCTTTTCGCCGGCGTCATTGACGTGATGGTTCTCAAAGATATTAGGAACATATGTGTTATCTTGTACATCAGGAGCAGTGTAAGCATCATCTTGTTGTGCAACTTCATTAAATGAATTCCTCTGCTCAAACCTTTGCAATACTCTCTAGTCATCGCTACGTGCAAATGTGTCTTCCAAGAAAAATATCTGTGTTTCTTGATTTGCCAAAATAAAAGGCTCATTGGTCTGGTACGCCCCCTTGACATTGATGGATTTGAAATAATCATCTGCTCTGGGTTTTGCGATCCTGGAAAACAGGTTATACCAACGACAAAGACAATAGAACCACACACCGATGATCCTCGAAATCGAGATATATCGCAATCGAACAATGTACATTATGTTAGCATACATTTTAGTTGTCTCTTTGTCATACGTATCCGTGCTCATGATGGCACTGCTTTTGTGTCTTCCCGCCTTCGTCTCGTGCAAAGGGTGTTGTAGGGCACATCTCCAACAACGAAAGATTCATAATGTCTTACCCGAGTATCGTGACCCATTGCTAGTGGTAAAGGGCATCATCAACTGCCTGCCCATCCTCCGCATCTTCTTAACCTATGGTTAGAAAATAGACAAGCTGATCATCTTATGTACTCAATATATTAAAAAACCGACAAAGGCACTTCAAAAGCTCACATGGTTCTTGAACCATTTCGCAAATCCTGCCATAACCAGTTTGTCAATGTTTCTTGGATTTTGCGGCAGTAATTCCTCTTTGTACATGCTGCACAACATAGTGATTGCGTCAAGCATCTAAATATATAAGAAGTGCTGCAAGTTTAGTAGATTACGATGTATAAGCTGCAGTACTGCACTTACTTGATATAAGGTAGTATCTCAGGACAGTTATTCAACACATGCCAAACCATTTTGTCCAAATCTTTAGGTTTGTCCTCTTGTCGACTCTTCCCTGTAACTCTAATGTAATAATCGAAAACATTGAGCCCGGATTGTCGTCACCCACCTCTTTGCTAAGCCGATCACCTGTTTCAATGTATTTTGAGCGTAATGTCAACGCTTCAGTAAGCAATGTAGGCCTCTCGCAATGGAACCATCGGGTCTAGCTCTGTTCCTAACATAGCCCTTGAAAGTGCCTAGCCGCCTTTCAATAGGGTACATCCAGCCATCTTGTCTTGGACCTCTAAGTAGTGCCTCATCGTAGATGAACAGCCAAATGCACCATCACATCAAAGAAGGCCGGAGGATATATCTTCTCAAGGTCGCATAGGATAGTTGTTATCTTGTCTCTAAGACGCTCCAAAGCATCTATCCCGATATTTCTCTGCAGAGTTCCCTCAAGAATTGTCCCAACTCTGCAACTACTCAGATAAGTCGTATGCCCAATCCTCTAAGGATAACAGTGTAAAACCCTTTGAAGTAGGACGTGGCGGTCATGAGTTTTCAACCCTTGTACCATGTTTCCATCTCAGACCGACTCTCCTTTCGTGGTTGGAAGCAAATCCATGTGGGAATCTCACACGTGATGTGACCTCGCATAATTCTTTTCTTTTTACCTTGTCCAAGACGCATACCTGGTGCCATATCCCGTGGTTTACCTTCATTTTGCACCTGCAAATCCTTTCTCGATACCTGTGTGTCAAATCAATCCTAGATTTTAAGGTATCTTTCGTCTTGCCTTCAATGTTAAGAAGTGTGCCGATAATGTTGTCACATATATTTTTCTCGATGTGCATCACATCAAGATTATGCCGCAAATCCAAATCTTTCCAATACTCCAAGTCCCACAAAGTGGACCTGGGTAAACAATAATCTCTCTTCTACCGTACACGCTTCCTTTTCCCGCTACCATTACCGTGGATGGTTTCCTCGATGTAATATGCCCGACCTTCTCTAATTCCACTTGCAACTCATCAACAAGTAGCCTCTTTGGCGCATCACAGTTTTCATGCTTTGCATTGAACACATGTCTTCAGTATTTTCTAGGATGCGGCTTGTCCTTGGCAAGGAAACGGAGGTGTCCAGTGTATCAGATCTTGCTAAGTATTGCGTATGACAGCGGATTCCTGTCACAGTGAACACATGCATTGTAACCATGTGTCGTTCGCCCTGACATAGTGCCCAAAGCCAGATAATCATGGATGCACCAAATTACGACAACACACAGAAGGAAATCAGCTGGTGGGCTGCTATATAGGTCTCGAGTGAGAACACCAGAGGCTCCATGAACAAATCAAAATCCTTTCCAGGACTTTTTGGACCTGGGATGAGCAAGGCCATCATGTAGTTTGATTCTTTGGTGCAGACATTTGGAGGCATGTTGTAAGGGATAAAAAGCACTGGCCACATGCTATATGTTGTGCTCTGGGGGCCAAATGGGTTAAATCCATCTGAATCTAAGCCAAGTCTAATGTTTCTCGGTCACAAAGAAACTCTTTGTGTTTATCATTGAAGCTTTTCCACTCACTACCATGAGATGGATGGCTCATTACATTCTCGATCTCGTGCTCCTGGTTCCTAGAATGCCACAAGACATCCTCTCTTGTTTCAAAGATCATGGAACAACCTCTCGCATTCTTGGTGTAATTGGAAAATGTCTCGTAACATTATGAGGAACCCTCTTCACAACATCGCCATCTTTCCATCTTGATGATTTGCATTTCGGGCATTCACTTAAGTTGGCATAATCCTTCCAAATGTAACACAATTATTCTTACAAACATGGATCATGTCATATCCAATTCCAAATCGCATCGAAGAAAATTCTTCATTTTATTGTAGGTGTATGGCAGCTCAGACGCACTGGGAAAGATTTATGAAAGCAGCCAACATCGCATCGAATGATTGGTTGGTCATCCGCCAGATGTCTTCACCAAGAAAGGTGACCATAGCTGAGAATACCGACAGCTTATTTCCTGGGTGACAACAACATTGCATTGTTCCAACATGCGGGCCCACCGCTTTTTCTTCTGCAGGTGAAAGTTCACGGAATGCACGAGCATTTCGTAGCATTGTTTCAATGTTGGTCAAACTCACCGGCTCCGCCACCACCATCTCCTCCTCCTCTTCCACCTGAGCATCAGGCAGATCAAGATGGTGATATGCTGCTTCCACGTAGTCAATAACATTGACGTACACAGCTTCACCATGATGAACCCACCTAGTATATGTGACCGACATGCCATACAAGTGTAGATGATTTTGCACAGTTGACTGGGGTCTTGTAACTGAATTCATACAACTACTACACGGGCAGAGCACATCTGATTTCATACCACCGTACTCAGCTCTGATAAAGTTCATGAAGTTTTCAACCCCCTCGACATATGCAGCGGAGAATCTTCGAGCAGAAGTTATCCAAGTCCTGTCCATCTGTTAGACATACAAATTAGTTCTTCTACTAGATATTACAGGAAAAACATATATGCTTTTTTATTAAGTCCAGAAAAAAATACCTAGGTTGATGTCTAAAGCTATGGCAAAATATTTGCATGAGCAGATCTAAGTAACGAAATATATGTAAAGCTAATTAAACAAACAGATTTGAGGGCTAAATTATGGAAGGCTGTTTCAGCAGTCAATGAGCCCGAGCACACAGCCATCGAACTATCGAAGGCCATCGCAGCAACAAAGATCGAGTATAAAATGGTGTAGAGCTATTTCACCTAACAGATTGGCTACTAGACCATGGCAATCTACGTCACAATAAATATATGGCAGGATATTTTAGCAACTAATCAGCCTTAGCATGCCATCTCAGCTAAGCAGATTGAGTGTAGAACAGGGAAAGGAAGCTTCTTAAGCAGAGCATATTGACAGTAAACTACTTCGAAAAACAGTGAGATTAATAGCATCTATGAGCTAACATTCAACGCTACACTGACATGAACGGGGCCTCAGTCTAGAATGCGCGTACCGTGGGAGAAGCTGACCGCCGTGCGTCTCCACACCTAACGCCGCCAATGGTGGCGGCGCTGACCGCCGTGCGCCTCCACAAGAACGTAGCCAGAGGTGGCGGCGCGGCTAGAGGACGGCAGTCTACGAGAGCGTACTGTGGGAGCGAGAGGATCGCCGTGCGTCCCCTCGACGAACCGCGGCGCCGACGTATTGGCGCGGCGGGGAGGGCGGCTTTGGCGGAGCGAATGGAGTGGAGGGGGGACGGGGGGAGGGGGGTTTGGGGAATATTTGGCTGAAGGGTGGTTGGATCGAATTTCGGGGAATTTTGTGTGTGTGGGGGAGGATTTTCGTGTAGTGGGCGGGGAGTTTGGCGCATGGTCGGTTTCTCCAAGTGCAGTCCCACGTGTCGCTGAAGAGGCAAGTCAAGCGTTGCCCGCTTGCTTGAGCCGTGTGCAGGACTGAACGTGTGTGGGGTGCAATGCGACCGCGACATGAGTGCTGTGAGTGTACTGCCTTTTTTCCTTTTAAACTAGGTGCTTCTCCCCCCTAAAAAATGTTGCTTCGCGCGATCCATCGATACTACTACTAGTAATCCGGTAATCCTGACTAAAACGGCGCGGCCGGGTCTTTTCCCGTGCGATATGCTGGGAGGTTGGCCTAGTTGGGTTTTTTTGATTTGTCTCGGTTCAATAAAAAGCAGAGTTGGTGATGATGGTGTGCCTGTCATCCTGCAATATAGGCCGTCCGATCTATATCTAATGGATAGGAAGGAAACTATGACAATACACCCGCACTCCTCTCCACATTTGCAGATAAGGCTTTCCCTCGTTCATCCTTTTCTCCCACAAGATCTTGATGTTCCATGCACTAGTACTCCTACAATATGTATATTATTGTGAAAGTTCATATACACCGGCCGAGATTAATGCAAACACGACAGATTTTCATTACATTTCAAACTTTTATAAGACAGAAAAATAAAAGAAACCCGACCCTAAACCTATTCTACGGCGGCGACCGACGTTCTCCATCTGCTATCTCTATGTACGAGGGCGGGCTTCAAGACCCGTGAAGTGAAGGTGCGGTCTCCGACGAGGAAGAGTAGAACACGGGATACGGACCGACCAGTTGGCACACCATGCCCTACTGCCTCCCATGCCCTACTCATCCTCGGAGGAGTCCCCGACCTCGGCGGTGCCGGACATTGGACGGCGGCAAGTAGGACGCGCGGCTGACGGTGCTCCCGTCATCGGCCGCCAGCGTGGCCACCGCTTGTGCGGTCGCGTCCGCGTCCGGCTACGCCGCTATTGCATCGCGAGAGGCGACTTGAGCGAGGGCGGCGACCTCGAGCTTCATCCCCGAAGACAAGACCTCCCGCAGGCATTCGCACTTGCGGTCATGGCGGATGTGGTGTCAGGTAGGAGGACGATGCGCTATGGTGTGGAGGTTAGCTGGGCGTTGCCCCTTTAAGTAGCGCATTCCGGTGAGGCCAAGCGTCCGGGTGCGTCATTAAGTCACCGGAGTTGGTTCCTCAGGCACCGAGCCTCTTAACAACGACATACGAACGGACGGCATGAATGCGGGCAGCTGGCGCCGGCTGGGAACGCACCGCGCGATGGCACGAGGGATGAGGGCTTTGGTGTGCCAGGGTAGTCAGCTGCGGTCGTGGCAACGTTGGAGATGCCCTTTGCTCAAATGCGATCCCCGCATGTCATTGAAAAAGCAAGACGACCCGGCATGGTCTCAGGTCCAGAGGATGCAGTTGGCCGCGCTACACCACTCCGCGGACACGTCGCGGCGCCCCGTGCATCCGCGACGAGTCGGGTGTTGGGGTGTGTTTGGATTGTTGCCAAAGTGCACCTTACCAACATTTTGGTCATGACCCAAAGATTGGTCTTTGTTTGGATGGTTGCCATTTCTTTAGCATGCCAATGAACTCTAGCCAACTCTAGTTCATTTTTCTTGCCAATATCGGCCAAATCATGGGCAACCAATACCTCAACCAAAATTTTGGCTACCCAATGCTTTGATGGGGCAACCTTGGGCACAAACCAAACATACCGTTGGTCGTGCCACAGCACAAACGCCACCCTCGACATTAATCGAAACCGACCGTGTCTATCGACGATATGAGCGTGTCGCTCACCGCGGTCGCCGTGTCCAGAGGCGGTGCTGGAGCTGCGCCCTGTTGTTGGCCCCAAAGACCCACATGAACGGTTGTCGGTGGCGAGGAGGTCGTGGGCCCTCTCCTCCATTGGACTAGTCTGCGCTACGTCGTCCCGACGGGTGTGCCCCACATGTCGGTTTCCCTGTTTTCCCGGCCATATTTGAGCGTTAGTGCTCCGCGTTGCACATTAGGCCTTTCACTATGTAGGCCAAGTGAGACAACTTATTGTTTACTTGAGCCTTTCAAGTGTAATCATGTGGCGTTTGCTTATTTCTCATTCCTCTGCAACCCTCTTCTCCATCGATCATGTCGCCCTCCAGTCGAGTCAATCCTCCCGCATGCCTCATTTGATCATTCCACCGAGTATCATTCGCATGTACCCACCCTAGTCCTCTTTCAATAGATCTCCGGACCCCGAGATGAAATCGAGAGGGAACGAGTGGGGGCACATGATACCTAAGGCGGATTCAAAATTTTGAACCGGTGATCATAGCATCCGCAAATCATATATAAAGGGTATTCAATGTTCGTTTCGTTTTTGAACGTACAATATACTCCCTCTTATCCTTTCTACCTTACATATAAATTTTATGTGTAGTCAAAGTATCTCTACTATGATAAAAAAAAGTACCAACATTCAACAACGCCCAATCAATATTGTTAGATTCAGACGCATTCTAGATTTGTACTCGAGATGGTTTCCAATTTGACAATTGACAAGATTAATAGTACTCCTTTCACATAGGTGAGTAAGTCATCTTAGGCTGTGCACCGTGACCAAGGAGGAGGGGAAAATGAGAGACATTAATGTTTATTTGCTAATTAATAGTATTGCATGCAATGAACTAACCAATCGTGCATGTCATGTTTGATAGTCTCAGGTCATTAAAAGCATGCACATCCTCATCTCTTATTGGTTCATATGTCAAGAAACAAGAAACGAGGTAGAAGTTAATGCACCGCGCCTATGTGTTTTGGGATTATTTGGTTTTCAGAAGATGACTTACACACCTAGACGGAGGGAGTACATGGGATGTATAATGTGAAAATTATATCATTGGAAACTCCTTTCACATACGAAATTGACCATATGCTTTGTGTAAGTTGCATGTCATATATTATTACTCTAACATTTGGTCAAAGTTCGCCTCCAAAAACGCATTAGACCCTGTATGCCTTGTGTAAGTTGCATGTCATATATTATTACTCTAACATTTGTGTAAGTTGCATTTCATATATTATTACTCTAACATTTGGTCAAAGTATAGTGGAAGTGGGTCCTCTGGCGTAGGTATCCCTGCCTTACCCTCCCTTTCGGTCACTTACTGGCGGACCCCATGCTTGCTAGGCCCCGCATGTCAGTTACTCAATGGGTTCGGCCATGTCAGGGGATCCTCATCTGTAGTATACTCCCTCTGTTTTTATTTACTCCGCATAAAATGGAGGGAGTAGTGGTATAATAAATGACGCGGGCGGGGGAGGGGGAGGGACGTCGGTTTGCTCTCAACTGCGGTCCCACAAGCGAGCGAAAACGCAAGACGAAGCGTGTTCCATTCGGTGAGCGACGTGGAGAGTCCAGCGTGCCGGGCTACAACGCGAACGCGGCAAGAGCGATGTATAGTCAAAACCGATTGACCGGTCGTCACCGGAACCACTATTCACACCAGAACCTTCGCTGCTCGGCCTACGCCAGCCACTGCCCTAAAACCACACCAAATCTTCAGCCCATTCCCCCACCTTTCGATCCCCTAGCCCGCATCAAGCGTCCCCTAGTTCGCCGGAAAGCCATGGTGCGCCGCAAGATCACTTACTACAAGATGTCGACGCTGAGCGCCGCGCAGAATCGCGGCGGCGGTCGGGCGCCATAGACCTCCGTTCCTAAGCTCGCTGGCGGCGGGCCAATCCTCGAGTTCTCTGGAGCCAAGCTACGAGGAGGAGGAAGCCGATCCAATGTTCATGGCGGAGGTCGCGGCGCAGAAGGCCCCCGATGGGTATGAGACGATGGACGTCGACTTTGTGCCAGCGTCCGAGTCCCCCATGGTGCAGGCAGACCAGCGGTTCAACATGGCGATACTAAAGGAGGACTGGGAGGCAGAGGCTCAACTCGACGCGGAGCGCGTGCATGCCGCTGCCATCGAGGCTCTCCTGTAGGCGCAACCGGATGTCGTGGATGTGAACCGGGCGGCGGAGGCTCAACTTGAGGCGGAGCGCGCGGATGCCGCTGCCATCGAGGCCCTCCTGCAGGCGGAACCGGACGTCCTGGACATGAACTGGGCGGCAGAGGCTCGACTCGATGCAGAGGGCGCAGATGCCGCACTCATCGACGCCCTCCTGCGGGTGGAACCGGAAGTCCTGGACATGAACCGGGCGGCAGAGGCTCGACTCGACGTGGAGCGCGCGGATGCCGCTCTCATCGATGCCCTCCTGCAGGCGGAACCGGAAGTCCTGGACTTGAACCGGGCGGTGGAGGCTCGACTCGACGCGGAGCGCGCGGATGCTGCTGCCATCGAGGCCCTCCTGCAGGCGGAACCGGACGTCCTCGACTTGAACCGGGCTGTGCTCTTGTTCGTGCAGAGCGCCCGCATGCTCCGCTCGAATGAGTAGCTGGAGGCCGAGGACAACCACGGTGCGGAGACACACGTCGGCTGGTTCGCGCCGGCAGCCAAAGACGACGAGGCCGTCTCTTTCCGCGAAAGCAAAGGATAGTTTTTCTTTATGTTGTTGTTTTTATTATTATGGATCTTTTGCTATGTAAAAACATACTATTTGTTATGGAAGTCGCCTGAGTCTACCATTTCAGGCGGTTGGATGAATATCCTACGTCTCCTAACCCTTCTTTCCTTCTTCCTCACCTCTTCTTCTTCCTCAATGCACCACCGCACGGGCCGCACGGATACTCCGGTTGGATAAACATACTCTATGAACGAAAATTATGTGTCAGGGATAGGATGGCTGAGTTTGGTTTGTTCACATGTGACAGCACGTGTCAGTGAGGGTGCGTTCCCTTGGTTGGGTTTGCGGCACGGAGGAGCGAAGTGTGAGGGTGCGGTGCGACCGCGGCGTGCAGGAGCGACCGTGTGAGGGTGCGGTGCGACAGCAACAGCCATGCGCAAGTGTACCTCCTTCTCATTTTGAAAACTTTAGGCAAGCTTGGCAAAAATGTGTGGCTAAGTTTGGCAATGCAAGGCCTAGAGCCAAACAGGATAATTATGTACTACCTCTGTCCGGGTTTATTGGTCCCCATTGTATTTCGTGCCAAATTTTGACCATAGATTAAACTAAGAAAATGTTCACGCATGTCACCGAACATTATATTTTTCAAAACTATGTTCAAATAAGAATCCAATGAGATAATTTTTCTTGACATGCATTAACATTTTGTTAGTTAAATCTTTAGTCAAAATTTGGCACAAACTATAAAAGGGACCTATAAACCAGGACGGAGGTAGTACGTACTAGGAGTACTAGAGTTAAAAAACAAAGGCAGGGTTTTCCTCCGATACAAATCCTCGTTTCACGTGTCAATTAATGCGTATTTTTTTCTCGAAAGACCAAAGAGCTAACCATCTCACTCCTCATCGCTTGATTAATGCAGCGCCATGCAAACGAACCTTCTCACTTCCGCATGCATGCAGGGGATATTAATGTCCTTGGTTGCTAACCCCATCAATTTTGCCTCGATTAGTGTTAGTGGCCCTTTGCAAATTGTAATTTTGATATATTGGCCTTGTGTACAAAAAAATGGAGGTAGTAACTATATTTGAATTCCTTGCCTATTGCGGTGACATCGACGACTTTTTTTTGTGGTTTGGCGAAGTGCGTTTGACGGAGAACACCATTGAGGGAGACCACGGTAAGTCGTTCGCAAGTGCCGCCTGCAAGCTGAGACAACCGCCTTATTTGCATCCAGGAAGTCCTTTACTAGTACTACTACTAGGAGTACTAGTGCGGTGAGATGGTTTCTCGAAGAAGACGATGGATAAGCGGAGTCAGCGAAGAGTGAAATGATAGTTGCTTCGTCCGTGCTTTGTGATTTGATGCCTCACTGCTTTGTGATTTGTGATAGAAGGGACAGGGGAGTAGACTCTGTGATTTATACTGTACTACTCCTACATGTGTCCAAGCATGGGAGAAAGAGGAGAGACGTTGTGTTTTTCTATTCCTTCAATCAATCAATCAAGGAGCTTCGGTTCCATCTTTTTGGCTTTGGCAACACCGTCCACAATGGTTCCCACGATGCCAAAAGCTATTTTCACATTTGTCTACACATTGTGGATGCCCTTAACCGTACCACTTGGTTTTGCTCCTGTGTGCTATCTATACAAATCTCAATTATATTGATCTAAAAAATTATAGAATCAAAGATTAGTAAAAAGGAGGTGATTTTGCCGCGCGGATGGCGGGGGAGGTTTCTTATTTTCGGAGGACGTTGTCCTGGCGGTTTGCTAACATGCGGTCCCACGTGTCAGTGCTTTACCAAGCTGATCCGTGTCCCACATGATGCAAAACAACGGCAGAAGCAACACGTGGTTATGTTGAAGAAGATGAGGGAGAAGCGATCAAGCTGATCCGCGTCCCACATGAGGCAGAACAACGGAAGAAGCAACACGTGGTTAAGTTGAAGAAGATGAGGGAGAAGCGGATTCAGCAACGAGTGAAATGATGGTTCCTTCGTCCCTCCAACTTCTTTTTTTAGCATTATTACTTCGTACCTCCAACTTAACTGCGGGAAGGGTGCAGCTTTGTGATTTTGACGCCTCATTGCTCATTACTACGCCGGCGCCATGACTGGGGTGCTTCACCCCGGCTGCTCTGCACTGTATTCCGGTATGGCACATGGACCCGGTAGCTTGATGTCCCACATGTCGGCGAAAGGGACTAGAAGATTTATGAAAGCGAGCGCTCCACTCTTACGACGGAGGAGTAGACGACATGACGGCCGAGTGAACTGTCACTTGTACTCTATAGTACTATAGTTTTGTTGTTTCGCATGATCCATCGATACAAACCCGATTAAACAGGAAAGGGCGGGATTTTTCCCGCGCAGTAGATGATACTAGCCATACATTTCAAAGGCAATTTTAATGTATGCAAACTGAATAATTATAAGTAACAATATGATATCTAGTAAAACTAAAAACACATATGATTTATTGTGTTAGAGTGTAGTAGTAGTGATGTACTGCATGGTTGTTTGATGTAACATGCGAGAACGTGTAGAGATGTAGTTTTGGAGGGCCTACAGAGAGAAAAGCGTAGTACGGTCACCGAACTTCAGAATAAGCTGATTACGATCACTATATACGTTTTGCGGTGATTATCCGGTCACTTGCTCACAGTTCAGCATCAGATTGCACTCCGTTGACCGGCCAAATAGTCTGCGTGGCGCCATGTTGACTAGTTAAATTGACCATGTTCCTTGTGGGTCCCACCTGTCAGTTCGCATAGGGAAAGGTCACATAAACACAAATTTACGCAGGCGCGACAAGGCTCCAACTCATGCGCGGGAATCACCTGGTTGTGTATGTGTCTGTCAGGGCCTGATGTGTGTGCATGCACGTGTAGGTTGAGCACTTGAGCGTGAGAGTGTGTGTTGGTCGTGTGGTGTACTGGTGTGTGCATGCATGTGTGCGTGTGTGCATGTGAGTGTTGCGTGCGTGCGTGGCTGCGTGTGTACGTGTGAGTGTTGCGTGCGTGCGTGGGTGCATGTGTTTGTGTGAGTGTTGCGTGGATGGAGTTCGTGTGCATGCGTGCGTGTGTGTATAATCACCACACCAGCTCCTGTGTGTTAAAACAGACGGCTCAGCATACCAATACAAGGCCACCTTGTCCGCTGTGCCCGCAGTCATGACTTCGAACCACCGTCCAATATTTTTTTGTCGTTTGTTTTCATTCTTACTAGCAAGATGCCCGTGCGTTGCACGTAACATCAAGATGCATTTGTATGACTTGTTTATCTTGTGAGAGAAAAGGATGAGCGAGGGAAGGCCTTATTTGCAAATGTGGAGAGGTGTGTGGGTACCTTTTGGACGACCTATATTGCAGGATGGCAGGCACACCATCATCACCAACTCTGTTTTTTATAAGAGTGTATTTTATGTATTTTATAATAGTGTAGATGTAGAGTAGATACAAGTCGACAGGTGGGCACGATGTTAGTGAGATAATGTGATTCAACACTAGATTAGGTGCCACGTGGAGCGTTCAGTTGATCAACTAGTCATTTCATGAGCAAATACAAAGTTGTACGGTGAGCTCGTGACTGTATAATAACCACTAAACGTAAACGATGACCGTAATGAGTGGATTATGAAGTCCAATGTATGTATCGTGCTTTCACTTCAAATACAATGATCGTCATTGCATATATCGCGAGAGAAAGATGAAACACGTGTGAATTTTCCGGGGCTTACTTTTAGAGGACATGGAGATAGTTTTGTGTGCATAAGTGAAAGGGCGCATGTGGGGGTATGCGATGGAGAGAGAGATGCTCTTCGCTTTCTCTTTATTATGACTAACTTTGTATATAGTATAAAAATATACAAATTCACGGTCTTGGAATAAATATCATTGTGGGCACAATGCAATGCAAATTAGCGTCAGTACTCCTCCATATAACTTTGTAATGTTGTATATATGTAGAAACTCTAAAATAATTTTTGGCCACACTTTATTCAAAAGGAATGTTGTATGCCAAATAAACGTGAAGAGAGGGCTTTTTAGATCAATGGGGTGCGTGATGTAACATGTGTGAATGTGTAGTTGATTCATTTGGCGGGGCCTAGAGAGGTATGTGTGTGTATTACGATTCGAGAGAGGCATGGATAGAGGGGCCGACGGGGGGAGATAGCACGAGAAATGAGGGTGGTCTAGAGAGAGAGACACGAATATGACGTCACGGCAAGAGATTCCATTCCCTTGAGTGTGTATATGCAAGGGGGAGGGAATAGAGGCACCGGGAGAATTTTTCTGTGTGTGTGGTGTTTGTGTTGGTATGTGTGGGTGTGAGAAGATAATGAGACGTGGGGGCAGAGGGTGTATCACCGCGTGAGGTCCAGTGGGTCGAGATGAGGCCCTTTGTTCGGTTCCGTCCTGCGCCACATTGGTCGGCCCATGACACATTTAGGAACACCCATCGATGACTAGTCGTACAAGACAAAGATAGCAGAATTGTGAAGGACTCTGTGTCCACTGACCAAGCCGGCTAGGATTTGTAACCCTAGGTTCTCGGACTAAGGTAACCCCTCTATCTCTGATATTACTATTCATCCAACCTAACTTTAAGGGGCATCCTACAGAATGCTCTGCTAGAATCATACTCGCCGATTAGGAAGAGAGGTGTGAGATAATGCTTGAGAGACAAAGTAAAGATAATGTGCGTACATGAGACACGTAGGCAGGTCCATGTATATAGAAAGGGTCGATGAGGATTGTGCATGTGTATGTTTGCGAGAGGAAGAGTGCTTGTGATAAAGATTAGTGAAAATAGTTGTAAATGGTTACGAGAGGGAGGGAGGGTTATATCTAGAGAATGTGTGCGAGAAAGACACCTCGGGAGAGAGTGTGTGATCATGTGTGAGAGACCACCGATGGAGAGTGAAACTACACGTAAAAGACTGCTCTAAACATTGATTAAAGATATAAATTGTATCCAAATATTAGGATGGGATCATGATATTTGCAATTCGCGTAAGGAGCAGTCATTGATCCATCAGACATCTAGATTCTATCGAATTTGAGCATGTCTATGTTATTATTCGACACAATTGATCCACATAGTTAGTATTTTGAACTCCAGACAATGCATCGCTTTAGCAATCGAATATAAACGTGAGTATAGTTCATGTTGTGTGTGTAAAGCACATTATACATACAAAAGTTACACAATGGACATTTATAAATAGCTTCCTATGAACTAGTATACATTTGAATTCAACCTAAGGTGGTTTAAAAATCAAATTCAACATGAAGTCCATTCAATTATTTGAATTTGATATCATGGCATTTGTAAACCATACCTAAACTATGGGGTACCAATCTTTTGCTCTGATTTTGTACATAATAGCATATGTAGTCGTACAAAATAGATTCAAATTTAGCTCCTCCATTCCAAAATAATCGTAGTTATAGGATTTTCAAGTGTCAAAATTCAAAAGGAAGCGGATAATTTAATGAGGTTTTCAAACATACAAGGTCAAATATAACATTGTCTATTTAGGTCAATCCTCATAGTTCAAGAGTACTCTAAACGTGAATGCTTGTGTTTCAAAATTCGAACGAAGCGCCAAAAGAGCCTCTACTCGCCCGAAACCGCGTGAGACCAATGTTTGGTAGTACAAGGAAATTACTTTTCTAATAACTCCGACCTGTGAAACCTACCGGCCCGACGTCCAAAGGTCTAAACCGGGGTAGGTTTGTAGCTTCATCTAGACGCCACGCAACCGCCTACGAAAAACATTCATACACAATGGCCGCCTAAGCACACATGCGCGCGGCCGAAATCGCTCCCGCCCACTATTTGGGACACCTGGGATTACCATCCTACCCCCGACCCGCAGTAGGTCCGAAATTTAAGAGGGGGGCAAAGTTTGTACTTTCCCCAAATTTCAAACAAGCGCGTCCCATCTTCTGTTCAAAAAAGCCAAAAACAAGCGCGTCCCAGACTGAAACATGGTTCCCCCCACCCGTCCGATTCCCCATTCGTACTCCGTGGGCGCCAAAACTACCTCTCCACCAGCCGCGAAACCCCGGCGTCCTCCGTCCGCCACCCCATCCCACCCATCAACCGCCGCCCTCCTCCATCACGCCGGAGCCGATACCCGACGTCTTCGTCCACCACAACATCAACCGCAACGCCCTCCACGGCTAGTAGTTGAAAGCCGAGGCCGAGCCGTCCGTACCCGAGCCAGTTCAACCACGCCGTCCTGCGCCTCACCGCTGCCGCTCCAACTTCGCCACCCTCCACCGCACCGGAGCTGTTCACCTTTCGCCCGCCTTCGCCGCCTCGGACCGCTTCCTCCGCCGACATACAGCCACGGCAACACAGTCAACAATTTGGCCGTGGGTTCGTCCAAGCCTGCACCCTCTAGAACATCGGTTTCCCCGGTAAAAACAAGAAGATCGGCGCGACATGTGGAGGTGACCACACCGGCAACCGAAGAAGGTACTCCTCTTCCCTTATTTGTGCAAATCTTACGTCTCTGCTTGCATGGTATTCATCCCACAGAAGACACTAGTTGACCGCTTCTTCTTGATACTAGATGTTCCTAGTAACTCGCGATGCACAAGGTTTCTCCTCATATACTATTTCACCTTACTAGAGGTCCGTCGCCCCCCTGAATTTCAATTTCTGGCCAGTTGATTCCCAATTAACGGAAGCATTCCCCGGCGTAACAGACGCTAGTACGACAATTACGCCGGGGAAGCATCGCCTTGGTGTTTATCTTAGGGGCGTCTGTGGCCTAGAGCTACTGGCGCCCGATCTGGAGGTCGGCCGGGATTAAAGGGATGGATTGGGGGCGCTGCCAAGCACGGCGGTGGTGTGAGGTCGATTGGAGGGTGGGGCGGCGGAGGCACGGGTCTGGGCCGGTGGTCGCTGGCGGTTCGTGAAAGATCGTCAACAGTGACTGGCGGCAAGTAAGTAGATTTAAGGCCATCTCGCCCGTTCCTTATAGATCGGACGGTTCATTAAAAAATCGACCGACCTATTTATTTTCAATGATCGTTATCTTAGATATGACCACATGTGGTGGTCTCACGGAGGAGTACCTGCATTTCCTGTGCTCATATATTATAAAATCATACGGAGTAGAATCTAATTTTGTTTGCCATGCAATGTTGTAGAGCTATCATATGTCTCCTGTCATTTATTTTTAAGCCACCTGCTATCTGCTACTTTTACAGTGCACTAGTTCTGCACACACTTCACCCATACTCTCAGTATTGTGTTTTTATGCAAGGGTGGTTCAGACTCTCCTGCCGAAAAGAAGCAGCAAAGAAAAGAGAGAAGTCGCTCCAGCTTGGTATACGGGTAGGCAAGACAAGTTACAACGCTATAAAGGGTGTAGTGTCAGCAGACGGAGACGGTAAACGTAGCTCTGTAGTTGATGACCTCGCTCGCAATGAACCACCATCCCAGGTGCTTGCTTTAACTTCGCGGTGTCGTATGTGGTTGCATGTTGGTGTCTAGCTTGTATTCGAAAGGCCGATGTCGGTCTTTATTAAGATAAGGAAAGATATTTTTTACATGAACCACCATCCCGTGAGAACCATAAGACAAATAGATAGTCAGGGCACTGGCCGAGCCGGTGACAAGCCCAGCAAAGACAGGCATCACCTGGAAGCCAACTAAAAGCCGCCATGGTGTCAAATCATCCAGCCTCCCAGCAGTCTCTCAGGTCCTAGATGATCATGTTCACCAATCAATACGGATGTCTAGCTTGTATATCTTGCAATTTGGTTAAATTGCATCTGCTTAGCTTACACATTATACCTTTGAATATGACATGCCTTTCTGTTTTTGGGTACATACTAGTACATCTATGTATTAACCATGTTCTTACATCAAACTAATGTTCTTGTGGATCCCTCATCAATCACTTATGACGAGGCAGGCAGGCAAGGGGACTACTCCTCATTTAAAGAATGCAGCACCAGCCTCCCGACATGATTCTCAAGAAATGTAAATGCTAGATGAAGATAGTGAACGTAGCTCTGTAGTTGATTACAGCATTTCCCTACACTAGAATTGCAGGTGGTTGCTCTAACTTGGCAGCGTGATATGTGGTTGCATGTTGCATATGGTGTCTAGATTGTAATTCTTCCAATCTGGTTAAACTGCATGTGCTAGTCTGCTTAGCTTATACTACTGTAAATGTGACATTATACCTGTTAATGTGACATGCCTTCCTGTATTTAGTACATAGTACATCTGTCTATTAAGCATGTCCTTACATAAAACTATTGCTTTTTTGTATCCCGCATCAATCAATATGACGAGACACCTTTAGTATATGAAGTGCGATATTAGTTGCATCTTTCATATGATTTATAGCATGCTACCGCTTCTAATTTGTTGAAATTCCATTTATGATGGGACGCTTTTAACTTGGCGGTCATATTGGTTGCATCTTTCATGTGGTCTCTAGCTTGCATTGCTTCTTATTTGCTGGAATGGTTTCGCTTAGTTTACACAACAAATTGTGAACATGCCATGCCAGTCCTGTTTTCGTACATATTCCATCCTGGTATCATGTGTTTGCCTTTACATCAAAGTAGTGATTGTCAAGATCATGCATGAATGAGTTCTCAAGAGAGAATTTTATTGCTTTTTCTTGTCGGTTTTACTTGACAATTCCAAATCAATAAAGCGGAAGGAAGTTAGCAAGGCAGCGGATAAAGGTGCTCCTTCCAAACGGAGGGCCTCTACAGCTTTCTACTCCTCCACACCCCCAAGATGATTTCCAAGACAACACATGCATAGACACTCAACAAAGCTGTGTTTATGATGAGCACGTCTCCCCTAGTGCAAAGCATCACTGGTGCTCCCTCTAACTTGGCACTGTTATATGTGGTTGCATGTTATGTGTGATGTCTAGCTTGTATTGCTTCTAATTTTGTTGAATTCCATCAGCTTACTTTACACATTATACTTGAATAAGACATGTGTTCCTGTTTCTAGAACAAACAATATCTGTCTATCACACCATGTTCTTACATCAAATTATTACTGTTGTGTAAACTGCAAAAATCACTTATCATAAGACACGTTTGACTTCGGAGTGTGATATAGGTTACATCTCACATTCTTTTCTAGCTTGTACTACTAATTTGTTGAAATGGCACTTATGACGAGACAGTTTTAACTTGGTAGAGTGATATTATTTGCATCTTTCATATGGTGTCTAGCTTTCATTGCTTCTAATTTGTTGAAATGCCTTCTCCTTAGTTTACACATCATAAGCTGTGAATATGCAATGCTGTGAATATGCAATGGCACTAATGACGAGAGACCTCTAACATGGTAGTGTGATGTTGTTTGCATCTTGCATATGATTTATTTCTTGTACCGCTTCACATTTGTTTAAGCGCCATTTATGCTTTGAGACACTATTAACTTGCTGCAGCGATATTTGTAGCATCTTTCATATGGTGTCTACCTTCCATTGCATTGCTTCTAATTTGGTGAAATGTCTTCTTCTTAGTTTACACATCATAGTTCTGGTTATCTCTTCCGTCTTGTTTTTCATACATATTACATCCTCCTATCATGTGGTTGTCTAACATCAAAGTTTTATTCGTCTGCATCACGCATCAATTTGTTCTGAAGAACTAAATTTTATTCGTTTTTCTTGTCGGCTTGACTTAACATGGCACAGAGAAAGAGGAAGAAACAGAGAATGGCAGGGAATGAGAAGCGGATGAATCCTGCAGATTCTGCTGGTACTGATGGTGCAATAGAATGTCGGGGAGGCTGATCGGACCCACGAACACCTATGGGACCGGCGGACCGAGTGTCACGCCCAATATGCGACCCTATCCAAAAGGAACTCGACGGTCCCACCAAGGATAGACCCGCATATTGAAACGCTTTTGCAAGGTGGATATCATTACATCAACATTACATAATAGATGGGGATACATACGTAAGGCACAAATGCCACAAGAATACATCAACATCATATACAAGAACAACATCCGTCATGGATGAAACATAAACAGAAACTCAAACGACATCCACCCTCGCTAGCCTGTGCTGCCGACCGAACCTATCCCCGATCGAAGAAGAAGCGTAAGAACTCCAAAACAAGCAAACATCGCTCTCACGCCATGATCATCGCATAACCTGTACACTGCAATCGGTGGTGTAGTAATCTGTGAGCCACGAGGACTCAGCAATCCCATTACCATGGGTATCAAGACTAGCAAAGCTTAAAGGGAAAGGAAGGGGTAAAGTGGTGAGGTTGCAGCAGCGGCTAAGCAAGATATGGTGGCTAACATACGCAAATGAGAGCGAGAAGAGGAACAAAGGAACGGTCGTCAAATAGTAATGATCAAGAAGTGATCCCGAACTCCTACTTACGCCGACATAACCCGAAACCGTGTTCTCCTCTCGATCAACCCGAAAAGAGACACTCACGGTTACGCATTACGGTTGGTGTATTTTAGAAGAGTTTGCTTCAAGTTTACTACAACCGGATATTAACAAATTCCCATCTCGCCACAAAACCGCGGGCACGGCTCTCGAAAGTTTATACCCTGCAGGGGTCTCCCAACTTAGCCCATGATAAGCTCTCGCGATCAACGAAGGATATTCCTTCTCCCGGGAAGACCCGATCAGTCTCGGAATCCTGGCTACAAGACATTTCGACAAAGCAATAAAACAAGACCAGCAAAGCCGCCCGATGTGCCGACAAATCCCGATAGGAGTCGTGACGTACCTCGTTCTCGGGGCACACCGGATAGGTCAGCCTACGAGTAAAACCAGACCTCGAGTTGCTTCGTGGTGGCCCGTAGTTCGCCCATTTCGGACCAACACTTTCGAAGGAGCACCGCCCGGGGGCTAAAATAAAGATGACCCTCGGGCTCCAGAAACCCAAGGGAAAAAAGGCATAGGTGAGGCAAATGGTAAAACCAATGTTGGGCCTTGCTGGACGAGTCTTATTCAAAGCGAACTGTCAAGGGGGTCCCATAAATCACCCGACCGTGTTAGGGACGCAAAGTCCGGGAACATAACACCGATATGACGGAAACTAGGGCGGCAAGAGTGGAACAAAACACTGCATAAGGCCGAGCCTTCCACCCTTTACCAAGTATATAGATGCATTAATAATATAAGATATATTGTGATATCCCAACAAGTAAACATGTTCCAACAAGGAACAACATCTCCATGTTCCAACAAGGAACAAACTTCATCTTCACCTGCAACTAACAACGCTATAAGAGGGGCTGAGCAAAGCGGTAACATAGCCAAACAATGGTTTGCTAGGAAGGGTGCAAAAGGTTAGAGGCTGACATGGCAATTAGGTATGGCTTGAGCAGCAAGTGATAGGTAGCGCAGCATAGCGAAAGAACGAAGCAACTAGCATAGCAATGATAGTAGTGAGATCCAGGGTAGCGGTCATCTTGCACGAAATCCCGCAAGGAAGAAGAACAAGTCCATGAAGAAGACGAACGGATGAAGCCGAACCAAGCGTAGACGAACGAATCCTCACGATCGCAACGAAACGGGAACTAACAAGAAGAAGCACACAACATAGTAAACACACCACACATGAACATGACAAGATGCACAACAAACATGACGCATGACAAGACTACATGAAACTACTCATGGCAAGAGATGATGCAAACAAGAACAACACATCAAAGCAAGTTTAAATGAGGCCGGAAACAACATATAACAATTCCGGTAAGTCCTCATATGCAAATTTCGAAATTGGTCCAAATCTGAATAAACCTTATGTTCAAGTTGTTAAACAGCAAGTTAAGATGCACCACGATGATCTCCACGAAATTCTAGTCAAGTACATATAAAGTCCATTAGATTCGGAGTTACGGCCTAGAAGATATGAGCAAAACAAGATAAACATGACATTGATGCAAAATGCACCCAAACATCAAGAAAACAACAACATCATACAAGAGATCAACTACAACAAACTTGGCAAAATTGAATAACATGTAAACAGCCTGCCAGGAAACATTTTATAGCAAAATTAGAGCTCGATTGACTCAAGCTATGGCACTCCATAATTGCAAACAAGGGCATGGATGGAGAGAGGAAGACATGTATAACAAAACATCCTTACTGAAGTATCTCAAAATATGCATCGATCTCTCGGTAGCTTCAAGTTAACATGGCAACAAAATATAACAGAATCTGCCAGGAAAACAGCAATAGCAAGTACCCTACTTAACAAGCTTGATGCACTCACTACACAACTCACAAAAATACATGGCAAGCACCCCTGGAAATATGGCATGGCATACTACAAAACACATGTAGGACTCAAGTTCATAGGATGCACACATCAATCATGGCAAAAATGACAAAAGTGCATGTTCTGATAAGAATCTGAAACTAACATCACATAGCCCTCTTCTAACAGCATTTCGGGCATCAAGATGAGCTCAAATGAACATGATGCAATGAGATGAAATGATGTAATCATCGAGTCGAACAATTTGACATATTACACGCACGAAACGAAGCTACGGATGCAGAGTTATGATGCGATGAAAATTCATGAAAATTACTGAGAAATCGGGGACTTAGAGAAATTGCGGGGAGGGGAAAGAAAGTCAACCGTGGCGCGGTTCACGAGGATGGCCGGCTCTCGCGGAGAGCGGCCGGAGGGGTCGGAGGAGGCGGCCCGGCCCGGATCCGGGGGGTCGGAGAAGGGCGGAGGATGCCGGGCGGCGCTGAGCCCGGCGACGTAGGCGCGGTCCCAAGTGAGGTCGCTGCCGGGCGCCGGGCGGCGAGGGCTGGCGTGTGAGGTTTCGGTCGAAGGCGGAGGCGCTTGGGCGGCGGCACGGCAGCCGGCGAGGGCGGCGGCGCTGGGCGCGCGCGGGCGCCACGGCGGCCGGGCGCCGGGCGGCGGGTCGCTGGCGGGCGGAGCTGCTGAGGCGAGGCGGCGGACGCTGCTCGGCCGGGCGGGCGAGGCGAGATGGTCTGCTGGGTTCGGATGGGCTCCAGCCGCGGGCGGCGGGAGGGCGACGTGGCGGCGGCTGAGTAGGCGGGGCGCGGCGGCGGCTGACGGAACGGACATGTCCGGCCGTCGGCGGACATGTCCGGCGGCGCGGAGGGGAATTTTTAGGGTTTCGGGGGGGAATGATCCACGAATTTCGGAAGGAGACACTCATTTATAGGTAGAGGGAGCTAGGAGACTCCAAATGGAGTGCGGTTTTCGCCCACACGATCGTGATCGAACGACCGAGAGCATGGAGGGGAGTTTGCTGGGCTTTGGGCCAATTTGTAAGGGGTGTTGGGCTGCACACAAAAGAGGCTTTTACGGTTCTCCGGTTAACCGTTGGAGTACCAAACGACCTCCAAATGATCCGAAACTTGACAGGCGGTCTACCGGTGCTATACCAAGGCCGCTTGACAAACCTCGGTCCATTCCGAGACCGTTTAACACCCGCACATGAAAAGAGGTAAAAGGGGCGCCGGGAGACATAGGAGTGCCGGATTGCAAAACGGACAACGGGGAAAATGCTCGGATGCATGAGACGAACACGTATGCAAATGCGATGCACATGATGACATGATATGAAATGCAGATGATGACATGGCAAAGTGCAACACGCAAGCACATGACATGGCAATGACGGCGAATAACTGGAAGACACCTGGCGCATCGAATCCGGGGCGTTACACCGAGTCCCTTTTGGTTCGGAGGGGGGCGGAGATCGCATGAAGAGCGGATCGAGGCGGTTAACACGCAGCAGTTTACCCAGCTTCGAGCTCTTCGGAGAGATAATACTCCTACTGCTGCTTGTCTAATTGTATTGTGTTCTTGCTAGGGAGCCGGCGAGAGCTACAAGACCTAGCGTGGGTGTTCTCTCGTTACGTTGGAATCGAACCCCCACGCTGCACATGGGCCTCCTTTTATATGCTCAAGGGTCTCCGACTGTGGCAATGTAGATGAGGGTACAAATGGAAAAACAGTAGTTGGTACACCTACTTGAACAGTGTACAGTGCAACATACCTAACCCTGACGGCAAGGGACAAAAGCATTAAATGCCCGTCCCTGTCGCCTAAACAGTGCAACAGGGACCGTCAGGAGCGCCACCGTTTGCCACGATGGTAAGCTTGTCAGCGCCGCTTATCGCTGCTCCCGCCGGCTGCACAGCCTCTTGACACGCTGCCAGCATGGAATGGTCCCATGGCGACACGTTGGTGGATGAGCTAGAGCGGAGATGAAGAGAGGTTGCCTGCCGCGGCAAGTGCCTTGCCGCTGCTGAATCCTTGTCGCGCCCGGAGGCTTGTCACGTCGGAGGCTTGTCGCCTCGAGCCTTCCCGCAAGCTCCTCTTGCCGGGTCTTGTCTTCTGCGTGCCTTGAGTGGCCTTCCCGGCAAGCTCCTCTTGCCAGGGCCTTGTCTTCTTGGTTAAATACTTTGTTCTTGAATGGCTCCAAAGGAACCACGGAGGATCTTGGAGGTGACCAGGCAAGCCTTGCCGCGGGGTGCTGCGACTGCCCGTGCACGAGTTCGGGATACTAGGGTACCCCTACTCTAGTACACCGACAGGAGCCCCCGGGCCTGGGCCATATACGGTGCCGAGCGCTGTTGGGCCAGGCCCAAAACAGTGCACGGGCACACGCGGCCTTGATCACGCCGTAACTTGCTCTGGACCCACCACGCCCCCATTTAACGGCACGCTACCGAACGTGGGCGTCGTGGGAGAGATCGTGGGGGTTTCTTTATTAGGAAAAAGCGGAACGTCCGCCCCCTCTCCCTCCTTATAAACAGGGGAAACAGGGGCCGGTCGCCCACCTCGCCATTGCTGTCTCGTCTCGAAAACCACCGCCGCTCCCCCCTTCTTCTCTAGTGCGAAGAGAGCAGCGCTCCACCCCCTTTCGCCACAGCGCCATCAACGCCGTAGGTCTCCTCCACCGCCTCCGCCATGGCTCCGAAAGCCGACAAGGGGAAGGGCGTGAAGTCGGCCGAGGCGCAGTGGCTCGCTGCGCTATGGAAGGAGCGGGCCATCTTCTCCCCCCAGCTCGACGCAAAGGAGCTGAGGGAGGGCTTCTACCTCTTCTGGTCGACGGAGACGCGTGCGCATCCGCGAACGAAGGTACTCCTCGCCACCGCTTCGGAACTAGCCCCAACTGGGTGTCCTTTCTTTGCGCTTTTCTTCTATTGCGGGCTCTGCCCGCCCTTTTCTGAATTCTTCTGCGACATTATGAACACCTACGGGTTCCGCCTCCTTGATTTCACCCCTAACGCCATTCTGACCATGGCGGTTTTCGCACACCTTTGCGAAAACTTTGTCGGGATCCACCCAAACGTAGCCCTCTTCCGCCACTTCTTCATGCCCCGCGTTGAGAGAGGGGAGCCGCTGTCGAGGGGTTGCTTGGGTCTCTGTGGTCGGCAAGAAGGAGGCTTATCTCGGAAGGAGAGTTCCACAAAGAAATGGGAGGAGTGGAGAGCCAATTGGTGTTGGATCGTTGAGGAGAACCCGCAGCCCTTCACTACCCTGCGCCAAGCCCCAATAGTGCGCGGCAACGATTGGAGCAACTTGGCGCCGGAAGATGCTAGGTTGAAGACTGCTGTGACCCGGATCTTGCGCCTCAGGCTTGCCGGACTCATCAGAGGCGCAGCTTGGCGCAGATTTCCTTCGCCGCCAGATCACCCCTTGCAGGAGAGGAGGAGACCTGCTTGGGAGTTCCAAAACGCAGCGGACATCATGAGGCTGTGCCCGGCCTTAATCGGAATTTCACTGTCTTGGAGTTGGATGCGATGCTGCTAGAGCTGTTCAAGAATGACCCCGATCACCCCGAGTGGTTTAGGTTGCCGAGGAGGGTCGCCCCATTGTGCAACAACTCTTCGCTTGACCGCATCCGCCATGATGCCGCCAGCGATTCTCATGGGATCGATCCAACACGGCAAGAGCCTTCCGACGACATCGCGGCGGCAGTTCTTCGACAGCTTGGAAGAAGTGCCGATCCGCCCCGACGAGCAGAAGAAGCTCACCCGCGACACCACCGACGAAGAGATGGTGCGCATTGCCACAAGGTTGGAGGAGGCGGCAGCAGCTGCTGCCGCTGGCGTCTTCGGGTACACCGTGGAGGAGGCAGATGCAGCAGAGGCGGCAAGCCTTGCCGAGCGAAGGGAGTTCGCCGGTGAGGAAGAGCTTGCCGAACCCGAGGCCGAGTCGAGCGAACCAGCCGAGGGCGCTTCTTCCCGCCATCCAGCTTTGCCGCAGAACGGAGCTCCCCTGCCCGCTTAAAGAAGCGCCTCCGCAAGGCCGGAGACGAGACGGGCGGCAGACGGGCCCACAGCCGCAGCGCCAAGATGACGCGCTTTCACCGCGTAAGCGATGTTGCCGCGGGAGCACCCCACACTGCTGCGACAACTAGGGTGGGATCCTCCCAGGCCACCGCCGACACCTCCGCCAAGCGGCCAAGAGAGCCCACTCCTCCGCCTCGTCGCACTGGAGGCGAGCCGGAGTTTGATTTCTCCGCGCTCAGCTCCGAGGAGGAAGAAGAAGAGTAAGCTTCAATATTGTGCTTGTATTTCTTCAATTTTGTTGCTTCATCTTGAATCTGATTTGCTTTGTTCTGAACTCTTTCCTTTTCAGGACGCTGGCCCAGAGCGTCGAAGAGAGCCAAGACCCCGTGGTCGCCGTTGAGGATGAGCCACCCGTGGCAACAGGAGGCGCTGCTCTGAGACCCCCTTGCCGGACCCGGCAACCCTTCTCGAGCAGCCCCCAAAGACAGCCCCTGAGTAAGTATGCGGTTTTCTCATCGTTAGGTGTGCATGGGTGCTCCTTCTTCATTGGTATCTCGATCGTTGGTTTGTGTAGGAGCAGAGCAGCCTCATCGGGAGGGCCGGAGGCCGCCCGAAATTCTATCTGCTTCGACTACGCCGCCAAGGGAGGATTCTCCGGCAAGGAGCATCCTCGGCAAGGGAGACTACTCCGCAAGGGACAGCACCAGTGATCCTCCAAAGGGTCGAGACCATGGCTGCAGATCCCATTGCAGTAATCCTCTTGGCGCGAAAATTTCCCTTTGGGCTTGTTTTCTGTTTTTCTTTTTGAACATTTGCTTGACTGTTCTTTCTTTTTCTGATCGTCACAGAGCCGATGGAGACCGAGGTCGCCGGCGAGGAGGACGCGCGTGGCAACACTGACGAAGCCGCCGCCGTGGGAGAAGAAGCCGGCGCTGACGAGCCTGCCGGCGAAGAGGCCATCGAGGCTACCGCCGCAGAAGCTGGCGAGGGGTCTGGCGATCGCACTGACTGCCCTGAGGCCGCAGGAGCGCCAGGCGCTACACCGACCGCCGATTCCCCCGCCGCTGCTACAGCGTCAGGCTCCGAAGAGCCCCAGCCCGGCGCCTACTTGAAGGCCGGCGACGGCTTCTTCATCAAGCTCCCATGGGAGTCGAGCTCCAGGGCGCCGGTCGGAGGAGAGACCTTCGACGGAGAGCTGCTCGCCTCCGCTGGCCGACGCTGTGGACGCGCCAAGCAGCAAAGGCCGAAGTCCGAGGAGGAGGAGCTGCCGAAGAAGTTGTCGCTCTACCGCGCCCGACAAGCCAAGTTGGAGTCCCGGAAGAACTTGTCGCGAGGGCGGAGCAAACATGGAGAAGCGCCAGAAGAGCTCCGGGCGCCAACCAAGAAGCTCTCCGAATGTAGCGGAAGAGCGGGAGCGACTTTGTCAAGAGCGCACGGCCTTCATCTCGAGAAGGCCGCAGCTGAGGAGGAGCAGCGGCTTGCCACCGAGAAGCTGTCCGCGCAGAAAGCGAAATGGGCGCAGCGGAAGGTCAACCTGGACAGCCACGAGGAAGAGCTTGTCGCGCGCGAGGAGTCACTTGGCGGGGCTCTTAAGGAAGCAAAGGATGCTGCCGCAGCCGCCGAGGCCGCTAAGAAAGAATTGGAGATGTAGGTGACGCAGCTGGAGGCCAGTCTCCAGAAGAGCGGCGAGGAGCTTGCCGCACTCAAGCACGAGCGCGAGAAGGACGCCTACACTCTTGGCGAGCTGCAGGGCCGTCTCGCCGAGAGGAGCAAGGAGCTCGACGCCGCCAAGGATTCCAAGGTAGATCTTCAGCTGAAGCTGACCACTCTGATGCAGACGCTGGACGGCGCCAAGGAGCGGGAGGTGAGCCTGTTGGAGAAGATCAAGGCCAACGAGGAGCTGCTGGCGAATGTTGTTGCCACCTGAGCGCTTTGAGGGAGAGTGGAGCATCGGACCAAGGTCTTGTGGATATCACGCCGCCATCCACAACGAAATGATGGAGCTGGGATGGTGGATCTCGGATACTCCTCCGACGAGCACCTCCAACCCAGCGCCAAGCTTAGCTTATTCTTCAAGGGTGCAGGACGGGTCTCCAGCGACTCCGGAAGAGATCCCAAAGCAGCCGGGCGGAGGAATCGCGCTAGATCTCGTGCAGGAGCCCTCCGGAAGGTGTTGATGAAGGTGGCCTTCCGCAATCCGTGCCTCAACCTCAACGGGCGTCCTCAGATCCTTGCCGCCAGATGCCGATGTAGAGGCGCCAAAGCCCTTGTCGCACCCATTGTGGACAAGGTGGGCAAGATCAAGCGGGTTGATGGAGACCGCGAGACTAGGGCTGCCAATTTTATCTTTCCCTTGTCGCTGCCGATCATGTTTAGAACAATTTATTAGATCTGTGACAAGTTATTTTGTAATATAACTCTATCTTAGGCGATGATTGCAATGTTATTTCCTTTACTTGACTCCTTCCTTTGTACGTTTTTACCCTACGCCTTTAGGGAACTTGTCGGTGCAGCACCTTTTTCCATGAGCGCCGAAAAGTGAACGTCAAGAAATACCGGGCGATGCCGTCTCCGACAAGCACCCTTGTCGCGACTAGCTGCAGCTCACTTAAGTTGTTGAGCGGACTCGAAACAAAGTAAGGGCGCTACTAGCCGCTGCTGGTTCCTCCGCGCATGTGTTTTCCATACAAAGTACTATCGCTCGAGGAAGATAACTTAAAAATTTAAGAACTGATTGCTCAAACTTGGGCAACTTAGCTTTTCTGCTGCTTTGCTCCCCGATATAGGCGAAACTTCCTCGAGCAACGCTTGGTCCATAGTATTATCTTCTCCTTCCCCGGTTAACTTGTGCGCGAGGGAACCTTCCTTTCTTTGAGAAAAGAGAAAGAAGAGAAAATAAAGTTATGGAGCCCAGTGACTCGATATTGCTTACCGGGTGTGGGTGCTGCACAAAGTGTTAGCCAAAACATGCAATAAAATGATGAAAGCATGAATTTGAGAAGTTGTGCAACACATGAGCTTTATCGATGCACGGGTCTCATACCGACTTTGTACAAAGGATTACATGCATCAGCCGCAAGACTTGTACAAAAGGTGGTTACGGAACAGGTTCCGCAACCGCGCTTCTACGGGTAAAACTTACGAAGATGCTCAATGTGCCAGGAGTTGCTCACCGGAATGCCATCTTCGGTCTCAAGGCGACAGCAAAGCCTAGTGACTCGTTTCACCCGATAAGGGCCTTCCCACTTCGGCATCAACTTGTTTGAATTCTTGGCGGACTGAACGCGCCAAGAACAAGGTCGCTTCCTCGAGGCTTCGCACTAACTTTGCGGCTATGGTAGCGACGCAAAGCTTGCCGGTAACGAGCAGCTCAGACAATGGCTCGAAGACGATCCTCCTCAAGGAGCAGCGCATCATCTTGTCGTAGCTGCTCTTGCTCAAGCTTCATCATAAGCGAGCACTCGAGGCGGTCCGTGAGCACGAGTTCCGTGGGGAGAATCGCCTGCTGCTCCATAGACTGGAGCAAAAGGTGTTCCGCCGATGGCTCGATTTGGCGTCGTCCTGATCGACCAAAGAACCACCGGCAGCTCCTCAATCCAGTTTCTTCCACACTTGTGCAGCCTGTCGAAAGTTCTGGTCTTGAGCCCACGCAACACTTCAGCATTTGCCCTCTCTGCTTGACCGTTGCTTCTCGGATGAGCAATGTATAAAGCGCACCTTGGCGCCAAGGTCTTTGACGATCGCATGAAGGTGCGACTCAGAATTGTGTGTCATTGCCGGTGATGATCCCGTTAGGGATTCAAACGGCAAACAATCGACCAAGAACTTGATCACGACCGTGCTATCACCTTCCTCACCGCTTCCACTTCCGCCACTTTGTGAAATTGTCAATGGCGACGCATAAGTACTTCAAAGCCCCGACAGCCTGGGGAAGGGGCCGAGGATGTCGAGCCACCGTAATCAAAATGGCCAGGATAAAGGGATCGCCTGGAGAGGTTGAGCTGGCTAGTGTATCTGTTTGGAATGGAACCGCACGCTTTCACACTTGGTTACTTGTGCAGTTGCATCCCGGAGGGCTGTCGGCCGAAGAAACCTTGCTTAACGCTTTTCGGCAAGTGCTTCCGCGCCAATGTGGTGACCACATATGCCTCCATGTATCTTCGCCAACAGCTTTTGTCCGCCTTCCGGTGAATACACTTCAATTTCACACGCTTGAGTCTTCTTCTCGCATAAGGTGTCTGTCGACAAACCGTACATACTTGACTGCCGGGCTACTCTTTCCGCTTCTTCTTGCTCTTTGGGAAGTTCTCGGTCAAGGAAATGGACAATCTGTTGCGCCCATGCCGGAGCTTGCGGCTCGACAACAAGGACTAAAGGCACATCTGCTGCTGCGGGAACATCGCCTTCCACGGCAAGAACTCGCGGCTCAGCCGAGCTTGACGTTCCCCGCAAGCTTGCCGGAGCAAAACTTCTCGAGCGCTCGCTTCAACGAAACAAACCACAGGGCTTGTCGGAGCAGACTGCCCAAATTTCTGATGGTGTCGATCTTGGGGACCTTCTTGGCGGCGGCTTCGGAAGCTCTGCCGAAAGTAGTCACCGTAAATCAACTTACTCTTCTTGTTCTGTCCAGCTTGATGGTATTACGGTTGGTTGAGTTAGCTTGAGCACAAAAATCCCTGGTTCCATTGTGCAACTTAAGTGCAGCGCACTTTGACGAAGCCATCGGCAATATCATTCTCGAGCTCTTGGAACATGTTCCATTTGTAGGCCGTCAAAGTGTTCTTCCAGCTTTCTCACTTCATCAACGAGGCTTCCATCAATGGACTCGATAATCTTTGTTCACTTGGCGGACGACAAGTTGTGAGTCACCCCGACAATGAGCTTCTCGATCCCAAGGTCCATCGCGATCTCGAGACCGGCAAGCAAACCTTCATACTCATTGTATTGTTTGTTGCTTGCTCCTTGGGAAAATGCATTTGGACTATGTACTTGAGGTGCTCTCCGTGGGTGCTATAAGCAGACGCCAAAGACCGGGCGCCTTTGCAGCGAGAAGGCACCATCAAAGTACATTAGCCACTCTTTGCTTTCTTCCTTGACGGGAATGCTCTTCTCTGGAATTTCTTCATCTTGCGTTGGGGTCCATTCCGCTATGAACTCTGCCAATGCTCTGCTTTGGATAGTTGAAGTGCTTTCAAACTTGAGGCCAAAGCTTGACAGTTCCAGTGCCCACTCGACAATCCTGCCTGTCGCTTCTGGATTTTGCAGTATCCTCTTCAGCGGAAAGCGAGTGACGACTGTTATCTCATGTGCTTGAAAGTAATGGCGCAGCTTTCTCGAGGCCATGAGAAGGCCGAAAAGCAATTTCTGCACACCAAAGTACCTTGATCTAGCCCCCTGCAGAAGGGAACTGACAAAGTAAACTGGGCGCTGCACCATCCTTTTCTCGCATCCGCTCATGCGCTCTGCAGATCCGTCCTTGTCGGGACCAGAGCTCGCCGGCGAAGCCCCCTGCTTGTCCCTGGATGTGTCTGCCGTGGTTGCTAGCTCATCATACGCCTCCCTCTCCGCTAGTAACGCAGCACTAACCACTTGATTGGTTGCCGCTATATATAGCAGCAACTTCTCTTGTGGCTTAGGTGCGACAAGTATTGGAGTGGAGGACAGGTACCTCTTTAAGTCCTGCAGCGCAGCCTCCGCTTCGGGAGTCCATTTCATTGGACCGGCCTTTTTCAAAATCTTGAAAAATGACAGGGCGCATTCAGCAGACCTAGAGATAAACATGCTGAGAGCAGCCACGCAACCGCAAGTCTTCGTGACATCCTTGACGCGCTTTGGTGCTTCAATCTGCTCAATGGCCTTGATCTTGTCGGGATTGGCTTCAATTCCCCGCCGAGACACGAAGAACCCGAGAAGCTTGCGGAAGGGACTCCAAACACACACTTCTCGTGGTTGAGCTTGAGGTTGATCTTGCGCAGATTTGCAAAGGTCTCATCCAAATCTTGAACCAGAGTTGCTTTGTCCTTGCTCTTGACCACTATGTCATCCATGTAGGCTTCTACATTTCTGTGCATTTGCGGCTCAAAAGCATCATGAACTACCCTTGGAAACGTTGAACCAGCATTCTTTAACCCGAAGTGCATCCATACAAAACAGTATGTGCCACATGGGGTGATGAATGCGTCTTCCTCATCTTCTTACGCCATGAAGATCCGATGATATCTCGAATATGCATCAAGAAACGAAAGCAAATCACATCCAGCCGTGGAGTCAACACTGGTCGATGCGCGGCAAGGGAAATGGATCTTTGGGACAAGCTTTATTGACATCTCAGAAGTCGATACAAAGCCTCCATTTCCCGTTAGCCTTGGCGCACAACTACAGGATTGGCCAACCACGTAGGATGGAGCACTCCTCCGACAAGGCCTGCTGCTTACGGTTTCTTGATCTCTTCGCGATGAACTCTTGACGCCCACCGCTTGCTTCGACTTTACGCTTGACGGGCCGCGCGATGAGGGCAAACGGCAAGATGGTGCTCAATTACTTTCACGGGAACACCGGGATGTCGACGGTTGCCACGCAAACACGCCGACGTTCGCTCGCAGAAAGCAACGAGCGCGCCTTTCCTATTTGGGGTCGAGAGAGGCACCGATGGTGAAGGTACCACCAAGGCCGCCCTCCTTGGCGGACACCCTCTTGGTCTTTGGCGGAGCTGCCATCATCTTCTTGCACTTGCCGGTGGAGCTCGATGGTGCGTCCCTCGACGGTAGCGCCGCACTCCGAGGAGGTGCGCTTGCCGGAGTGGGCATCGAGCTCTTGCCGGACTTGGTCTTCTTCCCCGGAGCTTCAGCCGCAAGTGGCTTGTAACTGTCGCGGCCGCTTCTCGGTAGATCTTGTCGGCACAGATAAGAGCATCCTTCTTGTCGCCATGGACAGAGATGATGCTTATCGGCCCTGGCATCTTGAGTAAGTTGTATGCATAATGAGAGGCTGCCATGAACTTAGCGAGTGCCGGATTTGGCCAACTATCCCATTGTAAGGCAATGGGAAATCAGCAACGCCGAATGTGACCCTCTCGGCCCTAAAGTTCAGCTCGCTGCCAAATGTTACCGCAACGTGATCTTCCCTTCGCTTGCTCCTTCCCGGATTGATTCCTTGCAATGTGCCGCCTCTTCGAGCTCATTGCCGTCAGGATCTGAAGCTTCGGAGCACCGCGGAGGAGATCAGGTTTAAGCCGCCCCGCCGCCAACTAGCATCTTGGTGACCTTGAGGTTGCGGATAGTTGGTGAGACCAACATCGGCAAGAACCCGACCGCAGTTATGCGATCGTGGTGGTCCTCAATATCAAAGATGATAGGCCTCGCCGACCACTTCGAGGCTTGCGTGACTCTACGGATGGTTGCAATCGCATTGACCTCCCGCATCCACCGCTTGAGTTGGCGGTGGGAAGTATGCAGGAACCACCTCCGCCAACGCAGAGGACCTTGTAGCTTTCAAACTCCTGCTCATCAGTCTCGCTGCCTTCCATATCTTCATCGCCGCCGTCATCTTCATCCTTGTCGCGCCGCTGGGAGGTCTGTCTCCTTGCCGCTGCTTGGCCTTGCCACGGCGCCTCCCCCGGCCGGACGCTTTCTGGCTCCTCCAAAGACCTTCTTGGGCCTTCTCCTTGTCGCGTCGCTCATACTCAGCCTTCTGCTGTTCAACAAGCTGCTCTACCTTCTTGCAGCTCTGGAGGTCATGGCCTTTGGTGCGGTGGATCTTGCAAAGATCGCTTGCCGGAGCCGCCCCGCTTGTCGGCGGCCGCCACAGTCGGTGGTTGGTGCCAGGCAACCTCCTTGCCAGAGCTACCAGCCTTGGCATTCTTGTCGGCACCTCCGTTGCGGACTGCTCGACGACCAGCACGTCTCGCCTTTCTTTTCATGTTGCCCGCCGCCGCTCTTCTTTGCCGGGGCGGTCTCCTCACCGCCGATCCTCCCGCTTCGGTATTCTCTCCGGGAGTCACCTCCTCCTCAAAGACGCGCGCACTTGTCGGCTAGGGCGTATAGCTCATCGACGTCTCGATCTTGCACATCGCCATCTCCTCCGCATCATGCGGTTTCGCGACGCTCGATGGAACACGCCGATTACCGCGGCAGGTGGACATCCGGGATGTTGTGCCGTACACGGCTGAATCTCTCAATATACTTGCGCAGGGCTCTCCTTCCTTCCTCGGGCGCAGCAGATGAAGGTCGCTTTCTTAGCCATGGGGCTTGTGGTCACCGTAAAGGCGCCGACAAACTGATGGCATAGATCTGCCCAAGAAGATATGGAGTTGTCCGCAAGTGCATGAGCCAGGACTCGACGTTGGGCTTGAGTACCAGCCGGAAGTAGTTGGCAAGGATCTTGTCGTCTCGCCCCGCAGCCTCGCACCGCGATGGTGTAGATGCTGAGGAACTCCGACGGATGCGTCTTGCCGTCGTACTTCTCCGGTACGTCTGGTTTGAAGTTTTTCTTGCTAGGCCACTGGACTTGCCGCAGCTCACGAGTGAACGCAGGGCAACCTACCGCGTACGGCAAGTCGCCTGGTTCCTCTGGCGCATGCATGTCAACAGAGGGCCCGACGCGCTTGTCGGATTGACGTCGTGCTTCTCTTCGGCGCTCGATGCGAGTTCGAGTGTCCTCTTGCTGTCGATCGTAGCACTTGGCGCCGATCGCGGTGAGCTCGTGGATCCGGCGACGCAGCGGAGTCGCTGTCGAGGTGGATCCGGCGAGTCGGCGACCTTGGCCTTCGGGCGGAGAGTGCATGGTGGTTGCACCCCACCGTCTCTGCCGCCACCGGCTCGCGTTTGGCGTTCCTGCCGCGGCAGCGACGCACTCGGTTGCCGCGGATCGTCGCCGTTGGCGAAGCCGATGAGACTCTGGATGGTGGCCCTCCATTCGTCGACCTTGTCGGCCGTTGGAGGGTAATCGAGGAGTAGTTGAGCTCTCGCCAAAGCTTCTGCTGGAGTAGTGGGTGGCAATGGTGAACGGTGCGAGGAGCGGGATATGCTCGGACTTCTAACTATGTTAGAAGGAGCAGCATCCCGTCCAGGCGACCGTATCTCGCTTGTGCCAGCATGTTGGCGTGCACGCTGGTCTTGAGGGTCTCGAGATCCTCCAGCTCGGTCTTGATCCAACGAGCGTATGGTATTGTGAATACCATGACGCTGTTGGTCCCGCTGCTCTGAGATGGACGCGGACATGTACGGACGCCGAGGTTTGCGCGGCCCTGTCCTTGGACTTGGCAGCATCACGAACTCCTTCGCCGGCGCCCGTTCTTCCGCCAGCGTCTGCTCCACCACCCGTTCGCTCCGGTGATGGTGGGTTCGACGCAGACGGCTCCGCTGCCGCCGAAGCCTTCTTATTCGGTGGCATGTTGATGAAGATGTTGCTCGTGTGAACGCCGGATCAGGTTCACACAGCCTCGACGCCCCCTACCTGGCGCGCCAAAGATGTCGGGGAGGTTGATCGGACCCACGAACACCTATGGGACCGGCGGACCGAGTCCCTTTTGGTTTGGAGGGGGGCGGAGATCGCACAAAGAGCGGATCGAGGCGAAGCACACGAGCAGTTTACCCAGCTTCGGAGCTCTCCGGAGAGATAATACTCCTACTGCTGCTTGTCTGATTGTATTGTGTTCTTGCTAGGGAGCGATGAGAGCTACAAGACCTAGCGTGGGTGTTCTCTGGTTACGTTGGAATCGAACCCCCTCTACATTGCGCATGGGCCTCCTTTTATATGCTCAAGGGGTCTCCGACAGGTGGCAACGTAGATGAGGGTACAAATGGAAAAACAGTAGTTGGTACACCTACTTGAATAGTGTGCAGTGCAACATACCTAACCCTGACGGCAAGGGACAAAAGCATTAAATGCCCGTCCCTGTCGCCTAAACTGTGCAACAGGGACCGTCAGGAGCGCCACCGTTTGCCACGATGGTAGGCTTGTCAGCACCGCTTATCGCTGCTCCCCGCTGGCTGCACAGCCTCTTGACACGCGCGCGTGGAATGGTCCCATGGCGACACGTTGGTGGATGAGCTGGAGCGGAGATGAAGAGAGGTTGCCTGCCGCGACAAGTGCCTTGCCGCGGCTGAATCCTTGTCGCGTCCGGAGGCTTGTCGCTCTCCGAGCCTTCCCGGCAATCTCCTCTTGTCGGGGTCTTGTCTTCTGCGTGCCTAGAGTGGCCTTCCGGCAAGCTCCTCTTGCCGGGCCTTGTCTTCTTGGTTAAATACTTTGTTCTTGAATGGCTCCAAAGGAACCACGGAGGATCTTGGCGGTGACCAGGCAAGCCTTGCCATGAGTGTCAAGAATCGCCGTGCACCAGTTCGGGATACTAGGGTACCCCTACTCTAGTACACCGACATAGAAGGTGAAAGTCCAGCAGAAAATTCTACAAACACGACATCCCATGCTACACGAACTGCAAAAAAAGCCAAACAGAAACAAATACCTGCCACCAAACAAGCAGAGACAGCCCTAGTTCTTGCAACACCTACCATAGTACTACTAGCTGCACGACATACTCGTGCGTCAACTGAGCTAGTAGCACGTTCCCAAGCTCCCTTGCCACCTGACACTACTTCCCAAGCACTCTTGACACAAGACAAGTTGGCAATATCAGATGAACCTTGTGAGCCTCAACAGCAAGAAGGTAGTTGCTGGAGTCAAGTTACAGTTGCATGCTTCTTTATATGTAGTCTCACAGTTTGATGTACACTAACACTTCCTATGTTTGTTGTTGGACTAGCACCTAGGCGCAAGAGGAAACAAACATCAGGGATAATGCTCGATAGGATAACTAAATCTAGAGGAGGAAGAATGGAGATCCGTTTTGAGGTAGGTTTAAAAAGGCCACGTGATGCTACAAAGTCAGCCAAGTTAGTATCAGAGGCAGCGGTTGCCGTTAGGTGTCATGTACGTATCCTCCCAACATGGATTCAGTACAGGAATGACAAAGACGAAACCCAGTTCAACACCTTCCTCGACCATTTTTCTGTAAGTATGGTTATGGAAACTAGTAATATCATCTTGCTCTGTCCCATACTTTCTAGGTTGCTGATAATGAGACTCCCATAATTTTCAACAGATGAGGTTCAAGTTGGATAGCCAAGATGATGCAACCAGACAAGCTTGTACCCATGTTTTCAAGTCTGCTCTGCGACAGTATCCGTATAACTTGAGGAAAACTCACTTTGAAGGCAAGGCTAACAGTGAACTTTCCCAAACATCTCCAGTGGAAAATATATCGGATGAAGACTAGAGGGGCCTTGATAAACACTGGTCTGATCCGAAGTATCAGGTACATTATATATATGTGATCAGATCACATGTTGAAGTCCTATTGATGCATGTGCCACACAAATCTATCTTCTTGTAGGTGAACTGTTCAAAGAACAAGGCCAACAAAGTGAAATTCCAATGCATTTATAGGATCTCGTAGCTATATTGCACAATCGCGAGGCTCTTGTAATTAGCTGCTGTTTCACTCTTTTCGCTGTACCATATTATCAGATCTATATTGACTTGTTCAAAATGCAGAGGAAAGCCCGCAAGGACCAAAAAGTACCTGAACCAAATGTTGTGGGAAACTTCAAGGACTGTCACACCAGAAAGAAGAAGGGCATGACTACACCAGTCAAAGCCGCCGTTGTAAGTCCTTAATCCTCATGCCTTTTAACTACTACTTACTCTGACTTGTGCCTTGAACTGCATGGTTTGCAGTCAATGTCTATTACTCTTTTCAATTTTATACACAATTGTCTTAGCGTATCATTGCACCTTACAAGGTTTAAAAGGGAGGAGTGATGTTCCTTTGATCTTCACCCGTAATCTAGTTCCGTGCTGGACTTTCCCACACAGTTACTGTTGGGTTCTACGGTAGGGTGCGTCGACTGCAAATTAAAAATTCCTACGCGCAGAACATCCAGGAACATGCTACGGGAGATGGATCATAGTTCGTTACCACTAGACGCGCAGTGCCGTGCAGCGGAAGAAGAGTTGGGGCAGCGCGTCTGCGTGGATCGTCTCCTCCTCGTTCGATCTCCCTCGGCGGCGGTCGTCCGATCCCATGTACGAAGTTCGCCGAGCGGCGCAAGTGCACCGCCTCTAACTGTATCCGCGCGTGCGGGAGGAACGTCGTGCGGCGGACTGCTAGGTCCGATCACACAGTCGGCGGCGAGTGGAGGTGGCTATTCGCAACACATGCAAACCCTAGTCGCAGCGCCGAAGCGATCTCGCGCATGAGTGTGCCGCACCTCCACTTTATATAGGCGTCCGTCGCGGGCTCAACACTTGGGCCTCGCACGGACCCTAAAGCCCAAAGTCTATTCAGTCACGTTCCTAGTCCAGTTCGGATCACATCCGACCCGGTGTCCTCTGGCCCGACCTCGTAGGTTCCTTCCCTTAAGCGCGCGACCCCTTAGGTTCAAGTCGGCTTGGTCACAGTTCGGATCACCTCCAACTCAGACGGTTGGTAGCGGCCTCTAGCAAGGCATGCCGACCACCAAGCTGCACGATGAAGCTGGTTAGGCGAACACAGCCAACGTGTCACACTTCTGTTCCCTTTGCCGCGATATATGTTGTCGGGCTCAAGGCGAGGCTGTCATCCTTGTGCTAACCCGACCTCTTTCTCGTTCCAAAGGATACCGACCACAATCCGGATTATCTCATAATCCTTGTCGCATGGCCATGCTATTCCTGGTCGGATCACACGAGGGGCCCAGAGTATATCTCTCCTGGTCGGAGGGGCAAATCCCATCTTGCTCGACCATGTCTCGCAAAGATGGGACTGGACAAACTCGAAACCTACCTTTGTAACTACCCGATCACGGAGTAGCGTTTGGTCGGCCCAAAGCAAGTCTGTCACCATCCAGTACATGCGTCAAATTGTGTGTTAGGACATAGAACGTATGTTGTACTAGAGACTCACAGATGACATATCGTTGCGTCCATAGATGGGTCTGTCCGACTCAGACCTTATCTCGACTCGGATCCGACTATGTCGAATCCGACCAGACCTTTCCAAGTCCATATTATCCGGTTAGCATCCAATGCTCCATGGCTAGTGAGACCAAGCCATCGACCGTGTCATATGCCGATCTAGTCGGCCATGGCGTCCACACAGCCCTTTTGACTAGGGACCTTTTAGGACAGTCATCATACAATGCATAGTCCCACAAACAAGTCACATACTTGTCGATACACATCATTGATAATGTCCAAGGACTATCTTTATTCATAAACACATAGGAAATATCATCATACATGATTGCCTCTAGGGCATATCTCCAATGATCTCCCACTTGCACTAGAGTCAATCAAATAGACATCGAATGCCCATAGCTCTAACGTGCCCCTCATGCTTGGGTTGTGGAAGCGGCTTAGTCAACGGATCTGCAACATTTGCATCCGTGTGAATCTTGCATAACTCTACATCACCATTCTTTACGATCTTTCGTATCGGTGATATTTCCGGTCTATGTGTCCGACCATGTGGTGATTCCTCGGCTCCTTGGCTTGTGCGATGGCACCAGAATTATCACAATAAAGGTCCAACGGTTTCACCGAGGCTGGGAAAATACCAAGATCATCCAGAAAATGCCGGATCCAAACACCTTCCTTTCCAGCTTCACAAGCCGCAATGTATTCGCTTCGTGGTAGAATCGCCACCGTATCCTGCTTGGAACTCATCCGATTACCGCTCCTCCGTTCAGACGTACACAAATCCAGGCGTGATCGACAATCATCTCTGTCGGTTTGGAAACTAGCATCGACGTAACCCCTTACGACGAGCTATTCCTCACCTCCATAAACTAGGAACATCTCTTTAGTCCTTTTCAGGTACTTCAAAATAGTCTTTACCGCTGCCCAGTGACTCTCACCTGGGTTGTCCTGGTATCTACTTGTTAGTCTTATTGCAAAAGCAACATCAGGCCTTGTACATATCATGGCATACATGATGGATCCGATTGCTGAGGCATACGGAATCCTACTCATCCTGCTTCGCTCATCAGATGTCGAAGGACTCTGAGTCTCGCTTAGCCTTATACCATGTGAGAGCGGCAAGAACCCTTTTTTCGCCACACTCATGTTGAACCGCTTCAACACTTTATCTATGTACGTGCTCTGGCTTAAGCCGAGAAGCCTCCTCGATCTATCTCTATAGATCTTAATGCCTAAAATATAGACTGCCTCACCAAGGTCCTTCATCGAAAACTTGCCATTCAACGAATCCTTGACCGAGTTTAGCATCGAAACATTATTTCCGATCAGTAGTATGTCATCCACATACAAGATCAAAAACACTATCGAGCTCCCACTTAACTTCTTGTATAAACAAGAGTCCTCTTTGCTTTTGATGAAACCGAGATCAGTGACAACTTCATCAAAACGAATGTTCCAACTCCGAGATGCTTGCTTCAACCCGTAAATGGATCTCTTGAGCTTGCATACCTTACTAGTGCTAGTCGGATCGACAAAACCCTCGGGCTGTATCATGTACACTTCCTCGGTTAAATTTCCGTGAAGGAAAGCCGTCTTGACATCCATCTGCCATATCTCCTAATCGAAATATGCAGCTATAGCTAGTATGATCCTCACCGATTTCAGCATCGCTACCGGCGAGTAGGTCTCGTCGTAGTAAATTCCTTGAACTTGTCCATAACCTTTAGCGACAAGCCGAGCTTAGTAGATCTGAACATTTCCAGCCACATCGGTTTTCTTCTTAAAGACCCATTTGCAACCAATGGCAGTTATGCCAGGTGGCGGATCAACCAAGTCCCAGACTTGATTCTCATCCATGGACTTTAACTCGGATCTCATGGCCTCCAGCCATGCCTCGGAATCTGGGCTCACCATCGCTTCTGCATATGTGGCCGGCTTGTCGCTTTCTAGCAACAATACATCACGCACTCTGCGTAATCTCTCCGACCTTCGTGGTTCCGGTGCCGCTTCCACTACAGGTTCCCTGACTGACTCCGGTATGATCTCATCACCAGCCGAGCCATCCCTGAGTGGTCCTCGAATTTCTTCGAGTCGAACCGTCCTCCCACTGGCCTCCTGACAGAGAAACTCTTTCTCAAGGAAAACCCCATTCCGAGCAACAAACACTTTGTTCTCTTCCCGGTTGTAGAAGCTATATCCCATGGTTTCCCTCGGATATCCCACGAATATGCATTTATCCGACTTGGGTGTAAGCTTGTCTGACATAAGTCGCTTGACAAATGCTTCACAACCCCAAATCTTTAGAAAAGACAAACCGGGACTCTTCCCAGTCCACATCTCATGCGGTGTCTTGTCTACGGATTTTGATGGTACCCTATTAAGTGTGAAAGCTGCAGTTTCTAGAGCGTATCCCCAAAATGACAAGGGTAAATCCGATTTTCTCATCATAGACCGGACCATGTCCAACAAGGTCCTATTCCTCCGTTCTGACACGCCGTTTCTCTGTGGCGTGCAGGAGGTGTGAGCTGAGGTACTATACCTCGACTTTTCGAGATGATCATCGAACTCTGGCTCATGTACTCACCTCCACGATCAGATCGCGAAGCTTTATAGTCTTGCCGAGCTGATTCTCAACCTCGTTCGAAACTCTTTGAATTTTTCATAAGTCTCAGACTTGTGCCTCATCAAATAGATATATCCATATCTACTCAAGTCGTCGGTAAAAGTCACGAAGTACTGATAGCCACCTCTGGCAGTTGTGCTCATTGGACCACACACATCACTTTGTATAAGTTCCAACAGCTCGGATGCCCTCTCGCAACTCTTTGCGAAAGGAGACTTAGTCATCTTGCCGAGCAAGCATGATTCACATGTCTCGAACGATCCGAAGTCGGACGAAGTTAGGAGCCCATCATCATGGAGCTTCTTCATGCGTTTCAGACTAATGTGTCCAAGCCGGCAATGCCAGAAGTATGTCGGATTTATCTCATTAGGCTTATGCCTCTTGACATTTACGTTATAGACTGGTTCCTGTTTTAGATTCAATATAAATAGCCCATCAACAATGGGTGCATAGCCGTGGAACATACCATTCAAAAATATCGAACAACCATTGTCCTTTAAATTGAATTCATAACCCTGACTCATCAAACATGAGGCAGAAATAATGTTCCGACTAAGTGCAGGAATGTAATAACAATTATTCAATTCCATAATGAATCCGGAAGGAAGCTGGAGCTGCATCATGTCGACCTCCAACGCAGCAACTCTTGCTTTGTTGCCGACCACGATGTCAATCTCCCCTTGTGCCACACGCCTAGTTCTTACCAGCCCCTGCATCGAGTTGCAAATATGAACAACCGATCCGGTATCAAATACCCAAGAGCTACTAGGTATGTCGGCAAGGTAAATGTCTATAACATATGCAACAAGTGTACCTTTGCCTGAAGAAGCATTTCCGGCCTTCTTGCCATGCTCTGCAAGCCACTTGCTACCGTTCCTCTTCCAGTGACCGGTTTCCTTGCAGTGATAGCAAACGGTCTTCGAGTCCAGTCCAGACTTCGGCGTAGCGGCAGAGGTTACCGTCTCCGTGCCCTTTGCCTTAGCCTTTTTCTTGGACCAACTCTTCTTGAACTTAGCCGATTTCTGCACCATCAACACTTGATGCGTGCCTTTCTTAATATCCTGCTCTGCCACCTTAAGCATCCCATGCAATTCAGTGAGCTTCTTATCCATGCCATGCATATGATAGTTCGAGATGAACGTCCCATAGCTGGGCGGAAGAGAACCAAGAACAGCATCAGTAGCCAGCTCATCCAAGAGCGGGAAGCCCAAACGATCCAAAGCTTGCACATATCGATCATCTTGATCACATGTGGGCTCGATGGATCACCTTCCTTCAGCACGCAATCCATCAAGGATCGCCAGACGTTGAACCTTTCGGTCCTAGCTCGTATGCGAAACATGCTCTTGAGACTCTCGATCATATCGTAAGCCTCAACGTTTTCAAAATGCTGTTGCAAATCGGGCTCCATACAAGCCAAAGATCGACGGTGATCTCCGTTGATTCATCAACGAGTTTCGTAGGCATTTTTAGTCATGGCACTAGCATTATCGGCAGGTTCCTCTCCGAAGTGGATCCTCTAGAACATGTTCCTTTTATCGTGCTTGAGAACAATTCTCAGATTTCTATACCAGGTGGTAAAATTTGTTCCATTCAGTTTATCCTTTTCCGTAATTGATTTCAATGCAAAGTTGGGTTGAGCAGGTGGTGCCATTGATCTACAACAGAAAATATGCAATCACTAAGCAATGTGTTTATGTAGAGTAATTCTAGCCTAAGCAGAAATACTCCCGCTGAAGTCAGCATCCCTCCGCAAACTCTTAGTGATTCAGGATCCGACTAGCGCATGCGACTAGTGAGCTTTAGCATCACTGCTAGCCAACATACCTATCCGGTAAGCAACTCCTTCCTAATCGCATCTCTATACGACTCCTGTCGGTCGGGAAGGTATCTCATACCCCGGCCCCCAACCTTCTTTGCCACAAGGCCCAAAACTGCTTTGATAGCCTTGTCAAGTTAACTGATGTATTGCATGTCCGTATCCGACCACGAACCCTTCAGTTCAAGGACACCCAGCAGCACCCCAATTTTATGAGCCCACTACTAGACGTACTTGACGTGCGAAGGTGCAACATCGGGGATGGCAATTCACTTGATATTCATGAGGGATCTTTCTACCATTCAAACATGTATAGAAACAAAGAAGCATAACAATCACAAATAACACATATTGTGAAATAGTATGGCTCCTTCATGGACGTTCTTCTAGGTCAGCTCCGACTCCGATGACCATCTACGAACTCCATCTTGTTTGTCACGCCGGGACGCCAAGCCGCCAACCTGATCTCTATTATCCAATTATTACAAGTAGTAATGAATTTTACATAGAGTCACAAGTCGACACGCAGGTCGTTATACAATATAATGACAGCACTTTGGCTCTCGCCGGTGACAAACATGACACGCAGTGCCACGTATAAATTACACACATGCATCACATACACATGAGCCATACTATTCACATCAAACCTGCAAAACAAAGTTATGCATAGAATCGCATTCTACCAGTTTGTGTGTCGGGTACGAAATACACGGCGCTACGCATACGGCGGTCCCATCTGAACTCCGATCACGCCGAATTCTCGATCCGACCGATCTTATCGATCATCGCGAATCCGATTCGGATTTACGCTTTCAATCATTAGCCCGATGGCGGATGACCGACCGGTAGGGGTAGATCGTGTCACAACCTCATCGATCCCGATTTACAGAAAACATAGCCTCATCGATCCCCATGTGCAGTTGATCACATCAACCGTGCACATAGCCGATCTCTTCAAGGACAACAGATCTCATCTGCCGCCTCCACATATCTAATATGCATACGATCTGAATCCAAATCCTATAACAGAGGCTCGATACCCTTGTTGGGTTCTACGGTAGGGTGCGTCGATCGCAAATTAAAAATTCTCACGCGCAGAACATCCAAGAACATGCTACGGGAGATGGATCACAGTTCGTTACCACTAGACGCACAGTGCCGTGCAGCGGAAGAAGAGTTGGGGCAGCGCGTCTGCGTGGATCGTCTCCTCCTCGTTCGATCTCCCTCGAGTGGCGGTCGTCCGATCCCACGTGACGAAGTTCGCCGGGCGCAAGTGCACCACCTCTAACGGTATCCGCGTGCGGGAGGAACGTCGTGCGGCGGACTACTAGGTCCGATCACACAGTCGGCGGTGAGTGGAGGTGGCTATTCGCAACACATGCAAACCCTAGTCGCAGCACCAAAGCGATCTCACGCATGAGTGTGCCGCACCTCCACTTTATATAGGCGTCCGTCGCGGGCTCAACACTTGGGCCTCGCACGGACCCTAAAGCCCAAAGTCTATTCGGTCACGTTCCTAGTCCAGTCCGGATCACATCCGACCGGTGTCTCATTTAACTGACCTCGTAGGTTCCTTCCCTTGCCGCGACCCCTTAGGTTCAAGTCGGCTTGGTCACAGTTCAGATCACCTCCGACCAGACGGTTGGTAGCGGCCTCTAGCAAGGCGTGCCGACCACCAAGTCGACGATGAAGCTGGTTAGGCGAACCTGTACAACATGTCACACTTCATTCCCTTTGCCGCACGATATATGTTGCCGGGCTCAAAGGCGAGATCATCATCCTTGTGCTAACCCGGCCTCTTTCTCATTCCGGTGATACCGACCACAATCCGGATTATCTCATAATCCTTGTCGCATGGCCATGCTATTCCTGGTCGATCACACGAGGGGCCCAGAGTATATCTCTCGATCGGAGGGAAAATCCCATCTTGCTCGACCATGTCTCGCGGCATGGACCGGACAAACCCGAAACCTACCTTTGTAACTACCCAGTCATGGAGTAGCGTTTGGTCGGCCCAAAGCAAGTCTGTCACCATCCAGTACATGCGTCGGCTCAGGTCTTAGGACATAGAACGATATGTTGTACTAGAGACTCACAGATGACATATCGCTGCGTCTCATAGTTGGGTCTGTCCGACTCAGACCTTATCTCGACTCGGATCCGACTATGTTGAATCCGACCAGACCTTTCCAAGTCCATATTATCCGGTTAGCATCCAATGCTCCATGGCTAGTGAGACCAAGCCATCGACCGTGTCATATGCCATTCTAGTCGGCTGCGCGTCCACACAGCCCTTTTGACTAGGGACCTTTTAGGACAGTCATCATACAATGCATAGTCCCACAAACAAGTCACATACTTGCTGATACACATCATTGATAATGTCCAAGGACTATCTTTATTCATAAACACATAGGAAATATCATCATACATGATTGCCTCTAGGGCATATCTCCAACAGTTACAATTGCATGTTTGTCTGTTCTCAGTTGTTTTGTGATATGAATGATGTCATACTATGCTTACCGTATTATAAACTTCGTCTCTTTATCCTTAGTCCTCAATACAATGTGAAGAAATAGACAATACATTAGCGATGGTACATGGTCATATGTTTGGAACCTGGTTTTATTATGTACTTTGCAATAAAATACAACTAATATTGTACATGGGTTCACCAGAATAAGTTCTGTATATAGACCAAAGCTATTTTGTTTGGTTTTGCTACCTCCTTAATATCTTACGTTACGGTACTACTAATGTAAAACCTCAACTTTTCAGCGAGCTATGGAAAAAATGGTGGAACCCCACCTTACGAAGGTGGCGAGGCAACTATAACCGCAATGTCGGCTCTTGCTGCGATGGGTCAAGACTGTCCACTAACAGTGCCAAAAGCACGTTCCTGCGTAATACTGGGTTGGTTGTTAAGGCAATATCGTCCAAACTGCCTCATGATCAAGATATGCAATGTTGTATCTGCGCTCCAGACACAAGTCCATTCCCTAACAGAGGCCCTTTGTGAAACAAGGAGAAACATTGATAAATGTCGTTAAGATATGCATGGTTTTGAAACCAGACTATCAGACATTTGCTATGTTGTTCAGGAGCCTAGGGGAAATGAAGGCGAGGGTTATGGTGTTCCATCGGATAATACAACATGAAAACGTAATAGTCAGGTCAAATGAGTCGAGCTTCTAAACTTCTGGTGGTGCATTTATCTGCTAGACTGTTAAGTTTTATGCCAACCTTCCTTTTGTTATATAGTTGTAATTTGTTTTGGTGCGATACAAAATTTATTCTTAATGTGCAGCCACCGGTGAAGAAAAGCAACAAGCCATTTTTGTATAGTGTAGGGTTTTCCCTATATTTGCACTGGTGGCGTCTTTGATGCCGAGTGGATGTAATCTGTGCAATCGCCTTAATAGCCTAGCGTTAGTTTGGGCCTTATTTATTTCCTAGTCTTCTTTTTCCCAGGTTTGCTAGTGGCGCAGCTACCCATGGGCCATATACGGGCCGTAGGATCCATGGGTCTCCTCCGGGCCGTCGATAAATGGGCCTGTAATTGGTGGGCCTCGGGCCGTCGATAAATGGGCCTAGGTCCGTTAGATAAATGGGTCTACATGGGCCGTAATCGGGCGTAATTGGTATCGGCCCAGCACGGTAATGGGCCGTTAACAGGCCGTAGGACTGCAAAAGCTTAATTACATCACGGCATAACGGGTCATTAATGGGCGAGAATATCTGACGGCTGGCGAACGGGCCGACTCTTGCCATGGGCCGAATTTGGCCCATTAGGGTAACATGCCAGTAACGGGCCGACTCTTGCCATGGGCCGAATTTGGCCCATTTGGGGAACATGCCAGTAACGGGCCAGAAGTAATCGAGGGCCGAAAAGGAGCCCAAGAACGTATGGGCCGTCAATAGGCCGAAAGCTAACACGGGCTGGAAACGGCCCATGTAAATCACGGGCCGTTAACGGGTACAAAGAAAAATATTGTTCATTATGGGTTAGAGTCACCGTGGGCCTGTAAAGGGCCGAAAGATACGAAGGCCTCATATGGGCCGAAGGCGATAAATGGGGCCATACATGGGCCGAAAGTGAAACGGGCTGGTGTTATATTCGACGGGCCACATGACGTTGTTGGGCCGATTTCCTTTAGTGCCTAACGGGCCATAAAATGGGCTATTTGCGAAGAGACCGTTAACAGGCTTTTCATGGGCCAGCCCGTTAACTTTTGACCAAGTCAAACAGGCCAGCTTTGTAAGCTAAATGGGCCAGTGGTGGGCCGTGGCACGTGTCGACATATCATAGGCGCCTATCTAACCCAATCGACGGTGACACATGTTTCGTCCGGCCAATAAGAATTTTACACGTGGAAATTTCAAATTGGCCGGGGCTGTTAACGGGTTATCGGATCCAAAACCCGACCCGATAGCTTAACGGCGTTCCGTTACGGTGGATGCCACGTGTCGGTCACCCTTGACGAAAGCACTTCTGTGACGCGCGATTTATCATCATGGAAGTGGACACTTCCGTGATGATAATTTCGTAATGTCATGGAACACTTCTACGACAAGACATGTATGACTATCTTGATTCTGTCATAAATTTGTCATGGATGTACATGCATGACAAAAAACGCGACCTACTGTGACAAACACGTATCATCACGGAAGTGTATTTTTTTTGTAGTGAGACTTGCAAGATAGGATCAAGAACTCACATATATTCATGAAAACATAATAGGTTCAGATCTGAAATCATGGCACTCGGGCCCTAGTGACAAGCATTAAGCATAGCAAAGTCATAGCAACGTCAATCTCAGAACATAGTGGATACTAGGGATCAAACCCTAACAAAACTAACTCGATTACATGATAGATCTCATCCAACCCATCACCGTCCAGCAAGCCTACGATGGAATTACTCATGCGGCGGTGAGCATCATGAAATTGGTGATGGAGGATGGTTGATGATGATGACGGCGACGAATCCCCCTCTCCGGAGCCCCGAACGGACTCCAGATCAGCCCTCCCGAGAGGTTATAGGGCTTGGCGGTGGCTCCGTATCGTAAAATGCGATGAATTCTTCTCTCTTATTTTCTTCTCCCCGAAAGCAAATATATAGAGTTGGAGTTGAGGTCGGAGGAGCTCTAGGGGGCCCACGAGGTAGGGTGGCGTGCCCTAGGGGGGCAGGCGCACCCCCACCCTCGTGGACAGGGTGTGGGCCCCCTGGTCTTCATCTTTGGCAAGGATTTTTTATTATTTCCAAATAGACATTCCGTGGAGTTTCAGGTCATTCCGAGAACTTTTGTTTCTGCACATAAATAACAACATGGAAAGTCTGCTGAAAACAGCGTCAGTCCAGGTTAGTTCCATTCAAATCATGCAAGTTAGAGTCTAAAACAAGGGCAAAAGTGTTTGGTAAAGTAGATACGACGGAGACATATCAACTCCGCCAAGCTTAAACCTTTGCTTGTCCTCAAGCAATTCAGTTGATAAACTGAAAGTGATAAAGAAAAACTTTTACAAACTCTATTTGCTCTTATTGTTGTAAAAATGTAAAGCCATCATTCAAGTTTTCAGCAAATATTATGACTAACCACATTTGCAATAACATCTTAGGTCTCATGTTTACTCATATCAATGGTATAATCACTAGCGAGCGATAATAATAAATCTCGGATGACAACACTTTCTCAAAACAATCAGAATATGATATAACAGGATGGTATCTCGCTAGCCCTTTCTGAGACCACAAAACATAAATGCAGAGCACCTTTAAAGATCAAGGACTGACTAGACATTGTAATTCATGGTAAAGGAGATCCAATCATAGTCATACACAATATAAATTAATAGTAATGGATGCAAATGACTGCTGTGCTCTCCAGCTAGTGCTTTTAATAAGAGGGTGATGACTCAACATAAAAGTAAATAGGCAGGCCCTTCGCAGAGGGAAGCAGGGATTTGTAGAGGTGCCAGAGCTCAATTTTGAAATAGAGATAAATAATATTTTGAGCGGCATACTTTCATTGTCAACATAACAACTAAGAGATGGCGATATCTTCCATGCTACACACATTATAGGCGGTTCCCAAATAGAATGGTAAAGTTTATTCTCCCCCTCCACCAACAAGCATCAATCCATGACTTGCTCGAAACAACGAGTGTCTCCAATAAGCAACAGTCCCAGGGGGAGTTTTGTTTGCAATTATTTTGGTTTAGTTTGCATAAAGCATGGGACTGGGCATCCCGGTGACCAGCCATTTTCTCGTGAGTGAGGAGCGGAGTCCACTCCTCTTGAGAATAACCCGCCTAACATGGAAGATAAGGGCAGCCCTAGTTGATATATGAGCTATTCGAGCATACAAAACAGAATGTTTATTTGAAGGTTTGGAGTTTGGCACATACAAATTTACTTGGAACGGCAGGTAAATACCGCATATAGGAAGGTAGGGTGGACTCATATGGAATAACTTTGGGGTTTAAGGGATTGGATGCACAAGCAGTATTCCCGCTTAGTACAAGTGAAGGCTAGCAAAAGGCGGGAAGCGACCAACTAGAGAGCGACAACAGTCATGAACATGCATTAAAATTAATAAACATTGGATGCAAGCATGAGTAGGATAGAATCCACCATGAACATAAATATCGTGAAGGCTATGTTGATTTGTTTCAACTACATGTGTGAACATGCCAAGTCAAGTCACTTAAATCATTCAAAGGAGGATACCACCCCATCATACCACATCACAACCATTTTAATAGCATGTTGTACGCATAAGGTAAACCGTTATAACTCATAGCTAATCAAGCATGGCACGAGCAACTATGATCTCTAATTGTCATTGCAAACATGTTTATTCATAATAGGCTGAATCAGAACGATGAACTCATCATATTTACAAAAACAAGAGAGGTCGAGTTCATACCAGCTTTTCTCATCTCAGCCGATCCATCATATATCGTCATAATTGCCTTTCACTTGCACGACGAGCGATGTGAATAATAATAAGAGTGCACGTGCATTGGACTAAGCTGGAATCTGCGAGCATTCAATAAACAGAAGAAGACAAAGCAATATGGGCTCTTGGTTAAATCAACAATAATGCATATAAGAGCCACTTCAACATTTTAATCATGGTCTTCTCCTATCGACCCCCAAAGGAAAGAAAAGAAATAAAACTATTTACACGGGAAAGCTCCCAACAAGCAAAAGAAGAAAGGGAAATCTTTTTGGGTTTTCTTTTTAATTATTACTACTACAGCAAGAAAAGTAAACTAACTAAAAGTTACACTATTTTTTTGTTTTTCTTAAGGTTTATTAAACACACAAGAAGAAAGCAGGAAAAAGAAAATAAACTAGCATGGATATTACAGTGAAAGAGTATGAGCACCGACATCTAGCAATGAGTGTGTGAACATAAATGTAATGTCGGTGGGAAATACGTACTCCCCCAAGCTTAGGCTTTTGGCCTAAGTTGGTTGATTGCCACGGATGGCCTGGCGGATACCCGTAGTTGTAGTTGGGGTCGTACTGAGATGTAGCGGTTATCGCCTCCTGAGCTGCATGTGGCGGCGAGCTACCTCCGCCCTCCTCTCGTACTCATCTGCCTCCTCTCTGGTAATAACATATCTTCCTTTTGCCTGATAATCAAAGAAGGCAGGAGCAGGGAGAGTAATACGGACAGCACGACGTCTGTCAAAGATTAAGCGATACCGGAGAGGTGATTCATTCCTCTCGACAAACTAGTGGTGGACCATAGCATTATAGTCTAAATAAGTAGGAGGCAACTCAATATCATCCTCACGAACGTCCACACCAAGAAAATCAGCTAAGCGGGTTGCATAAATTCCTCCAAAGAAATCTCCATTAAATCTATTATGATGCAACCTACGTGCAACAATCGCTCCCAAATTATACGATTTGTCTCCTAACACAAAGACTCCTAAGAATACCGAGGTCAGGACACACATGTGACATGCTTCATCCTTACCATTTATGCACCTACCTATAAAGAGAGCAAAATAATGTATAGCGGGAAAATGAATGCTCCCTATGGTAGCTTGTGCTATGTCTCTAGATTCCCCCACAGTTATGCTAGCAAGAAAGTTTCTAAATTCCGATTTACAGGGTTCACTAACACTACCCCATTGTGGAAGTTTGCAAGCAGAAGTAAAATCCTCTAAGTCCATGGTATAAGATTTTTCATAAAGATCAAACAGGACAGTTGGAGAATTACGTGAAGATGAAAATTCAAACCTCCTCACAAATTTACTAGTGAGATAGTGGTCTTTGGGGGCATTTGTCTGCCTCAAAGCTCACAAGATCGGTGTTACGCAAATATGCGTTAAATTCTTCTTTGATTCCCGCTCGATCCATAAAATTTTCTGAAGGCCATTCACAAGGCCGCACTGGAGCGTCCCTTGGTGGCTCATCGTCAGCATCACGCATTGCAAGCCTGGGTCCTTGCTTCCTTGAAGAACCACCTTGGAACATTTTCCTAAGCATATTTCTTCCTCTGAAAAATTTCTGAAATTTTTAGTAACTTCAAAATAAAAGTGAACCAAGCTCAATAAAATTGATAGCAACTACTCTTACAAGTGCCTAGAGCCTATATCAAGCCTTAGAGCTACTTGGAACCATATAAATTTGACATGCAAGCTCAAGAACATGGTCACCTAGGAAGCACAAATTTGCAATGAATAAAGCACTAGAACAAAAACAATTTGGACCAATGGAGGAGTCACATACCAAGGAACAATCTCCCCAAGCAGTTTTGTGAGAAGTGCTTTGAGCAAGGAGATCGAAAATCGCAGCAAAATGAGCTAGAACTCGTGCTTGAGCTGGATGGTGACTTTTTTGGGGGGAAGAAGAAGTGTGTGGGTGCAGGAATACATGGAGGGGAGCCACCATGGGCCCACGAGGCAGGGGGCGCGCCCTCCACCCTTGTGGCCGGGTGCTTGCCCCTCCTGCTGTGTTCTGAGTGCCAGATATTCTCAAAAATTCTAGAAAAAATCATATTCCATTTTCAGGGCATTTGGAGAACTTTTATTTTCGGGGTATTTTTATATTGCACGGATAAATCAGAAAAAAGACAGAAAATACTATTTTTACTTTATTTCAACTAAATAACAGAAAGTAGAAAGAGGGTACAGAAGGTTGTGCTTTCTAGTTTCATCCATCTCATGCTCATCAAAAGGAATCCATTAACAAGGTTGATCAAGTCTTGTTAACAAACTCATTCCGAATAACATGGAACCGGAGAAATTTCGAATGACACTATGTTACCTCAACGGGGATATGCACATCCCCAATAATAAGAATACCATATTTCTTCTTGGCAATAGGAAGAGGAAATTCAAAACCTCCAAAAATAATCAATGGAATTTTTCCAATAGAATTGATACTATGAACTTGAGGTTGTTTCCTCGGAAAGTGTACCGTATGCTCATTACCATTAACATGAAAAGTGACATTGCCTTTGTTGCAATCAATAACAGCCCCTACAGTATTCAAAAAGGGTCTTCCAAGAATAATAGACATACTACCATCCTCGGGAATATCAAGAATAACAAAGTCCGTTAAAATAGTAACGTTTGCAATCACAACAGGCACATCCTCACAAATACCGACAGGTATAGCAGTTGATTTATCAGCCATTTGCAAAGATATTTCAGTAGGTGTCAACTTATTCAAATCAAGTCTACGATATAAAGAGAGAGGCATAACACTAACACCGGCTCCAAGATCACATAAAGCAGTTTTAACATAGTTTCTTTTAATGGAGCATGATATAGTGGGTACTCCTAGATCTGCTAGTTTCTTAGGTATTCCACCCTTAAAAGTATAATTAGCAAGCATGGTGGAAATTTCAGCTTCCGGTATCTTTCTCTTATTTGTAACAATATCTTTCATATACTTAGCATAAGAATTCATTTTGAGCATATCAGTTAATCGCATATGCAAAAAGATAGGTCTTATCATTTCATCTAAGCGATCATAATCCTCATCCTCCATTTTCTTGGATCGTTTGTGATGAAAAGGCATGTGTTTCTGAACCCAAGGTTCCCTTTCTTTACCATGTTTCCTTGCAACAAAGTCTCTCTTATCATAACGTTGATTCTTTGATTGTGGGTTATCAAGATCAACAGCAGGTTCAATTTCTACATCATTATCATTACTAGGTTGAGCATCATCATGAACATCTTCATTAACATTTTCACTAGGTTCATTTTCATTACCAGATTGTGTTTCAGCATCAGAAAGTGTACAGCATCAGAAATAGAGATATCATTTGGATTCTCAGGTGGTTCAGCAATAGGTTCACTAGAAGCATGCAAAGTCCTATCATTTTTCTTTTTCTTCTTTCTAGAAGGACTAGGTGCATCAATATTATTTCTCTGAGAATCTTGCTCAATTCTCTTAGGGTGGCCTTACGGATACAAAGGTTCTGAGTCATTCTACCAGTTCTAGTAGCCACTCTAACAACATAATCATTTTTCTTGCTATTCATTTCATTCAAAGAAATCATTTTGAGCCTTAAGTACTTGTTCTACTTGAGTGGTAACCATAGAAGCATGTTTACTAATGAGTTTAAGTTCACCTTTAACTCTAGACATATAATCACCCAAGTGTTCAATCATATAAGCATTTTGTTTTAATTGTCTACCAAAATAAGCATTGAAATCTTCTTGCTTAACCATAAATTTATCAAACTCATCCAAGCATTGGCTAGCAATTTTAGTAGGAGGGATTTCAGCTTTATCATATCTAAAGAGAGAATTTACCTTTACTACCTGTGTCGGGTTATCAAGACCATGAGTTTCTTCAATAGGTAATGGATTAAGATCACAAGTTTCTTCAACAGGCGGTAGATTAAGACCATGTATCTCTTCAATAGGAGGTAAATTCTTAACATCTTCAGCTTTAATACCTTTTTCTTTCATAGATTCCTTTGCCTCTTGCATATCTTCAGGACTGAGAAATAGAACAACTCTTTTCTTCAGAGTTGGTTTAGGAATAGGCTCAGGAATTGGCCAATTATTTTCGTTTTTCAACATATTATTCAATAGAATTTCAGCTTCATCTGGTGTTCTTTCCACGAAAAGCAGAACGGCACAACTATCCGTAATCTCTGGAAGCATCGGTTAGTCCATTATGAAAGATATCAAGTATTTCATTTTTCTTAAGAGGATGATCAGGCAAAGCATTAAGTAACTTGAGAAGCCTCCCCAAGGTTGTGGGAGACTCTCTTCTTCAATTTGCACAAAGTTGTATATTTCCTCAAAGCAGCTTGTTTCTTATGAGCAGGGAAATATTTAGCAGAGAAGCAAAAAATCATATACAGGTGACTACGCACACAACAAGGATCAAGAGAATTAAACCATATCTTAGCATCACCCTTTAATGAGAACGGAAATATTTTAAGGATATAAAAGTAGCGAGATCTCTCATCATTAGTGAACAGGGTGGCTATATCATTTAATTTAGTAAGATGTGCCACAATAGTTTCAGATTCATAGCCATGAAAAGGATCAGATTCAACCAAAGTAATTATATCAGGATCAACAGAGAATTCATAATCCCTATCGGTAACACAGATAGGTGAAGTTGCAAAAGCAGGGTCAGGTCTCATTCTATCATTAAGAGATTGATGATTCCATTTAGCAAATAATCTCTTAAGCTCATTTCTATCTTTGCAAGCTAAAATAGTTGCAGAAGCTTCTTTATCAAAAATATAACCTTCAGGAATAACAGGCAAGTTTTCATCATCAATTTCATCAACATAATCAGTTTCAGTAATTTCTTTCTCTCTAGCTCTAGCAATTTGTTCATCAAGAAATTCACCAAGTGGCACAGTGGTATCAAGCATAGACGTAGTTTCATCATAAGTATCATGCATAGCAGAAGTGGCATGATCAATAACATGTGACATATCGTAGCGAATAGCGTAAGGTGTTTAGGTGTTGCAAGCTTACTCAAAACAGAAGGTGAATCAAGTGCAGAGCTAGATGGCAGTTCCTTACCTCCCCTCGTAGTTGAGGGATAAATTGTTGTCTTAGCGTCTTTCAAGTTCTTCATAATGAACAACAGATATAAATCCCAAGTGACTCAAATAATAGAGCTATGCTCCCCGGCAACGACACCAGAAAATAGTCTTGATAACCCACAAGTATAGGGTATCGCAACAGTTTTCGAGGGTAGAGTATTCAACCCAAATTTATTGATTCCACACAAGGGGAGCCAAAGAATATTCCCAAGTATTAGCAGTTGAGTTGTCAATTCAACCACACCTAGATAACTTAATATCTGCAGCAAAGTATTTAGTAGTAAAGTAATATGATAGTAGTGGTAACGGTAACAAAGGTAACAGTAGCAAAAGTAATATTTTTGGTATTTTGTAGTGATTGTAACAATAGCAACGGGAAAGTAAATAAGTGAAGAACAGTATATGGAAAGCTCGTAGGCATTGAATTGGTGATGGAGAATTATGCGGATCACGGTTCATCATGTAACAATCATAACATAGGGTGACACGTAACTAGCTCCAATTCATCAATGTAATGTAGGCATGTATTACGAATATAGTCATACGTGCTTATGGAAAAGAACTTGCATGACATCTTTTGTCCTACCCTCCTGTGGCAGCGGGGTCCTAATGGAAACTAAGGGATATTAAGGCCTCCTTTTAATAGAGTACCGGACCAAAGCATTAACAATAGTGAATACATGAACTCCTCAAACTAAGGTCATCACCGGGAGTGGTCCCGATTATTGTCACTTGAGGTTGCCGAATCATAACACATAGTAGGTGACTATAGACTTGCAAGATAGGATCAAGAACTCACATATATTCATGAAAACATAATAGGTTCATATCTGAAATCATGGCACTCGGGCCCTAGTGACAAGCATTAAGCATAGCAAAGTCATAGCAACATCAATCTCAGAACATAGTGGAAACTAGGGATCAAACCCTAACAAAACTAACTCGATTACATGATAGATTTCATCCAACCCATCACCATCCAGCAAGCCTATGATGGAATTACTCACGCACAACGGTGAGCATCATGAAATTGGCGATGGAGGATGGTTGATGATGACGACGGCGACGAATCCCCCTCTCCGGAGCCCCGAACGGACTCCAGATCAGCCCTCCCGAGAGGTTTTAGGGCTTGGCTGTGGCTCCGTATCGTAAAACGCGATGAATTCTTCTCTCTTATATTTTTCTCCCCAAAAGCAAATATATAGAGTTGGAGTTGAGGTCGGAGGAGCTCCAGGGGGCCCACGAGGTAGGGGGCGGGCCCTAGGGGGGCAGGCGTGCGCCCCACCCACGTGGACAGGGTGTGGGCCCCCTGGTCTTCATCTTTGGCAAGGATTTTTTTATTATTTCCAAATAGACATTCCGTTGAGTTTCAGGTAATTCCGAGAACTTTTGTTTCTGCACATAAATAACACCATGGGAAGTCTGCTGAATACATCGTCCGTCCAGGTTAGTTCCATTCAAATCATGCAAGTTAGAGTCCAAAACAAGGGCAAAAGTGTTTGGAAAAGTAGATACGACGGAGACGTATCAGTCCGTCGGATCTTACATCAAGATCCGTGCAAAATTTTCTTTTTAGATTTTCTTTTTTCTCTCTTAAATCTCAGTCGAGTGAGACATTGCCACGCCATTAAACAGAGTCCTGGGCGCCATTATTGGAGACCTTGGGAGAGAGGTGAACGGCAGATGGAGGTCAAAGGGCTCTCCTCCCGATAAGCATGCGTAGGGGTCTGATCGCACGCCTCTCGTACTCAAATAGCTACCCTGCATGACGCCTCCTAGCTAATAAAAAAGGGGATGCATGGCGGCACATAAATGGTAAATAGAACGCCCACGGTTTCAATAATACTTGTGTTTCCGATTGTAACGTGACAGCACTTGTTCCAAAATGACTTTGTTGATTCTTAATGTGTGCGCCTTCGCAAATCGGACAGCAAAATTACCACAACATGTTGGTGCCATGTCATGACACCAAGCCAAGTTTCATGATTTTCATGCATGTTTCGGATTTACAGTAATTTAAAAACCAAGTTTCTCAATGTTTCCAGCCGAGCCATGATGCCCAGATGTTTGAATTGCATTCCCATTTCTGGCATGGGACCTAGAAATTTACCCAAGGACACACATGTGATTTTTCAACCAGCTTTGGTGCACTGGAACATGTGCTTGTATTTAAAATTTGAATTATGCACACAAAGTTTTCTTGAGAGAAGCTCCGGTTTGCAAGAAGCTTATACCAAATCTTGTTCCAAATCGGCCCAATTTTTTACCACAACATGTTAGTGCCATGACATGACACCATGCCAAGTTTTATGATTTCCAGGCGAGTTTTGGATTTACATGAATTTAAAAACCAAGTTTCTTAATGTTCTCGGCCGAGTCACGACACCTAGATGTTTGAATTTCATTCCCATTTCTTGCATGGGACCTAGAAATTCACCCAAGGACACACATGTGATTTTTCAACCAACTTTGGTGCACTTGAACATGTGCTTGCAGTTCAAATTTGGATTATGCACATTAAATGTCCAGAAACTCAATTAATTTATAAAAAAGGCCAAACAACCCGGAATAATTCCAAAATTTAACAGGGCACTCATATAGTTCTATGTTGCCTCTATAAAGAAAATCTGGGGGGAGGCAATGTATATTGTTTCGCACACAAAGTTATAAAGAAATAAAGAAATTAGCATACCTATTTAATTCTTGGGTTCTTATTATTTATGCCACTAGTTGTGTATCACTACTCAGTTTTGCCATTAGAAGTTACAACTACTCAAAAAATGCAATCGATCCGTGAGATGCCTGCTCAAAAATGCAATTAGATATCTAAAAATGCCATCGTCAAGTTAGATGTTTGCTCAGAAATGCCATTAGACATTGTTATTTTCACGTCAAACCCGTTGACCATGTTACAGGACAAAAATAAGCCGATTCTCACAATCATAAGTTAATGGTGTCTAGCACAACACACCCCTCAAATAAAACTAAGCACCCTGGAATTCTTTGACAAAACTAAGCACCCTGAAATTCTTTGACAACTAAATTGCTGGCTATATGATGTTGGCCATATATATTGTATGTATATAATGTGAAGAAACGAGTGGTAGTACTATACCAACTAAAATATGAAATGTACAAAATATAACGAGAAGAAACATAACATAGTTCTGCTGGGGGCTCGGCACAACACACCCCTCAAATTAAACTAAGCACACCTGAAATTAAACTATGCAACTAATCCAGTAGACACTGCATTAGAACCACCATGAGCAACGACACTGCCACCTTACTCAGAGTCCTCGTCCATGTCCTCGACTTCGTCCTTGTCCCTCTTCCTCTTGGCCGATACTTCTTTGCTTGAACCGCACACTTGGCTCTTGCTCTTCATCCAACCCTTGTAGATATTGAAATAAAGGTAGCCATCCATTGCAGCATAGTGGATGTGGTCTATATCTAGTACATTCCACTGCCATGCATGACGATGAAACGTGTACGGAGGTTTCTCGAGTTTACCGTACGAAGGATGAACCATGGCTCCTGCCAGGGTCAGGATTGAAGGCTGACCACGGGAGGGCAGCAACCGATTCTTCTAGAGGTCGAAGGGGTTGCCTACAACGAGGCCTATCTGACCCAAGACTCTTTTGTCATTCGTAAATTCTACAGTAACGAATTTGACTAGGCCGCCCTTGAGGAAGTTCTTAAATTCCTCGCACTCAAAGTCGGCATGGCATATATGGTAAACCAAGCATAAGTCATGCACGCAAACCTGGATCACGGCGGGCTTTGCTACGTCTCGAGCTTGCGTTGGTTTTCCTCGAAGAGGAGAGGATGATGCAGCACAGTAGCGTAAGTATTTCCCTCAGTTTTTGAGAACCAAGGTATCAATCCAGTAGGAGGCCACGCACCAGTCCCTCGTACCTGCACAAAACGATAGCTACTCGCAACCAACGCGATTAGGGGTTGTCAATCCCTTCACGGTCACTTACGAGAGTGAGATCTGATAGAGATAATATTTTTGGTATTTTTGATATAAAGATGCAAAGTAAAAAGTAAATAAAGTGATGGAGATTGATATGATGAGAATAGACCCGGGGGCCATAGGTTTCACTAGTGGCTTCTCTCAAGAGCATAGATATTCTACGGTGGGTGAACAAATTACTGTTGAGCAATTGACAGAATTGAGCATAGTTATGAGTATATCTAGGCGATGATCATGTATATAGGCATCACGTCCGAGACAAGTAGACCGAAACGATTCTCAAGATCTACTACTATTACTCCACTCATCGACCGCTATCCAAAGATGCATCTAGAGTATTAAGTTAAAAACAGAGTAACACCTTAAGCAAGATGACATGATGTAGAGGAATAAATTCATGCAATATGATAAATACCCCATCTTGTTATCCTCGATGGCAACAATACAATCGTGCCTTGTAACCCTTTACATCCTTTGGGTAAGGACACCGCAAGATTGAACCCAAAGCTAAGCACTTCTCCCATTGCAAGAACTACCAATCTAGTTGGCCAAACCAAGCGGATAATTCAAGAGACTTGCAAAGATAACTCAATCATACATAAAAGAATTCAGAGAAGAATCAAATATTTTCCATAGATAAGTTGGATCATAAACCCACAATTCATCGGTCTCAACAAACACACCGCAAAAAGAAGATTACATCGAATAGATCTCCACGAGAGAGGGGAGAACATTGTATTGAGATCAAAAAGAGAGAAGAAGCCATCTAGATACTAGCTATGGACCCGAAGGTCTGAAGTAAACTACTCACACTTCGCCGGAGGGGCTATGGTGTTGATGTAGAAGCCCTCCGTGGTGGATGCCCCCTCGGCGGAGCCTAAGAACAGGCTCCAAGATGGGATCTCGTGGGTACAGGAAGTTGCGGCGGTGGAATTAGGTTTTGGCTCTGTCTACGATCCGCCGGGGTGCGTGGGGTATATAGGAGGAAGGAGTACGTCGATGGAGCGTCAGGGGGCCCACGAGGCAGGGGCGCACCCAGGGGGGAGGGCGCGCCCCCCACCCTCGTGACCGCCTCTGGCACTTCTTGGAGTAGGGTCTAAGTCTCTTGGATCACGTTTGGCGAGAAGATCACATTCCCAAAGGTTTCATTCCGTTTGGACTCCGTTTGATATTTTGTTTCTTCAAAACACTAAAATAGGCAAAAAAACAGCAATTCTGGGCTGGGCCTCCGGTTAATAAGTTAGTCCCAAAAGTAATATAAAAGTGGAAAATAAAGCCCATTATAGTCCAAAACAATAGATAAAGTAGCATGGAGCAATCAAAAATTATAGATACGTTGGAGACGTATCAGGCATCCCCAAGCTTAATTCCTGCTCGTCCTCGAGTAGGTAAATGACAAAAGAGAATTTTTGATGCGGGTGGTACTTTGGCATAATTTCAATGTAAATCTTCTTAATTGTGATATGAATATTCAGATCCGAAAGATTCAAGAAAAAAGTTCATATTGACATAAAAATAATAATACTTCAAGCATACTAATCAAAATAATTATGTCTTCTCAAAATAGCATGGCCAAAGAAAGTTCATCCCTACTAAAGCATATAGTTAGGCTACGCTTCATTTTCGTCACACAAAGATGTTCCCAACTTCTATACCCCCGATGACAATCCAAGCAATTGTTTCATACTTAAATAATCTCAAACTTTTTCAACCTTCATGCAATACATGAGCGTGAGCCATGGATATAGCACTATGGGTGGAATAGAATATGATGATGGGGTTTGTGTGGAGAAGACAAAAAAGGAGAAAGTCTCACATTGACGAGGATAATCATGGGCTATGGAGATGCCCATCAGTTGATGTCAACATGAGGAGTAGGGATTGCCATGCAACGGATGCACTAGAGCTATGAATTCTCAACAAAAAGAAAACTAGTGGGTGTGCATCCAACTTGCTTGCTCATGAAGACCTAGGGCATTTGAGGAAGCCCATCGTAGGAATATACAAGCCAAGTTCTATAACAAAAAATTCCCACTAGTATAGAAAGACAACTTATGAGACTCACTATATGAAAAACATGGTGCTACTTTGAAGCACAATATATGAGACTCACTACATAAAGAACAAGGTGCTACTTTGAAGCACAAGTGTGGAAAAAGAGATAGTAGCATTGCCCTTCTCTTTTTTTTGGGCCTTCCTTTTTTTTGGCCTTTCTCTTTTTTTTGGGCAATGCTCTAATAATGATGATCATCACACTTCTATTGATTACAACATAAGGATTACAACTCGAAACTAGAACAAGATATCACTCTATATGAATGCCTCCCGTGATGTGCGGGATGGTGCAATGAATCAAGAGTGACATGTATGAAAAATAATGCATGGTGGCTTTGCCACAAATACAATGTCAACTACATGATCATGCAATGGCAATATGACAAAAGTAATGTATGTCACGATGACGATGGTGGAAGTTGCATGGCAATATATCTCGGAATGGCTATGGAAATGCCATAATAGGTAGGTATAGTGGCTGTTTTGAGGAAGATAAAAGGAGGTTTATGTGTGATAGAGCGTATCGTATCACGGGGTTTGGATGCACCGTGAAGTTTGCACCAACTCTCAATGCGAGAAAGGGCAATGCACGGTACCGAAGAGGCTAGCAATGGCGGAAAGGTAAGAGTGCGATAATCCATGGACTCAACATTAGTCAAAAGAACTCATATACTTATTGCAAAAATTTAGAAGTCATCAAAATCCAGTACTACGCGCATGCTCCTAGGGGATAGATTGGTAGGAAAAAGACCATCGCTCGTCCCCGACCGCCACTCATAAGGATGCACAAGCCAGGTACACTTCATGTTTCAAATTTGTTACATAACTTTAACCATACGTGCATGCTACGGGACTTACAAACTTCAACACAAGCATTTCTAAAATTCACAACTACTCAACTAGCATGACTTTGATATTATCACCTCCATATCTCAAAACAATTATCAAGAATCAAACTTATCTTAGTATTCAACGCACTCAAAAGAAAGTTTCACATATCTTGAATACCAACTATATTAACATTAAGCAAATTACCATGCTATTAACGACTCTCAAAATAATCTAAGTGAAGCATGAGAGATCAAGTTTCTTTAAAACAAATCCACCACCGTGCTCTAAAAGATCTAAGTGAAGCACTAGAGCAAAAATTATCACGCTCAAAAAGATATAAGTGAAGCACTATGAGCAAAACTATCAAGCTCAAAAGATATAAGTGAAGCACTATGAGCAAACTATCAAGCTCAAAAAAGTATAAGTGAAGCACATAGAGTATTCTATCAAATTTCAGTTAATGTATGGCTCTCTCAAAAGGTGTGTACAGAAAGTATGATTGTGGTAAACTAACAAGCAAAGACACAAATGATACAAGACGCTCCAAGCAAAACACATATCATGTTGGTGAATAAAAATATAGCTCCAAGTAAATTACCGATGGAAGTGGATTTAAAGAGGGATGCCTTCCGGGGCATCCCCAAGCTTTGACTTTTTGGTGTCCTTGGATTATCTTGGGGGTGCCATGGGAATCCCCAAGATTAGGCTCTTTCCACTCCTTGTTCCATAATCCATCAAAAGAACTCACCCAAAACTTGAAAACTTCACAACACAAAACTCAATAGAAATCTCGTGAGCTCCGTTAGAGAAAGAAAACAAAATACTACTTTAAGTTACTGTAATGAACTCATTCTTTATTTATATTGGTGTTAAACCTAATTTATTCCAACTTCTCTATGGATTATAAACTATTTTACTAACCATAGATTCGTCAAAATAAGCAAACAACACACGCAAAACAGAATCTGTCAAAAACAGAACAGTCTGTAGTAATCTGTAACTAACGCAAACTTCTGGAACCCAAAAAATTCTACCAAACTTTGAAGATCTGTAAAATTTGTTTATTGATCAGCAGCAATTGGAATAACTATTTTATCACGTTCTGGTGATTTTTAACAATTCGGGCACTGAGCACAAAGATTCTGGAAATTACAGCAAGCTCAAATAACTATCATCCAAGAAGATCCAATAGGTCCAACTTGGCACAAACACTAATTAAAAGATAAAACCACATCTAAACAGAGGCTAGATGGATTATTTACTCCTAAACAGAAGCAAAAACAAAAAACTAAAAATAAAATTGGGTTGCCTCCCAACAAGCGCTATCGTTTAACGCCCCTAGCTAGGCATAAAAGCGAGGATAGATCTAGGTATTGCCATCTTTGGTAGACAATTATTCAATGAAGCATCTACCTCCTTTAGAATTTTCTTTTTTCTAGTAATTATCAAACTTTTAGGCACAAGATCGAAAAATTCATTTGTAGCAAATGGTTCCTTAATGATAGTAAAAAGATCGGGATGAACACTTATAGATTTAAGATCCGCATTTTCCTTACTAGATGATTCACCCTTATTTTTAGGAACATACATAAGCTTGGCATTTTTAGTAGGAGGACTAGGAGTATTCTTTACGGAAGAAAAGGCGGTTCCCAAGTTGGTAATGATACCCTCAAGTTTATCGATTCGAGTAGAGTCTAGATTTATTTTTTCATTAACCATGGGTTCCTTCTCCTTAATATTTTTCAAAGTCATTCCTACCTTAGATCCATATTGAGTAATTTGATTATGAATCTTTTTATCTAGATTTTCAATGGATTCAATGCTAGCAACTTTGTTTTCAATAATTTCAAGCCTTTGCATAACATGCTCCAAAGTTAACATAGTTCCATTAACCAAAAGAGGAGGTGAGCCAAATAAATCTATTAAAGCATTATAAGAATCAAAAGTATGGCTACCCAAGAAATTCCCTCCGGTAATGGTATCAAGGACATATCTATACCAAGGATTAGCACCTACATAAAAATTACGAAGAAGAACTGAAGTAGATTGCTTCCTGGTAGATATATTTTGAGCATTGCAAATTCTATACCAAGCATCTTTTAGATTTTCTCCCTCCCTTTGCTTGAAGTTTAGAACTTCATTCTCGGGAGATAGCGGAGAAGATATGAGACTAGTCATGACGGCAAGCAAGCAAACTAACACACGAGCAAACAAAAGGCAAAGGGAAAAAGAGGAGGAGATTGGGAAAGAGAGGGTGAATAAAATGGCAAGGGTGAAGTGGGGGAGAGGAAAACGAGAGACAAATGGCAACTAATGTAATGCGAGAGATAGGGATTGTGATGGGTACTTGGTATGTTGACTTTTGTGTAAGCCTCCCGACAGCGGCGCGAAATCCTTCTTGCTACGTCTCGAGCTTGCGTTGGTTTTCCCCGAAGAGGAGAGGATGATGCAACACAATAGCGTAAGTATTTCCCTCAGTTTTTGAGAACCAAGGTATCAATCCAGTAGGAGGCCACGCGCAAGTCCCTCGTACCTGCACAAAACGATAGCTACTCGCAACCAACGCGATTAGGGGTTGTCAATCCCTTCACAGTCACTTACGAGAGTGAGATCTGATAGAGATAATATTTTTGGTATTTTTGATATAAAGATGCAAAGTAAAAAGTAAAAGCAAAGCAAGTAAATAAAGTGATGGAGATTGATATGATGAGAATAGACCCGGGGGCCATAGGTTTCACTAGTGGCTTCTCTCAAGAGCATAGATATTCTATGGTGGGTGAACAAATTACTGTTGAGCAATTGACAGAATTGAGCATAGTTATGAGTATATCTAGGCGATGATCATGTATATAGGCATCACGTTCGAGACAAGTAGACCGAAACGATTCTGCATCTACTACTATTACTCCACTCATCGACCGCTATCCAGCATGCATCTAGAGTATTAAGTTAAAAACAGTAACACCTTAAGCAAGATGACATGATGTAGAGGAATAAATTCATGCAATATGATAAATACCCCATCTTGTTATCCTCGATGGCAACAATACAATACGTGCCTTGTAACCCTTTACATCCTTTGGTAAGGACACCGCAAGATTGAACCCAAAGCTAAGCACTTCTCCCATTGCAAGAACTACCAATCTAGTTGGCCAAACCAAACGGATAATTCGAAGAGACTTGCAAAGATAACTCAATCATACATAAAAGAATTCAGAGAAGAATCAAATATTTTCCATAGATAAGTTGGATCATAAACCCACAATTCATCGTTCTCAACAAACACACCGCAAAAACTAGATTACATCGAATAGATCTCCACGGGGGAGGGGGAGAACATTGTATTGAGCTCCAAAAAGAGAGAAGAAGCCATCTAGCTACTAGCTATGGACCCGAAGGTCTGAAGTAAACTACTCACACTTCATCGGAGGGGCTATGGTGTTGATGTAGAAGCCCTCCGTGGTGGATGCCCCCTCGTGAACTCCTAACAGGCCCCAAGATTGGATCTCGTGGATACAGGAAGTTGCGGCGGTGGAATTAGGTTTTGGCTCCGTCTCGATCCGCCGAGAATGCGAGGTATATATAGGAGGAAGGAGTACGCTGCTGAGGCGTCGGGGGCCCACGAGGCGGGGGCGCGCCTGGTGGGGAGAGCGCGCCCCACCTCGTGACCGCCTCGCACTTCTTGGAGTAGGGTCCAAGTCTCCTGGATCACGCTCAAGCGAGAAGATCACGTTCCCGAAGGTTTCATTCCGTTTGGACTCCGTTTGATATTCCGTTTTCTTGAAACACTGAAATAGGCAAAAAAACAGCAATTACAGGTTGGGCCTCCGGTTAATAGGTTAGTCCCAAAAGTAATATAAAAGTGGAAAATAAAGCCCATTATAGTCCAAAACAATAGATAAAGTAGCATGGAGCAATCAAAAATTATAGATACGTTGGAGACGTATCAGGCTTCTTCTTCTCTTCCTCCTTTAGATCGTTCTCTTGTCCCAGGATTGTGGTGTACTCAACATCTAGCCCAGCGACCCACTCATCATTTGAGTTTTCGAACATGCGACTGAAGCGAGCAAGGCATCCTTTCACCGTCGTGGAAGAACGGGTGTAGATGACGTCGAACTCATTGCCGGTGATGGTTCTAACCTTGTACTCACCGCCGATCATGGAGAGCTGGGACGCCATGAATTTGGGACGAGGGTTAGGATTAGTGGAACTGCCGTAATGTGAAAGGACGGGAGGACTAGGAGCAAACTACCGTAATGTTAAAGGACGTCCGGGGACGAGTAGGAGCGAACTGCCAGCGGTGTTTTGATTCTAAAAATGCTGAGTGGGGCGTGCGAACGGCAGGGTAGTGGGGCGTGCGAACGGCAGGGTAGTGGCTTGCCTGCTGGATAAATGGATTCATGCACAGTGCTATGGGGGGCCCAATTAGATGTCATGTACTCGACGCCCAATTAAATGGCTATCGATGTCATGTCAAGCGTCGGGAAAATTACAGGTGATACGAAGCTTTCCATTCTCCCATGATACGGGCTTCCGAGAGCCCTTGGATCTGTGATCGAACGGTTGCATGGCGTGATTCTAGACCTATGGGTGAATAACCTATCATGGAGGGTTATTCTGCAAATTTTCAGCAACTTACCATGTGACCGTTCGATCTCAGATCCAAGGGCTGCCAGCATCCCGTATCATGGTCGTGCCACCTACCACAACCATCGCCTCGCTCGCGCGGTCGCGTCCTTGGAGATTTAACACGGTGCTTTAGGCTATCTGATGTTGGCATGTCATACATTGTCATCACTTAGTCACTCGTACTACAACAAGGTTAGCTATAAGGTTGGCTATAAGAGTATTTTTTTACTTCTCTCTATCTCTTTCTTCGTAGTATTTATTGCATTTGCCAAGGAGTGACCTATTTCAATGAAATGGTGCTTAGATGAGGTGCTAAGGGCATTAAATGGCTTAGCAATCAAGTCCCCAATGTATAGGTGCTTAGTTTTTTGTTGCTAAGTTTGCTTCATTTAATTAACTATATACTCAAAATTGTCTTTTCACCTAGGTACACGCGCTTAGCACCGTTTGTTCCTTGGGTCACCAAACTAGTCTCTCTCTTCTTAATTAACTTGCCACATCAGACTTTATGCCTATGTGGCAAGCTTAGCATAGGAGCAAGTAAGTACTCCATCCGTTCCAAAATAGATGACTCAACTTTGTACTAACTTAGTGCAAAGTTGGGTCATCTATTTTGGAATGGAGGGAGTACAATAGTGGGCTATAAGCCCGCTTTACATGGCATTTTTGCATATGTGGAGGAAAGAGGCAAGGAAAAAGTGGAGGAGTGGGCTCTCATGCAAGAGCCAGCCTCTACATGGTGGAGCATTGGGAGAGGTACCTGTATGGAGGTGCTCAGGAATCGGGAGACTCACGCCGGTCGTAGCGCCACAGTTAAAATGATAATGGCAAGTCAAAACACGGGGCCCCACCTATCTAGCAGTAACTCGTTGTCAAATCACACAGCCCTACATTTGCAGCAGCCTACTCCCTCATCTTCTCGTGTCTCTGTCGAACCAACTAGCCGGAACTGCCCCGCCTACCGTGCAGGAAAAGCCCCGCCCTCGACTTTTCAATAGTACAGTATACTAATTTTGTATCCATGAATTGCGCCATGGAGCAAAGCCTCAAGAAAATGGTGGTACACATGTACGGAGTATACAGCACGCCCATCGCGTTCGCCTCGCTCCCCAGACGGTCGGTCGGTCTGGCACGCCGCTCTCCAAATGGAACGCACGTCATATTGCGTTTGCATAGACATGTGGGACCGCAATTGAGAACCGACCACAGGCCCACTCCCCGGCCCCGCAAGTCGGGTGAGTTAATAGAAGAGAGAGATGAGCGATAGTACTACTAGAGAAGTGTTGTAGGAGTACATACGTTGGTACCTGGACGATCCCTGCAAGACACGGAAGATCAGTTCGTCCATGCATGTGACCAGACTCCAGCAGACACGCCTGGATTGGCTATCGTCTACATATCGTGTAGGCTGTGTTGTACAGGGTTGTAGTTCTGGTTAGAAATCTAAAAAAGGTTTCTTGTCATCTCGCAAAATTAGGTGTCATGTGCTTCGGATCACTGCGAGGTTTAAACAACGACAACTGAGTTGGGCTTAGTCATTGGGGGCACATGCACGAAGACTACTCAGCTGCCATCTAGGTCAAGCCGGCTATGTTAATTAGGACATCTATCGATGGACCCCTTTTCTACGAGTTTTTCTTTAATTTGAGCTTTGATCCTCGTCTAGTTTGTCCGTCGGGATTCATCTTGTCTCCTTTGGGCAGTGAGGTTATGATTTCTTTTCATGTGGCATTTTTTCGTGTTATATGTTATAATCCGGTGCTTCAGATCAAAATGACGACAACTGCGCCTCCGGGGCACCTGCATGAAGACTTCTCGACAGTCATTGCTGAGGTCAAGCCGGCTACGGTAGAGACAAAAGAAAACTAGTACTCCACTATATAGGCAGGAGCCTCCGTGCTTGCTTGCTAGTGTTGCTCTCTTCACACCGTCTCGTCCTCTCCAGATCTAAACACGACAGCGGTGGCCACACTCTCTCTCTCTCTCTGCTCACCGCTGGTCACAGATCCAGCCAGATCCTCTCCACAGGGGAAGGTGAGAAGGTGCAACGTTCACGCGGTCATCCTCGGCGACGGCTCTAACCCACTGTAGGCGCGTCCCAATCAGCGTGCCTCCCACCCCTTCTTCCTCGCTGCTGTAGTGTGGGCAGATCCGGCCTCCCGCCGCCCACCTAGCAACATCCCGGTGACCCTCAGGTATAACTTCCTTTGAAACCGGCCTTGCTCTACTTCCCGAGCTCCTGACGTCGCTGCATTTGTATCTTTTACTATTTCTCAGCCCCCCCTCGTAGATAGGATCGATCGGCTGTTCGAAAACCACCTATTTTTTTACTGTTAAGAGGTAAAACTAGTTCATGCACTCGAATATAGTACTACCTTGTTCAAACAAGGAAGAAAGGGGGTGGGGGTGGGGGAAGATTTGTTACCTGAATCTAGGACTTGGTCGAAAGAGGAAATAATGGGGGCGAAAAGTAGCAGAGACTGACTATCCAATTGGTCTCTAGGTCTAATAGGGAAATAAAGGGAACGCAGTACAAACTCAATATAAACCCGATCTATTGATTGAAAAAGGAAAGAAAGTGGGGACTGGGGACAAGTCAACAGAGTAAGTCCAACACTAGATTTGCTAGCCTCACACAGTATAAGGTGGCTACATACCGAACAAAAATGGGACCAACCCAGATATCCGCTTCTGATGTTTGTTGCCTCGAGCCGCTCTTATGTAATTCCACAGGTAAAATGTAGCAGTCACACTATTAAAAGTAAGGACACGTTAAACCAATGTTGTTTTCAATGTAATGCCTCCGGTAATATGATTCAATGGCACTTTTTTTCATGTCCTGCTAAATTTCCCATTAAGATAAGTTGCTTCTTTTCGTTAGAGATGCAACTGTCCTGGTCCACCTACTCTCTCGTGCCCAAATACCGACTCTGTAGCAGCTGTTAATGTAATGATGCTGGTGAAATGAAGCAATGGCACCATTAAAGTAATGTCGTATTTAACGGTTGTCATAGTTAATCCTAATACCCACACTAAAATCTAGCAATGCTACTAGAAATTGCTACTCTCCTTGTACGATTGCCATTCAGATAAGGAACATGCTTTTTTTTTCATTTGATGCATGTTTCATCACTTGTTAGTCACCCTCCTTTCCACCTTTTTTGTGCAAACAGAGATATACATTTCACGCTTGATCTTAGTTGAACTGCACAAATGATATCCAAATTATAGTTGAACATTCTAGGAGCTTCATGACCAACCTTGATGTTGCTCAATTTTATTGCAACAAATGAAGAAGAAGCTCTGTGGGTTTGGTTTTCTGATGGAAATGGAACCGGGGCTGGAGCCCTTTTCTTAAAAAAAGAAGAAGCTGCTAGCTCATGGGACATTGCTTCATTTTAGGTGAACTGCACAAAAAGGTCCCATGAATTGAATCATCCATGTTGGTGACTAGTGTCATCCCTTCTATGACGGAGTTGACTGCAGATATGGTTCCCATCACGAGGTATGTTCCTTTTTGGTCTGACCATTTGCCAAAGATCCTGCATGTTGATCTTGCTCTTGTGCTACTGTTTTGGCACTGCCATGATAAAGCAGTAATGTTATTATTTTGCACCTTAATCTAGTGGCACTATTAATTTGAGGCAATGTTTTGGCACCGCTAGTGCCACTTTTTTTTATATCGAAAGAGGGGGTTCCCTCTGATTTCATTAAAGAAACCCAACCATAGAGAATCATTATCTGACAACATCTCAGTGTAAACGGGAAGTTATGCAACTACTACTAGAACGGGCTGAGTACTAGCACGAGACAAGTTCGCCACATAAGCTAGGTAGGTAGGGGGACGCAGCACCAGCTCGACCAAGTTTGGATTACAACCCAAATGCTACCACGGAAACATCAGGGGGAAGATAGGGACTGAAAGAGCCAGCTTGACATCGATCCTAAGCACCCCGGCCTTCATCCTTGCGACGCACGGTACACCTCATTTACCACCTGCTCGACCCTAGTGTCACTGATAAAATGAAGTAATAATACAGTTAAAATAGAGCGAGTGTCCTCTCTATCATTTCATTTTCAATGTAGATAAAGAAAGTGCTTCTCTTTGTTAATGTATATTTCATCAACTAGTCCCATTGTTAATGTTTAAGCGTTTCTGCAAACTTGGGTGCTTAATTTTAGTTGATCTGCATAAAAATAGAGATTTGAATGTCTCAAGGCCCCTCCTTGTACTACCGTTGTACACTGATGTTCATCACTGGCAGAAGGTGTATCGGGGAGACTTTGGACGATTTCCAAGATATGAGGCACATGAAACCCATCTCGCCCTCGCAGCATGGCATACAATGATACTATCGCAATATTTTCTTCTATTTATTTTGCGTGTTTCATCAACTAGTGCCGAGGCCTTACTGCTCCTTATCTCATTTCTTTGGAAAGGCAAACCTAATTCCACTATAATGTAATCACCCGTTTTCATTATCTGTGCAAACAGGGTTATTCAGCTGCATTTTGGTGGAATGGCACAAATGTACGGATGGAACCGGCATATATGTAGAGTGCGAGGTGTGCCAAGTAAAAATTACCGACACCAACCATGCTCCATGCACGCATTGGCATCCACCACCACCAGTGGGATGTGTGGCACTCTCTGTGGACTGATCTTTCTCGGCAGCAAATCCTCTAACCAAATACTAGTAGCTTATATTGGTAGTTTTCTAGGGAGTACTCTTTTCTGAAAGAAGCACCAATCTATTTTTCTTTATTTGTACATAGTGTCACAACTTTGACCCAAAGGTCCAGAGCTATTTAAGGGTGATTGGCGTAGTACTCGGAGACTGATTGTAAGCATGATTTTCATTAGTTGTCACACTGATTGTAAGCATGAGCAGGCGGAAGATTAGGTTAGTGTGAAGCTTACCTTAAACCCTACCGCCGCCATTGAAACGAGGCGAGCGTCGAGGGAACCATGGAGAACGGCGGGGAAGCGATGACGCGCCATCCGGCCTCCTCTTGCGGTGGGAGAACGAATACTCCTGTGGCTCCGGCTGGCTCTGCACCCTCACGAACGGCACACCGTACTCGATCGATTAGTTATCCTCTGGGTTCTCGACCTTCACCTGTACGCCCACCACCTCCACCTGACTTTCGCCTCAGGCAAATCTGTCTGCTCCATCGCCCAGAGGATATACTTGATGAACTCGAAGGACTGCGGCATGACTGCCGCCAAGGAGTACATGTACATCGCCGCCCTCATCGCCGCTGTCTCGCTCTTTTGCATACATTGCCACATGGCCCTCACCGTCCTCGAAATCCCCCACTCATTGTCAAACCAAGTAAGGATCTCCTTCAACATGGCTAACTTTTCCTGGTCACCGCCGGTGATCTGCCTGATTCGCTGCTACATCCTCTCCATGAATGTCCTTCTAAGTGGTCCGGTGCTAGCTTTGGAAGATGGGAGGGGAGACGATGGTCTTGCAATAGAGAAGAGGGCGAGGCGAGACGGTGGTTTTGGAATGGAGATGATGGAGAGGAGAGGAGGTGGTTTTGCAATGGAGAAGAGGGAGAGGCAACACGATGGTTTTGGAATGAAGATTATGGAGAGGAGAGGAGGTGGTTTTGCAATGGAGAAGAGGGAGAGGCGAGACGGTGGTTTTTGAATGGAGATGATGGAGAGGAGAGGAGGTGGTTTTGCAATGGAGAAGAGGGAGAGGAGCGTCTGGCAGCGATTAGGATTGGACGAGAGGGCCGGTGCGCTGTGATTGGATCAAAATCAAAATCAATTTACCCTTCAATTAAGAAAGCGACCCCACATTAACTAGTCTCCCTTTTATTCTAGGTCATAATTGACCATGATTTTCGCAAATAAAATATATGTTATATGTTGCAAAAATAATATAATTTGAAAGTACATTCAGATCCGAACCAAACGATACGCATTCACATTTTGCTTGTCAAATACAGTACGTGGTCAAACTTTGACCCAAAATACGCAAAACAAAAAAATACTTCCAAGACCAGCGCCGCTCTTCTGCTCTTCTCCTCTTAAACCACCACCGCTCCTCTCCTGTTCCAATCTAAATCCAGCGCCGCTCCTCTCCTCTTCCATTTCAAAACCACCGCCCCTTCTCTCCTGTTCCAATCCAAAATCAGCGTCGCTCCTCTCCCGTTCTAATCCAAAACCAGCGCCGCTCCTCTCCCCTTCCATTCAGAAACCACCGCCGGCGAGTGAAGGTGCTGTGGAGAAGTAGATCGATGGAGGAGTACAACCGATACGTGAGGATCACAGACGGCGACCATGTGAAGCTAGCTAGGATGTTGGAGATACGGTCTTGGTTTGACAACGAGGACCAACTAGCGGCGACGGCGACAACCATGGCCAAATATCCGCAACAGAGCGAAAAGGCGGTGATACTCCGGAGGAGTCGCATGAGAGTACATAGAGCTGCTCCTCACGGGCCATGGAGCACACCGATTCACCGAATCTGATCGTGAGGGAGCGGTGGTGGGAGTATCGATCCCAGATGGAGCATCCACCAGAGATTGAAGGATCGAGCATCTACAGGGTGCCGTTTGTGAGGGTGTCATGCCAGAGCGAGCCGGTGGAGTCTTCGTCGACCGAACCCAACTGCAAGAGGAGAAAAACGGTTGGCCCGACGACGCTTCCCCGCCATCCTCTCCCTCGTCGTTCACATCGTCTCACGGGGCGGCTGTCTGCCGCCGAGGAATAGGAGGGACAGCCCCCCACCCCCCAGCCCAATAGTCAGGCAGGTTGTGAATTGTCAGGAGGAGCTTACGGTTGTCAGTATTTGCAGGTTGTGAATTGTGTTTTGTGTTGTGTATTTTGAGAGTACTTTCAGATATGAATGTCTTTTGAATTTCAGATTTGCAGTATTGAGCATATGGAGTATTTTATGAATTGTAGAGATATATTTTTAGCACTTAAAAATTGTAGTTTCATAGGAGTATAAAAGTGCAGACAATGTGATTCTCAGAGAAGAAACTGCAAGTTTCTGTTTCAGATAAGAAACTCCAAGTTCAGTTTTAAATAAGAAACTGCAACTTTCAAAGGCAGAGCATTTATATTAACACAGCCTTTTCAAACAGTGTTAACATCATGTTGGAAGTTTTATTCATGGTCGAAACTGGAACTACCAGCTAGTTAACGACATGTCGATCAACATTCATGCATAGCACATCTTCATATGATGCACAGTCAAAAAGATATGCTATTTTCAAAATGCCCACATAATGTCGAGTGTGCGAAAAACAGAGAAAATGAGGGACGAAGTTTTTGCAAGTGTTGGACGTGGTGTACGTAGATGACAATTGGGACCCACGTGTCAATAAAGGCAGAGGCAAAAAATTTGGAGATATTTTCTCTGCACAGGTGGAACCGAACCCGGGCGGAACAGCTATCGGGTAGTGTCCCTCAGCCACTAGGCTAGTTCAGTTGTTTCGTTAATAATAAGGCACTTCCTCAGGTGGTCGGATCTCCTCCTGCGCCTTTGTGCGCTCGCCGCCACGCCGCTGTCTGCCGTTGTGAACATGCTAAACAAACAAGAGGAATCTGGAGAGGACTGTACGTGGAGAGGCGGACAGTCGGGACCCACCAGGTCAATGGCCATACGCAAGCAAGTGCCTCATCGAAAAACTACTTCCTCCTAATGCTATACTGACGTTGGGGCCCACGGGTTTGTCAACATAGTTACTGTTTTTAGGTGCTTCAACATAGTTACTATAGGAGATAAATTCACAACGAAGCCGGGGAGCTGGAAGGTATCATTTATTATCACTGCGGCAACAAGTATCAGCTGGGTTTTGGGCTGCCCCGTCTAGGCTTTCTTTTTTAACATGCGCAGCCCACGACCTCGGCTGGGAGGTCCATAGGTCTGTTTGTATTTTCTTGAGGGCAGTCATGTATCGACCGGCCTATGGACCTCCCATCCGAGGTTTTATTTTTCCTGAAACATCAGCAACCCAATTTATGTTTTTTTGAAGAAAATGCAGAGGTCTGTTCTATTTTTTTATATAAGAATAGGAGCGCCTGGTCCAACTTATGTTTCCCTTCTAACTATATTATATATATTTAAATTATTTTATATGTTATTATATATTATTGTTATTGTCATCATATCTTTAACAGATACTTACATATATAAGAAAACAATATCCCACATCTTATTAACTTATAAAAATAATTTATTAACAATAAATCCTGGATTTTTTTGGCAACGAAAATCATGGTGATTGTGTACAAAAGCTTGGTAAGATTTAAGGACCAATGTAATACTAAATCACTTATTATTTAAATATATATATATATATATAACAAAATGCGCAGCCCCTGTTTATTTTTTGATAAGATTGTTGCGCCCACCCCAACATTATAATTAGAATCAGCCCAGCAAAATCATGTATTTCGAGAAAGTGCAAATGGCCTATAATTTTTTAGGAAAAACATAAATGGGCCGCATGGACGCTACATTATTTGTTCACCCAACCCAGCTAATGGACTATAATTCAAAAAAAAAGATCAAATTGACTGTAAATTCTACCCAGCAAAAAAATACTGTAAATTCTGAAAAAATGGGTTGAATACGTGCCACATTTTTGGAGGCTGAAATGTGGGCCAATAGGTCGAAGCCAACGCAAGTCGTTGTTAAGTTAGTCAACAAATGATTCTGACATCGTTAGCCGTTGGATTTACATCCAACGACCGGCATCCAGCTTAAATCTCTCGTCCTCTTCCTCCAACACCGTCGGGACCACCTGCTCCCGCCTCCTGCTGCTAGCAGCTCTGCTTAGCAACCCATTTGTGAAGCGCTTCTCCACCGCTGGCCAGGCCATCCCTTCACCCCTCCACACCTCGTATTCTTCTCCACCGACCGCCGAACCACACCGCACTGTAACCGATTAACCTCGTACACCTCTCCGTGCGGACTTTGCCGGCGTTAAGGGCAGGGGTCCCCAGAACTTACTGCTGCGGCATGCGGCGTGGCTCAAGGGGTGGCCAAGACGGCCCATCTTCATCGGCACAAGCTCAAGACCTCGCGAGGGGCCAAGCCTCGCGGGGCGGACGACAGGAAGCTTCCTCAGGCACGGCCTCGTCAGGCTGGCTCACGAGGAGGCGGAGAGATCAAGGCGGGGTACCTCACGAGGTGCCCATGACGCAAGCCATGACGACCAAGGGCGCCAGTGGCGCCAACCCGCTGATGTCCTCCTTTCCTCTTTGGTGCAAAGGGAGCAAGCGCAGCAAGAGTATCAAACAAAGGCATCCGTTTGATGCAACAAGACCAAGAAACGTCAACGGCGGAAGGAAGTCATCGTGGAGCCCAAGCCGGCGTCACCACGGAGCCTTTGACGCGAGGACCAACTTTAGTCAGGATAAGTGTACTAGATGTTCCCCTTCAAAATGGCCAATTGTTGGTGCCCATCCCGCTCAATATTTGGGAAGAGGCCCAGGGCCTTTGCCTATAAATAGGACTAGCCACCCACAGGGCAGAGGCATCTAGAGATCTGGATTCAGAGAGGATCGAGCACCTTGAATCAGCAGAGAGAGAGAGAGCGACTGAACTCCCCCTAGCAGTTCATCGCCCCAGCTAAGAATAGACCCTCGCGAGGCAGTTCTTCCTTGTATTGTTCATCATCAGCCCAAGAGGCAATCCACCACACCACAAACTAGAGTAGGGTATTACACCACAATGGTGGCCCGAACTAGTATAAACCCTGTGTCTCTTGTGTTGTTCCTTTCATAGCTTAGATCCTAGCGAGGCGGCGAGGTGCAGGTAGGTTGTCACGACCGGTTTTCCAATAAAAAGCTTATTGAGAAACCGACCTTTTGAGTCCAGTATGAGGAAAAATCCTCCTGACTGGTAGACAAAATCTTGATATAATAAGCCAGTAGCATTAGAATATATTACAGGGTCAAGCTGGGGTGCTCAACCATTTATTACAAGCACGCCAATAATTATACATAATGGCGGATATGACACAATGGAGTGGTGGCATACTCTTGTTGGAGGTAAAGTGGTGATGGAATAACACGATGGAGTGGATAACATGACTCCTACCTTTGGCGGCTCATCGAAAGGCCGAGGTGAGGCTCAATGAATTTATTTGGGTAGCGGAAGCGGAAGTAACATAGTGACCAATCCAGGGTCGCACTAGACTGACTGGGATTCCTCTAGGCGTCGGACTCGCTATCGAACTCTTCATCCATGAGATCGCCTTTACAAAGATTCCGCCACAACAAGCCGTGTGAGTACTTTGAAAGTACTACTTAAGACAGTTCAGACATAAGATATAACAAATGCATGCATGAATGCGTCATGACCAATTAGTATGGTACATCCAAATGAGGAAATGTCTGACATTAATTAGTAAGAAGAAAGGCAAGTGGTAGTAAAAATAGCTGGAAACCGATCGAATTATGCAGTAGCGCCTCGAAGGGTGAACAAGTAAATAAATCATGCTACGGTCGAGCGTCTGGCGACACCACATAAAGGGCTTATGTTAAAAAATAAAAGACATGCGTGCCACAGTCGGGCGTCGGGGCGACATCACAGAAAGGGCTTATATTAAAAGTAAATGACAACAATGTCATGATCGGACGTCGGAGCGACATCGCAGAAAGGGCTTATAACAAAAGTAAATAATAACAATGTCGCAGTCAGACGTCTGAGCGACATCACAGAAAGGGCTTATAACGAAAGTAAATAATAACAATGCCGTAGTCGGACGTCTGAGCGACATCGCAGAAAGGGCTTATATCAAAAATAGTAACAATGCCGCAGTCGGACGTCTGAGCGACATCGCAGAAAGGGCTTAAATCAAAATTAAATAATAACAATGCCACGATCGGACGTTCGGCGACATCCCAGAAAGGGCTTATATTGAAAGTAAATAATAACAATGCCGCAGTCGGACGTCTGAGCGACATCGCAGAAAGGGCTTGAAATCCACTTTTCATATCTGTTAACTTGCAAGAATTAGTGCTCATAGGAAAAATATTCAACACATGATAATAAACGGGTTAGTCCATCCACAGGAAATAAACAATTATCCGGACTTAACACTCATATGGTTCTCCGGAGTTTCTGTCACCGAGGCTGACACTCGATAAGATAAGATGAAAACAATACTTGGACATGGATAAGATGATTTTAAGGATTATTGACTCTGCAGAGTTTGTACTAAAATATCCACAGCCAACGGATTTCCGTGATCCACGAAGGACTAGTTCCATTTACGGTATTTTGGAGGAAACACAGCTAACCAAGACACACCCATCCCACCTTACGTTGCGGGAATCACCACGAACAGCGTTCAAGAAAAACTTTGAGACGGGGAGATCACAATCTCGAATAGCATGGGATCAAATTTATATACGCACGCTCTAAGGGGTGTCCCCCTCTCGGTCCCAACCGGAAACACACATGCCCCCTGACCGGATGATAGGCTTTAATCCAGGGCCATGGAACCCTCATCCAGGGCTCTCGATTTGGTGTGTACCAGAAAGCGGTTTGCAACTTACTAAGCCGTATCCCTTGCGGAAAACATGTGGTAGCACGGAAGGGAAAACGGACGGGAACTGGATTGATTCATGTTGACACTAGGTCAAATGTAATACTGGCATGCTACAACACTGCCATCTTACCCATTCTCATGCCATCTCATGGCCATGCAAACTCACATCCCACAACTCATGGATTATCGAAATCCACTTGTCTCCACTTTGCATGTAATATGACATTCATCGAGATGCTCCAAAAACATGCCATGGAACTACTTAATGCAAACATACCAAGACACTCATCATATCAAAGGTTCAAACATGCTTTCCTGGTTCGGAGTAGTCGGGGCCTAGCTCAGTGAAGTTTGTTGTTCCGTCACCTCCTTCGGTATCTACAGTATACAGAAATACACGCGCTATCGTAAATACCGTGAGGTGTATAAAAATATACCAAATATTTTTCAAATAAAACTCATAAAAAACTAGACAAAATTTTGAAGAGGGCAGAAAAAGAATCACTCAAAAATCCTTTTCTGTTTAAAAGTTATAAGTGTTTTGGTCCAAGGACCTTTCTGCAATGAAACAGAAACTTCCCAGGGGGCTAAGCAGAAAAGTCCAGAAAACGATTCAGACTGGAAAGCGCATTTTGCCAGAATACGCTTTCAGAAAACAGTTCGTTTAAAACAGATGAGAGACTGACAGGCGGGTCCCACCCGTCAGGTTTGAAAATTTAAAAGGGGGAGACGGAGCTCGTCGGCGCCCGAGAGCTGCGGTGGTCGCCGGCGGCGATCCACGGTGAGGCAGGGGGATCGGGTGGTACCTCCGTGCTCGGTACATCATTCCGCATCGGTGGGTGGTGGTGGTGGTCGCCGGCGAGCACCACGTCGACGGCGGCCCTTGCTCCGGCGGACGACGGTTCGGGTGGAGTTTGATCTCTGGGAGAGTCGCGAAGGGAAAATTGAAGTGGGGGTTAGACTCCTGGGTGCTAGAGGGGATTGCTGACGAGGTTTGGGTGCCGGGGACGGCCTCACTGGAGTGAATTGAGGTGGAGGCCGAGGCGGAACGGGGCAGCCGGAGTTGGGGTAGGAGACCTCCTCGAGGTCCTCCTAGTGGCCTGGTGGAGTGTTGGTGAGGTGCAGGGATGGTGTGTGCTCGAGGGCGAGCTCGGGGCCCCTTTTTATAGGCGATCCGGGGTGATGGCCGTGAACAGAGTTCTCCGGCGAAGGTTATGGCGGCGCAGGGCTTGGTCGGGGTGGTTCTGCGGTTGAGCGTCATCGTGGAGGTCCACTGGCTCCATTTAGGCACTAAATGGGCTTGGATTAGAAGCTTTGGGGGGGTTCGACGGAACGGGGCAACACGGGCCCGTCGGCGGCAGAGGGCGTGCCCTGTGCTTGCAGACCTGGCGACGGTGCTGGAGTGCGCGCTTGGCACGCATGAGCCACGCGAGGAGGCTGGGAGGCGATGGGCGGGCGCTGGGTGGCGTGGCGAGCAGGCTCAGGCCCTCGCTGGCCGCCACGGGTGGCGCAGCCACCGCAGAAACCGCCAACACCGGCGAGGCTCGCCGCCACCGACGCCTGCATCCGTCCAAGGGGGCGTGCGGCGCTCCGGCCAGGGAGGAGGGGCCGTGCGCAACGCGCCAGGGCATACTGTTGACATGTGACCGGACTCTGACGACGCTGAACTTTCTGAAACTCTCAATTTCTCTGAGAGAGCAATGTAACAGTGCAGGCCAGGTGTTCGACAGAATGATTTTGGCATGAGGGGATTTTTCCTTGAGCTGATTTTTGGTGGAGTGGCCTCTTATTGCAACTGGGGGTTGCCTAAATTTTGGTGGAATTTTTGGAGAAGAGGAGATATGAATTTCACCAAATTTGACAAATCTGGTCCAAACTTGCAGAAGCTAAAACTTGAAAATTTTGAAAAGAAGAAGAGTGGATCTTGACGGTTCTAGGTTGTGGGTGCTAGGGACTATCCAGAGGAGTTAGTTTGAGATCAAAGTTCAAAGGCAATTAGGTACTTTCTTTGCAAATCACCTAGGCTCAAAATAATGGACATAATTGTTTTGGGGAAAGAATTAAATGAAATAAAATCCAAAAATAAGTTGGACTTGTTGGGACAGAATATTTGGATTGCCCCAAAGTGGAAGGAGGGGTTTTGGGAAGATTTACCACATGAGGCATGGTAAAACCATGGGTGGTTTCAAAATAAGAGAAGACCCAAAACTCCTAGGGTTTTCTTTTAAAAGAAAATAAAACCCAAAAAAAATTTGAGAAGGGGAGAATCAGAAGAAAGGTTTTTAATAACCAACACCAGAGTTGAAGAAGGTGCCAAATAAAATCCTTTGCCAAAGGGAAAAGTTTTGAGAGAGAGATTTTTGGAAGGGTTTAAATGACCTTCTTCAAAACCAACAAGGTTTTTGTTGAAAACCAAACAAAAAAATTTGGAGTTTCACAACACCTACCCCCTTAGGAAAAATCTCGTCCCCGAGATTTCAGCTGATCCTCAAATAAGTGTGGGTGCTCTGTCCGAAGAAAATCCTCCCTTTCCCAAGTGGCTTCACTCTCAGTGTGATTGCTCCACTGAACTCTGAAAAACTTGATGGTTTTCTGTCGGGTCCTCCTTTCAGACTCCTCCAAGATTTTTATTGGATGTTCCTGATATGTGAGATCTGGCTGTACGTCAATGTTTTCATGGGGTACCCGCTTCTCTGGGTTGCTTACGCACTTCCTCAACTGCGAGACGTGGAACACGTCGTGGATGTCGGATAAATCTTCGGGTAAGTCTAGCTGGTAGGCTACCGTGCCCCTTCGTGCCACTATACAGAATGGTCCGATGAATCTTGGTGCTAGCTTCCCTTTAATCTTGAATCGTTGCAGGCCCCTCATAGGAGATACTCGTAGGTACACAAACTCACCGGGTTCAAAGCTGACTCCCCGATGTTTTTGATCGTAATAACTCTTCTGTCAACTTTGGGCTGTCTTGAGTCGATCCCTAATCACCTTAACTTTATCTTCAGCCTCCTTGAGCATGTCTGGGCCGAAGATATGGTTGTCTCCAGTTTCAGACCAATTTAGCAGGGTACGACATCTCCGCCCGTACAGAGCCTCAAATGGTGCCATTTGCAGGCTGGCTTGATAATTGTTGTTGTGTGCGAACTCTGCGTATGGTAAGCTCTCTTCCCAACTGGTCCCATAGGTGAGGACACATGCTCTCAGCATGTCTTCTAGAATCTAGTTTACGCGTTAAGTGTCGGGGAGGCTGATCGGACCCACGTACACCTATGGGACCGGCGGACCGAGTCCCTTTTGGTTCGGAGGGGGGCGGAGATCGCACGAAGAGCGGATCGAGGTGAAGCACACGAGCAGTTTACCCAGCTTTGGAGCTCTCCGGAGAGATAATACTCCTACTGCTGCTTGTCTGGTTGTATTGTGTTCTTGCTAGGGAGCGATGAGAGCTACAAGACCTAGCGTGAGTGTTCTCTGGTTACGTTGGAGTCGAACGGACCGAACCCCCTCTACGTTGCGCATGGGCCTCCTTTTATATGCTCAAGGGGTCTCCGACAGGTGGCAACATAGAGGAGGGTACAAATGGAAAAACAGTAGTTGGTACACCTACTTGTACAGTGTACAGTGTACCCTACCTAACCCTGACGGCAAGGGACAAAAGCATTAAATGCCCGTCCCTATTGCTTAAACAGTGCAACAGGGACCGTCAGGAGCGCCACCGTTCGCCACGATGGCAAGCTTGTCAGCGCCGCTTATCGCTGCTCCCCGCTGGCCGCACAACCTCATGACACGCGCGCATGGAATGGTCCCATGGCGACACGTTAGTGGATGAGCTGGAGCGGAGATGAAGAGAGGTTGCCTGCCGCGGCAAGTGCCTTGCCGCGGCTGAATCCTTGTCGCGTCCGGAGGCTTGTCGCCCTCCGAGCCTTCCCGGCAACCTCCTCTTGCCGGGGTCTTGTCTTCTGTGTGCCTTGAGTGGCCTTCCCGGCAAGCTCCTCTTGACGGGGCCTTGTCTTCTTGGTTAAATACTTTGTTCTTGAATGGCTCCAAAGGAACCACGGAGGATCTTGGCGGTGACCATGCAAGCCTTGCCTCGTGGTGCTGCAACTGCACGTGCACTAGTTCGGTATACTATTGTACCCCTACTCTAGTACACCGGCAGAGCCCCGGCTGGGCCGCTGCAGTGCCCGGCTGTCGGGCCAGGCCCAAAAGCAGTCTGCAGTCACACGCGGCTTTGATCACACCGTAACTCACCCCGGACCCACCACGTCCCCCATTAACGGCACACACCGAACATGGCGTCGTGTGAGAGATCGTGGGCGAGGTCGTGGGGGTTTCTTTATTAGGAAAAGCGGAACGTCCGCCCCTTCTCCCTCCTTATAAACAGGAGAAACAGGGGCAGGTCGCCCACCTCGCCATTGATGTCTTGTCCTGAAAACCACCGCCGCTCCCCCCTTCTTCTCTAGTGCGAAGAGAGCAGCGCTCCGCCCCCTTTCGACACAGCGCCATCAACGCCGTCGGTCTCCTCCACCGCCTCCGCCATGGCTCCGAAAGCCGACAAGGGGAAGGGCGTGAAGTCGGCCGAGGCGCAGCGGCTCGCGGCGCTGCGAAAGGAGCGGGCCATCTTATCCCCCCAGCTCGACGCAAAGGAGCTGAGGGAGGGCTTCTACTTCTTCTGGTCGACGGAGACGCGTGCGCATCCGCGCACGAAGGTACTCCCCACCACCGCTTCGGAATTAGCCCCAACTGGGTAACCTTTCTTTGCCCTTTTCTTCTATTACGGGCTCTGCCCGCCCTTTTCTGAATTCTTCTGCGACATTATGAACACCTACGGGTTCCGCCTCCTTGATTTCACCCCCAACGCCATTCTGACCATGGCAGTTTCGCACACCTTTGCGAAAACTTTGTCGGGATCCACCCCAACGTAGCCCTCTTCCGCCACTTCTTCATGCCCCGAGTTGAGAGAGGGGCAGCTTCTTGGGAGGGATTGCTTGGGTCTCGTGGTCGGCAAGAAGGAGGCCTATCTGGAAGGAGAGTTCCGCAGCAAGTGGGAGGAGTGGAGAGCCAATTGGTGTTGGATCGTGAGGAGAACCCGCAGCCCTTCACTGCCGTGCGCTGCAACGATTGGAGCAACTTGGCCGGGAGGATGCTAGGTTGAAGATAGCTCGACCGGATTTTGCGCCTCGGGCTTGCCGGACTAACCGTAGGCGCGATTGGCGCAGATTTCCTTCGCCGCATCGCTTCCCTTGCAGGAGAGGAGGAGACCTGCTTGGGAGTTCCAAAATGCAGCGGACATCATGAGGCTGCGCGGGCCTTAACTGGAATTTCACCGTCTTGGAGTTGGATGCGATGCTGCTAGAGCTGTTCAAGAATGACCCCGATCACCCCGAGTGGTTTAGGTTGCCGAGGGGGGTCATCCCATTGTGCAACAACTCTGCGCTCGACCGCATCCGGGCCATGATGCCATTGTGCGATTCCCATGGGATCGTTCCAACCTGGCAAGAGCCTTCCGACGACATCGTGCGGCAGTTCTTCGACAGCTTGGAAGAAATGCCGATCCGCCCCGACGAGCAGAAGAAGCTCACCCGCGACACCACCGACGACGAGATGCAGCGCATTGCCACCAGGCTGGAGGAGGCGGCAGCAGCTGCTGCCGCTGGTGTCTTCGGGTACACCGTGGAGGAGGCAGATGCAGCAGAGGCGGCAAGCCTTGCCGAGCGAAGGGAGTTCGCCCGTGAGGAAGAGCTTGCCGAACCCGAGGCCGAGTCGAGCGAACCAGCCGAGGGCTCTTCTTCCCCACCATCCAGCGTCTTGCCGCCAATGGAGCCCCCGGCTCCGCCAAAGAGGCGTCTCCGCAAGGCCGGAGACGAGACGGGGCGGCAGACGGGCCTTACCGCAGCATCACATGACGCGCTCTATCAGCAAGCGATGTTGCTGCTGGGCACCCCACACTCGACAACCGGGCGGGATCCTCCCAGGCCACCGCCGACACCTCCGCCAAGCGGCCAAGAGAGCCCACCACTCCGCCTCGTCCGCCGGGAGGCGAGCCGAGTTTGATTTCTCCAGCTCGGCTCGAGGAGGAAGAAGAAGAGTAAGCTTCAATATTGTGCTTGTATTTCTTCAATTTTGTTTCTTCATTTTGAATCTGATTTGCTTTGTTACGAACTCTTTCCTTTTTCGTGACGCTGGCCCAGAGCGTCGAAGAGAGCCAAGACCCGGTGGTCGTCGTTGAGGACGATCCACCCGTGGCAACAGGAGGCGCGTCTCGAGACCCCCTTGCCGGACCGGCAACCCTTCCTCAGAGCAGCCCTGACAGCCCCGTGAGTAAGTATGCGGCTTTCTCCTTCTTGTTAGGTGTGCATGGGTGCTCCTTCTTCATTGATATCTCGACTGTTGGTTTGTGTAGGAGCAGAGCAGCCTCATCGGGGAGGGCTCGGAAGCCGCCCCGAAATTCTATGCCTTCGACTACGCCGCCAAGGGAGGATTCTCCGGCAAGGGCGCCCCGGCAAGGGAGACTACTCAGACAAGGGACAGCACTAGTGATCCTCCAGGTCGAGACCATGGCTGCAGATCCCATTGCAGGGTAATCCTCTTGCTGAAAATTTCCCTTGGGCTTGTTTTTCTTCTGTTTTTCTTTTTGAACATTTGCTTGACTGTTCTTTCTTTGTCCGCCACAGAGCCGATGGAGACCGAGGTCGCCGGCGAGGAGGACGTGCGCGGCAACACCGACGAAGCCGCCGTCGTGGAAGAAGAGGCCGGTGCTGACGAGCCTGCTGTCGAGGAGGCCACCGAGGCTGCCGCCGCAGAGAAGCCGGGCGAGGGGTGCAGCGATCGACCGACGGCCCTGGGCCGCAGGAGCGCCAGCGCTACACCGACCGCCGACTCCCCGCCGCTGCAGCGTCGGGCTCCAAAGAGCCCGGCCCGGCGCCTACTTGAAGGACCATGACGGCGTCTTCATCAAACTCCCCAGGCGTCGAGCTCAGGCGCCGGTCGAAGGAGAGACCTTCGACGGAGAGCTGCTTCGCCACGCTGGTTGACGCTGGTGGACGCGCCAAGCAAAGAAGCAGCAAGTAGTCTGAGGAGGAGAATCGCTGAAGAAACTGCTTTGCCGCTCTACGCGCCCGACAAGCCAAGTTGGAGTCCCGGAAGCACTTGTCGCGAGGGCGGGAGCAGCATGGAGAAGCGCGCAGAAGAGCTCCGGGCGCCAACCAAGAAACTCTCCGGAACATAGCGTAAGAGCGGGAGCGGCTTCTTTGAAGAGCGCACGCCTTCATCCTCGAGAAGGCCGGTGAGGAGGAGCAGCTGCTTCTTGCCGAGAAGCTGCCAGCAGAGAGCGAGTGGCGCCGTGGAAGGTCAACCTGGACAGCCACGAAGAAGATCTTGTCGGCGAGGAGTCACTTGGCGGGGCTCTTAAGGAAGCGAAGGATCTTTGCGCCGCAGCCGCCGAGGCTGCCAAGGAAGAGTTGAAGACGAAGGTGACGCAGCTGGAGGCCAGTCTCCAGAAGAGCGGCGAGGAGCTTGTTGCGCTCAAGCACGAGCGCGAGAAGGACGCCTACACTCTTGGCGAGCTGCAGGGCCGTCTCGCCGATAGGAGCAAGGAGCTCGACGCCGCCAAGGATTCCAAGGCAGATCTTCAGCTGAAGCTGACCACTCTGACGCAGACGCTGGACGGCGCCAAGGAGCGGGAGGTGGGCCTGTTGGAGCAGATCAAGGCCAAAGAGGAGCTGCTGGCGGATGCTGTTGCCACCCAGAGCGCCTTGAGGGAGAGTGTGGAGCATTGGACCGAAGGTCTTGTGGATACTGCTGCCGACATCCACAACGAGCTGATGGAGCTGGGAATGGTGGATCTTGCATACTCCTCCGACGAGCACCTCCAACCCAGCGCCAAGCTTAGCTTATTCTTCAAGGCGTGGTGGCGGGCCTCCAGCTGACTCGGGAAGAGGTCCCAAAGCAGCTGGCCGAGGAATCACGTCGAGATCTGTGCGAGGAGCCCTCCAGAAGGTGTTGATGAAGGTGGCCTTCCGCAATCCAGGCCTCAACCTCAACGGCGTCCTCGAGATCCTTGCCGCCCGGATGCCGACGGCGTGGGCGCTCAAGGCCCTTGTCGCACCCATTGTGGACAAGGTGAACAAGATCAAGCGGGTTGATGGCGACCGCGTAGATTAGGCCGCCAATTTTATCTTTCCCTTGTCGCCGTTGATCATGTTTAGAACATTTTATTAGATCTGCGACAAGTTATTTTGTAATATAACTCTATCTTAGGCAATGAATGCAATGTTATTTCCTTTACTTGATTCCTTCCTTTGTACGTTTTTGCCCTACGCTTTTAGGGAACTTGTCGGTGCAGGCACCTTTGCTGCGAAGGCCGAGTGCGAACGTCCTTCTTGGCGGTGCCGCCTCGACAAGCAACCTTGTCGCGACTAGCTGCAGCTCACTTAAGTTGTTGAGCGGACTCGAAACAAAGTAAGGCGCGACTAGTCATGAGTTGGTTCCTCCGCGCACAGGTTTTCCATACAAAGTACTATCGTTCGAGGAAGATAACTTAAAAATTTAAGAACTGATTGCTCAAACTTTGGCAACTTAGCTTTTCTGTCGTTTGCTTCCCGATAAGGCGAAACTTCCTCGAGCAACGCTTGCTCCATAGTATTATCTTCTCCTTCCCCCATGGTTAACTTGTGTGCGAGGGAGCCTTCCTTTCTTTGAGAAAAGAGAAAGAAGAGAAAATAAGGTCATGGAGCCTAGTGTCTCGTTATTGCTTACCGGGTGTGGATGCTGCACAAAATGTTAGCCAAAACATGCAATAAAATGATGAAAGCATGAATTTGACAAGTTGTGCGCAACACATGAACTTCTTCGATGCATCGGGTCTGCGCTGGCTTTGTACAAAGGATTACATGCAACAGCGGCAAGACTTGTACAAAAGGTGGTTGCGGAACAGGTTCCGCAACCGCGCTTCTGAGTAAAACTTACGAAGACAGCTCAATGTTCGTGAGTTGCTCACGGAATGCCATCTTCGGTCTCAAGGCGGACAGCGCCAGGCCTAGTGACTCGTTTCACCCGATAAGGGCCTTCCCACTTCGGTGTCAACTTGCTTGAATTCTTGGCGGACTGAACGCACCGAAGAACAAGGTCGCCTTCCTCGAGGCTTCTGGCACTAACTTTGCGGCTGTGGTAGCGACGCAAAGCTTGCTGGTAACGAGCGGCTCGTACAGCGGCCTGAAGACGATCTTCCTCAAGGAGCAGCGCGTCATCTTGTCGCAGCTTCTCTTGCTCAAGCTCATCATAAGCGAGCACTCGAGGCGATCCGTATACGAGTTCCGTGGGGAGAACTGCCTCTGCTCCATAGACTAGAGCGAAGGTGTCCGGCGGTGGCTCGATTTGGCGTCGTCTGATCGACCAAAGAACCACCGGCGACTCCTCAATCCGATTTCTTCCGCACTTGTGCAGCACAGCCGAAAGTTACGGTCTTGAGCATGCCAAGAAGACTTCAAAGATTTGCCCTCTGCCTTGACCGTTGCTTCTCGGATGAGCAAGCGAAGCAAAGCAGACCTTGGCGCCAAGATCTTGGACGTCTTGCATGAAGGTGCGACTTCAGAATTGTGTGTCGTTGTCGGTGATGATCCTATTAGGGATTCGAAGCGGCAAACAATCGACTGAAGAACTTGTCTGGCGGTTGTGCTGTCACCTTCCTCATCGCTTCCACTTCCGGCCACTTTGTGAACTTGTCGATTGCGACGTACAAGTACTCAAAGCCCCGACAGCTTCGGGGAAGGGGCCAAGGATGTCGAGCCCCAGACCGAAAATGGCCGTGATAAAGGGATCGTCTGGAGAGCTTGAGCTGGCTGGTGTATCTGTTTGGAATGGGCGGCATGCTTCACACTTGGTTACTTGTGCGATTGCATCACGGAGGGCTGTCGGCCAAAAGAAACCTTTTGAGCGCTTTGCGGCAAGTGCTCTTGCGCCAATGTGGTGACCACATATGCCTCCATGTATCTCTGCCAACAGCTTTTGTCCATCTTCGGCAAATACACTTCAATTTCACACCGTTGAGTCTTCTTACATGCAGGTGTCTGTCGACAAACTGGTACATACTTGACTGCCGGGCTACTCTTTCCGCTTCTTCTTGCTCTTCGGAAGTTCTCACATGCAGAAGGAAATGGACAATCTGCTGCGCCCATGCTGGAGCTTGCGACTCGACAACAAGGACTAAAGGCACATCTGCTGCTGCGGGAACATCAGCTTCCACGGCAAGAACCTGCGGCTCATCCGGAGCTTGATGTTCCCCGGCAAGCTTGCCGGAGCAAAACTTGTCGGGAGCGTCTGCTTCAACGAAACAAACCCTGGGTCGGAGCAGACTGTCCCTCAGCATTCTTGGTGTCGATCTTGGGGACCTTCTTGGCGGCGGCTTCGGGAAGCTCTGCCGGAAAGTAGTCACCAGAGATCAACTTCCTCTTCTTGCTCTGTCCAGTTGATGGTGTTACGGTTGGTTGAGTTAGCTTGAGCACAAAAATCCTCAGTTCCACGTGTAACTTAAGTGCAGCGCACTTTGATGTGCCATCGGCAATATCATTACGAGCTCTTGGAACATGTTCCATTTGCAGGCCGTCAAAGTGTTCTTCTAGCTTTCTCACTTCATCAACGTAGGCTTCCATCAATGGACTCTGATAATCTTTGTTCACTTGGCGGACGACCAGTTGTGAGTCACCCCTGACAATAAGCTTCTTGATCCCAAGGTCCACTGCGATCCTGAGACCGGCAAGCAAACCTTCATACTCTGTTGTATTGTTTGTCGCTTGCTCCTTGGGAAAGTGCATCTGGACTACGTACTTGAGGTGCTCTCCGGTGGGTGCTACAAGCAGACGCCGCAAGACCGGGCGCTTGCAGCCGAGAAGGCACCATCAAAGTACATCAGCCCACTCTTTGCTTGCTTCCTTGACGGGAATGCTCGTCTCGGCATTTCTTCATCTTGCGTTGGGGTCCATTCCGCTATGAACTCTGCCAATGCTCTGCTTTGGATAGTTGAAGTGCTTTCAAACTTGAGGCCAAAGCTTGACAGTTCCAGTGCCCACTCGACAATCCTGCCTGTCGCTTCTGGATTTGCAGTATCCTCTTCAGCGGAAAACGAGTGACGACTGTTATCTCATGTGCTTGGAAGTAATGGCGCAGCTTTCTCGAGGCCATGAGGAGGCCGAAAAGCAATTTCTGCACACCATAGTACCTTGACCTAGCCCCCTGCAGGAGAGAACTGACAAAGTAAACTGGGTGCTGCACCATCCTTTTCTGCATCTGATCATGCGTCTGCGTAGATCCGTCCTTGCCGGGACCAGAGCTTGTCGGTGAAGCCCCCTGCTTGTCGCTGGATGTGTCTGCCGTGGTTGCTAGCTCATCATCCGCCTCCCTCTCCGCTACTAACGCAGCACTAACCACTTGATTGGTAGCCGCTATATATAGCAGCAACTTCTCTTGCGGCTTAGGTGCGACAAGTATTGGAGCGGAGGACAGGTACCTCTTTAAGTCCTGCAGCGCAGCCTCCGCTTCGGGAGTCCATTTCATTGGACCTGCCTTTTTCAAAATCTTGAAAAATGGCAGGCGGCGTTCAGCAGAACCTAGAGATAAACTCGCCGAGAGCAGCCACGCAACCGGCAAGTCTTCGTACATCCTTGACGCGCTTTGGTGCTTCAATCTGCTCAATGGCCTTGATCTTGTCGGGATTGGCTTCAATTCCCCGCTGAGACACGAAGAACCCGAGAAGCTTGCCGGAAGGGACTCCAAACACGCACTTCTCGGGATTAAGCTTGAGGTTGATCTTGCGCAGATTTGCAAAGGTCTCATCCAAATCTTGAACCAGAGTTGCTTTGTCCTTGCTCTTGACCACTATGTCATCCATGTAGGCTTCTACATTTCTGTGCATTTGCGGCTCAAAAGCGTCATGGACTACTCTTGCAAGCGTTGAACCACATTCTTCAAACCGAAAGGCATCCGTATGAAACAAGTATGTGCCACATGGAGTAATGAATGCGGTTTTCTCCTCATCTTCTTACGCCATGAAGATCTGATGATATCCACGAGTATGCATCAAGAAATGAAAGCAAATCACATCCAGCCGTGGAGTCAACAATCACGGTCGATCGCGGCAAAGGGAAACGGGTCTTTGGGACAAGCTTTATTAACATCCGTGAAGTCAATACAAAGTCTCCATTTCCCATTTGCCTTGCGCACAACTACAGGATTGGCCAACCACGTAGGATGGAGCACTCCTCTAACAAGGCCTGCTGCTTCCAATTTCTTGATCTCTTCTGCAATGAATTCTTGGTGCTCCACTGCTTGTTTCCTAACTTTCTGCTTGACGGGCCGCGCATGAGGACAAACGGCCAGGCGGTGCTCAATCACTTTCCTGGAAACACCGGGGATGTCAGACTGTTGCCATGCAAACACGTCGACGTTCGCCCGCAGGAAAGCAATGAGCGCGCCTTCCTATTTAGGGTCGAGAGAGGCACTGATGGTGAAGGTACCACCAGTGCCGTCCTCCTTGGCGGACACCTTCTTGGTCTTCGGCGGAGCTGCCATCTTCTTCTTGCACTTGCCGGTGGAGCTCGATGGTGCGTCCTCGATGGTAGCGCAGCACTCCGAAGAGGTGCGCTTGCCGGAGTGGGCATCAGAGCTCTTGCCGGACTTGGTCTTCTTCTTCCCCCCGGGAGCTTCAGCGGCAAGTGGCTTGCAATATGCCGCGGCTGCTGCATCCCGGTAGATCTTGTCGGCACAGATAAGGGCATCTTTCTTGTCGCCGTGGACAGAGATGATGCTTATCGGTCCTGGCATCTTGAGTAAGTTGTATGCATAATGAGAGGCTGCCATGAACTTGGTGAGTGCTGGACGGCCAAGTACCCATTGTAAGGCAATGGGAAATCAGCAACATCGAATGTGACCCTCCAAGTCCTAAAGTTCAGCTCGCTGCCAAATGTCACCGGCAACGTAATCTTCCCCTTCGGCTTGCTCCTTCCTGGATTGATTCCTTGGAATGTGCCAGTCTCTTCGAGCTTCATTGTCGAGGATTTGAAGCTTCTGGAGCACCGCGGAGGAGATCAGGTTTAAGCCGGCCCCGCCGTCAGCTAGCATCTTGGTGACCTTGAGGTTGCGGATGGTTGGTGAGACCAACATCGGCAAGCACCCAACCGCAGTTATGCGATCAGGGTGGTCCTCAATATCAAAGATGATAGGCATGCTGGACCACTTCAGAGGCTTGCGTGACTCTACAGATGGTTCAGCTGCATTAACTTCCCGCATCCACTGCTTGAGTTGGCGGTGGGAAGTATGCAGGGAAGCACCTCCATCAACGCAGAGGACCTCTGTAGCTTTCTGAAACTCCTGCTCATCGGCCTCATCGTCTTCCATATCTTCATCGTCGTCTTCGTCTTCATCCTTGTCGCGGCCGCTGGGAGGTCTGTCTCCTTGCCGCTGCTTGGCCTTGCCGCGGCGTCCTCCCCGGCCAGGATGTTTCTTGCTGGCTCCTCCAGCACCTTCCTGGGCCTTCTCCTTGTCGCGCCGCTCGTACTCAGCCTTCTGCTGTTCAACAAGCTGCTCGACCTTCTTGCAGCTCTGGAGGTCATGGCCCTTGGTGCGGTGGATCTTGCAACACTGCTTGCCGGAGCCGTCCTGCTTGTCGGCGGCCGCCACAGACCGGTGGTGGTTGGCGTCGGTGACAACCTCCTTGCCGGAGCCACCAGCCTTGGCGTTCTTGTCACCACCTCCGCTGTTCGTTGCTCAACAGCTAGCACTTCTCCGCCTTTCTTCTTCCTGTTGCCCCGCTTGGCTCTTCTTTGCCGGAGCGGTATCCTCCTTGTCGAGATCCTGCTTGCATTCTCTCCCCGGGAGTCTCCTCCCTTCCTCAAAGACGTGCACACTTGTCGGCCAAGGCATACAGCTCATCGACGTCCTTGACTTTGCACATCGCCATCTCCTCCCTCATCCTGCGGTTCCGCATGTTACGATGAAATGCGCTGATCACCGCGGCGGGTGGACATCTGGGATGTTGTAGTGCACACGGCTGAATCTCTGAATGAACTTGCGCAGGGACTCTCCTTCCTTCTGGGCGAGCAGATGAAGGTCACTTTCTTGGCCATGAGGCTTGTGGCCGCCTGTGAAGGCACCAACAAACTGATGGCATAGGTCTGCCCAAGAAGATATGGAGTTGTCCGGCAAGTGCATGAGCCAGGACCGGACGTTGGGCTTGAGTACCAGTGGGAAGTAGTTGGCGAGGATCTTGTCGTCTCGTCCCCCCGCAGCTTGCACCGCGATGGTGTAGATGCTGAGGAACTCCGACGGATGCGCCCCGCCATCGTACTTCTCCGCACGTCTGGCTTGAAGTTCTTTTGCTGGGCCCTTTGTACTTGCCGCAGCTCATGAGTGAACGCAGGGCAACCTATCACAGACGGCAAGTCGCTGGTTCCTTCGGGCGCATGCATATCGACAGAAGGCCCAGCGTAGCTGGTCCGACCGACGCCGCGCTTCTCTTCCGGTGCTCGGCGCGAGTTCGGCGTCTTCTTGTTGTCGTTCATGAAGAACTTGGCGCTGATCGCGGCGAGCTCATGGATCCGACGACGCGGTGGAGTCGCTGTCGAGGTGGATCCGGCGAGTCGGCGATCTTGGCCTTCGGGGTGGAGAGTGCATGGTGGTTGCACCTCCACAAGTCTCGTCGCCACCGGCTCGTGCCTTGTCGTCTTGCCGCGGCAATGATGTAGTTGGTTGCCGCGGAGCATCGCCGTTGGCGAAGCCGATGAGACTCTGTATGGTGGCCCTCCACTCGTCGACCTTGTCGGCCGTTGGAGGGTAATCCAGAAGTAGCTGAGCTCTCGCCAGAGCTTCTGCTGGAGTAGTGGGTGGCAATGGTGAACGATGCGAGGAGCGGGATATGGTCGGACTTCTAACTATGTTAGAAGGAGTAGCATCCCGTCTAGGCGATCGTACCTCGCTCGTGCCAGCATGTTGGCGTGCACGCTGGTCTTGAGGGTCTCGAGATCCTCCAGCTCGGTCTTGATCCAACGAGCATATGGTATTGTGAATACCATGATGCTGTTGGTCCCGCGTCTCCTGAGATGGGCGCGGGGCATGTGCGGACGCCGAGGTTTGCGCGGCCTTGTCCTTGGACTTGGCAGCGTCACGAACTCCTTCGCCGGCGCCTGTTCTTCCGCAAGCGTCTGCTCCACCACCCGTTTGCTCCGGTGATGGTGGGTACGACGCGGACGGCTCCGCTGCCGCCGAAGCCTTCTTCTTCGGTGGCATGTTGATGGAGATGCTGAAGATGATGAAGATGTTGCTCGTGTGAACGCCGGATCAGGTTCACACAGCCTCGACGCCCCCTACCTGGCGCGCCAAAGATGTCGGGGAGGCTGATCGGACCCATGTACACCTATGGGACCGGCGGACCGAGTCCCTTTTGGTTCGGAGGGGGGCGGAGATCGCACGAAGAGCGGATCGAGGTGAAGCACACGAGCAGTTTACCCAGCTTCGGAGCTCTCCGGAGAGATAATACTCCTACTGCTGCTTGTCTGATTGTATTGTGTTCTTGCTAGGGAGCGATGAGAGCTACAAGACCTAGCGTGAGTGTTCTCTGGTTACGTATGAGTCGAACGGACCCGAACCCCCTCTACGTTGCGCATGGGCCTCCTTTTATATGCTCAAGGGGTCTCGACGGTGGCAACATAGAGGAGGGTACAAATGGAAAAACAGTAGTTGGTACACCTACTTGTACAAAGGTACAGTGTACCCTACCTAACCCCGACGGCAAGGGACAAAGCATTAAATGCCCGTCACAGCCGCTAAACAAAGGCAACAGGGACCGTCAGGAGCGCCACCGTTCGCCATGATGGCAAGCTTGTCAGCGCCGCTTATCGCTGCTCCCCGCTGGCCGCACAGCCTCATGACACGCACGCATGGAATGGTCCCATGGCGACACGTTAGTGGATGAGCTGGAGCGGAGATGAAGAGAGGTTACTGCGCGGCAAGTGCCTTGCCGCGGCTGAATCCTTGTCGCGTCCGGAGGCTTGTCGCCCTCCGAGCCTTTCCGGCAAGCTCCTCTTGCCGGGGTCTTGTCTTCTGTGTGCCTTGAGTGGCCTTCCCGGCAAGCTCCTCTTGCCGGGGCCTTGTCTTCTTGGTTAAATACTTTGTTCTTGAATGGCTCCAAAGGAACCACGGAGGATCTTGGCGGTGACCAGGCAAGCCTTGCCGCGGGGTGCTGCAATTGCCCGTGCACGAGTTCGGGATACTAGGGTACCCCTACTCTAGTACATCGACATTCAGTTTGTCCATCAGTCTGGGGGTGGTATGCGGTACTGAACGCCAGTTGAGTTCCCAGAGCTTGTTGTAAGTGATCCCAAAATCGGGAAATAAATTGAGTGCCTCTGTCTGATATTATTGTCTTTGGAACTCCATGTAAGCAGATGATGCGGGAGAGATAAAGCCTGGCAAGCTTCTGAGTGGTGTGGGTTGTCTTCACAGGGATGAAGTGTGCTACTTTAGTCAGTCTATTAGTGATGACCCATATGGCATCATTTCTGTGCCGTGACTGAGGTAGCCCAACAATAAAATCCATTCCAATCTCGTCCCATTTCCACTCGGGTATTTTATTTGGCTGTAAAAGTCCGGCAGGTTACTGGTGCTCGGCCCAACATGCGATGAACGTGGCTATGTCCCTTTTTAGACCGTGCCACCAATATTTTTCTTGAATATCCTTGTACATTTTTGTCCCTCCAGGATGGATTGAATACGGGGCGGTGTGGCCTTCAGCTAAGATCTGATGTTTAAGGTCCTTGACATTTGGTACGCAAAGTCTATCTCCATACCACAATATTCCTTGCTTATCAATAACGAACTCTGAGGCCTTGCCCAAACTCACCTTTCGTTTTATGCCTTCAATGCTGGGGTGTCCATGCTGAGCCTCTTTAATCTTTTCTATCAAGGTAGGCTGCATTTCTAAATTTGACACACTGCCTTGGGTGACCACCATCAAGTTGAGCTTAGCAAACTCTGCCGAAATTCAGGTCTCGGGTTTTTGTAGGTCGTAAATGCGTTTGGGCTAGGGTTCCGACTTAGAGCGTCGCCACTACATTTGCTTTTCCTGGATGGTAGTGGATTCCAACGTCATAATCCTTCACTAATTCCAACCAGCGTCGTTGCCGTAAATTCAGTTCGGTTGTGTGAAAATATACTTGAGGCTCTTATGGTCCGTGTATATTTCACAACGATTTCAAGCAAAAAGTGCCTCCATTCCTTGAGTGCATGAATAATCGCTTCTAACTCCAGTGTCATGAGTAGGATAATTTTCCTCATGCTTGCGAAGTTATACGAGACATATGCGACTACCTTGCCTTCTTGCATCAACACGCATCCGAGGCCCTTAGGGATGCGCCGTATCACACTTCAAAAAATTTGTGTATGTCTGGCACAATTAATACTGGTGTTGTCGTTAATTTCCTTTTTAAATCTTGGAAACTTTTCTCGCAAGCTTCCGTCCATTCAAACTTCTTGTCCTTCTTGAGTAGCTGCGTCATTGGCTTTGCTATGGTGGAGAATCCTTCAATAAATCTTCGGTAGTATCCTGCCATTCCCAAGAAACTTCGTACGTCCGTTACGCTGGCTGGTGGTTTCCAGCCAAGTACGGCCTTGACTTTTTCCGGGTCTACGGCAATACCTTCTTGGGTTAGTACGTGGCCCAGAAAACCTACTTGCCTTAGCCAAAATTCACACTTGCTGAATTTAGCGTACAATTGATGTTTCCTGCGCTCCCCTAGTACAATTCGGAGATGTTCAGTGTGCTCTTCTGGTGTCTTGGAGTATATCAGAATATCGTCGATAAATACCACAACAAACTTGTCCATAAATTTCATAAATACTTTGTTCATGAGGTGAACAAAATATGCGGGGCGTTCGTTAGTCCAAATGGCATTACGGTGAACTCATATCATCCGTATCTGGAGGTGAATGACGTCTTGGGAATATCTTCTGTCCGTACCTTTAATTGATGGTATCCCGACATCAAGTCAATTTTTGAGAATACCTTGGCCTGAGCGAGCTGATCAAATAAATCATTTATCCGTGGCATCGGGTATTTGTTCTTGATTGTGACCATGTTAAGCGCTCGATAGTCTATGCACAATCTCAGTGTTCCATCCTTCTTTTTGGCAAATAAAATTGGTGAACCCCAAGGTGAGGAGCTGGCTCGTATATATCATTTGTCCAGTAATTCTTTTATTTGCTTCTTCAGTTCTACCAATTCGGATGGTGCCATTCTGTATGGTTTCTTGTATATGGGGGCGGTTTCGGGTGCTAGCTCAATGCTGAATTTTATCTCTCAGTCTGGTGGCATGCCAGGTAGTTCTTCGGGAAATACGTCTGGAAATTCACACACTACTGGAACCTTGCTTAATTCAGAAATATCCACCTTGTTCAATCTCAGTTGTCGGGGTATTTTTCTTTCTTTGGTCGAAACTTTTATTGTCTTCCCGTGGTGGTGGGTGAGAATTACGGTCCGGTTGAAGCAGTCAATAAAACCTTTGTTGGTGGTTAACCAATCCATCCCTAAGATGGCATCCAGTCCTTTATTTTCCAACACAATAAGATTGGCGTGAAACTTCAACCCTTCAAACTCAATAACCACACCTTGGCAATAACTCTGGTAACTTGCTTAATCCCAGGGGACTTGACGATCATAGATTTTTTCAAGGGAAGCATCGAAAAATTATTTTGCAAGGCAAAACTTTTCGAAATGAATGAGTGAGAAGCTCCAGAATCAAACAAAACCATGGCAGGTATTGTGTTGACAGGAAACGTGCCGAGTACGATATCTGGGGCATTATGTGCTTCCTCTTTGGTCACGTGGTTCAGATGACCCTTCCTGTGGTTGTTATTTGGGTTGAAATTGTTGCGCTTTGGCGCCGAATTATTGCCTCCGTTGTTCGGCTTTGGGGTCGAGTTCCTTGGCTTGGGGCACTGCTTGGCATAGTGCCCTTCTTCTCCACAAGCGTAGCAAGTAACGCCTGGGCGGTATGTGAACTCCTTGTCCCTTGCATGAAAATTCTTGATTGGGCGTGAGACGTTTGTTGTGGGTTTGGGTGGCCCACCTTTCTGAAAATCTGTCCTGCTGCGGTGGTTGCGAGCATGATTAGTCTGGTCCCTTTTTCGCTTGCGGAAATCTTCCAAGCTGCGTCTCTCATTTTCCAAAGTAATGGCCTTATCCACCAGCGTTTTAAAATCTGGGAAGGTGTGCACAACCAGCTGGCATTTAAGTGCGGGCGCCAAACCGTCTAGGAATTTTTCCATCTTCTTGCTTTCAGACATACGCTCCTCGTTGGCGTAGCGAGACAATAGAGTAAACTGACCATTGTATTCTGACACCGTCATTGTCCTTTGCTTGAGGTCATCAAATTCTCTCTTTTTGATCTTCATAAGACTCTTAGGAATATGTGCCCCACGAAAGCCTTCTTTGAACTCCTCCCAGGTTATATTATTTTCGTTGGGGTGCATGTGTAGGAAATTTTCCCACCATGATGCAGCTGCTCCAGTGAGATAGTGCGGTGCATATAGCACTTTCTCAAGATCTGAACACTGGGCAATAATTAATTTTCTTTCCATGTCTCAAGCCAGTCCTCGGCCTCAAGAGGTTTGTCAAGATGAGAAAATGTTTGAGGACGCGTCTTCTGTAGCTCGAGATAACTTTGATTGCTGCCGACATCGTCCACGGTGATTTCCCATATTGATGATGTGGTTCATCATTTCCTGATGTTGTTGCTGACTCTGCTCGTAAAGACGGCACATTTGGGAAAGTGTTGTTTCACTGTCCTGTTGACTTGACTGCCCCTGTGTGAAATTGTTGCTTGGTTGTGTGCCATAATTTTCCTCTGGCGGAGTTGGCATGGAGCGCGTCCAAGGACGAGACATTTTTCACTCTGGGGATATATTTTGTAAAACTCATAAGAAAAGAAATTGAGTCGCAAAAGTCAATAAATTCATGAAGATGGAAAAAGTCTTAAATGCTCCAAGACTATTTAAGAGAATAAACGTTTGCGCATGGAGAAGGACTGCTCATTACATATCTTACACGGAAGCAGTAATTATACAATACATCACTCAGGATATGCGTACATATACCTGACATGTTATTTAGGCCAGTGCACTTCTCCCAGTTCCTACATGATGCGCAAACAAGCTACTTCTCACAGCCTATGTACACATAAACATATCGTACAAGTCGGTACATCACATGGCGGCTAAGCGTACTCAGTCGGAGATGGTAAGGATTTTCCTTGGCCTGCCGAGGGTGAGGCGCAGTGAGGCTGGGGACTCAACCTCCTCCTCGCTAATAGGCTCCAGACGTGAAGTGCTGCGCGGAGTTGGTGGAACAGGCGCCCTATGCGGGACAACACAAACATGAGTGGGCGCAAGGGGTGGTGCAGAACGAACTGGAGTAGGCGCAATGACTTGGCTGAACTCCTCAGTGGTAGGCAGGCGATGAGTAGTGGCGAGAGTAGTAGGTGCAAAAGATGCCGATGACGAGACGAAAGTCAGTGGCGGTGCGGTGCGCAGGAGCTCCCTCCTGTTGGCAGCACAACCATGGACTGAGTCCATGCGGGCAGCCACAAGGTCGTCCACCAGGTTGTCGAAGGCTGCCTCCAGAGCCCGGAGATACTCGATAAGCATCTCAAAAGCCTCGTCTTGTTCTCCTCTGGGGCAAGAGAACGCCAGTGACGGTGTATGGCACGTTACATGGAAGGTAGCGGTAACGACGAAGTCTTCATCGAAGGAAGGACATCCACGAGACGAGTTATCGCCTCACGGGCTGCCATCTGCATCGCATGCTTCTCCGTAGGCATGGCTCTCCCAAGAACCGTAAACGGGCGTAACTCAACACGCCCTCCCTTGAATTGCACCTCGCCTGGTGCATGGTTAGACTGTCGTTGACCTTGTGCCGAGAGAGTGCAAAGGCTGGCGCCTGAGATGGCCCCATCGCGACTTGGACGATGAACAAGAGAAGCTTGATGAACCCATCGGGCATGTTGGCGAACATCTGTGACTCGCAATCGTTGCCACCATCTACAAAGTAGGCCAAATTTCGAGTGGTCAGGTCATAAATTTATGCCGTTGTCAGAAAATGACTACATTGCAGAAATAAATAATAAGCTCTATTAAGCTAATAACCGATTAGCAATCGCACCTAGTGGCTTCCTACAGTCAGCCTGGCTCTGGTACCAAGCTTGTCACGACCGGTTTTCCAATAAAAAGCTTATTGCGAAACCGACCTTTTGAGTCCAGTATGAGGAAAAATCCTCCTGACTGGTAGACAAAATCTTGATACAATAAGCCAGTAGCATTAGAATATATTATAGGGTCAAGTTGGGGTGCTCAACCATTTATTACAAGCACGCCAATAATTATACATAATGGCGGATATGACACAATGGAGTGGTGGCATACTACTGACTCGAGGTAAAGTGGTGGTGGAATAACACAGTGGAGTGGATAACATGACTCCTACCTTTGGCGGCTCATCGAAAGCGCCGAGGTGAGGCTCGATGAATTTATTTGGGTAGTGGAAGCGGAAGTAACATAGTGACCAATCCAGGTCGCACGAGACTGACCGGGATTCCTCTAGGCGTCGGACTCGCTATCGAACTCTTCATCCATGAGATCGCCTTTCACGACATCTGGCCAAATCAACAAGCCAGGTGAGTACTTTGAAAGTACTCGCAAGACAGTTCGGACATAAGATATAACAAATGCATGCATGCATGAATGCGTCATGACCAATTAGTATGGTACATCCAAATGAGGAAGTAATACGACATTAATTAGTAAGAAGAAAGGCAAGTGGTAGTAAAAATAACTGGAAACCGATCAGATTATGCAGGCGGCGCCTCGAAGGGTGAACAAGTAAATAAATCATGCCACGATCGAGCGTCTGGCGACACCACATAAAGGGCTTATGTTAAAAATAAAAGACATGCGTGCCCGCGATCGGACGTCGGGCGACATCACGTAAAGGGCTTATATTAAAAGTAAATGACAACAATGCCGCAGTCGGACGTCGGAGCGACATCGCAGAAAGGGCTTATAACAAAAGTAAATAATAACAATGCCGCAGTCGGACGTCTGAGCGACATCACAGAAAGGGCTTATAACAAAAGTAAATAATAACAATGCCGCAGTCGGACGTGTGAGCGACATCGCAGAAAGGGCTTATATCAAAAATAGTAACAATGCCGCAGTCGGACGTCTGAGCGACATCGCAGTAAAGGGCTTAAATCAAAAGTAAATAATAACAATGCCACGCCGGACGTCCCGAGCGACATCGCAGAAAGGGCTTATATCAAAAGTAAATAATAACAATGCCACAGTCGGACGTCTGAGCGACATCGCAGAAAGGGCTTGAAATTCACTTTTCATATCGGTTAACTTGCAAGAAATAGTGCTCATAGGAAAATATTCAACACATGATAATAAACGGGTTAGTCCATCCACAGGAAATAAACATTTAACACTCATGTGGTTCTCAGGAGTTTCTGTCACCGAGACTGACACTTGACAAGATAAGATGAACACAACACTTGGACATGGATAAGATGATTTCAAGGATTATTGACTCTGCAGAGTTTGTACTAAAATTATCCACAGCCAACGGATTTCCGTAGTCACAAAGGACTAGTTCCGTTTACGGTATTTTGGAGGAAACACAGCTAACCAGTACACACCCATCCCACCTTACGTTGCCAGGAATCACCCTGAACAGCGTTCAAGAAAAACTTTGAGACGGGGAGATCACAATCTCGAATAGCATGGGATCAAATTTATATCTGGCGCTCTAAGGGTGCCCCCTCTCGGTCCCAACCGGAAACACCCATGCCCCGACCGGATGATAGGCTTTAATCCAGGGCCATGGAACCCTCATCCCGGCCTCTCGATTTGGTGTGTACCGTAAAGCGGTTTGCAACTTACTAAGCGGTATCCCTTATGGAAAACATGTGGTAGCACGGAAGGGAAAAGCGGATGGGAACTGGATTGATTCATGTTGACCTTTGGGTCAAATGTAAGGCGGCATGCTACAACACTGCCATCTTACCCATTCTCATGCCATCTCATGGCCATGCAAACTCACATCCAACAACTCATGGATTATCGAAATCCACTTGTCTCCACTTTGCATGTAATATGACATTCATCGAGATGCTTCAAAAACATGCCATGGAACTACTTAATGCAAACATACCAAGACACTCGTCATATCAAACGTTCAGACATGCTTTCCTGGTTCGGAGTAGTCGGGGCCTAGCTCGGTGAAGTTTGCTGTTCCGTCACCTCCTTCGGTATCTACGGTATACAAAAATACATGCGCTACCGTAAATACCAGGAGGTGTATAAAAATATACCAAATATTTTTCAAATAAATCTGATAAAAACTAGACAAAATTTTGAAGAGGGCAGAAAAAGAATCACTCAAAAATCCTTTTCTGTTTAAAAGTTATAAGTGTTTTGGTCCAAGGACCTTTCTCCAATGAAACAGAAACTTCCCAGGGGGCTAAGCAGAAAAGTCCAGAAAACGATTCAGACTGGAAAGCGCATTTTCCCAGAATACGCTTTTAGAAAACAGTTCGTTTAAAACAGATGAGAGACTGACAAAGGGTCCCACCCGTCAGGTTTGAAAATTTAAAAGGGGGAGACGGAGCTCGTCGGCGCCCGAGAGCTGCGGTGGTCGCCGACGGCGATCCACGGCGAGGCAGGGGGGTCGGGTGGTACCTCCGTGCTCAGTGCATAATTCCGCGTCGGTGGGTGGTGGTGGTGGTCTGGCGAGCACCACGTCGACGGCGGCCCTTGCTCCGGCGGACGACGGTCCGGGTGGAGTTTGATCTCGCCGGAGAGTGCTGCGAAGGGCAAATTGAAGTGGGGGTTAGACTCCTGGGTGCTAGAGGGGATTGCTGACGAGGTTTGGGTGCCGGGGACGGCCTCACCGGAGTGAATCAAGGTGGAGGCCGAGGCGGAACGGGGCGGCCGGAGTTGGGGGAGGAGACCTCCTCGAGGTCCTCCTAGTGGCCTGGCGGAGTGTTGGTGAGGTGCAGGGATGGTGTGTGCTCGAGGGCGAGCTCGGGGCCCCTTTTTATAGGCGATCCGAGGTGATGTCCGTGAACGGAGTTCTCCGGCGAAGGTTACGGTGGCGCAGGGCTTGGTCGGGGTGGTTCTACGGTTGAGCATCATCGTGGAGGTCCACTGGCTCCATTTAGGCACTAAACGGGCTTGGATTAGAAGCTTTGGGGGGTTGTGGAACGGGCGGCGCGGGCCTGGCTGGCCAGAGGGCGTGCCTGTGCTTGCCCGCCACGGGCGACGGCAGCCGCGGGAGTGCGCTGGCATGCATGAGCCACGCGGAGGGCCTGGGAGCGATGGGCGGCGCCGGGTGGCGTGGCGAGCAGGCTCAGGCCCTCGCTGGCCGCCACGGGTGGCGCAGCCACCACAAAAACCGCCAACGCCGGTGAGGCTCGCCGCCACCGATGCCTGCGTCCGTCCAAGGAGGCGTGCGGCGCCTCGGCCAGGGAGGAGGGGTCGTGCACAATGCGCCAGGGCGTACTGTTGACATGTGACCGGACTCTGACGACGCTGAACTTTCTGAAACTCTGAATTTCTTTGAAAGAGCAATGTAACAGTGCAGGCCAGGTGTTCGACAGAATGATTTTGGCATGAGGGGATTTTTCCTTGAGATGATTTTTGGTGGAGTGGCCTCTCATTGCAACTGGGGGTTGCCTGAATTTTGGTGAAATTTTTGGAGAAGAGGAGATATGAATTTCACCAAATTTGACAAATCTGGTCCAAACTTGCGTGTTGAAACTTGAAAATTTTGAAAAGAAGAAGAGTGGATCTTGATGGTTCTAGGTTGTGGGTGCTAGGGACTATCCAGCGGAGTTAGTTTGAGATCAAAGTTCAAAGGCAATTAGGTACTTGCTTTGCAAATCACCTAGGCTCAAAATAATGGACATAATTGTTTTGGGGAAAGAATTAAATGAAATAAAATCCAAAAATAAGTTGGACTTGTTGGGACAGAATATTTGGATTGCCCCAAAGTGGAAGGAGGGGTTTTGGGAAGATTTACCACATGAGGCATGGTAAAACCATGGGTGGTTTCAAAATAAGAGAAGACCCAAAACTCCTAGGGTTTTCTTTTAAAAGAAAATAAAACCCAAAAAAAATTTGAGAAGGGGAGAATCAGAAGAAAGGTTTTTAATAACCAACACCAGAGTTGAAGAAGGTGCCAAAATAAAATTCTTTTCCAAAGGGAAAAGTTTTGATAGAGAGATTTTTGGAAGGGTTTAAATGACCTTCTTCAAAACCAACAAGGTTTTTGTTGAAAACCAAACAATTTTTTTTTGGAGTTTCACATAGGTAGAGGGCGAGATCTCCGCGCGCACCCCAGTGTTCAACCTAGAGGGTCTGCCGGAACCCGAAATCCGACATTTGGCGCGCCAGGTAGGGGTGCGCCGGAATTCGTCTTCCGCCGCCCTGTTCTTCACCGACCACCGCATCCATGTCAGACGCTCGTCGGGCCCGCGCCGAGCACCGAGCCGCTCTCGCTTCCCGCGTCGCCCAGACGGCCCCCGTCGACGGCAGCCCCCGCCGTTCCTCGTTGCCTGCCGTCAACGCCGCCACCGGCCCGGCGAGGAACGAGCAGCAAGCATCGTCCCAGCATCCGTCCGTGAGGCGAGACGGCCGCACCGCCACTCCTTCACTCGCCCCAGCTGGCTCTTCGTCTCGCGCTCCAGCGCTTCATGGAGGCTCGAGCTGCGCTCATCGCGGCAAACGAGCTCCTGCGCTACCGTCTGTCGATGACGTCTCACGAAGAGTGGCTCGGCCGCTCTCCGAAGCTTCGTCCGCACCGCGAGGCTCCCCATGGCGTCCCTTCTTGCTTTGCCGCGCCCGCCTGCGGGCGATGAAGCTCCGGGGGCGCCTCAGCCGCCTCCCCCTCAAGAAGGTGCCTTGGCCCCAAGGCGTGTAGCCCCTGGGCGGAACCTGCTCCATCCGGCGCCAGCGCAGCAAGAGCAGAGCTGCCAAGAGGTCCCTCGCCCCCAAGGAGCTGCCCGGGTGCTCCCTGCACCGGCTCGTCACGACCACGCCTCGCTTCCAAAGACGCCAAAGACCCCGCTGCTCCGGGCCGCGCATGGGGACCCGCAAGACCAGGCTCTTCATCACCAAAGGCCTCCTGTGGCCACAGTAGGCTGTCGTGCCTTCACCATCGAAGCCGCAGCATCGCTGCGGGCTCGCAAGTTCAAGCCGGACCTGCCTCCTCGCCACGACGGCCAGCACGGCCGACCCTGCGGAGTTCCTCCAGCTCTACGAGCTAGGCATCGAAGCCGCCAACAGGGACGAGAAGGTCATGGCGAACTGGTTTCCCATGGCACTCAAGGATGGAGCCCACACCTGGCTCCTGGCATGATTTCCTCGTGGGACAAGATGCGCACCCACTTCATCGCCAACTTCCAAGGTACTCGCGACCGGCCTCCTGCCGTGAGCGACATGCGCCGCATCAAGCAGCAACCAGGGGAGACCCTGTAGAAGTACATCCAGCGCTTCAACAACGCACGCCTCAAGATTCCCAAGGTGACCGAGGAGGCCATCATCTCTGCCTTCTCCGACGGTGTGCGTGACGTCAAGATGAAGGAGGAGCTGGCGATGCATGAAGATCTGTGCACTTCCTTGGAGCTATTCAACTTGGCGACCCGCGCGCCAGGCTGAGGAAGGGCGCCTTTCCCTCCTCGAGCTGCCGGCCGCAGACCGGAAGAGAAGAAATCCAAGGCCAAGGGCGTGAAGTGCAAGGGGGCTGCCGTGCTCATGGCGAGAACCCGGACACCAAGTGGGCAAAGATCAGCCCGAGTCTTCCAAGGGCAGCCGGTACTGTGTGTACCACGACCTCCACACCCACAACACCAACGAATGTCAAGAGCTCCGGGCCGTGCGAGAAGGGAGGATCGGCCGATGCCCCGACCGCAACGATCGAGGCTACGGCCGAGGAGGAGGAAGGAACGCAGGACGCTGGGAAGACCATGGCCTCGCCAAGGGTGGCGCGACCGACCTCGCGAGGATCGCTGGCAGGATCAGCCTCGCGAGGGAGACTGGAGGGATCAGCCTCGCGAGGATCGTCCGCAAGGAAACGCAGGCCTCCCTCCTCTGCCACCGCAGCCAAGGAGAAATGAGGACCATCATTAGGACGAGGGGGCTGGGGGCTTCCAGGAGCCGCGCGCGATCGCTTGCATCCTGGGCGGAGCTCAAGCCCCAGCCTCCCAACGCATCTTCAAGCAGTTCGCCCGCGAAGTGAATGCATTCCTCCCCAAGCTCGAAGCCACGCGCCCTCTCAGGTGGTCGGCAGACGCCATCACGTTCAGCTCGGCGGATCAGCTCAAGTGCGCAGCCACAACCGAGTCCTCCGATGCTTTGTTCCCCAATCATCAGCGAACGTGCAAGTCACGGGACCCTCATCGACGGCGGAGCAGGGCTCAACGTCCCCGTCTGTAGAGACATTCAACAATCTCCAAGTGCCTTACAATCAGCTTCAGCCAACCAAGCCTTTCTTCGAGTCACCGATGGCTCCACGGTTCCGATTAGGCAGGTCCGCCTCCTGTCACCTTCGGAGCGCTGACAACCATCAGACCGAGCTCATCGACTTTGATGTCGCCCACATTCGCCTGCCATACAATGCCATCCTCGGGTACCCAGCTCTGGCCAAGTTCATGGCCGTGACTCATCACGGCTACAACGTCCTCAAGATGTCAGGGAGTGGCAGAGTCATCACGGTGCCTTGTGAAGAGAGAGACACAGTGTGCTCCCTGGAGCGAGCCTTTCAAGCCGCATCACTTGAAGACCCAGATCGCAGGAGCGTGAGGCTCCCTGAGACCGCCCCCAAGAAGAAGAATACATCGCCAGGCCCGACCCCTCGGGAGGCAGGCCCCTCAGGGTCCGCGCCTGCTCAGGGGGCACCTCCTTCTGTCGCATAGGAAGGCGCGCCCGGCGCCCTCCTCAAGCAAGGCTCGGAGGCTCTCCCGAGGGCCACCGACCTTGCTAAGGTCACGAGGGAGGCGCTTGGGCACCACTTGGAGGCGTGCTTCAAAGCACGCTTTCCCTCGTGAAGGAGCAAGGCAAGGAGGGCCAAACCCTCAGGAGTTTGTCAGTCAGATCATGCAGGAGTTGCAGGAGTCAAGAGTCATGAGTGGCAGCCGCCGCTTACCCACCGTAGCTCCCCCTCCAGGCGAGGATGGTGGGCTGCGTGTCTACATCGACATCCGAGGGCTGAACCGAGCCGCCTCTCAGGAGCGCTTCGGGCCCTCACACGTGGGGCCCTGCGAAGGCCCACCCCACAGCTACGTTCGCATGTCCTACGGCCTGCCGAACGCGGCCGCCACGTACCAGCGCCTCGTGAGGAGGATCCTGGAGGCTCAACAGGCCAGGCGTTCCGCAGTCCTGGCGGAGATGGAGATGGTCCACGAGGAGCCACCAGCGCCTCCGGAGCCTCCCGAGGCTCCTGGGCCTGGGGGCTCGTGAAGATCGGCTTCCGCAGCCCACGACGACCGCTACTTCAACATCCTTTCGTCTTCAACGTTATCAGGTGACATCCTTCAAGTTTCATTTCCAGCTGGGAGCGCCCCCCCAGGGCTGCATTATTCCCAGACCGTGTGGGTCTGTCCCTGCGGCGTGTATCCCCTTTTACTTCATGTTCCTAGCTTACCTTGTTGGGGGCGCCCCTCGGGCTACATCATCCCCAAGTCACTCGGGCCAGACCCAGCGGCATGTACCCCTCTTGCGTTTATTTCGGGTCATGCGTTCGACCCATCATGATTGTTATTTGATGCCTGTCCATGGCACCCCTTCTTCCTTCATGTCGGCCGCTTGCACGTTAAAGGGGGGGTACCTGAGCATCACGACTCAGGGCTCCTACTGGCTCTCCAACCCTCACCCTCTGGCCTTGTCCACGACATCACGACCTGGCATACCAGCGACGGCTGAGACCAGCTCGAGGGCCGGGACCGAGGACGTAGAGAGTCGGCATCTAACCAAATTTGCAGGAACACATCACAAGTTAAGGCCCAGTGTCAGGCGCAACCTGCCTTGAGGTAGGGCCCCGTGAGTCCCGCGCTGGCTCACGGGTGCCCAGATACACCTCGTCAGGCCCTACCGTGCCAGCCACATGCCGTATGGCGGGCTATACACGCCCCGGGGGCTCCTCCCGGAGGGGAGCCCCCTCCCACGCACCAGTGGAAGCACCATGATCCGCGCTGGCTGACGACACTGCCGAGGAGCGGCTATGCCCGTACACATACGGAAGCGCTATGCTCTGTGCTGGTGATAAACAACTGAGGGTGCCCCCCGGCCGCATCAACCTCAGGGAGCCCAGAGCTCAGTGTCTGGCCTCATCGCAACGCCTCCCCTCGGGAGTGCCGCGCGAGGGGGCTGGGCATGGGGGCTACGCCTGGGTCACGCCCAGACGCACGCCACCTAGCCAGGCCCCTCGGGCCTGGTTCGTCGCACGTCTCTCCCCGAGCGGAGCCAAGGTACGAAGGCCGTTTGAACGTCAAGGGGGACTCCTGAGCATCGCGACTCAGGAGCCTAACTGGTCATGTAGCCCCTCACTCCTTAGTTCCGAAAGGCTAACGGCGGTTGAGGTATGCGCGGGGCCGGGCTCTGCAGATGTAGAATGGTAGATTCACCCACACATCTCACCTCCCTACTTGCTGTTCGCGCTCCAAGGGGGACTCTTGAGCATCGCGACTCAGGAGCCTAACTTGTCACATAGCCCCTCACTCCTTGGTCCCGTCCTGGTTTCCGGTCGGGGCTAACAGCGGCTGAGGTATCTTGTGAGGGCCGGGCTCTGCCGGCGTAGAACATAAGCAAGTAGGAAGGAAAAGCGCAAATCTCAAGGAATTCAAAAGCAAATATTACAGTCCATAACTGTTATCACAACACCAAACGCAAGTTTAAACGCCTCCCCAAGGCATGATGCATGTTGCAGGAAGCAGAACAGGAGCCACAACGGAGTCACTTGTCGATGACGGAGCTGCGCCGAGCAGGTTCGCCTCGTGAAGCCCCAGGACCGGCAGCGCCTCGCTTCGGCTTGGTGCTGAAGGCCCGGAACTTCGACAGCAGAGCCTCCGCTCGACCCTTCACGGCCTCAGCAGCGGCAGTGGCAAGCTCGCCGCTCGCTGGCTCCAGCAGGCTGTCGAGGTCAACGTCGGGATCGCGAAGGTAGACGTGGGTAAGGACCCGCGTCAGCGCTGCAGAACATAGGACACGCGCCTCGGCCTCAGCCGTAGGGCCAAGGCCAAGGGTGACATCTTCAAGAGCGCGGATCGGGAAGGGAAGTAGCTTGGCAGGGCCGTCCTCGGCGCCGGCCAGCGGGCTTTCCAGGCCGCTGTCGTAAAGCGACCTCAGCAAGGTGCGAGCCTTCACCTCCATCTCCGTGAAGGCCTCGCGGTCCTCGGCAAGAACCCGCGCCTTGCCGTCCAGCTCGACCTTCTTCGCCTCCAACTCCTGCTCCAGCGCACCCAGGCGGTCACGGCGCTTCTTAAGCTTGGCGTCCCGGTCCTTGGCGGCCGCCTCGCGAGCCTTCATGTCTTCCTCCTTCTCTTGGCTAATGCGGGCCTCCTTGGCAAGCTGGTCCCGCAGGCCCTGCAGCTCGCTCTCCAGCGCCTTGCAGCGACCTCGGACATTGGCCACCTCCCCCAAGGCGGCATCGCGAGTAGCCTTCGCCCCAAGGACGGCCTGCTTCTCCTTGTCGCAAGCCATCGAGACCTGAACCAGCGCCGCCGAATCGAAGCGTCAGAGCGAATCCAGCCAGAGGCCAGCTCCAAGCACCCGGCCACCAAGCGAGGGTCGGTGCCTAGAAGATCTTGCCGCAGCCGGTCCAATTCAGCAGCAGCACGATCCAGGACAGTGAGAGGAGTCGGAGAGACAGCAGTTGGTGGAGTAGGAGGAGAGGACGGCAGCGTAACCCACAAGATCTCGAGGCGGAACCTGCTGCGCCCCAACAGTTGTGGCGGGGGCATCAGGCAAGGATACCTCAGGAGTCGCTTGGGCCATGGGGGCTGAGCTCGCACCAGCCAACTCCGCCAGGCCTCGCGAGGATGACCGGGCAAGAGAGGCCCGTGTCTTGCCGCCACCTTCTTTCGCGGGAAGAGGCGCTGCCCCAGACGGAGCCTCAGGAGCTCCCTTCAAACTAGCCGCGCCAGCTCAGCCAAGGGATACAGATATCAAGCCTCAATGACAAAACAAGGAATAAAACAAGAATCAAGCACTTATCGGGTCATCGTCATGAAGCTCGAGCAACCTCCGGCCGTACTTGAAGCCCGAGAGCCGGCTGCAGGGATCAGCCTCAAGAGGCCCGGGAGCAGGAGGCACGTCTGCAGATCGCCTTGGAGCCTGGGCAGACCCGCGGGGGACCAGCCAAGTCCTGTCCTTTTTCAGGATCGGGGGCAAGCTCTCGCCGCCCCGCTCGTCGCCATCCTCGTCGTCGTCGCTCGGCAAGAGGCGGAGAGCGCTGGACCTGCGCCGGGGGAGGGGCGCTCTCGACTCCCCATCGGTCGCCATGGAGTCAGGCCCCGCTTCCCGCTCCTCTTCCTCCTCTTCGTTGGAGTCGCTGGAGGACACGTTCACCGTCGCCAGGGCCGCCGGGTCCTCGAGAACCTCCGCGGGCACGGGCCCGTCCCCATTGAAGACGGGCATGGATTCCACCGCCTGCTCCCAATCATCTCGAAGGAACAGGGGCACAGGAGAGCCCTCCAGCCTCACCACGTCTCCCCCGACCAAAGATTTGAGGACTGCAGCCAGATCTTCGTCAGCCAAGATTGCGGGGCTCGGGCGGGGCCTCCACAGCGGAAGCGAGTACTGATGAAGCGGGGCCACCTGATGCTCCAGGAACTCCCTCAGGAGCGACGCACCAGTCAGCTTCGCCGCCGCCATGTTGCTCGGCCGCAGATCCGCGTCCATCTTCTCCAGCATCGACTTCGCGTGGGGATCCACAAGTTCCACGCGAGACCAATCGTCGGAGGTCGTGGGGGTGCTCCGTGGGCAGAATCAGCCGAGGGTGGTTGCACCCAGCATCTACCATGACCCACTTGCTCCTGAAGCCCTCAATCCTCTTCCCAGGCTTCGAGATGGCGTTGGAGCTGCCATACGCGACAAAGCTCGCGCACGCGGAGATGGGACCGCGAGAGGTCCGGAGGGAGAAGTAGTGGCGCAGCAAGGCCACTGAGGGCTGCACCCCGACGTGAGCCTCACAATAGTAGGCGAAGATCGCCAGAAGAAGTACAGAGTTGGGGTGGAGGTGCAGAGCCTGTAGTTTGTAATGGCGGAGGATGAGAAGAAGAACTTCGAAAAGGGAGGCACCAGACCGGCAGCAATGGCGCCACGAAGAGCGGATAGAAGGTGCTTCCTTGGCCCTCGGAAGGGCGGAGCCAGCCTTGAACACCTCTCGCCCGTCGATGCCTTGCGCCACCACCATCCGGTGCACCCGGCAAGGCCCTCCTCCGAAACATTGGGAGAGTCCAAGGCGGCTGAGTACCAAGCTCCGGCCGGGGTCTGGCGAGGCGCCATGTCTTGCTAGGGCACGCGGTCGAAGTAGATCTGGAGATTTCAGAGGCAGGAAGGAAAGCGCAAGAAAGGGGATCTGGGCAATAACCGGAGGAGACGAGGGAAGCAAAGCCTAGACAGACGCCGCTCTTTTGTCAATTCGCGCACTTGCTAAGGCGCCCACATCCAATCAACCGCCACGCGGCGCCCAAGGCCGCAGGCTGTTAGGGCCCGTGGCGCTTCACACTTGCCACTTCGCTTCTCTACTCAGCCAAGTCCAGGCACGCCTTGGGCCCGGGGGCTACTGTCGGCGTTCTGGGAACGGGATCCCAGACTTGCACACTGCGGCTGCGCGGCGTGGCTCAAGGGGTGGCCTAGCACGGCCCATCTTCATCAAGACAAGCTCAAGACCCTCGCGAGGGGCCAAGCCTCATGGGCGGACGACAGAAGCTTCTCGAGCATGCCTCGTCAGTGGCTCGCGAGGAGGCGGAGAGATCAAGGCGGGTACCTCACGAGGTGCCCATGACGCAAGCCATGACGACCAAGGGTGGGGGCGCCCGGCCAGCGCAGTGTCCTCCTTTCCTCTTTGGTGCAAAGGGAGCAAGCGCAGGCAAGAGTATCAAGCAAAGGCATCCGTTTTGGTGCAACAAGACCAAGACCGTCTCAACGGCAGGAAGGAAGTCATCATGGAGCCCAAGCCGGCGTCACCACCAGCCTTTGATGGCGAGGACCAACTTTAGTCAGGATAAGTGTACTAGATGTTCCCCTTCAAAATGGCCAATTGTTGGCGCCCTTCCCGCTCAATATTTGGGAAGAGGCCCAGGGCCTTTGCCTATAAATAGGACTAGCGACCCACAGGGCAGAGGCATCTAGAGATCTGGATTCAGAGAGGATCGAGCACCTTGAATCAGCAGAGAGAGAGAGAGAGAGAGAGCGACTGAACTCCCCCTATCAGATCATCGCACCATCCAAGAACAGACCCTCGCGAGGTTGTTCTTCCTTGTATTGTTCATCATCAGTCCAAGAGGCAATCCACCACACCACAAACTAGAGTAGGGTATTACACCACAATGGTGGCCCGAACTAGTATAAACCCTGTCTCTCTTGTGTTGTTCCTTTCATAGCTTAGATCTTAGCGAGACGGCGAGGTGCAGGTAGGTAGAGGGCGAGATCTCCGCGCGCACCCCAGTGTTCTAACCTAGAGGGTCTACCGGAACCCGAAATCCGACAGACTCTACTCCCGCGTCTTCCCATCTCCGGCTCGTTGCTGTCCGGGGCCTCGCCGTCGTCCACCACCTTGGATGCGCTCGGCGCGGAGTGGTCAACGTGGTCAACGAATGACACCATCGGAAGTAGACTGTGCATGGAGAGGCTGACAGCTGGGTCCACGGCCGCACGCAAGGAAATGCCTCCTTATTACGCGCAAAATAATGATTCCTCCACCTGACAGCTGGGACCCACCGGAAGGGCCTCTGTATTTCGTGAAAAAACGTTCCCACCGCTGACAGGTCGGACCCACCAGCTATATCTTCGCACACAAGGAAGTGCCTCCTTATCACGCACAAAAAAATGAATACCCCCTGCTAGCTGGGACCCACAATAGTGGGAGGCTGACTTGTGGGCCAACTAAGTTGACGGGGACGGAGGGCTTTGTCAACTTAGTCAATATGAACGATTCTAGCTTCAGTGACCGTACAATGTCCATCCAACGGCCGTAGTGCTTCTTCAACCTCTGGTCTTCTTGCTCCAGCCGCCCAAACCAGCGTCGGTCGTGCCTCGTGCTCCTGCCTCCCATGGCCGGCTGCGATGCCGCGAAGGCCTCATCGCCCCCTACTACTCCCACCGTTGTCCAGGCCATCCCTCTACTCACCCACACCCCCTGTAATTCTGCGGTGACGACAGCCTCACACAGCAGCGAACCAGTGAACCCTCATACTCCTCTACGCATGGGCATCCACTGCCGCATCTTCCCCGGCTCCGCATCATCCCCTTCCTAGGCCTCGCCGTCATCCACCGCCCTGGTGCTCTCGACGCGGCGTGGTCAACGTGGTCAAGGAACAGCTTCCATCGGACGTGGACTGTACGTACGTGGAGAGGCTGACAGCTGGGTCCATGGCCACAGCAAAAAGTGCCCCCTTATTACATGGAAAATAATGATTCCTCCACCTGACAGCAGGGACCCACCGGACGGGCAACCGTATTTCACGAAAAAACGTCCCCCCCCCCCCGACTACTGGGACCTACCAGCTACATCTTCGCATGCAAGGAAGTGCGTCCGGGCAAAAAAACGATTCACCCCACTCACTGCCGGGACCCACCAGCTACATCTTCGCATGCAAGGAAGTGCCTGACAGTTGGGACCCACCTCGTCGAAGCGTACGTAGCGTTGTCATTCTGGTCGCGAACGTCTACGTACATACTGGTCGATGTAGAGGCGTGCACGTGTTGTAGTAGAGGCGCGCACGTAGCATGTACACGTATGTACAGCGGCAGTGTGGAAGAAAGAAAATACGGCCACGTACGTACATACGGGCTGGGTCTTGAAGCCTACTCGCGCATACGTACGGCCAGGGCTCGTGTACATGGCTGGGTCGGAAAGGAGAAACTGCATCGTCGTCGTGTTCATGGGGAGCCAACTAGCTAGGTCGGAACGGAATGTGTCGTCGTGTTCATCGGGAGAGCTTGGACGGAACAGCCGATGGAAACAAGGTCTGGCGTACCGCAGAACGGAGGAAACGGCCTTGTGTTCGACCGACCATGGTCGAAACAGGATCATGTTCATCGGGAGGGGTCTGGCGTACCGCAAAACAGAGGAAACGAACCTCCTACGGTCGAAATGGGGTCCTGTTGATCGGGAGGGGTGTGGCGTACTACAAAACAGAGGAAACAGACTTGTGTTGGAGCGCTACGGTCGAAACGGGGGTCCTGTTCATCGGGAGGGGTGTGGCGTACCGCAAAACAGAGGAAACAGACTTGTGTTGGAGCGCTACGGTTGAAACGGGGTCCTGTTCATCGGGAGGGGTGTGGCGTACCGCAAAACGGGACTCCACGGGATACTGTTCATCTCCACCGTCGACCCCCTCCAGCCTCCATGGGCTACTGTTCATCCACCGTCGACCTCCTCCAACCTCCACTGTGATTGTTCATCCACGGGCTCCTGTTCATCCAGCCTCCACCGCGCGCTACTCCACCTAAGCATCGCTCAACCAGCCCTCTCCACGGGCTCCTGTTCAACCACCCCTCCACGGGATACTATTCATCCAGCCCTCCACCATCTACTGTTCATCCAGCCCTCCACCATCTACTGTTCATCCAGCCCTCCACGGGGTGGTCCTGTTCATCCAGCCCTCCACGGGGTCCTGTTCATCCAGCCCCAACTGGCTCGATCGATCGGGGTCCTGTTCATCCAGAGGCAACACCACGGGGTCCTGTTCATCACCCCACCGGGAACTATTCATCCAACGCCCCCCAAAGAACGCCTTTGTTCATCCAGAGGGAGCATCGATCGGCTTCGATTAGCGGCGGGCGAATCGCTCGATCGGGTTTAGTTAACAGCCATCGATCGATCGCTTGGGTTCAGTAACGCGTAGCCTGCAGCGCAATCGCTCGGGTTTAGTAGGTGAACGCCTCACTCTGGTTCAGTTAGAGCCCAACGCCTCGCACCCACGCACGTGCGTGTACGAGAGAAACGCGCAAACCTCCGTGCATCGCTCGGCCCCGACCACCCACCGTAACCGGGAACACCCCGATATTTTCCTAGCCCTCGCTTCTACCATGGTTTTTTCCGTCATGGACGGCCCAAAGAATGTCATGCAGCTGCATCTCCGGCCCGCCCAGGACGAAAAGCCCATTTTCTGTCATGATTTTTTGTCGTAGAAGTAGGAGCCCACCACAGCTATGATGATACCGGGTTTTGTCACAATTATCGTCATAGAAGTGTCATAAGTATGTGATACGTCTCCAACGTATCTATAATTTATGAAGTATTCATGCTATTATACTATCCTTCTAGGATGTTTTATATGCATTTATATGATATTTTATATGATTTTTGGGACTAACCTATTAACCTAGAGCCAGTGCAGTTGCTTTTCTCCTTGTTTTAGAGTATCATAGAAAAGGAAAACTAAACAGAGTCCAATTGACGTGCCACTTGACGGAGATCATTTTTGGACCAGAAGAAGCCCACGGAGTACCAGAAGCAGGCCAGAAGAGTCCCGGGCTGCCCACAAGGGTGGGGGCGCGCCCCCTGCCTCGTGGACAGCCCGGAGACCCACCTAACGTGAAATCAACGCAAAACTCTTCTATATATACCCAAACTTCCAGAAAGAAACCTATATCGGAAGTTCCGCCGCCTCAAGCCTCTGTAGCCACGAGAAATCAATCTAGGCCCTCTCCGGCACCTTGCCGGAGGGGGCCATCATCACCGTGGCCATGGAGGAGTATCCCGGAGGGGCCATCATCACCATGAAGGCCAAGGACCAGAGGGTGGAGGCCATGGAGGAGGAAGCACAAGGGGGAGAACCTCTCCTCCTCTCTTCCGGTGGTGCCGGAGTGCCATCGGGAGGGGAATCATCGCTACGGTGATTGTCTTCATCAACATCACCATCCTCATCTCTTTTACGCGGTCCACTCTCCCGCACCCCGTTGTAATCCCTACTTGAACATGGTGCTTTATGCAACATATTATGATCCAATGATGTGTTGCCATCCTATGATGTTTTGAGTAGATATCTTTTGCCTTTGGGTTGATTGATGATCTAGATTGGTATGATTTGTATGTTTCACTTTGGTGCTGTCCTATGGTGCCCTCCGTATCGCGCAAGTGTGAGGGATTCCCGTTGTAGGGTGTTGAAATACGTTCATGATTCTCTTATAGTGGGTTGGTGAGTTACTGAAACACAAACCCGAGTAAGAGGGATTGTTGCGTATGGGAATAAAGAGGACTTGATGCTTTAATGCTATGGTTGGGTTTACCTTAATGATCTTTAGTATTTGCAGATGTTTGCTAGAGTTCCAATCATAAGTGCATATGATCCAAGTAGAGAAAGTATGTTAGCTTATGCCTATCCCTCATATGAAACTGCAATAGTGATTACCGGTCTTGTTAACAATTGCCTAGGACAATTCCACACGCCGATCCACCATTATTCCACACTCGCTATTTATAATATTTAGTAATATATTCTAACTTTATGGTAACAGCGCCTACTTTTATATTTTAGCTCTCCGGTATCATACAAAGTTATCCTCTTCATACCCACAACATAGTTTTATTTCTCGTTTCTAGTTGGAAGCAAACGTTCGTGTAATGAGAGTCGTATCGGTGGCGAGATAGGGCTTGAGAGAATATTGATCTTACCTTTAGCTCCTTGTGGGTTCGACACTCCATACTTATCACTTCCACCTTTGGAAATTGCTATGATGATTCCCTGCACTTGGGGATTATCAAGCTTTTTTCTGGCGCCGTTGCCGGGGAGCAATAGCGTGGGGTTGATATTCTCGTGTGTGCTTGTTTGCTTTCTTCACTAAGTACATTTTGTTTTTCCTTTGTCTTTCTATTTAGTTGTGGGTGAAACATACAAAAACATTTAAAAAAATGAAAATACCAAAAAAAATTACTTGCCTTTCATGCCTAAAAAGTTTTTCAAAAAGAGAAGCGATTAGAAAGTTATGCATTGAAGAAGTGAGGGTCGACCTTGAGCACTTGTGTTCATGCTCACGGAAACAATGTAGAATTTTTCATGGATATAATTATCCCCTTGTATATATTCATTGTATTATAAAAAATAATGTGCCAAGCTTTGGTTTTAGCAAACATGCCCGTGCGTTGCAACGGGAGAACACCAACTCTCACACGTACTTACCACTGAGCATCGCTAAAGACCTCACCCTCATGCCCCTAATATAATAAAATTAATTAATACCTTCAGGTCCACATACACCAGGCCGATGTTTTCGCTCGTCCTCTTTGTCGTCCTTGTACCAGTGGTCGCAGTAACAGTTCTCACTAACCAAGGTTGGCGAGATCCAATAGCTGGATCGTTGGGCCTCCTTCGTGTCCGGCGAGATCAAGAACATTGAACAAATATTTTTTTTTATTCGGCTAATATACAAGGAAAAGCACTGCATATAATATATGTATGTGTTATTATCATGTAAATTGAGTAGTTTGTGTCAGATAGATCATGAAATTTTAGTTGGACTCCTCATCCATTTTGACGGGTGTGACTGGGCCGAGCGAGGTTGGTCGTACGTGAAGACACGACGGAGACAAAGATTCCTTTCATATCCCTAGTTTAATAAATTGAACTAAAACAATGCATTCGTAGGCATATTTCAAAAGTTCACCTTTTTTTAATAGGTATAGATTTAGAAAAATGTTAGATACAGTACCTCCTAGTTTTCCAAAAAAATCATGTCTTGTAAAATGTTCGCCTTTTCAAATTGAAAGTTCAGAAAAAATTTGTGATTTACAAAAATGCATTCGTAGGCATATTTTAAAAATTCACCAAGTTTTTAATAGGTATAGATTTATAAAAATGTTCGCAATTCAAAAAAATCAGTACAGTACCTCCTAGTTTTCAGAAATTGTTCATGTTAAATAATATTCAGGTCTCAAAAAGATGAAAAAATGAAATATTGTCCTTTTTTTCTAAAAAAATGTTCGAGTTTGAATTTTTCATTCAAATATTTGCAAAATATTCACGTTCAAAAGTATATTCACTTTTTGTAAAAAAAATATTTTGCTCTCAATAACTGGCGCGGCTATTAGCTTAATTTAAGACGTAGAGCTGCCATTAAACACCAAGTCTTGTTTAGCCGGTGGGTAGCATCCCTGGCGATCTAGCGTGAGCGTCCGGGTTCGATTCCTCACGGCGTAGTATTTTCCTTGTGACATTTTCACTCGCGCGAGTAGTTGGTACGGTAATGGGCCAGCCCATAATGGCTCTGTGCGTCCTACATTTTTTTTACAAAAACAAATCAGGAGATCGAGATAACTCCGGAACCAGAAATCTTCCCGACGGACGAAAACTTATATTGGTCCCACCATAAACCAAAAAAATGGAGAAACAATCCTCCTTTTAATATTAGGTAGAGATGTACAGAACAAAAACAGAAACTTTGGCTGTAGTGCGTGAATTTACTTTTTTTACTGGAAAGTCAAATGGGTCTGAAACTTTTTGCACATTACTTCTGTACAAATTTTTCAAATTGTCAAATTTATTTCATGATTTTAGGAGTTACATAAGTATACCAAACTTCCAGATTACTACAGACTGTCCTGTTTCTGACAGATTCTGTTTTTCGCGTGTTGTTTGCTTATTTTGATGAATCTATGGCTAATAAAATAATTTATAAACCATATAAAAGTTCGAATACAGTAGGTTTAACACCAATATAAATAAAAAATAAGTTCATTAAAGTACCTAAAGGTAGTGATTTGCTTTATTACACTGACGGATCTCACAAAGTTTTTATTAGGTTTTTGTGGATGAAGTGTTCGAAGAACGAGGAGCTATCAATATGAGAAGAATAAAGAGAAGCAAGAGTTCAAGCTTGGGGATTCCCAAGGCACCCCAAGTAAATATTTCAAAGGATACTCAAGCATCTAAGCTTGGGGATGCCCCGATTGGCATCCCATCTTTCTTCTTCAACAATTATCGGTATACCTTGGTTTTTGTTTTGTTCACATGATTTGTGTCCTTTATGTTTTTCTTTTTCTTTAAGAACCATTCTAGTATGAGATGTCCCTTCATCAATTTATAGAATACTTCATGTGCTTCACTTAAATCTTTTAAGTATGATCTTATAGAATTGCTCTTTGTGCTTCACTTAAATCTTTTGAGTATGGTTTTATAGAATGCTTCATGTGCTTCACTTATACATTTTGAGCTTGGATATTGGTTAGTCTATATTAATTGTAGAATGCTCCATGAACTTCACTTATATCTTTTGGAGTATGAATAATACTATCATTTAAAGTGGGTTTGGAAGAGTGTCAACTTTAGGAATTAGTGATCCTACTATTTTGGAGGAGTTGAATCTTAGTGTGATATTTATGAAAGTGGATTTGGAAGAGTGTCAACTTTAGCTAGTAATGATTCCACTATTTCGGAAGAGGTTCCAATTGAGTATGAGAACAAAGTTGCTATCTGCTACTAAAAATTATTATGAGGGAGGAATACATGCTTGTAGGAGTTGCAATAATATCAAGTTTCCTCTCTATGTGCTTAAAGTTTTGAAGTTATTATTGTTTTGCCTTCCTATGCTAGTTGATTCTTGTTCTCATAAGTTGTGTGCTCAAAAAACCCCTAGGAAAATGTGCGAGTCATATTCTTCAAGATGCTCTCTTTGTGCTTCAATTCCTATCTTTTATGTGAGCATCATTGAAATCATCATGCCTAGCTAAAAGGTATTAAAGAAAAGCGCTTGTTGGGAGACAACCCAATATTTACCCTTACTGTTTTTGTGTGTTTACATGATTAAGATACTGTATTAATCATGTTTTATAGCTTTTGTTTCAATGAAGTGCCAAGTAAGACCTTTGGGAAGACTTGGGTGAAAGTTAATGTGATCTTGCTGTAAAAAGCAGAAACTTTGCGCTCACGATAATATATGTCATTTATTACAGAAGAGTGCTTTTGACTTGATTATTTTTGCAGAAGATTAATAGAAAAATTCCTCACGTCCACCAATTTATTTCATAATTTTTGGAGTAGCAGAAGTATGGTTTATGTTCAGATCATTACAGACTGTTCTGTTTCTGACAGATTCTGTTTTCATTGCATAGTTTGCTTGTTTTCTAGTTTCTATGGCTTATATTCCTCAATATAAATTGTAGAAATGATATGTTACAGTAGGCATGGTGTGAGAAAAATTATGAACCTTGTCTTTGACAGTACCAAAGTGAATGGTTTGCTCTTTATCATACTAACCTATCTCACGAAGTTTGGTTAAGTTTTGTGTGATTGAAGTTTTCAAGTTTTGGGTGAGATATCGATATGAGGAGAATAAGGAGTGGAAAGACCCTAATCTTGGGGATTCCCAAGGCACCCCAAGGTAATATCCAAGGAAGACTCAAGTGCCTAAGCTTGGGGATGCTCTGGAAGGCATCCCCTCTTTCGTCTTCAAAACTATCGGTATACCTTACTCGGAGCTATATTTTTATTCGTCACACGATATGTGTTTTGCTTGGAGAGTGTTTTAGATTGTACTTTATTCTTGAATAAAATCATTGGATCTGAAATATTGAATAAAAAAGAATCCTCCCATGGCTAGTTAATTATTTGACTATTCAGTGTTCTTCACTCATATCTTTTGGAGTAGTTTGTCATTTACTCATGTGCTTCATGTATATCCTATGAGTAAATGGTTGAATAAATAGAATGTTATAAATCTGAATTTATATATGTTTCATATGCTTATAACATGGGGAGTAATGACTTCACACATAGTAAGTATAGGTTGTAAACTTATTGAAAGTTAGCAAACGTAGAATTGGTCACTTGAACAATTCATGAAAGAATATTGAAGGAAGAGAGGTTTCACATATAAATATACTATCTTGGACATATTTTATGATTGGGAGCACTCATTAAAATATGACATGCTAAAGAGTTGATGTTGGACAAGGAAGACAACGTAATGGGTTATGTTTTGTTATATCTGAAATAAAGTATATTGTCATGGAGCATCCAACATGTTGAGATTGCCTTTCCCCCTCATGCTAGCCAAATTCTTTGCACCAAGTAGAGATACTACTTGTGCTTCCCAAAACCCTTAAACCAGTTTTGCTATGAGAGTACACCATATCTACCTATGGATTGAGTAAGATCCTTCAAGTAAGTTGTCATCGGTGCAAGCAATAAAAATTGCTCTCTAAATATGTATGATTGATTGGTGTGGAAGAAATAAGCTTTGTACGATCTTGTGATGTGGAAGAAATAAAAGCGACGGACTGCATAACAAAGGTTCATATCACAAGGGGCAATATAAAGTGACGTTCTTTCGCATTAAGATTTTGTGCATCCACCCCTGAAAGCGCATGGCAACCTCTGCTTCCCTCTGCGAAGGGCCTATATTTTACTATTATCTTCTACCTTATGCAAGAGTCATGGTGATCTTCACCTTTTCTTTTTACATTTTATCCTTTGGCAAGCATGTGGTGTTGGAAAGATCACGATATATATATATATATATATATATATATATATATATATATATATATATATATATATATATATAATTGGATGTAAGTTAGCATGAGCTATTATTGTTGACATTACCCTTGAGGTAAAAGGTTGGGAGGCGAAACTATAAGCCCCTATCTTTCTCTGTGTCCAATTAAGACTCCATAACCACAAGTATTGTGTGAGTGTTAGCAATTGTGAAAGACTAGATGATAGTTGAGTATGTGGAGTTTGCTAAATCAAAGCTATGACATAGACTTTTCCTGAAAATAAGATGAATTGGAATTGTTTGATGATTGAGAATATTGTTTGTTAGTTTTCAAGAAAGTTTATGATCTATACTTTAACATGTGATTTGATTGTTACTTGATCATGAAAAGTTTTATGAGATGAGCTATTGTTATGACAAATAATGATGCTAGAAAAAGTGATTGGAATTATCATTGATCAAACTTATGCACTTGCTAGCATTCACACTTCATAAATTATTTCTTTATCATTTACGTACTCGAGCATGAGCAGGAATTAAGCTTGGGGATGCTGATACGTCTCCAACGTATCTATAATTTATGAAGTATCCATGCTATTATACTATCCTTCTAGGATGTTTTATATGCATTTATATGATATTTTATATGATTTTTGGGACTAACCTATTAACCTAGAGCCCAAAGGTTGCAGATTTTGTTTTCTCCTTGTTTTAGAGTATCGCAGAAAAGGAAAACTAAACGGAGTCCAATTGACGTGCCACTTGACGGAGATCATTTTTGGACCAGAAGAAGCCCACGGGGTACCAGAAGCAGGCCAGAAGAGTCCTGGGCTGCCCACGAGGGTGGGGGGTGCGCCCACCCCCCCTAGGGTACGCCCCCTGCCTCGTGGACAGCCTGGAGACCCCCCTGACGTGAAATCAACGCAAAACTCTTCTATATATACCCAAACTTCCAGAAAGAAACCTAGATCGCAAGTTCCGCCGCCTCAAGCCTCTGTAGCCACGAGAAGTCAATCTAGGCCTTCTCGGCACCTGCCGGAGGGGCCATCATCACCGATGGCCATGGAGGAGTATCCTGAGGGGCCATCATCACCATGAAGGCCAAGGACCAGAGGGTGGAGGCCATGGAGGAGGAAGCACAAGGGGAGAACCTCTCCTCCTCTCTTCCGGTGGCCGGAGTGCCATCGGGAGGAATCATCGCCACGGTGATCGTCTTCATCAACATCACCATCCTCATCTCTTTTACGCGGTCCACTCTCCCGCACCCCGCTGTAATCCCTACTTGAACATGGTGCTTTATGCCACATATTATGATCCAATGATGTGTTGCAATCCTACGATGTTTTGAGTAAATACCTTTTGTCTTTGGGTTGATTGATGATCTAGATTGGTATGAGTTGTATGTTTTACTTTGGTGTTGTCCTATGGTGCCCTCCGTGTCGGCATAAGCATGAGGGATTCAGCTGTAGGGTGTTGCAACACGTTCATGATTCGCTTATAGTGGGTTGGTGAGTGGTGAAACACAAACCCGAGTAAGAGGGATTGTTGCGTATGGGATTAAAGAGGACTTGATGCTTTAATGCTATGGTTGGGTTTTACCTTAATGATCTTTAGTAGTTGCGGATGCTTGCTAGAGTTCCAACCATAAGTGCATATGATCCAAGTAGAGAAAGTATGTTAGCTTATGCCTATCCCTCATATGAATCTGCAATAGTGATTACCGGTCTTGTTAACAATTGCCTAGGATAATTCCGCACACCGATCCACCATTATTCCACACTCGCTATTTATAATATTTAGTAATATATTCTAACTTTATGATAACAATGCCTACTTTTGTATTTTAGCTCTCCGATATCATACAAAGTTATCCTCTTCATACCCACAACGTAGTTTTATTTCTCGTTTCTAGTTGGAAGCAAACGTTCGGTGTATGTAGAGTCGTATCAGTGGCAGATAGGGCTTGAGAGAATATTGATCTTACCTTTAGCTCCTTGTGGGTTCGACACTCCATACTTATCACTTCCACCTTTGGAAATTGCTACGATGATTCCCTGCACTTGGGGATTATCAGTATGACAAAAAAAAATTGTCCGGCCCAAAATGTCACAGATGTGTCTTTTTTTGTAGTGATCTATCTAGGAGATTCATAGCAACGAGACAGGGAGAGTGTGTCCACGTACCCTCATAGACCGAAAGCGGAAGCATTATGTCAACGCGGTTGATGTAGTCGAACGTCTTCACGATCCAAGTACCGAACGTACGGCACCTCCGTGTTCGGCACACGTTTAGCTCAATGACGTCCCTCGAACTCTTGATCCAGCAGAGGGTCGAGGGAGAGTTTCGTCTGCACGACGATGTGGCGATGATGATGGTGATGTGATTCGCGCTGGGCTTCGCCTAAGCACTACGAGGCTATGACCGGAGGAGTAAACTGTGGAGGGGGCACCACACACGGCTAAGAGAAATCTTGGTGTGCCTTTGGGGTGCCCCCGCCCCCGTATATAAAGGAGGGGAGGAGGAGGTGCCCGGCCCAAGGGGGGGCGCACCAAGGGGGGAGTCCTACTTGGACTCCTAGTCCAAGTCGGATTCGGCTCCCCCCTTCCTTCCAACGGAGAGGGGAAAGGGGAAAGGGGGGAGAGGGAGAAGGAAAGGGGGGCCGCGCTCCCCACCCATTGTCCAATTCGGATTGGGCTTGGGGGGCGCCACCTCCTGTGGCAGCCTCCCTCTCTCCACTATGGCCCAATAGGCCCATTAACTTTCCCGGGGGGGGGGGGTCCCGATAGCCTCCCAGAACTCCGATAAATCCCCGAAAATTATCGGAACCATCCCGGTGTCCGCATATAACCTTCCAATATATCAATCTTTACCTCTCGGCCATTTCGAGACTCCTCGTCATGTCCATGATCTCATCCGGGACTCCGAACAAACTTCGGTTACCAAAACAGATAACTCATAATACAAATCGTCATCGAACGTTAAGCGTGCGGACCCTACGAGTTTGAGAACTATGTAGACATGACCGAGACACATCTCCGGTCAATAACCAATAGTAGAACCTGGATGCTCATATTGGTTCCTACATATTGTACGAAGATCTTTATCGGTCAAACCGCATAACAACATACGTTATTCTTTTTGTCATCGGTATGTTACTTGTCCGAGATTTGATCGCCAGTATCATCATACCTAGTTCAATCTCATTACCGGCAAGTCTCTTTACTCGTTCCGTAATGCATCATCCCGCAACTAAATCATTAGTCACATTGCTTGCAAGGCTTATAGTGATGTGCATTGCCGAGAGGGCCCAGAGATACCTCTCTGATACTCAGAGTGACAAATCCTAATCTCGATCTATGCCAACTCAACAAACACCATCAGAGACACCTGTAGAGCATCATTATAATCACCCAATTACGTTGTGACATTTGACAGCACACAAGATGTTCCTCCGGTATTCGGGAGTTGCATAATCTCATAGTCAAAGGAATATGTATATGACATGAAGAAAGCTATAGCAGTAAAACTTAATGATCATTATGCTAAGCCAACGGATGGATCTTGTCCATCACATCATTCTCTAATGATGTGATCCCATTTATCAAATGGCAACACATGTCTATGGTTAGGAAACTTAACCATCTTTGATTAACGAGGTAGTCAAGTAGAGGCATACTAGGGACACTCTGTTTTGTCTATGTATTCTCACATGTACTAAGTTTACGGTTAATACAATCTAGCATGCATAATAAACATTTATCATGATATAAGGAAATATAAATAACAATTTTATTATTTCCTCTAGGGCATATTTCCTTCAGTCTCCCACTTGCACTAGAGTCAGTAATCTAGATTACATAGTAATGATTCTAACACCCGTGGAGTCTTGGTGCTGATCATGTTTTGCTCGTGGAAGAGGCTTAGTCAACGGGTCTGCAACATTCAGATTCGTATGTATCTTGCAAATCTCTATGTCTCCCTCCTTGACTAGATCGCGGATGGAATTGAAGCGTCTCTTGATGTGTTTGGTTCTCTTGTGAAATCTGGATTCCTTCGCCAGGGCAATTGCTCCAGTATTGTCAGAAAAGATTTTCATTGGACCCAATACACTAGGTATTACACCTAGATCGGATATGAACTCCTTCATCCAGACTCCTTCATTTGTTGCTTCCGAAGCAGCTATCTACTCCGCTTCACACGTAGATCCCGCCACGACGCTCTGTTTCGAACTACACCAACTGACAGCTCCACCATTCAATATAAATATGTATCCAGTTTGTGACGTAGAGTCATCCGGATCAGTATCAAAGCTTGCATCAACGTAACCATTTACGACAAGCTATTTGTCACCTCCATAAATGAGAAACATATCCTTAGTCCTTTTCAGGTATTTCAGGATGTTCTTGGCCGCTGTCCAGTGATCCACTCCTGAATTACTTTGGTACCTCCCTACTAAACTTATAACAAGGCACACATCTGGTCTGGTACACAACATTGCATACATGATAGAACCTATGGCTGAGGCATAGGGAATGACTTTCATTTTCTCTCTATCTTCTACAGTGATCGGGCATTGAGTTTGACTCAATTTCACACCTTGTAACACGGGGAAGAACCCTTTCTTTGACTGATCCATTTTGAACTTCTTTAACACTTTATCAAGGTATGTGCTTTGTGAAAGTCCAATTAAGCGTCATGATCTATCTCTATAGATCTTGATGCCCAATATATAAGCAGCTTCACCAAGGTCTTTCATTGAAAAATTCTTATTCAAGTATCCTTTTATGCTATCCAGAAATTTTGTATTATTTCCAATCAATAATATGTCATCCACATATAATATCAGAAATGCTACAGAGCTCCCACTCACTTTCTTGTAAATACAGGCTTCTCCAAAAGTCTGTATAAAACCATATGCTTTGATCACACTACCAAAACATATATTCCAACTCTGAGATGCTTGCACCAGTCCATAAATGGATCGCTAGAGCTTGCACACTTTGTTAGCACCTTTAGGATCGACAAAACCTTCTGGTTTTATCATATACAACTCTTCTTTAACATATCCATTAAGGAATGCAGTTTTGACATCCATTTGCCAAATTTCATAATCATAAAATGCGGCAATTGCTAACATGATTCGGGCAGACTTAAGCATCGCTACGGGTGAGAAGGTCTCATCGTAGTCAACTCCTTGAACTTGTCAAAAACCTTTTCACTACAGGAAACAGGTAATTTGCCATTTGCGAATCACAGACGGCTAAGGCCTAAATCCAGACGACAATGATTTTGCCGTCTGAAAGTAGACGGCAAAGTCAGACAACAAAGATAAGTCGGCAAAGAATACTTTGTCGTCAGCTTTTCATCAGACAGATGGCAAAGACTTTGCCGTCAGCCAAATCTGTTTCGCCGTCGTCCTTATAAATCAGAAACGGCAAAGAAAAGTACTTTTGTTGTCAGCCAGACTATATCTTTCCATCAGCTATTTGTGTCTTTGTCGTCAGCCCCGTATATCACAGACGGCAAAGAAAGGGATCAAATTAAAAAAACACATCAGTGTTGTTCCCGAGGGATGCGGTCAACGCACGCAGTGCACTGCCCATGTTTCTTCTTTCTTTTATCACACACAGGCTCGGCCGTGTTTAGTGCTTTCATTCCACTGCCCATGTTTCTTCTTTATTTTATCAGGCAGAGGCTCAGCCGTGTTTAGTGCTTTCATTCCATGACAGTGCAGTACAAAATGCAAACATGACCCCAAAAAAACTAAAGCTACAGAATAGTCCTGGAAATTAACACAAAGGACCCTAAAAATTAAATCTAAAAATCAATCGGGTCCTTCTTCTCCATGTAGTGCTCTATTCGCCCTGCCGCCCAGCCCCAACGCTCGCCGCACTGCTCTGCCATGCTCTGCTTGCTGCGCCGTCGCCAGGACCTGCTCAGACATGTCGCTCCGGCCTAGCCGCGCACGGGAGTTGACTCGCTTCGACGCCATGATGAGGCACGCGAGGGAGGTTGGGGATGGGCAGTGCTTGACCAGTGGAGCTCGAGAGGTGGAGTGCCCGACTACTCTAGCGGCAGAGCTCACGAGGCGGAGCACACGACCAACAGGTGAGGAGGAGCTCGGAGTGTGGACGGGCTCGGGTGCGCGGCCAGAGGAGTTGTGGTGCGCACGGCCGTCGGGTGAGGACGAGCTCGTGAGGTGGACCTTCACGCAGCGCTGGCGAGGTGGCAGACGGACGGGCGGGAGGATGCTGGGCGTGGCGGCGGATGGACGGGGGCGCTGGCCGCGGCATGCAGCTGCTCGGGGATGGGTGGGCGTTGGGATCAGCATTCGGCTGCTCGGGGTGCCTTACGGGAGGGCGGGCGTTGCCCTGCGGCCTGTGGCAGCTCGGGGGAGAAGTAACAAGCAGGGAGCAAGAGAGAGGAGGGCGCTGGCCGGTGGGGTGCTACATCTCGGGGAGGTGGAGAGAAGAGGGAGCACGGGGGAGGAGATGGGAGTCGTGGGTGGAGCAGGTGGGTCGTGGCCTCGTGGGTGCGGGCATGCATGGGGTTGCGTGCATCATGGGGTGGGTGGAGGCATGCGTCAGACAGCATGGGATGTGTGTCTAAGATATTGCCAAGTCATCGATCCAGGTGATTGATCCGCGTGATGTGCTTCTTCTTTGCCGTCTGCGAAAATAAATACAGACAGCAAAGAGATCACTTTGTCGTCTGCCAAGAGAACACAAACAGTAAAGAGTCTTTGCCATCTGCCAAAACAAACACAGACGACAAATATTCTTTGTCATTTGTGATTTTTGTTGAAGACGGCAAAGCGAGCTCTTTGTTGTCTGTATTTGTTTTCGTAGACGGCAAAGTTTATTTTACCGTCAGTTTTTCTTTGCCGTCTACTGATGACGGCAAACCCACTCGTTGTCGTCTTCCCGATGAAAAGCTGACGGCAAAGATGCCTCCTGACGGAAAATTAGTTGTTTCCCGTAGTGTTTGCAACCAGTCGAGCTTTGTAGACAGTAACATTACCGTCAGCATGAGTCTTCTTCTTGAAGATCCATTTATTCTCTATGGCTTGCCAATCATCGGGCAAGTCAACCAAAGTCCACCCTTTGTTCTCATACATGGATCCCATCTCGGATTTCATGGCCTCAAGCCATTTCGCGGAATCTGGGCTCATCATCGCTTCCTCATAGTTCGTAGGTTCGTCATGGTCAAGTAACATGACCTCCAGAACAGGATTACCGTACCACTCTGGTGTGGACCGTACTCTGATTGACCTACGAGGTTCAGTAGTAACTTGATCTGAAGTTTCATGATCATCATCGTTAACTTCCTCACTAATTGGTGTGGGAATCACTGGAACTGATTTCTGTGATGAACTACTTTCCAATTCGGGAGAAGGTATAATTACCTCATCAAGTTCTACTTTCCTCCCACTCACTTCTTTCGAGAGAAACTCCTTCTCTAGAAAGGATCCATTCTTAGCAATGAATATCTTGCCTTCGGATCTGTGATAGAAGGTGTACCCAACAATTTCCTTTGGGTATCATATGAAGACACATTTCTCCGATTTGGGTTCGAGCTTATCAGGTTGAATATTTTTCACATAAGCATCGCAACCCCAAACTTTAAGAAATGACAGCTTGGTTTCTTGCTAAACCACAGTTCATATTGTGTCCTCTCAACGGATTTAGATGGTGCCCTATTTAACGTGAATGCAACCATCTCTAAAGCATAACCCCAAAACGATAGTGGTAAATCGGTAAGAGACATCATAGATCGCACCATATCTAATAAAGTACGGTTACGACGTTCGGACACACCATTACGCTGTGGTGTTCCACGTGGCGTGAGTTGCGAAACTAGTCCACATTGTTTCAAATGAAGACAAAACTCATAACTCAAATATTCACCACCACGATTAGATCATAGAAACTTTATTTTCTTGTTACGATGATTTTTTCCACTTCACTCTGAAATTCTTTGAAGTTTTCAAATGTTTCAGACTTATGTTTCATTAAGTAGATATACCCATATCTGCTTAAATCATCTGTGAAGTTCAGAAAATATTGATACCCGTCGCGAGCCTCAACGCTCATCGGACTGCATACATTAGTATGTATTATTTCCAATAAGTCAGTTGCTCGCTCCATTGTTTCGGAGAATGGAGTTTTAGTCATCTTGCCCATGAGGCATGGTTCACAAGCATCAAGTGATTCCAAAACTCCATCAGCTTGGAGTTTCTTCATGCGCTTTACACCAATACGACCTAAGCGGCAGTGCCACAAATAAGTTGCACTATCATTATTAACTTTGCATCTTTTGGCTTCAATATTATGAAAATGTGTATCACTACAATCGAGATTCAACAGAAATAGATCACTCATCAAGGGTGCATGACCATAAAAGATATTACTAATATAAATAGAACAGTCATTATTCTCTGATTTAAATGAATAACCATCTCGCATCAAATAAGATCCAGATATAATGTTCATGCTCAATGCTGGCACCAAATAACAATTATTTAGGTCTAAAACTAATCCCGACAGTAGATTTAGAGGTAGCGTGCTAACGGCGATCACATCGACCTTGGAACCATTTCCCACGCACATCGTCACCTCGTCCTTAGCCAATCTTCGTTTAATCCATAGCCCCTGTTTAGAGTTGCAAATATGAGCAACAGAACCAGTATCAAAAACCCAGGTGCTACTACAAGCATTAGCTAGTAAGGTACACATCAATAACATGTATATCAAATATACCTTTTACTTTGCCATCCTTCTTATCCGCCAAATACTTGGGGCAGTTCCGCTTCCAGTGACCAGTCCCTTTGCAGTAGAAGCACTCAGTCTCAGGCTTAGGTCCAGACTTGGGCTTCTTCCCTTGAGCAGCAACTTGCTTGTTGTTCTTCTTGAAGTTCCCCTTCTTCATTTTGCCCTTTTATCTTGAAACTAGTGGTCTTATTAACCATCAACACTTGATGCTCCTTCTTGATTTCTACCTCTGCAGCCTTTAGCATCGCGAAGAGCTCGGGAATTGTCTTTTCCATCCCTTGCATATTATAGTTCATCGAGAAACCTTTATAGCTTGGTGGCAGTGATTGAAGAACTCTGTCAAAGACACTATCATTAGGAAGATTAACTCCCAGCTGAGTCAAGTGGTTATGGTACCCAGACATTCTGAGTATGTGTTCAGCAGCGTAACTATTCTCCTCCATCTTGCAGCTATAGAACTTGTTGGAGACTTCATATCTCTCAACTCGGGCATTTGCTTGAAATATTAAATTCAACTCCTGCAACATCTCATATGCTCCATGACGTTCAAAACGTCGTTGAAGTCCCGATTCTAAGCCATAAAGCATGGCACACTGAACTATCGACTAGTCATCAGCTTTGCTCCGCCAGACGTTCATAACGTCTGGAGTTGCTCCTGTAGCAGGTCTTGCACCTAGCGGTGCTTCCAGGACGTAATTCTTCTATGCAGCAATGACGATAATCCTCAAGTTACGGACCCAGTCCGTGTAGTTGCTACCATCATCTTTCAACTTAGCTTTCTCTAGGAACGCATTAAAATTCAAAGGAACAGTAGCACGGGCCATTGATCTACAACAACATAGATATGCAAAAACTATCAAGGTACTAAGTTCATGATAAATTAAAGTTCAATTAATCATATTACTTAAGAACTCCCACTTAGATAGACATCCCTCTAGTCACCTAAATTATCACGTGATCCATATCAACTAAACCATGTCCGATCATCACGTGAGATGGAGTAGTTTTCAATGGTGAACATCACTATGTTGATCATATCTACTATATGATTCACGTTCGACCTTTCGGTCTCAATGTTCCGAGGCCATATCTGCATATGCTAGGCTCATCAAGTTTAACACGAATATTCTGTGTGTGCAAAACTGGCTTGCACCCATTGTATGTGAACGTAGAGCTTATCACACCCGATCATCACATGGTGTCTCGGCACGACGAACTGTCGCAACGGTACATACTCAGGGAGAACACTTATACCTTGAAATTTAGTGAGAGATAATCTTATAATGCTACCGCCGTACTAAGAAAAATAAGATGCATAAAGGATAAACATCACATGCAATCAAAATATGTGACATGATATTTCCATCATCATCTTGTGCTTTTGATCTCCATCTCCAAAGCACCGTCATCATCTCCATCGTCACCGGCTTGACACCTTGATCTCCATCGTAGAGCCGTTATCGTATCGCCAACTATTGCTTCCACGACTATCGCTACCGCTTAGTGATAAAGTAAAGCAATTACATGGCGATTGCATTCCATACAATAAAGCGACAACCATAAGGCTCCTGCTAGTTGCCGATAACTTCTACAAAACATGATCATCTCATACAACAATATATATCTTATCCCGTCTTGACCATATCACGTCACAACATGCCCTGCAAAAACAAGTTAGACGTCCTCTACTTTGTTATTGCAAGTTGTACGTGATTGCTACGGGCTTCTAGCAAGAACCGTTCTTACCTACGCATCAAAACCACAATGATTTTTTGTCAAGTGTGTTGTTTTAACCTTCAACAAGGACCGGCCATAGTCAAACTCGATTCAACTAGATTTGGAGAAACAGACACGCGCTAGCCACCTGTGTGTGAAGCACATCGGTAGAACCAGTCTCATGAACGCGGTCATGTAATGTCAGTCCGGGCCGCTTCATCCAACAATACCGCCGAATCAAAGTAAGACGTTGGTGGTAAGCAGTATGAATATTATCGCTCACAACTCTTTGTGTTCTACTCGTGCATATCATCTACACATAGACCTGGCTCGGATGCCACTGTTGGGGAACGTTGTAGCATGCAATTCCAAAACAATTCCTACAATCACACTAGATCTATCTAGGAGATGCATAGCAACGAGACGGGGAGAGTGTGTCCACGTACCCTCGTAGACAGAAAGCGGAAGCATTATATTAACGCGGTTGATGTAGTCGAACGTCTTCACGGTCCAACCGATCCAAGTACCGAGTGTACGGCACCTCCGTGTTCAGCACATGTTCAGCTTGATGACGTCCCTTGAACTCTTGATCCAGCAGAGGGTCGAGGGAGAGTTCCTCAGCACGACGGTGTGGCGACGGTGATGGTGATGTGATCCGCGCAGGGCTTCGCCTAAGCACTACGATGCTATGACCGGAGGAGTAAACTGTGGAGGGGGCACCGCACACGGCTAAGAGAAATCCTGGTGTGCATTTGGGGTGCGCCCCGCCCCCGTATATAAAGGAGGGGAGGAGGAGGTGGCCAGCCCAAGGGGGGCGCGCCAAGGGGGAGTCCTACTTGGACTCCCAGTCCAAGTAGGATTCAAGCCCCCTTCCTTCCAACAGAGAGGGGAAAGGGGAAAGGGGGGAGAGGGAGAAGGAAAGGGGGGCTGCGCCCCCACCCCTTTTCCAATTCGGATTGGGCTTGGGGGCGCCACCTCCTGTGGTAGCATCCCTCTCTCCACTATGGCCCAATAGGCCCATTAACTTTCCCGGGGGGTTCCGGTAGCCTCCCGATACTTCGATAAATCCCCGAACCTTATCGGAACCATTCCGGTGTCCATATATAACCTTCCAATATATCAATCTTTACCTCTCGACATTTCGAGACTCCTCGTCATGTCCGTGATCTCATCCGAGACTCCGAACAAACTTCGGTCACCAAAAGACATAACTCATAATACAAATCATCATCGAATGTTAACCGTGCGAACCCTACGGGTTCGAGAACTATGTAGACATGACCGAGACACATCTCCGGTCAATAACCAATAGCGGATCCTGGATGCTCATATTGGTTCCTACATATTCTACGAAGATCTTTATCGGTCAAACCGCATAACAACATACGTTATTCCCTTTGTCATCGGTATGTTACTTGCCCGAGATTCGATCGTTGGTATCATCATCATCATACCTAGTTCAATCTCGTTACCAGCAAGTCTCTTTACTCGTTCCGTAATGCAACATCCCGCAACTAACTCATTAGTCACATTGCTTGCAAGGCTTATAGTGATGTGAATTACCGAGAGGCCCGGAGATACCTATCTGATACTCGGAGTGACAAATCCTAATCTCGATCTATGCCAACTCAACAAACACCTTCGGAGACACCTATAGAGCATCTTTATAATCACCCAGTTACGTTGTGACATTTGATAGCACACAAGGTGTTCCTCTGGTATTCGGGAGTTGCATAATCTCATAGTCAGAGGAATATGTATAAGTCATGAAGAAAGCAATAGTAGTAAAACTTAACAATCATTATGCTAAGCTAACGGATGGGTCTTGTCCATCACATCATTCTCTAATGATGTGACCCCGTTCATAAAATGACAACACATGTCTATGGTTAGGAAACTTAACCATCTTTGGTTAACGAGCTAGTCAAGTAGAGGCATACTAGGGACACTTTGTTTTGTCTATATATTCACACATGTACTAAGTTTCTGGTTAATACAATTCTAGCATGAATAATAAACATTTATCATGATATAATGAAATATAAATAACAACTTCATTATTGCCTCTAGGGCATTTTCCTTTAGGGGCACTTACCCCCCTGCTGTTTGGTTGCCGTTTTTGTGCTTAGGGTGTGAGCAGATGCAAACTTCAGTTGTTTGGTTGCAAACATCGTCTGTGTTCTGCTCACCCCATTCAAATGTGGTGTCCTTACCACCACATGATCAGCACAACAGCAAGCAGAAATGAGATCAAACAAAGCAAGAAACCAAATGAGATCAAACAAAGCAAGCAACAAAAATGACAGCAAACTACTTAGATTAACAGCAGGGGCATCCTCCTTCCCTGCTCCACGCTAGGGTGCTGCTCCTGGCCAAAATATTAACAAGTTCACAACACAAGTACCATAAGTTCTAGCGATAGACAATAGCAAGTTCCACACTAATAGCTTAGTTAACTACATTGCATGCTCAATGTCACCAACGCAGTTGTTCCTGGTGCAACAAAACCTGCACATGACCAAGGAGTCGTGGTTGTAGATTTGGACCTTCAGGCCGAGTCCTGAGATGCGCACAACGACGAGGTTGCCGTGGACGATCCGGCAGCGGCGGCAGAAGTAACTCTAGCCCCGGCCAAGCACCATGTGCCCCTCGAAGTTCTGTACCTGCACCCAGAACGCGCACCGCTTGTTCATCGACAACTTGACCACGCGCGGGAGCCGCTTGATGACCAGCCACTCGTTCATCACCTCCACGAACTTGCGAGGGATGATGAGCATGGCGAGGTCCTCATTGTCCTTGATCTGCTGGTAGAAGCGCAATGGCTCCCGGGCCCCCTCCTTGTGGCCGGTCCTCGGAGATCGTCCCCTTGAACAAGGCAGGCTCATGAAGGCGACCCTGCCAGGCAGGTCCACCCTCTTGAGCCACCTGTTCGTGGGGTGTTCGTGGGGATGAGATCCTCGGCGCCCTCAACTCCGGCCACCACCTCAGCTCCTCCACCCGCCATGTCCCAGTCACTCTTCAATATCTTGTCAGGTAAGATGACAGGTATTAGAGGTGCTTGCAAAATGAACAACCACTAATCAGTGGCATTAGCTCTTCTGCAAATGCCGCTGATACATCTTGAACGTATCTATAATTTTTGATTGTTCCATGCTGTTATATTATCAATCTTGGATGTTTTATAATCATTTTATATAATTTTTTGGTACTATCCTATTGACATAGTGCCAAGTGCCAGTTGCTGTTTTCTGCATGTTTTTTACATCGCATGAAATCAATATTAGACGGAGTCCAAACGCAACGAAACTTTACGGAGATTTTTTTGGACCAGAAGGAACGTAATGTGCCTTGGATGCGCCTGGGGGTGCCTCGAGGAGGGCACAACCCACCAGGGCACGCCAGGAGGCCCAGGCGCACCCTGGTGGGTTGTGCCCACCTCGGGTGCCCCTTGGACCGCCTCTTTGCTCTATAAGTACCCCAATATTTCCAGAACCCTAAAAGCGTCGACGAAATATTCATCCAGCCGCCGCAGAGTCCAGAACCACCAGATCCAATCTAGACACCATCTCGGATGGGGTTCACCACCTCCATTGGTCCCTCTCCGATGATGCATGAGTAGTTCTTTGTAGACCTTGGTCCGTAGTTAGTAGCTAGATGGCTTCCTCCCTCTCTCGCTGGATTCTCAATACAATTGTCTCTTGGAGATCCATATGATGTAATTCTTTTGCGGTGTGTTTGTTGTGATCGATGAACTTTGAGTTTATGATCAGATCTATCTTTTTTATATCCATGAAAGTATTTGAGTTTCTTTGATCTCTTTTATGCAAGATTACTTATAGCCTCGTAATTCTTCTCCAATATTTGGGTTTTGTTTGGCCAACTTGATCTATTTATCTTGCAATGGGAAGAGGTGCTTTATAGTGGGTTCAATCTTACGGTTCTTGATCCCAGTGACAGAAAGGGAACTGACACGTATGTATCGTTGCTACTAAGGATAAGACGATGGGGTCTATCTCTACATAGATAGATCTTGTCTACATCATGTCATCGTTCTTATTGCATTACTCTGCTTCTCCATGAACTTAATACACTAGATGCATCTTTGGATAGCGGTCGATGTGTGGAGTAATAGTAGTAGATGCGTGGAGTCGATCTCTGATCTTGGACGTGATGCCTATGTAATGATCATTTCCTGGATATAGTCATGAGTATTTGAAGTTTTGTCAATTGCCCAACAGTAATTTGTTCACCCACCGTTTGCTATTTTTCTCCAGAGAAGCCACTAGTGAAACCTACGGCCCCCGGGTCTCCTTCTCATATTATTTGCCTTTGCGATATATTTTTCCTTGCATTTATTTTCAGATCTATTAAACTAAAAATACTAAAATACCTTACTGAAATTTATTTCTTATTTATTTTATTTGGCGTTTGATATATCAATTTATTACAACTTTCTCCCGTCCGCGCACCAATTTCTGGCGCCGTTAACCGAAAGGGATTGACAACCCCTTTAACACGTCGGGTTGCGAGTGGTTGTTATTTGTGTGCAGGGGTTGTTTACGTTGTGTTGCTTGGTTCTCCTACTGGTCCGATAACCTTGGTTTCATATCTGAGGGAAATACCTACCGCCGCTGTGCTGCATCATTCCTTCCTCTTTGGGGAAATACCGACATAGCTTCAAGCAACATCAACCGCTGATCAGTTGCACTAGCACTACAGCAAATGGCACTTACCAGAGACATTTTCCCAAGAGTAAATGCCACTGATCGGTGCACAAACTCTTTGCCAAATGCCACTTAGCAATGGCACTTGCTCTTGAGCAAATGCCACTTATCAATGCCATTTGCTCTTGGGCAAGTGCCACCGATCAATGGCACTTGCTCAACTCAAGAGCAAGTGCCACTGATCAGGGGACTTGCCCAAGAGCAAGTGGCACTGATCAGTGGTAGTTGCCCATGAGCAAATGCCACTTATCAGTGGCATCTCGTCTTCTGCAACTGCCACTCATTAGTGCACTATCCTAAGCATGGAAACATCTAAAAATAGCACCCGTGTGCACCCATGCACATTTGACAGCATCCTAAAATGGTCTTCCTACATGCACGTATAACAATCTAGAGCATGCAACACAAACCCTAGCTTGAACATGTATGTAGCAACATGAACAACAACATGAACATGATCCTAGCTTGAACATGAACATGCCATTTGCATCAACACAGATCCTAGCAAGACCCTAGCATGATCACAAATCCTAGCAAATCACACTAGCATTGGGGATTCTAGCATGAACACACATCCTAGCATGAACACACATCCTAGGAAAGCACTAGCAGAAGAACATTATCCTAGAACACACACTGTAGCAAACAAGAACATGTCGATCGGATTCGATTCGATTGGGATCGCATCAAATTGGATCTACTTTAATCCTATCTAATCCTATCGAATCCACTAAGTACTAGCACGTGCCTAAGAAAGAAACCCCTAATCTACATCTACGAGCAAGTATTGAGGATTTTTTGACTCATCGGAGCTTGCGCAGTCGCAGCGAACCGAGGCCGGGGTGAAAACCCTGGCAGGAAGGAGAGAGGTGGCGGAGCAAAGGAGGAGCCGGCCCTGGCGACGGCCGGCGGCATTGGCCCCGTGCTCATGCGGAAGTCGAGGAGGACGGCGCGCCGACAGGAGAAAACCCTTGGACGGGGTTCAAGAAAACCCCCTACCCAATGGGGTCCCAAGAAGCGGCGGCCCCGTGGATGGTGCCGAGCCCAGGACCACGAGGTCCGGAATCGGCGACGAAGCAGGAACGGTCGGCACCGCATTGGCCAGCCCTCGTGGTGGCCGGCAGCAGATGGGGGACGGTGCTCGTGGCCGCCTTGAGTCCTGCACTGAGTTACAGGCGCGACCACCCAGCGCTCTTGGATCCTGGCCATGCGCTCGTCGACGGGGGTCAGAGGACGGCACGACGGTGGGCGAGGCGGAGCCATCAGAAAAGAGAAGAGGGAGGGGCGTTGAGGCAGAGAGGAGCGGTGGGAATAGTGCGCGCGGGGCGGTGACAAGAGAGTAGGGGGAGTTATGAGACGTCCCCTCCGTCTCCCGCGCTGCCCTAGGCTTGCAGCCACCTCGCACGAGTGGCCACGCCGGGCCAGGCTCGCGAGAAACTTTCCGCCGGGCCAGGCTGAGGCCTGCTTTATGGTTCGTGCGGGCCACAAATCGCATGCAGGCCAGCCAACAAACAGGACACGCACATCCTATGCGGGCCTGGTTGGGCTGCATGCGTGCAACCAAACGCGCCTAGGAGTGGTTGCCTCAACCAGCCTCGTAGCTGTCCGTCATGCTAGGCCTTCTGGTGCGGAAAGATATTTATGATTCGTAAATGATAAATAAAAATAGGCAGATAGACCGTTTATTGAAATGACAACAGCTGAAGGTCAACATTTTCTGAGACCTTTTCATATTTCCAGAGCAATTTATCCAAAACTTAGTTACAGAATTCAGACAGAGCATGCTTGGAAGTGTCGTATTCCATTTTTCTCTTGTTCGGAGCATACAATGTACACTGATTTATCTACTACCTCCGTTCCTAAATACTTATAAGTCTTTTTAGATATTTCAATATGGACTACATACAAAATAAAATGAATGAATCTACGCTCTAAAATATGTCTATATACATCTGTATATAATTCATATCATTTAGGAACGGAGGAAGTATATCGAACTTGCAGAAATACGAATGTAGCGACACCAGCTTGCCAACATACATTTTCTCTCTTTCTTTGTGTTTTGACAGCTTGACCGCCCTTTGTTGCTACTTTCTGCTGGAAGCTTGCTTCTAAGTTCCAAGCGAGAGGGGACAGGTTTGGTGCAGCTATGTGTTCCATATTGAAAATTGTGATTGGCTTGCTAATTAGTACTTCCTCCGTTCTAAAATAAGTGTCTTGAGCTTAGTACAAATTTATACTAAAGTTAGTATAAAGTTGAGACATTTATTTCGTGGTTCCGGTTGGTGCTACGAACCAGTACCACTGCACCCCTTTAGTCCCGGTTGGTGGCACCAACCGGGACCAAAGGCCTCTTGCTGCCTGCGTCGCGGCCAAATGTTTAGTCCCACCTCGCTAGTTGAGAGGGCTCGAGAGTGGTTTATAAGCGCTGTTGCGCCCACCCTCTCGAGCTCCTCTCAACTGCAGACTTTCGGGCCTAACCTGTCACTATGTGCCTGTGGGCCTTCTGGGCCTCCTGCGGGCCTGAATCCTGGCCCATTGTTGGGTTTCTAGTCGTATTCAGTCCGCGGTGGCCTAGTGGGTGGCACTTTTTTATTTTCTTTGTTGGTTTATTTATTTTATTTTGTTTCTACTTACAACAAAAACTTATTGTTGCTATTTTTATTTATTTTATTAAAGTTTATTTATTTTACTTTATTAAAGTTTATTTTTTTCTACTTATTTATTTTATTAAAGTTTATTTTATTTTCTTTTGTTTCTACTTATTTATTGTATTAAATTTTAATTTATTTTATTTTGTTTCTACTTATTTATTAAAGTTTATTTATTTTACTTTATTGAAGTTTATTTTGTTTCTACTTATTTATTTTATTGAAGTTTATTTTATTTTGTTTCTACTTATTTATTTTATTAAATTTTAATTTATTTTATTTTGTTCGTACTTATTTATTAAAGTTTATTTTGTTTCATTCTGCTTTTCATGTTTTGAACAGAAAATACTTTGATAATTTCAGTGGCATAAATTTTATATAATTTTAGTTTAAAAAATACTAGAGGTTTATAAAAGCTTTTTAGTTGATTCCTTTTGATATTAGAGTTTTATAAAAGTTTTTTAGTTGATTTTCTTTTTTCTATTAAAGAATATTATAGTTTTGTTTTAGTTGATCATAGCATAATATTTTAATTGATTATTTTTTAGCTAAATGATGTGGCTTTTTAGTTGATCAGGGTTTCATACAGAAACTCATCTGTTACAAAGGGATTTCATTTTTTTTGAACTTATTTGAACTCCAGACTTTTTGTGTGTTCAAAATGCACCATTCAAAGCCACATCATCAATTTTAAACCATTTCTGACTTCATTTGTTATTTTTCATGCATTTACTAATTTTTTTAAGCTATAAGACCCTGAAATTCAAAAGCATTTTCAAATGAACTCTGAAAAGGTTGAAAGTTGGCATGGTATCATCATTTCACCCACATAGCATGTGCTAAAAAGTTGAGAGGGTTACGGCAAACACTAGATGCACTTCGTGTACAAAATGGACAATCTCTTTCGAAGTATCAGAGTTTCAAACGAAAACTCATCTGTTACAAAGGGATTTCAGTTTTTTGAACTTATTTGAACACCAGACTTTTTGTGTGTCCAAAATGCACCATTCAAAGCCACATCATCAATTTTCAACCCTTTCTGACTTCCTTAGTTATTTTTCATGCATTTACTGATTTTTTTTGAGCTATAAGACCCTGAAATTCAAAAGCATTTCAAATGAACTCTGAAAAGGTTGAAATTTGGCATGGTATTGTCATTTCACCCACATAGCATGTGCTAAAAAGTTGAGAGGGTTACGGCAAAAACTAGATGCACTTCGTGTACAAAATGGACAATCTCTTTTGGAGTATCAGGGTTTCATACGGAAACTCATCTGTTACAAAGGGATGTCATTTTTTTGAACTTATTTCAACTCCAGACTTTTTGTGTGTTCAAAATGCACCATTCAAAGCCACATCATCAATTTTCAACCCTTTCTGACTTCATTTGTTATTTTTCATATGGAAACTTATCTGTTACAAAGGTTGAAAGTTGGCATGATATCATCATTCACCCACATAGCATGTGCTAAAAAGTTGAGAGGGTTAGGGCATGGACAACACATAAAACCATTCTGCTTGTTTGCCTCAGCCACTTCGAGAAACATAATTATGTGTGTCTGTCACCACACATCCATTGCCGGTTCATCTGCGTGCATTATATATAATTATGTGTGTCAGAAACCATTACAGGTTCACATGGATAGATAAGTGACCAAATTAATAGTAGTTCATCATCACATTAAAACCAAAGTACATACATAGTTCAAATTGAACAACATATAGCTCTCTAGAGTATCTAGTTAAACCATACATTGAAACTATGTGAAACCTTTCAATGCAACAACAAATGCGATCATGATCACAACCAAGGTAACAATTGATCCAACGACATAACGATACCAAGCCTCGGTATGAATGACATATTTTCTAATCTTTCTAATCTTCAACCGCATTGCATCCATCTTGATCTTGTGATCATCGACGGCATCCGCAACATGCAACTCCAATATCATCTTCTCCTCCTCCTCAATTTTTTTTATTTTTTCCTTCAAGTAATTGTTTTCTTCTTCAACTAAATTTAACCTCTCGACAATAGAGTCGGTTGGAATTTCCGGTTCAACTACCTCCTACATAAATAAAATCTATGTCACATTGGTCGGTATAATTGTCATAAACAATAAATGAACCAAATAGTTATAAAAAGATAATATATACCACATCTGAATCATAGACAGGACGAGGAACGACGGGGGCGGATACCGAAACCATCACACTATATAATAACAAGCAATAAGAAAAATAAGAAAATTAGACAAGTATCTATCTAAAGTAAGAATATTTTTTTCTTTCAGAAAGAAGATAAGAACAAGATGTTCACCACGGTGGTGCCGGCGACGAGATCGGCGCAGGCGATCGACGACGGTGAAGACGGGGACGGGACGTGACGGACCGCTAAACCTATGCAAATCTCAGGGAAAATGGAGCTTGGAGATCGAGCTTCGAGAGGAGAAAGCTTAACTAGTGTGGCTCGGGCATTTCATCGAACACCTCATGTGCATAGAAGGTGAGCTAGAGCACCCAAATGCCTTTCCCTTCGCCGGCCAGAAAAACCAGAGCACTGTGGAGTGCTCTGCTGCGGCGATGGGGTATATATAGGCAGCTCATTGTCCCGGTTCGTGGCTGGAACCGGGACAAATGTATGTGGGCCAGGAGCGAGGCCCATTACTTCCGGTTCGTGCCTAGAACCGGGACAAATGTGTCCAGACGAACCGGGACCAATGCCCACAAGGCCCCGGCCGGCCCCCTGGGCTCACGAACCGGGACGTATGCCCCCATGGGTCCTGGTTCGTGATTGAACCGGGACTAATGGGCTGGCCAGGCCCGGACTAAAGCTCTGTTTTCTACTAGTGGTGTGGGAAGCTATATCAGTCGCGGGCACTTAAGATCACCCATCACTACCCAAATATGTAGGTATTTTAAAACAACAGTTCTTGTGAGTTAGGATATGGCCAAACCATTTCTTTATTATTAGCAAAGAATAAAATGGAATTGTGGGTCTCGCACACTCGTGGGACCAATATGAACATATGGATGCGCCAAAATGAGTGAATTTGATCCCCATTTTTTTCATTAGAGAAAAGACAAGCATCCAACTTTATAAATAAAGCTATCAGACAGAGTACCAAAACCAACGGAGCAAAATTAAGTAGCATACATACCAGACACAATAGCGTATTAAGAGTAGAAAGCAGTTTAACAATGGCACACATACCAACTACCTACGAGGAAAAGACTACAACAACATCTTAGAGATAAAACATAAAGCCACGTCTATCATGAGGAAGCAACATATCTTGCTGAAGGAGTGTAGACGCCGTTGATTGAACATGGGACTTACCATATGAGAGTATTAGATAATTTTATGCTGCAAACATATAAGACTTTATCTACGGTCGTGCTCTTTGAGTACTAAGGGCCTGTTCGGTGGCTCCCCAACTCCTGCACATCCTCGAATCCCACTTCTCGTTTCCACCGCCAGCCTCCGATGGGAGCCCTAGCGATCAAAAATACGTTCGGCTCCTCGCTCCAGCTTCTGGTACTCTCCAGCAGGCCAGTCTGCCTAGACGCGCTGAAGCCCAACGGCTCAAGAGGTAACACGGCCTTAGGCCCAGTCGAACGCATTAGCAAAGGCGAGATAGAAGTAGCGAACCAGTACGTGAACCCCTCGAATCACTTAGCGGTGGCATCTCCATGTGAATAACGTCAACTTCAGTTTTCCCCTATTCCTGGATCGCCCAAACTGCCGCTCCGCCTTTTTGTATGTGAACGCCGCTTCGATCCGGGAAGCTGGGCTTCTTGGAGCTGGACCGTAAGGGCCAGCTTCCCTCGAAGATTTGCGGAAGCTAGGAGCTGGCGAGCTACCGAACAAGCCCTAATTTTTGAATTTTGACAATCTTAGATCTGGCCTTCCGTTTTACGCATCTTGTTGAAGGCATTTTCTAGAGCTTATCGAGTCCTTCTTTTCTTGATGAAAACCGGTGATCTAACACTATTTTCTCGTTGAAAACATTAATATCAGGGAACCTTGTCAACAACAATGGTAAAGTTGATTTGTGGATGAGCAGTGCTATGTGGACGACACAGTTTGGACGACTCATGCACAATGATTAAATCCAGCCGAAGAATCTCGTGCACAGAGGAGCAGACGGCCGCTGGATTCTTGCTCGTTCAACTATCGTCTGCACTTTTGTCGTGTGTGGAGCAGTTTCGTTTGTGGATTATTCACCATGCCTTGACTCATGCGTACTGCATTTATATCCACAGAATGCGAAAGCGACATTTCGAAAAAAATAAAGGCCATTTGTGTCCTTAAAAGTAAAAATAATAAAAATAAACAAGAAATGTTTTTTTTAGAGTACGCCAAAGGCATACCTTACTTTTATAAAAGAGAGAGAAATAATTACAAGAACTTGCACGGGTGCGAACATCCCCACAAGTGTACAACCCACACCAACACCTAAAGCACAAAGGCTACTCTCTCACAAACTAGTAAGTGTGCACGTGCAACGCACGTCTATTTAAACTAATAAGTGTGTACGTGCAACACGCGTCTATTTGGATTAACATTATACTAAACTTAATATAAGACAATTTATTCATAAATTTGAAATTTTTCTATAAAATACACAATCTCTTATTCCCAACTCATACAAATAATTTAAAATATCGTTTCTCCTTAATCAACATGTCTCCTATATTAAAAGACCACCCAATGTTCCCAATGTATAAAACTCAAAATTATTTAGAATATTCATCATGATTCTCCATATGCACAGATTTATGCAAGTATAATCACACATGAAAATGTCACTTAGGACAAGCTAAGGAACCGTTTCAGTGTCAACAAACTCCAGTCAAGAATTATTATTACAATTGAGTGTCAACCACAATAGTGGGAAGGGACCTCTATGGTTTGTTTAAAAGAGGAAGCCATTGTCAGATAGAGAAGTGTAGAGATGTCTTGACTGCATAGAATCAGCTGTGAAACAAGACAAAACAATGCGTGTTGGACCATCCGATTCTACTATTGCACACAAGTGTTGTAATGTCTGGAAGCAAGAAAAGCACACAAGTATCGTAATGTCTGAAACATACCTTACCTCTCAAGTCAGGAAATAGTCAAATGAAAAAATGTACTTCTTATAAGTAGTAGAGATGAAGTCATAAGGATCATGATTCAAGATATTCGGAGAAACATGGTTGGTCTCTCTGTATGATCTTGAACTCGTCACCTCTACCAAAGTGGTCGTATGCGTAGTATGTAATGTAGAGTGCAATAGCGAAATAAAATAAATGATATGAGAATTTACCATGACCACAAAATATCCTACATTCGTCATCATCATAATCAACATGCATTTTTGCTTCTCTTGTATGTGGTCCAAGTTTTCTATCAGGAAAACATGTTAACTCAACTGTAGATAAGGACGGTATAAAAATGCTCATGTAAAATTACAATTGCCATGTATCTGCTGGACAAACAAATACACTTATGCAAACTTTAGGTTTTTTAGTAAAACTTATGCGAACTTTAGTTTTTTTCACTAAAACTTATGCAAACTTCTGGGTTTTTTTCAGTGAAACATAATTTCATGACTGCAAGTAAGGTCTTGGTTCAGCGAATTTGCCTGTGAGTTCACTATGTAGTCGTGAGTTGGCCATGTAATAACCGGTAGTCAGTACTTAAAAAAACAGGGATGCCTGTTGCAGGTACGCGAAAATCAGTGAAAAAATAAAGAAAGAAAGAAGGCATTGGTTGCCTGAAACCCAACTGTGTGTGCTCCGGCGCGCCTCTGTTTCTCATTGCCTCATCTCTGGTTCCTGTACTTCTAGATGTGTCACCACTGGCGAGGTAGCGATGACAGTAAAAAAACAACACTCGGTACTTACCTGATTAGTGCGTGCGTGCGGCGCGTTTGCGTGAAGGCGAGCGTCTCCGTCGTTCAGGCCTACGAACCACCGTGGCGACCGTGTCCTCTCACCAGCTGGGCGGCGTTGTCGACGCAGGTGAATCGATAAATCGACTTTGGCGGCCTCCACGCACTGGGGCGTGGGGAGTTCCAGCGTCCGACAAAGGTAGGATGTCTTTGGACGACGTCGTCCATGCATGAGTACTGGATAAGCGTGTCCAACGGAGCAGCACGCGTCAGAGCTAAGGGAGTCGGCGGTGGCTTCGGGCGAGTGAGATGGGGCCGTAATTAGCTTCACCTGCTGCGCAGTGGCCGAGACCTGCGCCGTCCTGGGGAAGGCGATGGTTGGCGACCAGGCGAATCTACATGCGTGGCTGGCAAATGCCCCCACTCGATTTTTTTGGCACGCTTATATTGGTCCAGGATACTCAGCGTTGCCCCCACTTGAAGGGCGTCGGTGGTGGGTGGTTGTCAGCGTGGGAGTTGTGGACGGAGCTGAAGTCGACGCGGATGCCGTTGGTTCCCGGAGAGCATGCCAGGACGTGGACGAAGTCGTTGCGGTCGATGAAAAATGGTCCGCCTCGAGCGTAAGACGAAAGCGGTGGCAACGCGTGTGTGTGTTCGGAGGAAGCCGCAGCTCCTCCTCGCGTGTCTCCCACTGTGGCTCGCTTGGGTGGTGGGCTGGTGACGGCAGGCGACTCGCGATCGCGATTCCCTGATAGGAGACGATAGGATGCGCTCGCGATTAGTACCCTAATAATTAGATGCGTTCGTGATTAGTTATCTAAAAGGATGCGTCCGTGATTAGTTTCCTAATAATTAGATGCGTCTGTGATTAATTTCCTAATAGGATGCGCGTGATTATTTTCCTAATAATTAGATGCCCCCGTGATTAGTTTCCTAATAATAGGATGCGTATGTGATTACTTTCCGAATAATTAGATGCGCCCGTGATTAGTTTTTTAATAGGATGTGTCCGTGATTATAGTTTCCTAATTGATCAGGCGTGGACTTTCATATTTTCCTCCACGGTGGAATACGATCAGTCAATGTAAATTGCTAAGTGCATACAGAGAATAAATTAGGTTAATGCTAGCAGTTAGATTGAGTTTAGTGAGACAAATCATGCGGTGGTAATGTATCTGTATACGTTTTGTATGGTGCACTTAGAATACGTTTTGTATGGTGCACTTAGAGAAGATAATGTTTGCTCTTTTATAAGTAGTATAGACTATGCAAAACACCTACACCCAATCTTACGAGCTTCCATTCCTTAATCTCATCGAAGATGTGCAAATGGAATTGTGCTACCGTCTTGACTTGATCCTCACGATTAAACATTCTCGTGTTTCTTTGCTTCCAAAGCGCCTAAGCAACCGCAAAGACAAGGGTGTCGAAACCTCGCTTGTCCGCACCGTGGAAGCTCCCCCTGGCCCTAAGCCACCAATACCACGAAATGTAACAAGAAATGTGGCATTAGAATGCAACGAAAGTCCACACACATACCACGCTTAGTCAAAGTCGCCGGCGACACACAGACACGCCGATAGTGTCAATGGCGGCAACGAGGCCTGGAGAGGGAGAGGCCGCAGAGCGCAGGAGCGGGGAGCAGCGAGCATGGCGAGCCCATGGGACAGCCCTTCGAGCAGCCTGTGGGGCACGCTGGGGCAGGCCTCCAACGTGGCGCAGCTGGTCGGCGTGGACGCGCTGGGGCTGGTCTCCATGGTCGTGCAGGCCGCCCTGGCGGCGCGCCGCCACCGGGACGCCTGCGTGCGGCTCGCGCAGCACGTGGAGCTCGTAGGCGGCCTGCTCAGGGAGCTGGAGCTCGCGGAGCTGATGCGGCGGGAGGCCACCAGGCGGCCGCTGGAGCAGCTCCGCGGCGCGCTGCGGCGGTGCTACGAGCTCGTCACGGCGTGCCAGGACTGCGGCTACCTCCGCCGCCTGCTGCTGGGCGCACGGACGGCCGACGAGCTCCGCGCCGCGCAGCACGAGATCGACATGTTCATCCGCCTCATCCCGCTCATCTCCCTTGTCGACAATTCGACAAACAGTCGTCGTGCCAAGGTAGGCGTGTTCCGGCTTGTCGCCGGTCAGTAGTAGCATTTTTTCTTGGCGCTTATGTGGAATTTTGTATCAAAATTGAAGCCCATGGTAGTATGTGATTGGGGACAAACACTGATTATGGAGTTATTTCATTTGTAAAATTCGTCAAACTGATATGTTCAAGTGATCCTGGGCATGATATGAATTTATAGTTATGCCTGAATTGGAGTGCAACTGCAATTCGGTACTGCTGCCAGTTACACAATTCGATATGAATTTAGCAATTCTTATTTTGTTTATAGGGCGCCTCAATCACAGAATCTCTGCTGCTTCATTTTACGTTGATAATATTTGTCATTTAATCATGCTGATCCTTGTCTAGCAGGCCGAGGAGGGGCTTCTCAGTGTTGTCACAGACAATTCAAGTAGTCACATCAGGTCAGCTAATTTTCGTTATGTAGTTTATTACTCAGAGAACAAGTCATCATTTTTTTTAAATTTAAATCCAAAGTTTTGTGGCGTCTTGGACCAAATAATAACGTGGGAGGTTAGCCACTTATTATCTGACAAAGTGACAAGTGCAAACCAGATGACTGTTGACCATATTAGGTTGACTAGTGGCACCGCTTGGTTTAGATTCTAGAATAAAATCTGGTTCAGAGCTACTTGTTACAAACCTACAACATATCTGTAGATTAAATGTCTGAAATGTAAGCTGTGCATCAGATCAACGAGTTTGTTTGAATTGGAATATAATATGTTTCGACAAATTTCTATTATATTTGTCATTAAGCATGATTTCATCCTTCTTATATCTCTTCTAGGATCCCCCCCCCCCCCCCCTTCTTATATTGAGTCAGCATGAACTGTGAAGTCAAGGTTCAAGGAGATACTGAACTTCGCAATGTTGGAGAAAAACGATTTGTAGGTAAGTAGTTATTCTATGAATTTCCTAATGCGCTTAATCATGAACTTAGGTATGGAAATTAATGGAGTGAATTTTCATGCCAATGTTAGTTGTTTCAAGGACTTTGAATTTCTATGTTGTGTCTGTGTGCTGTTGCAACACCCTGCTACTCATGTTTTTTGGATATGTTGCAACAGAGACAATATAAAATGTCCATATGAATGATTTGATATAATATATTTTTACATGTGCTTTCTTTTTCATGAGAAAACATTGCGTCACCATTCATTGTGTCCAAATTTAAGTTGATAAGCACATGTCATGGTCAGAGCACTAGCTGGAAGAAATTAACCTACATCACATATTTACTCTGTTAGCAGCCACGTGAAAGATTTGACTTCGAGTGATAGAAACAACATCTGTATATTGCATGACTTCTTCTATTACAATCTCCATTTGTTTTCGTACAGTGGTAAGTCCCTAATTAGGATGAGTTGACAATCAATGGAAAAAACAAACTGGAGTATGCTGTCAATAATTTTGTATTCTCAGTCATATTTTTTGCGATCCCATCATGACAAGGATCGAATATCCATGAATCAGGAAAAGTGGACATGCAAGAACAGAAAATCTTCAATGTTGAAGAACTTGCTGAGCTTTGTACCCGTATAGAAGAAACTTGTGTGGGATTTGCAAAGTTCAACTTCTTTCAGATCGTGGATGCTACAGACAATTTCTCAGAGAGGAGAATACTTGGGTTTGGTGGATTCGGTACAGTTTATAAGGTAAATATGTGCCAATATCCAAACTAACTAACAAAGTGAATACCCGTCCTCCTTTTTCTTCCCAATAAAGAACTGATTTCTGTTGATAGAATCTTATTTGAACTCACTAAGTAACCATTGCAGGGTCAGTTGCCCAACGGACTTATGATTGCCATCAAAAGACTTGATGAGCATGCAACAATATTTGATTTCGACAGTGAATTGCAGCTTGCAAAGCTTCAGCATACCAATCTAATTAGGTTGTTGGGCTGGTGCATTCATGGGAAAGAAAGGATTCTTGTCTATGAGTTCATGCAAAATAGTTCCTTGGACCATTACATATCTGGTACATTTTCTGTATTATCAGAGATATTTTTCAAGCACACCTCCTTTAATTCCTAGTAAATGTGCATGAATTCAAAACATCTACAGTTAAATGGAAGGCTACAACAGATCTAGTTTTCACCTGATTCTTTGTTGCTCAAATCATAAAAACTATTCTAGTTTGGTTTAGAGCAATTCGTCAACAGTTGATAGAAGTTGCAATTTGATTATCTTTTGCAGACAGAACAAAAGGGCAATTGCTAGACTGGTCTAAGCGATTCAAGATAATTAAAGGGTTAACAGAGGGCCTTGTTTACCTGCATAAAGGCTCCATGTCCTGCCTTGTCCATAGAGACTTGAAACCACATAATATCCTCTTGGATTATAGCATGAGCCCGAGGATTACTGATTTTGGGTCAGCTAGGACACTGAGTTCAGATGTAGTAGAAGGCGCATTTAGTAGGGTCGTGGGAACCAGGTATCAGCTGCCTACAATATTAATAATCACATATTCCCATCATTTGTTTTCAGATGTCCTAATCTCACAGTCTTGACATCTTTTGTTTCACTTTTCAGTGGTTACAAAGCTCCAGAGTATGCATCTCGAGGAGTTTACTCGACGAAGACAGATGTGTTCAGCTTTGGCATTTTGGTTCTGGTGATTATTAGTGGCCGAAAGAATACCATACTCGACAAGCGAGGGGATACTGTTGGTGATCTTGTACGAGATGTGAGTGAAAGTACATTTCAAGCAGCACCTTTTCCGTTCTCAATATTAGAAAATGGCCTTACTTTAATTTTCAACTAAAGTAGTGAGTTTTAACCTATACCATTGCTTGACAACAGAAGTTGTGAACTTTTCAAATAGGGTGTGTAAAAGCAAGACTGTTTTTTTATACCTGGCACACACTACATGTAAGTTACATTGCATTTATTTAAAGTCAAATGTATTATATATTTCAGGCCTGGCATATGTGGAAGGACCAAAGGTTGCATGAGCTTGTGGATCCGTTGTTAGGGGACAGATATGAAGTCGCTGAGATAAAGAGATGTGCTCAGGTGGCACTGCTTTGTGCTCAGGAAGATCCAGCAGACCGGCCCGCCATGACAGGTGTTGCTGCAATGCTGAACTCTGAAAGCATAAGCTTACCAATGGAGCCAAAGTAGCCTTCTGCGCTGATCCATGGGTGCGCCGACAGAGAGACGACATCGACATACATTGGCCAATCAAGCAGGACAATAGACATAACGATAACGAGTTCAGCTCCAATGTCAACTAGAGTTCGAATCATTCTAGACCCGGAGGTTTGATATGATGGCAAACATTCAGTAGCATATATAATTAAAAAATGTGAGGTGAGGATTATGGGCTTTTTACGGCTCAGGTAGCGTACATATTCGAGATATCAAAGATCAGTTTTGTGGAGTGAAAATAAACATGTGTGTGTGTGGTTGGTACCAGCTACCAGACTGATTTTCCATCAGCTACATTGTAATCCAAACGTATAATGTTTCATGTTTTTCTGCTACTACTCTAGCCACTTCTTAGTGAAGTTTAGCCAGGTTTGCTCATGTTCAGTTATTCGCATGTTCTTTTATAGGGACATAGGCACATTCAATTTGAGAATGAGAAATCATCAAACTTCAGCTTGACAAGCAGCAACCACAGAGCTCGGAGTTCAGATCTGTAGCTGCACACACTATGAACACATCAGGATATCAAAATAAGTGTTGTTCAAGATAAAAAGAAATGTTCTGAATGCACAATGGTGGTTAAGATGTTAACTCTGAAAGTTAACAAGCAGGCATTCTTCTGATTTTGGCCCACTCTGATTCAGACATTCGTGCCAAAATTGATTCAGACATTCGTGCCAAAATTGATTCAGACATTCGTGCCAAAATTGATTCAGACATTCGTGCCATCATGTTTAATCTTCCTCTTCTGGGCTTTATGCAAGGAGAAGTCATTTGTGCTTTCTCTGAGGCGTTGGAAAGATGGCAAGCAATTTGAATCCGAGTCTCCTGCCGCCAGTTTTAGCTATGCATGCCTGGGCCGACTCGGATTCAAAAACCAAAGTGCGCGTTTCCCGCGTCCCCGTTTGCCTGCCTGGGCCAACTTCGACTCGGATTCAAATTGCTTCCCGCGTCTCTTCTTTCTTGCTCGCCCCGTCTCCCAACTTCCCGATCTATCTCACCTCGCCCTCCACCGCATCCTCTTCCTTCCTCCTGTCCCGCCGCCGGATCCCTGCTCTCGCGATCGTTGTTTGATCGTTGCTCCCGCGACTCCGCGGCCGCGACCATGGCCGGCACCACAGTGCTCCCGCCGTCTCTGCTCCCGCGTCGTAGCGCCGCCGCTGCCGACCTCCACTCCTGCTCCTCCCGCGTGCGCGTGAACCCCGCCTTGATGGCGAACCCCGCGGCTGCCAAGAAGCCAAAGCGCCCCGGATCCGTGCGCGGCGAGCAACCGCCGCCGGCGAAGCGCGTACGTGGTGCCTGCTCGGGGGGCGAGCTCCATGTCGCCGTCCCCGCCAACATCAAGAACGGCAGCAAGCTTCCGTCTCCCAGCAGCGGCAAGGATCCGCTCCACTCCTCCGCAATCAAGAACCAGGTCGCCGAATCTTCGGCTGCCGCGATGCAATCGAAGCCGCAGATGAGCATGCGCGAACTGATCGAGAAAGCTCGCCTCACCATGGCTCGCCTCGACAAGGCTCGCTCTGCCTCCAAAGAAGAGGCCAACCGTCGGCAGGAGATCGAGCGCAGCAGAGCAGAGGCCCGGCGAAAGGTGGAGCAGATGGCGGACACGGTGCAGTTCAACGACCCCTGGATCCATCACTCCGACGTGACCAAGTCCCCTGAGGAGCTGCTCAAAGCAAGACAGCACGCATGGCGTTATCAAGCTCACCTCCTCGAGATGGCTCGTCGACGGGACTTTGCTCAAGCGATGCAAATCCACGGATGAGTGCAATCCACGGGTGCTCGAAGCAGAGGAAGAAATCATCAGCAGTGAAAGCTTCTTGGTGGTAGGCTTGCATCAGAGGAAGCAAAGCAGAGGAAGCAGAGGAACCAATTCCTTTCTTGAGTCCGTGTGGGTGAACCTTCGAGTTAAGCTAGTCCTTCCTAAACAATTCACACATGAGTTTCATTTAATCTTTGCATCTCTAGGTTCTGCACTTAATCACCAAGATTTCTAGTGTTCTTTCAATCAGTCATTAATAATTTTACAAGAGTGTCAGCAGAGTCTCCATCTAGCTAGGCAGCAAAAACCTTGTTAAGATGTGTACGGCATAGTTACACTACATCCACACCTGGTCCTAAGTAAGGGTTTAAGTAAATAAAGGGCATTTTCAATAAATCAAAGTAAAGCAGATGAGCCTAAAAAGGAAGCTCATGTACTGCAATTCCGGCGCGAGACAGAGCGTAAAACGCACTCGCCGCAAAATCCAAAACACCCGTTTGCTACCCGGCTTGTAGCAGGAAAAAAGGAGTAGAATTGAACTTGTCGATACACACAGTAATCATGTGAGCTGCCTAGCGTCTGGAGACTATGCTGACCCTCCTGTAAAATTAATTTTGGCTGACTTGGATTCTTAGGCATTGGCGTCGTGGTGATTTAAAGTTGCAGTTTCTGACGAGTAGCATTGGTTGGTGAACTCTTGTGTGTATGTGTGAGTGAAGCTTTGAGCTAAGCAAGCCCTTGATGTACCGACTATCAAGTCATACTGTAATCAATTTTGGATATGAATGAGAAAATTGTTGGTCTGAATTTTGCAGAGCATTTGAGTAATCTTTTCGTATCTATTTATTCTTGTATGCTTCTGTGGCTTCTTAAAGCATTCTGCTGCTCTAGTCGGAAAAGTGTGTACTGAGGCACAGATCCAATGGATTCATCTCTGATTTCACAATACTTCGTTTGAGTGGTGATGCACATAACCATGTTCGGAAAAGAGTAACTAGTCAAGAATGTGAAAAAGAACCAGATCTCTTTCTATGTTTTCGGTCTGTGACTTGGATTGTTCTGATGTATGCAAGTAGCACCAGATCTCTTTCTATGTTTTCGGTCTGTTGTATTTTTCAGTCTGTTGTATGCAAGCATTGGATCTGATGGATGCAAGCACATCAGGAAGTTCACTTCTGTGCTTAACTACTATTCCAGATGACTGCTATTTCCTGGAGAAGAACATATATGCTGTCTGAATTTTGCAACTGCTGCAAATTTCATTCAATACAATTGGTATATATGCCAGACTAGTTTCATGTCACACTGCAGAGAAAATCAATATTACTTGACGGCAATGGTGTTTACTGCATTTAATTAACATATTCCTTGACATGGATCGGTTGAGGTAAGGGAATTAGAATGCATGATCCATCATCTGAATTCAAACTACACAGCTTCATTGGAAATCAACTCAGCTACAATGAGAAACGGTGGCAACATCCACAGGTATTGCAGTTCTTCCTCCTCTGTACCTTCAGCGTCATCCGCAACTTCTCGGCTTTTTTTCCTGAAGAGAAATCATGAGTGCGCACTTTAACACGCTTGGAAATGGAAAGATTAGCTCTGCTCTGTACAAGTTTTGTAGCTCCTGGGGTGACAGATTCTTTTTCCTCTGTGAACGCCAGTAGTTTGTTTGTATCTTTTGTGCTAATAAAGGGGCTTATTTGTAAGAGCTAGACCTCCTCTTAGCATAGCTTGGTACGTCAAGATGATGTAGGCACAAAACAGTCCTGAACTTGTAGCAGCTCTGAACTTAAGGGTTGATATTGATGTTTCCTTCCCTAAATAGCATTTGTCATCAGTAGTTAAATGAACTACTACTAGTTAAAAAGATAGTATGATCAACTTGAATGGTCAAAACTTGGCTAGCGACACCATATCTTTGGCCCCATTTGGCCATCACCAGTCATTTATCTCCAACTCTCAAGGCAAAACTTCCAGCAAGACATTCAGAATACTAGCCATCGTGGACGTATGGGACTAGTGTTCTCCATGTCACTATACAAACAAGGTCATCCTTCATTTCAGTCTTTTTTCTTTCATTTGTTTTCTTTGCTTCATCATAAGTGGTTTGATCCGAAAACAACTATTGGTCCTATTATCTACTACATCCAGAATAGTGATCTCTGAATCTCACCTGGATCAATCAAGTTTCTGAGACCATAGATGGCAAACCAACACTTGTGAACCATCAAACTCAGCTCGACAAGCAGCAATCACAGAGGTCAAGAGTCAAGACCTGTAGTTGCACATACTTACACAAGATTACATCAGTATTCATTGTGCTCCTGATGGAAGATTATATGTGTGTACCATCCCCAATAGCAATCAGAAGCCATTATCCCCAAAATTGCAACCTGTCATGTTGGATTACCAGGGTCATAGGCATTTCACATTTTTCTGACTTTAGCACCCCGCAAAATGAACTCAATGCTACAAGCAGGCAGTCTAGATTTCTTATACTAGCAGCAAGGCTTTATGCAAGGAAAACTCGATTGTTTCTGAGGACGTAGTCACATATGCAATGTATCACACTGCAATTCTGAACATAAATATCTATGAATTTGGTGGCTTGCACTAATACTTAACCCATATCTATGAATTTGGATTCACACTGCAATTCCATTAGCATCAAATGCACTGGAAAATATTTCAGGCCTGGCGTATGTGGAAGGACAGAAGGCTGCACGAGGCCGTAGATCGATCGCTGGGGAAGGGATACGAAATCACCGAGAGCGAACCAGCGAAACGTTCTTGTTTTGGGAAACGTTCCTATGCGGTGCGCCGGACGAAACTTCGGCCGGTCGAGCACGAGACGTCTGATCGCGCAGCGATCTATGCATCACAAGCGCACATCGATCGCGAACCTCAGAGAGAAAAAGGTGCACATCGAACACGGGGACAGCTGGCCACGTGCCCTGGCAGGCCCACCTTATCTCTTCGTCTCCAGATTTTTCTGGCCGCTCCCCATCGTCTTCTTCCCCTGGATTTCTTTTCTCTCGTCCCCTTTCTTCTCCGTTCCTGCGCACAGCACTTCGAGACGCATCCCCCACCACTCCCACACACTCCGTCCTCTACAGGAGATCGCGTTGGTGCAAAATCAAGCACTCACTGTTGCTGCCGCCGACGGGATGGTTTTTGCTGCAATCCTCGCCGGCGCAGTTGCAGCCGACATGTTGTGGAGCTGGAACCAGCGTCCGCCGGTGCTGGAACCGGACGTGCCCTCTCATCGCAGACGTTTTTTTGCTGGAACCAGCTTTCTTCTTGCTGGAACTTGCTACTTTTTTTTTTGCTACATCTACTTCTTTTTGGATTTTGTTTCATGTGATTTTTTGCTGGAACCAGATGCGCCTCGCATCGCCGAAGTAGTTTTTTGCTGGAACCAGCTTTATGTTTTGCTGGAACTTGTTACATTTTTTGCTACATCGACTTCTCCAATTGATGGTGATGGGTGGTGTTTTTGCTACAACCGGCGACTACAAAAGTTACAACCGACGAGCATTTTTGCTATGATGGCGACGGGGTGGCGGCAGTGATGAGCTATTTTTGCTGGAACCACACACTTTTTTTGCTACCACGGGGAAATTTTTTGCTGCTACCGCGGCAACATGAGGGTGAGTACTATTTTGTGCAAGCTCGTTGTCGGCGTTCTGGGACCGGCGACCGGCACCACCGGAGTTTTGGTCGTCGCACCGGAGCTACAAGCGTCGCCACGGCGAGCTGCAACCGCGGCACACGCTGCTACATGCACGTGGCCAGCGTTCTCGCGGGAGGCGGCGGCAGCGGCGGTGACCTGCTGGGAAGACGACGACCGGCGGTGAGGGAAGCAGCCGACGGTGAGGGCAGCGACAGGCAGACGCGCCGCGCGGTGCTTCGAGGCTGGGCGCGTCGCCGGTCCATGGCGGCGTGATACAAGTTTTTTTTTCTGAAAGAACACATCTGGTGAAGGAAGGGGACAAAATCGTGTGGCTACGCAAAGTTTAATCCAAAGCTGCTGGTGCGACCGACCCAAATTTCAGCCGGCGCACCGGCGCCTATCACTCCCCGTTCGTTTTCGTTCGCTGTCGCTGGGGAGCCCGCGATCGAGCGACCCAGCCACAGAGGCCCCTTTAGCTCCCCCCTTCGGCTTCCGGGCCTCCAGGCCCAATTACAATTTTCTTTTGTACGCAAAAGAACATGTAAAAGAGATTTGAATAAATATACACTTTGAGCTAGACGAAAACAGAGAAAACAAAATTATAAGAATGCCATGATCTGAAAATAATTGAAAATTTCCATACTGTAAAAAATAGAGAACATTTTTTTCCATAGACCAAAAAATGCCATCTCTTAAAATGCCAAGATAAAAAATGCCACCTCTTAATGAACAAAAAATGCCATCTCTTATAATTAAAATGTCATCTCTTAATTAAAAAAATGCTATCTCTTGATAATATAAAAATGTTATTTCTTAATTATAAAACGCCATCTCTTAATAATAAAAATGTCATCTCTTAAAAAATACCATCTCTTAATAAAAAATGTCATATCTTAAATAAAATATGACATCTCTTAATAAAAAAATGCCAACTCTTAAATAAACAAAAATGTCATTTCTTAATAAAAAATGATATCTCTTACAATAAATGCCATGTGACATAGTTTGAAAATTTATAAACTGCCATGTTGATTTTTCCTAGAGAAAATGCCATCTAGTAAAGAAAGGAAAAAAAAAGGGGTACCGGGATTCAAACCCAGGTGACCAGGTAGAGGTTTGCGCTGCTATCCAGTGCGCTAGAAATATAGTTCGCTGGCTTTTTTCTTATAGAGAACTGTTTTGGAAATCCCGTGTGGCTAGGATCCCGTTCCAGGATTCGTGCAAATGAATCCGATGGCAGATATGGGGGTCGCTGCAAAAATTGTCATAGCAGACGGTCGCCAGCTAACGTTTTCAAAATTCTTTGCTTTACCTTCATTATTTGCAACTCGTAAGCCCTATCTGAACCTGACAGCTTTAGGACCTGTTTGCATGTTCGATGACGATGGGGCAAATACAATTGGATGAATATATTTGTGTACACTCTAGATCAGTACACAAGTGCCATGAATCTTCTAACTGGTTTGTTCAGTCAAGCATTTATAGTTTCTGCAAGTACTTTACAGGCTTTTAGATTACTCTTGTCTTGTCTGGAGCCATGAACACTAGTATATCAAACAGTGTGCATACACCAATAATTATGGAGATACCTAGTGAATTACTGTAGATGAGTTCAGCCAAGCATCTCAAAAGCTGGAGACTGCTTATTGCAACATCTTTAACAAGATCCACTGGTTCCCGGCATCCCTGTGAAGCCTGGATGGCGATTACATTGTCCCAAGAATGGTGTCCATAGGCGCTTACCACCATGGCCGCCCGGAGTTGCAGGGCATGGAGGAGATCAAGAAGGCCGTGGATATTCTTATAAGTTTTAAACAATGGTTGTTCAAGTGGTTATAAGAATATGTTTTGGATTTACCTCTATTATTGGTGGTTTATTCATAAATCTTGAATTGAAAGTTTATAACATTAATGCTAAACGTCTTAAGACTGATAAAACCACTTAAATGTGGCACTGCTTGGTTATATCAGAAAATAATCTTCATGTAGATGAAGTATTGAAGTCTTTTGATTTGAATCAATGGAGAAATACATAGCAATGTATGGTACCCGATGAGCAAACCAGGGCGTGGTGAATACTTATACTTCATTGATGTTTTGAGTAAATATGATTTACTGGATGAAACATAAGATCTGGAATATTTGAAAAGGTTCAAAGAAATTCAAAGTAAAGTTAAGAATATTTGTGACAAAAGATAAAAGGTTCTTCAATCATGAAGAAATGTATCTGAGTCATGAGTTTAGCCAACACTCGAATAATTATGGAACTATTTACCGATTTGCTTTTATTAATTTTGGGGATATGCACATACTAAACATAGCGTCGTCTTATAGTCTGGCAAGACCACACCATATGAGTTATGGAGTACACGATCCAGACAAATGGTAATTTGTAGGTTATCCCAAAGGCGTAATTTGTTGGAGATATGCCCTAGAGGCAATCATGTATGATGATATTTCCTATGTGTTTATGAATAAAGATAGTCCTTGAACATTATCAATGATGTGTATCAGCAAGTACGTGACTTGTTTGTTGGACTATACATTGTATGATGACTGTCCTAAAAGGTCCCTACTCGAAAGGACTGTGTGGACGCGCATCCGACTAGACTAGCATATGACACGGTTGATGGCTCGGTCTCATTAGCCATGAAGCATTGGATGCTAACCGAGTAATATGGACTTGGAAAGGTCTGGTCGGATTCAACGTAGTCGGATCCGAGTCGAGATAAGGTCCGAGTCGGACAGACCCAACTATGAGACGCAGCGATATGTCATCTGTGAGTCTCTAGTACAACATATGTTCTATGTCCTAAGACCTGAGCTGACGCATGTACTCGGGATGGTGACAGACTTGCCTTGGGCCGACCAAACGCTACTCCGTATTTGGTAGTTACAAAGGTAGGTTTCGGGTTTGTCTAGTCCCATCTTTGCGAGACATGGTCGAGCAAGATGGGATTTGCCCCTCCGATCAGGAGAGATATACTCTGGGCCCCTCGTGTGATCCGACCAGGAATAGCATGGCCATGCGTCAAGGATTATAAGATAATCCGAATAGTGGTTGGTATCACTGGAACGAGAAAGAGGTCGGGCTAGCACAAGGATGACAATCTCGCCTTGAGCCCGACAACATATATCGTGTGGCAAAGGGAATAGAAGTGTGACACGTTGTACAGGTTCGCCTAACCAGCTTTATAGTCTGCTTGGTGGGCGGCACGCCTTGCTAGAGGCCGATACCAACCGTGCAGGTCGGAGGTGATCCGAATTGTGACCAAGCCGGCTTGAACCTAATGGGCCGCGCGCTTAAGGGAAGGAACCTACGAGGTCGGTTCGTAGGACACTGGTCGGATGTGATCCGAACTGGACTAGGAACGTGACCGAGTAGACTTTGGGCTTTAGGGTCCGTGCGAGGCCCAAGTGTTGAGCCCGCGATGGACGCCTATATAAAGTGGAGGTGCGGCACACTCATGCGATAGATCGCTTCGGCTGCGACTAGGGTTTGCATGTGTTGCGAATAGCCACCTCCACTCGCCGCCGACTGTGTGATCGGACCTAGCAGTCTGCCGCATGGTGTTCCTCCTGCACGCGCGGATACCGTTAGAGGCGGTGCGCTTGCGCCGCTCCAGCGAACTTGTATGTGGGATCAGACGACCGGCTGTTCGAGGGAGATCGGACGAGGAGGAGACGATCCACGTGGACGCGCTGCCCCAACTCTTCTTCCACTGCACGGCACCGCGCGTCTAGTGGTAACGAACTGTGATCCATCTCCCATAGCATGTTCTGGATGTTCTGCGCGTAGGAAAATTTTAATTTACAGTTGACGCACCCTGCCGTTGAACCCAACATAATTGGGTATTCCTTCTACCAAAAGTTCAAGGATAAAGTGTTTTTTACAAAGAATGAACACTTTCTCATGAAGGATTTTTCTCGTTAAAGAAGTAAGTAGGAGGATAATACAAATTAATAAGAATATTGAATCTCTGGCGGAAGGAAGTAGGATTAACAAACCGGAAGTCGTACCGAAAGTTGTCCGCACAACTGAGCCAGAAGTTACTATACTAGATGTAGAAATTCCAATTAAAGCTTGTAACAGAAATGCGTAGATCAGGAAGAGTTAATGAACCTCCCGAATAATTTCACAATAAGATATTCATCTTAGAAGAAGATGAACCCGCACATTTCAAGGAAGCGATGGTTGTGCCTAGCTCAAAGGAATGTCTTATAGCCATACACACTGAAATGGAGTTCATATACAACAATTAAGTTTGGAACCTAGTTGATTCTCCAGAAGGTATGTAACAAATGGATATCAAAACTAGTTTCCTAAGTGGAAAGGATGTATGAATGATACAACCAGAAGGTTTTGTAGATCCTAAGGATACCGATAGGTGTGCAAGATTCAAATGTCTTTCTGTGGTTTGAAGCAACACTACAAAAAAAAGACAGATCCGTGACACTTTGGCCCGAAAAAAACTTTTTCTGTCATGCTTATGACACTTCTATGACGATAATTATGAAAAAAACACGTATCATCATAGATGTGGTGGGTCCTACTTCTCTAACTGAACCCGAGCGAGGCCTTCGCTTACTGGACCCGAGGGATTGCACTAGCTACGTTATTGAACCCGAGCGATCGATCCCTTCGTTGCTGACTGAACCCGGGCGATTCCTTCGCTGCTGACTGAACCCGAGCTATTCCTATGCTACTGTTGTTAACTGAAGCCGATCGAACCTGCCTCTTGATGAATAGTGACCGTTGTTGGGGGTTGGATGAACAGTTCCCGGTGGGGGTTGGATGAACAGGACTTTGTGGTAGTAGAGGTCGTTGTCGCTGGATGAACAGGACCCCGAGGAGGCTGCCACATCTGAGCCGGTTGGGGGTGGATGAACAGGACCCCGTGGAGGGCTGGTTGAACAGTAGCCGTGGAGGATGGAAGAACAGTAGCCCCGTGGATGAACAGTATCTGGTGGAGGCAGGAGGAAGACGCGGTGGATGAATAGTAGTAGGTGGAGGCTGGAGGAAGTCGGCGGTGGATGAACAGTACCCTCGTGAAGGCTGGAGCGAGAGGCAGCTGACGGTGGATGAACAGTAGCCCGTGGAGTCCCGTTTTGCGGTATGCCACACCCCTCCCGATGAACAGGACCCCATTTCAACCGTAGACGCTCCAACAGAAGTATGTTTCCTCCGTTTTGCGGTACGCCACACCCCTCCCAATCAACAAGACCCCGTTTCGACCATAGGTGCTCGAATAGAAGTTTGTTTCCTCTGTTTTGCGGTATGCTAGACCCCTCTCAATGAACAGGATCCCGTTTCGACCGTACGCGGTCGAACAGAAGGCCGTTTCCTCCGTTTTGTGGTATGTCAGGCCCTGTCTCGGCTGTTCCGTCCAAGACGGTTGGCTCCCGATGGACACGACGTATTGCGTTGCCTCCCGATGAACACGATGCAGTTTCTCCGTTCTAACCCAGCCGGTTGGTTGCCGATGAACAGGACGCCATCGCTGTACACGTTCGAGACCCTGCCCGTATGTACGTACGTAGCCGTATTTACTTTCTTACAGCGTGGCTGTACATACGTGTACACGATATAGAAGGGACTGAGTGATGATGGTTCTATTACGACACATGCCGCTCTTTACTCGGCCATGGTTCATCGCTGCAGAGAGACTGATCGACCGCTATGTACATACACGTTCGCGACTAGGATAACGCTGCGTACGCTTCGACGTGGTGGGTCCCAGCTGTCAGGGGGTAAGGAGGCACTTTCTTCCGTGCGAAGATGTAGCTAGTGGGTCCCAATTGTCAGGGGAAATGTTTTTTCGTGAAAATATAGAGGCCCTTCCGGTGGGTCCCTGCTGTTAGAGGTGGAGGAATCATTATTTTGCGCTTAATAAGGAGGCACTTTCTTGTGTGCGACCGTGCACCCAGCTGTCAGCCTCTCCACGTACAGTCCTCTTCCAATGAATATCGTTCGTTGACTACATTGACCACGACGCGCCGAGAGCACCAAGGCAGTGAACGACGGCGAGACCTAGGAAGGGAACGACACGGAGCCAAGGAAGACCTAACAATTGTTTCCCACACGGAGGGGAGTACGAGGGTTTATTGGTTTCTCTATCGTCGACGGAGAATGACATGAGGTGTGGGTGAGTAGAGGAATGGCCAGGCCAGAGATGGGAGTAGGGCAGGGCGGTGAGGCCTGCGCAGCAACACTGTCGCCCACAGGAGACAGGAGCAAGATCAGAGGTTGAAGAAGCAACACGGTTGTTGGATTAACATCCAACGGTTCAGCTGCTAGAATCATTTGTCGACTAAGTTGACAAAACCCTGCATCTTTGTTTATCATATATCCCGGTAGTTCCGAGACGAGAGGAAACATACCACAATTTTGTAAGGTAGGATGCTGGGCTGATCACTAAGCACCAAAAAAAAGAGCTAGGAAGTGAACATTCTTTGCTGCTCGGTATACTTTTGGCAAAGAAGCGGGGCATTAAAACGAAAAGAAAAGAAACAGTGATATGCAACAGAAAATCGTAGGGTTAACAGAATCATTTGGAGAACATGACTTGCATATACTGGTTCAGCGGAATAATTTGGCCAACCAAATATAACTAAGATTGCAACACAATGAGCCTATAACAGCAGCGCACCGCCAAAACAACCCCTCGTTTTATGGGTCCCAAAAACCAGGCTCCAAGCAAAATCCTGAAACCAACTAATATGTAGAAATGCCCAGCATGGGGAGGGATGATCTTGTCCATGTAAGGATGAAAATCATGTCAGCATGCAATTTTGGCTCTGATGCATTAACCCTGCAGTGGAGGCAAATCCAAACCAGCTCCGGTTAGTATCACAACGTGCAAATGTAGTCATTCAGTTATATGTAGATGATTGTTGTTACTAGCAAATTAATCACAATATATGCTGACATCAGAGACAAAAAATAGCAAAGTACTTGGACAGAGGGAGTACTTGCTCAACAGAACGTAACTGGAACTAAATAATTTTGGGCGGCCAAACCTAAAGACCAACGATATTGACGTAGACTCAGCTAATAAGAAAGTTTTCTTTGGTTACTGAGTATAGATGCAAAAAAGAAAGGGCACTGCTAATATAGAAGATTGCATAAAGCAAAAGCGCAACCAAGGTACTACATAAAAACTTTCAGATATTCTAACCCCATCCGCCATTCAGCTTCAGTTTTATAAAAATACAAGGGAATATGCACACAAATTCAGCAGTATATATCATATGTTTTTTCCCTAACACGTATTGAAAGCATGCAATTGTGTATTAGTAATAACAAGTAACATATTAAAAGGTGATAACTGGATATATACATGTACAGCCAAACCTTATAATTGGCATATAAACGGCACATTGCAACAACTATAGAGATTTTGCACAACATGAAAATCAATGACATATTGACTTTATATTCTTGTTGCATCTCACTTACCAGAGCTAAGATAAACATTACATTTCACAGAAGGGTACCCCCTGAAGATGTCGCATACTTTCGTGATTGTATCATCACTCGACGAGATCTCATCTGACAGCTTCACAATCACTGTTTTAAGCATTGGTGCAGAACGGAATATCAATTTCAAGAAATCAAGCTCATGATCCTCTACTTCGAAGCCATCAATTTCTAAATCTTCAAGGGAATTCAAGGAGATAATTTGGGTCCTCCAGTTTGTAAACTCACAAGGACAATTTGCAGGGCATCATTTTCCCCCCTAATAGTACCAAAGATGTGAATGGTTAGAAAATGTATTATTGTGAATTTGAGATATAAAGCAGATGGAGCATTACCCGTGATCTCTGTCCGACTCGGATGACCTTAAGTCTTCGTATAACACTGCGGATCCGATTCAATCCAAGAAGATGCAACACAAATCCTCCAAAAACATGGCCCGCTGTTGTCAGATGTAGCTCCAAAGCAAGGAAGTCAGCAACCATATGCTTCTCTATCTCTTGTACAAAGTTGGCTCCCTCATTGGAAAAATGTACCAACTCTGAAAAAACAATTTTTTGCATATATACGTATCATTCATAAACTTAAGTTTAGCTGGTGAATGATATTAGTAAATTGACCAAGAGAGGAGACATACAGTGCAGGCATGAATGAGCACCGAAGGGAGTTGTCCCGGTCCCATTGCCGTCTGTAGCCTCAGCTTCTCTAGGGTCCAAAGACCAAACACAGCAGTTCCATTGTGATAGAGCCACTGCCATGAGACATTGTCGATCATTGGTGCCAACATGGAGATGCTCACCGGCTCTTCATCCCGTAAGGACATCGTCAATTGCTTAAGGATGGGAGAAACGATGTCGACTCGGCGTGTCAAGATGTTCTCCATAACAAGCTCCTGCAGCGACGCCGAGTGGAGGCAAAATTTTGTGTTTTGACCCTTTTGGCAAAAATATGCGAGGTCTGACCCTTGTTTGAAATTTTTTCGGGATCTGACCTTTTTACCTATCGCCAGGGACCATGGCGGTAGGAAAATACAGGCTACCGCCACATGGAGCGGCGGTAGCCCACTCATCCACGTCAGCCTCAAGTAGACGGAACCTTGCCGTCATGATTGTTGTACCTTTTCGCAAAAACACAAAAACAAAGAAGATGATGATGGTTGTACCCAGTGAACATGAAAAAACAAGCATGAAAGCGCTAGCAAAGCCACAATACCCTGAAGAAAAGGTTAATCCACGACATGCTGTCTGAAGATAAAACTACTCCCTCCATTCCTAAATATTTATTTTTCTAGAGATTTTAACAAGTGACTACATACGAAGCAAAATGAGTGAATATACACTCTGTATGTGATAGTCCATTTGAAATCTCTAAAAAGGCGAATATTTAGGAACGGAGGGAGTAATTCACAGTAGAATATACTACCGTTTATGTCATACACACACTAATAATAACTTGGAAATTCAGCAGGGTTTCAACAACATAACAAACTTGGTAATCCAGCAGGAGTTTAAGAAATTCAGCAGGGTTTCAACAACATAACAAAATTGGAAATTCAGCAGGGTCTCAACAGCATAACAGACCACGACAGTACCAAGGGAGTGCTACTAGTGAGCATCCGACAGATTACTGCTGCACACCATTACAGCAGCATACACACACATACACATAAGGAACGGAGGAGAGGCGAAAGCATCAACTGAAGGCCGTCACTCAGTCAGTGGCGACCCAGCGGCCTGTTTCTGCGGCCTGATCCAGTCCTGCAGCACCATGGTCACCCTGTCGTGCTGCCTCACGGAGGAGCCGTGCAGGAGCGGGGCGGCGCGGGCGAGGACGCGGTTGTAGTGGACGTACTCCTTCTGCCGAAACCTCTCCTGTTCGGGCGGCGTCATCTCGTCCCACTGGGCGTGCAGCTTCTCCGACAGGCTCCAGTCGATGTTGTACCTGGTGGCGCCGAAGCACGTCTGGCTCAGGACACGCCTCGCCAGGGTCTGCAGGTCGGGCACGCGAGCCCCATGCGTCGACCACCATTCAACTGCGAATGTCGAGTGAAGCGCGGTAAGAAGGTGCGTAATTCATAGTATGATATGAACGGATGAATGAAATGGTGATCATCTCAGTGGGTGTAAATGTTTGGGTTTGAAAGTTGAAGTGAAAATGGAGGAAGAGAAGGCTCCTGTACAGTTTAACCAGACCATATACCCCAGTTTGCAACTTGCACTAACTAAGCAGCTATGTTGACAAGCTTAGGCTGATGCAGAGAAGTTGATTATTCTACACGTTCATCTGTAAACCTTTTAACTTGTCATTTTGCAATAGGTTAGGGTGTAGCTTACCTTGTGGTAATTCCATGATTTGCTGCATTGCTGGATCTGTGTCGAAATAGCCCAACTTCTTTTCATACACTTCCAATTGTGCAGACGCTTTTCTGGCATTGTAATGAGCCTTGCCCAGTTGGATTGTGCATGTCGCGATGCCGCTGCTGATCTCAGCATCAGGCTGGAATCCAGCTGTGTAAAAGAACCTTGGGTTTAGCATCTGACCAGCAGCATGGAGGGGACTATGCAAGTAACCATCCCATATCCTGTCAATCATACACCAATAGAAGTCACTTTCATATCCGACACTGAGAGATATCTCTTCTTTTGCTCTGTCTATGGCTTCATACAAGATACCCATCGGACAGATATCAGATTCCAGTTTATACAACACACTGACAAGTGGTTTTGTAACCTTCACGACTTCAGCAGCAGCATGCCAAAATTCATCGTCTGTCTTTACTATGCTCTGGATATGCTCAAACAAATCAAGACAAGCCCAACCAGAGGGAACCCATTTAGGCGAGCTGAACATCTGCACCAGACCTACTCTTGCAGAAACTAACCTCTCTAATGTGATGAACACTGCTACAAATCTCAGATAAGAACTGCTCAAAATCTCCTCCTGAACATATCTTCCTTTCAGTTTCATTGGCAGTGCATGGCCATATAAAAACCTTGTAATTTCCCTTGCCTTCATTAGGACTTCACTGACATGCTCGAGCGCTGCTATTTTCTCAAGCAGAAGGTTGATGCAATGGTCAGCACATAGCACGAAGAAAAAACTGTCATATTTATTTAGCACATACTGCCGTGCCATCTGCATATGGGGTGACACGTCATTCATGACAATCTGAACAATGTTATGGGCACCGACATCATCAACCACGAGAAAGCATTGATTCTAGCTCATCCAAGTCCTCAGTGATTTCAGAGACGTCAATGGATGTGAGGAACTGCGTACCTTTGCTGCAGTGCACCAGGACACTTCTGAAGCTTTTGTCACACTTGCTCTTCCAACTATCCACAATTACAGTGCAGCCACTTGTTTGCCACTCTTGCTTGAGTTCCTTTGCGCGGTTCTCAGTTTCTCTTAGTTGCTCCTGCAGAACAGCTTCGTACGTAGGCTCAGGTGCAGGTTTGGAGAAGAACTTGCCTATTGATTTTGCTGACGGAGAATCGAAGTAATCACTTGCCTCAACCTTGGGTTTCAGTTGACAAGAATTATATGTGATTTCCTTGGGCTGCCTCAAATACGGTAGATAATGAAGAAAGCAGCGGTTATTGGACACAGTTGGTTGTAGCTGTGGTTGCTGGACTTGAGCAGATGGAAGGGCTGGGCTTGTGTGAGGAACCTCATCATGTTCATGCTTGCTTTCTTCATTTTTCTGAGCATCCAAGCTTTCTCTTCTTGCGATCCACAAGTGAACTCCTTAAGCTTGTGCTGGCATTGCCCCTGATGCCTGCTAAATGGTGCTCTAGGCGGTTGTAACTTCGAAACCACCTTAACGTAGTAATTGCAGCTCACTGTGCAACCTTCCTCATCAATGGTTTTGCCATGCCTTTCTTTTCCACGGTTACTTGTCTGAGGATATTGTACAGAAAAACCTGAAGGAAAGCAATGAGAGATACTTCAGTAATGCAAAAATTAAAATGTCAAATTCCCAAAACATGAGTGCAACATTTCACCAATGATTAGATTTCATCTGCTTCCTCTTAATGACAGCACATGATGTATGCTAGTGATGAATTTACCACATGTCAACAGAGAAGACTGTGATCCAACTAAACACTGTACCTTAGAAGTTTATAAACACAGTATTACTGGATGAAACAGTTTGTTCTGTACTTTTTTCCCAATAAAGAACAGTTTGTCTGTATAACTCTTCAAGAAGAACACATAGAGGCGTGGTCAATGGTTCATAGTATATTTACCAGCGGACTGGAGGCATGAGCTTGTTCACAAATTACAAGTTCATTATCACCAGGGCAACAAATCTATGGGCACCGATGCGATGAATTAACAGTAACTCTAACAGGGCAGTCAACGATTGGCCATTTTCACCAGGGTACACTCCAGAAACATGTAATTTCAACTAGATTAGACAGTTGCTCCTCACAAACAGTCTAAAATTTGCTGTTTACAATCCTGAAGGATTCAAATGAACCATACGAAATAGGCCGGTGTAAATAAAAGGTTAACCATTTCGGTACTATCCCACAGGACAATTGGAGTAATATGTAGTTTTCACAGATTAGCGATGTGGTATAAGCATTAAGCATAAGACTGCACGATGATCTTACAAAGACTGCACGGTTATCTTACAAAGCCAGTAACATACCCCCTCTCAGCCCTCTGACACCCTCCTCTCCCCCGCCGCTTGATCTCCCTCCTCCGGCCAACTCCTCCACAACAAAGAGCAGATCCGGAACCCTCTCGCCACCCATCCCGAAGTCCAGCGGCGCCGTCACCAGGGTCGGAGCCGCCGTCGACCTCCACGCCTGACTTCATCCCAGCTCGCTCGCTCCCGTACGGCGCCGTCGGCCGCACCGGGGCGCCCCAGCCGGCCGCCCTCGGCCTCCCTGCCTCGCCCCTCCCCCTCGCCGCCGCTGGAGGGTGCCGTCTGGGCAAAGTCTGGGCGGCACGGGCGGCGGCGGGGAATCAACTGTCTTTGGCGGCGCTGGTTCTCGGGGCTCGACGGGGGCCTCGTGATCCCGTGCGGTACTAGGCGTGCTGCCCGACGGGGGTCTGTGCAGCGCTCGGGCGACGGCTCCGGCCGCGAGGGGCGCGGATCGGGGTGTGTGTACCGCTCAGCGGCTGTGCTGATTGCGCCCGGTTTCCTTTAGTACTGTATATATCTGTTTTTCGCTCGGTGTTTCCTAATTAATCAAGAAACTTATCTTTTTAATGAATGCAGAAATCCCGTCATTTGGAAAAACAATGGGATACCCCTCTGAAACAAATGGCGTGCAGTGACTTTTTTCCTGATACTAAAATTAAAAAAAGTTCATAGTTTTAGCAATTCCTTCAAATCGGCTCAAACCCCTTTCAAAATCTAACATTACGCTGCCCAATTCACAAAAAAACAGACAAAACCTAAAATGGAGAAAGGGGAATTCTTCGGGCATGCTCCAATGCACACTCTCTGTGTAGAAGAAAGCCGCAAATGACTTTGACTGTTTGCCATTTCTAGACATTGACGAGACGACGGGTTTTAGTTGAGGAAAGGACATTCACTGATGGGTGGGTGAACAAATATTGTTGGAGAACGACATTTCATTCTTTTTACCATGATATGCTTTTAATAGTTAGATCAGCAATTATTTCTGAAATCGCGGTCACCAGAAAAGGCAACAGAAACTTCGGTGGATTATTGGGGCAAACCTCGGTGAACCAAGCATGATTCGAAAGAGAATCCGACGGAGGTGGATGTGTACTAGAGAGACATTGAAAAACAAACAAAGGTAGGCTGGAAAAAAAGAAGTAAAACCCAAGTGAGATGGGTGTTGTGTTGGATACATGTTCCCTTGATTGGTTACTTTAGAGAACTTCATCGGCATAAACACAAAATTCCAAAGAACACCTTGGGATAACCCTAGTTCTTAATGTTGCATTTGAACAATGAGATTTCAAAAAAAGCCTGAGAAATATGCATTTAGTTCTAATATACTCCCTAGAAAAACAGAAATGGTATCAACAAAAACCTTTTATGCTCCTAGTGAATAAATTGCTTTTACTTACCTTTGACTTTAGATCTCGTCTTCTCCGTTCCAAGTGGGGCAATGGTTGTGGTGCGCTGGAAAAGGGTGAATGGTGCGGCACGTCTGGGCCTTGCTATAATCCTAGTTAAATATCTTAACACACTTACTGCACTTGAACAATGAGATTTCCATGGAAGCCTGGGAAATATGCATTTAGTTCTAATATGCTCCCTAGAAAAAACAAAAGATGGTATTAATAGAATCCTTTATGCTCCTAGAGAATAAATTATTTTTTCTTACCTTTGACTTTGGATCTCGCCGTCTTCGTCCAAGATGTAAAAGGAGGATGGCCTGGGCAGCGACTGTGGTGCGTCGGGAAAGGGCGGATGGTGCAGTGCGTCAGTGCCTTAGAATACCACAATCTCACCTAAGAGGAAACACATAGATGATGGATTTACGAGGGCAAACATATCTAGAGAGTGGAAGTGGCGGCGGTGGATGGAGGAGAAGATAGTTAGATCTGGACAATGTTCATGGTTGCCGGTGGAGGAGAAGATAGTTAGGTCTAAGGAGTGGTGGTGGCGGCGACGGATGGAGGAGAATATGGTTAGATCTAGACAATATTGATGGTTGCAGGTGGAGGAGAAGATAGGTGGGTCTAGATAATGTTGATGGTTGTGTCGTGTGGGAGGGGTTGGCTTTATAGTCGCGCGGTTTGGAGTAGGGGTGCGACCACGATCCGCATGATGCAGGGTGCGGGCCGTCAGATTGGACATGGGTGGCAGAGAATGGGGTAAAGGAGGTGGCGTGGATAGGTGACGTGGCGGGGTAGGCGTGTTTCTTTTCTAAGGGTGAGGCAGGGTGCGGGGATGTGAGGAAGGCGTGCGTCTCGGGTAGGTGGATGCCAGTTGGGACCGGGCGTTTTTTGGATGGATTGCTTTTGCGCACGGCGTTGCTCGTTGTCGCAAGTTTTGGATGGATATCTGGTCGATGGGCCCATGAGGTGTGTGGTCGTCACGAGACTAGTGCGAAGGCGTAAACTCAGAATATTGCTAGGACATTTGGAAAGCGTATTTCTATGTTTTCCACGGTCAATTGATACGAGGGGTGCTTAACATGCCTCAACAAAAAGTACCCCCTTTGTTCAACTATTATGTAGTTGTTTCTCAGCAGCGGCCGTCACGCCACATAACACCTCGACTTGCCCCCCGGGGTCTCGGAGAGTTAGCGACATAGCCGCCGACGTTTGATGGCAATGACGCCCCTCCTCTCCTTGTTGTGTTGTGTTTCGTGGTCACTACTGCACTCTAGCTTTTTCTTTCTGGTCAACGTGGCGCTCAGTGGTGGCAGAGAGGAGGGAGGAGGCAGCAAGAGCGAGGAAGGAACTGGGGTTTTGGGGCGAGATGGAAATGACTTTGTCTGTTTGCCATTTTCGGAGATAGACGAGACTAGGGGCTTTAATAGTTGGAAGGACATCTACAGGTAGGTGGGTGGGTGGAACAATTTTCTTTGGGATAAATAGCCTTTCTATCGGCGTTCTAGTAACAAGGGTACCCAGACTTGCCTGCCTGCGGCCCATGGTGTGGCTCCGTCGACGGCCTGGTACGGCCCATCCACAACACCTTCAAGACAAGACCCTCGCAAGGGGCCAAGCCTCACGAGGCGGGCGACATCAAGACCTCCGGGGGGAGCTGCCTGAAGGAAATATGCCCTAGAGGCAATAATAAAGTTGTTATTTTATATTTCCTTATATCATGATAAATGTTTATTATTAATGCTAGAATTGTATTAACCGGAAACTTGATACATGTGTGGATACATAAACAAAACACCGTGTCCCTAGTAAGCCTCTACTAGACTAGCTTGTTAATCAAAGATGGTTAAGTTTCCTAACCATAGACATATGTTGACATTTGATGAATGGTATCACATCAATAGGAGAATAATGTGATGGACAAGACCCATCCGTTAGATTAGCATAATGATCGTTCAGTATTATTGCTATAGCTTTCTTCATGTCATATACATATATTCCTTTGACTATGAGATTATGCAACTCCTAGATACCGGAGGAATGCCTTGTGTGCTATCAAACGTTACAACATAACTAGGTGATTATAATGATGCTCTACAGGTATCTTCGAAGGTGTTTGTTGGGTTGGCATAGATCGAGATTAGGATTTGTCACTCCGAGTATCGGAGAGGTATCTCTGGGTCCTCTCGGTAATGCACATTATAATAAGCCTTGCAAGCAATGTGACTAATGAGTTAGTTGCGGGATGGTGCATTACGGAATGAGTAAAGAGACTTGCCGGTAACGAGATTGAACTAGGTATGAAGATACCGACGATCAAATCTCGGGGAAGTAACATACCGATGACAAAGGGAATAATGCATGTTGTCATTACGGTATGACCGATAAAGATCTTCGTAGAATATGTGGGAACCAATATGAGCATCCAGGTTCTGCTGTTGGTTATTGACCGGTGAGGTGTCTCGATCATGTCTACATAGTTCTCGAACCCGTAGGGTCCGCATGCTCAACGTTCAATGATGATTTTGTATTATATGAGTTATGTGATTTTGTGACGGAATGCTGTTCGGAGTCCCAGATGAGATCACGGACATGACGAGGAGTCTCGAAATGGTCGAGAGGTAAAGATTCATATGTAGGACGATAGTATTCAGACACCGAAAGTGTTCTGGGGGTACCAGGTACGTATCGGGTCACCGAAAGGGTTCCGGGCACCCCCCGACAAAGATATGGGCCTTATTGGGCCTAGGGCGGGACATACCAGCCCCTTGTGGGCTGGTGCGCCACCATATGGGCCGATCTAAGTGGAGAAAGGAAAAGGGGAAGAGGAAAGGAAAAAGAGGGAATAGGATTCCCCCTTCCTTTCCCCTCTCCCCTCTTTCCTTCCCCCCTCCGGAGATAAGGAAAGGGGGAGGCCGAATTGGAGGAGGCCCCAAGTAGGATTCCTCCTACTTGGGGCGCCCGAAGGCTTCTCCCCTCCCTCTCCCACCTATGTATAAATGGGGAGGGGGCGCCTAGAACACACACCAACAATTGTTAGCCGGTGCGGCGCCCCCCTCCACAGTTTACGCCTCCGGTCATATTCACGTACTGCTTAGGCGAATCCCTGCGCGGATTACTTCACCATCACCGTCACCACGCCATCGCGCTAACGAAACTCTCCCTCGACACTGATAACCCACAAGTATAGGGGATCGCAACAATTTTCGAGGGTGGAGTATTCAACTCAAATTTATTGATTCGACACAAGGGGAGCCAAAGAATATTCTCAAGTATTAGCAGTTGAGTTGTCAATTCAACCACACCTGAAAGACTTAATATCTGCAGCAAAGTATTTAGTAGCAAAGTAGTATGGAAGTAGCAGTAACGGTGGCAACAGTAATAGTGATAGTTTTGTAGTAATTGTAACACAGTGGCAATGGTAAAGTAACTAAGCAAAGAGCAATATGTGAAAAGCTCGTAGGCAATGGATCAGTGATGGAGAATTATGTCGGATGCGATTCCTCATGCAATATTTATAACATAGGGTGACATAGAACAAGCTCCAGTTCATCGATGTAATGTAGGCATGTATTCCGAATATAGTCATACGTGCTTACGGAAAAGAACTTGCATGACATCTTTTGTCCTACCCTCCCGTGGCAGAGGGGTCCTATTGGAAACTAAGGGATATTAAGGCCTCCTTTTAATAGAGTACCGGACCAAAGCATTAACACTTTGTGAATACATGAACTCCTCAAACTACGGTCATCACCGATAAGTATCACGATTATTGTCACTTCGGGGTTAACGGATCATAACACATAATAGGTTACTATAGACTTGCAAGATAAGATCAAGAACTCACATATATTCATGAAAACATAATAGGTTCAGATCTGAAATCATGGCACTCGGGCCCTAGTGACAATCATTAAGCATAGGAAAGTCATAGCAACATCAATCTCGGAACATAATGGATACTAGGGATCAAACCCTAACAAAACTAACTCGATTACATGGTAAATCTCATCCAACCCATCACCGTCCAGCAAGCCTATGATGGAATTACTCACGCAAGGCGGTGAGCATCATGAAATTGGTGATGGAGTAATGTTGATGATGACGATGGTGACGGATTCCTCTCCTGAGCCGGACGGACTCAGATCAGCCTCCCGAGAGAGTTTAGGGCTTGGCGGCGGCTCCAGACAAAAACGCGATGAATACTTCTCTCCGATTTTTTTCTCCCCGAACGTGAATATATAGAGTTGGAGTTGAGGTCGGTGGAGCTCCAGGGGGCCCACGAGGCAGGGGGCGCGCCCAGGGGGGTAGGCGCGCCCCCACCCTCGTGGATAGGGTGTGGCCCCCCTGGTCATGATTCTTTCGCCAGTATTTTTTTATATATTCCAAAAATATTCTCCGTGAAGTTTCAGGTCATTCCGAGAACTTTTATTTTTTGCACAAAAATAACACCATGGCAATTCTGCTGAAAACAGCGTCAGTCCAGGTTAGTTCCATTCTAATCATGCAAGTTAGAGTCCAAAACAAGGGTAAAAGTGTTTGGAAAATTAGAACGACGGAGACGTATCAACTCCCCCAAGCTTAAACTTTGCTTGTCCTCAAGCAATTCAGTTGAGAAACTGAAATTGATAAAGAAAAACTTTTGCAAACTCTGTTTGCTCTTGTTGTTGTAAATATGTAAAGCCAACATTCAGGTTTTCAGCAAAGATTATGAACTAACCATATTCACAATAACACTTAGGTCTCATGTTTACTCATATCAATGGCATAATCAACTAGCGAGCAATAATAATAAATCTCGGATGACAACACTTTCTCAAAACAATCATAATATGATATAACAAGATGGTATCTCGCTAGCCCTTTCTAAGACCGCCAAACAGAAATGCAGAGCACCTGTGAAGATCAAGGACTGACTATACATTGTAATTCGTGGTAAAAGAGATCCAATCATAGTCATACTCAATATAAACTAATAGTAATGCATGCAAATGACAACGGTGCTCTCCAGCTGGTGCCTTTTAATTAGAGGATGATGACTCAACATAAAAGTAAATAGACAGGCCCTTCGCAAAGGGAAGCAGGAATTTGTAGAGGTGCCAGAGCTCGATTTTGAAGCAGAGATGCATAATATTTTGAGTGGTATACTTTCATTGTCAACATAACAACCAAGAGATCTCGATATCTTCCATGCTACACACATTATAGGCGGTTCCCAAACAGAATGGTAAAGTTAATACTCCCCCACCACCAACAAGCATCAATCCATGGCTGGCCCGAAACAACGGGTGCCTCCAACTAGCAACAGTCCTGGGGGAGTTTTGTTTGCAATTATTTTGATTTGATTTGAGCAAGGGACTGGGCATCCCGGTGACCAGCCATTTTCTCGTGAGTGAGGAGTGGAGTCCACTCCTCTTAAGAATAACCCGCCTAGCATGGAAGATACAGACAACCCTAGTTGATACATGAGCTATTCGAGCATACAAAACAGAATTTTATTTGAAGGTTTAGAGTATGGCACATACAAATTTACTTGGAACGACGGTGTAGATACCGCATATAGGAAGGTATGGTGGACTCATATGGAATAACTTTGGGGTTTATGGAAGTGGATGCACAAGCAGTATTCCCGCTTAGTACAAGTGAAGGCTAGAAAAAGACTGGGAAGCGACCAACTAGAGAGCGACAACGGTCATGAACATGCATTAAAATTAATCAACACTGAGTTCAAGCATGAGTAGGATATAATCCACCATGAACATAAATATTGTGGAGGCTATGTTGATTTTGTTTTAACTACATGTGTGAACATGTGCCAAGTCAATCCACTCAAATCGTTCAAAGGAGGATACCACCCTATCATACCACATCACAACCATTTTAATAGCATGCTGGCATGCAAGGTAAACCATTATAAACTCCTAGCTAATTAAGCATGGCATGAGCAACTATAATCTCTAATTGTCATTGCAAACATGTTTCATTCATAATAGGCTGAATCAGGAACGATGAACTAATCATATTTACAAAAACAAGATAGGCCGAGTTCATACCAGCTTCTCTCATCTCAATCAGTCCATCATATATCGTCATTATTGCCTTTCACTTGCACGACTGAATGGTGTGGATAATAATAATAGTGCACGTGCATTGGACTAAGCTGGAATCTGCAAGCATTTAATACATGGGAGAAGACAATGTAATATGGGCTCTTGTTTAAATCAACAATAATGCATATAAGATCCACTTAACATTTTCATCATGGTCTTCTCCTCTCGACCCCCAAAGAAAAGAAAAGAAATAAAACTATTTACATTGGAAAGCTCCCAACAAACAAAATAAGAACGAGAAATCTTTTTGGGTTTTCTTTTAATTACTACTACTACAGGCATGGAAAGTAAACTAACTAAAAGCCACAACTAAATTTTTTTGGTTTTTCTTAAGGTTTTTCAAACACACAAGAAGAAGACTAGAAAAGAAAATAAACTAGCATGGATAGTACAATGAAAAAGTATGAGCACCGACAACTAGATTGAGTGTGTGAACATGAATGTAATGTCGGTGGGAAATACGTACTCCCCCAAGCTTAGACTTTTGGCCTAAGTTGGTCCTCTCCAGTGTAGCGAGGAGGATCCTCGGGGTGCCACTGGTTGGCGATCTCCTCCGGATCCCACTGATAAACAAACTGCCGATAAGGGTCAGGAGACGGCTCTGGCTCTGGCTCTGGGGACCGTGTTCGCTCCCAATATGCATAAATGTCATCGGGCGGGATGATGTATGTGCCTGAATAAATGTTAAACAAAGAAGGTGCAGGCAGGGTAATAATCTGACAAGTCCTTTCATTGAATACCAGGTTATAAATGAGTCTCTTCTCCTTATGATCGCAAATAAAATCATGTGCTACCATACTTTTATAGTCTAAGAAAATAGAGGGCAGCAAATTTTCTTCTTTCTCATAGTGTCTAATAGGTATATCAAAATATCTAGCAAGACACGAAGCAAAGATAGCTCCAAAAATGGGGCCTTTCGTACGGTTTAGACTCAACCGTTTAGCAACCATAGCACCTAAACTGAAAGTTCTGTCACGGAATAAAGCATCGGGCAAAATGACGAGGTCGAGAACCGAGGCCCCCACTTTGTTCCCCACGGCCAATTAAACATCTCTTGGCAAATATTGCATAGTAACGTAGAACAGGGAAATGTATGCTAGTAGTTCTTGCTTCTGACACTTTTCTCGTTTCCCCTACAACAATCATATCAATAAATCCTGCCACATCCCTAGGATGTGGTTCGTCGACGCTGCCCTCAAAAGGCAACTTGCAAACCTCACAAAAATCATAAAGGGACATCTCCCTAAACTCATCATATAAATAAAATGTTGGGGAACGTAGTAATTTCAAAAAAATTCCTATGCACACGCAAGATCATGGTGATGCATAGCAACGAGAGGGGAGAGTGTTGTCTATGTACCCTCGTAGACCGTAAGCGGAAGCGTTTATCAACGCGGTTGATGTAGTCGTGGACCTTCACGATCCATCCCGATCAAGTACCGAACGTACGGCACCTCCGCGTTCAGCACACGTTCTGCTCGATGACGTCCTCGCCTTCTCGATCGAGCAAGAGGGGCGAAGTAGTAGATGAGTTCGAGCAGCACGACGGCGTGGTGACGGTGTTGGTGAAGAACAATCTTCGCAAGGCTTTGCCTAAGCACTACGAAAACTATGACGGAGGATAAACTAGAGGGGACAGGGTTGCTGGCACACGGCTTGGTGTTTCTTGATGTGTCTGGGGTGCTAGCCCTACCCCTCTATTTATATGTTGAGCCTTGGGGTCGAAACTTGGAGTAAAAGCCTCCACAAAGTCGGTTTCACCCGAAAGGCAGTTCCTAGCGTCTGGACCCAGACGCCAGGGACCCTGGCGTTTGTCCCCTGGACTCCGCAAAAATTCCTTTTGCGCTTTCCAAAAACCTTGTGGGCTTTCCCCTTTGGCCCAAATAAAGTGTTCTCGTACCCAAACATTTCGGGAAACATCCGGAACCCCTTCCGGTGAATACCAGAACCCTTCCGGAGACCAAACACTATTATCCAAAATATCAATCTTTATCTTTGGACCATTCCGGAGTTCCTCGTCATGTCCGTGATCTTATCCGGAACTCCGAACAATATTCGGTCACCAACATACATAACTCATATAATACTATATCGTCAACAAACGTTTAAGCGTGCGGACCCTACGGGTTTGAGAACTATGTAGACATGACCGAGACACTTCTCTGGTCAATAACCAATAGCAGAACCTGGATGCCCATATTGGCTCCTATATATTCTATGAAGATCTTTATCGGTCGAACCGCATAACAACATACATTGTTCCCTTTGTCATCGGTATGTTACTTGCCCGAGATTCGATCGTCGGCATCTCAATACCTAGTTCAATCTCGTTACTGGCAAGTCTCTTTACTCGTTCCGTAATGCATCATCCCTCAACTAACTCATTAGTCACATTGCTTTCAAGGCTTATAGTGATGTGCATTACCGAGAGGGCCCAGAGATACCTCTCCAGAGCAATGGGAGTGACAAATCCTAATCTCGAAATACGCCAACTCAACAAGTACCTTCGGAGACACCTATAGAGCACCTTTATAATCACCCAGTTACGTTGTCACGTTTGGTAGCACACAAAGTGTTCCTCCGGTAAATGGGAGTTGCATAATCTCATAGTCATAGGAACATGTATAAGTCATGAAGAAAGCAATAGCAACGTACTAAACGATCAAGTGCTAAGCTAACGGAATGGGTCAAGTCAATCACATCATTCTCCTAATGATGTGATCCCGTTAATCAAATGACAACTCATGTCTATGGTTAGGAAACATAACCATCTTTAATTAACGAGCTAGTCAAGTAGAGGCATACTAGTGACACTGCTTTGTCTATGTATTCACACATGTATCATGTTTACGGTTAATACAATTCTAGCATGAATAATAAACATTTATCATGATATAAGGAAATAAATAATAACTTTATTATTGCCTCTAGGGCATATTTCCTTGATCTCCCACTTGCACTAGAGTCAATAATCTAGATCACATCGCCATGTGATTTAACATCAATAGTTCACATCATCATGTGATTAACACCCATAGTTCACATCATCATGTGATCAACACCCAAAGGGCTTACTAGAGCCAATAATCTAGTGCACATCGCTATGTGATTAACACCCAAAGAGTATTAAGGTGTGATCATGTTTTGCTTGTGAGAGAAGTTTAGTCAACGGGTCTGCCATATTCAGATCCGTATGTATTTTGCAAATTTCTATGTCAACAATGCTCTGCAAGGAGCTACTCTAGATAATTGCTCCCACTATCAAATATGTATCTAGATCGAGACTTTAGAGTCATCCAGATCGGTGTCAAAGCTTTCATCGATGTAACTCCTTACGACGAACCTTTTGTCACCTACATAATCAAGAAACATATCCTTATTCCGCTAAGGATAATTTTGACCGCTGTCCAGTGATCTACTCCTAGATCACTATTGTACTCCCTTGCCAAACTTATGGTGAGGTACACAATAGGTGCGGTACTCAGCATAGCATACTTCATAGAACCTATGGTGAGGCATAGGGAATGACTCTTCACTCTATTTCTATTTTCTGCCGTGGTCGGGGTTTTGAGTCTTTACTCAACTTCACACCTTGTAACATGTGCAAGAACTCTTTCTTTATTTGTTCCATTTTGAACTATTTCAAAATCTTGTCAAGGTATGTACTCACTGAAAAAACTTATCAAGCGTCTTGATCTATCTCTATATATCTTGATGCTCAATATGTAAGCAGCTTCACTGAGGTCTTTCTTTGAAAAACTCCTTTCAAATACTCCTTTATGCTTTCCAGAAAATTCTACATTATTTCCGATCAACAATATGTCATTCACATATATTTATCAGGAATGTTGTAGTGCTCCCACTCACTTTCTTGTAAATACAGGCTTCACCGCAAGTCTATATAAAACTATATGCTTTGATCAACTCATCAAAGCGTATATCCCAACTCCGAGATGCTTGCACCAGTCCATAGATGGATCGCTGGAGCTTGCACATTTTGTTAGTACCTTTAGGATTGACAGAACCTTTCAAGTTGCATCATACACAACTCTTCTGTAATAAATCCATTATGGAATGTAGTTTTGTTATCCATTTGCCAGATTTCATAAAATGCAGCAATTGCTAACATGATTCAGATAGACTTAAGCATCGAAACGAGTGAGAAAATCTCATCGTATTCAACACCTTGAATTTGTCGAAAACCTTTTTGTGACAATTTGAGCTTTGTAGATAGTAACACTACTATCAGCGTCTGTCTTCCTCTTGAAGATCCATTTATTTTCTATGGTTTTCCGATCATCGGGCAAGTCAACCAAAGTCCACACTTTGTTCTCATACATGGATCCCATTTCTGATTTCATGGCTTCAAGCCATTTTGCAGAATCTGGGCTCATCATCGCTTCCTCATAGTTCGTAGGTTCGTCATGGTCTAGTAACATGACCTCCAGAACAGGATTACCGTACCACTCTGGTGCGGATCTTACTCTGGTTGACCTACGAGGTTCGGTAGTAACTTGATCTGAAGTTTCATGATCATCATCATTAGCTTCCTCACTAATTGGTGTAGGTGTCATAGGAACCAGTTTCTGTGATGAACTACTTTCCAATAAGGGAGCAGGTACATTTATTACCTCATCAAGTTCTACTTTCCTCCCACTCACTTGTCTCGACAGAAACTCCTTCCCTAGAATGGATCCATTCTCAGCAACAAAGATCTTGCCTTCGGATCTGTGATAGAAGGTGTACCCAACATTTTGGGTATCCTATGAAGAAGCACTTCTCCGATTTGGGTTCAAGCTTATCAGGTTGAAACTTTTTCACATAAGCATCGTAGCCCCAAACTTTAAGAAACAACAGCTTAGGTTTCTCGCCAAACCACAGTTCATACGGTATCATCTCCACGGATTTAGATGGTGCTCTATTTAACGTGAATGTAGCTGTCTCTAATGCATAACCCCAAAATGATAGTGGTAGATCGGTAAGCGACATCATAGATCGCACCATATCTAATAAAGTACGGTTATGACGTTCGGACACACCATTACACTGTGGTGTTCCAGGTGGCGTGAGTAGTGAAACTATTTCACATTGTTTTAACTGAAGGCAAAACTCGTAACTCAAATATTCGTCTCCACGATCAAATTGTAGAAACTTCATTTTCTTGTCACGATGATTTTCCACTTCACTATGAAATTCTTTGAACTTTTCAAATGTTTTAGACTTATGTTTCATCAAGTAGATATACCTATATCTGCTCAAATCATCTATGAAGGTCGGAAAATAATGATACCCGCCGCCAGCCTCAACACTCATCGATCGCATACATCAGTATGTATTATTTCCAATAATTCAGTTGCTCGCTCCATTGTTTGGAGAACGGAGTTTTAGTCATCTTGCCCATAGGGCATGGTTCGCAAGCATCAAGTGATTCCAAAATTCCATCAGCATGGAGTTTCTTCATGCGCTTTACACCAATATGACCTAAACGGCAATGCCACAAATAAGGTGCACTATCATTATTAACTTTGCATCTTTTGGCTTCAATATTATGAATATGTGTATCACTATGATCGAGATCCAACAAACCATTTTCGTTGGTGTGTATGACCATAGAAGGTTTTATTCATGTAAACAGAACAACAATTGTTCTCTAACTTAAATGAATAACCATATTACAATAAACATGATCAAATCATATTCATGCTCAACGCAAACACCCAATAACACTTATTTCAACACTAATCCTGAAAGTATAGGGAGTGTGCGATGATGATCATATCAATCTTGCAACCACTTCCAACACACATTGTCACTTCACCCTTAACTAGTCTCTGTTCATTCTGCAACTCCCGTTTCGAGTTACTAATCTTAGCAACTGTACTAGTATCAAATACTGAGGGGTTGCTATAGACACTAGTAAAGTACACATCAATAACATGTATATCAAATATACCTTTGTTCACTTTGCCATCCTTCTTATCCGCCAAATACTTGGGGCAGTTCGCTTCCAGTGACTAGTCCCTTTGCAGTAGAAGCACTTAGTCTCAAGCTTAGGTCCAGACTTGGGTTTCTTCACTTGAGCAGCAACTTGATTGCCGTTCTTCTTTGAAGTTCCCCTTCTTCCCTTTGCCCTTGTCTTGAAACTAGTGGTCTTGTCAACCATCAACACTTGATGTTTTTCTTGATTTCTACCTTCGCCAATTTTAGCATCGCGAAGAGCTTGGGAATTGTTTTCGTCATCCCTTGCATATTATAGTTCACCATGAAGTTCTAGTAACTTGGTGATAGTGACTAGAGAACTTTGTCAATTACTATCTTATCTGGAAGATTAACTCCCACTTGATTCAAGCAATTGTAGTACCCAGACAATCTGAGTACATGCTCCTTTGGTTGAGCTATTCTCCTCCATCTTGTAGGCAAGAAATCTTGTCGGAGGTCTCATACCTCTTGACATGGGCATGAGTATGAAATACTAATTTCAACTCTTGGAACATCTTACATGCTCCGTGGTGTTCAAAACATTTTTGAAGTCCCGGTTCTAAGCCGTAAAGCATGGTGCACTAAACTATCAAGTAGTCATCATACCGAGCTTTGTCAAATGTTCATAACGTCTGCATCTGCTCCTGCAATAGGTCTGTCACCTAGCGGTGCATCAAGGACATAATTCTTCTGTGCAGTAATGAGGATAATCCTCAGATCACAGATCCAATCCGTATCATTGCTACTAACATCTTTCAACTTAGTTTTCTCTAGGAACATATCAAAAATAAAATAGGGGAGTTAAACGCGAGCTATTGATCTACAACATAGATATGCTAATACTACCAGGACTAAGTTCATGATAAATTAAAGTTCAATTAATCATATTACTTAAGAACTTCCACTTAGATAGATATCCCTCTAATCATCTAAGTGATCACGTGATCCAAATCAACTAAACCATGTCCGATCATCACGTGAGATGGAGTAGTTTTCAATGGTGAACATCACTATGTTGATCATATCTTCTATATGATTCACGCTCGACCTTTTGGTCTCAGTGTTCCGAGTCCATATCTGCATACGCTAGGCTCGTCAAGTTTAACCCGAGTATTCTGCGTGTGCAAAACTGGCTTGCACCCGTTGTAGATGAAAGTTGAGCTTATCACACCCGATCATCACGTGGTGTCTCGGCACGACGAACTTTGGCAACGGTGCATACTCAGGGAGAACACTTTTATCTTGAAATTTTAGTGAGAGATCATCTTATAATGCTACCGTCAATCAAAGCAGAATAAGTTGCATAAAGGATAAACATCACATGCAATCAATATAAGTGATATGATATGGCCATCATCATCTTGTGCCTTTGATCTCCATATCCAAAGCACCGTCATGATCACCATCGTCACCGGCGCGACACCTTGATCTCCATCATAGCATCGTTGTCGTCTCGCCGACTATTGTTTCTACGACTATCGCTACCGCTTAGTGATAAAGTAAAAACAATTACAGGGCGATTGCATTGCATACAATAAAGCGACAACCATATGGCTCTTGCCAGTTGCCGATAACTCCGTTACAAGGCATGATCATCTCATACAATAAAATATAGCATCATGCCTGGACCATATCACATCACAACATGCCCTGCAAAAACAAGTTAGACGTCCTCTACTTTGTTGTTGCAAGTTTTACGTGGCTGCTATGGGCTGAGCAAGAACCGTTCTTACCTACGCATCAAAACCACAACGATAGTTCGTCAAGTTAGTGTTGTTTTAACCTTTCAAGGACCGGGTGTAGCCACACTTGGTTCAATTAAAGTTGGAGAAACTGACACCCGCCAGCCACCTGTGTGCAAAGCACGTCGGTAGAACCAGTCTCGCGTAAGCGTACGCGTAATGTCGGTCCGGGCCGCTTCATCAAACAATACCGCTGTAACGCCCCGGATCTGATGCGCCAGGTGTCTCCCAGTTATTCACCAGCATTGCCATATCTTTTGCTTGCGTGTTGCATTTTGCCTTGTCATCATATGCATTGCATCCTCATATTTTCAAAACTTGCATCCGGTCTTCTCCCCGTTGTCCGTTTTGCAATCCGACACTCCTATGTTCTCCGGCGTTCCCCTTTTGTCTCTTGTTGTGAGCGGGTGTTAAACATTCTCGGAATGGACCGAGATTTGCCAAGCGGCCTTGGTACACCACCGGTAGACCGCCTGTCAAGTTTCGTGCCATTTGGAGTCCGTTTGATACTCCAACGGTTAACCGGGTAACCGCAAAGGCCTCTTTTGTGTGCAGCCCAACACCCCTCCAAAACGGCCCAATACCCCTTCCAAACCCCTTCCATGGCCTCCGCCGTCGGATCACGACCGCGTGGTCGAAAACTACACCTCTTTTGGACTCTCCTAGCTCCCTCTACCTATAAATATGTCCTCCCCGTCCAAATTCGCGGTGCAAACCCTAGCCTAGCCCCTCTCCGCCGCCGGACACGTCCGGATCCCACCGGACGAAAATCGCCGCAGCGCCCGCACCAATTGAAGGCCGCCACGTGGCACCCCCGGAGCTTCCACCCCCGCCAACCGTCGGCGAGCGCCGCCGCCCGCCAGCGGACCCGCCCCGCCGCCCGCTCCGTGCCCTCGCGCGCGCGCCCGCCGCCTCGCCTGCAACGTCGCCACCCTCCGCGCACCTTGCCGGATCACGCAGCGCCGCCCGCCAGCCCCGACCTCGCCGGAGATCCTCGCCGGCCGGATCTGGTCAGGTGGACCAGATCCACCAGGCCCGTGAACCAAACAGCCTCGGCCGCATCACACCGTTCCATCCCGATCCGCGAGATCCACTTTCCCGGGGTGAGATTTTTGCCAAGTCCCTAAATATTTGCATTCTGGTGCTATGTTCTGCATGCCATAACTTCATGCATGCTTCTCCTTTGTGTTGAATAATATGTAAAAATGTTCATCATGATATGCTCTTCACTTTGTTCCATTGTGCCATTCTTGTTTGAGTCCATCTTGATGCCCTAATCATCGTTGCAAGTCTGAAACTGATATATTGTGATGCTATGTAAACCTGTTGATACCATGAGTTCTATGCATAATCTGGAGATATTCACTAAGGGTGTTTTGTTAAACATGTTATTGTCTATTCATACATAGACCTTTTTGTATTTATGGAGTGTCCTGGCATGTCTTAATCTTGCTCTACTTTTGCTACAAAATGTTTCCGGCAGATTGTTTACATGTTAATCAATTTTGCCATGGTTGTTGTTAGTGATCCAAGCATGCTATGAACTTGTTCTTGCCATGGTTAGCTTCATGAACATGTCATATTGCTGTAGTATACTTGTTTTTTCATGCAATGCCTTGTGGTGAGTGATTCGAGCTCGCAAAGATGCCTTCATAATTCTGTTTATGCCATACTCAGTTTTTTCTGCCGAGTCTGAATCTGTTTATGAAACTTGCTATGTTTACATGGGTGCCATCATATCTTTTGTGCCTTTTTGGCTTGTGTTCAGTAAGGGACTTTTGTTCTATGTAATTAGTATATTCATTAAATGCCTTTGTTTGCCATGATAAGTTCCTGTAGAATGTTGTTTGATAGCTCTAAAAATTGCAACCTGATGTTATTTCTGCCATGTCCTGTGAATTCTGTCAAGTCTGTGAAACTGTTATTATTTGCAATCTTGCCATGTCCTTTTGAGCATGTTCTAGTGCTTTCTGGAGATAGCTCAGTGTTCATGTTTTGTCATGCTTTATCTTTACATCATGCACATGTCATTTTTTTCATGTTGAGGTGTTGTAGCTTATTGTTTTGATGCTTGCTAGATGCCTAGTTGTTGTTTTGGACAGCTTGTCCTTTAAACTTGTATGGTGTGTATGTGTTGAACGTTGCTCCGTTTTGAGTGTGCTCTATATGAAACTTGCTTAGTTTTGTATGTAGTTTCATGTTACCTCGTTGCATACATGTTTTGAGGTGTTTGCTTGATGTTTGAATGCATTTTGCACCAATGCCATGCTTAACTTGTTTTGCTCATATCTTCTAGGCCGTAGCTCCAAATTAAATGAACTTTATATGTAACTTGACTAGAATTTCGTGTAGATCATCTTGGTGCATCTTAAATCGCTGTTTAACAACTTGAACATAAGGTTTATTCAGATCTGGACCAATTTCGAAATTTGCATATGAGGACTTACCGGAATTATTATATGTTGTTTCCGGCCTCATTTAAACTTGCTTTGATGTGTTGTTCTTGTATGCATCATCTCTTGCCATGCGTAGCTTCATGTAGCCTTGTCATGCATCATTCTTGGTTGAGCATCATGTCTTGTTATGTGTTGTGTGTTTACCGTGTTGTGTGCTTCTTCTCGATAGTTCCGTTTAGATTTGCGATCGTGAGGATTCGTTCGTCTACGCTTGGTTCGTCTTCGTGGCTTTATCTTCTTCATGGACTCGTTCTTCTTCCTAGCAGGATTTCAGGCAAGATGACCGTCACCTTGGATCTCATTACTATCATTGCTATGCTAGTTGCCTCGATGCTATCGCTATGCCGCGTTACCTACCACTTTCTTATCAAGCCTCCCAAATTGCCATGAACCTCTAACCTTTGTCACCCTTCCTAGCAAACCGTTGTTTGGCTATGTTACCGCTTTTGCTCAGCCCCTCTTATAGCGTTGCTAGTTGCAGGTGAAGATGAAGATTGCTCCATGTTGGATATTATTTATGTTGGGATATCACAATATCTCTTATTTAATTAATGCATCTATATACTTGGTAAAGGGTGGAAGGCTCGGCCTTATGCCTGGTGTTTTGTTCCACTCTTGCTGCCCTAGTTTCCGTCATATCGGTATTATGTTCCCGGATTTTGCGTCCCTAACGCGTTTGGGTGTTATGGGAACCCCTTGACAGTTCGCCTTGAATAAAACTCTTCCAGCAAGGCCCAACATTGGTTTTACACTTGCCTAACAACCTAAGCATTTTTCCCTTAGGTTCCCGGAGCCCGAGGGTCATCTTTATTTACCCCCCGGGGCCAGTGCTCCTCTGAGTGCTGGTCCAAACCGAGCGATGTCCAGCGCCCCCTGGGCAACCAGGGTCTATGCCAACCCGATGCCTTGCTCATCCGGTGTGCCCTGAGAATGAGATACGTGCAGCTCCTATCGGGATTTGTCGGCACATTCTGGCGGTCTTGATGGTCTTGTTTTACCATTGTCGAAATGTCTTGTAACCGGGATTCCGAGACTGATCGGGTCTTCCCGGGAGAAGGAATATCCTTCGTTGACCGTGAGAGCTTGTGATGGGCTAAGTTGGGACACCCCTGCAGGGTATAAACTTTTGCGAGCCGTGCCCGCGGTTATGTGGCAGATGGGAATTTGTTAATATCCGGTTGTAGTAAACTTGAAGTAAACTCTTCTAAAATACACCAACCGCGTGCGTAACCATGATTGTCTCTTTTTGGGGTGTTCGAGAGGAGAACACGGTTTTTGGGTTATGTTTGACGTAAGTAGGAGTTCAGGATCACTTCTTGATCATTACTAGTTGGCGACCGTTTGCTTAGCTCCTCTTCTTGCTCTTGTTTCGTAAGTTAGCCACCATACATGCTTAGTCGCTGCTGCAACCTCACCACTTTACCCCTTCCTTACCCATTAAGCTTTGCTAGTCTTGATACCCATGGTAATGGGATTGCTGAGTCCTCGTGGCTCATAGATTACTACAACACCAGTTGCAGGTACAGGTTATGCGATGTTCATGACGCGAGAGCGATGTTTACTTGTGTTGGAGTTCTTCTTCTTCTTCGTCGATCTTGGGTTAGGTTCCTGGTCGGCAGCCTGGGCTAGCAGGGTGGATATTGTTTGAGTTTTTGTTTATGTTTCATTCGTAGTTGGATGTTGCTCTCATGTATGTTGTTGTATTCTTGGGCGTTTGTGCCCTATGTATGTATCCCCGACTATTATGTAATGGTACGATGTAATTATATTCACCTTGCAAAAGCGTCTTCAAGATGCGCTTCTATCCTTGGTGGGACCTTCGAGAGTTCCTTTAGGATAGGGTCGCATCTTGGGTGTGACAACTTCCAAACAAAAGTATGACATGCTGGTAAGCAGTATGACTTGTATCACCCACAACTCACTTGTGTTCTACTCGTACATATAACATCTACGCATAAACCTGGCTCTGATACCACTGTTGGGGAATATAGTAATTTCAAAAAATTTCCTACGCACACGCAAGATCATGGTGATGCATAGCAACGAGAGGGGAGAGTTTTGTCTACGTACCCTCGTAGACCGTAAGCGGAAGCGTTTATCAATGCGGTTGATGTAGTCATACACCTTCACGATCCGTCCCGATCAAGTACCGAACGTACGGCACCTCCGCATTCAGCACACGTTTAGCTCGATGACGTCCTCGCCTTCTCGATCCAGCAAGAGGGGCGAAGTAGTAGATGAGTTCGGGCAGCACGATGGCGTGGTGACGGTGTTGGTGAAGAACAATCTTCGCAGGGCTTCGCCTAAGCACTACGAAAACTATGACGGAGGATAAACTAGAGGGGACGGGGTTGCCGGCACACGGATTGGTGTTTCTTGATGTGTCTTGGGTGCTAGCCCTACCCCTCTATTTATATGTTGAGCCTTGGGGTCGAAACTTGGAGTAAAAGCCTCCACAAAGTCGGTTTCACCCGAAAGGAAAGAGTTCTTCTCGGACTTCAGATCAGACGCCAAGGTTCGGCGTTCGACCTGCACGCCGAGGACCACGACGTCGGCCCTCGGACTCAGCAAAACTTCCTTTGCGCTTTCCAAAAACCTTGTGGGCTTTCCCCTTTGGCCCAAATAAAGTGTTCTCGTACCCAAACATTTCGGGAAACATCCGGAACCCCTTCCGGTGAATTCCGGAACCCTTCCGGAGACCAAACACTATTATCCAATATATCAATCTTTATCTCTGGACCATTCTAGAGTTCCTCGTCATGTCCGTGATCTTATCCGGAACTCCAACAACATTCGGTCACCAACATACATAACTCATATAATACTATATCGTCAACGAACGTTTAAGTGTGCGGACCCTACGGGTTCGAGAACTATGTAGACATGACCGAAACACTTATCTGGTCAATAACCAATAGCGGAACCTAGATGCCCATATTGGCTCCTACATATTCTACGAAGATCTTTATCGGTCGAACCGCATAACAACATACGTTGTTCCCTTTGTCATCGGTATGTTACTTGCCCGAGATTCGATCGTCGGTATCTCAATACCTAGTTCAATCTCGTTATCGACAAGTCTCTTTACTCGTTCCGTAATGCATCATCCCGCAACTAACTCATTAGTCACATTGCTTGCATGGCTTACAATGATGTGCATTACCGAGAGGGCCCAGAGATACCTCTCCGACAATCGGAGTGACAAATCCTAATCTCGAAATACGCCAACTCAACAAGTACCTTCGGAGACACCTGTAGAGCACCTTTATAATCACCCAGTTACATTGTGATGTTTGGTAGCATACAAAGTGTTCCTCCGGTAAACGGGAGTTGCATAATCTCATAGTCATAGGAACATGTATAAGTCATGAAGAAAGCAATTGCAACATACTAAAAGATCAAGTGCTAAGCTAACAAAATGGGTCAGGTCAATCACATCATTCTCCTAATGATGTGATCCCGTTAATCAAATGACAACTCATGTCTATGGTTAGGAAACATAACCATCTTTAATTAACGAGCTAGTCAAGTAGAGGCATACTAGTGACACTCTGTTTGTCTATGTATTCACACATGTATCATGTTTCCGGTTAATACAATTCTAGCATGAATAATAAACATTTATCATGATATAAGGAAATAAATAATAACTTTATTATTGCCTCTAGAGCATATTTCCTTCATAAAAATCCACCGAAGGTGGTGATCTCCTAGCATGGAAATGAAACTTTTGCACAAAAATATTAGTGAGGAGGAGATACTGTTCGAGCTGGTCGTGGAGGAAGTCGGTGTGGCCCGCATTCTCAGCCAAATAATAAAAATCATCACGAATCCCGGCTTCTCTCAAGAACTCATCACAAGGCCATTCACACGGACAGACTTCCACGGTGCAAGGAAGATTATATTTGGGCTTCGTATTCTCTTCACTTTGCTTATCCTTCGAGCTTCGGCTCGAAGAGCCCCTCAATAATCTCTTCATCATTTTCTGAAAATTTCTGAAATTTTTAGTAACTCAAAATAAAAGTGAACCAAACTCAACAAGATTGATAGCAACTACTCCCACAAGTGCCTAGAGGCTATATCATGCTGTCCGATGTGGGGTCTCGGCAAACCCTTAAAGTTTGAACACTGGGGTGCACATGAAGTCTTTCCCTCCTACCGATCTACGCCCTAGCTCGCTAAGATCCCGTCGACGAACTCGCAACACAGAAAGACACAAGGTTTATACTGGTTTGGGCCACCATTGTGGTGTAATACCCTACTCCAGTGTGGTGGTGGTGGATTGCCTCTTGGGCTGATGATGAACAGTACAAGGGGAAGAACAGCCTCCTGAGGTTGAGGTGTTCTTGTGCTCGGTGTGTGGCTAAGGATTGGCTCAAGGCTAGATCCGATCCGATCCCCCCCCCCCTACTATGGTGGCTAGTTCTACTTATATAGGCCCTGATCCTCTTCCCAAATAATGAGCGGGAAGGGAGCCAACAACGGCGGGCAAATTTGAAGGGGGACAACTAGTACAAGCTATCCTGACAAAAGTGGTCTTCGCCTGCGCAAAGCTCTAGTGGTGACGCCGCCTTGGGCTCCACGATGACCTCTGCCTTGCCGTGCTCCTGGTCTTGGTCTCGTTGCACCGATATAGCAACCTTTGCCTGATGCCTCGGTACTCCTCGCCTGCGCTTGCTCCCTTAGCACCAAAGGGGAAACAAGGACGCTACGCGCGCTTGCGCCCGCCTGGCGCCGATCGTCATGGCTCACGTCACGAAAGCCTCATGAGGTTTGCCCCGCCTTGATATCTTTGCTCCTTGTGAGCCTGCATGGCTAGGCCACTCCTGAGGAGGTCTTGCGTCGTCCGCCTCATGAGGCATGGCCCCTCGCGAGGGTCTTGGATGGCTCGTTGATGAAGATGGGCCGTACGGCCTGCTGGCTCAGCCGCTCCGTGGGCCGCAGGCAGGCAAGTCTGGGGACCCCTGTTCCCAGAACGCCGACAGTAGCCCCCGGGCCCAAGGTGCGCTCGGGCTTGGCTTCGCGGTGAAGCCAAGGGTCAAGTACGAAGCACCGCGGGCCCCAAAATCCTGTGGCTTCGGTCGACGCGTGGCGGTTGATTGGACGTGGGCGTCTCCGCTTCCCCACGCTGCCTTTGAATCTGCCTAGCTATGTGCCCCCCGCGGCCTACACAGTTATTCGTCCGTTGTTCGTGCCTTGCTTCCCCAACCTCTCTGCTCCCTCAAGACTCTGCTTCCCCCTTCCAATCTGACCTGCCTCTTGCTAGCCCTACTGCCATGGCACCGAAACCAGCTAAAAAGGGAAAGAAACCCCTGTCTCTGCGAACTGCGCCTCCGTCCTTCGCGCCGGCGCTCGGCCGATCTCGGGTGCTCAACGACGAGGCCATGGACAAGGTGCGTCCGATGCTCGCTTCCAGCTTCAACGAGTGGGGGGAGACGGTGGCTTGGCCTGCGTCTCGCACTCGCACGGCTCAGGCGGCCATCGAAGTCCCAATCTTCATAGATGCCCTCTGGGCTGGCCTGATTCCTCCCTTCTCCGCCTTCTTCAGTGCGGTGCTTGAGCATTATCAGATCCACATGCTGCATCTCGACCCTCAGTCTGTGACTCTTCTTGCCGTCTTCGCCTTCGTGTGTGAAGCCATGGTTGGCATAGCTCCTTCTGTGGCCCTCCTCCGCCATTTCTTCTCATTGCATCTGATCAATCCTCAACAAAGCTCGGGGTGCGTGAGCTTCCAGGCCGTGGCCGCGACGGCGGGCGAGGGGATCAACTTCGAGCTTCCTCTATCCACGAGCGAATTTCTGACATGATGGGTGTTCGTCGATGCCGGCGTGCTCAGCCCTCTGCTCCAGGCTCCACCAGGGCCCACCGTCCCTAACTCCGGCTGGAGCCATCAGCGGCTCTCGAGCCCCCGCCTTGCCCATGTCTGGTTCAGGTTGAGGTTGCTGAAAGATCGTGGCATAACCGCGCCGATGGTGGTGAAGGAATTCGTCAAACGCCGGGTTGCTCCGCTTCAGCGCCATTCTCGCCCAATGTGGACCTTGCTCAACAGCCAGGACCACATGAGGTTTCAGGAGTCCGGGCTCCTTCTCGGGGCACGACAAACAGTGCTCAAGGTCCTGACGGGTGCCCCTTTGCCGGCCGAACTTCCTGGGAAGAATTGCTTACTGTACTGCTGCAAGAACAAGGATGAATTTGTAGAGAACATGCCTCCTTTTGATGAGTGGGGGCGGCGGCCAATCGGCCTGGAGGGGCCCCATGAGAACCCCGTCGTCGTGGTTCCCTTCCTCACCACTGGTGCCGAGCTCGCCCCAGGTGGGGATGCAGGGGGGCGAGCTCTGACGGAGGCTGGTGGCTCAAGTGCTGAGGAGCACGTGTTGCGCGATGATCCTGTGGCATCGTCCTCGGGAGCCTGTGACCCCCCTCCTGAGGCGTCGGTCATTGAGGAGGCGCGGCATGCGGCTCCCGAGGCCAAGGCTCCAGAGGCCTCGGGAGGTAGTGGTGAGATGGTGCTCGGCTGTTCGCTGTGACCAGGCACCCCTGAAGACATCCTTCCAAGCTCTTCTTCGGCCCCGCCGTGCACTGGCCGTCACGTCCAGCGTTTCGCCTGTCTATGTGTGGACTTCGAGGAGCTCTGCAAGAGGAAAGGATCCCCTGGCGGCAGCAATATCTTTGGGCCGTTGAAGCGGTGAAAGTACATCGCCATTGATGCGTACGTATCTTATTGTCATGGCTTCCTGCGTGCAGTCTCCTTATTCTGACATCGGTCCTCCAGGGCTCCTTCCATTGGAGTTGCTGCGTTTTCCGGGAAGCAGCCTCCTCCTTCATCAACTCCCCCGTCAGCCTTGAGCATTCCTGGTCGCCCGCCGCCCCTGGAGAAGGGTCGGTTGGGGGAGCGTCTCCGCCTTTGTGGTGCGCTGAGCCCGCGGCTTGGCCACCCCTCCCCCACGGCCTGGCGTGGAGATTGGCGGGCGTGCCCAAGACTCCTCCTTTGCTCATGGGCAGCAGCTGGTTGGTTTCAATCTTCGGCTCCTCTTCAAAGTAGCGAGCCCCGATCGGCTCGGGCTCCTCGCGAGGACTGGCTGGCGTCAGGTGGAGTGCCAACCCCCAGCCCCATGCTAGGAGGTGGTGCACCGCTTGGCGCCCCGCCCGCAGCCCCCGAGGTGGAGGACGATGTGACCCGAGCGTTCGAGCTCGAGCGTGGGCGGAGCGTAGTTCGTCACGAGCTCTTCCAGGAGGCGATGGGAGCGATGAGCCAGCTTGGTGAAGAGCTCGCGCGCGTCGACTCGCGCCTTGAGGCTAAAGGTCCCTAGCTGGTGGAGGAGCGGCACAAGCTGAGGGTGACGATCAACCTCGGTCGCTATCAGCGCGACCTTGAGAACGCGAAGGCCGAGGCGTCCCTCAAGATCGCCCATGAAGCCCGCTCGCGAGCTTTGGAAGAGGCTCGCGAGGCTGACCGCCGTCGTGAGGCTGCGGAGGAGCGCGCGTGGGAGCTCCAGGCCTGGAGCGCGTCCCTTGAGCAGCAGGTGGAGGCGCGCAGGGCCGCCCTTGCATCGCTGAGGGGGACACCCATGGAGGATGAGGAGGTCCGGAGACGCGATGAGGCGCTGGCCCTGGAAGACGTGGAGCGCAGCCTCGAGCTCGAGCAACTAGAGACGAGGGAGCGTCAAGTTGCTCAAGCAGAAGATGCCGTCGGGATCCGCGAGGCCAGAGTCGAGGAGGAGGTGAATCGCCGGGTGGCCGAGGTTTGCACGGACCTGGAGGGTAGGTACACCCTGAAGCTGAAGCTCACGGGTACGGAGGATGCGGGCAGGGCCGCTACCCTTAGGCGCAGTTGGATGAGGCTGAGAGGCGCGCGGAAGCCACGGCCGCCTCCCTGGTCATGGCGCAGGCGGACTTGACCTCCGCCCGCGCCGAGCTGTGTTCCCTCCGGTGGCGGGTTGATGACGCTGAAGCCGTCGCACGACAAAACACGGAGGAAGTGCTCCAACGACGAACGCTGGAGCGCGAGCATGCCCCTATGCTTCAGGATCTCCGGAACAGGGCCAATGCCGCCCTGGGCCATATTTGCGACGCGGACGCGGCGTCCCCTGACTCGAATGACTATGCCAGCCACCTGACCTTCTTCATTGAGGTGGTGACGCGCCTGGAGGCTAGATCTGCCAGAGCTCGCCAGCTTGTGGAGGAAAGGGGGCGCGGCCTGCTTGAGCGCGCTTTCTCCCGTGTCTTAAGCCACCTTCTGAATGCCGACCCCAACCCGACCGACGCCGCTTATCGCCTGCATTCCACGGCCGTGACGGGTGACTGGCGCTACTGGGTTGAAGACAATGTGGACGCGTTGGTCAGGGCCTTCACTTTGGATGATGACGCGGTGGTGGTCGTCGCAGACGAAGGCGACGTGATCAACGACGGCGACGGGGACGTCGCCGGCGGCGGCGACGATGCCGACGAAGATGATGACGGCGCGAGTGACGCGTCCGCGGGCGATGCGGCGAGCGACATTTCTGGTTGATCCCATGTTTCCCTGTCGTTTCCTCCTGCACTCAAGACTCGAGCGTGGCCCTTGGAAAACTGGTAAGGGCATTTTGAGGGGGGGAGCCCCTCATGCAAGCAAATTGCGGTTTTTTACTTCCCTATGCGATGTGAGTACGTGTCCTCGTGAACTCGTGAACCCAGGTGCGAGTTTTCTGTCGTGGTTTACCTTAGCCAGCGCCAGCCTTGATCTGGGTCGTGAGGCGTCGAGTTTCCGAGAATTCTACAGAGCTTGTCGCCCCGTTAGGAAGGGCCCCACAAAAGGTGAGCACCAATTGCAGTGCTAGCGCACGCCTGGCGTGCCCGTGCTTCGCGCAATCCCGCTCGCGAGGAGCCCGTGAGGGGAGGGTGACGGACATGAGTCCCAGATGAAATGAGATCCAAAAGGCAAGAAACTGCTCGAGCGAGAAAAGGCACCCCCCGCGTGCGACGATAAAAGCTCGGCTTCAACTTAAGTCCAGATCCAGAAAGCAAAGCTACAGAAAGAGAGATCCAAAGCAAAAGGCCGTGTCCGGCACCTAGTCTAGTATTTTGGTCTTCAAATCTTCTCACCAGCGTGGAGCTTAGTGCTGCCACTAGGCGTGGGAGGGAGCCCTAGGGCCTGAGACCGGCGCTCCTGAGACTCCGGGGCGTGTACAACCCCAACTCATTATTACATGAGAGTGTCACGGGCGGCGAGCTTCACAGGCACTGGGCCTTCTTCACAGGTACCGGCCTTGCTTCATATTGCCAGACGAGGGACCCGCCTTGCGCCACCCTTGACCTCCTTTGAGCCAACCAGTCACCAGGACGACACAAAAGAGGGAAAGAGGACACCAGCGGTGCCCTCGGCGACCACAGGTCCTCTGCCAAGGGAAGGGTTGTCGAAGCCTCCCCGGCAGAGGGCCTACCTTCGGGTGTCGCCAGGCGTCGCGCGGCACGGGGAGGGGACTTGCTCCTGGCTCCCTCCTGGCGGCCCCCAGCGTGTTTCCCTTGTTGGAAGGGGTGTTGCCGTGCTAGGGTCGTTGATCGACACTGCAACCTGATTCATCTATAGCCCATGGTTAGCGTAAGCCTGTTCCTGAGAGATTATGTCACATCCCTAGCTTTACCTTGGCGTTGGACGAGATTGGTCGTCGCATCATGTTTAAATTCAAATGAAATTTGAATTGAGGAATTTTCAAAAGCCTCAGAAACCTCTAAAAATAACCAACATTTAAATTTCATCAAATGAGTCCAAGAAAATGTTCCTGTTATCCTATGGAAATATTGGCAAGAGGTAAAATTCAAACCAATATTTTGGTGTCTTAGAAACATTTATTTTGGGCCTTTGAATTAAATCAATAGCTATTTGAATTGGATTTATATCTACTATTTAATAAATATCGGTACAATAATTCTGAAATATTTTGTGGAGCTTTGGTTAATTCTTTTAGCTTCCAAAAATAATTTTCAGAAGCAACAAAATTGAATTGGTTTCAAAACCAAATTCAAAAAAACCTGCAAAATAGAAAAGCAGAACGAAATTAGAAAAGAACAGAAAGGATGAAACCTTACTGTCCAGCCCAAATGCCCAAAGATCGTAGCTAGCCAGCCCACTGCCGCAGATCGCCTTCAACTCGCCAAGAGGCAGGGGGGAGGGCGTGTGTTCATGGCCAAGACGCGCCGCGCCACCTCCTCTCTCCCTGCCTGCCTGGACCTCCCTCGCGTCGCCACGCACCTCCCTGGTCTCTCTCTCACTCTCCTCGTGCTCCTCCCCCTCCTCTGTCACGCTCACGCACACCTGAACGTGGCCGTCGCCACCGACAACGATCACCGTGGCCACCGTCCACCCTACCCTCTCCGTACCGTCCAACGGCTTCGCCGCAATGCCCTCTTCCTCATCGCCAAGCCACGTGACGTTGGGAGCCTCGTGTCGTCGTCCTTGCCCTCGTCTTCTTCCGCGGGATCCGATGAGAACCGCCGATGATTCGACGCCGTCCGGCCTCCCTCGAGCTCGCCGACCACCTCTACGACCCCGCTGTGAGCTCCGCCATCGTTTCCCCCTCTCCCCGTACTCCACCTCCCTCTCTAGCCGCCGTTCATAACGAGCCCGAGAGCTCTTCGCCGCCGGCCATATCGCCGCCATGGCTACAGCTGCCGGAGCTCGCACTCGAGCACACCACTGCGCTCAGTGCCTCCCCACGAGCCCGCAGCACGCCCCAGCTCGCCTTCCCGTGCCCCCTAGCTCTCACTCGCATCTCGCCCGAACTCCGGCCGCCGCCTTGGAGCTCGCCGTCGTCGGCTCCGGCCACCATAGGTCCGGCCGCCACCATCACTCGACCCGCGCCAGCGAGAGCTCTCCAACGAGCCCAAGAACGGCCTCGCCTGTGCCCTGTGGGCGTTCTCCGAGCCGCGCCGCCATCTCGGGCCTCGCCGGCGTCGAGTCACCGGTGGGTTTGACCCCGCCGGCCTGGGTTTCACCCACTTTGACCCCGGTCGGGCCCCACCTGGGTCAATGACATGTGGGGCCGGCACTAGTTGGATTAGTTAGATGTTAGTTAGTGCTAATCACCACTGTTAGGTGCTAATCCCCTTGCTAAACTAAACCTAAGCCACTGACACGTGGGCCCAGCCCCGCTGGCATTTTTGTTAGGATTAGTTTAACCCTATCAACTCAGTTAACCAACTGAGTCATCGACGGTGGGCCCCATCGTCAGTTTGACTGGCGGCTACTGTTGACCTCATCGAGGTCAAGATGACCTAATGTCGACGAAGAATATTTTCTGGAATTAAAATAAATCAGAAATGATTTATAAATTTCAGAAAATGATCTAAACTTCTAAAATTCATAGAAATTCAACCGTAACTCCAAATTTAATAATTTATATATGAAAAATGATCAGAAAAATCCAATCTATCCATTTGTACCATTTTTCATGCATGTTTGAACAACTTAAATCTACTGTATACAACAATTTGAATAAATGGCATTTGAAATGCCTTATGTGGAGTTTGAATTTGAACCTAGGGTTCAAACCAACTTCATTTAACCGGTTGCTAGTTGCATTAGCTCAAACCACGGCATATTGCCATGTCATGATCATGCATCATATTGTGCATTGCATTGATTGTGCTTCTTCTTTGTTTGTCGGTGCTTGTCCCCTCTCAGTAAGACGTGTACCGACGATGTGATCGATGACACCAATAAAGAAATATACTATCTTCATAAGTGCCATGCAAGCAAAACCCCCTTGTTCATTCCGATACAATCCCACTCGCTCGCTCCTGCTCTCTTTTTATTGCATTAGGACAACAACGATTCATTTGTTACTTGCTGCGGTAGTTGAACCCCTTTATCCTCTGCATGACCTGTCATTGCCACAGTAAATAGATGAAACCCACTAGCATGAGTAGGAGTTGTTTGAGCCTGATGTGCCTACTCATTCATGCCTGTTTGTCATGCCTGCTACTGCTTAGATTTGAGTCAGGTCTGATTCATCGGGAATGAATTGGAATGGTGATGAACATGTCATACTGTGTGTGAGCTAAGTGTGTGAACACGATTTGGTAAAGGTAGCGGTGAGAGGCCATGTAGGAGTAAATCGAGGGTTGTCACATTGAAACAGTCCTCATGAACTGAGTTACGTGTTTGTGATCCATGAACAAGCATTACCACACATTGGGATCCTTAATTGACTTTCTCGACTTCTTAACCACCCTTGTTCTCTGTCCAGGAGTTGCAACTAGTTTCTGGTGTTTGTAGGATATGTGTTGGAGGCCGTGCGTAGCGCTGACCCTAGGGGTGGGCTATGATGCGGTAGATACACCATGGCACGGTGTATCGGGCGCCCGTTTGGTGTCTCGGGAACCCTGCTCACATCGTTCGGGGCCGTATGTGGAAAACCTCGGCCGGACTCCCTGCGGATGGAACCTGAATAGGCGATAAACCTGGACTAGAGACTTGAGTGTTTAGGTAGGCCGTGGCCGACACCCTCGTTGGGCTTCCGCTTGAAGGTTGCCGAGTACATGTCGTGTAAACGGCGGTAAGTGGTGAGAGCGTGTGAAGAAGTACACCCTCGCAGGTTAATATCATCTATTCGAATAGCCGTGTCCGTGGTAAAGGACTTCTGGGTTGCCTATAATAGTTCATAGACAAGTGAAAGTGGATACTCTAAAACTCGCAAGATAAGTGTGAGTGCTATGGATGGCCTTCTCGTAGGGAGACGGGAGCGGATCCATAGTGGTGTATTGATATGGTGAATATGTGGACTGCAGCGCCACCTCAAAAGAGTTACTTGCAATCGTAGTTCGGGATAGCCACCGAAGTCAAAGCTGGCTTGCCGCAGCTTAAACTCCACCACCCCTTTGTTGATCTTGATGCATATGTATTTAGTTACGATGTAAGTCTTGCTGCGTACATTTGTACTCACGTTTGCTTATTTTATGTTTTGCGAGAGACGTCGGTCTCGCTTAGTAGTTCCGTGTGGACTTGACGTTTAGCTTGATACCTCAGCCACGATCTTGTGCCCTCGGCAGATCTCGGTAGATAGTCGGGCTTCTCGGCCTTTTTCATTTATAGTTATGCGTACTCGGACATGTTAAGCTTCCTCATGTGCTTTGACTTGTATGCTCTGAATGTTGGGTCATGAGACCCCTGTTTGTAATATCTCGCTCCTCGGAGCCTAATGAATAAACACTTGAGTCGTAGAGTTATGTTGTGATGCCATGTTGTATTTACACATATCGAGCATATTGTTTGTATGTTTGAAATGCTTGGTATGTGTGGGATCCGACAATCTAGTTGTTTATCCTTGGCAGCCTCTCTTATGGGGAAATGTAGTCTAGTGCTTCCTTGAGCCATAGTAGTCCGCTACAGCCGGTTCACCGAGTCTCGCTAGCCCAAAGACTACCGCTTCGTGACGCTTGACCGGCATGTGTTTCACCGTTCTCGTGGTTCATCGCCCTTTTCAGGAAATGTCACTGTGACATCCAGAGTCCTGCCTAGCTCGCTACAGCCCGGGTTCCCGAGTCCTGTAGCCAAGTGCTACAGCCCGGATTCACACGCTGCCAATCGACATGCTCGAAGTTGATTCATGTATGCTGTCCCCATGGGTTAGTGCCGCTTTGGGTTCACGACTAGAAATGTCAGCCCGGGTTCTTGTCATATGGATTCTATCGACTCTATCATATACGTGAGCCAAAAGGCGCAAACGGTCCCAGGCCATGGTAAGGCGACACCCGTGGGAATACCGTGCGTGAGGCCGCAAAGTGATATGAGGTGTTACCGGCTAGATCGATGTGACTTGGAATCGGGGTCCTGACAGATTGGCGGTACCCTGTAGTTGCCGCTGCCAGCGCGATCGTCGTAGTTCCCCGTTGGTTCCTGGAAGGCTTCGGTTCCTAGCGCCTCCTCTCCCCAATCTCCTCCAATGAACGAGTCGTGGTCGTCCTCCGGTGCGTACTCTTGGTCCATCATGCGGGGCACGTAGGCTTCCGAGGCCGTCACCCCTAACACCTTGCCGTTGTGCCCCACGCTCCATGTTGCTCGGCCCAGGGTGGCGTCTTGAGGATGGCAGCGTGGCGTCCGGCCATGACCATGGGGGGCGATGCTTGCTCCCATGCTTACTGCGGGCGATATGGGGGCGACGGAGCCCCCTACGTCGCTGGCCATGCTAATGTTGATGAAGCCCCCGGGCATAGCTGATGGCGCGCGGTTGTGGTGAGGCCCGCCGTGTGGCCCTGCAGTGGCCTGAGGAGAAAGTCGATAGCAGAAAGGTGGTGCTCCCGACGCCGCTGCATCCAGCAGCTCGGCAACATGCTCCAGCAGTGTATCCTGGCCGCTCTCCATCAGCCTGCATCATAGCAGCTCCCTCGCCACCGTGAGTGCTGCCCGCATGTTTGCTTGCTCCCGCCGCGAGTGCGGCGCCGTTGCCGCGGCATGGCTCGCTGCTCTTGCAGTTGCTCGTACTTGCCGTGGGGTGAGGGTGGACGACGCCTGGCCGCGTTGCCCGCGCCCGGCGGAGTTTGGCGGCGCTCATGCCGCCTGGAGCGCGGGGTTGAGATCTTCATGGGCAGGCGGCGCTGCCCGAGCTGGCCAGGCTGCCCAGCAGTCGGAGCCGGCCATCAAGTCGCTGGACATCGTGCCTGTGGAGCGTTTGCGAGCAGGTTGGCGGAGAAGAAGCTCCGGCGCACCCCTACCTGGCGCGCCAAATGTCGGATGTGGGGTTCTGGCAAACCCTTAAAGTTCGAACACTTGGGGTCTTGTGAAGTCTTTCCCTCCTACCGATCTACGCCCTAGCTCGCTAAGATCCCACGGACGAACTCGCAACACAGAAAGACACGAGGTTCATACTGGTTCGGGCCACCGTTGTGGTGTAATACCCTACTCAAGTGTGGTGGTGGTGGATTGCCTCTTGGGTTGATGATGAACAGTACAAGGGGAAGAATAGCCTCCTGAGGTTGAGGTGTTCTTGTGCTCGGTGTGTGGCTAAGGGTTGGCTCAAGGCTAGATCCGATCCGACCCCCCCCCCTACTGTGGTGGCTAGTTCTACTTATATAGGCCCTGGTCCTCTTCCCAAATAATGAGTGGGAATGGAGCCAACAACGGCGGGCAAATTTGAAGGGGGACAACTAGTACAAGCTATCCTGACAAAAGTGGTCTTCGCCTGCGAAAAGCTCTGGTGGTGACGTCTGATGTCTACTACGCAACCTTTTTATTGTAGACGTTGTTGGGCCTCCAAGTGCAGAGGTTTGTAGGACAGTAGCAAATTTCCCTGAAGTGGATGACCTAAGGTTTATCAATCCGTGGGAGGCGTAGGATGAAGATGGTCTCTCTCAAACAACCCTGCAACCAAATAACAAAGAGTCTCTTGTGTCCCCAACACACCCAATACAATGGTAAATTGTATAGGTGCACTAGTTTGGCGAAGAGATGGTGATACAAGTGCAATATGGATGGTAGATATAGGTTTTTGTAATCTGAATTTATAGAAATAGCAAGGTAACTAATGATAAAAGTGAGCGTAACGGTATTGCAATGCTAGGAAACAAGGCCTAGGGTTCATACTTTCACTAGTGCAAGTTCTCTCAACAATAATAACATAATTGGATCATATAACTATCCCTCAACATGCAACAAAGAGTTACTCCAAAGTCACTAATAGCGGAGGAAAAACGAAGAGATTATGGTAGGGTACGAAACCACCTCAAAGTTATTATTTGCAATCAATCCATTGGGCTATTCCTATAAGTGTCACAAACAGCCCTAGAGTTTGTACTAGAATAACACCTTAAGACACAAATCAACCAAAACCCTAATGTCACCTAGATACTCCAATGTCACCTCAAGTATCCGTGGGTATGATTATACAATATGCATCACACAATCTCAGATTCATCTATTCAACCAACACATAGAACCTCAAAGAGTGCCCCAAAGTTTCTCTGGGAGAATCAAGACGAAAACGTGTGCCAACCCCTATGCATAGGTTCATGGGCGGAACCCATAAGTTGATCGCCAAAACATACATCAAGTGAATCACGTGATATCCCATTGTCACCACAGATCATACGACAAGACATACATCAAGTGTTCTCAAATCTTTAAAGACTCAATCCCATAAGATAACTTCAAAGGGGAAAATCAATCCATTACAAGAGAGTAGAGGGGGAGAAGAAACATAAGATCCAACTATAATAGCAAAGCTCGCGATACATCAAGATCGTGCCAAATCAAGAACACGAGAGAGAGAGAGAGAGATCAAACACATAGCTACTAGTACATACCCTCAGCCCCGAGGGTGAACTACTCCCTCCTCGTCATGGAGATCGCCGGGATGATGAAGATGGCCACCGGTGAGGGTTCCCCCCTCCGGCAGGGTGCCGGAACAGGGTCCCGATTGGTTTTTGGTGGCTACAGAGGCTTGCTGCGGCGGAACTCCCGATCTATTCTGTTCCCCGATCGTTTTAGGTATATGGATATATATAGGCGGAAGGAGTATGTCAGGGGAGCCACGAGGGGCCCATGAGGGTGGAGGGCGCGCCCCCTACCTCGTGGCTCCGTTGTTTCTTTCCTGACGTGCACTCCAAGTCTATCAGGTTGCTTTTCTTCCAAAAATAACTTCTCCAGAAGGTTTCATTCCGTTTCGACTCCGTTTGATATTCCTTTTCTTTGAAACACTGAAACAAGGGAAAAAAACAGAAACTGGCACTGGGCTCTGGGTCAACAGGTTAGTCCCAAAAGTAATATAAAAGTGCATAATAAAGTCCATAAACATCCAAGACGGATAATATAATAGCATGAATACTTCATAAGTTATAGATACGTTGGAGACGTATCAGCATCCCCAAGCTTAATTCCTGCTCGTCCTCGAGTAGGTAAATGATAAAAGAAAGAATTTATGAAGTGTGAATGCTAGCAGGTGCATAAGTTTTGATCAATGATAATTTCAATCACCTTTTCTAGCATCATTATATGTCATAACAGTAGTTCAACTCATAGAACTCTTCATGATCAAGTAACAAGCTATTCACATGTTAAAGTATAGATCAAAAACTTTCTTGAAAACTAACAAACTATGTTCTCAGTCATCAAACAATTGCAATTCATCTTATTTTCAGGAAGAGTCTATGTTAGATCTTTGATTTAGCAAACTTCACATACTCAACTATCATTTAGTCTTCCATGATTGCTACCACTCAAAGCGTATTTTTAGAACAAATAGTAAACTTCACATACTCAACTATTTTTAGAACAAAGAAAGATAGGGGCTTAATGTTTCGCCTCCCAACCTTTTACCTCAAGGGTAATGTCAACAATAATAATTCATGCTCAAACATATTTGAATGGCCATATATGTTTAGATCTTTCCATCACATGATGCTTGCCAACTAAAGAGTAGGTTGGAATGAGAAGTAATACTCCTAACTCTTGCATAAAAGTAAAAGATAGGCCCTTCACAGAGGGAAGCAGGGATTTGCAGAGGTGCGAGCTCAAGCAAAACAGAGATGAAAATAATTTTGAGAGGTATGCTTTCATTGTCAACATAACGACCAAGAGTTCCCAATATCTTCCATACTACATACATTATAGGTGGTTCCCAAACAGAAAGGTAAAGATTTTTACTCCCCTCCACCAACAATCACCAATCCATGGCTTGCCCGAAACAACGGGTGCCTCCAACTAACATCAAACCTGGGGGAGTTTTGTTTGCAATTATTTTTTATTTGATTTCGATCTTTTGATCATGGACTGGGCATCCCATTACGCCATTTTCTCGTGAATGATGAGCGGAGTCCACTCATCGTGAGAATAACCCACCTAGCATGGAAGATACTGCTAGCCCCTAGTCTCTACATGAGCGATTCGGGCATACAAAACAAATTATTATTTGAAGGTTTAGAGTTTGGCACATGCAAATTTACTTGGAACGGCAGGTAAATACCGTATATAGGTAGATATGGTGGACACTCATGGAAGAAACTTGGTTCAAGGAATTTGGATGCACAAGCAGTATTCCCGCTTAGTACAGATATTTTGGCTAGCAAAGGATTCTAAATAGCAAGCACCACATGTTAGAGGATCCATAACAATATAACTTCTATACAAATATACCCAAGCATAACTCATTATGTTGTCTTCCTTGTCCAACTTCAACTAATTTGATCAGGTTTGAAAATAATTAATGGGGTTCACAATCATAGAAGATGTCCAAGATAGTATTAGATGTGAAATCTCTCTTCCTTCAATATTCTTTCATGAATTGTTCAAGTGACCAATACAATGTTTACTAACCTTCATTAAATTTACCACCTCTACTTCTTATATGTGAAGGCATTACTCCCCATGGGAAAGGCATATGAAACATATATAATTTCAGATTTATGACATTCAAATCATTCAACCATTTACTCATAGGATATAAGTGAAGCACACGAGTAAATGACAAACTACTACAAAAAGATATAAGTGAAGATCAATGAGTAGTTAAATAATTATGTAGCTATGTGAAGACTCTCCCATTTAATAATTTCAGATGTTGGTATTTTATTCAAACAGCAAGCAAAGCTAAATAAAATAAAATGACTCTCCAAGCAAAACACATATCATGTGGTGAATAAAAATATAGCTCCAAGTAAAGTTACCGATGAACAAAGACGAAAGAGGGGATGCCATCCGGGGCATCCCCAAGCTTAGGCTCTTGCTTGTCCTTGAATATTACCTTGGGGCGCCTTGGGCATCCCCAAGCTTAGGCTCTTGCCACTCCTTATTCCGTAGTCCACCGAATCTTTACCCAAAACTTGAAAACTTCACAACACAAAACTTAGCAGAAAATTCGTAAGCTCTGTTAGTATAAGAAAATAAATCACCACTTTTTGTACTGTTGTGAACTCATTCTTTATTTATATTGGTGTAATATATACTGTATTCCAACTTCTCTATGGCTCATACCCTCCGATACTACTCATAGATTCATCAAAATAAGCAAACAACACATAGAAAACAGAATATGTCAAAAACAGAAGAGTCTGTAGTAATCTGTAACTAACGCAAACTTCTGGAACTCAAAAAATTCTAAAATAAATTGGTGGACCTGAGTAATTTGTCTAGTAATCATCTGAAAAAAGAATCAACTAAATATCACTCTCCAGTAAAAGGTTGAAGCAAATCTCGTGAGCGCTAAAGTTTCTGTTTTTTACAGCATGATCATAAAGACTTCACCCAAGTCTTCCCAAAGGTTCTACTTGGCACAAACACTAATTAATACACAAAACCACATCTAAACAGAATCTAGATGGATTATTTATTCCTAAACAGAACCAAAAAGCAAGAAACTAAAATAAAATTGGGTTGCCTCCCAACAAGCGCTAACGTTTAACGCCCCTAGCTAGGCATGATGATTTCAATGATGCTCGCATAAAAAATAAGAATTGAAACATAAAGAGAGCATCATGAAGAATATGACTAGCACATTTAAGTCTAACCCACTTCCTATGCATAGGGATTTCGTGAGCAAACAACTTATGGGAACAATAATCAACTAGCATAGGAAGGCCAAACAAGCATAACTTCAAAACTTCAAGCACATAGAGAGGAAACTTGATATTATTGCAATTCCTACAAGCATATGTTCCTCCCTCATAATAATTTTCAGTAGCATCATGAATGAATTCAACAATATAACCAGCACCTAAAGCTTGCATATAAATTTTACTACTCTCCACATAAGCAAAATTCTTCTCATTCGGAATAGTGGGAGTATCATAAGAGACTTGAATACTATAAATCGTTTCCACATTAAAAGAGTAATGTTCAAGAAAAGGGTAATCATAATCATGACAAGTTTTAATATAATCATCACTACTTTTTATAGCATAAGTTTCATCACAATAATCATCATAAGTAGCAACTTTATTCTCATCATAATCGATTGAAACCTCTTCCGAAATAGTGGATACATCACTAAATAAAGTCATGACCTCTCCAAATCCACTTTCATAATTATCACAATAAGATTCAACATCCTCCAATATTGTGGGATCACTACTTCCTAAAGTTGACACTCTTCCAAACCCACTTTCATCAATATAATCATCATAGGTAGAAGGCATGCTATCATTATTATAAATTTGCATATCAAAACTTGCGAGACTAAAAGTATCATCTTCATTAAACGTAGCATCCCCAAGCTTGGTACAAACATTAATTGCAGCAAATATATTGTCAAAAACATCATCTTCATTAAACATAGCATCCCCAAGCTTGGGCCTTTTCATATCATAAGCATAATCACTCTCATCATTAATAGTATGGATAGCACGAATAATATAGCAATTATCATATTCTTCCAACCAAGTGCCAAAAAGATTTTCAAGATCATAAGAAGTATCATTATCTTCCCAATCATAATCATCACAACAAGCAATAGGCATAACGAGATCATCATCAAGTGCATCATCTTCCACAATTATTTTTGATTCATTTTCATGAGGCAGAACAATAATAGGAGCAACATTATTTGGGAGATATATCTTTTTATCTCTCTTCCTTTTCCTTTTCTTCTTCTTCACCACATCATGTGTGGGTTCAATCCTCTTTTTGAAGCTCCTTATTAGTGAAATTGGTTGAATAGAAGGCTCCTCCTCGTTACCTGATTCATCATAAGAAATAATTGGATGATATTGGGAAGTCTCTTCCCTTTCATTAGTATTCTCTTAATCTTCTATTTGTTTTCTTTTCTTTATGTAATTGGCAATATAAGGATTTTCAATGCAATTCACCGCACAATACATATAAATCTTCTCTAGATCAAAACCAAGAAGTTTATAACGGGAAAATTCTGGAAGATGCTTAGTTATATGTTTCATTTCTTCGTAGCCCATAAGCAAACTAAGTTCATTATAATGTGCAAGGGAAATCAAGTCATCACAATTTTTGGACACGATTAGATCATGAAACAATTTGCATCGGATAGCTAAATGACCCTGTTCATTGCAAAGTCCACAAATCTGACCAAGAAAATTTAAATCTTCAAAGACAAACATCTAGCCTTTCTTGCAACAATTTAGTTTCTAAATGCTTATGCTTCTTGCAATATCTGTCTTCTCTATTTGGTGTGTACTTGCAAACCCAATGCACTCCACAAAAATTGACATGTTTATACGAGACATTTTCATCATAGCTAGTGCAATCATCATTAGTACCATGGATATTCAAGGAGTTCATACTAACAACATTGCAATCATGCTCATCATTCAAAGAATCAGTGCCAAACATTTTAATGCATTCTTCTTCTAACACTTTGGCACAATTTTCCTTTCCATCACACGAAAGATATTAAAAAGCTGAAGCATATGAGATAAACTCAATTCCATTTTTTTGTAGTTTTCTTTTACAAACTAGACTAGTGCTAAAACAAGAAACAAAAAGATTCAATTGCAAAATCTAAAGATATACCTTCAAGCACTCACCTCCCTGGCAATGACGCCAGAAAAGAGCTTAGTTGACGGGGTGTGAGTGCCACTTACCTAGCCTCCCCGACAACGGCGCCAAAAAAGATCTTGATGTCTACTACGCAACCTTCTTCTTGTAGACGTTGTTGGGCCTCCAAGTGCAGAGGTTTGTAGGACAGTAGCAAATTTCCCTCAAGTGGATGATCTAAGGTTTATCAATCCGTGGGAGGCGAGGGATGAAGATGGTCTCTCTCAAACAACCCCGCAACCAAATAACAAAGAGTCTCTTGTGTCCCCAACACACCCAATACAATGGTAAATTGTATAGGTGCACTAGTTTGGCGAAGAGATGGTGATACAAGTGCAATATGGATGGTAGATATAGGTTTTTGTAATCTGAATTTATAGAAATAGCAAGGTAACTAATGATAAAAGTGAGCGTAAACGGTATTGCAATGCTAGGAAACAAGGCCTAGGGTTCATACTTTCACTAGTGCAAGTTCTCTCAACAATAATAACATAATTGGATCATATAACTATCCCTCAACATGCAACAAAGAGTCACTCCAAAGTCACTAATAGCGGAGAACAAACGAAGAGATTATGGTAGATGCGAAACCACCTCAAAGTTATTCTTTGCAATCAATCCGTTGGGCTATTCCTATAAGTGCCACAAACAGCCCTAGAGTTTGTACTAGAATAACACCTTAAGACACAAATCAACCAAAACCCTAATGTCACCTAGATAATCCAATGTCACCTCAAGTATCCGTGGGTATGATTATACGATATGCATCACACAATCTCAGATTCATCTATTCAACCAACACATAGAACCTCAAAGAGTGCCCCAAAGTTTCTACCGGAGAATCACGACGAAAACGTGTGCCAACCCCTATGCATAGGTTCATGGGCGGAACCCGCAAGTTGATCACCAAAACATACATCAAGTGAATCACGTGATATCCCATTGTCACCACAGATACGCACGACAAGACATACATCAAGTGTTCTCAAATCTTTAAAGACTCAATCCAATAAGGTAACTTCAAAGGGGAAACTCAATACATTACAAGAGAGTAGAGGGGAAGAAGAAACATAAGATCAAACTATAATAGCAAAGCTCGCGATACATCAAGATCGTGCCAAATCAAGAACACGAGAGAGAGAGAGAGAGAGAGAGAGAGAGAGATCAAACACATAGCTACTAGTACATACCCTCAAAGATCGGGGTGAACTACTCCCTCCTCATCATGGAGATCGCCGGATGATGAAGATGGCCACGGTGAGGGTTCCCCCCTCCGTGAGGAGTCTTGGAGCAGGGGTCCCGATTGGTTTTTGGTGGCTACAGAGCCTTGCGGCGGCGGAAACTCCCGATCTATTATATTCCCCGATCGTTTTAGGGTATATGGATATATATAGGCGGAAGGAGTACGTCAGGGGAGCCACGAGGGGCCCATGAGGGTGGAGGGCGCGCCCCCTACCTCGTGGCTCCCTCGTTTCTTTCCTGACGTGCACTCCATGTCTATCAGGTTGCTTTTCTTCCAAAAATAACTTCTCAAGAAGGTTTCATTCCGTTTCGACTCCGTTTGATATTTCTTTTCTTCGAAACACTAAAACAAGGGAAAAAACAGAAACTAGCACTTGGCTCTGAGTCAATAGGTTAGTCCCAAAAGTAATATAAAAGTGCATAATAAAGCCCATAAACATCCAAGACGGATAATATAATAGCATGAATACTTCATAAATTATAGATACGTTGGAGACGTGTCAACGCCGCCTTGGGCTCCACGGTGACCTCCGCCTTGCCGTCCTCCTGGTCTTGGTCTCGTTGCACCGATATAGCAACCTTTGCCTGATGCCTCGGTACTCCTCGCCTGCGCTTGCTCCCTTGGCACCAAAGGGGAAACAAGGACGCTGCGCGCGCTTGCGCCCGCCTGGCGCCGATCGTCATGGCTCACATCACGAAAGCCTCGTGAGGTTTGCCCCGCCTTGATATCTCCGCTCCTCGTGAGCCTGCATGGCTAGGCCACTCCTGAGGAGGTCTTGCGTCGTCCGCCTTGTGAGGCTTGGCCCCTCGCGAGGGTCTTGGATGGCTCGTTGTTGAAGATGGGTCGTACGGCCTGCTGGCTCAGCCGCGCCGTTGGCCGCAGGCAGGCAAGTCTGGGGACCCCCGTTCCTAGAACGCCGACACATGCAGTAGAACTACTTGGGACCATATAAATTTAACATGCAAGCTCAAGAACAGGGTCACCTAAGCAGCAAGAATTTGCAATAAATAAAGCACTAGAACAAAAACTAATTGGACCATTGGAGGAGTCACATACCGAAGAACAATCCCCCAAAGCAGTTTTGCGAATGGAGCTTTGAGCAAGGAGATCAAAAATCGCAGCAAAACAAGCTAGAACACGGGTTTGAGCTAGGTGGTGATTTTTTCTGGAGGAAGATGAAGTGTGTGGGTGCTGGAATAAGTGGAGAGGGGCCACGTGGGGCCCACGAGGCAGGGGGGCACGCCCTGGACCCTCGTGGCCAGTGATGTGGCCCCCAGGTGTGTTCTCAGTGCCAATAATTCTTAAATATTGTAGAAAAAAAAATCATATTTCAATTTCGAGACATTTGGAGAACTTTTATTTTCAGGGTATTTTTTATTGCATGGATAATTCAAAAGACAGACAGAAAATACTATTTTTTCTTTATTTAATCTAAATAACAGAAAGTAAAAGGAGGATACAGAAGGTTGTGCTTTCTAACTTCATCCATCCCATGCTCATCAAAAGGAATCCACTAACAAGGTTGATCAAGTATTGTTAACAAACTCTTTTCGAATAACATGGAACCAGGGAAATTTCGAATAACACTAGGTTACCTCAACGGGGATATGCACGTCCCCAACAATAAGAATGTCATATTTCTTTTTGACAGTAGGAAGAGGAAATTCAAAACATCCAATAGTAATTGATGGAATTTTTCCAATAGAATTGATACTTTGGACTTGAGGTTGTTTCCTTGGAAATTGCACCGTATGCTCATTACCATTAACATGAAAAGTGGCATTGCCTTTGTTGCAATCAATAACAGCCCCTGCAGTATTCAAAAAGGGTCTACCAAGGATAATCGACATACTATCGTCCTCGGGAATATCAAGAATAACAAAGTCTGTTAAAATAGTAACGTTTGCAACTACAACAGGCACATCCTCACAAATACCGGCTGTGTATAGCAGTTGATTTATCGACCATTTGCAAAGATATTTCAAGAGGGTGTCAACTTATTCAAATGAAGTCTATGATATAAAGAAAGAGGCATAACACTAACACCGGCTCCAAGATCACATAAAGCGGTTTTAACATAGTTTACATTAATGGAGCATGGTATAGTTGGTACTCTGGATCTCCTAATTTCTTAGGTATTCCACCTTTGAAAGTATAATTAGCAAGCATGGTGGAAATTTCAGCTTAGGTATCTTTCTTTTATTTGTGACAATATCTTTCATATACTTAGCATAAGGATTCATTTTAAGCATATCAGTCAAACGCATACGTAAAAAGATAGGTCTAATCATTTCAGTAAAGCGCTCAAAATCTTCATCATCCTTTTTCTTGGTTGGTTTAGGAGGAAAGGGCATGGGTTTCTGAACCCATGGTTCTCTTTCTTTACCATGCTTCCTAGCAACGAAGTCTCCCTTGTCATAACATTGATTATTTGATTGTGGGTTATCAAGATCAACAGCAGGTTCAATCTCTACATCATTGTCATGGTTGAGCATTGTAACACCCACGATGCGGATATATCTCCCACGTGTCGGGGCACGACTTGGAGGCATAACCGGATGGTGGTTTTATCGCAAGAAGGGTCATCTTCACACAATCCCATGTAATGAACAAGAAAGGGATAAAGAGGGTTGGCTTACAATCGCCACTTAACACAATACTTAAATAAATCATACAACGTCAGAGTACGCACATAGACCGACTACGGTCAAATCCAAAAGAAAAGGAAGATAACCCCAAATGCTAGATCCCCGATCGTCCCAACTGGGCTCCACTACTGATCATCAGGAAACGAAACATAGTAACGACCAAGGTCCTCGTCGAACTCCCACTTGAGCTCGGCTAAGGCCACCGTGACCGGTATCGTCGGCACTGCAATCAAGCTTTTGAGAATCTGTGAGTCACGAGGACTCGACAATCTCACACCATGAGATCAAGACTATTTAAGCTTATGGGTAGGATGGGGTAATGAGGTGGAGCTGCAAAGAAACACTAAGCAAATATGGTGGCTAACGTACGCAAATAAGAGCGAGAAGAGAAGCAACGCAACGGTCGAGAAGCTAGAAGTGATCAAGAAGTGATCCTGAAACTACTTACGTTCATACATAACCCAAGAACCGTGTTCACTTCCCGGACTCCACCGAAAAGAGACCATCACGGCTACACACGCGGTTGATGCATTTTAATTAAGTCAAGTGTCAAGTTATCTACAACCGGACATTAACAAATTCACATCTGCCACATAACCGCGGGCACGACTCTCGAAAGTTTATACCCTGCAGGGGTGTCCCAACTTAGCCCATGACAAGCTCTCACGGTCAACGAAGGATATTCCTTCTCCCGGGAAGACCCGATCAGTCTCGAAATCCCGGATACAAGACATTTCGACAATGGTAAAACAAGACCAGCAAAGCCGCCTGATGTGCCGACAATCCCGATAGAAGCTGCACATATCTCGTTCTCAGGGCAACACCGAATGAGCACTACGTACAACTAAAACCAGACGTCAAGTTTCCCCGAGGGGCGCTGCAAGTGGCTCTAGTTCAGACCAACCCGAGGGGCATCTTTATTTTAAAACCAAGGTTGGGCCTTGCTGGAGGAGTTTTATTCAAAGCAAACTGTCAAGGGGTTCCCATAACACCCAACCGCGTAAGGAACGCAAAATCAAGGAACATAACACTGTATGACGGAAACTAGGGCGACAATAGTGGAACAAAACACCAGGCATAAGGCCGAGCCTTCCACCCTTTACCAAGTATATAGATGCATTAATTAAATAAGAGATATTGTGATATCCCAACAAATCCATGTTCCAACATGAAACAAACTTCAACTTCACCTCCAACTAACAACGCTATAAGAGGGGCTGAGCAAAAGCGGTAACTTAGCCAAACAACGGTTTGCTAGGAAGGAGGGTTAGAGGATTGACATGGCAACATGGGAGGCATGATATAGCAAGTGGTAGGTAACGCGGCATAGTAATAGAGCGAACAACTAGCAAGCAAAGATAGAAGTGATTTCAAGGGTATGGTCATCTTGCCTGAGATCCCGCAAGGAAGAAGAACGAGTCCATGAAGAAGACAAATGGACGTAGTCGAACGGATCCTCACAATCGCAACGTAATCGGAACTATCAAAGAGAAGCGCAACCGGAAAGAAGGAAACATCATGGTAAACAACCATCACATAAACATGGCATGATGCACAATCAAGTATGATGCATGTCCGGTTTAAAAAGGCATGGCATGGCAAAGTGCAACAAACAATACTACAAATTAAGTGGAGCTCAATATGCAACTAGTTACATATTGACGAAACACCACATGACTCATTTAATTCTCTCTCGTTATGTACCCAACAATATTAAATATTGTTAAACATGGCAAGAGGTGAAATATATGAAAACTACCTATCTAGGCAAATTTAAATGAGTCCGGAACAACAAACAACAATTCCGGAAATCCTCATGTCCATATTTTAGATTTGGTACTGTTCTGTCCTAAAGCATATTTTATTGTTGTTAAACATGCAAGATAGGTGCACCATGTTAAACTAGGCATTTTTCTACCCCATTTACATATAAAATTTATTAAATTTGGAGCTACGGTTATTTAGTTATGAAATAATTCATTTTAACATGCTATTTATGCAAATTAATTCAAACAACACATTTAAACATTTTAAACATGGATGGAAGTGGTATATTATGAAGGTACATGAAAAACCAAGCATTTTACATATACGAGTCATTTTAATATGAGGCATGATTGTTGAGTTTTTATATGCATGAAGAGCAAGGGGTTTTCTGCAATTCGGTAAATCCTGGGATAATGCTAAATTCGCAGAAGGGAAAAAAACTACACTGGGCTGAAACTGACTGGTCCAACAGAAGGGGGAAAAAAACGAGGCGCTGGGGGTGGCCTCACCATGGGCCTCGGCCCGGTCGATGCAGAGGCTGGAGGAGGCCGGTCAACGCGCTCGAAGACAGGAGCGAAGCAGGCAGGGGCTTGGTGCAGCGGCTTCAGACGAAGCAGGGTGCGGCAGCGGTCGCTCAAACCGGACGAAGCAGAGGCGATGTCGGGCATGGCGGCGCGGGACTTGGCGAGGCGGCGGAGCCGAGGGCCTTGGGCGACGGCGGCGGACTTGGCGGGGCGATGGAGCTGGCAGGACTTGAAGGAGCAGGCGGGGCGGCGTGGACTTGGCGGTCAACGCGGCAGGGGCGGCTTCCTCTGTTTGCTCCCGACAGAAGGAGGCAGAGCGTCTCGGGGCAGCGCTTGGGCTGCGGCACGAAGACGACGGCAGCGACGCGTACGGAGCTCCGGCGAGACGAAGCAGATGCGGAGGAGGCGGTGGAGGCCGGCTCCGAGGCGGACGGGCGCGGGTCAACGCGGACGGCAGGAGCGGGAGGCTCGACCCCGATCTTGTTCGAGGGGGTTGCAGCGGGGAGGGACTCCAGCAAGAAGGGGAGGTCGCGGAGGAGGCTGATCCGGCGCGGATCCGAAGGGTGGTGACGAGGACAAACGGCGGCCATGGCTGCTCGGTTCCCTGTGAAGAAGAGAACAAGGAGAGAGCTTGCGCGTAAGAGAGAGAGAGAAAGAAGGAAGGGAAAAGGAGCAGGGGAGGAAGGGCGCGGCAGGTGCTCATCTTGTTGGCTGCTGGTGGTGGTTGCCGGCGGCAAGGTTCGCCGGGGCCGCGAGGTCGCGAGGTTGGAGGAGCTCGGGCCTCGGGAGCGCTCCACGAGGTGGATCGAGCGCGGCTGTGCTGGGAGGCTGGATCGGGGCTGCTCGATCAGACGAACTGGGGGCACAGGAGCCATTGGATGCCGATCTGACGGCTCCAGATGGGTGGATGGTTGATGGATCTGGGGAGGTGGCTGGCTGTGCGTGGGTTGGTGAGGAGGGGATCTCGGAGGATCCCAAGGGAGAGAGTGGCGGCGGCGGGTGAGGGATTGGATGGATGGGACTAGACCTATATATATAAGAAGGGTTAGCTTAGGGGCTACTCGGTCCCTCCGATCATAATCGGACGGCGAGAATAAATAGCTTAGGGGAGTTCAATTGAGAAAACGGAGATGTTTTGTAGACGTTGGGGGATGATCCGGACCCATCGGTCATGACTGCCCAGGTCGGGTTCGGAGAAGTTTCGGACGCGCACACGAGGGGTTTGCGGGATGAGCCGAGAGGTTAGGAAACCAAGCAAGAAGGAAACAAAAAGCTGGTTGGTCTCGGAACGGTCAACGAAGGCAAGGGAAACGCGGCAACCATGAGCAACTACAAGTTTTATGAAAACATGCGGATGCAATGCGAATGATGCGATGATGAATGCAACAAACAAATAAATAACACAGTTGGCACGCAAAACAAGGAAGACATCTGGAGCGTCGGTCTTGGGGCGTTACAAGCATCAACATGAACATCATCATAAATATTATCACTAAGTTCATGTTCATTACCAGATTGTGTTTCAGCATCAGAAATAGAAATATCATTGGGATTCTCAGGTGTGTCAATAACAAATTCACTAGAAGCATGCAAAGTCATATCATTTTTCTTTTTCCTCTTCTTAGAAGGACTAGGTGCATCGACATTAGTTCTCTGAGAATCTTGCTCAGTTCTCTTAGGGTGACCCTCATGATACAAAGGTTCCTGAGTCATTTTACCCCCTCTAGTCATAACTCTAACAACATTATCATTCTTCTTATTATTTAATTCATTGAGCAAATCATTCCGAGCTTTAAGCACTCGTTCTACTTGAGTGGTAACCATAGAAGCATGTTTTCTAATAAGTTTAAGTTCACCCTTAACAGTAGACATATAATCACTTAAGTGTTCAATCATATAAGCATTTTGTTTCAATTGTCTACCAACATAAGCATTGAAATTTTCTTGTTTAACAATAAAATTAACAAACTCATCTAAGCATTAGCTAGCAGACTTATAACGAGGAATATCACCTTCATCAAATCTATAGAGAGAATTTACCTTTACTACCTGTGTCGGGTTATCAAGACCATGTATTTCTTCAATAGGTGATAAATTCTTAACATCTTTAGCTTTAATACCTTTTTCTTTCATAGATTTCTTTGCGTCTTGTATATCTTCAGGATTGAGAAATAGAATACCCCTTTTCTTCGGAGTTGGCTTAGGAGTTGGTTCAGGAAGTGTCCAATTATTTTCATTACTTAGCATATTATTCAATAGCAATTCGGCTTGATCAACAGTTCTTTTCCTGAAAACACAACCAGCACAACTATCCAGGTGGTGTCTGGAAGCCTCGGTTAGTCCATTATAAAAGATATTAAGTATTTTATTTTTCTTGAGAAGATGATCAGGAAAAGCATTAATTAATCGGAGAAGCCTCCCCCAAGCTTGTGGGAGACTCTCTTCTTCAATTTTCACAAAATTATATATTTCCCTTAAGGCAACTTGTTTCTTATGAGCAGGGAAATATTTAGAAGAGAAGTAATAAATCATATCCCGGGGACTACGCACACAACCAGGATCAAGAAAATTAAACCATGTTTTAGCATCACCATTTAATGAGAACGGAAATAATTTAAGAAGGGTTTCCCTGCTCAATACAAGCGGAGTCCTTCAAAGGTGCATCTCCGAAGAGGAAGGGCGAAATCTCCTGGCAGAAATTCACGCCGGACTCGGCGGGCACCACGCTGCAGCCCGAGCCCTTGTAGGCAAGGCCTTCCGTACAGGATTTTATTGGCCGACGGCAGACGCCTTCAGGACTTAGTCCAACGATCGTCGGTTGCCGCCTCTTTGCTAATCGAGCCACATGCCACCCACCGCCTCAAAACTATACCCATTACGGCCGTTCGCGGTCTGGGGCTTGACATGGTTGGACCCTCAAAGGGGAACCCACAAGCACAAATACTTATTGGTCATGGTGGACAAATTCACCAAATGGATTGAGGCCAAGCCGGTTAAAACGGTAGAATCCGGATCGGTGATAGACTTCATATCCGTACACCGTTTTGGCGTCCCCACAAAGATCATCATCGATAACGGAACGAACTTCACGGCCGACGAGGTTAAACTCGGTGCAAAAACATGGGCATCAAGCTCGATCACGCTTCAGCCTATCACCCCCAAACTAACGGTCAAGTCGAGCGAGCAAATGGTCTAATCATGAGCGGCATCAAACCCAGACTAGTGCGGTCCCTCAAGGAATCTAACACGACCGGGTAGAGGAGCTCGACTCCGACTGGGGCTGCGGACCATGCCAAAACGAACTCGGATTCCCACCATTTTTATGGTATACGGCGAGAGGCGATTACGCCTGCGATATAATTCATGACTCACCTCGTAATGCGCATGTACGAAGAAAGAGAAGCCGAGTTGGATCGGCAGGACAGTTTGGACGCCTTAGAGGAGGAGCATGACGTGGCAAAGGCTCGTTCCGCATTTTATCAGCAGCAGGCTCGAAGATATCAAAGCAGAGAAGTACGGGCCAAGACTTACAATGTTGGCGAACTTGTTCTACGCCCGCTGGACAAGAAAAAGGACAAACTTAAGCCCAAGTGGGAACGTCCCTTCATTATCGACCAAGTCCTGACCGGCGGAGCATACCGCCCACGAACGCATCTCGACAACCGACTCGAGCCGAACCCATGGAACGCAGCCCGTCTCCGAAGATTCTACGCTTAACGCCGGACTCCAAGTTCGCCTCACTCCCGGCCCACCTTTTTATATTTTTTACCGTCTCTTGTCCCCTCCTTCTTCCCACTTTTTTTTTGTCAATACCTTTTATAGGCTGATTTGCGCTTTTTACACACACTTGATGTGCTCACGGCACTCATTATACACAGGGGCTTCTTTATGAAGCTTATTCATACGGGCTTCATGCCCAATACATGTGTCATACTTCCGCATGTACCTTTTATTCACCATTATATGCATCGATATGACTTAAGTTTTGGCCAAGCTGGGTTGCTCGGCTCTGTGCTTACCCCTACGTTCCCGATTGTTCGGCTAGGAGGTAAAGGGAGAACCTCTGCGATTACTCTTGCCGGGTCACCGGATGTGTACCTCGACCGGGTGAAGCCGAAAGCTAGCGTTCTTGAGAGAATATTCGGTCGGTGACTTGAAAGATGATTTATTACTTACTTATTTATCTGCCCCAGATGCTTTTTTCTGCTATTTTCGCGATCGGCATTGCACTTTAGGGCATGCCCCCTGTGGAAAGGAACCCTTAACTAACTATTCTCCTGGAAGATGTTTCTTACTAACCATGTAATATAACATAACTAGTTAGGCACTTGTCTGATAAAGCAATTATGACCCCGACGCCTTGTCTCCATGCATGCCCCGGTTCTTTTATAACCGTACGGGTATTCGGACACACTCCGGACTGTTGGGTCCCGAGGTTGAAGCGAAACGGTCCGCAAAGACAAACGATCTACAATCCGGCTAGAAGGCATTTTACATGTCATTTCAAATTACATCTTCAAACCGACTGATTGTACTCCTCCTCAATCCCATCTAACAGGCTGTCTAATTCTGATCCTGTTGGGAATATTTTGCGCCAGTTCTACTTGGCCGTACATCAAGCTCACAGGATCTCCTTCCCATCAGCCCCGCAGTCCGACCTCGGCCATGTGGTTTGGGTCACCTTAAACGTAGCGATGTCTTCACCATGGCCCAGCCTCCTGGCGCTCGACGGCAGCCGATATCTTCCACAAACGGAGGCGCCGTGCTCCTGAAGCTTCTTAGCAAGCTCACCAAGGCCCTCGGGTAGGGAGGCGGATGGCCATAAAGCATGAACGACCCCACTCGCCGCTTTGCCGAACACGTTCGAGCAATTGCACCAGCTTCGGAAGTTGATCACCCGTTGACTCGGGCATTTCCTCCATGAGGCGACTGTGAGCACACCTAAAGACATATTTTACATCCAATCGACTTCCTCGCCAATTCTTCTTTTCAAAGGAATTTGTTCAAGCACTTACTATAAATGCCGCGACAAAGCCGCTGATTCTCCTTCACGGAGCTGCATTTGGGCCCGAACACCTTTCAGCTCTTCTCCGCTGGGTATGGGCATCTTGGAGCTTGTTTCTCTCCATTGCACCTTCATAAGCACCCTCTCGCCGACCTTTAGCCGACACGATGGCTGTTGCTTGTCCGGATCTAGTCCGCGCCCTCTGCAATATTATTGTCGATTCACGCCGCACTTTGTTAAAATATTATCTTTTCAAAGCACGCCTTACCGGTGGGGGTCTCTGTGGCTCCCCTGTGGCGGCGATCTTGACCTCAAGTTGGGCCTTGCACTCTTGGAGCTCATGGGACAGATGGGTATTCTTCTCCGTAAGATCCTGCATCATAATTGATCCTTAAATCAGTTATTTCAACTATTTTAAGTCTCGAGACTCTTGGCATATATAACTATTAACATTACTTACCCGTATGTCTTTCACATACCGCTCCGTGGCTCTGGTTAACCCATCTTGAGCGGCACGGAGGTGCGCGTTCCGCATCAAAGGCATTTAACGCCCGGGAGAAACACGCGTCACGAAGAACCGTCCGGCGACGCCTGTGATTCATGGCGCTCTCCACCTCGCATCGGTGGCGGACAGCCTGTCGGCACCCTCCGTCGGAGGAGCGTCCGCTCATGCCTTGTATTCGCCTCCCCACCATGCATGCGTTGGAGCATGGTCATGGAGGCTTGATTGGCAACCTCTCCGGACCTTTGTCCGGCGGCGCTCTTCTGGAAAAGTTATGAGCATTAATATACCTCCCGGGATCCTTCCCTTAAAATAGTGGTGCTCCGTACCCGTTGCGGCTGACGTTCGGTTCGCTGCGCTCCTCTTCCGCCGGCTGGGCCGGATCGACCCTTGTTGGTCGGCCGCCGCTGGTTCGGCTTCCGCCTTAAAGGCACCTCCTGCGATGCACCATCGGTATGGGATGGTCGAATTGAACGGATCAAATGATGGTGTCAAGACCTCGATCGTAGTCACCGGGAGGCCGAAATCAAACCGGGGTAGTCGGTAGTAATGGCGACTAGGGCATTGTCTATGCTACGTTGGTGGAACACCCGTCAATCAGCTCCATCTTTAAGTCCGGATCCTCTTGGAGGTCGGATCAAGGATCGTTTCCGGATCCTCGGGCTGTGGAGTTAGGCTTCAGATGCCCTCCACATCCCGGCGCAGCTCTGCGTCGAAATCACAGAGTAAGATACTTGACTTTAAAAAGTATGGATCGGGTAGATGAACATCCGCTTACCCAGCTCCGAGGGTTATTCATAGAAAATCCATTCAACGGATTCTTGCGGAGGAAGTCCTCCTCCTCTCCCTTGTACAAGCCGGACATGATCTTTGCCAGATCGGCTGCCGAGCCCGGCCCTTTGCGGCCATGACGGGTGGCGTCATCTTCCCCGTTGAAATCCCACATAGGGTGGCCCCTATATTGGAGTGGCTGCACCCCTCGCATAATGCACGTGGCCATGACTCCAATCATGGTCAATCCGGAGTGGGCCAAGAACCTAATCCGCCCATCGGATAATGGACGCTCCTATCATCTTCCCGTTGAGGGCTCATGGGCGCTAACTCAGCGCTTTCTTCAAGGGAGCATTGTTGAACTCCGGGAGGCCGATCCGAACTGGATCCGCAGAGGGCGTCCTCCATGTAGAACCATTCCGAAGGCCAGTCTTCGGACGCCTTTCTTCGGGGTGCCGGATAGATATCCGGTCCCGGCGATGCGCCATATTTCGGCTCCGCCCACTTGATATATCGAGCCCTCATGAGAACGGGGTACGAGGCAAAACAATCTCTTCCACAGCGCAAAATGGGGCTCGATGCCCAAGAACAGCTCAAAAAGCTACGAAGCCCGCGATGTTCAATATGGAGGCGGGCGTGAGGTGGTGAAGTTTGAGTCCGTAGAACTCTAGGAGCACCCGGAGAAACGGATATATGGGAAATCCGAGTCCCCTTATTAGATAGGGGACAAAGCATACCCGCCCCTTTGGAAGGGTTGGGGGCGCTCTCGCGCTTTCCACCCTTGTAGGTGGCTAGTCCGGCTCGAACCGAACCATGAAAGCTGGGGAAGATATCCTCGGTTTGGAGTGCCACTAGCTCACTGTGTGGAATCGAGCATCTCCCCCAATCTCCGGCTTAGGGCTGGGAGCGAGAGGAGGAGCGTCGGCTATCCATGATGGAATGGATTTTTGTCGAGGCGCTCGATGAGAACTTGCGGATGGAGGATGGTGTGAGCTGGATCTAGATCCTCGCCTCTCTTATAGGCGGCTCGTTCGCATGACTAGGGGGTAAAGTGTAAAAATACTGACCTTTCGCATTCGTCTGACAGCGTGGAAGAAGGCCATTATTGGGCGTAGAAGCCAAGGAGCGCAACATTTATAAGGAAGCCGGACACTATTCGACGGGAACATGAAGTTTGAAGGAGAACCCGCCTTTGCAACGCCGAAGACAATATCTGAGCCGGACTAAATCGTCAGCTGAAGCCGGTTCGGGGCTCTTGAGGGAGTTCCGGACTAGGGGTGTCCGGATAGCCGAACTATCATCATCGGCCGGACTCCAAGACTATGAAGATACAAGATTGAAGACTTCGTCCCGTGTCCGGATGGGACTTTCCTTGGCATGGAAGGCAAGCTTGGCGATACGGATATGTAGATCTCCTACCTTTGTAACCGACTTTGTGTAACCCTAGCCCTCTCCGGTGCCTATATAAACCGGATGGCTTTAGTCCATAGGACGAACAACAATCATACCATAGGCTAGCTTCTAGGGTTTAGCCTCTTTGATCTCGTGGTAGATCCACTCTTGTAACACACATCATCAATATTAATCAAGCAGGACATAGGGTTTTACCTCCATCAAGAGGGCCCGAACCTGGGTAAAACATCGTGTCCCTTGTCTCCTGTTACCATCCGCCTAGACGCACAGTTCGGGACCCCCTACCCGAGATCCGCCGGTTTTGACACTGACAGGTATAGTAATAGCGAGTTTTCTCATCATTAGTGAACAGGGTGGCTATATCATTTAGTTTAGTAAGATGTGCCACAACAATTTCAGATTCATAGCCATAAAAAGGATCAGATTCAACCAAAGTAATTATCTCGGGATCGATAGAGAAATCATAATCCTTATCAGAGATACAAATGGGTGAAGTAGCAAAAGCAGGGTCATATTTCATTCTAGCATTCAAAGATTTTTCTTTCAGCTTAGCTAATGATTTCTTAAGATCATATCTATCATTGCAAGCAAGAAAGTCTCTAACAGTTTCTTCATCCATAACATAACCCTCGTGCACAACAGTAATTCATATCTAGGGGGAGAATCTTCATCATCACTTTAATCAATATTATCAGTTTCATAATTTCATTCTCTCTAGCCCTAGCAAGTTGTTCATCAAGAAATTCACCTAATGGCACATTAGTATCAAGCATAGAAGTAGTTTCATCATAAGCATCATGCATAGCAGAAGTGGCATCATCAATAACATGTGACATATAAGAATTAATAGAAGAAGGTGTTTAGGCGTGTAAGCTTACTCAAAACATGTGGTGAATCTAGTGTAGAGCTAGATGGCAGTTCCTTACCTCCCCTCGTAGTTGAGGGAAAAATCTTAGTTCTTTCGTCTTTCAAGTTCCTCATAGTGATCAACAGATATAAATCCCAAGTGACTCAAAGAATAGAGTTATGCTCCCGGCGGCCTTTAAGAAAATAGTCTTGATAATCCACAAGTATACGGGATCGCAACAATTTTCGAGGGTAGAGTATTCAACCCAAATTTATTGATTCGACACAAGGGGAGCCAAAGAATATTCTCAAGTATTAGCAGTTGAGTTGTCAATTCAACCACACCTGAAAGACTTAATATCTGCAGCAAAGTATTTAGTAGCACAGTAGTACGGAAGTAACGGTAACGGTGGCAAAAGTAACAGTGATAGTTTTGTAGTAATTGTAACAGTGGCAACGGTAAAGTAACTAAGCAAAAAGCAATATGTGAAAAGCTCGTAGGCAATAGATCAGTGATGGAGAATTATGTCGGTCATGCAATAGTTATAACATAGGTGACACAGAACTAGCTCCAGTTCATCAATGTAATGTAGGCATGTATTCCGAATATAGTCATACGTGCTTATGGAAAATAACTTGCATGACATCTTTTGTCCTACCCTTCCGTGGCAGCGGGGTCCTATTGGAAACTAAGGGATATTAAGGCCTCCTTTTAATAGAGTACCAGACCAAAGCATTAATACTTAGTGAATACATGAACTCCTCAAACTACGGTCATCACCGGTAAGTATCCCGATTATCGTCACTTCGGGGTTAACGAATCATAACACATAATAGGTGACTATAGACTTGCAAGATAGGATCAAGAACTCACATATATTCATGAAAACATAATAGGTTCAGATCTGAAATCATGGCACTCGGGCCCTAGTGACAAGCATTAAGCATAACAAAGTCATAGCAACATCAATCTCAAAACATAATGGATACTAGGGATCAAACCCTAACAAAACTAACTCGATTACATGGTAAATCTCATCTAACCCATCACCGTCCAGCAAGCTATGATGGAATTACTCACACAAGGCGGTGAGCATCATGAAATTGGTGATGGAGGAAGGTTGATGATGACGATGGCGACGGATTCCCCTCTCCGGAGCCCCGAACGGACTCCAGATCAGCCCTCCTGAGAGAGATTAGGGCTTGGCGGCGGCTCCATATCGTAAAACGTGATGAATCCTTCTCTCCGATTTTTTCTCCCCGAACATGAATATATAGGGTTGGAGTTGAGGTCGGTAGAGCTCCAGGGGGCCCATGAGGCAGGGGGCACGCCCAGGGGGTAGGTGCGCCCCCCACCCTCGTGGATGTGTGGCCCCCCTGGTCTTGATTCTTTCGCCAGTATTTTTTATATATTCCAAAAATATTCTCCGTGAAGTTTTAGGTCATTCCGAGAACTTTTATTTCTGCACAAAACTAACACCAGGGCAATTCTGCTGAAAACAACGTCAGTCCGGGTTAGTTCCATTCTAATCATGCAAGTTAGAGTCCAAAACAAGGGCAAAAGTGTTTGGAAAAGTAGATACGACAGAGTCGTATCAGACACTTTGCTGGATTAAGAGTCCGAGGGACGTCATCGAGCTGAACGTGTGCAGAACTCAGAGGTGTCGTACGTTCGATGCTTGATCGCTTGGAACGAGAAGAAGTTTGACTACATCAACCGCGTAAACAAACACTTCTGCTTTCGGTCTACGAGGGTACATGGACACAGTCTCCCCCTCTCGTTGCTATGCATCTCCTAGATAGATCTTGCGTGATCGTAGGAATTTTTTTGAAATTGCATGGTACGTTCCCCAACAGTGGCATCTGAGCCAGGTCTATGTGTAGATGATATGCACGAGTAGAACACAAAGAGTTGTGGGCCATAATAGTCATACTGATACATCTCCAACGTATCTATAATTTTTGATTGTTCCATGCTATTAAATTATCCATCTAGGATGTTTTATATGCATTTATATGCTATTTTATATGATTTTTGGGACTAACCTATTAACCTAGAGCCCAGTGCCAGTTTCTGTTTTTTCCTTGTTTTTGAGTATCGCAGAAAAGGAATACCAAACGGAGCCCAATTGACGTGCCAATTTTTGATGATTGTTTATGGACCAAAAGAGGCCCCCGGAGTAAAAGAGTTGGGCCAGAAGAGTCCCTGGCTGTCCACGAGGGTGGGGGGCGCGCCCTACCCCCTGGGCGTGGGTCCCTATCTCATAGACGACTCGGAGACCCCCCTGACGTGAGACCGACGCCAAAAATTCCTATAAATACAAAAACCTCCAGAACATAACCTAGATCGGGAGTTCCGGTGCCGCAAGCCTCTGTAGCCACCAAAAACCAATCAGGACCCTGTTCCGGCACCCTGCCGGAGGGGGGATCCCTCACCGGTGGCCATCTTCATCATCCCGGTGCTCTCCATGACGAGGAGGGAGTAGTTCACCCTCGGGGCTGAGGGTTTGTACCAGTAGCTATGTGTTTGATCTCTCTCTCTCTCTCTCTCTCTCTCTCTCTCTCGTGTTCTTAATTTGGCATGATCTTGATCTATCGCGAGCTTTGCTATTATAGTTGGATCTTATGATGTTTCTCCCCCTCTACTCATTTGTAATGGATTGAGTTTTCCCTTCGAAGTTACCTTATCGGATTGAGTCTTTAAGGATTTGAGAACACTTGATGTATGTCTTGCGTGGGATACCCGTGGTGACAATGGGGTATTCTATTGATTCACTTGATGTATGTTTTGGTTTTTCAACTTGCGGGTTCTGTGACCTTGGGAATCTATGCATAGGGGTTGGCACACGTTTTCGTCTTGACTCTTCGGTAGCAACTTCGGGGCACTCTTTGAAGTACTTCGTGTTGGTTTGAATAGATGAATCTGAGATTGTGTGATGCATATCATATAATCATACCCATAGATACTTGTGGTGACATTGGAGTATCTAGGTGACATTAGTGTTTTGGTTGATGTGTGTCTTAAGGAGTTATTCTAGTACGAACTCTAGGATAGATCGAACGGAAAGAATAGCTTCGTGTTATTTTGCTACGGACTCTTGAATAGATTGATCAGAAAAGATAACTTTGAGGTGGTTTCGTACCCTACAATAATCTCTTCGTTTGTTCTTCTCTATTAGTGACTTTGGAGTGACTCTTTGTTGCATGTTGAGGTATAGTTATATGATCCAATTATGTTATTATTGTTGAGAGAACTTGCACTAGTGAAAGTATGAACCCTAGGCCTTGTTTCCTAGCATTGCAATACCATTTACGCTCACTTTTATTACTTGTTACCTTGCCGTTTTTATATTTTCAGATTACACAAACCTATATCTACCATCCATATTGCACTTGTATCACCATCTCTTTCGCCGAACTAGTGCACCTGTACAATTTACCATTGTACTGGGTATGTTGGGGACACAAGAGACTCTTTGTTATTTGGTTGCAGGGTTGTTTGAGAGAGACCATCTTCATCCTACGCCTCCTACGGATTGATAAACCTTAGGTCATACACTTGAGGGAAATTTGCTACTGTCCTACAAACCTCTGCACTTGGAGGCCGAACAACGTCTACAAGAAGAAGGTTGTGTAGTAGACATCAAGCAGTTTCTGGCGCCGTTGCCGGGGAGGTTAGTGCTTGAAGGTATACCTTTAGATCTTGCAATCGAATCTTTTTGTTTCTTGATTTATCACAAGTTTAGTCTATAAAAGAAAACTACAAAAAAATATGGAATTAAGGGTGCCTCATATGCTTCATCTTTTCAATGTCTTTCGTGAAAATGATGGGAAGGAAAATTGTGCTCAAGTACTAGAAGAAGAATTACATAGAATTCTTAGCATAAAAAATGTGAATGATGAGCATGATTCCAATGTTGTTGGTATGAATTATTTGAATACCCATGATGCTAATGATATGCAAAGCCACAATCTTGGGGATGATATGTTTGATGAAGATGATATGTTTAGTCCTCCAAGTTTTGATGAGAAAATTTATTATGATGAAAGCATGGCTCCTATTTATGATGATTATTGTGATGACACGTATGCTATAAAGAATAAAGATAACCATGAAACTTGTCATCATGATTTTAATTTTCAATTGGATTATGCTTCACATGATAGTTATTTTGTTGAGTTTGGTCCCACTACTATTCATGAGAAGAAATTTGCTTATGTGGAGAGTAGTATCCATGCTTGTAGATCATGAAAATAATGCTTTATGTGATGGTTATATTGTTGAATTCATTCATGATGCTACTGAAAATTATTATGAGGGAGGAATATATGCTTGTATGAATTGCAATAATATCAAGTTTCCTCTCTATATGTTGAAAATCTTGAAGTTATGCTTGTTTTGCCTTCCTATGCTAGTTGATTATTGTTCCCATAAGCTGTTTGCTCACAAAATCCCTCTGCATAGGAAGTGGGTTAGGCTCAAATGTGCTAGTCATATTGTTCATGATGCTCTCTTTATGTTTCAATTATTATCTTTTATGTGAGCATCATTGGAATCATCATGCCTAGCTAGGGGCGTTAAACGTTAGCGCTTGTTGGGAGGCAACCCAATTTTATTTCTGTTCCATGCTTTTTGCTCCTGTTTAGTAATAAATAATCCATATAGCCTCCGTTTAGATGTGGTTTTATGTTTTAATTAGTGTTTGTGCCAAGTAGAACCTTTGGGAAGACTTGGGTGAAGTCTATGCGATCTTGCTGTAAAAAACAGAAACTTTTGCGTCACGAGATTAGCTGCCATTTTTTACTGGAGAGTGCTTTTAGGTTGATTATTTTTGCAGATGATTAATAGAAAATTCCGCAGTTCCAGAAATTTATTTGAGAATTTTTGGAGTTACAGAAGTATTCGAATGATACAGATTACTAGACTGTTCTGTTTTTGACAGATTCTGTTTTCTATGTGTTGTTTGCTTATTTTGATGAATCTATGAGTAGTATCGGAGGGTATGAACCATAGAGAAGTTGGAATACAGTAGATATTACACCAATATGAATTTAGAATGAGTTTACAACAGTACCAAAAGTGGTGATTTATTTTCTTATACTAACGGAGCTTATGAGTTTTTTGTTGAGTTTTGTGTTGTGAAGTTTTCAAGTTTTGGGTAAAGATTCGATGGACTATGGAATAAGGAGTGGCAAGAGCCTAAGCTTGGGGATGCCGAAGGTACCCCAAGGTAATATTCAAGGACAACAAAGAGCCTAAGCTTGGGGATGCCCCGGATGGCATCCCCTCTTTCGTCTTCGTTCATCGGTAACTTTACTTGGACCTATATTTTTATTCACAACATGATATGTGTTTTTCTTGGAGCGTCATTTTATTTTCTTTTGTTTTGATTGCTGTTTGAATAAAATACCAAGATCTGAAATTCTTAAATGTTAGAGAGTCTTCACATAGTTGCATAATTATTCAACTACTCATTGATCTTCACTTATATCTTTCGGAGTAGTTTGTCATTTGCTCTAGTGCTTCACTTATATCCTTTTATAGCACGGCGGTGGTTTTATTTTGAAGAAATAGATGAAATCTCATGCTTCACTTATATTATTTTGAGAGTCCTAAATAGCATGGTAATTTGCTTCGGTTATGAAATTAGTCCTAATATGATAGGCATCCAAGATGGATATAATAAAAACTTTCATAGAGTGCATTGAATACTATGAGAAGTTTGATACTTGAAAATTGTTTTGAGATATAAAGGTGGTGATATTAGAGTCGTGCTAGTTGAGTAATTGTGAAATTGAGAAATACTTGTGTTGAGGTTTGCAAGTCCCGTATCATGCACATATGGTAAACTGCTAGTGACAAATTTGAAGCATGAGGTGTTCTTTGATTGCCTTCCTTATGAGTGGCGGTCGGGGACGAGCGATGGTCTTTTCCTACCAATCTATCCCCCTAGGAGCATGCGTGTAGTGCTTGGTTTTTATGACTTGTAGATTTTGCAATAAGTATGTGAGTTCTTTATGACTAATGGTGAGTCCATGGATTATACGCACTCTCACCCTTCCATCATTGCTAGCCTCTTCGGTACCGTGCATTGCCCTTTCTCACCTCGAGAGTTGGTGCAAACTTTGCCGATGCATCCAGTCCCCGTGATACGATACACTCTATTACACATAAGCCTCCTTATATCTTCCTCAAAACAGCCACCATACCTACCTATTATGGCATTTCCATAGCCATTCCGAGATATATTGCCATGCAACTTTCCACCGTTCCGTTTATTATGACACACTTCGTCATTATCATATTGCCTTGCATGATCATGTAGTTGACATCGTATATGTGGCAAGGCCACCATGTATATTTTCATACATGTCACTCTTGTTTCATTGCCTATCCCGGTGCACCGCCGGAGGCACTCATATAGAGTCATACTTTGTTCTAGTATCGAGTTGTAATCTTTGAGTTGTAAATAAATAGAAGTGTGATGATCATCATTAATAGAGCATTGTCCAAAAAAAGAAAAAAAAAAGAAAGGCAAAAAAAAGGCCAAATAAAAAAAGAAAAAAGAAAGGCCAATTAAAAAAAGAGGCCAAATGAAAAAAGAAAAAAAAGAAAAATAAAAGGGACATGCTACTATCCTTTTTCCACACTTGTGCTTCAAATTAGCACCATGATCTTCAGGATAGATAGTCTCTTATTTTGTCACTTTCATTTACTAGTGGGAATTTTTTATTATAGAACTTTGCTGGTATATTCCAACAATGGGCTTCCTCAAATGCCCTAGGTCTTCGTGGGCAAGCAAGTTGGATGCACACCCACTTAGTTTCTTTTGTAGAGCTTTCATACATTTATAGCTCTAGTGCATCCGTTGCATGGCAATCCCTACTCCTCGCATTGACATCAATTTATGGGAAACTCCATAGCCCGTTGATTAGCCGCGTCAATGTGAGACTTTCTCCTTTTTTGTCTTCTCCACACAACCTCCATCATCATATTCTATTCCACCTATAGTGCTATGTCCATGGCTCACGCTCATGTATTGCGTGAAATTTGAAAAAAGTTTTAGAATACTAAAGTATGAAACAATTGCTTGGCTTGTCATCGGGGTTGTGCATGATGAGAGCATTTTTGTGTGACGAAAATGAAGTATGGCCAAACTATATGATTTTGTAGGGATGAGCTTTCTTTGGCTATGTGTAGGATCGAAAGTATGTCTAGAGGGGGGGGGGGGTGATTAGACTACTTGACCAAATAAAAATCTAGCCTTTTCCCAATTTTAATTCTTGGCAGATTTTAGCAACTTAGCACAAGTCAAGCAATCAACCTACACATGCAATTCCAAGAGTATAGCAGCGGAATGTAAAGCAATTGCATATGAAGGTAAAGGGAGGAGTTTGAGGGAGCAAACGCAATGTTGACACGGAGATTTTTTATCCGTGGTTCCGATAGGTGGTGCTATCGTACATCCATGTTAATGGAGACTTCAACCCACGAATGGTAATGGTTGCGCGAGTCCACGGAGGGCTCCACCCACGAAGGGTCCACGAAGAAGCAACCTTGTCTATCCCACCATGGCCTTCGCCCACGAAGGACTTGCCTCACTAGGGTAGATCTTCACGAAGTAGGCGATCTCCTTGCCCTTACAAACTCCTTGGTTCAACTCCACAATCTTGACGGAGGCTCCCAAGTGACACCTAGCCAATCTAGGAGACACCAGTCTCCAAGAAGTAACAGATGGTGTGTTGATGATGAACTCCTTGCTCTTGTGTTTCAAATGATAGTCTCCCCAACACTCAACTCTCTCTCACAGGATTTGGATTTGGTGGAAAGAAGATTTGAGTGGAAAGCAACTTGGGGAAGGCTAGAGATCAAGATTTATGTGGTTGGAATGGAATATCTTGACCTCAACACAAGTGTAGGTGGTTCTCTCTCATAAAATATGTGTTGGAAGTGTAGGCATGTTCTGATGGCTCTCTCCACGAATGAAGAGTGGGTGGAGGGGTATATATAGCCTCCACACAAAGTCTAACCATTACACACAAATCACCAAACTCGGTGGGACCGATTCAGAGAACTCGGTCAGACCGATTTGGTTCATAATGTGACCGTTAGGTGTTTCGGTGGGACCGACATGTCAACTCGGTGGGACCGATTTCATTCGGGTTAGGGCATAACGTAATCTCGGTGAGACCGATTACACAAACTCGGTGAGACCGATTTTGGTAATAGACAAACAAAGAGTTGGTCAGGAAAACTCGGTGGGAACGATTCTCTCTTTTCGGTTGGACCAAAACGTTACGAAAAGGAAATAGAGTGTTTGCACTGCAATCTCGGTGGGACCAATCACTCATCTCGGTTTGACCGAAACGTTACGAAGGGAAACAGAGAGATTACAACCCCATCTCGGTGAGACCGGGATTCCTATTGGTGAGACCGAAAAGACTAGGGTTTTGTCAGGACCCCGATTCTAAGTCACACTGATCTAGCCTGTAACACCTCATATCACTTTGCGGCCTCACGCACGGTATTCCCACGGGTGCCGCCTTACCATGGCCTGACACCGTTTGCGCCTTTTGGCTCATGTATATGATAGTGTTGCTAGCATCCATATGACAGAGAACCTGGGCCGACATGGCCAGTCGTGAACCCAAAGTCACACTAACTTACGGGGACATGCATACATGAATCAACATCGAGCATGTCGGTTAGCAGCGTGCGAATCCGGGCTGTAGCACTGGGCTAACAGGACTCCGGGAACCCGGGTTGTAGCAGGCTAGGCAGGACTCCAGATGTCACCGCGTGACATTTCCCGAAGGGATGTACACAGAACAGAAGTGAATCACATGCCGGCCAATCAATTGTTCCGAGCAAAGAGTGCTGGGCTAGCAGGACTCCGGTGAACGGGGCTGTAGCGGACTACTATGGCTCCTGGAAGCACAAGACTACATTTCCCCATAAGAGAGGCTACCAAGGATAAACAACTAGGTTGTTGGATCCCACACATACCAAGCATTTCAATCATACACACAATATGCTCAATATGTGTAAATACAACACGACATCACAACATAACTCTATGACTCAAGTATTTATTCATTAGGCACCAAGGAGCCAAGTATTACAAACATGGGTCTCATGACCCCAACATACAAAGCATACAAACAACAAGCACATGCAGAAGTTTAACTTGTCTGAGTACAGACAACTACAAATGAAGAAGGCTGAGAAGCCTGACTATCTACAAGACCCTGCCGAGGGCACAAGATCGTAGCTGAGGTAACAAGCTAAACGTCGAAGTCCACGCGGAACTACTAGCGAGACTGACGTCTCTCTGCAAAACATAAAAAAGCAAACGTGAGTACAAACGTACCCAGCAAGACTTACATCAGAACTATCTACATATGCATTGGTATCAATAAAGGGGGTGGCGGAGTTTAACTGCAGCAAGCCAGCTTTGACTCAGTGGCTAACCTGAACTACGACTGCAAGTAACTCTTTTGAGGTGGCGCACACGAGTCCACATATTCACCATTCAATACACCACTATGGATCTGCTCCCGTCTACCTACAAGAACGCCGTCCATAGCACTCACGCTTATCTTGCACATTTTAGAGTATCGACTTCAAGTTATCTATGAACTGTACAGGTAACCCAGAAGTCCTTTACTGCGGACACGGCTATTCGAATAGATCATTATAACCCTGCAGGGGTATACTTCTTCACACACGCTCTCGCCACTTACCACCATGTACACGTTGTGTATCTCGGCAACCTTCAAGCGGAAGCTTTGGCGAGGAGTCGGCCACGACCGACTAACCACACAAGTCACTAGTCCAGGTTTATCGCCTATTCGGGTTCCATCCATGGGAGATCCGCCGGTTTCGCCACAGCCCCAAATGATGTGTGCAGGGTTCCCGAGACACCAACGGGCGCCCGGTACACCGTGCCACGGTGTATCTACCGCATCATAGCCCACCCCTAGGGTCAGGCCACGCACGGCCTCCAACACATATCCTACAAACACGAAACTAGTTGCAACTCCCCGGACAGAGATCAAGGCGATTAATAAGTCGAGAGAGTCAATTAAGGATCCCAATGTGTGGTAGTAGCTGTTCATGGATCACAAACACGTAACTCGGGCCTCGAGGACGGTTTCAATGAGACAATCCACCATGTACTCCTACATGGCCTCTCACCGCTACCTTACCAAATCATGTTCGCACACTTAGCTCCCAACAGTAGGACATGTTCACACACCTCCAATTCATCCCCGATGAATCGGACCTGAAACAACTCTAAGCAATAGCAGGCACGACAAAAAAAGCATGAATGATAGGCACATTAGGGCTCAAATAACTCCTACTCATGCTAGTGGGTTTCATCTATTTACAGTGGCAATGATAAGTCATGCAGAGGATAAGGGGTTCAACTACCGCAGCAAGTAACAGATGAATCGTTGTTGTCCTAATGCAATAAAAGAGAGCAGGAGCGAGAGAGTGAGATTGTATCGGAATGAACAAGGGGGGTTTGCTTGCCTGGTACTTCTGAAGATGATATAGCTCTTCATCGGTGTCATCGAACTCATCATCGGAACATACGTCTACCAAGGGGGAACAGCCACCGACAAACACAGAAAGAACACAATCAATGCAATGCACAATATGATGCATGATCATGACGTGGCAAAATGAGTGGGTTGGGCTAATGCAAATGCAACCAGATGGGTTTGAGTCATTTTGTACCAAATATTCAACCCAAAACTCAACTTATGAATTCAAATAGGGCCTTATCATGTTTTGCACTAAACAACAAGGTTAAGTTGCTTGAACATGCATGAAACCAGTACAGATGGATAGATTGGATTTTTTGATCATTTTTCGTATATAATTTATTTCATTTGGAGTTACGGTTTAATTTTTATGAATTTTAGAAATTTTGGGCATTTTCTGGAATTTATGAATTATTTTAAATCTAGAAAATGATTAACTGCGTCATGCTGGCGTCAGCAGGTCAACAGGGCTGCCCCGGGTCAAACCTGACATGTGGGGTCCACACGTCAGTGTCACAATGTTAAAAGAGGGGGTTATTTCTAATCTAATTAAGATTACTGGCGCTGGGGCCCACTGTCAGCGTCAGGGATTAGTTAAATGGTGGTTAGCATTAAGCTAATCACCTGGCAGGTCGGGACAGAACGTCAGGCCGGTGAGGTCATCATTGGCGACCCCTGGACGCGACGATGTCCGTGATTCAGGCCACGGGGGCGGCGGCTAAGGGCACCGGGGCGTAGCCCGGGCTCTCGCGCATCCAGGGGAGGCGACGGGAGGACGGAGGGTGGCCGGAGTTCGCCGGAGCGGAGCTTGGTGCGGCTGCCGAAACACGGCTCCAGGCGGGATGTGGCTGCAGGGCATGGCAGGGGCTGCGGAGGGCCTCTACGGCCTCTTGGCGTCACCAGGAGCTCGGTGACGCGTGCGGGAGCGGCTGGCTCAGGCTCTGGTCACGGTGGCGCCATGGACGGAAGCGAGGTGCTCACGGGTTCGACAGGTAGCAGGCTACGGCGCGCAAGCAAAGGAACGGAGCGGGGGAAACGGACGGTGAGCTCACGTGGATCCCATAGAGGTGGACGGCGAGCTCGGGGAAGGCCGAACAGTGACGAATTTGACGGCGGCGATCCACGGCACCGACAAGGAAGACAACGTCGAGGGCAGCTCTGCAGGGCGTCCCAGCTTGCGTGAGTCGTCAGAGAGGTCGAGGACGGCAGCACGAAGCTAATGAGCTTTTCGGAGAGGCAAGGCAGTGGTGGTGGGCGTGGCAACGGCGTGCGGCGGCAAGGGCAGCGCTCAGGCGCGGCGAGAGAGAGTGAGGGAGAGGAGGGGAAAGAACTCGAGAGGGCGAGAGGGGGATCCAGACGGCTCGAGGGTTCACGTGGCATCTCCAGGGCGTCGAGGGGGAAGCTGCAGGAAGCAGGAGGTGGCTGGAGCGCGTGGGCGCGCATGGCGGCCACACGCCTGCGCCTCTCGTCTTGGCGAGAGGTGGGAGATGTTGGCAGCGGTCTTTGGGCTGGGCCGGCGGTGGGCTGCCCATCGGGCCGCCTGTAAAACTGTAAGTTTCTTTCTCTCTTTAATTTATTTCCTGTTTTCTATTTTTCTTCAACTTTGTGGCTTTTCTAAAAATACTTAGGCATTTCCAAAAATCACCAAACTGTACATGCCCATTGTTTAGAACATTTCCAACATGGAACATTTCAGTTTGGGATTATTTGGACATTTATAATATTTAGTAGCATTTAAATGTCCAAATGCAAATAGCATATGATTTAATCCATTGACCTTAAGATGACCTAGAAAGTTGTGAACCAATTTTGCCAGAGGTTCTAACCCAGGACGAAAATGATGGACATTTTAGAAAGGCATTTCAGGTTCATTGGAAAAGATTTTAGTAAACCCTAGTTGTTTTTGTGGGGGTCTTGGAGGTTACATCATCCCCATTTCAACTTTCTGTGAAAAGTAAACATGATGCAACACCAGATGCTAGCACTAGGCATTACTAGAACTAGGAATGTGACAACTCACCCCCACTAAACAAGAATCTCATCCCGAGATTCAAGAGGTGAGGTAAGAGGACAGAGGCGATACAGGCTAACATGATCTTCATGATCCATTGCTTCAGATCGATCTTGGCGTCCTTCCTTTCGAGATCTTCATCCAACACGATGACAACGGATAGGAACTCTACGGGAATCGATCTTCTCGAAGATCGGCAACTCAAGATCAACTCTTGGGGTGAGATATAAAACATCTCTTGAGCTGAGACACGAAACATACATTCAGGGGATGGGGTGTAACGGATGACGAAGATCCACTAGGTAGGCAACCAAATCCATGCTCGATCACGGCGTAGCAAGGAGTTAACTGCCATGATTCCACAACGGGGCACCTTGTGGGAGGTGACTCGAGAGTTATTCCCCTAAATGGCAAAAAGAATTACTTTTGATATCTAGATCATTGATACTCTCTATACCAGCCTAAAGCAATTCCCAAACAATCGTTTGAGGGAGTTTGGAAGAATGGCATACTCAAACTAGGATGGATGATGTGGACTACCTTGTTGAAGACAACGCAAAGGAGATTTTTGCTTATCACCGGAAATAGAAGGGAGCCATGGTAGACTGACACAATGACGGGTGCAAGCTGGGAACAAAATGCAAATACTGGGAATGACCCAACCATCATATCTGCCTGAGATTCAGATCTGGTTGGTAACGGGATATCAGACAACATGTCTGGAGAAGAAAGTTTGCAACACAAACCGACGAGATGACGTTGCGAGATTCTCAGGAAATGAACTATGATAGCAAGCTCCAAAACATGAGCTAGTTCTGCTACATACATGTGAACACACTGTCCCAGACAAGCATGATCAAGTAGTAGTCTTATAAGAAAACACTACCGAGTTCAGGTGGGGTACCATCTTCGAGGATATTGGAATATTGTGCATGAACTAGTATTCGCACAACAACTCCTTTTCCTCGAACAAACCAATTACTGGCTTGGTGTGCTAGGAACACATATGGAGTGGAGGCAGCCAACCTATCAAACCATAGAGCACTTTGCACATGCATGACTAACTTGGGATGGTTCCAGATGAGGAAAAAATAAACTTTCTCGAATTCACGGCGGCAACTTGCATCAAATGCACATGAATTAGAGGCAGTCACTTCTTTCATCCAAACATATGCTTCATGAGCTAGCATGAAGAAATGCTTTCAAAAGTTTCCAACACTAGATTAATGTTCAACATGAATCATGGAGGAGATAAAGACGTTGTCGATGGGCTCAACAACAATATATCAAGACTTCCATAAGATGGGGTTACATGGTTATGTGAACAAGATGATCGCATTGATCAGGCCAAAGATGTAATGATGTATGCTCGAGGGATCAACCACAAGTAAGACAACATTACGAACATCGTTGGTACTGATTTGATTTGGTGATAGCCCATACTCAAATCAAAGTTTTGATAAGACAATAGGTCCAACAACCGATCACAGGGACCAACCGATGAAGATATCATCTTTCTTCAACTAACACACAAACACATGGATATCCCTTTGGAACGAACTAAGTTGGGCAAGCTTTTATCTTCCAACTCTCCAAGTTATTGTTTAACTTAACCAACTAGCTCATGGGTATCCAACATAGATTCTTGGAGAAAGTCGTGGATACAATAAACCAACTTGATCACGAACTCATAGCGGCCAGGTGACAACCTGGTAACACTTCCGAGAAGATATTCGGAAAATCACGAACCACCGATATGCTATTAAGCTCGAGAACAATCTTGCTTTCGAGGCAAGATGACATGATCAAATAAGCAAGGATTGACAAAATCCTAACTCATTGATCGAAGAGTGCACCAGAAATAAGGACTAGGTCGCACGATAAATCTTAGGATGATGATTCAATATCCAACATGCTAAGAGTGAGAGTATTGTCCATTAACTACCAAGCAACAAGGTTGCCAGGAGTATTGATTTCACACATCACAGTTCGCTTGTCGGCATTCCGGTTACAACAACACGGGACCGAGGAATGAATAATGATGGAGAGAAGTATCACTGCGTCAAAAATTCATAAGAGGTGGTGTAATTCTCATGACATTCTTGACATAAAGATGGTAACACTCCAAGGTAGAACATAGCAAAAGCTGGATTGGCATTTTGATCTGCGAAATACAACTACTTTGACCCCATCCTAGAAATGGACGAGGTACTAGAGTTTGTTTCTCCTAGTCGTTCTGGAATAGAATGGCTTGACGAACCACTAGAGTAATAGGCATCGATAAACACGATTGCCAACTACTCCTTACTATCAATTGATAGACGAGGGCCAGAAAACAACTAAAATGGGACAACTCAAAAGAACATCTGATTTTCTGAGTGGTGGATGCATAGATTAGTATGTCGTACGAAGCTCAACATTTCTTCCGGATAACCCATGCAGAAAGGGTAGAACTGGCAGATTCACAAGTATAGTGGAGAACTCATCAAGAGCAGTCTAGTTGTGATCTTTTGATTCAAACGAATTTCTGTCAAGGATGGTTCATGGTATTTGGAAGAAGGAAATACCACAGACCTCGAGGACTATCACAAAGGTTACTAATATCCTAAAGGAACTAGCAAACACTGTCAACACGAGGTAAGTAGAGTGAATCTCGGGTTCAAAAACCCAGGAATAGAATACCTACTAACTAATAAAATCATGGGATTCTTTCGAGAATGATGGCCAGAATCATCACAATAGGAACACAAAACATGGCCATATTACTGGGTGGTTCTCTAGGATATCCTAGTGTCATAATAATAGCTCCAACATATATGTCAAGGCAACAGAGTACCTCAACTCACCGAATAGTGTGGTTAAACTGGCCCAAAGAGACATAGGGAACAAAGAAAATATTTTGCAAATGCATCTGACTATTTAGAAACCTGGGATGACTCGGACAGCATAACGGCTGTAAATTCTCAAAAGATTTGAGACATCCTGCAAAATAGTGGCGTAACCACTCAACATCACAATATCAAGGTTCTGAAGCCATCAATTAACACACGGAAGTACTAGGAACTGAACTGAGGCTTGAATCCATCAATCATATAAGTCTACGGATTTAGTAACACATGATCCTGATAGAAAGATGAGAAGCCTAGTTCTTAAACCCCGTAGAAAAGAAGAGTATGACTCAGATCAGAAGGTCATAAGGTAAAGGAGTAAAAAAAGAGCCTTACATTCCCTTCCACAATCAATTCCCTTATATAACTAAAGCATTTCTAGACTCAACTTCGACCAGTTTGGCTTGGTAATCCTACAGCAACAGGCTCGATACCAAAGCTGTCGGGACCCGATTCTAAGTCACACCGATCTAGCCGGTAACACCTCATATCACTTTGTGGCCTCACGCACGGTATTCCCACGGGTGTCGCCTTACCATGGCCCGGGACCGTTTGCGCCTTTTGGCTCACGTATATGATAGTGTCGCTAGCATCCATATGACAGAGAACCCGGGCCAACATGGCTAGTTGTGAACCCAAAGTGGCACTAACTTACGGGGACAGGCATACATGAATCAACATCGAGCATGTCGATTGACAGCGTGCGAATCCGGGCTGTAACCTGGCTAACAGACTCAGGGAACCCGACTCTGACAGAGCTAGGCAGGACTCAGGATGTCACCGCGTGACATTTCCTGAAATACAGAACAGGAACAAAGTGAATCACATGCCGGCCGATCAAGTGTTCCGAGCAAGAGTCTTTGGGCTAGCAGGACTACGGTGAACGGGTCAGAAGCGGACTACTATGGCTCATGGAAGCACAAGACTACATTTCCCCATAAGAGAGGCTACCAAGGATAAACAACTAGGTTGTCAGATCCCACACATACCAAACATTTCAATCATACACACAATATGCTCGATATATGTAAATATAACACGACATCATAACATAACTCTATGACTCAAGTATTTATTCATTAGGCTTCGAGGAGCCAAGTATTACAAACATGGGTCTCATGACCCCAACATATAGAGCATACAAAAAACAAGCACATGCGGAAGCTTAACTTGTCTGAGTACAGATAACTACAAATGAAGAAGGCCGAGAAGCCTGACTATTTACAAGACCCTGCCGAGGGCACAAGATCGTAGTTGAGGTAACAAGCTAAACGTCGAATTCCATGCGGAACTACTCGCGAGATTGACGTCTCTCTGCAAAAAACATAAAATAAGCAAACGTGAGTACAAATGTACCCAACAAGACTTACATCAGAACTATCTACATATGCATCGGTATCAATAAAGGGGGTGGTGGAGTTTAACTTCAGCAAGCCAGCTTTGACTCAGTGGCTAACCTGAACTACGACTGCAAGTAACTCTTTTGAGGTGGTGCACACGAGTCCACATATTCACCATTCAATACACCACTATGGATCCGCTCCCATCTACCTACGAGAACACCATCCATAGCACTCACACTTATCTTGCGCATTTTAGAGTATCCGCTTCAAGTTATCTATGAACTGTACAGGTAACCCAGAAGTCCTTTACCGCGGACACGGCTATTCGAATAGATCATTATAACCCTGCAGGGGTATACTTCTTCACACACGCTCTCGCCACTTACCACCATGTACACGTCGTCTATCTCGGCAACCTTCAAGCGGAAGCCTGGCGAGGGAGTCGGCCACGACCTGACTAACCACACAAGTCTCTAGTCCAGGTTTATCGCCTATTTGGGTTCCATCCGCGAGGAGATCCGGCCGGGGTTTCGCTCACAGCCCCAAACGATGTGTGCAGGGTTCCCGAGACACCAAACGGGCGCCCGGTACACTGTGCCATGGTGTATCTACCTCATCATAGCCCACCCCTAGGGTCAGCGCTACGCACGGCCTCCAACACATATCCTACAAGCACCAGAAACTAGTTGCAACTCCTAGACAGAGATCAAGGCGATTAATAAGTCGAGAGAGTCAATTAAGGATCCCAATGTGTGGTAGTAGCTGTTCATGGATCACAAACACAGAACTCAGTTCCTGAGGACGGTTTCAATGAGACAACCCACCATGTACTCCTACATGGCCTCTCACCGCTACCTTACCAAATCGTGTTCACACACTTAGCTCTCAACAGTAGGACATGTTCACACACCTCTGATTCATCCCCGATGAATCAGAACTGACACAACTCTAAGCAATAGCAGGCACGACAATCAAGCATGAATGAGTAGGCACATCAGGGCTCAAACAACTCCTACTCATGCTAGTGGGTTTCATCTATTTACTGTGGCAGTGACAGGTCATGCAGAGGATAAGCGGTTCAATTACCGTAGCAAGTAACAGATGAATCGTTGTTGTCCTAATGCAGTAAAAGAGAGCATGAGCGAGAGAGTGGGATTGTATCAGAATGAACAAGGGGGTTTTGTTTGCCTGGCACTTCTGAAGATGATATAGCTCTTCATCGGTGTCATCGAACTCATCGTCGGAACATACGTCTACCGAGGGGGAACAGCCACCGGCAAACACAGAAAGAACACAATCAATGTAATGCACAATATGATGCATGATCATGACGTGGCAAAATGAGTGAGTTGGGCTAATGCAACTGCAACCAGATGGGTTTGAGTCATTTTTAACCAAAGGTTCAACCCAAAACTCAACTTATGAATTTAAATAGGGCCTTATCATGTTTTGCACTAAACATCAAGGTTAAGTTGCTTGAACATGCATGAAACCTGTACAGATGGATAGATTGGATTTTTCTGATCATTTTTCATATATAATTTATTTCATTTGGAGTTACGGTTTCATTTCTATGAATTTTAGAAGTTTTGGGCATTTTCTAGAATTTCTGAATTATTTTAAATCCAGAAAATGATTAACTGCGTCATGCTGGCGTCAGCAGGTCAACAGGGCTGCCCCGGGTCAAACCTGACGTGTGGGGTCCACACATCAGTGTCATAGTGTTAAAAGAGGGGGTTATTTCTAATCTGATTAAGATTAATGGCGCTGGGGCCCACTGTCAGCGTCAGAGATTAGGTAAATGGTGGTTAGCATTAAGCTAATCACCTGGCAGGTCGGGCCCGCACGTCAGGGCAGCGAGGTCAGCGTCGGTGACCTCTGGATGCGGCGGTGTCCGTGATTCAGGCCACGGGCGCGGCGACGAAGGGCACCGGGGCGTAGCCCGGGCTCTCGCGCATCAAGGGGAGGCGACGGGAGGACGAGGGGTGGCCGGAGCTCGGGGCAGCGGCCGAAACACGGCTCCGGGCGGGATGTGGCTGCGAGCACGGCGAGGGCTGCGAGAGGCCTCTGGCCTCCTGGCGTCACCGGGGAGCCGCAGTGGCGCGTGCGGGAGCGGCTGGCTCGGGCTCTGGTCACGGTGGCGCCATGGACGGCGGCAAGGTGCTCGCTGGTTCGACAGGTAGTAGGCTACGGCGCGCAAGCAAAGGAACGGAGAGGGGGAAATGGACGGTGAGGTCACATGGATCCCGTAGAGGTGGACGGCGAACTCGGGGAAGGCTGAACGACGATGAATTTGACGGCGGTGATCCGCGGCACCGACGAGGAAGACGACGTCGAGGGCAGCTGTGCAGGGCGTCCCGACTTGTGTGAGTCGTCAGAGAGGTCGAGGACGGCAGCGTGGAGCTAATGGGCTTGTCGTAGAGGCGAGGCAGTGGCGGTGGGCGCGGCAATGGCGTGCGGCGGCGAGGGCAGCGCTCGGGCGCGGTGAGAGAGAGCGAGGGAGAGGAGGGGAAAGAGCTCGAGAGGGCGAGAGGGGGATCCAGACGGCTCCAAGGGTCGCGTGGCATCTCCAGGGCGTCGAGGGGGAAGCGGTAGGAAGCAGGAGGTGGCCGGGGTGCGTGGACGCGCACGGCGGCCGCATGCCTCTCGTCCTACTGGCGAGAGGTGGGAGATGACTGGCAGCGGCATTGGGCTGGGCCGGCCAGGTGGGCTGCCTACTGGGCCGTCTAGGTAAGCTAGGTAAGTCTCATTCTCTCTTTTATTTCCCGTTGTCTATTTTACTGCAACTTTGTGGCTTTTCTAAAAATACTTAGGCATTTCCAAAAATCACCAAACTGCACATGCCCACTGTTTAGAACATATCCAACATGGAACATTTTAGTTTTGGGATTATATGGACATTTAAAATATTTAGTAGCATTTAAATGTCCAAATGCAAATAGCATATGATTTAATCCAGTGACCTTAAGATGACCTAGAAAATTGTGAACCAATTTTGCCAGAGGTTCTAACCCTGGACAAAAATGATGGACATTTTAGAAGGGCATTTCAGGTTCATTGAAAAAGATTTTAGTAAACCCTAGTTGTTTCCAGGGGGTGCTGGAGGTTCTATCATCCCCATTTCAACTTTCTGTGAAAATTAAACATGATGCAACACCAGATGCTAGCACTAGGCATTACTAGAACTAGGGATGTGAGAGGTTTCTGGCAGTGGCTATGTCATCTGAACTCGGTGGCTCAGGATATGAAATTTCGGTGGGGCCGAGTTGGACTTTTTGGTTTGGGACATATGTGGATATGAGATCACTAAGCATTTTGAGCAAGAACCTCATTAAGCAAGACCTCACCCCTTCTTAATAGTATTGGCTTTTCCTATAGACTCAATATGATCTTGGATCATAAAATAGAAAATGTAGAGTCTTGTGCTTTGAGCTTGAGCCAATCTTACATCCTTAGCATTTTGAAGGGTCCACTTTCTAATCCATGCCATGCCAATCATTGAGCTTTCCTGAAATATTTATCTTGAAATAGCATTAGTTCAATGAGCTATAAGTTGTTAGGAATTACCAAAACCACCCAGGGATAGTTGAACTTTCAGTCTCCCCCTTTTTGGTAATTGATGACAACATATAGATCAAAGCTTCGACAAATGATAATAAGATTGAAAAACATCGTCGCTTTGAGAAGTATGTGATAAGCAAGAGCTCCCCCTAAATTTGTGCATTATTTAAAATTTGATTTTGAATGCAAATGCACAATCGATTAGGATCATGGGTTACTCTTCCATGTCACATACATCTTGGTGGAGCGCTTAAAATGATAGAAATTAAAAAACATGCACTCATCACCAAGCAAGTGAATGATCATATAAGGATATAGGAGATAATATCATCTAACAAGAATTAAGGTAGCATATGATCAAACAAGTATCTCACAAGGACATAGAGTAGTATCTCACACAAGCACTATCACATCCCTAGCTTAGTCCTTGCTTGACTCTGCATAAGCATTCATGCAACATGTTTAAATTTAAAGAAACTTGAAATGGGGATGACAGAACCCCCAGCACCCCCTTTAAATCAACTAGGGTTTACTAAAATCATTTTCAACGAACCCAAAATGCCCTTCTAAAATGTTCATCATCTTTGCCTTGGTCTAGAACCTCTGACAAAAATGGTGCACACTTTTCTAGGACAACATTGGATCACTGAATTAAATCATATGCTATTTGCATTTGGGCATTTAAATGCTATATAATATTTTAAATGTCCAAATATTCATGAACTGAAATGTTTGCTGTTGGAAATAATCCAAACAGTGGCCGCAAGCAGTCTCATGATTTTTGAAAATGCTCTAGCATTTTTAATAAATCCAAAACAATTACAGATAATAGAAAACAGAAACTAAATTAGGAGAGAGAGAAAGAACCAACCTGGTCCACTTACCTGGCGCTTACCTGAGGCCCACTTACCTGGTGGCCCAACAGAATCGGCCCAGCCCACCAGGGCGAAGCGGTCGCCTTCAACCTGTGCCAGTAGGCAGAGGCGTGTCAACGCCTGCGCGCTCGAGGCCTCCACCTCCTCCCTGCATGCCTGCCTCACGCTCCTGAGCTCCCTTCGGATGCCATGGAGACGCCCCGACCCCACTGGACACCTCGCTCCTCCCCCCTCGCCCTCTCCCTCTCCTCTGATCGCCATGGCCGATGCTGCCGAGCGCTCGCCGCCGTGAAGCTTGCAGATGCCGTGCTCCCCTCGCCTCCCCGACAAGCAAAGAAGCTCCGCTGTCGACCTCTATGTCGTCTCCGTCGAGCCACGCGAGCAGATGCGGCCTGCAGCAGCTTCCCCGACCTTTCTTCCCCGCCCACGGCCACCGGATGTCGCCGTCCGATTCGCCGTCTTCGCCGCCTTCCCGAGGCCACGGAGCTGCTCTACGACCTCCCTCTCAGCTCCCGGTCACATTCCCCCTTACCCCGTGGTCTATCTCTCTCCGTAGACGCCGTTTTGAAGACGACCGAAACTCGCCGCCGCCATGCCTCATCGCCGTCGTGGGCTGATCGCGAACCTCCCGCGCTTGTGCACTCAAACGTGCTCATGGTGCCCCCAGGAGGCCAACGCAGCCGCTAGTCGGTCCCCTACTGCATCACAGCCTCGAGCCCGCATGATCCCGAACTCCGGCCGCCGCAAAACTTGCCGCCGCCGTCGATTTAGTCAACCCCGGCGCGAGGTGTTGCCACCGCTGGACGCACGGGAGCACGGGCTCCCTCCTAGTGCCCTCAGCGCGACCAGCCGCGGCTTGTAGCGCCGCCCCGACAAACTCCGACGAGCCACCGCCGTCCTTTAAGGTCGCCGGCAACTTGATCCGGCGACGCCGACGTGGCGTGATTAGATTAGGTCTAACCCACCCACTAATTACCACCGCAGCCACTGACACCTGGGCCCCGCTGACTAACTAACCCTGGATTAGCTTCTGTTTAGATTAAACTAATCCTACAGGCCCGACAGGTCAGTTTGACCTGGCCATGTCACGTTGACTGGCCCCACGCGCCAGAATTGACCCACCTGACGTGGCCGTTGACTGGGCCCATATGTCAGCGACACTAATCAGCCCCAGTCACTGACCAGTGGACCCCACTGGTCAGGTTTGACCTGAACCCGCTCTGTTGACCTGCTGAGGTCAGCATGACGCAATGCTGACGCAGTAATGCCCTTTTCTGGATTTATTCTTATTCAGGAAATTCCAGAAAATGCCCAAAACTTCTAAAAATCATAGAAATTCAACCGTAACTCCAAATGAAATAAATTATATATGAAAAATGATCAGAAAAATCCAATCTATCCATCTGTACCATTTTCATGCATGTTTAAACAACTTATACCTGCTGATCAGGTCAAATCAATTAAATGGCATTTGAATAATCACATATGGAGTTTGAATTTGAATCCTGTATTCAAACCAGCTTCATTTAATCTGTTGCTAGTTGCATTAGCTCAAACCACAGCATATTGCCATGTCACATTCATGCATTATATTGTTGCATTGCATTGATTGTGTTCTTTCTTGTTTGCCGGTGTTATCCCTCCGGTGAGACGACGTTAAACGACGTGTTGGATGACACCGATGAAGAACTATATTATCTTGAAGTGCTGTGCAAGAAAAACCCCTTGTTCATTCCGATACAATCCCACTCTCTCGCTCGTGCTCTCTTTTACTGCATTAGGACAACAACGATTCATCTGTTAATTGCTGCGGTAGCTGAACCCCTTTATCCTCTGCAAGACCTGTCATTCCACAGTAATTAGACGAAACCCACTAGCATGAGTAGGAGTTGTTTGAGCCCTGTTGTGCCTACTCATTCATGCTTGTTTGTCATGCCCGCCATCGCTTAGAGTTGAGTCAGGTCTGATTCATCGGGAATGAATTGGAATGGTGTGTGAACATGTCCTACTGTGTGTGAGCTAAGTGTGTGAACACGATTTGGTAAAGGTAGCGGTGAGAGGCCATGTAGGAGTACATGGTGGGTTGTCTCATTTCAGCTGTCCTTAGGAACCGAGTTCTGTGTTTGTGATCCATGAACAATTACTACCACACCTTGGGATCCTTAATTGACTCTCTCGGCTTCTTAACCGCCCATGTCGTCTGTCCGGGAGTTGTAAAGTAGTTTCTGGTGTTTGTAGCATGCTGGGGGCCGCACGCAGCGCTGACCTTAGGGGTGGGCCGTGTTGCGGTAGGCACGTGGCACGGTGTACCGATTCGCCCGTTTGGTGTCTCGGGAACCCCGCACACATCGTTCGGGGCCGTTAGTGGAAACCTCGGCCGGACTCCCTGCGGATGGAACCCGAATAGGCGATAAACCTGGACTAGGGACTTGAGTGTTTAGGTAGGCCGTGGCCGACACCCTCGCTGGGCTTCCGCTTGAAGGTTGCCGAGTACATGTCGTGTAAACGATGATAAGTGGTGAGAGCGTCTGTGAAGAAGTACACCCCTGCAGGGTTATAAATGATCTATTCAAATAGCTGTGTCCGCGGTGAAGGACTTCTGGGTTGCCTATAACAGTTCATAGACAAGTGAAAGTGGATACTCTAAAATGCGCAAGATAAGCGTGAGTTCTATGGATGGCGTTCTCGTAGGGAGACGGGAGCGGATCCATAGTGGTGTATTGATATGGTGAATATGTGGACTCGTGAGCGCCACCTCAAAAGAGTTACTTGCAATCGTAGTTTAGGATAGCCACCGAGTCAAAGCTGGCTTGCTGCAGCCAAACTCCACCCCCTTTGTTGATAATGATGCATATGTAGCTAGTTCTGATGTAAGTCTTGCTGAGTACATTTGTACTCACGTTTGCTTATTTTATGTTTTGCAGAGAGACGTCAGTCTCGCTAGTAGTTCCGCTTGGACTTCGACGTTTAGCTTGTTATCTCAGCTACGATCTTGTGCCCTCGGTAGGATCTGGTGGATAGTCAGGCTTCCCAGCCTTTTTCATTTGTAGATGTCTGTACTCAGACATGTTAAGCTTCCGCGTGTGCTTTGACTTGTATGCTCACGAATGTTGGGTCATGAGACCCATGTTTGTAATATCTCGCTCCTCGGAGCCTATTGAATAAATACTTGAGTCGTAGAGTTATGTTGTGATGCCATGTTGTATTTACACATATCGAGCATATTGTGTGTATGTTTGAAATGCTTGGTATGCGTGGGATCCGACAATCTAGTTGTTTATCCTTGGCAGCCTCTCATATGGGGAAATGTAGTCTAGTGCTTCTCGAGCGATAGTAGTCCGCCATACCGGTTCACCGGAGTCCTGCTAGCCCAAAGACTACCGCTCTGGACACTTGACCGCCGACATGTGTTTCACTTCGTTCGTGGTTCATCGCCTTTCGGGAAATGTCACGCGGTGACATCCGGAGTCCTGCCTAGCCTGCTATAGCCTGGGTTACCGGAGTCCTGTTAGCCCAGTGCTACAGCCCGGATTCACACGTACATGACCGACATGCTTGATGTGATTCATGTATGCCTGTCCCCATGGGTTAGTGCCGCTTTGGGTTCACGACTAGCCATGTCGGCCCGGGTTCTCTGTCATATGGATGCTAGCAACACTATCATGTACGTGAGCCAAAAGGCGCAAACGGTCCCAGCCATGGTAAGGCGACACCGTGGGAAAACCGTGCGTGAGGCTGCAAAGTGATATGAGGTGTTACCGGCTAGATTGATGTGACTTGGAATCGGGTCCCGACAGCGTTGGTATCAGAGCTCGACTGCTCAGAGGATTACCAAGCCAAACCGGTCGAAGTTGTGTCTAGAAATGCTTTAGTTATATAAGGGAATTGATTGTGGAAGGGAACGTAAGGCTCTTTTTACTCCTTATAGCTCATGGCCTTCTGATCTGAGTCAACCTATTCTCTTCTACGGGGTTTAAGAACTAGGCTTCTCATCTATCTATTAGGATGGCGTGTTACTAATCCATAGACTTTTAAGATTGTTGGTTTTAAGCCCAGTTCAGTTTCTACTACTTCCGTGTGTTGTTAGTTAATCTCAGAACTTTGATATTGTGATGTCAAGTGGTTATGCCACCATTTTGCAGGATGTCTCAAATTATTTTGAGCATTTACAGCCGTTATGCTGTCCGAGTCATCCCAGGTTTCTAATACAATCTGAAGCATTTGCAAAATCCCTTCCTCCCATTTTGATGTCCCTTTGGGCCAGATTAACCACACTAATCGGTGAGTTGAGGTACTGCTGCCTCGACATATATGTTGGAACTATTATTATGACCATAGGTGTCTTAGAGGATCATCTAGTAATCCAGCCATGCTTTATATTCCTAGTGTGATGATTCTGGCCATTATTCTCGAAAGCATCCCGTGATGCAATTTAGTTAGTAGGTATTCTACTCCTGGGTTCTTGACCCAAGATTCACTCTACTTACCTCGTGTTGATAGTGTTGCTCGTACCTTTAGGATACTAGTAACCTTTGTGATAGTCTTCGAGGTCCGTGGTATATCATTCTTCCAAATACCATGAACCATCCTTGGCAGGAGTTCCTTTGAACCAAAGATCACAATAAGAGTGCTCTTGATGAGTTCTTCGTTCTACATTGTGAATCTGCCAGTTCCACTTTCCTGCATGGGTTATCCGGAAGAAACCTGTTGAACTTGATTCGACATACTAATCTATGCATCCACAACTCAGAAAGATATATGTTCCTTTGAGTTGTTTCCATTGTAGCTGTATTCTGATCCCCGCCTATCGATTGATAGTCAGGAGTAGTTTTGCATTCGTGTCCATCGATGCCTATTAGTCTTGTGGTCCGTCGAGCCATTCTATTCTGGATTGACTGGGAGAAACAAACTCCAGTACCTCATCCATATCCAGGATTGGGTCAAAGCAGTTGTAATCCACAGATCAAATGCAATCAAGCTTTTGATTCTGTTCTATCCTGAAGTGTTACCCACTTTATGTCAGGAATGTCATGAGAATTGCACCTTCTCTTATGAATTCTTGACGCAGTGATACTCTCGCCATCATTGTTCATTCCTCGGTCCCGTGTTGTTGCAACCGGAATACCGACAAATGAGTTATGATGTGTGAAATCAATACTCCTAGCAACCTCGTTGCTTGGTAGTAAATGGACAATAATTTCATTCTTAGCGTGTTGGTTATTGAATCATCATCCTAACATTGATCATGCTACCTAGTCCGTTTTTCCTGGTGCACCCTTCGATCCATGAGTTAGGACTGTGTCCATCCCTTGCTCTTCTGATCATGTCGTCTTGCCTTGAAAAGCAAGACTGTTCTCGAGCTTAATAACATATCGGTGGTTTGTGATTTTCCGAATATCTTCTCGGAAGTATTACCAGGTTGTCACCTGACCGCTATGTTGGGATTCGTGATCAAGTTGGTTTTCCTCTAAACCAGCCATTCTCCAAGAATCTGCGTTGGATACCCCTGAGCTAGTTGGTTAAGCTAAACAACAACTTGGAGAGTTGGAAGATAAAAGCTTGTCCGACTTAGTTCATTTTAAGGATATCCTTGTGTGTGTGTGTGTGTGTGTTGAAGAAGGATGATATCTTCATCGATTGGTCCCTGTGATCAGTTGTTGGATCTATTGCCTTGTCAAAACTTTGACTTGAGTATGGGCTATCGTCAAGTCAAATCAGAACCAACGATGTTCATAATGTTGTCTTACTCGTGGTTGATTCCTCGAGCCTACACCATTATATCTTTTGGGTCTGACCAATGCTATTACCGTGTTCACATGATGGTGGAAGTCGGTGATATGGAAATTCCGATGAGTTGTTGTTGGACCCATCAGCCAAAGATTTTGTCTCCCCATGATTCATGTTGAACATCAACCTAGTGTTGGAAACTTTGTAAGCAATGCCTTCATGTTTCGTTCATGAAGCTTATGCTTGGATGGAAGAAGTGACTTCCTCTAATTCACGTGCATTTGATGTAAGTTGTCGCCGTGAATTCGAGCAAGTTAGTTTTTACTTCCTCTGGAATCATCCCAAGTTAGTCACGCATATGTGTGAAGTGCTCTATGGTTTGATAGGTTGGCCGCCTCCACTCCATATGTGTTTCCTAGCATGCCAAGCCACTAATTGAATTGTTCAAGGATAATAAGTTCTAAGTGCTAGTCCTGAAGGTACCAGACAGATTTGTAAAAGATTTCGTTATCCTCGATGATGGTCCCCCACCTGAACTCGGTAGCGTTTTATTATAAGACTACTACGTGGTCATGCTTGTCTTGGAAAGCGTGTTCACAGGTTTGTAGCAGAACCAGCTCATGTTTTGGAGCTTGCTATCGTAGTTCATTTCCCGAGAATTCCGCAACGTCATCTGGTCGGGTTGTGTTGCAAACTTTCTTCTCCAGACATGTTGTCTGAAATATTCCGTTACCAAGCAGATCTGAATCTCAGGCAGATATGATGGTTGGGTCATTCCCAGTATTTGCATTTTGTTCCCAGCTTGCACCGTCATTGTGTTAGTGGTCCTACCATGGGTCCCATCCATTTCCGGTGATAAGCAAATCATCCATTGCGTTGCCTTCAACAAGGTAGTCCACATCATCCATCCTAGTCTGAGTATGCCATTTCTTCGAGATCTTTCAAACGATCAATTATCAATTGCCTTAAGATGGTATAAAGAGTTTCAATGATCTATGGATCAAAAGTAATTCTTTTTGCCACTTAAGGGAACAGTCCAACGAGTCACCTCTCCTAAGGTGCCCCATTATGGAATCATGGCAATTATTTCCTCGCCACCTTGACACCATCCACAATCTTCTAAGCATGGAATTGTTGCCCACCAAATCAAACCCCGTCGTTGTTCTTCCATCCCTCTCGATGTGTTTTGTGTCTCAACTCGAGAGGTGTTTCAATGTTTCACTCCGTGAGTTGATCTTGGGTTGTTCAATCCTCGAGAAGATCGATCCTTCTAGAGTCTCCTTCTCCTCTCATGGTCATGATAGCTGGAGTTCTCGGAACAAGACGTCGAACAAAGATGGTGATCGAATCAACGTTCTTGTGAAGTGCAACTTGGATCGTGAAGACCGTGTTAGCTTGTGCCTCCTCTGTCTTCTTACCTCACGTCTTGAATCTCGGGACGAGATTCTTGTTTGGTGGGGGTGAGTTGTCACAGCCCTAGCTTAGTCCTTGCTTGACTCTGCATCAGCATTCATGCAACATGTTTAAATTTAAAGAAACTTGAAATGGGGATGACAGAACCCCCAACACCCCCCTTTAAACCAACTAGGGTTTACTAAAATCATTTTCAATGAACCCAAAATGCCCTTCTAAAATGTTCATCATCTTTGCCTTGGTCTAGAACCTCTGACAAAAATGGTGCACACTTTTCTAGGACAACATTGGATCACTGAATTAAATCATATGCTATTTGCATTTGGGTATTTAAATGCTATATAATATTTTAAATGTCCACATGAATTGAAATGTTTGCTGTTGGAAATAATCCAAACAGTGGCCACAAGCAGTCTCATGATTTTCGAAAATGCTCTAGCATTTTTAATAAATCCAAAACAATTACAGATAATAGAAAACATAAACTAAATTAGGAGAGAGATAAAGAACCAACCTGGTCCACTTACCTGGCGCTTACCTGAGGCCCACTTACCTGGTGGCCCAGCAGAATCGGCCCAGCCCACCAGGGCGAAGCGGTCGTCTTCAACCTCTGCCAGTAGGCAGAGGCGTGTCAACGCCTGCGCGCTCGAGGCCTCCACCTCCTCCCTGCCTGCGTGCCTCATGCTCCTGAGCTCCCTTTGCACGCCATGGAGACGCCCCGACCCCACTGGACACCTCCCTCTTCCCCCCTCGCCCTCTCCCTCTCCTCTGATCGCCATGGCCGACGCTGCCGAGCGCTCGCCGTCGTGAAGCTTGCAGACGCCGTGCTCCCCTCGCCTCCCCGACGAGCAAAGAAGCTACGCCGTCGACCTCTATGCCGTCTCCGTGGAGCCACGCGAGCAGATGCGGCCTGCAGCAGCTTCCCCGACCTTTTTTCCCCGCCCACGGCCACCGGAAGCCGCCGTCCGATTCGCCGCCTCCGCCGCCTCCCCGAGGCCACTGAGCTGCTCTACGACCTCCCTGTGAGCTCCCGGTCACCTTCCCCCTTACCCCGTGGTCTATCTCTCTCCGTAGACGCCGTTTCAAAGACGACCGAAACTCGCCACCGCCATGCCTCATCGCCGTCGTGGGCTGACGGCGAACCACCCGCGCCTGTGCACTCAAACGTGCTCATGGTGCCCCCAGGAGGCCAACGCAGCCGCTAGTCGGTCCCCTAGTGCATCGCAGCCTCGAGCCCGCATGATCCCGAACTCCGACCGCCGCAAAACTTGCCGCCGCCGTCGATTTAGTCAACCTCGGAGCGAGGTGTTGCCACCGCTGGACGCGCGTGAGCATGGGCTCCCTCCTGGTGCCCTCAGCGCGACCAGCCGCGGCTTGTAGCGCCGCCCCGACAAACTCCGACGAGCCACCGCCGTCCTTTAAGGTCGTCGGCAACTTGATCCGGCAACGCCGACGTGGCGTGATTAGATTAGGTCTAACCCACCCACTAATTACCACCGCAGCCACTGACACCTCAGCCCCGCTGACTAACTAACCCTGGATTAGCTTCTGTTTAGATTAAACTAACCCTACGGGCCCCACAGGTTAGTTTGACCTGGCCATGTCACACGTTGACTGGCCCCATGCGCCAGAATTGACCCACCTGACGTGGCCGTTGACTGGGCCCATATGTCAGCGACACTAATCAGCCCCAGTCACTGACCAGTGGACCCCACTGGTCAGGTTTGACTTGAACCCGCTTTGTTGACCTGCTGAGGTCAGCATGACGCAATGCTGACGCAGTAATGCCCTATTCTGGGTTTATTCTTATTCGTGAAATTCCGTAAAAATGCCCAAAACATCTAAAAATCATAGAAGTTCAACCGTAACTCCAAATGAAATAAATTATATATGAAAAATGATCAGAAAAATCCAATCCATCCATCTGTACCATTTTCATGCATGTTTAAACAACTTATACCTGCTGATCAGGTCAAATCAATTAAATGGCATTTGAGTAATCACATATGGAGTTTGAATTTGAATCCTGTATTCAAACCAGCTTCATTTAATCTGTTGCTAGTTGCATTAGCTCAAACCACAACATATTGCCATGTCACATTCATGCATCATATTTTTGCATTGCATTGATTGTGTTCTTTCTTGTTTGCTGGTGTTATCCCATCCCGGTAGACGACGCTCCGACGACGTGTTCGATGACACCGATGAAGAACTATATTATCTTCAGAAGTGCCAGGCAAGCAAAACCCCCTTGTTCATTCTGATACAATCCCACTCTCTCGCTCCTGCTCTCTTTTACTGCATTAGGACAACAACGATTCATCTGTTACTTGCTGCGGTAGCTGAACCACTTTATCCTCTGCATGACCTGTCATTCCACAGTAATTAGATGAAACCCACTAGCATGAGTAGGAGTTGTTTGAGCACTGTTGTGCCTACTCATTCATGCTTGTTTGTCATGCACTGCCATCGCTTAGAGTTAAGTCAGGTCTGATTCATCGGGAATGAATTGGAATGGTGTGTGAACATGTCCTACTGTGTGTGAGCTAAGTGTGTGAACACGATTTGGTAAAGGTAGCGGTGAGAGGCCATGTAGGAGTACATGGTAGGTTGTCTCATTTCAGCCGTCCTCAGGAACTGAATTCCGTGTTTGTGATCCATGAACAGTTACTACCACACATTGGGATCCTTAATTGACACTCTCGGCTTCTTAACTACCCATGTCCTCTGTCCGGGAGTTGCAAAGTAGTTTCTGGTGTTTGTAGCATGCTGGGGGCCGCACGTAGCATTGACCTTAGGGGTGGGCTGTGTTGCGGTAGGCACGTGGCACGGTGTACCGATTCTCCCGTTTGGTGTCTCGGGAACCCTGCACACATCGTTCGGGGCCGTTAGTGGAAACCTCGACCGGACTCCCTGCGGATGGAACCCAAATAGGCGATAAACCTGGACTAGGGACTTGAGTGTTTAGGTAGGTCGTGGCCGACACCCTCGCTGGGCTTCCACTTGAAGGTTGCCGAGTACATGTCGTGTAAACGACGATAAATGGTGAGAGCGTGTGTGAAGAAGTACACCCCTGCAGGGTTATAAATGATCTGTTCGAATAGCTGTGTCCGTGGTGAAGGACTTCTGGGTTGCCTATAACAGTTCATAGACAAGTGAAAGTGGATACTCTAAAATGCGCAAGATAAGCGTGAGTGCTATGGATGGCGTTCTCGTAGGGAGACGAGAGCGGATCCATAGTGGTTTATTGATATGGTGAATATGTGGACTCGCAGCGCCACCTCAAAAGAGTTACTTGCAAATGTAGTTTAGTATAGCCACCGAGTCAAAGCTGGCTTGCCGCGGTCAAACTCCACCACCCCTTTGTTGATAATGATGCATATGTAGCTAGTTACGATGTAAGTCTTGCTGAGTACATTTGTACTCATGTTTGCTTATTTTATGTTTTGCGAGAGACGTCAACACGCTTAGTAGTTCTGCTTGGACTTGACGCTTAGCTTGTTACCTCAGCTACGATCTTGTGCCCTCGGCAGATCTGGTGGATAGTCGGGCTTCCCAAATTTTTCATTTGTAGATGTACGTACTCAGACATGTTAAGCTTCAGCGTGTGCTTTGACTTGTATGCTCAATGTTTGGTCATGAGACCCATGTTTGTAATATCTCGCTCCTCGGAGCCTATTGAATAAATACTTGAGTCAGAGAGTTATGTTGTGATGCCATGTTGTATTTACACATATCGAGCATATTGTGTGTATGTTTGAAATGCTTGGTATGTGTGGGATCCGACAATCTAGTTGTTTATCCTTGGCAGCCTCTCATATGGGGAAATGTAGTCTAGTGCTTCCTCGAGCGATAGTAGTCCGCCATGCCGGTTCACCGGAGTCCTGCTAGCCCAGGCCATCTTGCTCGACACTTGATCGGCCGACATGTGTTTCACTGCCTCGTGGTTCTGTTCTTCAGTGGAAATGTCACGCGGTGACATCCGAGTCCTGCCTTAGCCTGCTACAGCCCGGGTTCCCGGAGTCCTGTTAGCCCAGTGCTACATCCCGGATTCACACGCTGTCGACCGACATGCTCGATGTGATTCATGTATGCCTGTCCCCATGGGTTAGTGCCGCTCTGGGTTCGTGACTAGCCATGTCGGCCCGGGTTCTCTATCATATGGATGCTAGCGGCACTATCATATACGTGAGCCAAAAGGCGCAAACGGTCTCGGGCCATGGTAAGGCGACACCCGTGGGAATACCGTGCGTGAGGCCGCAAAGTGATATGAGGTGTTACCGGCTAGATCGATGTGACTTGGAATCGGGGTCCTGACAAGCACACAATAAAAAGTTCAACCAAAATAGCAAGCAACACTCTCTCTCGAAGCCTATGATCTATACATTTTCCCCCCCTTTGGCAACAAGTTAACAAAAAGTTCAAAAATGCATAGTGCTAAACGACTCTCAGGCTTGATCTTCGGTAGGAGGTGTTGAGAGAACCCCAAGGACGAAGGCTTCAGATGAAGTAGCTGGAGCTGGTGGAGTAGCTGCTGGAGGTGGAACTGGAGCTGTAGCTGTTGGTGCTGATGCTGTAGCTCTAGTGTCAGGATTTGGCACTGCAGCAGATCTTTGTCCTCTGGGCACTCTAGAAAAAGCATCTGTGGTAGACTTGCCCTTCTTCTCCTCTGCTTCCCCCTGAAGTTGCTCAACTGCAGTTTGGATCTCTATTACTTTGACATCTAGGTCATAGAATTTCTGCTCAATGATCCTCTCCAAACTCTCCTGGTTCTTGGTCAGGGTGGCCAAGCCCTTCTCAATCCTCAGGGTGGATTGGATCAGATATCCAAGCTGGTCTTGCTTGCTCTTCAAGAATATCTGAGATGCCTCCTCTATAGTTGGCATCTTTGCAGCTTTCTCTGCTTTAGCCTTCTCTCTCTTCTCATGTGCTTGAGCTGAAGATGGTTCATTCTCATTCATCACCACTGTGTTGTCTTCGAATTCAGGGTAGATGGCCAGGTGCTCCTTATCCAAAATATATTTTCCTGTGCCCATCTTTGAGTTGATGAGCTCCTGAATGTGTGGGGCATACCCACAACTTCTCTTCTGGTCAGCAGCAGTCCTCTTGATTGTCTCAACAATCGAACTCATGACCTTGAACTTCTGTGGGAAATCAAATATATGCAGCAAGTTTATTGCATGTCCTCTGATCATCTTGTGATCACCTGACTTGGGTAGCAGTGTGTGCCTTAGAATCCAGTTGATAGTTGGCAGGCCAGACAACAAGAAGTGAACAGATCCAAACTTATGTGTATCCAAAGCATCATCTCGGATCTCTTTGAACATGTTGGCCATTGTGTTGTGGTCTTTCTTCTTCTCTGCATAAATATCCAAGTCATCCTCATGTTCCTCAGGAGCATTGATAAGCTTGGCCCACTCATCAACTGTAGACTGGTATCTAGAACCCTCAGAGATCCATAATATCCTTCCATCTGGATAGAAGTGGGCAGTGGAGTAAAACTGCATGATGAGCTCATCATTCCACTTGGTGAGCTTCTGGGCAACAAATGTGTCAACTCCACATGCCTTGAAGCTATCAAGCACACCAGAGAAGTGATCCTCATTCTCCTTGATGAACTCCCAGTCAACCCATCTCATGTCACACACAATGGGCTTCTTATCAAGAAGAATTGTCTCATAGAAGTCCTGTTGTTCCTTAGTGTGAAACCTGTAGTCTACAGCAGTTCTTCTCCTGATAGCATATGGATCAGACTGTCTCCATAGTCTCAATCCTGCATCCTTCCTGATTTTCATGTTTTCTGCAACTGGGTGTGCATCATTGTGGTCAGGGATCTTGGGTTTCAGCTTCCTCAATACAACAGAGTCATCTTCTTCAGTAGCTTCAGGCACTGGGGCCTTGTTCTTCTCTTCAGCAGGGATGTTTCTAGTGCTTATCTTGGGTTTAGGCTTTGGAGCTGGAGCAGCAGCCTTGGGAGCAGATTTGGGCTTAGATGGAGCAACCCCTGATCTGATTGCATCCCCCATAAGCTTTTGAGCTTTGGGTGCTGGTGCAGCATCCTCTTCCTCTTCATCTTCAGAATCTTTCCTCATTGAGGTCTTGCCAAGAAATCTGGCAGTAGTGGTTCTGGCCCTCTTCTTGTTCTTAACCTCACCAGCTTCTTCTTCTTCAGATTCAATGGTGAACTTCATAGTTTCACCTGTGGCAACTTTTCTTGGCTTAGACAATGGCTGTCTTCTTGCTGGCATCTTTGTTTTCAGTCCAGGCTTTGTTGTAGCAGCTATGCCATACTCTTTCTTCAGCACCTTTTTGTTTGAAGTGGCCTCATCTTCAACAGCCACATAGTCCTCATCTTCTGAATCAGAAGTCCTCTTCTTCCTTGTCCTGGTGGCAGCCTTTGGCAAGTTGCTGGGAGTGCTCCTGCTGCCATCATCATAACTGCTAGAGGGATCTGAACCCTCACTCATCTGCACCTGCTATTCAGACTTGTTCTGGCTGTCATTTTGATCAGACATCTCTGCAAACACTCTAACAGCAGACCCTGTGAATAGGTTATAGATGAGGTAGAGTAGATGAGCATCACAAACTACAAGAGTTTTGCAAAACAGATGACTTAAAAACTTAGTTTTAGTTCTTCACAGAAAGTATTTCGGATCTACCGATTTGTAAACTCGGTGATACCGAAGCAGCTTTTGGAACCTAAACTAGTGAACTCGGTCAGAACGAGTCACAGTTCGGTGGTACCAAGACTACTAGGGTTTCACAGAGAATCGAACTCGGTCACACCGATTTGCAATTTTCGGTCAGACCGAAAACGCATGTGCTCTGGCCTAAGCCAAATCGGTGAGACCGATTTCTACAACTCGGTCAGTCCGAGATGAATTTGGCGGAGACCTAGCCCTAAATTTTCAAACCAAAACTAATCTATGGGATGTTTTCACTGGACAGGATGATTTCAAACATGGCAAGAATCATGGCAAAGCAATGTGCTAAGAATCATAGTTATAGATTAGCACAAAGATCAAGTTCGTACCCTAGTTCGGCGGCGAACTTGCTACGGTGGCAACAGCGGGGTAGATTGCCATTGACGGTGGTGGAGACCAGCGGTGGGAGGTCGCTGGTGATGAGAGGACGATCCGGAAACCCGAGGAGGCATAGCAGGTTACACGCGGGCGAAGAGGTTCGAATTGTTTTCCAAAATTTGGCCCGTCAGTATATATAACCTGACCCTGTCAGTGTGACCGAGTGGAACGACTCGGTGGCACCGAGATGCAAAACTGCAAGTAGTTACTGCAACTCGATGTGACCGAAAGGTTCTAATCGGTTGCACCGAGAATGAAAATCCTAGATCAACTTAGTGATCTCGGTAGGACCGAAAAGGATGAATCGGTTAGACCGAGATGCACAAAGATGTTTTGGAGGTTTAAGTCTATGAAGAATCAGGAACTCCGAGTGCTCCTCACACAGAGTGGTTCGAATCTGACTTGATCAAACTTTGTGATGTAGCATGAATATAGTTTGAGACGAGAAAAGCATAGATGGCTAGAGGGTGTTCTTAGTCATTCTTGTCCATCCATTTGGCAAAAGAGAAAGAACCAAACAATCAAAGCAACAAATGGATGTCCTCGAATGAGTAAAACATGCAACCAACATACTCACACAATAGCATTCCACATCAAAAATTCTATTTTTATCATTTACCTACTCGAGGACGAGCAAGAATTAAGCTTGGGGATGCTTGATACGTCTCCAACGTATCTATAATTTTTGATTGTTCCATGCTATTATATTATCCATCTAGGATGTTTTATATGCATTTATATGCTATTTTATATGATTTTTTGGGACTAACCTATTAACCTAGAGCCCAGTGCTAGTTTCTGATTTTTCCTTGTTTTTGAGTATCACAGAAAAGGAATACCAAACGGAGTCCAATTGACGTGCCAATTTTTGATGATTTTTTATGGACCAAAAGAGGCCCCCAGAGTAAAAGAGTTGGGCCAGAAGAGTCCCGGGCTGTCCACGAGGGTGGGGGCGCGCCCTACCCCCCTAGGCGTGGGTCCCTATCTCGTGGACGACTCGGAGACCCCCCTGACGTGAGGCCGACGCCAAAAATTCCTATAAATACAGAAACCTCTAGAACATAACCTAGATCTGGAGTTCCGCCACCGCAAGCCTCTATAGCCACCAAAAACCAAGTGGGACCCTATTCCGGCACCCTGCCGGAGGGGGGATCCCTCACTGGTGGCCATCTTCATCATCCCGGCGCTCTCCATGATGAGGAGGGAGTAGTTCACCCTTGGGGCTGAGGGTATGTACCAGTAGCTATGTGTTTGATCTCTCTCTCTCTCTCTCTCTCTCTCTCTCTCTCGTGTTCTTGATTTCGCATGATCTTGATGTATCGCGAGCTTTTCTATTATAGTTGGATCTTATGATGTTTCTCCCCCTCTACTCTCTTGTAATGGATTGAGTTTTCCCTTCGAAGTTACCTTATCGGATTGAGTCTTTAAGGATTTGAGAACACTTGATGTATGTCTTGCGTGGGATACCCGTGGTGACAATGGGTTATTCTATTTATTCACTTGATGTATGTTTTGGTGATCAACTTGCGGGTTCCGTGACCTTGGGAATCTATACATAGGGGTTGGCACACATTTTCGTCTTGACTCTCCGGAGAAACTTTGGGGCACTCTTTGAAGTACTTTGTGTTGGTTCGAATAGAGGAATCTGAGATTGTGTGATTCATATCGTATAATCATACCCACGGATACTTGTGGTGACATTGGAGTATCTAGGTGACATTAGGGTTTTGGTTGATGTGTGTCTTAAGGAGTTATTCTAGTACGAACTCTAGGATAGATCAAACGGAAAGAATAGCTTTGTCTTATTTTACTACGGACTCTTGAATAGATCGATCCGAAAATATAACTTTGAGGTGGTTTCGTACCCTACAATAATCTCTTCATTTGTACTCCGCTATTAGTGACTTTGGAGTGACTCTTTCTTGCATGCTGAGGGATAGTTATATGATCCAATTATGTTATTATTGTTGAGAGAACTTGCACTAGTGAAAGTATGAACCCTAGGCCTTGTTTCCTAGCATTGCAATACCGTTTACGCTCACTTTTATTACTTGTTACCTTGCTGTTTTATATTTTCAAATTACAAAACCTATATCTACCATCCATATTGCACTTGTATCACCATCTCTTGGCGAACTAGTGCACCTATACAATTTACCATTGTATTGGGTGTGTTGGGGACACAAGAGACTCTTTATTATTTGGTTCTTGGGTTGTTTGAGAGAGACCATCTTCATCCTCGCCTCCCATGCATTGATAAACCTTAGGTCATCCACTTGAGGGAAATTTGCTATTGTCCTACAAACCTCTGCACTTGGAGGCCCAACAACGTCTACAAGAAGAAGGTTGTGTAGTACACATCACATACTGCTTACCACCAACGTCTTATTTTGATTCGGCGGTATTGTTGGATGAAGCGGCCCAGACCAACCTTACATGACCACGTTCATGAGACCGGTTCCACTGACAGACACGCAACTTGTTTTGCAAAAAGGTGGCTGGCGGGTGTCAATTTCTCCAACTTTAGTTGAATCGAATTTGACTACGGCCGGTCCTTGTTGAAGGTTAAAATAGCACACTTGACGAAAAATTGTTGTGGTTTTGATGCGTAGGTAAGGAAAGTTCTTACTAGAAGCCCGTAGCAGCCACGTAAAACTTGCAACAACAAAGTAGAGGACGTCTAACTTGTTTTTGCAGGACATGTTGTGATGTGATATGGTCAAGACATGATGTGATATACGTTATTGTATGAGATGATCATGTTTTGTAAAAGTTATAGTCAACTGGAAGGAGCCTTATGGTTGTCGCTTTATTGTATGAAAAGCAATCGCCATTTAATTGCTTTACTTTATCACTATGCGTTAGCGATAGTCGTAGAAGCTATAGTTGGCGAGATGACAATGATGCTACGATGGAGATCAAGGTGTCAAGCCGGTGACAATGGAGATCATGACGGTGCTTTGGAGATGGAGATCAAAGGCACAAGATGATGATGGCCATATCATGTCACATATTTTGATTGCATGTGATGTTTATCTTTTATGCATCTTATTTTTTAGTACGGCGGTAGCATTATAAGATGATCCCTCACTGAATTTCAAGGTATAAGTGTTCTCCCTGAGTATGCACCATCGCGACAGTTCGTCGTGCCGAGACACCACGTGATGATCGGGTGTGATAAGCTCTACGTTCACATACAACGGGTGCAACACAGTTCTGCACGTGCGGAATATTCGGGTTAAACTTGACGAGCCTAGCATGTACAGACATGGCCTCGGAACACAGAGACCGAAAGGTCGAACGTGTATCATATAGTAGATATGATCAACATAGAGATGTTCACCATTGAAAACTAATCCATCTCACGTGATGATCGGACATGCTTTAGTTGATTTGGATCACGTGATCATTTAGATGACTCGAGGGATGTCTATCTAAGTGGGAGTTCTTAAGTAATATGATTAATTGAACTTGAATTTATCATGAACGTAGTCCTGATAGTTTTTGGATATCTATGTCGTAGATCAATGGCCCGTGCTACCGTTCCCTTGAATTTTGTTCCTAGAGAAAGCTAAGTTGAAAGATGATGGTGGCAACTATGCGGACTGGGTCCGTAACTTGAGGATTATTCTCATTGCTGCACAGAAGAATTATATCCTTGATGCACCGCTAGGTGCGAGGCCTGCTGCAGGAGCAACCCCGAACGTTATGAACGTCTGGCAAACTCGATCTAATGCCTACTCGATAGTTCAGTGTGCCATGCTCTACGGCTTAGAATCGGGACTTCAATGACGTTTTGAACGTCATGGAGCATATGAGATGTTCCAGGAGTTGAAGTTAATATTTCAAGCAAATGCCAGAGTTGAGAGATATGAAGTCTCCAACAAGTTCTATAGCTGCAAGATGGAGGAGAATTGTTCTGTCAGTGAACACATACTCAGAATGTCTGGGTACCATAACCACTTGACTCAGCTGGGAGTTAATCTTTCTAATGATAGTGTCATTGACAGAGTTCTTCAATCACTGCCACCAAGCTATAAAGGCTTCGTGATGAACTATAATATGCAAGGGATGGAAAAGACATTTCCCAAGATCTTCTTGATGCTAAAGGCTGCAGAGGTAGAAATCAAGAAGGAGCATCAAGTGTTGATGGTTAATAAGACCACTAGTTTCAAGAAAAAAGGGCAAATGGAAGAAGGGGAACTTCAAGAAGAATAACAAGCAAGTTGCTGCTCAAGGGAAGAAGCCCAATTCTAGACCTAAGCCTGAGACTGAGTGCTTCTACTACAAATGGACTGGTCACTGGAAGCGGAACTGCCCCAAGTATTTGGCGGATAAGAAGGATGGCAAAGTGAAAGGTATATTTGATATACATGTTATTGATGTGTACCTTACTAGCTAATGCTCGTAGTAACACCTGGGTATTTGATACTGGTCCTGTTGCTCATATTTGAAACTCGAAACAGGGGCTACAGATTAAATGAAGATTGGCTAAGGACGAGGTGACGATGCGCGTCGGAAATGGTTCCAAGGTCGGTGTGATCGCCGTCGGCACGCTACCTCTACATCTACCTTCGGGATTAGTTTTAGACCTGAATAATTGTTATTTGGTGCTAGCGTTGAGCATGGACATTATATCTGGATCTTGTTTGATGCAAGACGGCTATTCATTTAAATCATAGAATAATGGTTGTTCTATTTATATGAGTAATATCTTTTATGGTCATGCACCCTTGATGAGTGGTCTATTTTTGTTGAATCTCGATCATAGTGATACACATATTCATAACATTGATGCCAAAAGAAGCAAAGTTAATAATGATAGTGCAACTTATTTGTGGCACTGTCGTTTAGGTCATATTGATGTAAAGTGCATGAAGAAACTCCATGCAGATGGACTTTTGGAATAATGGAGCGAGCCACTGACTTACTGGAAATAATACATACCGATGTATGCGGTCCGATGAGTGTTGAGGCTCGCGACGGGTATCGTTATTTTTTGACCTTCACAGATGATTTGAGCAGATATGCGTATATCTACTTAATGAAACATAAGTCTGAAACATTTGAAAAGTTCAAAGAATTTCAGAGTGAAGTGGAAAATCATCGTAACAAGAAAATAAAGTTTCTACGATCTAATCGCGGAGGCGAATATTTGAGTTACAAGTTTGGTCTTCATTTGAAACAATGTGGAATAGTTTCGCAACTCATGCCACCTGGAACACCACAGCGTAATGGTGTGTCCGAACGTCGTAACCGTACTTTATTGGATATGGTGTGATCTATGATGTCTGTTACCGATTTACCAATATCGTTTTGGGGTTATGCATTAGAGACAACTGCATTCACGTTAAATAGGGAACCATCTATATCTGTTGAGACGACACCATATGAACTATGGTTTGGCAAGAAACCTAAGTTGTCGTTTCTCAAAGTTTGCAGTTGCGATTGTTATGTGAAAAAGCTTCTGGTTGATAAGCTCGAACCCAAATCGGAGAAATGCGCCTTCATAGGATACCCAAAAGAAACTGTTGGGTACTGTCGGTGTCAAAACCGGCGGATCTCGAGTAGGGGGTCCCGAACTGTGCATCTAAGGCGGATGGTAACAGGAGGCGGGGGACACGATGTTTACCCAGGTTCGGGCCCTCTCGATGGAGGTAATACCCTACTTCATGCTTGATTGATCTTGATGATATGAGTATTACAAGAGTTGATCTACCACGAGATCGTAGAGGCTAAACCCTAGAAGCTAGCCTATGATTATGATTGTTGTTGTCCTACGGACTAAACCCTCCGGTTTATATAGACACCAGAGGGGGCTAGGGTTACACAAAGTCGGTTACAAGGGAGGAGATCTACATATCCGAATTGCCAAGCTTGCCTTCCACGCCAAGGAGAGTCCCATCCGGACACGGGACGAAGTCTTCAATCTTGTATCTTCATAGTCCAACAGTCCGCCAAAGTATATAGTCCGGCTGTCCGAGGACCCCTAATCCAGGACTCCTCAAGAGCCTCGAACCAGGCTTCAATGACGATGAGTCCGGCGTGTAGATTGTCTTCGGCATTGCAAGGCGGGTTCCTCCTCCGAATACTCCATAGAAGATTTTGAACACGAGGATCATGTCCGGCTCTGCAAAACAAATTACACATACCACCGTAGAGAGTATAATATTCCACAAATCTAATCAGCTGACAACTTTTATAGCGTGACATCATGCCACGACCCGGTCATTATTCAAACCGTATTTCTCAACCAGCTACTGCACATATTGCGAGGCGGTTTTCTTGGCACGTCTTGTCTAAGCAGAGATCGTGTCCCCTTATCACGGGATTCTCATCAATACGGGTGTGGATAACCCAACCGCGCCATCAATCATGTCGCTTGGGGAATAAGTGATTTGAACAGGCAAGTGGGGAGGCGCAGAATCCCAGCTGCCTTTATAAGGGATAAGGACTCCCTTTCGCACCCACGCTTTCTTCTTCCTGATCCATTCCCCTTCGCTCAAGCTCCAACGCCCAAGCGTTCATCTTCTCCGCCCACAAAGGCCTTCCGAAAATGTCCGGATCCGGAGCAGGAGGCAAGTGGATGGCCTCTACCGTCCGGGAGAAGGATATCAAAAAGCTTCGGGAGGCCGGGTACCTGGCCAAGAAAATCAGCCACCGTCTCCCGACAGCGGGACAGATCGTCCCTACTCCGGAACCCCACGAGAGGGTTGTATTCCTCCCTCAATTTGTCCACGGGCTAGGGTTTCCCCTCCACCCGTTCTTTCGCGGCATCATGTATTATTACGGGATCGATCTTCACGATCTGTCCCCCAATTCCTTCCTCAACATCTCGACATTCATCGTCGTGTGCGAGGCTTTTCTCCGCATCTCGCCACACTTCGGCTTATGGCTGAAGATTTTTAATGTGAAGCCCAAGGTAGTGGGCGGCGAGCATGCCGAGTGCAGGGGCGCCATGGTGAGCAAGATGCCCAACGTCACATGGGCAATAGGTACCTCCAATGATTCTGTCAAGGAGTGGCAACAAAAGTGGTTTTACATCACCGAGCCGCGCGGCACGGAATGGGCCACTACCCCTGAGTTTTGATCCGGAGCCCCTCTGCGGCTTACATCCTAGGTCAAGAAGGTCCTGAACTGGTCTTCGTCCGACGAACTGTCGGTGCTCCAGACGCGCGATACGGAAGACAAGAACATCGAACTTGTCAATGTAGTCCAGGTGATGTTAGTTCGCCGGATCCTGCCTTGTCAACACCGGACTTGCAATCTCTGGGAAATCGATCCTGCCAAGCACCAAACCCTGCGAGAGCTCTTTGGCTCCTCGCACAAGGACATCCGGAAGGTGCTTTTCAAGTCCGGCAAATCATGGCCGGACTCAGCCGAGGACCGCGGGTACCAACTGTCCCGCCCTGCAAGCTCGGTAAGTCATCATACATTTTATCCGCATAACCCGAAGGGAAATGCTCAATGTGTTTTCCACAACCCTCCTAGGGCTGGACGAAGAAAGCGGAGCGGATCAACTATCCGGCCCCGCTACCCGAAGAACTGGCCGTCCCTCTTCTGACGAAAATGCTGGTCCCGGCGCCTTACAAGGTGCCGAAGAAGACGACCGAGAAGGAGGCCAAAAGGACCCGGGGCGGCCTTCGTCGCCGCGGCACTTTGGACACAATATCCGAAGGCTCCAATGCCCGTTCCGCCTCCGAGAAGGACGAGGAGGAGGAGGAAGATGAATCCCCCATGGGGGAAAGAAAGAAGAGGACGGCCTCCGTACACTTGGAGGCCGAGTCGCCTAAAAGGGGAAAGGCTCCTCTTCCGGAAGAGTCCACTGCCGCCGCCGATAGCGGCCCGACGTGGGATCCCAGGGCCCAGCCCCTGGTGAACTCGTGAGTATATATAAAGTCCGAATACATTTTTGCGTCCAGACCCATCATGGCATAATATTTTAACCGAAGCCATATTTTTTGCAGTCCGGCGAGGTCCCGTACCAAACAATCCTCATCAGAGGATTTGCTGAGCTCAGATGCTATGGAGAGTGGGACGCCCCCGAAGGCCCCTTCCCCCAAACAGGTGGATAACACCGAGGCTTCATCCCAGAAGGACCCTGGCCATGGAGGAGAGGAAAAGACCGTGAATGCGGCGCCTGTAGGTCAAACTTCAGGGGATGGACACATGGGGGAGAAGATTCCCATGGGAGCTGATGGCGGGGCCATCTTCAATTCGGCTCCCAGCCGGATGCAATTCCGGAGACCAATACGACTCCAGAATCGAGCAGACGGCCTCCCTCAGCTGGAGGGGGCGTACCTGTTCCACCGGCAACCTCTGTCCAACCAGAGGTGTCGGACGCTTTGCTGGCGGCGCTGAAGAGCGCCTCCATCGTTGATGAACACCGTTTCCTTATGTGTGCGGTGATTGAGAAGATTCAGTCTGCTGAGAGTGGACCGAATGAAACCTGTATCAGCCTTATCAAAGGTTTTGAGGTATGTTTTATGAGGTTTCGAAGAGTGTCATGATATGGATAGTTGCCCCTGATACACTATTCGGTTAAAGAAAGAACCGGACAGAGGATAAAATTTATGTTCGCAGGAAGACTCACCTGATGACATCTATCTCTCTTCTTTTATAAGCAGGCGTCTGTAGCGGCTGCTGCCTGTCATACTGCGGAGGTCTCCGGATTGAATCAAAGTCTGGAGCGGGCCAAAGAAGAACTTGGCCAGTTGAAAATGCAGTTGGGAGATAAACAAGGTATGGGCCAGGGTTATTGAAGCTGAGCAGGAGCTTCAAGAGTCCGTGAAGAAATGCGAGACCTTGGAGCAGAGTTTAACAGAGAAAGAATCCGAACTCACAGGCTCATCAGGCCACGAGTGATGCTCGGGGGGAAACCCAAAGCGCCCTACAGGAGATCCAAGAGGCGAGGAAAATCGCGGCGGGTAAGGCTCTTTTCCGTGTAAAGCAAGTATTTGAGGAGAAAATCATGTTTCTACTTTTGAATTCGGATTTCTCCAAGGTTATTTGCGGAGCTGCCCCATAGCATATCGGATGCCGCCCAATTCTACCGAGCCGAAGAAAGGAACACTGCGGATAAGCTCTTCTTGTCGCAGTATCTGGCACCGAATTATCCGGTGCCTTTCGTCGATCAACTGAAACCGCTGATCAAAGTGCAGAAGGCAGCGGAGCTAGCTATGAAGGATTTGATTATCCGGCTATGGCCCGCCGAGCCGATTCCAAGCAGCTACTTCGGGCTCGTGAAGCGGCTTGTAAGTGCGTGCCCTCGACTTGACGTCATCAAGCGGCCGGTCTGTATCGAGGGTGCGCGAATGGCCTTCGCCCGTGCAAAGGTGCACTTGGGGAAGATGGATGCTGAAAAGCTGACGACCGAAGGACCGCCAGAGGGGAAGGAGCACCCCAAGCCCGAATTATATTATGAAGGAGTCCTGAAAGGATCCTACCTTGCGGCAGAGCAATGTGCCAAGGACATTATATTTCCATGAATAAAATCATGTTGTCCTTTGTAATTTTGAACAAGGTCATTTCTATTATTTATTGCCTGTTATAAGAAAGTTTATCCTCCTTCGCGACCGTTTTATATATTAATCCTGAGAGTTGGCCAGTCGTCGGCTTCTGCCCCCACGTAAGAAGTACGGGGGTGTTCGGGATAAACCTGATCACTCTTGATCCCAGTTTTGGGTCCTTCGAAGGAGGTGTTCAGCACCACGAACCAGGCAATCGGACTATAGGGCTTTATCACTCTCACTTAGTCATAGGAGCTTTAGGAAGGTAGGCGTAGCCCCTGGTGTTCGGAAGACCGCACGAGGGGCTCTATAAGCACCTAATCGGAAGAAAAACCAATTCATCGCACCCTGCATTGGTTATGGCATTATGCGGAAGAAATCCTTAAAGATTTTGCAACCTCTCGAACAGCTGACCAGCTCTCGCCGTATCATGACAGTCAGTTTTTGGCTTTCTCTACTGAGGTGCTCGTCCGGAAGAATCGGGACACAATCGCAGTAGTTCTCCCAGTGCTACCTTAGCCGATATAGCGAAACATAAGGTACCAAAACATGGGAGCCACGAAAACCCAACTACTGACTCAAGACACGAATCGGAGCTGATGCATACAATGCTATAGGTTCGGGGTGCCAAACTTCCATGAAGGTGTTCGGACTTTATGGCCGTATTATGGGTAAAACGAAGCCCCTGGCGTATTTTAAGGCATATCGCGATGTACAAATGCCTCTTGACAAAAGAATTTCGATAAGATATAACAGCAGATAAGCGTCATATAAATCCACATGTTGTATTTCAATAGTACGTCGACGCATATGAATACAGGTAAAAAAAGGAAATATGACTGTGGAACCTGCTGAGACCAGGGGGGAAGAAGCTATGTGCGGGTCCGGAGTATACACGGATGGTCATCGTGGGGAATATCTAAGGATTCCCTTGCGCATTTGAGCTGCTTCCATGTCACCCGTCCTGGTCGGCGCAAAGGTGAACCTGCAAAGGAAACATAAGAAATGTTTGTGTGCCGAAGAGCGGTTGAGCCGCTGTATGCGGCCTGTCCTGGCCTTCGTTGGAGTGTTTAATTAAGCTCTGGACGAGCCGGGCTATCCTGCTGCGAAGTAGTTCGGAGTCCTTTTGTGGTGTCCGGGAGCCTGGCCGTCGACTCGAGGTTCGGCTGCAAGGTGCCGCTCGTTGCTTCTGCTGTTAAGGAAGCAATGTACTCATTGGTGCCGAGGGAAAGTTCGGACTTGCCGTTAACCGTGATGATGCCACGTGGACCGGGCATCTTGAGCTTGTGGTAGGCATAATGTGGCACCGCGTTAAATCGAGAGAACGCGGTTCACCCGAGCAGTGCGTGATAGTCACTGCGAAAAGGAATGATTTCGAAGATTAACTCTTCGGTACGGTAATGGTCTGGTGATCCGAAGACTACCTCAAGGGCGATGGAGCATGTACAGCTGGCCTCCACACCTGGTATAATACCTCTGAAGATGGCTTTAGTGGGCTTGATCATCGAATGATCGATGCCCATCTTGCGCACTGTGTCTTGGTAGAGCAGATTTGACTGCTGCCTCCGTCCATAAGGACTCGTGTGACGTGGAACCGATAAATTATTGGGTCGAGGATTATTGCGGCTGGGTTGCCCTGATTGGTGTTAACCGGACGATCAACCTCAGGTTGAAGGTGATCGGCCCTAGTTTATATTGTGGGATGATTGGTTCTGTTAAGTCGACATCCCTAAGGGTGAGCATCCGGTCCGGGTTGTGAATGTGGGTGTTATCTACCACGTTCACCGTTTGGATTTGTTGGGGAAATTTCTTTTGCCCTCCTGTATTCGGTGATCTGGGCTCCTCGTCGCCATCATCGCTTTGAGGACCCCCATCCTTGTTTTTGGCACCTGCCCTGCCGGCTTGTTTAAAGACCCAACATTCTCTGTTGGTATGGGTGGCTGGCGTTCCTGGGGTGCCATGAACTTGGTATTGGCGGTCGAGTATGTGGTCCAGACTGGACGGACCCGAATTGTTATTTTTGAGTGGCCCTTTCCGCTGTCCGGACTTAGAGCCACTAAACCGACATTAACTGCCATATCGTCGACGCTTTCACCATATTTGCGGTGCTTGTGTTTGTTGTGCCGGGGTTTGCTGTTGCTATCTCTGGCCTCTGATGTGCTAGTGTTGCTTGTTGTGTTGTTGCTACGGGCCAACCAGCTGTCTTCACCCGCGCAAAAGCGGGTCATAAGTGTTGTGAGGGCTTCCATGGATTTTGGCTTCTCTTGGCCGAGATGTCGGGCGAGCCACTCGTCACGGATGTTATGTTTAAAGGCCGCTAGGGCTTCGGCATCCGGACAGTCGACAATTTGGTTCTTTTTAGTTAGGAACCATGTCCAGAATTTCTTGGCTGACTCTCCGGGCTGTTGTGTTATGTGACTTAAATCATCAGCATCTCGTGGTCGCACCTAAGTGCCCTAGAAGTTATCTAGGAACGCGTCTGCCAGGTTCTCCCAACTTCTGATGGAGTTTGCCGGCAAGCTATTCAGCCAATGCCGAGCCGACCCTTTGAGTTTTAGCGGGAGATATTTGATGGCGTGTAGATCATCTCCGCGGGCCATGTGAATGTGGAGGAAGAAATCCTCTATCCATGCCGCGGGGTCTGTAGTGCCATCATATGATTCAATGTTCACGGGTTTAAACCCTTCCGGGAATTCATAATCCATCACTTTATTAGTGAAGCATAGGGGGTGTGCGGCGCCTCTGTGCCGGGCTATGTCACGACGCAGTTCATATGAGTCTTGTCTGCTGTGTTCGGCCCGGCCGGATGAAAGCACAAGTGCTCCCTAGGTGGTTTTGGTAATTAATGTCAAATATCTCTTGTTGGACTAACACTTTTATCTAGTATGTTTCAGATAAGTTCAACAATGGAGTGGCATGGACTAAAGGATGTGAAAACTCCTTCAAGATGCTAAGGACAAAGGATTGGCTCAAGCTTCAAGCTCAAGACTCTTCATTTTACATTTTAGTGATCCAAGATCACATTGAGTCTATAGGAAAAAGCCAATACTATCAAGGAGGGATGAGGTGTTGCTTAATGAGCCTCTTGCTTCATGTGCTTAGTGATATGCTCCAAATACCCTCAACTACTTTCCCACTTCCACACAAATGTCCTAAACCTAAAGCCAAAATCGGTCTCACTGATTTTTCCTATCCGGCGCCACCGAGTTTGGATGTCTTAGACACTGCCACAAACCCTAGGCAAATCGGTTTCACCGATAGGGATCTCGGTCTCACCGAGATGGGATTGTAATCGCTCTGTGTATGTCCATTATCAAAATCGGTCTCACCGAGTTTGAGCAATTGGTACTACCGAGATTACAATGCAAACTTTCTGGTTAACTTATTACCAAAATCGGTCCCACCGAGTTTGAGTAATCGGTCCCACCGAAGTTTGCTCGACCAACTCTCCGGGTTAGCTAATTACCAAAATCGGTCTCACCGAAGTTTGTGTAATCGGTCTCACCGAGATTATGTTATGCCCTAACCCTAACCATATCGGTCCCACAGAGATGCATGTCGGTCCCAGCGAAAACCCTCACGGTCACTAGGTTTACTAAAATCGGTCCGACCGAGTTTGTTGATTCGGTCCCACCGAGTTTGGTAAATTGTGTGTAACGGTTAGATTTTGTGTGGAGGCTATATATACCCCTCCACCTCCTCTTCATTCGTGGAGAGAGCCATCGACTGAACCTACACTTCCAAAGATCCTATTTCTGAGAAAGAACTACCTACTCATGTGTTGAGACCAAGATATTCCATTCCTACCATATGAATCTTGATCTCTAGCCTTCCCCAAGTTGCTTTCCACTCAAATCTTCTTTCCACCAGATTCAAATCCTATGAGAGAGAGTTGAGTGTTGGGGAGACTATCATTTGAAGCACAAGAGCAAGGAGTTCATCATCAACACACCATTTGTTACTTCTTGGAGAGTGGTGTCTCCTAGATTGTCTAGGTGTCACTTGGGAGCCTCCGACAAGGTTGTGGAGTTGAACCAAGGAGTTTGTAAGGCAAGGAGATCTCCTACTGTGAAGATCTACCGCTAGTGAGGCAAGTCCTTCGTGGGCGATGACCATGGTGGGATAGACAAGGTTGCTACTGTGGACCTTTCGTGGGTGGAGCCCTCCGTGGACTCACAAGAATCGCTACCCTTCGTGGGTTGAAGTCTCCACCAACGTGGAAGTACAATAGCACCACCTATCGGAACCACGCCAAAAACATCGGTGTCTCCAATTGCATTTGAATCCTCCAAACCCTTCCCTTTACTTTCTTGCAAGTTGCATGCTTTACTTTCCGCTGCTCATATACTCTTTGCATGCTTGCTTGTTATGTATTTAAAAAGTTAAACTTGTGCCTAAACTCCACTTAAACTTTAATAAGGTTAAAACTGCAACTTTGGTACTGAGTGTCTAATCCCCCCCTCTAGACACCTCTTCTCAAGATCCTACAAGTGGTATCAGAGCTTTGGTCTCCATTGCCTTGGTTTAATCACCATTGGAGGAAGATGGATGAGTCTACTTTGGGGAGTCTTAGTCATAGAGTGCCTATTCTTGATGGAGAGTATTTTCATGAGTGGAAAAATGAGATGCTTGCAATTTTCAATCAATATCATTTGAAAAAGTACATTGCTAGCCCTTGTGCTCCTCATGTTGATCCTATGCATCCTACCCTTGATGAATCTATTGACATGACTAGAAATCTTAGAACTGTTAATCTTATCACTTGGGGGCTTGCCTAGAAACTTGATTAGAATCTTGCCTACTTTTGAGTGTGCCTACACTATTTGGAAATTTCTTGAGGAACGCTTTCCAAATTATTCCTTGAAAAATCTAGATGAAATTCTCTATAAGTCTATTGCTTTGAGTAAGATGAATACTAGTGATCCTATGTTTGGTGATCGTTTATTTGAACTTACTGACCTTATGCGTGCCAAAGGAGATGTTAGAATTATTAGTGATATTATTTCCGAAGCTATAAGAATTCATAAGCAAGATCATTGTCAAACTCACTCTAACGAATTACCCTCTCTAGGATTTGATCCACCACATGACGATGTTGAACATGGATACTATGATGAGGATGATGATAGTGATTTCGATCTTGATGATGCAATGAGACATTTTGGTCTTATGGCAAATCTTGAGGATATATGTCGGGAGGAAAGGAATGGGTTCTTGACGGTGGATGTACCGATCACATGACCGGAGATAAAGACATGTTTCGTGAGCTTGCTGATAATGATAGTCCTCGAAAGTATGTCACTTTTGGTGACAACTCAAAGGGTAAGGTGGTTGGCCTTGGTAAGGTGGCCATCTCACATGATAGCTCCATTCAGAATGTCATGCTCGTTGAATCTCTTGGTTACAACCTACTTTCAGTATCTAGACTTGCTGATTTCGGTTTCAATGTCCTATTTACTGAAATTGATTGCCAAGCGTTTCGTGGAGACAATCATAAAATGGTCTTTACCGGTATACGTAGAGGTGATCTATACATTGTTGATTTCAATAAAAGGCTCAACCTAAAACTTGCTTCATTGCTAAATCCTCAAAAGGTTGGTTATGGCGTAGACGATTAGGTCACGTTGGCATGAGAAACCTTGACAAGCTTATTAAAGGGAATCATATCCTTGGAGTTAATGATGTCATATTTGATAAGGATAGACTTTGCGGTGCTTGTCAATGTGTAAACAGGTTGGAGGAAGGCATCCCGTGAAGAACATCATGACCACAAAGAGGCCACTCGAGCTACTTCACATGGATGTCTTTGGTCCCAACTCCTACAAGAGTCTCGGTGGAAATTCTTCTGGTCTAGTAATAGTTGATGATTTTTCAAGATTTACGTGGTGTTCTTTTTTGATGATAAACCGCAGGTCCAAAAGATCTTCAAAAACTTCGCTAGAAAGGCCCAAATCAATTTGAAGTGAAGATCAAGAAGGTTCGCAGCGACAACGAAACGGAGTTCAAGAACGCAAATGTGGACACCTTTCTTGACGAAGAAGGGATTTCACACGAGTTCTCGGCTACATACACACCTCAACAAAATGGAGTTGTTGAGAGGAAGAACCAGACGCTCATCGAAATGGCGAGAATGATGCTTGATGAGTACAAGACACCGACGCACTTTTGGGCAGAAGCGGTTGAGACAGCTTGTCATGCAACAAATTTCTTGTATCTTCACAAGCTACTTCGCAAGACGGCATACGAGCTCCTCACCGGTAACAAACCCCAAGTTGGATACTTTCGAGTATTCGGCTCAAAGTGCTACATTCTTGATAAGCATCGTCGCTCTAAATTTGCTCCTAAGTCTCATGAAGGTTTCCTACTAGGTTATGGCTCAAACTCTCACACTTACCGTGTCTACAACAATTTCACCCAAAAGGTTGAAGAGACGGTAGATGTTAAGTTTGATGAATCTAACGACTCGCAAATAGAGCAATTGCCAATTGATGTAGGAGACAAAGACCCTTCGTATAATCCAAGACTTGTCTATTGGCAAGGTCCGTCCAACGGAGGTGAAGGAGAGTACCTCGTCCGTCCAAGTGGAAGCTTCTACTTCACGACAAGGTGAACCAAGAGTTGATACGGAAGCATCCACAAGTGGGACACACCAAGATGAAGAAAACGAGGAAGTGCATCAAGATGAACGTCAACAACCTCCTTCTCCACCTCGACAAGAGAACGACAACGCCAACAATGAAGAAGGCCAAGAAGAAGAACAAGATGAAGAAGATGTTCAACAAAGACCCAAGCAAAAGCTTTCACGAGTTCGAGCAAGAATTGCTAAAGACCACCCCGTCGAACAAATCTACAATGATATTCAAACCGGGAGAATCACTCGCTCTAAAACTCGTTTAGCTAACTTTTGTGAAAACTATTATTTCATCTCGAGAATTGAACCTATGAAGGTTGAAGAAGCATTGGAAGATCCGGATTGGATAAATGCTATGCATGAAGAGCTACACAACTTTGAGAGGAATCAAGTTTGGACATTGGTTGTGAAGCCCGACAACAACCACAACATCATCGGTACCAAATGGGTGTTTCGCAACAAGCAAGATGAAGATGGACAAGTAGTTCACAACAAAGCACGTCTCGTCGCTCAAGGCTACACACAAGTCGAAGGTATGGACTATGGTGAGACTTATGCTCCCGTTGCTAGACTTGAGTCCATTCGCATCTTACTTGCCTATGCTAATCATCATGATATCACCTTGTACCGAATGGACATTAAAAGTGCTTTTCTAAATGGTGAAATAGAGGAGGAAGTTTATGTTAAGCAACCTCCCGGCTTTGTCAATCCTAAGAAACCCAATCATGTTTACAAACTTCACAAAGCTCTTTATGGTCTTAAACAAGCTCCTAGAGCATGATATAAATGCTTGACCAAGTTTCTTCTTGAAAAAGGCTTTGAAATTGGGAAAATTGATTCCACACTTTTTACTAAAAGGGTTAACGGTGAACTCTTTGTATGCCAAATTTATGTAGATGATATCATATTTGGTTCAACTAACCCTCATTTTAGTGAAAAGTTTGGGAAGCTAATGTCGGAGAAGTTTGAGATGTCAATGATGAGTGAACTCAAATTCTTTCTTGGGTTGCAAATCAAGCAAACTAAGGAAGGTACTTTTGTCTCTCAAACGAAGTACACCAAGGACTTATTCAAGAAGTTCAATATGCAAGAATGCAAAGGTATGTCTACACCCATGCCTACTAGTGGACATCTTGACTTAACCAAAGATGATGAACCGGTTGATCAAAAGGTTTATTGCTCTATGATTGGTTCATTGTTATATCTATGTGCTTCACGTCCCGATATTATGCTAAGTGTGTGCATGTGCGCATGATATCAAGCTGCTCCTAAAGAATGTCATCTTAAGGCCGTGAAAAGTATAGTGAGATACTTAATCCATACACAAAATTTTGGCATTTGGTATCCTAAGGGGGCCTCTTTCGATCTTGTTGGCTACTCCGACTCGGACTATGCCGGTGACAAGGTTGATAGAAAGTCCACTTCGGGTACTTGTCAATTTCTTGGTAGATCTCTTGTGTCTTGGTCCTCCAAGAAACAAAACTCAGTATCCTTATCCAGCCAAGCGGAATACATTGCCACTGGTTCATGTTGTGCTCAATTACTTTGGATGACCCAAACTCTTAAAGATTACGGGATATATGTGAAACATGTTCCATTTCTTTGTGACAATGAAAGTGCTATCAAAATTGGTCATAATCCCGTACAAAATTCTCGAACTAAGCATATTGAAGTTCATCATCATTTCATTCGAGATCATGTTGCTAAGGGTGACATTGATTTTAAGCATGTTCGCACCGAAAAGCAATTAGCGGATATATTCACTAAACCTCTTGATGAGAAAGTGTTTTGCAGGTTAAGAGGAGAATTGAACATCATTGATGCTTCAAACTTGGAGTAGAAATTCCATTGGATACATGCAAGACATGAGATTATGACTAATCCTTGATATTTCTCTTATGTTGAATATATTATGTCTTGGATATATTTGAATCTTGCATGTTATCTAACCCATGAAGGTACTTGGTTGAATCAAATTCCATGAGGTTGTAACCTACTCATATTTTGAGCAATCTCTACATCACCAAGACTCTACACAAGGTGGTTGAAGCCAAGGAAGCACAAAACCATTTAAACATATCCTTTTGACAAATTCTATGTTGAGCTTCATGATTGTCATTTTTGGATACACAAGTGCTCTTCCTTGCACGAACTAACCCATGTAGGTAGATGGACTCAAATTCCAAGTGGTGCTCCAAATTCTTGATGAGCTACATCAACCTTGAGCAACCCACACAAGTTCAACTACATGGACGACACCACCAACCAAGGTATGTTATTCCATCTTAGAGAAGCTTTACTCCAAGTCATGAGTTAAAGCAACTCGACAAGATGTGAATACATCAAGATGCTTAAACGAAAATGGCAACCCCATTTTGAGCTTAAGCGATGAGTATGACCTATGATCAAGTGATCTCACTTGACTCCTAAGTCAATATACTCTAACATAGGTGACTTTAATGCCGACCATCTCTAGATGAAGTTCTCTTGTGTTCTTTTCTGAGTTTTTGCATTTGTCTCATGCATATGTGTTTCCCCTTTAAAAAAACTTCATCTAGATTTCTTTCTGTTTGCTCTGCATTTTCGGCATTCCAATTCATTGCAAATCCTTCAGTAAATTCCTTGCAAATCTTTGTGAGATCTTATTAGTCAAGAGAGATGAGGTGGCAAGTGTTTTCTCTGCGATGAACTCGGTTACACCAATTCGTTATTTTCGGTCCAACCGAAAACATTCGGTACCACCGAAGCATACCACTCGGTGCCACCGATTTCACAACAGGAAAAAAAGTTTGCCACTTATTCCGTGTTTCTTTTGATCCAGCTCCACTCAATGAATCTTTTCCTCTACAAGCATCACATTTTTATCATTGCTTTAGGTTGTGACTCAAGGATCAAACCCATTCACGACAAATTCCAGTGGGGGAGAGAGAGCTAATTTTTTTTCAAGCCCTTCTTGGAAATTGATGTCAAAGGGGGAGAGAGAGATCACATCAAAGCTTATCACTTAGAGAGATCACATCAGAGAAGGAGAGAGAGATCCTCTGTGGGGAGAGAGAGATCTCCAGTGGGAGAGAATACTAGATAAAGTATTTCTCAAGGATCCCAGATGCTTGGTGTTCAAGAGGAGAGATGCCACATGTCTTCTTGAGGGGAAATACATGTTCATATGTGCTTATCTGCATTAGGTTGCATTAGCTCTGTTCATTTATATCTTTCAGCTCTGATTTTCTGTTCCTACCTTCTCCCAGTATCCCATGCTAGATTCAGGGGGAGCAAGACATCTAAGGGAAAGAAATCATCTAAATTCATTGCATACTTTACTCTTGGGGACATGTCTAATCCAATGTAGTACTTAGTACTCACTCCTTACATGTCATCCCAGTCTTGGTATTCTTGTGGTTTCTTTTGTTTGCTCTGGTTAGTAGGTGCATCTGTGTTATCTAACCTTGTTTACGCAGGTTCATTCCATCCTAAGCCAACTCAAGACTACAAGGTAAGTATATGCATCACAATCATGTGTATGAGGAATTCTTGCTGATGTACATACTGTTTGCAAGAAGGACTCATGAGCATGAAGGTATTTTCTTTAATATTCTTTGCTCTAATGCATATGGCCGAGATACATGTAACACATTGCCTGCTCTATCATGGTTATGCTATCACATGCTTCTATATTCCATATTCACATGATTGCATACATGTAGGGGGAGCCTATGCCTGTTACATGTCTTTACAAAGCTTTACTTGCTATTCTTTATATCTTTATCTAAAGCTTTGATGTATGTTGTCATCAATTACCAAAAAGGGGGAGATTGAAAGCACAAGTGCTCCCTAGGTGGTTTTGGTAATTAATGTCAACATATCTCTTGTTGGACTAACACTTTTATCTAGTATGTTTCAGATAAGTTCAACAATGGAGTGGCATGGACTAAAGGATGTGGGAACTCCTTCAAGATGCTAAGGACAAAGGATTGGCTCAAGCTTCAAGCTCAAGACTCTTCATTTTACATTTTAGTGATCCAAGATCACATTGAGTCTATAGGAAAAGCCAATACTATCAAGGAGGGATGAGGTGTTGCTTAATGAGCCTCTTGCTTCATGTGCTTAATGATATGCTCCAAATACCCTCAACTACTTTCCCACTTCCACACAAATGTCCTAAACCTAAAGCCAAAATCGGTCTCACTGATTTTTCCTATCCGGCGCCACCGAGTTTGGATGTCTTAGCCACTGCCACAAACCCTAGGCAAGTCGGTTTCACCGATAGGGATCTCGGTCTCACCGAGATGGGATTGTAATCGCTCTGTGTATGTCCATTATCAAAATCGGTCTCACCGAGTTTGAGCAATCGGTACTACCGAGATTACAATGCAAACTTTCTGGTTAACTTATTACCAAAATCGGTCCCACCGAGTTTGAGTAATCAGTCCCATCGAGTTTGAGTAATCGGTCCCACTGAGTTTGCCTGACCAACTCTCTGGTTAGCTAATTACCAAAATCGGTCTCACCGAGTTTGTGTAATCGGTCTCACCGAGATTATGTTATGCCCTAACCCTAACCATATCGGTCCTACCGAGATGCATGTCAGTCCCACCGAAAACCCTAACGATCACTAGGTTTACTAAAATCGGTCTGACCGAGTTTGTTGATTCGGTCCCACCGAGATTGGTAAATTGTGTGTAACGGTTAGATTTCGTGTGGAGGCTATATATACCCCTCCACCTCCTCTTCATTCGTGGAGAGAGCCATCAGACTGAACCTACACTTCCAGCATCCTATTTCTGAGAAAGAACTACCTACTCATGTGTTGAGACCAAGATATTCCATTCCTACCATATGAATCTTGATCTCTAGCCTTCCCCAAGTTGCTTTCCACTCAAATCTTCTTTCCACCAGATTCAAATCCTATGAGAGAGAGTTGAGTGTTGGGGAGACTATCATTTGAAGCACAAGAGCAAGGAGTACATCATCAACACGCCATTTGTTACTTCTTGGAGAGTGGTGTCTCCTAGATTGGCTAGGTGTCACTTGGGAGCCTCCGACAAGATTGTGGAGTTGAACCAAGGAGTTTGTAAGGGCAAGGAGATCACCTACTTCATGAAGATCTACCGCTAGTGAGGCAAGTCCTTCGTGGGCGACAGCCATGGTGGGATAGACAAGGTTGCTACCGTGGATCCTTCATGGGTGGAGCCCTCCGTGGACTCGCAAGAACTGCTACCCTTGGTGGGTTGAAGTCTCCACCAACGTGGAAGTACGATAGCACCACCTATCGGAACCACGCCAAAAACATCCGTGTCTCCAATTGCGTTTGAATCCTCCAAACCCTTCCCTTTACTTTCTTGCAAGTTGCATGCTTTACTTTCCGCTGCTCATATACTCTTTGCATGCTTGCTTGTTATGTATTGAAAAAGTTAAACTTGTGCCTAAACTCCACTTAAACTTTAATAAGGTTAAAAACTACAACTTTGGTACTTAGTGTTTAATCACCCCGCTCTAGACACCTCTTCTCAAGATCCTACACCGGATTTGCTTTTAGTATATCCGGCGTGATAATCGTCGTCACGTGTTGGGGCGCGTCCTCGTGATCCGTAGATCGATCTTCTATGTCCTGCTTTGTTTTCCAATACGTCTCGTAGGTCCTGTGTGTTGCCCCGGGCCTTGGTGTTTTTGTTTGACTGGCGGCGGGGTGCGGGCTGGACTTCGGGCTGATATGCCGCTCTGTCTTGGCCACGAGGTGGCCGATCAGCCGCATCGTACGCTGGTAGTGTAGGTTTTAATGCTTCCTCCTCGAGTTGGGGTAGCAACCTGCGCTTTGGGTAACTTTTGGTTGGGCGTTCGAGTTCGTATTCCTCGGTCGCCAGGACCTCGGTCCATCTATCCGCAAGCAGATATTGATCAGCTTGAAGCTGCTGCTGCTTGTTCTTCATGCTTTTTGCTGTGGCTATAAGCCGGCGCTTGAAGCGCTCCTGTTCAACGGGATCCTCGGGCACGATAAATTCCTCGTCGCTGAGGCTCGCCTCGTCTTCGGAGAGGGGTATGTAATTTTCATCCTCTGTTTCTCTGTTTGCTGCCTGTTCCTTAGGGCTAGCTTGCCCATCCTCCCGCTCGAAACTTGGCTGGAGGGGATTGTCTTTGTCTTCGGCACTATCCGCAGTGTTATTGTCTCTTGTGGCGGTATCGCTGCTTTTGCTATGGCGGGGCTTAGAGCGGCGTCACTGACGCCGTTGCTTGAGTTGCTTCTCGGAGGGATTATCCTCCATTGCCTTATCGCCATCCCCTTCTTTGGGGGTGTCCACCATGTATATATCATATGATGAGGTGGAATTCCAGCGCCCTGTGGGCGGTGGTTCCTGTTCGTCTCTTGCATCGTCTTCCATACCATCGATGTCTTCGGAGCCGAAATCAAGCATGTCGGTTAAGTCGTCGACAGTGGCTATTAAGTGGGTGGTGGGTGGGGAACGAATTTCTTCGTCGTCCGCTTCCCACTCAAGCCGGACATAGTTCGGCCAAGGGTCTCCTAACAAAGAGAGATAGACCTTAATGAGTTTAGCACGTCGCCCAGAGACGAGTGCTGAAAGATATCCGCGGAGGAAAACTCCATGATCGGTGCCCAATCAGATTCGATAGGCACGGACACAGGCGGTTCGGAGCCCGTGGCCGGGGACGAATCCAAGTGTCTGGCAACACAGGTCTCATAAGAGGTGAATTCAGCATTCGACTCTATCGCCACTGAGTGCACGGCCTCCATGGCGGGGTCCATCCACCCGTCCTCGGACGGCGCGATCTGCTCCGAATTGAGGACCAGAGTGGTCACACGTGTGATCTCCCAAACACTGTGCGACGCGCCTAGCATGGGCTCGAATCCGTCGAAGATCAAGTCTCCGCGAATGTCGGCGGTATAGTTTAAGCTTCCAAACCTGACGTGATGGCCAGGGGCGTAGCTCTTGATCTGCTCCAAATGGCCAAGCGAGTTGGCCTGCAGTACGGAGCCGCCGAATACGAAGATCTGTCCGGGGAGGAAAACCTCACCCTGGAACGCATCGTTGTCGATGATCGAAGGAGCCATCAAGCCTTTATCGCGACGGCACAGTGGAACTCTCAATGAAAGCACCAATGTCGGTGTCAAAACCGACGGATCTCGGTTAGGGGGTCCTGAACTGTGCGTCTAAGGCGGATGGTAACAGGAGGTGGGGGACACGATGTTTACCCAGGTTTGGGCCCTCTCGATGGAGGTAATACCCTACTTCCTGCTTGATTGATCTTGATGATATGAGCATTACAAGAGTTGATCTACCACGAGATCGTAGAGGCTAAACCCTAGAAGCTAGCCTATGATTATGATTGTTGTTGTCCTACAGACTAAACCCTCCGGTTTATATAGACACCGGAGGAGGCTAGGGTTACACAGAGTCGGTTACAAGGGAGGAGATCTACATATCCGAAATTCCAAGCTTGCCTTCCACGCCAAGGAGAGTCCCATCCGGACATGGGACTAAGTCTTCAATCTTGTATCTTCATAGTCCAACAGTCCGGCCAAAGTATATAGTCCGGCTGTGCGAGGACCCCCTAATCAGGGACTCCCTCAGGTACACCTTCTATCACAGATCCGAAGGCAAGATATTTGTTGCTAAGAATGGATCCTTTTTGGAGAAGGAGTTTCTCTCGAAAGAAGTGAGTGGGAGGAAAGTAGAACTTGATGAGGTAATTGTACCTTCTCTCGAATTGGAAAGTAGTTCATCACATAAATCAGTTCCAGTGATGCCGACACCAATTAGTGAGGAAGTTAATGATGATGAGCATGAAATTTTAGATCAAGTTACTACCAAACCTCGTAGGTCAACTAGAGTACATTCCGCACCAGAGTGGTACGGTAATCCTATTCTGGAAGTCATGTTGCTAGACCATGACGAACCGATGAACTATGAGGAAGCGATGATGAGCCCAAATTCTGCGAAATGGCTTGAGGCCATGAAATCTGAGATGGGATACATGTATGAGAACAAAGTATGGACTTTGGTTGACTTGGCCGATGATCGACAAGCCATAGAGAATAAATGGATCTTCAAGAAGAAGACTGACGCTGGTGGTAATTGTCGGATTTCGGGTTCTGGCAGACCCTCTAGGTTCGAACTCTGGGGTGCACGCGGAGATCTCACCCCCTACCTACCTACACCTCGTCGCCTCGCAAGGATCTAACTACACAAAGAGCAGCACAAGGGACACAAGGTTTATACTGGTTCGGGCCACCATTGTGGTGTAATACCCTACTCCAGTGTGTGGTGTGGTGGATTGCCTCAGGGGCTGATGATGAACAGTACAGGGAAGAACAGCCTCGCGAGGGTCTGTTCTTGGCCGGTGCGACGAACTGCTAGGGGGAGTTTGGTCGCTCTCTCTCTCTCTCTCTCTAGATTGCTTGATTTCTAGCTCTGTTCTTGATTCCGGATCCCTCTACCCTGTGGGTGGTTGGTCCTATTTATAGGCAAAGGCCCTGGGCCTCTTCCCAAATATTGAGCGGGAAGGGCGCCAACAATTGGCCATTTTGAAGGGGAACATCTAGTACACTTATCCTGACTAAAGTTGGTCCTCGCCTGTCAAAGGTTCTGACGATGACTGAGAGAGTCCCGGATTAGGCGGTGTCCGGATAGCCGAACTCTCACCATTGGCCGGACTCCTGGACTATGAAGATACAAGATTGAAGACTTCGTCCCGTGTCCGGATGGGACTTTCCTTGGCATGGAAGGCAAGCTTGGCGTCTGGATATGTAGTCTCCTACCATTGTAACCGACTACTGTAACCCTAACCTATCCGGTGTCTATATAAACCGGAGGGTTTTAGTCCGTAGGACGAACAACAATCATACCATAGGCTAGCTTCTAGGGTTTAGCCTACTTGATCTCGTGGTAGATCTACTCTTGTACTACCCATATCATCAATATTAATCAAGAAGGAGTAGGTTATTACCTCCATCGAGAGGGCCCGAACCTGGGTAAAAACATCGTGTCCCATGTCTCCTGTTACCATCCGCCTAGACGCACATTTCGGGACCCCCTACCCGAGATCCGCCGGTTTTGACACCGACATTGGTGCTTTCATTGAGAGTTCCTCTGTGTCGTCGCCATCAGGTAGGATGCCTCATCTCGTCTTTAAAGACGATACTATCACCGAAGGAGCCTTGGCCGCTGGCCAGACTCTTCGGCTAGGTGGTTTTCTTATGACCGCCAGTCCGGCCACCGCGCCGACGATGACCTCTCGGGTCATCGAAACCAATCTTCATGTCAATTCGGAACTTGCCGAACAATTAGATCCGATCGAGCTCTCCTCCGTAAACGAGCTCTTGGATCGAATCGCCGCCCTGGGAGTCGCCACAGACTACGACCGGATCGGGCCTAAAACCGATCTGAGAGAGATCAACTCTCCCCAGGATACCCATCATGTTGCTGTGATAGAGGAGCAATGCGGCGATTCTTCTTTTATCTTAAGGACTAGCTACGTACGGATTCCCGATCCCTCCATGCCGGATTCCCACGGAGGGGCGGATGTCGATCAAGCCCTGAACCTAAAGTCAGGCAGCGGGTCGGACTCATTGAATAGCACTCAAAAATCCAAACTTCTGAGTTCGGAAACTTCTCGGCCCCTGAGTCCTAAATTGGACGGGGTTCCGGATTTAGTGCCACCCGCCCACCCAAACATTAGCGATCTCTCTCGAATTTGGCAAGAGCCCGCCGAAACAGTACATCATTACTGGGCCAGATTCCTCCTGGTTATGAACATGATAAAGGACTGCCGAGAGGAGGACGCAATCCCAATCTTCTGCAAGAATTGCACAGACAAGGGCATCCTAAACGCCATAAGTCGTCGCGAAATTACACGCTTTGCTGGCTTGGTGACCATCGTACAAAAGTCCTGTGCGATGGAGAGCGCCTGGAAAACCGAAAGTAAATTTTGGGATAATCCGACCCCGAATACATCCCTAGTCCGAAACAAAAGGGTGCATCATTATCAAGCACCCGGGTTAAATATCAAAAACCAAAACCCCTAAAGGGTAATGGAACCGCATCGAGGGTTGGCTAAACGGACCTGCAAAATTCATAGCACGTAGGGCGCCACTCCAACTCATAGCCTTGAGCATGTTGGATACTACGGCAGGTGGCCAAAAGTGGCGAAGAGCTTCTAGCTTCGAATCCCAGCCCAGCAACACCAAAGACGGGTGTTAACAGTCTTCGAGACTTTCGCATCAAATAACATGCGAAAACGAACACTCCGCAACCTTGTCAAGTCTACCAAGTAGCAACAATAAATCCATGGGTGACACGGCCATTACCTTTAATGCGGTGACAAACCTAAATTCGAACTGCCGGGCACCAGCCGCATTGGTCCTCAGCCCGATAGTGGATGGCTTTCGCCTTACTAAGGTACTCATGGATGGCGGCAGCGGACTAAACCTCATCTATGAGGAAACCCTCCGAAAAATGGAAATAGACTGGAACCGCATTGAGCGAAGCAGCACAAACTTTAGAGGAATAATCCTCACCGGGAAGCATGCTGCAGGGAAAAATCACATCGACGTAGTGTTCGCTCGCCGGACAATTACAGGTCCGAGGAGGTCACATTTCAAGTGGCCCCGTTCAACAGCGGATATCATGCTTTATTAGGACGAGAGGCATTCACAATTTTCCAAGCTATACCCCATTATGGGTACACGAAGCTTAAAATGCCCGGACCTAACGGAATCATCACTCTCGCTTGTGATCCGAACATAGCACTCCGTGCTGAAAACAAGACAGCCGCACTAGCCCTCGAGGCACTATCCGAAGCCCTAGCGGCTGAGGAACTCACCGCGATGCGCTCCACGGTGAACAGGGACGATGTGATACTTGATAAAAGATCCAAGTCCACCTCTTTTAAACCAGCGGATGAAATAGTCAAATTCCAAGTCCACCCAACGGACCCGACAAAGACGGCCTCCATCGGGGCACAATTAAACCCCGATGTAGACGCCACACTACGAGAATTTCTACAAGAAAACTGGGACATCTTTGCGACACCCTTGAGACATGCCAGAATCCCACGTCGGTGGCCGAGCACAGCCTAAATATCCTAAAAGGATTCAAGCTACCAAATAGGCTCTTCGGCGCTTTTCCGAACCCATGAGACAGGCCATGGGAGAGGAGCTAGCCAAACTTTTGGAAGCCGGATTCATCAGAGATATAGAACATCCGGACTGGCTAGCAAACCTGGTGATGGTACCAAAGAAGGATAAATCCTGGCGCCTATGTGTTGATTTTAAAGACCTTAATAAGGCTTGCCCAAAGGATCCCTTCCCCCTCCCTTGAATTGATCAAATTATTGACGCTACAGCAGGACACGACTCATTGTGCTTCCTCGACGCGTACTCCGGCTACCACCAAATCAAGATGGCGGAGCCAGAGCAAGCTGCAACAACATTCATCACTCCATACGGCCCGTTCTACTGCAACACAATGCCCTTTGGGCTCAAAAACGCCGGCGCAACATATCAGCGCATGATCCAGACATGTCTGGCAAACCAGATCGGCAAAACAGTGGAAGCATACGTAGATGACGTGGTCGTCAAAACCAAGCACGTCGAAACTCTAGTAGACGACTTGAGGCTCACATTCGACAATCTTCGAAAATATGACATCAAGCTCAATCCGGAAAAATGCGTCTTCGGCGTTCGGCCGGAAAGCTCTTGGGCTTCATTGTGTCCGTAGAGGAATTGAAGCAAACCCAGCGAAGATCCGAGCTCTGTCACAATTGGATATTCCAAAAGACCTCAAACAAATACAAAAATTGACGGGATGCGTAGCGGCTCTAAGCCGCTTTATTTCCCGATCGGGGGAAAAGGCGTTACCCCTTTACCGCCTCCTCCGCCGCACCAAACACTTCGAGTGGACGGATGCCGCCACGGCCGGACTCGAAGAAATAAAGGCCATTTTGGCAAAAAATCCGGTCCTGGCCGCGCCCAACGTGGGCGAACCAATGCTATTATATATCGCTGCAACACATCAAGTTGTCAATGCGGTGCTCGTTCTTGAACGAGAAGCGGACGGACACCGGTTCCCTATTCAAAAACCGGTTTATTATGTGTCCACTGTCCTAACTCCATGCAAGTCCCGGTACCCACACTATCAAAAGATAGCATATGCGGTGTTCATGGCATCCCGGAAGCTGCGACACTACTTTCAAGAGTGTTCGATAACGGTAGCCTCCGAAGTACATCGCATAGCGACATTATAAACAACCGCTGACGGACGGGCGGATTGCTAAATGGGCCATAGAGCTCCTTCCATTCGATATAACTTATAAGCCACGACAAGCTATTAAGTCGCAGGTTTTGGCCGACTTCGTGGCGAATGGACGGCGAACTCCCTAAAGAGTACGGCGCATACTCCAATTGGATCATGCACTTTGACGGCTCCAAAATGTTGACGGCCTGGGCTGGCGTTGCCCCGACGTCCCCAATCGGGGACACAGTCCAATACGTCCTTCGAGATAATGTATACGGACTCCAACAACGCGGCGAATACGAGGCCCTTACGCACGGCCTCCGGATGGCAGTCTCCATGGGCATTCAACGCCTAGAGGTGCGCGATTCGAACCTCGCAATATCTCAAATAAACGGAGACTTTGATGCCAAAGATCCGAAAATGGCAGCATACCGCAATGCGGTCCTAAAAATGTCGGCCGACGGTTGAAGGGCTCGAATTTCATCATATAGCCCGGGATAACAACCAAGCGGCGGATATATTGGCACGCATCGGTGCAAAACGCGATGCCGTCCCACCCAATATCTTTCTGGAACGGCTGTTCAAGCCGTCCGTACTATGGGAAGGGGAGTCCGGCAATATCAATCCGGACCCAACCGCCTGACGCCGAACACTCTGACATAACCGGAGGCTCTGCCCCCGAGATAACACCCTCTGCTCACGAAATAATGGCGGTTATCGCCCCGTGGACGGAACCATTCCTAGCATACCTAACTAGGCAGGAACTCCCCGAAGACCTAAATGAGGCTACATTTGCATAGTACGGCGCGCTAAAGCCTATAAAGTCCATGAGGGAGAGCTTTGTAATAAAAGCACTACCGGAGTCCTTCAAAGGTGTATCTCCGAAGAGGAAGGGCGAAATCTCCTGGCTGAAATTCATGCCGGACTGGGTGGGCACCACGCTTCAGCCCGGGCCCTTGTAGGAAGGGCCTTCCGTACAGGATTTTATTGGCCGACGGCCGGGCAGATGCGCATGACTTAGTCCAACGATGCGTCGGTTGCCAGCTTTTTTCTAACCAAAGCCACATGCCACCCACCGCCCTTAAAACTATACCCATCACACGGCCGTCATGGTCTGGGGGCTTGGCATGGTTGAACCCCTCAAGGGAGGAACCCACAAGCAAAAATACCTATTGGTCATGGTGGATAAATTCACCAAATGGATAGAGGCCAAGCCTGTTAAAATGGCCGAATCCGGACCAGTGATAGACTTCATATCAGGGGTAGTGCACCGTTACGGTGTCCCCCACAGTGTCATCACTGATAATGGCACCAACTTCACGGCCGATGAGGTCAAATTATGGTGCAAAAACATGGGCATCAAGCTCGATTACGCCTCAGTCTATGACCCTCAAACCAACGGCCAAGTCGAAAGGGAAAATGGTCTAATCATGAGCGGCATTAAACCCAGACTAGTGCAGTCCCTCAAGGAATCTAACACACACTGGGTTGAGGAGCTTGACTCCGTACTCTGGGGGCTGCGGACCATGCCGAATCGAACTACCGGATTCACACCTTTCTTCATGGTGTACGACGCAGAGGCAGTCTTGCCCTGCGACATAATACATGAATCACCTCGCGTGCGCATGTATGAAGAAAGAGAAGCCGAGCTTGATCGGCAGGACAGTTTGGACACATTGGAGGAGGAGCGCGACGTGGCAAAAGCTCGTTCCGCATTCTATCAACAGGAGGCTCGAAGATATCAAAGCAGGGAAGTACGGGCCAAAGCTTATAACGTTGGCGAACTAGTTCTACGCCTTCCGGACAAGAAAAAGGACAAACTCCAGCCCAAATGGGAAGGTCCTTTCATCATCGACCAGGTCCTGACCGGCGGAGCATACCGTCACAAACGCATCGGATAACCGACTCGAGCCGAACCCATGGAACGCAGCCCGTCTACGAAGATTCTACGCCTAAGTGCCGGATTCCAAGTTTGTCTCCTTCCTCCGTCCACATTTTCTATTTTTGATGTCTTTTATTTCTCTCCTTCCTCCTTCTTCTTCTTGAAGCCTCTAGAGGCTCGTTTGCACTTTTTTCGCACACACTTGACGCGCTGTAAGCGCTCATTATACCTGGGGGCTTCTTTAACAGAAGCTTATTTATACGGGCTTTCATTCCCAACACATGCGCTAAACTTCCGCATTTACCTTTTATTCACCATTATATGCATCAATATGACTTAAGTTTTGGCCAAGCTGGGTTGCCTTGCACCTGTGCTTACCTCTACGTTCCCGATTGTTCGGCTAGGTGGTAAAGGGAGCACCTCTGCGATTGTTACTGCCTGGTCAGCTGGATGTGTACCTCAGACTGGGTGAAGCCGAAAGCTAGCGTTCTTAACGGAATATTCGGTCGGTGAACTGAAAGATGATTTTTAACTATTTACCCATCTGCCCCGGATGATTTTACGCTTTCATAGCAGCTTTGACATGCACTTTAGGGCATGCACCCCAGCGAAAGGAACCCTTAATAGAACTATTCTCCCTGGAAGATGTTTCTTACTACCCATGTAATATAACATAACTAGTTGGGCACTTGTCTGATACATCAACAATGACCCCTACGCCTTGTCTCCATGCATACCACGGTTCTTATATAACCACGAAGGTATTCGGACATACTCCAGACTATTGGGTCCGGAGGTCGAAGCGAAAAGGTCCGCTATGACAAACGATCTACAATTCGGCTAGAAGACATTCTTTCATGTCATATTTTTACATAGTCAACTCGACTCATTGTATTCCTCCTCAATGCCATCTAATAGGCTATCTAATTTACAATCTTGCTGGGAATACTTGGCGGCCAATTCTACTTGGCCGTACACTAAGCTTACATGGATCTCCATCCCATCCGGCCCCACAGGTCCGACCTCGGCCATGTGGTTTGGGTCAGCCTTCGTGTACCGCATCTTTACCATGGCCCAGGCCTCCATGGCGCCTTGACGGCAGGCCGATATCTTCCATAGCTGGAAGCGCCGCTGTGCTCCTTGAAGCCACTCTACCAGCTCTCCAACGCCTTCGGGCAGGGAGATAGATGGCCACAAGGCCTGGCCGATGCCTTTCATCACCTGCCGGACTCGTTCGTGCAGCTGACGCAGTTCAGGAAGAAGATCACCCGAAGAACTGGACATCTCCTCCTCAGGACGACCTGTGAGCAAACCTACATACATGTTTATGTTAGTCCCCTTCCTCGCTGAACTCTTTCAAAGTTCGTTCAAGCACTTACTGAAAATGCCGCGACGAAGCTGCCGATTCTCCTTTACGGAGTCAGACAACTGGGCACGAACATCCTTTAGTTCCTCACCCAGCTTGGTGTTGGCGTCTTGGAGGTTATTTTTCTCCTGCCGCACCCTCGTAAGCACGCTCTCGCCGGCCTTTAGCTGGCGCAAGAGCTGCTGCTTGTCCGGATCTAGTCCAGCGCCATCTGCAATATTTTTGTCGATTTACAAACCCGATGCACTTCATAAACTATTTTTAAAGCGTATATTACCGGTGGGGGTCTCTGCGGCTCCCTCAGAGCGGCTAGTCTTGACCTCAAGTTGGGCCTTGCATTCTTCAAGCTCCTGGGACGGTCGGGTATTCTTTTCTGTAAGATCCTGCATAACAAATGATCCTTAAATATGTTATTCTAACTATTTTAAGTCTCGGGGGCTACTGGCATATATAACTGTCAGATTTCCTTACCCGTATGTCCTTCACATACTGCTCCGTCGCTCTGGCTAGACCATCTTGAGCGGCACAGAGGTGCGCATCTCCAGAATCGAAGGCATTCAAGGCCTCCTGGGAGAAACATGCGTCACGAAGAACTGTCCGGCGGCGCCTGTGATTCAAGGTGCTCTCCACCTCGGAGTTGGTGGCTGACAACCTGTCGGCATCCTCTGTCGAAGGAGCATCCGACGCACGTCTCGTGCTCGCCTCAGCCTCCGGACCCGACTTTGAAGCCTGGCCGGTGAAGGTTCGATTATAACCTCCCGGACTTCAGTCCGTGAACGCTCTTTTTCCTGAAAAGAGCGCCAGCGTTAGTACGCCTTCCAAGAATCAATCCTGGAAGTATGGTGACACGCCATACCGTTGCGGCGGAGTTTCGATCCGGACCGCACTTCTTTTTAGCCTACGGGGCTGCACTGCCCTTTGTTGGCCAGCCGCCGCGGGCTCAGCTTCCTGCCTCGAAGGTACCCCCTGCGAAGCACCATTGGTATACAGTGATTGAAAGTAAGCATGGATGGGTCATTATCAGGGTTTCGGGATCTTGGTCTCATTTACCCGTGAGGCTGGAAGTATTCCGGGGTAATCAGCCGTAATGGCAACCAAAGCATTGTCGATGATAAGTTGGTGGAATACCCCGTCGATCAACTACACCTTTATATCCGGATCCTCTTCGGAGCCCGGATCGAGGGACCGTTCCGGATCCTCGCATTGTGGGGGCGGGCTGTGTATCTTCTCCACAGTCCGGCGCAGTTCCTGCGCAGAAACCACGAAATAAGATATTTAACCATGGGAACATGGATCGGACAGGTCACAAAGATGTTTGCTTACCCAACTTCGAGGATTATTCAAGAGAACTCCTTGATGGATTGACACGGAGGAAATCCTCCTCCTCCCCTTTATACATGGCAGACAAGATCTTCACCGGTTCGGTGACCGATCCACGCCCTTTTGACCATGGCGGGTGGCATCGTCCTCCCCGTTGAAGTCCCACATGGGGTGGCCCCTGTATTGGAGCGGCTGCACTCCCCTCATAATGCAGATTGCCATGACTCCTATCATGGTCAATCCGGCATGAGCCAGTAACCTTATTCGGCTCATCAAATAACGGACATCCCGGTCATCTTCTCTCCGGGGGCTCCGAGGGCGCCAACTTAGGCGCTTCTTCAGAGGAGCATTGCTGAACTCCGGAAGGCCGATCCGAACAGGATCCGGCAGCAGGACGTCCTCCAGGTAAAACCATTCCGAAGGCCAGTCTTCGGACGCCTTCTTTGGGGTTCTAGACAGGTATCCGGTCCCGGCGATGCGCCATAGCTCGGTTCCGCCCACTTGATATATCGACCCCTCATGAGAACGGGGTACTATGCAGAAAATCCTATTCCACAGTCCGAAATGAGCCTCGACGCCCAAGAATAGTTCGCAAAGGGCCACGAAGCCCGCGATGTGCAAGATAGATGCATGAGTAAGATGGTGCAACTGGAGGCCGTAGAACTCCAGGAGCCCCTGGAGAAACGGATGGATTGGAAATCCGAGTCCTCTTAATAGATAAGAGATGAAGCATACCCGCTCTCCTTTAGAGGGATCGGGGACGCTCTCCGCTTGCTTTCCGCCCTTGTAAGTGGCAAGTACGGCTCGAACCGGTACCATGAAGGCCGGAGGGAGAAATCCCTTGGCTTGGAGTATAACTAGCTCGCTATGCGGATCGAGCATCTCTCCTAATTTCTGGCTGGGGGCTGGGAGCGCGAGAGGAGGAGCCACGCCATTGTCCATGATGGAATGGGCTTTGGTCGAGGCGCCCGATGAAAGCTTCGCATAAAGGGGAATGGTGTGACTCAGATCTAGATCCTTGCCCATTTTATAGGCGGCTCATTTGCGCGGCTAGGGGGGTAATTGTAAAAGTACCCTGGCTTTTCGCATTCATTCAAACACGTGGAAGATGGCCATTATTGGGCGTAGAAGCCGATGAGCGCAGCATTTATCGTGGTCGGACACTATTCAACAAGTATATGGAATTTGGAGAAGAACCCGCCTCGCAATGCCGAAGACAATCAACGCGCCGGACTCATCGTAATTGAAGCCTGGTTCGGGGGCTACTGAGGGAGTCCCAGATTAGGGGGTGTCCGGATAGCCGATCTCTCGCTGTTGGCTGGACTCCTGGACTATGAAGATACAATATTGAAGACTTCGTCCCGTGTCCGGATGGGACTTTCCTTGGCGTGGAAGGCAAGCTTGGCGATAAGGATATGTAGATCTCCTACCATTGTAACCGACTCTGTGTAACCCTAACCTATCTGGTGTCTATATAAACCGGAGGGTTTTAGTCCGTGGGGACTAACAACAATCATACCATAGGCTAGCTTCTAGGGTTTAGCCTCCTTGATCTCGTGGTGGATCTACTCTTGTACTACCCATATCATCAATATTAATCAAGCAGGAGTAGGGTTTTACCTCCATCGAGAGGGCCCGAACCTGGGTAAAAACATCGTGTCCCTTGTCTCCTCTTACCATCCGCCTAGATGCACAGTTCGGGACCCCCTACCCGAGATCCGCCGGTTTTGACACCGACAATGACGTCGGCTTGGGCTCCACGATGACCTCCTTCCTGCCGTTGTGTTGGTCTTGGTCTTGTTGCACCGAAATGGCTGCCTTTGCTTGATGCTCTCGCATGCGCTTGCCTGCTTTGCACCAAAGAGGAAATGAAGACAACTGGCGGTGGCGCCCTCCGGCGCCTCGGTCATCATGGCTTGCGTCATGGGCACCTCGTGAGGTACCCCGCCTTGATCTCTCCGCCTCCTCGCGAGCCAGCCTGACGAGGCCGTGCCTGAGGAAGCTTCCTGTTGTCCGCCCCACGACGGTCTTGAGCTTGTGCTGATGAAGATGGGCCATGCTGGGCCACCCCTTGAGCCACGCCGTAGGCCGCAGGCAGGCAAGTCTGGGTACCCCCGTTCCCAGAACGCCCGACAGTAGCCCCCGGGCCCAAGGCGCACCTGGACTTGGCTTAGCAGAGAAGCGAAGGGGCAAGTGCGAAGCGCCGCAGGCCCTAACAGCCTACAGCCTCGGGCGCCGCGTGGCGGTTGATTGGACGTGGGCGTCCCTGTTCCCTCACGCCTCCTTATTTTGCGCCTAGCTAGGCGGACCCGTGGTTGCACACAGTCATCCCTCTTCTCGCCGCTCGAGCCTCTCCTGCTCTTCCTCCTCTCGAGCTCCAGTCTCCACTTCCAATCCAATCTCGAATCCTCCCCCTTCCTGTCGCCATGGCTCAAGCGAAGAAGGGGAAAGGGAAAAGCCTGTGGCTCCGGCTCCCGCTTCGCTGTCGCCGACGGCCTCGATGTCGATCGGTCGATCATACTCAACCGAGAAGGCTTGGACAAGGTCAGTTCCGCCTCGCCACTATCTTCAACGAAAAGGGAGGGCGATGGTCCGCCGCGCCTCACTTCTCCATTGATGTAATAGTCACCGAGGTCCGGTACTTCGCCGACGCCCTGTGGGCGGGACTGGTTCCCCCCTTTTCCAATTTCTTCAACGTTGTGCTTTCCCATTACCAGATCCATATGATGCATTTGGGTCCCGAATCCATTACTCTTCTTGCCGTTTTCGCCTTTGTCAGCGAGGCGATGATGGGCATCCCTCCTTCAGTTGCCTTGCTGCGCCACTTCTTCTCTTTGCGCCTCAGTGACCCCACCCAATGCTGGGGGTGCGTGAGCTTCATTGACGCACCAGAAACAGCGGCTTCAGGGATTGATTTCAGCCTTCCTCTGCCCGCGCCTGGGTTCCGCGAGCGGTGGCTGTATGTGGATGTCGGGGTGCCCAGCCCCCTGCTTTCGAAGCCAACATTACCCGCTATCCCCAATTCGGGCTGGGGCCAGGAGACGCTCACGAGCCCCCGGCTCGTCTTCGTCTGGCATCGCTTCGCGTACTTGAGGGAGCTTGGCGTGACGGTGCCCAAGGTGGTGAATGAGTTCCTCCTATGTTGCATTGCCCCTCTCCAGCGCCATTCCCGCCAGATGTGGGCCTTCGGCGGGCGTGAGGATCGCATGAGGCTCTAGGAGGAGGACCTGACGCCTGAAGTGCTGAGGAAGGTTCTCATGATCCTTACTGGGGACCCTTCCCCTGGCAGCATCCGGAAAGGGGGTGCTCTGCTGTACCTTTGCTCGAACAGGGGTGATTTCGTGAAGCAGATGCCCAGCTTCGACAAATGGGGGCTGTGCCCCGCAGGCCTCATGGGACCTCGTGAGAACCCAGTTGTGGTGACTGCCCTTCCAGTTGCCCACGGAGGTCCTTCCTCGAGTGGTGGAGCAGGGAGGCAAGGGCCACCAGAGGCTGAGGGGGCCTCCGCCGGGATGACGACGCCAGGCGGCACTCCTGAGGTGGCAGCTCCTGAGGCTCACACTCTGTGGCTGAAGGCGTTGAGCCACGGCCCACGGCTCCCGTGGTAGAGGCCCCTGAGGCCCCGTCTACCCTTCTTGGTGAGGCGACTGGCATCGTGCACCAGGACGACGCCCCTAACGCTGGTCACCTTGGTGCTTCTTCCTCGTTGCAGGCTGATCCCTGCGCCAAGCTCCTGGGCCGCTTCCGCGTGGACTTCGAGGCTCTCCGGAGAGAAAGGAGGCCTTGGTTGATGATTACCCTTGCCGCCTGCTGAAGCGCAGGAAGTATTTCGCCATTGATGAGTAAGCCTTCTCCTTTCCTAGTTCCTTATTTTCCCGTTGCTTCAGCTGATCCTCGCTCTGCAGGGCCCTTCCTACCGAGCTCACAGAGATGGCTGAGGAGCCATCCCCCCAGGCCTCGCCCTCTCCACCGTCCCCAAGCGCTCCGAGCTCAAGCACTGCTCTCGTGGTGAGGCCGGTCGGAGAGGTGAGCCATCCTGTGGCACATCATGGTTCTGCGCACCTCGCGACCCTCCTTCGCGAGCCTTCCCGGGGTATAGCCAACCTGCCCTGGGCTCCTCGACTGGTCATGGACGGCGATTGGCTGAGGTCGGCCCTTCGTTCTTCATTTGGGGACGAGCCGGCTCTAGGCCGGGCTTCTGGCGAGGCGTGCCCAGCCATCACGAGGGCGCCAGCCCCCTGCCCCCTACCCAGAGGGGGAGTGCTGATTCGCGGCCCCCCGCGTACACCTGGGGCGGAGGACGACACGGAAGACGTGCTCGAGCACGCCCGGGAGCGCCGTGCCCTTCGCCAAGGGTTTCTCCAGAGGGCGGCTGATGCAGTGAGCCAGCTTGGTGTAGAGCTCGCTGACGAAGACGCGCGCCTTGAAGCTGAGGGCCTGCGCCTAGCTGAAGAGAGGCGCAAGCTGAAGGTGGCCGTTGCCCTTGCGCGCCACCAGCGTGACCTCGATAATGAGAAAGCCGAGGTGTCGTGGCGGCTTCACGGGAGGTTCCTGCCTCGGCCGTCGAGGAGGCCCGGGAGGCTGACCGGCGGCGTGAGGCGGCGGAGGAGCGGGCGCGGGAGCTCCAGGCCTGGAGCAATTCCCTGGAGCAGCAGGTGGAGCTGCGTGAGACGGCCCTTGCGTCAATGAAGGGGTTTCAGTCGACCAGGCGGAGCTCCAGAGAGGTGAGGAGGCACTGACGCTGGAAGCTGCCGAGCGCGCCCGCGATCTTGAGCAGCTGGAGATGAGGGAGCGCTTGGTGACACAGGCGGAGGATGATGTCGCTGCACGGGAGGCCCGAGTCCGGGAAGAGGTTGATCGCCGGGTGGCGGTGGCCCGCTTGAACCTCGAGCGCGAGTTCGAGGAGAGGCTGGGGTTGATCAGGGCCGAAGCGGAAGGCAGGACCGTCGGTCTGAGGGCCAAGCTGGATGAAGTGACGCGGCGGGCTGACGCTTCCCGGGCCGCCCTTGGCGTGGCGCAGGAGGAGCTGACTTCCTTCCGCGCCGAGGTGCTTCTTCTACGTCAGCGGGTGGACGCGGCCGAGGCCGTTGTGCGGCGGAACAAGGACGAGATACGCCAGCGGCAGATCCTGGAGCACGAGCATGGCCCTATGCTCCAGCGGCGCTCGGGAAGAGCTAACACGGCCTTAGGCAACATCTGCGTAGGCGGCCGCTTGGCGAGCCTCATGCGATTAACTATGCGCCGGTAACCTCCGGTTCTTCAATGATGTGGTGACGCACCGGAGGTGCGGTCGGGCAGAGCCAACAGGTTGGTGGAGGAGAGGAGTCGCGCTACGCCGGGCGTGCCTTTTCTCGTCTTTCAGCCATCTTCGGACATGGATCCCAACCCGACTTTGATGTCGGCATTGCCCAAAGACTTCAGGCCGTCCGCACGACTCCGGGCGACCGGGTGGAAGACAACATGGATGCCCTCATCAGGGCCTTCGCTACTGATGACAACGGCGAGGTCGTGGCTACTGATGAAGGCAGCGTGGTGAACGGCCCTGACGCTGCTGACAGCGACGCGGAGGGCGATGGCAAGGCCAGCGACGCCAGCGACGATTCAGGAGGTGACCTTGAGGATGCATTGGGGGATTTATCCGATTGACCGCGTGCTGCTCCTACTTTCTTATCCTGCACAGATAGAGTTCGGGCTTGGCCCTGAAGGTTGTAAGAGCATTTTGGGAGGGAGAGCCCCTCGTGTAAAAACTTGCAGTTAGCGTATTAGTAGATGCGATATCACCCGTACGCCTGCGCCAAGCGGCTGGGCTTGCAACGAGCTGGCTGGCTTGTTTACCTTCGACCCGCGTGGGCCCCGAGATAGCCTGCGGAGGGCTGTGGTGTTCCGAGTGCTCCCTGAATGAGCCCATTGAACCTGTGATGAGAACCTCCTGAGGGGGCGTGGTGATGGCCGTCCGGGCTGCACGCATGCTAGGCCTGGCCCGGCTCGCGAGGGGCTCACGAGGGGAGATAGCTGAGGCAAAGTAGTAACCAGAACGCGAGAGATTGCTCAAACGAGACTAAACACCCCTTCCCCGAACATACGCAAATCGCAAGCTCAAATCCAACTTATATCCAAACGGGGGAAAAAGCGATAGCCAAGGGGAAAAGCAAGAAAAGCAGAAAAAGCCGCGTCCGGCACCTAGTCTAGTCTTGGACGTCTTCTCACCATCGCGGAGCTAAGTGCTGCCACTGGGCGTGGGAGGGAGCCCTAGGGCCTGAGGCCGGCGCTCCTGAGACTCCGGGGCGTGTACAACCCCACTCTTTATTACGTGAGAGTGTCACGGGGCAGCGAGCTTCACAGGCTCTGGGCCTTCTTCACATGTACCGGCCTTGCTTCATATCGCCAGACGAGGGCCCCGCCTTGCGCCACACTCTAGTGCCATCGGCGACGGCCGGAGACCGAGGACGCCGCTGATGGGGTAGAGCGGTCGCTAGCGGTTCCCCCGACGACCACGGGTCCTCTGCCGGGGGTAGGCCCTGAGGCACCTCCCCGGCAGAGGGCCTACCTCCTGAGGACGCCTTGCTCCGAACGCCGCGGTGGTGATCTTTGGATCTCGGCCCCTCTCCTGCAGCCCGGCGCCCTCCTCCTCCCGAGGGGTAGGAAATCTGGGATTGGGGCAGCCGTCCGCCGCGACACTGTACCTACTGCGATCCATGGTTAGCATATGCCTGCTCTGAGGAATTAGCGGTACCCGATAATCGTTGCTTCCGGGCGGTCGACGGGCTTTCCGGGGCTCTGGAAGAGCTCAGCGGGTGCCGTCCCCCAGCTTGGGTCGAGGAGCGAGCCATGTTCGTCCTCCTGCGCGTGCCCTTGATCCATCATGTGGGGCACGTACTCTTCCGGGGCCGCCATCCCGAATGCTTCACCGTAGTGACCCGTGTGCCACGCAGCCCTGCTTGAGGCGCCCACCTGGGGGTGGTAGTGTGGTGGCCCACTGGGGCCGTGGGCTATGGCGAGTCCTCCTTCGCTGGCCGGGGGCGGACGCAGCGCCGCTGCTAGCCCGGTGCTGACGGCCTGGTCGGCGTTGGAGTGGCCTTGGAGTCCGCTTGGAGCTGCGCGGGCGTGCGTGGGGCCTCCGGGTGGCCCGCCCTGGACCTGAGGTGGCAGTTGGGTGCAGAAGGGGTGAGCCCCGCGCGGCGAAGCCCAGAGCTCGCTAGCCGCTTCCAAAGAAGACGCCGCGCCCTCCAGCAGCCTGCATTGCAGTAGCTCTCGAGCCACCGTGAGCGCGGCCCTTGAGTTCGCCTGCTCTCGTCGGGTGTACGACGCCGTGGCCGTGGCGTGGTTCGTGGCCCTCGCCGCCGACCGCGCCTGCTGTGGCGTGAGAGCTGTCGTTGCTCGATCACAGCCGCTCATGCCCGCAGCACCTCGCGGACCGTGGGCTGCCTGGGCATGGGGTTGAGGTCGCCCAGGCAAGCGGCTCCAGCGTGGGCGGCCAGCCGCCCGAGGATCGAGGTTGCCCGTTGGGTCGCCGGACATGACGATGATGATGCGACGGGGCGCGAGGCGGCAGAAGGCGGATTCCGGCGCACCCCTACCTGGCGTGCCAAATGTCGGATTTCGGGTTTCGGCAGACCCTTTAGGTTCGAACTCTGGGGTGCACGCGGAGATCTCACCCCCTACCTACCTGCACCTCGTCGCCTCGCAAGGATCTAACTACACAAAGAGCAACACAAGGGACACAAGGTTTATACTGGTTCGGGCCACCATTGTGGTGTTATACCCTACTCCAGTGTGTGGTGTGGTGGATTGCCTCAGGGGCTGATGATGAACAGTACAGGGAAGAACAGCCTCGCAAGGGTCTGTTCTTGGCCGGTGCGACGAACTGCTAGGGGGAGTTCAGTCAATCTCTGTCGGAGTAATGGGCCACGGGTAGGCAAACCCGAGCCCCTGGACCTTTCAAAACATCGGGGCAGACTGCGCCCCTCAAGACCCCAAGACGAAGAGCCACCTTCAGAGAGTCGGCGGCAGAGTCGCCGACTGCCCCTCTAGGCCGAGTCCCAGAGACGGCCTCAGGAAAAGCAGACTTCAAGCCAGCGACCTCCAATGAAGCCAGCTACAGGGAGTCGGCTCAAGATGGAGACAGCGGGCCGAGTCCATGAAGACGGCCAGCAAGTCTGCCCCAGTCAGGCCCTCCGACTGCGTCATCACGCGGAGCCGCGCGACGGCGGCGTTGCCTGCGGGAGTCAGCGTCCGGGCCCTATAGGACCAGCTGGGGGGTCGGCCCTCCAACTCGCCGCCCATGTAAGGCGGCAAGTTGACCCAGTCGCCCTCGGGGGCGACGTTCTTGACATAGAAGTATGTACGCTGCCACATCTTCACCGACTTGATGAGGGAGATGGCAGGGAAAGGGTTCTGAGGCACCAGCCTCCTCTTGGTGATGAACGTGCCGCACAGAGCCGACACGCGAGCGACGTGGGTCCCGAGCTTGGCTTGGAAGAATTCCCCCCACAGCTTGATGGTGGGGAGAACGCTGAGAAAGCCCTCGCATAAGGATGCGAAGGCGGCCAGCAGCACCACCGTGTTGGGGGTGAGGTGGTGCGGCTGGAGCCCGAAGAACTCCAAGAACGCGCGGAAGAAGCCGCTCGCCGGCAGCCCTAGCCCGCGCATGAGGTGCGAGCGGAAAATGACCCGCTCGCCCTCCTCCGGCGCCGGCGTGATTTCGCCCTCCGGCGCGGCGCGGGTCCGCACTAGGTGGCTGCCCGGGATGCGGCGCGTTTGACAAAGAAAATCGATGATGTCGTCATCGATGATGGAGCCGTCCCACACGCCGGAGCGCGCGGTGGGAGGCGCGGCGGCGGATGAGGAGCTCATCTCCGCAGCGCGGCGAGGTTCGGCGCAGCGGAGCGAGGAAGAAGACGAGGCAGGGAGCAAGAGGGAGCGGGGAAGAGAGGGTGCGCGTGCGTCGCCGCCACCTCCCTCCCCCCGCCTACTTATAGGCGCCTAGGCTGCGAATCCGAGGGGGCGGGCGTGGGATTAACTGCGCCCACGTCCCCACACCCCCACGATTTAACCCACGACGTTACTGCGTGCAGTAACGGCGTGGGGAGCCCAACCGCCCGCACGACCGCAGCGGATCCGCTGCGCGCCGAGGCGTGGTAGTGGCGGGCCCCGCCTGATGGGCCTGTCTTGTCACGCGCGTGGGCTGGAAGACTGGCCCTGCCGTGGGGCGTCGCGTGGCGGGCCCGCAATGGGCAGCTGCCGGGAAGCTTATCAGGCACGCCGCCCGGATCCAGCAGTGACCTTCGAAACCTTTGAAGAGCAAGACGGCCCCCTGCAAGGCCGACTCTAGCTAGTCGGCTCAAGATGGAGACGGCGGGCCGAGTCCAGATTCTTCTACCAAAGGGATGAAGCTGTCGAGGCTCCTCGACATGTTGCCCTCGGCACCTCAAAAGCTTCGGGGACTACTGTCGGAGTAATGGGCCACGGGGGTAGGCAGACCCGAGCGCCTGGACCTTTCAAAACATCGGGGCAGACTACGCCCCTCAAGACCCCAAGACGAAGAGCCGCCTTCACAGAGTCGGCGGCAGAGTAGCCGACTGCCCCTCTAGGCCGAGTCCTAGAGACGGCCTCAGGACAAGCCGACTCCAAGCCAGCGACCTCCAATGAAGCCGGCTATAGGGAGTCGGCCCGCGACTCCGTCCACTCCCTGCATGGGCGACTACGAGCGGGATGGGATAAAGCCGCCTCGCGGCTGGTCCCCGCCCCACTCATAAAGGGCAGGCATAGCCACAGGGCGCGTGCATCGGAGATCTCCGTCCGGGCGCAGCATCAGAGCCACACTGCCCTAACGCCAGCCCTGCGGGCAGATTCCTGTACCCACGATGGCGGCCTGTCTGCGACCGAAGACGGCGGGACCCGCCTATCGGCGGGAGTGCAGAAGACGGCGAGAACGCCCCAAAGACGGACCCGTTGGAATCGGCCTTCGAGAGTCGGCCGACCCCTCCCGCGGGCTCCGTGCGCCATTAACCAGACAAGACAGGGAATGGCAACAGTGATCGCCCGCCAGGCGGCGGCACTGTTGCCATGCCCCCGCGACCAAGCTCCCGTCATTGGAAGCGCGGCTACAGTAACCTGCAGCCGGCAAGAGCCGCCCGCGGCGGACGAGGGTTGTCGGCCCCATGCTGGACCGTCGGCGGGCCACAGGAGTCGGCGGAGAAGACGGCGACCTAAGAGACTGACGGCTGGGACCCGCGCTCAGCCGGATTACCATTGTACCCCCGGGGGTAGGCCTATATAAACCCCCCGGGGCACCCATGCAAAGGGTTGGAACCTAGTAGTTAGACACACACATAGAGGGAAGAGAAGAGCTAGCCGTGCCCTTCTCCTTCCTCACCCCGAACAGCTCAAGGAGCATCTTGTATTCAATTTGCCATAGTGATCATGCGGAGACCCCGCAGAGCAGCAGTAGGGGTGTTATCTCCTCGGAGAGCCCTGAAGCTGGGTAAGATTTGCCGGCGTGCATGTCTTCGCCTCATCCCGTTTCTAGGCACCGGCGACGTTCTACTCGCCCTCTCCATGATAAGGCATCCGTTGGCATATGTCGCACCCAACCCCCGACACACACACACACACACACACTCTCTCTCTCTCTCTCTCTAGATTGCTTGATTTCTAGCTCTGTGCTGGATTCCAGATCCCTCTACCCTGTGGGTGGTTGGTCCTATTTATAGGCAAAGGCCCTGGGCCTCTTCCCAAATATTGAGCGGGAAGGGCGCCAACAATTGGCCATTTTGAAGGGGAACATCTAGTACACTTATCCTGACTAAAGTTGGTCCTCGCTGTCACAAAGGTTACGACGATGACCGAGAGAGTCCCGGATTAGGCGGTGTCCGGATAGCGAACTCTCACCATTGGCGGACTCTGGACTATGAAGATACAAGATTGAAGACTTCGTCCGTGTCCGGATGGGACTTTCCTTGGCATGGAAGGCAAGCTTGGCGTCTGGATATGTAGTCTCCTACCATTGTAACCGACTACGTGTAACCCTAACCTATCCGGTGTCTATATAAACCGGAGGGTTTTAGTCCGTAGGGATCTAACAACAATCATACCATAGGCTAGCTTCTAGGGTTTAGCCTACTTGATCTCGTGGTAGATCTACTCTTGTACTACCCATATCATCAATATTAATCAAGAAGGAGTAGGTTATTACCTCCATCGAGAGGGCCCGAACCTGGGTAAAAACATCGTGTCCCATGTCTCCTGTTACCATCCGCCTAGACGCACATTTCGGGACCCCTACCGAGATCCGCCGGTTTTGACACCGACATTGGTGCTTTCATTGAGAGTTCCTACGTGTCGCCGCCATCGGTAGGATGCCTCATCTCGCCTTTTAAAGACGATACTATCACCGAAGGAGCCTTGGCCGCTGGCCAGACTCTTCGGCTAGGTGGTTTTCTTATGACCGCCAGTCCGGCCACCGCACCGACGATGACCTCCTTCCTGCCGTTGTGTTGGTCTTGGTCTTGTTGCACCGAGATGGCTGCCTTTGCTTGATGCTCTCGCCTGCGCTTGCCTCCTTTCCACCAAAGAGGAAATGAGGACACTGCGCGAGCTTGTGCCCTCGTGGTGCCCTCAGTCGTCATGGCTTGCGTCATGGGCACCTCGTGAGGTACCCCGCCTTGATCTCTCCGCCTCCTCGCAAGCCAGACTGACGAGGCCGTGCCTGAGGAAGCTTCCTGTCGTCTGCCCCGCGAGGCTTGGCCTCTCGCGAGGGTCTTTAGCTTGTGCTGATGAAGATGGGCCATGCTGGGCCACCCCTTGAGCCACGCCGCAGGCCGCAGGCAGGCAAGTCGGGGTACCCCCGTTCCCAGAACGCCGACAGTAATGTTACTGTCCATAAAGCTTGACTTGTTGCAAAAGGTTTTAGAGAAGTTCAAGGAGTTGACTACAATCACTATAAAAAAATACACTTCTGTGATGATACGTGTTTGTCACAGTAGGTCACGTTTTCTGTCATGCATGTACATCCATGACAAATTTATGACAGAATCAAGATAGTCATACTGTGTCGTCAGAGAAGTGTTCCATGACATTACCAAAATTATCATCACGGAAGTGTCCACTTCCATGACGATAAATCGCGCATCACAGAAGTGCTTTCGTCAAGGGTGACCGACACGTGGCATCCACCGTAATGGAACGCCGTTAAGCTATCGGGTCCAGTTTTGGATCTGATAACCCGTTAACAGCCCCGACCAATGGTGATTTTTCACGTGTAAAATCATCATTGGCTGGAGGAAACATGTGTCGGCTCACCGTTGGGACACATGTCATCCACTCATTGGACCCAAAGCGCCTATGATACGTCGACACGTGGCATGGCCCAATAGAGGCCCATTCCTGTGAAAAGGCCGACCCGTTTGACTTGGTCAAAAGGTGGCGGGCCGGCCACAAGCCCGTTAATGTACTGTCGTGATATAGCCCATTTACAGACCGCTATCCCAGGGCCCGATTCCGGCCTATCCGAATTAGGCCCTGTAGCGTCATATGGGTCGTCCAATATAATTCCAGCCTGATTTAACTTCCGGCCCATGTATGGCCCATGACGTCTTTCGGCGCATATGAGGCCCTTAGTAACCCTCGGCCGCTTAACGGCCCGTGGTAAAACTGGCCCGTAATGAACAGTGTATCACTTTATACCCATTAACGGCCCATTATTCCGTTGGGCTGTTTCCAGCTGAAAGTGCAACTATCCCTAGGTGGTTTTGCTAATTCATAACAACATATAGCTCATTGAGCTAATGCTATTCCAAGACAAATATTTCAGGAAAGCTCAATGAATGGCATGGCATGGATGATGAAAGTGGATCCCTCAAAATATTAAGGACAAAGGATTGGCTCAAGCTCAAAAGCTCAAGACTCTACATTTTACATGTTAGTGATCCAAGATCACATTGAGTCTATAGGAAAAGCCAATACTATCAAGGAGGGATGAGGTGTTTCTTAATGAGCCTCTTGCTTCATGTGCTTGGTGATATGCTCCAAAACCCTCCACTACTTTCTCACATCCACATATGACCTAAACCTAAAGTCAAACTCGCCCCACAGATTCTTTCTATCCGGCGCCACCGAGTTCAATTGTCATAGCCACTGCCACAAACCCTAGGCAAATCGGTTTCACCGATAGGGATCTCGGTCTCACCGAGATGGGATTGTAATCTCTCTGTATCCCTTCGTAACGTTCCGGTCTAACCGAAGTGAGCGATCGGTCCCACTGAGATTGCAATGTAAACTCTCTGTTTCCCTTCCATAACTTTTCGGTCCCACCGAAAGAGCGAACCGGTCCCACCGAGTTTACCTGACCAACTCTCTAGTTAGCTAATTACCAAAATCGGTCTCACCGAGTTTGTGTAATCGGTCTCACCGAGATTAAGTTATGCCCTAACCCTAATCATATCGGTCCTACCGAGTTGCATGTCAGTCCCACCGAAAACCCTAACGGTCACTAGGTTTACTAGATCGGTCAGACCGAGTTTGTTGATTCGCTCCCACCGAGTTTGGTAAATTGTGTGTAACGGTTAGATTTTGTGTGGAGGCTATATATACCCCTCCACCTCCTCTTCATTCGTGGAGAGATCCATCAGAACAAACCTACACTTCCAACTTACCAGTTCTGAGAGAGAACCACCTACTCATGTGTTGAGGCCAGGATATTCCATTCCTACCATTTGAATCTTGATCTCTAGCCTTCCCCAAGTTGCTTTCCACTCAAATCTTCTTTCCACCAAATCCAAATCCTGTGAGAGAGAATTGAGTGTTGGGGAGACTATCATTTGAAGCACAAGATCAAGGAGTTCATCATCAACACACCATTTGTTACTTCTTGGAGAGTGGTGTCTCCTAGATTGGCTAGGTGTCACTTGGGAGCCTCCGACAAGATTGTGGAGTTGAACCAAGGAGTTTGTAAGGGCAAGGAGATCGCCTACTTCGTGAAGATCTACCGCTAGTGAGGCAAGTCCTTCGTGGGCGACGGCCATGGTGGGATAGACAAGGTTGCTTCTTCGTGGATCCTTCATGGGTGTAGCCCTCCGTGGACTCGCTGAACCGTTACCCTTCGTGGGTTGAAGTCTCCATCAACGTGGATGTACGATAGCACCACCTATCGGAACCACGACAAAAACATCTGTGTCTCCAATTGCGTTTGAATCCTCCAAACCCTTCCCTTTACATTCTTGCAAGTTGCATGCTTTAATTTCCGCTGCCTATATACTCTTTGCATGCTTGCTTGAATTGTGTGAAGATTGCTTGACTTGCTCAAAGATAGCTAAAATCTGCCAAAGTCTAAAATTGGGAAAAGGTTAGGTTTTTAATTGGTCAAGTAGTCTAATCACCCCCCCCCCTCTAGACATACTTCAAGGTCCTACACCAACCCATGTTATCTTTTGGCCTTCTGAGGGGCCATTTATTCTTGGCCTCATTTCCAGCATTCGGTTACTTACGGCCCGTTACTGTCATTTTCTGCTTGTGGGCCAAATTCAGGCCGTGGTTATAGTCGGCCCGTTTGTGGCCCGTTAATACATTGGGCCATTTTCATGTCGAAAAAACCCGTTGGGCTGTTTTCATACAGTTATCAAATATGGCCTATAAACGGCCCATTATTGTCCACGAATACTACGACCCATGATTGGCGAAATGATGATATGCCCCGTAGAAGGCCCATGGATCCTACGGCCCGTATAGAAGGCCAATGGATCCTACGACCCGTAGAAGGCCCATGGATCATACGGCCCGCAGGAGGCCCATGGTTACAACAGTCCGTGTGTTGCCATGATTATTTCGGCCTAGTTTCCAAAAATAGGTTATTGTGGCCACTAGAAAAACACAGAAAAAGAACTGAAGTGACTACAAGCAAACAACTAAACAAGACAATAAGGAAATAAATAAGCAAGCAATTAACACTAGCCTATTACCGCTATTTCACATATTACATCCACTCGGTATCAAAGTTCGCCACCAGTGCAAATATAGGGAGCAAAGCAGCATATTACATACACTGGCCGTCAAAATTGGCCACCAAAGGCAAATAAACGGCAAGAAAACACGAGCATAACTGAAACAACTTCAGAAGAGCTCAAGAAACATGGTATCCACCATGCTTTCAATAAGCTTAGCAAGCTTATTAGCTTTGTCCTGTTTGGCGCTAAAATCCTCCAACGCTTGCTGTTGCACCAGAAAGTATGCATCTGAATGCTCCAGGGACTACCGCAGTCCTTCCGCTTCTTGTCGCAGCATAGCTGATCGATGTCTTTCAGCTTGTAGTCGAGACTCAAGAAACTGAACTGATTTAGACAGTGAGTTTGAATAGCTTGTGCAAGCGATAGTGGCCAATAACTCGAACACTAAACCAAGATAGGACTTTGGGGTTGTCTTACTATCTTCGAGATAGTCTTCCTTAGCTGTTTTATCAGCTTTGTTGGAGACCAACAAGGATGTGTCACTATCCTGAACCTTATCTGCATTACTTCCTTTACCATTGCTTAATAAGGCACTCTTCCCCAATATTCTCACAAGATTCTAAAAGAAGAAACAAGGCATACATAACAGGCTTAGCATGTACTAGTATATGAAACTCATTTGGGTGAACCAGTTCATTAGTAAGGTGGACATGATTAAACTACCAAATCTTCTATTGCCAAGTACTAGTACATAATAAAAGCATCAAAAAACATATATCTATGTCCTGTGGTCACTGCATTGTCTTGCCAAATCAAAATAGAGACACGGTTCAAATCCTATCAGTTCAAGACAAAGCAGCAGTGAAAGAATACAAAGCATGGGAAACTACACGGCACAACAAGATTTCAGATGGATACCACGGGTCTACATGTACAACAACACTATTGGCTCATGCAGATGCTAGTAATGTGCATGATATGAGAAGTCAACTGTATACACAATTGAAATTGAAATCAACAGAGCTATTGATAAGAGCAAGCCTGTTAAAGAAACATGCGTGAACATACATGTTGTTCCATTGGAGTTTCAATTGGATCCTTCAATTTAAAAATAAGTTTGTATGAGTAAATACAGTGATACAAGAGCAAAGCAGTATGCACGATAGCAACAGTAGTTTACAAAGGCGCACCTAAGCGAGCGCTTAAGCACACCTAGGCTCTAGGCGTTGGCAAAATGCATTGCACATAACTACGCTTAATCTGTGCATTACTGCGCATAAGCATGCGCTTTGGTCAGTAAAGCGCAAGGCGGTGGAAAAACGCACAATTAGGCACTTGTTCTACATGAACAGAGTACAGTAAGAAGCAAGAACATAGTACTTAAAAATTGAAAATGAGCTCATAGACCTTACCTCATTCTTGATTCGGGACCAAGATGGTAACAAAGGCGTTCCCAAATCATCGTCCAAAGAATGTGTCTCAGGAGAACGTAAGGGAATTTGATGAGTTTCTTTGCTGGTGAAGTACATTTTCTTCAGGTCATTCCGATACTGCCACCAAGCATTGTTGAAGATAGCAGAGGTATTAGCACAGGTTACCTCATCCTGAGTTTCCAATTCGGTCATTCTCTATAGGGAAAAATGGGAAAATTTGTTGTATTATAACCATCATGGAGGTAGGATGTATGGAACAAAGCAAAGTAATTGCCATGAATGACATTACTTACACATAACTCCTGGACAAACACATGCAACTGGCATTTTCCTTCATCTTCAGTATAATATTTCCAAGATGGGAAGATACGCACATCGTCTATTTAACAACATCAAATGCAATAGATGCTAAACTATGACTAGCTGGTTGTGCTTCCTACACAGGAATAGGCGTACTAACTGGTGGAGTTGGGGTTCGCCATGGTAGTACTGGCCCTTTGGGCACTGGAGCTGCCTTACTAATCGCTTCTTGTTTGGGAGCTCTGTGGTGGAGATGGTCTTTGTGTCAACATGAACTGGGTTACTATCTACTGGGGTTGGGGTTAGATTGGGCGAAGCTGGTTCTCTGTCCATCGCAGTAGAGGTACAATCTGCGAGAGTTTGGGTTATGTGTGGTAGTGCTGGTTCTTGTGCATGTACAACCGGGGTGCTATGTCCACCAAGAGGTAGCACTATTTTATTTGAAGATCGTGTTTTTAGTGCGCTAGATGCTGGCATCACCCGCTCCAATTCAAATGGCTGATAAACAGGAAACATAGTTGAATGTACAGACATTGTATGAGAGACATATGCAATAGATAGTGTGGAAAAAAGAGGGCATGAAATAGTTGACATGTATATTGTTTAACTAAAACGGATAGCATGACATAATTTCACATATATGATCTCTATCTAAACTGGATAGCATAGCATAACATAATTCAAAGACATGATGAATAACTAAACAGAATCGCATGACATAATTCACCTACATGTTATCTAAGTAATCAGGATCACATCATTTAATTCACATATGTGATTTATATGCTAAATAGAGGGCATTAGATATGATGTCTGAACTAAGAACATGGTGTTGAATATTGTGTATATGATGTCTAAACTATGCAATGCAAGACACCATATGCATGATATGAGCAGTATAACCGTGCCAAGTTAGAGCATACACCTTGGTGGGGGAATAGGACTGGTCATCTGTCTCTGAATCCATCTCTGAGGAGCTATCGGAACCCAACAAGAGATCTGCTTGACAGTGTAGCACCGCTCGCTCAAGGCCTTGTTTTCATTCCAGATTTTTCAATCTCCCACCCAAATGGCTGATTCACAGGAAGAGTAGCTTAATGTACAAACATTGTCGACAAATGGAAATGTAATGAAGAAAAGGATGGGCAAGATATCATTCAAATATATGATGCCTGGTTAAATAGGATGGCATTGCACATTTCACGTATATTATGGCTGGCTAAAAGACATGAGGCTGCATAACTCCCATATATGATATAGAAGCTAAATAGGTGGCATTACAGAACATGTCTAAACTAAGCAGATGACATATATGATGTCAAAAGTAGGCACCGCAAGGCAACATATGCATGATATGACTAACATCATCATGCCAAGGTAGAGCAAACACCTTGGGGGTAAATAGGAGTGGTCAGCGGCGTCTGAATCCGCCTCAGAACAGATATCTTCTTCTGGATTACAATCTGGAGAGGGGTGGCGAGGGTTTGCCATTGAACCCACCATGGGGCGATGTCTGCAAGACATTGTATTGCCGCGCAAAACTCTTCTCTTTTTCTCTACATGTTCAGCATGACTGTGTACAATATCTGAGATTCATACGAAAAAAATATGTTGAGATTATGTAAGGAGAGCATGCAGAAATTTAGAGTGATGGTAACAACCAGCGGATGGATCCAAAAATAATGATAGCTGGCTGATGATTGCTTTAATTTAATAAAAAGACAGATGATGATTGCTTTACTATTTGTTTCCCACCCAGGATGAACAATATAGGAATACCCTAGGTGAACCAGATATTAGACAGAGATACTATTCATTGCTTCCTCGATATGTGCCCCACAACTAATTTAAAACTCAAGTTTGAACATTAATTTGGACCTGACTTGGAGTCCAAGAGGTGAACGGGATGATAAAGTAGCAGGTAATTTTAAGCAATGCATAACATAAGCAGAAACAAAAGAGTGCGACCTCACTTGTGGACCCATGTACTCCTCAGGTTCATCTGCTGAGTTGATGATGGTGATGCCGTTGCGGTGGCTGCCGGCAGCATGGAAGGAGATCTGAGGCGGCGAAATACGGTCAGGAGTCGTGATGTCTGGTTTGGTGGATGTTTCTGTCGATGGAGCAGCTCAGTTGAGGTGGACGACGTCGCGGCAGGAGCAGGACAAACCACACAAAGTTCCCTTCGTCACCTACCTGTAAATCAAGTAATTACTGTAAGGGCACATTTGGCTTGCATGATTCTAAAAACACAGGGATAGGAAAAACACCGGAATAGGATAGGAATGCACATGGTAAACAGAGCATTGTAAACACAGGATTTCTGTCAACTTGACTGTTTGGTTTACAGGAATTGGAAGAGCAGAGGAATGCAAAGAAACATGGCCAAAATAAAGTGAAACCATATGAATGCGTGTACAGTTAGAATGTTATTCTACCACTAATGCACTTGGTCTTGTTTTCATGGATAGGATTTTGAAAAGTAGGTCCAGGTGGATGTTTTGCTTCATTCCTTTCAACAAAATGCATGAATAATTGAATAGTAGAGTGCCATTGGAAAATTCCCTATTGCTATGTTTTTCCATTGAACCAAAATAGCCCTAATGGATCAACAGGAATGTATAGTACTAATTGATGCAACAAGTGTACAACCTCTTTGCCGTAGCCGTGTCGACCTCAGCATCATTCGGTTGGTCGCTGAAGCAGTTGAGGCAGAGGTGGCTGTCGGAGGTGTGGAGGAAGATCTGAGGAATCTGTAGACGGCGTCCAGGGCACTACTCTATTGTGATGGATCATTCTGTCGTTGGAGCAGCCCCGGTGAGCCATAAGACGTCAAGGCTAAAGCAGCACAAGATAGACATCGTCAATCTCAAGTGGGATTCTAATAGCATCTCCAATAGATGATGTAAAATTTACATCACTGTCGGCGTTCTGGGAACGGGGGTCCCTAGACTTGCCTGCCTGCGGCCTGCGGCGTGGCTCAAGTAGGGGCCTGGCGTGGCCCAGCTTCATCAGCTCAAGCTCAAGACCCTCGCGAGGGGTCAAGCCTCACGGGGCGGATGACAGGAACCTTCCTCAAGAGCAACCTCGTCAGGCAGGCTCACGAGGAGGCGGAGAGATCAAGGCAGGGTACCTCCCGAGGGTGCCCCCTGACGCAAGCCATGACGATCGAGACCAGGCGGGCGCCAGCCGGCGCGGTGTCCTCATTTCCCCTTTGGTGCAAGGGAGGCAAGCACAGGCCAAGGCGTCAGGCAAAGGTTACTGCTTCGGTGCAACAAGACCAAGACCAGCAGAGCGGCAGGAAGGAGGTCATCGTGGAGCCTAGGACGGCGTCACCGTCAGAGCCTTTGGCAGCCAAAGACCAACTTTAGTCAGGATAAGTGTACTAGATGTTCCCCTTCAAAATGGCCAATTGTTGGCACCCTTCCCGCTCATTATTTGGGAAGAGGCCCAGGGCATCCCTCTATAAATAGGTCTAGCAACCACAGAGAGAAGGACGAGTTGAACCGACTAGAGAGAAAGAGAGAGAAGCGATTGGACTCACCCAAGCAGTCCATCGCACCAGCTCAAGAACAGCCCCTCGCGAGGCTGTTCTTCCTTTGTACTATTCATCATCAGCCCCTGAGGCAATCCACCACACCACAAACTAGAGTAGGGTATTACACCACAATGGTGGCCCGAACTAGTATAACCTCGTGTCCCTTGCGTGTTCATCGCTCCTAGTTTAGATCCCTTGTAATCCATCGACATGTGAGCTGGTAGGGGAAAGATCTCCGCGCGCACCCCAGTGTTCGAACCTCAAGGGTCTGCCAGAACCCGAAATCCAACATTTGGCGCGCCAGGTAGGGGTGCGCCGGAATCTTTCCTCCACTGGTCGCTTGTGATATTCCGTCGTGTCCATGGCTGACGCTCGCCGAGCCCGCCCCGAGCGTCGGGCTGATCGCGCCGCTTGAGTCGCCTGGACGGCTCCCGTCGGCGGACGCCCTCGTCGTTCCCCGTCGCCTGCCGCAAACACCGCCACCAGCCCGGCGGGGGACGAGCAGCAGGCCTGCTGGGAAGAGCTGCGCGACCTCTACCTCGCCCATCGCCGGGCCGGCGCCCCCGGTCGTCGCAGCCCTCCTGGGCGGCTCACTGGTGCCACCTTCGAGCCGCCACGTCAAGCCGTTCACCCGCCGGATCGCCACCGCCTCGAAGCATCAGGGAGCCCCGCCGGGCTGGGTGGTGCCCGAGGCCGACCTGCTCTTCAACTCGGACGATCACCCCACCAACCCCGCCGGTTCATGAGCACTTCCAATGCTGTGCACCCCCACCATCTGCGAAGTGGCAGTCACCAGGACCCTCATCGATGGTGGAGCCGGCCTCAGCGTGCTCTCTATGGAGGCCTTCAGCCTCCTCCATGTGCCACTAGAGCGGCTCCAGCCCAGCAGGCCTTTTTCTGGAGTCGGAGCTGGTTCCACCGCCTCCCTGGGGCAAATTCGCCTCCCGGTGACCTTCGGCACCCGCGACAACTTCCGCACAGAGCTGATCGACTTCGGCATCGCCCCTGTCGGCCTCCCCTACAATGCCATCCTCGGCTACTGTGACACCCCAAAAATTTTAACCTTGTTTTGTTAATTAAAATCTTGCCAGGAGATTTAACTTTCCCTTTTCTTGGTTTTTTTGATTTCAGAACCATTCTTTTCTGGGTTATCTTGGAGTTGTTCCCTAAGATGAAAACCTTTCACTTATGATATTGGACTTGTTTACCCTCTCAAGAAAATCTTTTCTGTTATCAGAAGAGTTAATTATATAATATTCTTCCTGATCTTTATTTTCTTGAAAAATGGTTTCCCATAGTTTTATGGTCCCATTTGTACTACAACCCCTTTTATAAATTCATTCAAAAATCCCACCAAAATTTGGAGATGTCATATGGAGTATTTGAACCACTTTTGTGCACAAATATCTTCTGCCCATTGAATATTTTGAGCTCTACACCATATTTTCAAATCTGGTCCAGAGAGCATTTTTACACTACAACCTATTTGAATATTTCTTTAAAACTTCTACCAAATTTTTGGGATGTTAGTAGGGGCATACTATTCCACTTTATGCAATAACCTAATGATGTCCTTTGGAAAAACTGTGTGTATCATCCTATTCTCCATTCTGGTCCAACTTGAGGTTTTGTACAACAACCACCCTTTTAGTTGCTCCTTGATCCATGATGCCTTTTCCTACTGGTAGTCCTCCTTACCAAAACCTTAAGTCCAGGAGAGTGGACCCATTGGATGATTATAAGTGCTTGCAACAATGCCATTTGCTTTCTGTCCAGAATTGAAGTTTTGCAAAACTTGCACTAGCAAGTTTGTGCTTTGGACAAACTAACCTTACCATCCTCTCTTTCATCTAAAGAGACCCCACTCTTGAAGTTTTGGCCACTCCAAGAAATGCCTAGGTGCCCTTGGCATTTTGTCAAACACCTTATGGGCATGATCTATTTTGACATGAGTTTTTGTTTACACTGTGAACTTAATCCCCTGACCAGACCAACATGTCCAATGTTTTTGCCCTAGACTATAACCCCACCCTGCTAACCTTCTGGTGGTTTGGAGCCCCCTAGCATGCCATAGCATTTCGTCGAGCACGTCCCGTGCGTGCTCTGGGCGCGAGCAAAGCACGCGTATTGCACGTGCCACGCCCGAGCCGACGTGTCGCACCCCTGGTTTGCCACCGCCCTGCGGAGCCACGCCACTCACTAACCTTCTCCCCGCATCACGCCAAGCAGCTCCTGGAGCTCTACAGCACCGCCATCAGAGCCCTTGGCGGCACGCCGGCGTGTGCAGCGCGTCTCGGCCAGGTCGGTGCCGCCCAAGTCGCCAGCGCTCGCCACCTGCCCCCTTGAACAGCGCAAGCTCATCCTCAAGCGTGTCCACTAGCGCTCGTCGCCGCCACGTCGCCCAAGCTACAGAAAGACGGTCGCCGACGACCCTATCCGCGGGCGCCGCTGAACCGCCTCAACTCGCCTATTTAAGGAAGCCCCGAGCCCGTCCCCGCACGCAGGCAACCTCAGGCCACCCCAATGGCGCTTCCCTAGCTCGCAATCAACCCGGGGAGGTTTTCTTCCCCGTCTCCGGCAACTCCTGCCGCCGCCACTGCCTCGGTCATTCCGGCGCCACCAGGACCTCCCCCTCTCCACTCTCTCCACCAGAAGCTCTCTCTTCCTCCCGTGAACCCTTCCCCCCGCTCGATTTTGATCGGGATCCACCGCAACCCCCAAACCACTTTGCCCAACGGCAACCGTCCGCCGCGAAGCTCGCCCCCGGCAGCTCCGTCCACCCCTGAGGCCAAAACGACCACCGGAGTGACCGTCTTGATCCCCTGAGTCCGCAGATGGCCTCCGTTTTTCGAACGGCGCAGCATTCCCCGGCGAGCCTCACCGGAGCTCCGCCTCTGTTTCGGCCGGAGGAGGCAACGCGCGCGTGGACTAGTCAAACCTGACTAGTGGGCCACCTGGACCCACTGTCAGTGACTCCCCGCGCCGTCCACGCTGGATAAGTGGAAGCGTACTTCCCGAATACGCTTTCGACGTGTACGTGTTTATTCGAATCGTTTTCTTTTTCTGTTTTAATTTTAAATAACAGATTTTGATCAAAATTTTGAAAGGCTGTAACTTTTTAAATACAACTCCAAATGAATTGATTCTTTTTCCTACCTCTTTGAAATATTGTCTAGTTTATTTTAAGATTTATTTAAAAAAAATCAGACAACCTTTTTGTGCTGTTTTTAAAGTATGTGTTGGTTGAATATTTTTGAAAATAGGATTTTGGAGGAGATGAGAAAACTTGCAAAAGTTTTTAGGATGCACCCTGCCTCTACACAACCTGAAGGCAAGCATTCTGAACCCTGACATAATGTTTTGCATGCATTGTTTGACACGATCATGGCACCACCTCAATAAAGAGAACTCGTTATTTTTTGTGGTGATATGATCATTTGCATGAATGCTTATTGGTAATTTTCCTTGCTGTTGGAAATAGACATGCTTGTGAAAATGATCATCATCGTATGCCTTTCGTGCCTACCGGAAGGAAAATGGGAAAGTCTCCGTCTTGGGTAGACCCGAGCTTGTCCCTAGTTCCTCGTCGAGACGGGTGTCCGGTATGGCATGAGGGGTATGATGAGTGATGATTCTATCTGTTGGATGAAATATATTTGTTATATATGTCATGCAGGGAATTTATGAATCTCCTGAGTCGACCATAGATCGAGTCTTGTACCAGTAAACCCATACTTGTTTCGTACTTCCACTTGTCCCTACCGCAAGTAGGGTACGGTTCAGTCAGTCGTCAACCCCTTTCTAGCGCACACCGTACAGAGAGGCCATGGTGCAAGATATCGGTTGAAGCCGGTAGGCATGCCACCTGGTCCGGGGGCATGGATGTTTCCGGTTGAGACCGAGAGGGGGGCACCCCTTAGAGCGCGCAATATAAATTTGATCCCATGCTACGCGAGGTTGTAGCCCCCCCACTTAGAGTTTTGCTTGACAGGTGTCGTGGGTGATTCCAGACACCGCTAAGTTAAGCTGGTGTGTGCAAGTCAGGTGTGTTTTCAATTAAAAGACCGTGAAGCGGAATTAGTCCTGATGGACTAAAGGAATCCGTTACTCGTGGGTAAAGAGTACACCCTCTGCAGAGATTAAACCTATTCATATAGCCGTGTCCGTGGTTAAGGATTACAGTCTGGGATGGGTCAAGTGTCGGCCTTAGTGTCGGTCTTCGGAGGAGGAACGGTTAAACTAGAACTGGGATCGCGACTTGAGACTTGTAATGATTATGATTATTATTTTGTTATGGACTAACCCGTTATATTATTTGAATTATCAAGTATCCCTGGGATGGTTCTACCTCCTAGATATTCACTATGATCATTTATAAGCCCTTTTATGTGGTGTCGCTCAGACGCCCGACAGTGGCATTGTTTGTTTTTATTTTCTTTTATAAGCCCTTTATGTGGTGTCGCTAAGACGCCCGACTGTGGCATTGCTTTTATTTTATTTATAAGCCCTTTATGTGGTGTTGCTCAGACGCCCGACTGTGGCATTGTTTGTTTTTATTTTCTTTTATAAGCCCTTTCTGTGGTGTCGCTAAGACGCCCGACTGTGGCATTGCTTTTATCTTATTTATAAGCCCTTTATGTGGTGTCGCTAAGACGCCGGACTGTGGCATTGCTTTTATTTTATTTTTAAGCCCTTTATGTGGTGTCGCTAAGACGCCCGACTGAGGCATTTGTTTTTGCTCCGTCATTACATATTTGTGGTTACTTATTAATAACTTACATGCATGCATCAAGGATTTCTTTTTATGACTGACGTTGTGATCATAGAATATTTTCAAAGCATGATCATCAGTTGTTATATTATACCTGTGTTCATAATGTTTGCAAGTACATTCAAAGTACTCACTGGCTTGTCCCTGGCTATTGTCTTGGCCAGATTTCCTGCTTGGAAAGGAGTGTTGCGGAGTCAGCCCCAGAACTAAGCAACGACGATAGCAGCCTCGCGAAGATAGGAGTTAACCTGGTCAGCTATTCCTATGGGAAATGGAGTCCCATAGACGCTGATGATCCACAAACCGCTTCCGCCATCAACCACTAGAAACCATTTGTTGTACTCACAGACCAGAATGGTCTTGTACTACATACTTTGTGTTTTGCTTGGAATTTTCTGTATCAAGTTGGTGCCTCATCAGCTAACAGTAATCCTGGGGCTGGTGAGCACGACGACCATTTTCTGGAAACGAATACCCGGAAAAACCGGTCGCCACAGCTACCCGGCCTTGGCCCGGTTCATGGCAACAACTCACCCGGCGTACAACCTCATGAAGATGCCCGGGAGCAGCGGCGTCCTTACCGTGTCAGGAAACACCGGAGATGCACTGCAGGCGCTCAAGCTTGTCTTCAAGGCGGCAGCGGCACGCCACCCGACGCCCAGAGCCCAAGGGGGCTGCGCCGTCCAAAAAGAAGCAGCTATTCACTCAAAACAAGGCGGAAACCAAGCAGGTACTAGTCGATGAGGACGGGTCCACTGATGCCACCTTCACCATAGGTGCGAACCTCGAACCCAAGCAGGAGGAGGCCTTTGTGAAGTTCCTGCGCGCAAACAAGAAGGTGTTCGCATGGGGACCTGACCAGTTGGCGGGGGTCCTGAGGGGCGTGATTGAGCATCACCTCAACGTGTGCCCTAACGTGCGCCCGTGAAGCAGAAGGCGAGGCGACAATCCACAGAGAAACAAGCTTTATCGTCCAAGAGACCCGCAAGCTAGAGGCAGCAGGGGTTATTCGCGAGGTCCACTACCCGGATTAGCTGGCCAACCCATTTGTCGTGCCAAAAAAATGGGGAAAGGAACGTATGTGTGTCGACTTCACCAACCTCAACAAGGCCTACTCACAAGATCCATTTCCGCTTTCTCGCATTGACCAGATCGTCGACTCAACAGCTGAGTGTGACCTATTGTGCTTCCTGGATGCCTTCTCAGGCTATCACCAGATCAAGATGGCGGTAGAAGACATGGAAAAAACGGCTTTCCTGACCCCGTGCGGAGTGTACTGCTATACCTGCATGCCGTTTGGATTGCGCAACGTAGGCGCGGCCTTTCAGCGGCTGATGCACATCGCCCTGGGCCGACAGCTCGGGAGGAATGCTGAGGCGTACGTCGATGACATCGTAGTGATGTCTCGGGAGGCAAAAACCCTGATACAGGACTTGGAAGAAACCTTCGCGAGCCTTGATAAAGTGGATCTGCGGCTCAACCCGGAGAAATGCGTATTTGGAGTCCCCTCGGGCAAGCTCCTGGGTTTCCTTGTGTCCCATAGGGGCATCGAGGCCAACCCAGAAAAGGTCAAAGCAGTCGAAGACATGAGCCCGCCAAAGACCCTCAGAGAAATGCAGAAACTCACCGAGCATGTGACCGCGCTAGGACGTTTCATCTCCAAGCTGGGGGAACGAGCATTGCCATTCTTCAAGATGATGAAGAAGAAGGGCCCCTTTGAATGGACTGAAGAGGCCGACAAGGCATTCCAAGAACTCAAGAGGTACCTTACCAGCCCTCCGGTGATGGTAGCTCCGCACCCTCGGGAGCCTCTGGTACTTTTCCTCGCGGCCACTCCCTACTCCGGGCCAAGAGCCCTGGTGGCGGTCAGGGAAGAGCATCAGGCCAAGGCCGCAACTGCCCTCTAGGCTGAAGCGAAGCGAAGCCAAGAGAGCCTCACGAAGACCGCAGCCGTGGCCGAGGAGGATCAGCCGCAGCAGGAAAGCGCGCCCGGAGCAGGAGAGGCCTCACCGAGCGACCAAGTGCTGGGGGCTCCGTCGTCTCGAGAGGCGCCCCAACCTGCGGAGGACGCAAACAGCGCCAGCGCTCATAGCCTCGTCGAGCACCCCGTGTACTTCGTCAGCACGGTGCTACGGGACGCGAGGGTGCGGTTCCCCATGCCCCAAAAACTCCTCCTCGCGCTATTGGTAGTTTCACGCAAGCTGCGGCACTACTTCCAAGGTCATCCCATCAAGGTCGTCTCAGCATACCCTCTGGAGAGGGTGCTCAGGAGCCCCAACTCAGTTGGAAGAGTCGCCGAGTGGAACATCGAACTGCAAGCGTTTCAGCTAGAGTTCAGCACAACCAGAGTCATCAAAGGGGCCGCATTGGCAGATTTCGTGGCAGAATGGACGCAGGCACCCGGCCTCGAAGCAGGCGAAGACCGATCACTTTCCCCGGGGAGCGAGGCACCAGACGGCTGGGTCATGTACTTCGATGGGGCATTCTCCCGACATGGCGCGGGGGCCGGCGCAGTGCTCGTATCCCCCACTCAGGAAAAGCTCTATTACGCCGTGCAGCTCTGTTTCCAGCACGGGGAAAAGGTCTCCAACAACATAGCAGAATATGAAGGCCTGATAGCCGGCCTGAGAGCAGAAGATGCTTTGGGGGTAAAGCGCCTCATCATCAAGGGCGATTCACAGCTCCTCATCAACTTCTCCAACAAGATATACGAGCCGAAGGACGAGCACATGGAGGCCTACCTCACGAAGGTTCGCAGGATGGTGAAATAGTTCTGGGGACTAGAGCTGCAGCATGTGCCTCGCGGTAGCAATCAAGAGGCGGATGACATAGCCAAGAGGGCATCCAGGCGGCTGCCTCAGGAGCCTGGCGTCTTCGAAGAGAGACTCTTCAGGCCCTCTGTGGCACCATCACTATCAAGCGCGGTGCAACCTCGGGAGGAGCTCCCCCAGCCGCCTACCTCGGGAGCCCCAGCCTGCGGCCCGGCCTCGGGGGCACGCCTGCTCCTGGCGTTGGAGCTTCAGGAGGGGTGCTGGATCACAGAGCTCAAGAGCTACTTGACACAGGGAACCCTGCCGAAGAAGGAGGAGGAGGCGGAGCGTGTGGCGCGGCAAGCCACGGCCTACTGCATCAGGGATGGAGAGCTTTACCGGAGGCGGCCGAATGACGTGTCCCTACGTTGCATTCTCAGAGAGCAGGGGAAGGAATTGCTGGAAGACATACACAGCAGAGACTGTGGGCATCACTCATCGTCGCGAACCCTCGTCGGCAAGGCGTTCCGCAGCGGGTTCTACTGGCCTACAACACTCAGCGACGCTGTTGAGCTGGTAAAGGCTTGCGAGGCCTGCCAATTCCACGCCAAGCAGATCCATCAGCCGGTGGGAGGTCTACAAACTATACCCCTCTCATGGCCATTCATAGTTTGGGGGCTGGACATTCTGGGCCCGTTCCCTCGGGCGTCAGGGGGCTACCGCTACCTCTACGTTACCGTGGACAAGTTCACCAAGTGGGCTGAGGCGGAAGCTGTCCGCACCATCCCAGCGGGCTCTGCGGTCAAGTTCATCAGGGGCCTCATGAGCCGGTTTGGGGTGCCTAACCGCATCATCACCGACAACAGTTCGCAGTTCACCAGCAATCTCTTCAAAACATACTGTGCTAACCTTGGAACGCAGATATGCTACGCTTCGGTGGCGCACCCCCGGAGTAACGGTTAGGCCGAGCGAGCCAACGCGGAGGTCGTAAAGGGCCGCAAAACAAGGACCTTCAAGAAGAAGCTGGAGGCCTGCGGCAGGGGCTGGCACGACGAGCTCCAGTCGGTGATCTGGTCCATCCGCACGACCGCGGCCAAGCCGGCTGGCGAGACCATGTTCTTCCTCGTCTACGGAACATAAGTCGTCCTCCCTCACGAGGTCAGCGTCGCTCCGCACGGGTCCTGGCGTTCGACGAGGCGCAGCAGGACGCCATGTGGGGGACGGACCTCGTGCTGGGGGAGGAACATCGTCGAGAGGTCGCGCTGCGAGCGGCAAGGTATCAACAGGCGCCAAGGGCGAGACCCTTGCCGCAACATCCGCCCGAGGACTCTTGAGGTAGGGGACCTCGTGCTCAGACGGGTCCTCTCCAGGGAAGGATTGCACAAGCTCTCTCCCATGTGGGAGGGCCCGTTCAAGGTTGTTCATGTTTCTAGGCCCGGCTCCGCACGCTTGGAGACTCAGGAGGGGGTACCCATCCCGAACGCGTGGAACATCCAGCACCTCCGGAAGTTCTACCCTTGAAGAAAGGCCCGGAGCCTGTGAAAAAGGCAAACACCTGTGAAGCTTATTTTCCCGAGAAAGGCCCGGAGCCTGTGAAGAAGGCCAACGCCTGTGAAGCTCATTTACCCGAGAAAGGCCTGGAGCCTGTGAAGAAGGCCAACGCCTGTGAAGCTCATTTTCCCGAGAAAGGCCCGGAGCCTTTGAAGAAGGCCAACGCTTGTGAAGCTCATTTTTCCTGAGAAAGGCCTGGAGCCTGTGAAGAAGGCCAATGCCTGTGAAGCTCGCCGCCCGTGACACTCTCACGTAATAATGAGTGGGGCTGTACATGCCCCGGAGTCTCAGGAGCGCCGGCCTCAGGTCCTGGGGCTCCCGCCCACGCCTAGTGGCAGCACTTAGCACCGCGCTGGTGAGAAGACGTCGAAGACTAGATTAGGTGCCGGACGCGGCTTTTTCATTTGCTTTCTGCAGTTGGCTTGTTCGTTCCTATTTGAAATTTTATTAAAGTTGTTGCCATCCTTGGCTTGAGACTCTTTGTCTTTTTCGCTCTCTTGCCTCGATTTCTCTCGCGCAAGTCTCGCGAGGGAGCAGTGCGGGCACCCTCGCGAGTGTTTTCTGCCCTGGTCGTTTGAAGCTTTCCTATCCAGGTCCACTACGGGAGAACCCATCCCAGTCCGAGCCCCACGGGCATCACGACACGGACACAGGGCCTAGATCGGTCGCTGAGGGATCCTGGATTAGGGCGTGTCTGGATAGCCGAACTATCACCATTGGCCGGACTCCTGGACTATGAAGATACAAGATTGAAGACTTCGTCCCGTGTCCGGATGGGACTTTCCTTGGCGTGGAAGGCAAGCTTGGCGTCTGGATATGTAGATCTCCTACCGTTGTAAACCGACTCTGTGTAACCCTAACCCTATCCGTTGTCTATATAAACCGGAGGGTTTTAGTCCGTAGGACGAACAACAATCATACCATAGGCTAGCTTCTAGGGTTTAGCCTCTCACGATCTCGTGGTAGATCCACTCTTGTACTACCCATATCATCAATATTAATCAAGCAGTGAGTAGGGTTTTACCTCCATCGAGAGGGCCCAAACCTGGGTAAAACATCGTGTCCCTTGTCTCCTGTTACCATCCGCCTAGACGCACAGTTCGGGACCCCCTACCCGAGATCCGCCGGTTTTGACACCGACATTGGTGCTTTCATTGAGAGTTCCTCTGTGTCGTCATCTTTAGGCCCGATGGCTCCTTCGATCATCAACAACGACGTGGTCCAGGGTGAGACTTTTCTTCCCGGACATATCTTCGTATTCGGCAGCTTCGCACTGCGGGCCAATTCACTTGGCCATCTGGAGCAGATCGAAAGCTACGCTCCGGGCCATCAGGTCAGGTTTGGGAGTTTAAACTACACGGCCGACATCCGCGGAGACTTGATCTTCGACGGATTCGAGCCACAGCCAAGCGCGCCGCACTGTCTCGATGGGCATGATCTAGCTCTGCCGCCGAACAGTGCCCTGGAGGCCGCACCAGCGTCTGCTCCGACCCTTAGCTCGGAGCCGACTCCGCCGATCGAGGACGAGTGGCTGGACACCGCCTCGGGGGCTACGATCTCTACGACGATTGAGCCGAACACCATCCCTGTCCTTTGTGAATACCGTGACTCCAAGGTGCCGGACTCCTCTCCGGACTCCGAACCTCCCACGCCCCGGCCAATCGAATCCGATTGGGCGCCGATCATGGAGTTCACTGCCGCGGACATCTTTCAGCACTCGCCCTTTGGCGACATCCTGAATTCACTAAAGTCTCTCTCTTTATTAGGAGAGCCCTGGCCGGACTACGGCCAGGAAGGTTGGGATGCGGATGACGATGAAATTCAACGCCCACCCACCACCCACTTTGTAGCCACTGTCGATGATTTAACCGACATGTTCGACTTCGACTCCGAAGACATCGACGGTATGGACGACGATGCTGGAGAAGACCAAGATCCAGCGCCTACAGGGCACTGGAAGGCCACCTCGTCATACGACATATACATGGTGGACATCCCAAAAGATGGGAACGACGGTGGAACAGCGGAGGATGGACCCTCCAAGAAACAGCCCAAGCGACGGCGTCAGCGGCGCCGCTCTAAATCCCGCTACAGCAAAAACGGTGATTCCGGCACGGGAGATAATAACACCCCGGACAGTGCCGAAGACAACCCCTCGGCAGGATTCAGACAGAGGAGGGAGAAGCTAGCCCTCATGATAGAGCGGCGGACAGGGAGGTGGAGGACGATAATTATATGCCTCCCTCCGAAGATGAGGCAAGCCTCGACGACAGCAATTTGTCGTGCCCGAGGATCCCGCCGAACAGGGCGTTTCAAATGCAGGGCTTATGGCCATGGCAAGCAGCCTCAAGAAAAAGCAGCAGAACACTTAGAGCTGATCAAGACTTGCTAGTGACAGATGGATGAAGTCCTTGCAGCCAAGAGTACGAACTCGAACGCCCCTCCAAGAGATACCCAAAACGCAGGCTGCTACCCCAATTAGAGGAGGAAGCACCCAAACCTACATCACTAGCGCATGATGCGGCCGACCGGCAACCCCGTGGCCGTGACGGAGAGGCCTCTAGGCCCTCCATTCAAGCCGCACCCCGGCTTCGCTCGAAAAGTACTAAGGCACGGGGAAACGCACCAGACCTGCGAGACATATTGGAGGACAAGGCAAGGCAAACAAGATCGATCTACGAATCGCGTGGGCGCCCCACGACACGTGATGATAACCGTCACGTCGGATACAACAATTCCGGCCGGGCCGAACACAATAGACAAAGCTCATTTGAGCTGCGTCGTGATATAGCTCAATACAGAGGCGCCGCACACCCACTATGCTTCACAGGTAAGTGATGGATCATCAAATCCTCGAGGGTTTCAAACCCGTAAACATCGAATCATACGATGGCACAACAGATCCTGCGGTTTGGATCGAGGACTACCTCCTCCATATCCACATGGCCCGCAGTGATGATCTACACGCCATGAAATACCTCCCACTCAAGCTTAAAGGACCAGCTCGGCATTGGCTTAACAGCTTGCCGCCAGAATCAATTGGTTGTTGGGAGGACCTGGAAGCCGCATTCCTCGATAACTTCCAGGGCACATATGTGCGACCACCAGACGCCGATGACCTCAGCCACATAATTCAGCAGCCAGAAGAATCGGCCAGACAATTCTGGACACGGTTCCTAACCAAGAAAAACCAAATCGTTGACTGTCCGGATGCAGAGGCCCTTGCAGCCTTCAAACATAACATCCGCGACGAGTGGCTTGCCCGGCACCTAGGACAGGAAAAGCCGGAATCCATGGCAGCCCTCACAACACTCATGACCCGCTTTTGCGCGGGAGAGGACAGCTGGCTAGCTCGTAGCAACAACTTCACCAAAAACCCTGGTAGTTCGGATACCAAGGACAGTAATGGCAGGTCGTGTCGCAACAAGCACAAGAGCCGCATTAACGGCGATAATGCTGAAGATCTGGCCGATCAATGCCGGATTTCGAGGCTCTAAACCCGGTCGCGGAAAAAGCCGTTCAAAATAAATACTCAGGGCCCGCCCAATCTGGACCGAATACTTTCGATCGCTCGTGCCAAATACATGGCACCCCGAAAAACCAGCCAACCGCACCAACAGGGATTGTTGGGTCTTCAAACAATGAGCAAGTTAAATGTCGAACTCAATGACAAGGGGCTGCATAGCGATGACGAGGAGGAGCCCCGCCGCCCGAACAAGAGAGGACGAAGGGCTTCCCCCACAAGTGCGGACGGTGAACATGATATACGCAACCCACATACCCAAAAGGGAGCGGAAGCGTGCACTAAGGGGCGTATATGCGATTGAGCGAGTCGCCCGAAGTTCAACCCATGGTCCTCCTGCCCGATCACCTTTGATCGAAGGACCACCCACTAGCATCTGCCACGGCGGATTCGCCGCATTGGTTCTTGACCCAATCATCGACGGATTTCACCTCACTAGAGTCCCGATGGGCGGCGGTAGCAGCTTTGAACCTGCTATATCGAGGATACAGTCGTAAAATGGGCATAGACCCTCAAGGATTAAACCCACAAAGGCGACCTTCAAAGGCGTCATACCGGTGTAGAGGCCAATTGTACAGGCTCGATTACACTAAAGTGGTCTTCGGATCCCAGATAACTTCCGGCGAAGAGTTAATCTTCGACATAGTACCGTTCATGGCGGCTATCACGCACTGCTTGGACGAACCGCATTTGCAAAGTTCAATGCGGTGCCGCACTACGCATACCTCAAGCTCAAGATGCCAGGCCCTCGAGGAGTAATCACGGTCAATGGAAACACCAAACGCTCTCTCCAAACGGAGGAGCATACGGCGGCCATCGCGGCGGAGGTGCAAAGCAGCCTCTCACAGCAATTCTCGAGTCCGGCTACTAAACGTCCTGGCACGATCCGAGCACGCGTAGCAATCCGGCCCCAACCCCAGCCCTCACAAAATTGCGAAGCCAGTACTACGCGTACATAACTACGCTCTGGAGATAACATGGGCATAAGGGGAGGGGCACGACCACGGCACGCCCAGAATGTGGCTAAACCGCACCAGGGGCTCCCGATTGTGTCATTCTTTTTCTTTCTTCTTTTTTCTTACTTTCAGGACTCCGTTTTTCAGAAGCCTTGTCCGGCTCTAGAATTGACGAACTCACGATGCAACAGCCAGGGAAGCAGAAAGCTACGTCGAGTGTCCAGGTGGTCTCTACTACGAGCATTATACCTGTTTTACGTACCATCCCGCAGCTTACCCCTGGAAGGGGACATGTCAAATAATCCCATCCCTTGCTTATCGCACTGTTTGTATCGTTTTGCTTTCATTGCAGTACCTTTTTGAATAAACAATACATAGCTTTTGCCTATTATGGCACTCCTTTCTTTATCTCTATATATGTTCATTCATGACACGTTGCACACTTACACTTTGGTACGGCCAATACACCAGGGGCTTAAGTACCCCAAAGATATGGTGTGATAAGTCCGAACATTTTCACAAGTGCGGCACCCCGAACTTATAGCATTATATGCATCGGCTCCGAATCATGTCTTGGGTCAATAATTGGGTTTGCTCGGCTCCCATGTTTTGGTACCTTACGTTCTGTTATATCGGCTAAGGTAGCGCTGGGAGAAGCACTGTGATTGTGCCCCGGTTGAGCTGGGTTGAGCACCTCAGTGGAGAAAGCTAAAACTGACCGTCATGATAGGGCGAGAGCCGGTCGCTGTTCGAGAGGTTTCTCCGGGTCCCTAAAGACTTATGCCGCTTAGAGCGAGGAGTCGGCATTGTCCGGCCAAGGCGTGGATAGCGCATACGAACTCGGTCTTCCGAATACTAGGGGCTTCACGAAATTTAAAATTATAGAATTCTATGGCTAAGTGAGAGTGTTCAAGCACTATAGTCCGGTTGCCTTGTTCGTTGAGCTGAGCGCCTCCCTCGAAGGACCCAAGAATGGGAACAAGAGCGCTCAAGTTTATCCCGAACACCCCAAAGACTTCGTGGCATGGGGGCTGAAGCCAACGACTTGCCATCTCTCAAATTTGATAAACGGCCGCACAGAAGGTAATATTTTAAATTCACAAGCATTGCTTAGCGCATATGAACAAGTTTTCAGCGTACAGGATAACAAATGCGAGTCTATTCAAAAATTACATCTTTGGAGCATTCACCCGCTATAAGGCGGGCACCCCTCAGGACGACCTCATAGTACATTTCGGGCTTGCGATGCTCCTTGCCCGACGGTGGCCCGTCCGTCACAAGCTTCTCAGCATCCATCTTGCCCCAGTGCAATTTATCATGGGCAAGGGCCCGACGGGCACCTTCAATGCAGACGGAGCGCTTGATGACTTCAATCCATGGACAAGCGTCCACTAGCCGCCGCACTAGCCCGAAGTAGCTCCCAGGCATGGCTTCCTTAGGCCACAGCCGAATTATGAGGCCCTTCATGGCCTGTTCGGCGACCTTGTGGACCTCGACCAGCTGCTTCACCGGTCGCCATAGGGCACTAGATGTAAGGCCTCGATATCGAGACCGTAACACCTTTTCCGTCGAAGCTCCCCTCCTTGGCGCGGTAGAACGCAGCAGACATCACGCCTTCTGAGGCAGATCTGCGAATGCTCCTGGAGAGCTCCGGATTCGGGTAAGTAATAGATAATTCACTTTCACATGCTTTCTTTGCATAAAGAATGCCTTACCTGCCGCTATATTCTTTAATGATTCAATTTCCTGGAGGGCCTTTTGGGCTTCGGCCTTAGCGGCTTTGGCACTCTCAAGAGCCGAGGCGATCTCGGACTCTCGAGTCTTCGAGTCACGCTCCAAACTCTCGTGTTTTTCCACGAGAGCCTGGAGCTCTTACCGCACCTCCGCCACCCGCGCCTCCTGCTTCTCTCGCTCGGTGCGCTCATGCCGCTTTGCTTTCGGGTCGTGGACACCGCTTCCTTCGTGGTCGCCACCTCGCTCGTGGCCCCTACAATACCCACGTTAGTCTGTCATTTTGCAACCAAATCCTTTCTATAAGGTATTACTTTAATAAGGTATTACTTACCTACATGTCCTCGACCTGCTTCTTGGCAAGGCCGAGCTCGTTCTCGGACCGCTCGAGGCTCTGCTTCAATGCATTGACCTCCATGATCGGTCTTGGCAGAGGTCAAGCGCCTGCATTCCCATATTGACATACTTATGTTAGACTCCTGCATATATCTTTTTAGATCCTCAGTCCGGTTTTCTTTCCGAACACCGAACTAAGCATCGAGGGCTCTCTGTCTATGCGGTAATATTTTTGCATATTCTAAACTTACCTCAAAGCCCGTTAGAAGGCTGGTACGAGCTTGATCAGCCCGCTCTTGGCGGACTGAACTTTCTGGATCACCACACTCATAACAGTGCGGTGCTCCTCGTTGATGGAAGCGCTGTTAAGCGCCTCCAGCAAGCTATCCGGTGCCTCCGGATGGACGGAGGTCACCGGTGTCGCAGTCTTGCCCTTCTTACGAAGGGGCCGCTTGCCGGACTTCGGAACCACTGAAGGTTCCGATCTGAGTCCCAAGACAGGCCAAACTTAGAGCCCTCGGGGTTCGCTTTGCGCCCGGAGTCCGGGAGGTCGCCTTCTTGGCGCCACTCAGACCACCTCCTCCTGGTGGGGCCCTTTTGGGACTCCACCGCGGTGCCGTCTGCGTCACGAGGAGAGGAGGCGGTCGGAAGTGAAGTGCTATTCACATCCGGCGAATCCAGGAGCCGCCGGCGAAGTGGCGAGCTCGTCCTTGTGCGGGCTACATGGTTATATTCAGCGTTAGGAGACACTATGCGACAAATAAAAAGTCCTGAGCTATTCCGGAGCCCGGACACTTACGATCTCGCCAGGGGCTTGGCCCTTGGTGGCCACTCCTCCTTGTCATTGTCGGCGTTGGTGGAGAAGTCCGGAGGAAGGGTCCTTCCTTTCTTGGAACCTCTGGCCTCCCCAGTCGGGGCGGCCTTCCTTTTCTTCTCTCCCCCCACTAGGGGAGAGGCTTCTTTTTCCTCCTCCTCGTCCTCAGGGGAGGATTCCGCCTCAGAGTCGTCGGACGATGAGTCCGACAGCACCTGGTGCCGGGAGCTCCTTCGAGTTCCCGTGGCCTTCTTCTTGGCCTTCTTCTCGGCACCACGTGAGGTGCCGGAGCCAAGAGCCCTGGCTAATCGGGCGTCCACTGGTCTTTCGGCAAGGGGACCGGACAGTTAATCTGTCCGGACGTCTTCAGCCAGTCCTGTCAAAGGTTAGGGAGTTTTAGATCCAGCATAGAGTCAAACTATGAAAAAAGAGTCCCATAAAGGGTAAAATAACTTACCTCGCTGGCTTGACGCTGCGAGCTGAATCCGCGATCTTCGGTAGCAGATGCGGGAGCTTTGGCGCCCTTGAACAACACCTTCCAGGCATCTTCGTACGTAGTGTCGAAGAGCCAGCTCAAGGTTCCGGTCTTTGTGCGGATCAAACTCCCACAAATTGAAGGCCCGTTCTTTGGCATGGGAGAATCCGGCGGATGAGCATCACCTGGATTACGTTGACAAGCTTGAGATTCTTGTCCACCAGGTTTCGGACACAGGTTTGGAGTCCGGGCAGCTCTTCCGAATCACCCCACGTCAGGCCCATCTCTTTCCATGATGTGAGCCGTGTGGGGAAGCCTGGTCGGAATTCAGGGGCCGCCGCCCATTGAGAGTCGCGCGGCTCGGTGATGTAGAACCACCCCAATTGCCACCCCTTCACGGTCTCCACAAAGGAGCCCTCGAGCCATAGGACTTTGGCCATCTTGCCAACCATGGCACCGCCGCACTCCACTTGGCGGCCGCCCACTACCTTCGGCTTGACATTGAAGGTCTTCAGCCATAAGCCGAAGTGGGGCTGGATGCAGAGAAAGGCCTCGCACACGACGATAAACGCCGAGATGTTGAGGATGAAGTTTGGGGCCAGATCGTGAAATCCAGGCCGTAGTAGAACATGAGCCCCCGGACAAATGGGTGAAGTGGAAAACCTAGTCCGTGGAGGAAGTGGGTGAGGAACACCACCCTCTCATGGGGCCTAGGGGAGGGAATAAGCTGCCCCTTGTCGGGGAGCCGGTGCGCAATGTCGCTAGACAAGTATTCGGCCTTCCGCAGCTTTTTGACTTGTCCCTCCGTGACGGAGGAGACCATCCACTTGCCTCCCGCTCCGGACATGGCTGGAGAAGGTTGAGGAGGGATGTGCGGACTTGGGCACTGGAGCTCGAGTCTTGGAAATGGATGAGCAAAGGAGGAAGAAGGCGTGGGTTAAAAGGTGGATCCTTATCCCTTATATGGGCGGATGAAGCTATGTGTCCCCGCCACCGGTAAAACTCGCTTATCTCCCAAGCGCCGTAATCAATGGCGCGGTTGGGTTACCCACGTCTGTATTCATGGGAATCCCGGAATAAGGGGGCACGATCTCCGCTTTGGTATGACGTGCCAAGGAAACTGCCTCGCTAAACGCGCTGAGGTGGAACAGTACAAACGATTCATATAAAGGCCTGGCCGTGGTGTGATGTCACGTCGCGGAATACGTCAGCAGATCTGTGCAAAGGTTATTCTCTCTACGGTGGTATGTGGAACTTGTTTTGCAGAGCTGGACACAATCCCTGTGTTCAAAATCTTCTATGAAGTATTCGGAGGAGGAACCCGCCTTGCAATGCCGAAGACAATATGCGCGCCGGACTAAATGCGTCATTGAAGCCTGGTTCAGGGCTCTTGAGGGAGTCTTGGATTAGGGGTGTCCGGATAGCGAACTATCACCGTTGGCGGACTCTCGGACTATGAAGATACAAGATTAAAGACTTCGTCCCGTGTCCGGATGGGACTTTCCTTGGCGTGGAAGGCAAGCTTGGCGTCTGGATATGTTGATCTCCTACCGTTGTAAACCGACTCTGGTAACCCTAACCCTATCCGGTGTCTATATAAACCGAAGGGTTTTAGTCCGTGGGGATCGAACAACAATCATACCATATGCTAGCTTCTAGGGTTTAGCCTCTACGATCTCGTGGTAGATCCACTCTTGTACTACCCATGTCATCAATATTAATCAAGCAGGAGTAGGGTTTTACCTCCATCAAGAGGGCCTGAACCTGGGTAAAAACATCGTGTCCCTTGTCTCCTGTTACCATCCGCCTAGACGCACAGTTCGGGACCCCCTACCCGAGATCCGCCGGTTTTTACACCGACAGTCGCCTCCACAGCCAAGGCCGGAAGTTACCCCTCCTGACTAATCCTTGCAGGACATGAAGCGTTCTACGAGGCCTTGGCCTCGGGAGGCGAAGACCGCGACAAGTCCACCCAAGCTAAGTAAATCCTGCACGCGGGCATGCGGCACGAAAGCACAACACAGAAATAGCGGAAACAACATGATAATTAACATCAATAGTTCAGCACGCCCCCACGGGGCTCTACACTACTTGCTCTTTGCGCAGGGAAGGGAGAAAAACAAAATAGGCATGACTTGCTCGGCACCAACTCGCAGCGAAGGCTCGCACTACCTCCGAAGCTCAGTTAGACTCCACCTCGTGCTTCACCGAGGTGCGATGGTGGGCTGGCCCGCTACCTCCCTCCAGGCGGGCACGACGGCACGGGGGCTGATTACGGCCACCGCTGGAGGAGCTGTTGTCCGAAGGGGAGCCGCCGAAGGTCGACGAGCCCCGAGCGCCGCCGACCATGCGCCTGCTGTCATCTTCATCCCGATCAACGCTGGGGCTGGGTCCACGGCCGCGATCATCATCTTCGGGGCAGCACCCGGCAAGGCGACCGTCTTCTCCGAACACCCTCATGTAGAGGGTGGCATCACCGTCGAAGTTGAAGTGCAGGGTGCACCGCCGGCTCAGGCCACGCGTGCGGGCAAACGTTTGCCAGCCGCGGGTCAGGGCCACACTCCCGGTGACGGAAACCTCCAGCGAAGCCCAGGAGGCCCTGCTGCAACAACCGTCCGCAAGAAGCCAGAGGCCGCCCGGAGCGCCGGCCGGAAGTTCACCCAGAAAGAAGCGGGGAAGCTAGAGCCAGGTGTTGGTCGGCTCCACCGACCACACGACAAACTCCCGCAGCACCTCTGCCGAGTGGAAGCGCGGCCTAGGGGGTCGCGCAGTCGCGGCACGCCCCCATCGACAACCTAGCGCCCATCGCCGCACAGGGGATCGCCTCCACGACAACGGGAGGCCGCTACAGGAGTCGCATGATGCTTGCGAGGACGGCCTCGACCGCGCTTGGCCGGGGGAGAGTCAGGCCCAACCTGGCGGGCCTTCCCCTTCTCCGCGGCCGAGAACCTCTTCGACGGAGCCATGGAGAGGAAGGAGTAGTAAGGAGAGATGGCCTGGAAGGGCTTGTGTCGTTCCGTATTATAGCCGGAGGAGGCCAACCGTCGGCCTCCACGATCACAGGTAATCATGACCCGTTTCTGCGTACAGGGACTTGTGAACTCATGCAGTTGCCAAGGGATCGTGGGGAAGCGGAGACGCCCACGACCAATCAATCGCCACACGGCGCCCAAGGCCGCAGGCTGTTGGGGCCCGCGGCGCTTCGCACTTGCCCCTTCGCTTCGCCGCTAAGTCAAGCCCGGGCGCGCCTTGGGCCCGGGGGACTACTGTCGGCGTTCTGGGAATGGGGGTCCCCTGACTTGCCTGCCTGCGGCCTACGGCGTGGCTCAAGTAGGGGCCCGGCGCGGCTCAGCTTCATCAGCTCAAGCTCAAGACCCTTGCAAGGGGTCAAGCCTCGCGGGGCGGATGACAGGAACCTTCCTCAGGAGCAACCTCGTCAGGCAGGCTCACGAGGAGGCGAAGAGATCAAGGCAGGGTACCTCCCGAGGGTGCCCCATGACGCAAGCCATGACGATCGAGACTAGGCGGGCGCCAGCCGACGCGGTGTCCTCATTTCCCCTTTGGTGCAAGGGAGGCAAGCACAAGCCAAGGCGTCAGGCAAAGGTTACTGCTTCGGTGCAACAAGACCAAGACCAGCAGAGCGACATGAAGGAGGTCATCGTGGAGCCCAAGACGACGTCACCGTCAGAGCCTTTGGCAGCCGAAGACCAACTTTAGTCAGGATAAGTGTACTAGATGTTCCCCTTCAAAATGGCCAATTGTTGGCGCCCTTCCCGCTCATTATTTGGGAAGAGGCCCAGGGCCTCCCTCTATAAATAGGTCTAGCCACCACAGAGAGAAGGACGGGTTGAACCGACCAGAGAGAAAGAGAGAGAAGCGACTGGACTCACCCAAGCAGTCCATCGCACCAGCTCAAGAACAGCCCCTTGCGAGGCTGTTCTTCCTTTGTACTGTTCATCATCAGCCCTTGAGGCAATCCACCACACCACAAACTAGAGTAGGGTATTACACAACAATGGTGGCCCGAAGTAGTATAAACCTCGTGTCCCTTGCGTGTTCATCGTTCCTAGTTTAGATCCCTTGCAATCCATCGACGCGTGATCTGGTAGGGAAAGATCTCCGTGCACACCCCAGTGTTCGAACCTCAAGGGTCTGCCGGAACCCGAAATCCAAAAATCACCAAAAAGCACATGACTACAACAGATGTGCTAAAAACTGTTGACTCTGAACTTAACTGTCGAAACTGAAATTTACTTTGGAATCTGAATGTTACTGTCGAAACTGTATACAATGGTAGCAGAGAGGCACTTGACATGTAGTTTAGGGAGGGCCTGCAGTTCATCTTCAACCTGCACCCCCCTGAGCCGCCAGCCACCAAGGACCGAACCGTCGGCCCCAGCGCCGCCTCGCCGCCCCGAAACAATTCCCCACCGCTGGTCCGCCGCCGCCCCGGCCAGACCTATACGCCCCCGCCCCCATCCTGAACCCAAATATAGATAGTGGGGTACCTGTCCGGCGAGCCCCCATCCCCGCTGCGGGTGGTTCTTCCTTAACTCCGGCGAGCCCCCCACCCACTGAAAATCGACTGACCCAAAAGTCGATTCATTTGACTGAAGTGTAGAAGCAATCAGAGCAGAAAGAAAGACGAGCGAGGGGGAGAGCAGCAGCAGTAGCATGAAGCGAGGGGAGAGCAAAGAAAGAAGCAGCTGAGCGAAGAAGCGAGAGCCGGAGCAGCAGCAGCAGATCCGGCTGGTATGGACGCCGCCGCCGAAGGGGCCTTGCAATGGGGGAGAGCCGCTGTGGAGATGTCGCCCACGGCGCCGACTTCAAGGTAGCCGCTCCATGTGGGTGCGGGATGGAGCACCCTCGGCGCCGGGAGGTCGAGCTAAGGAGAAGGTGCGATGCGATGAGTGTACAACCTCTTTGGTGGCGCCGAGTAGGCCTTGGCTTCGTCCGAGGAGTCGGTGAGGATGCTGTGATTCCGGTGGAGCAGGTTAAGGCGGCGCTGTGGGGATGGAGCAGCCGCGATAGACGAGGCGATCATCGAAGCAGCTCCTTGGAGGTGGAGGACGGGGCAGCTGAACCGGTGGGACGACGAGATGGACGACCGATCCTCATCCGGGGAGGTGGACGAGGGACGTCGAGCTGTTGCGGTGGACGACGTCGTCGGGGAAGAGACTCCGGCTGGGCAGCGGTGAGGTGGCGGACGGAGGAGGGTGGGGTTTCGCGGCTGGAGCGGAGAGGTTATGGCGGCCTGGGATTTAGAATGGAAAAAAAGGAGGCGATGGGAGGGGGTGAACTATGACTTAGGGACGCGCTTGTCCAAAATGTAGGGTGTGTTACAAAAGTACCCCCCACCAATTTGAACTAGCGGCCCTTTCGGCTCAGGGTTAGAAGGGGGATTTCGTGTGTCGGGACTTGGCAGCTGGAGGGAGTTTTCGCGCGCGTTGTAATTTCGGGATAGCAAGGCGCCGGTTGTGAAGGCGCCAGTTTTGGGAGCACGATATCTGAATTTTCAGGATATAACAACGCTCGGGTTGAATTTTAGGGACAAGCCTAACGTGTAATATTGTACTTGTACGTACCAAATCAATTCGCACTTCCCTCAAACAAAAGGAAAACGAAAAAATAAAACTATTCACACCACTCAAAGAGAGAGTCTTGCCCCGTTTTACTATAAAAATGCTATTCAAAACTACCCCCTCCTTCCATCTATATAGGGCCTAATGCATTTTTCGATGATAACTTTGACCAAATATTAGAGCAATAAAATATGACATGCAACTTACACAAAGCACACCGTTAAATTCGTTCGTGAAAGGTTCTTTCAATGATATAATTTTCACATTGTGCATGTCATGTACTATTAATCTTGTCAATAGTCAAAGGCGGTCTTAAAAAACACATTACGCCCTATATAGATGGAAGGAGGGAGTATGAATCCATGTTATGTCCAATTAAATTTTTTCACTAGCTATATAATGCATGTAACCTACTCATACCAACATTTTAGTGCATTCCAAATTTCTATACTACCGCTGCAATTCGAACTAAATTTGAATTCGTTTCTCTATTTCAATAAGAATCTACAATCATGATTGTTGCCAACTATAACCATCATTCGTGTATTACTTTAATAACACACCACATGATTAATATAGATATAGATATGAACTATGTGTACTACATGAACTCGAATTCTATTTTTTGAATACACTTGAAGTTGATTCCAAATAATAGTACATTTGATGTACTAACTATATATTCACAATCTAAACCATGTTCCATACGTGTACACCGTGTTTATCACACATAGTATAGTGCCCCGCCCCCTACATTATGACAAGTATTTAGACCTGAGCTGCAAAAGCCACAAATTAGCCCAAATTATGATCAATGTTGTATATATTATATGTAGTACTAGCAAGATGCCCATGCGTTCCATAGAACATCAACATGATCAAGGGGAGGCCTAATTTGCAAATATGGAGAAGGGTGTGGTGGGTATCTTTTTTCAAAATTGTCATAGTTTCCTTCCTATCCGTCAGATATAAATCGGACGGCCTATATTGCAGGATGGCAGGCACAACATCATCAACAACTCCGTTTTTTATAAGAGTAGAGATAAAATATATTATATGTATTATAACATGTTCATAACCACACCATGTGTATCATCGTTATATATATTCACACATGCGTCGGTTTAAACACTATGATAAATTCTTCAAATATCCGAATTCGCTTTTTATAATGAAGTATGATTTCTATTCGTCTTCTACACCCACACAATCCTATTATCTTTGTAGCTAGCTAGCGCTAACTTTCTCTCATGCATGCACACGCCCGCATCCCTCTCACCCTCCCTCGGCATTCTCTAGCTCCATCGCGCAAATTCTTCTTTTCACTTTAGGTCGTTCACCCATGGTGTGTGTAGGGCCCCCCACCTCCTTCTTTACGGCACACATTGATCAATATGCCTCTCTAGCCAGGTGTGCCTAGCACAAACACAAGCTTCCTCTCTTCTCTTATCACCGTCCATGCCTCACTCCCACCACTCTTTTCATCGATCTCGCATCGCACACACTCCTTCCCCTCGATATAGTATGACTCTCGCACCACCTCCTAGATGCATCCCTCTCTCTCTATCCTTCTACCCGTGCCTCATTTGCTTCTAACACACACATGCATGTATACCGATCGATCTCCCAACATATACCTAGGTCGACTTTAACTATTCCCCCCCCCCATCGCCCCATCGATCGATGTACCTCACAAGTTATGTCTATCCTTTCTCTAACAAAGGACGATTGATCTTCCTATGTAGTTATGTCTGCTTACCACAGCCATATCGTCCCCCCTCATCATTCGTGCATGCCTCCTGACCCGTCTCTCACACGCACGCGTACGCAGGCAGCCATCCCCTCTCTTATTGATATTGCAGGCGTGCCCTCCGGTTGTCTAGCAAGCCTATCCCACCATTTGTTAGAAGCAACTCCACTACCACCCCCTCCAACACTCTAGCTCTTTCTCTCTCCCAACCTTATTCCTCTCCTACACATATGCATGGATGCCGATCGATCTCCCTTAATACATGAGGTAGATCAATCTCCCTTAATACATGAGGTAGGCCTCTCTCCTCCTCCACACATATACCAGCCATTGTACCTCTGTAGTTAATTAGGCCTCCCTCCCCCCCACCACACCCCGATAGTCGAGCGCTGTAGGTGGGTATCCATGCCACAGAGACAAGCTGCACCTGTCCCCTCTCTCGTTCTAGTAGGCCAGCCAATCTATAACTTTGACGTGGGCACACACAAATTCGATGGCACTCTTTATCGACCATGCGCGCACACACACACACACACATCATCCCCCTCTTCGATTCTATGGACACCTCAAGTCGATGATACCTCCACTCTCTTCTCGTGGATCGCCCCCTCTATATATATGATATATCCAGGACTATATTTCACACACATTGCATATGTCACATTTTTTATTGACCCCCCCCCCCCCCCCAAAAAAAACTCTCACGAACCCACACACTATATCTCTCTATGTTTGTATCTCTCTCACACAACCTCACGTAGGTGGTGTACATATACAAGAAAAGAATAGGTGCACCGTGTACGTACTCACGCTTCGTGCCCAGCCACACCCGCACGGGTACACGGTGGAGCTCATTTCTGTATGAAATGGCAGCCCACGTGCTAATTTGAATGTGTGTAGCGGTTGTTTACCTACGGAGGTCGTGTATCACGCGTGCACGAAATAAAGTTTGACTTGATGCATTGGCACGTTATTTTTAAATAAAGTTATATCGCTCAATGGCACGTACACAGAATATAAAACGATTTTTATGGAGAAAAAGGTAGTCCGCTCCACTATATACTAGAGCCTCCCTGCCTGGTTTGTCTCTCTTCAGAGTATCTCACACAAGGCTGCGGTGGACTCTCTCTCTCTCTCTCACCATTGGTCACTGATCCGGCCGCATCCTGTCCGCCAGCGGAAAGGGAGGACGTGCATCGTTTCTCCATTCGATGGCGCCGAGGCAGCACGTCCTGATCTGCGGTACACGCCGTTCTCTCTGACCAATCTCTGGCGTGGTAGGGCCTACACCACCTGCTCGCTGCCGCAGTATGGGCAGATTCCGCCTGCCGCCGCTCACCTAGTTACATCCCGACGACCTCCAGGTATCCCCTCCGGCCTTGCTCCACTGCCCATCTTCCCACGTCGCCATATGGATCTTCCATAGTTCTTCGCACAAAACGTAGCTCGTCCGGCGTACTTTCCATATTGCAATATTGTCCTCACATAGTTTTAGACAAACACAACCGTGTTGTTATCTTCCCTTAGGACAAGGAATATGCTTATTTTTTGTTGTTGCAACTGTCATCAACAATATTTGTCTTTTTACAAATTTCAAATGGGCATATTTTAGAGTGTAGATTCACTCATTATGCTTCATATGTGTACTCCCTCCGTTCCTAAATATTTGTCTTTCTAGAGATTTCAACAAGTGAGTACATACGGAGCAAAATGAGTGAATCTACACTCTAAAATATGTCTATATACATCCGTATGTAGTAGTCCATTTGAATCTCTAAAAAGACAAATATTTGAGTAGTCACTCATTGAAATCTCTAGAAACACAAATACTCCGGAGTATATTTAAGAACTGAGGGGGTAGTGCACAGCCGGATGGGAGACTCAAACCGGTCGTTGTGCCGCATTAATAGTGAGTAATGAGCAGTCAAATCATAAGCCCCACCTTTCCCACTATAAGTTCCTCGGAAGAAGCAACCATCAATACACTCTTCTTTGAATCCGCTCATACTACTCCATCCGTCAAAGTTTATAGAGCGCGCTTCAGAAAAAGAGAAAATCTCTGGGACCAAGGCGACTAGCGATCGGCCTAAAAAATAGCATTGGTAGTTATAGCATGGCGTATATTACTAGAGGAAATAATGCTTACACACATGCATGCAGTGCTTCCACCCCGGGTACACACATGCATGCACTTACTCCACTCCGTAGTACTACATCGAGAGAAAATTGCGGTTACCATGCCCTAATTAATTGAGCATTAAACCAAATCGTCTAAAGTCTCTCTGGTGGTGGAAATGCATTGAGAGAAATGCATCATAATGAAGCACGCATACATAAACCTGTGACGGAGGGAGGAGTAGTATGAAGGTGCAAAACCAAGTATGCGTATGGCCAGTCGGTCAACGCACCTCCTCTTGGCATATCACTGACATGTGGGACCGGAGTGTGAGCAAACCGATCTGAATTGACGGCAAAATGGCCAACCCGTTGTTGCTTGAGAGAGACAAGGAGCGAGAACACACAGACAGGCTCGCACGGAAGCCAAGATATATCCGAGCATGGTTGATCGGTATCATCATTACATGTTGGGCTGCCGTTTTCCGCCCTTCTCCGGAATAAATGTGTACTTTATCACAGATTAAAAAAATAAGAGTACAGAGGCTCCACCATCAGTTCTAGTAGTAGTACTACTTGTACTACTAAACCTTGCGCTTGGCTCTTCGCCTCTTCATGAAGTCAAACAATAATGGTACTCCGCATGTTCGTTACTACAGTGTATGCCTCTGGCAATCTGACACCGAATGAACTGATGCATGTCTATCCCCTGGGCAAGGGTATGTTGCATTAGTCAAAAGGCGTAAGCGAGCTTCACCTTGTCCTGCAAGCTTCTCCTCATTCTGCGAGTTGACAGGACACACCAACAAGTAGTGCTAGTCCATACTCCCTCCTTTCTGGTTAATATGGCTTAATCTTTTTTGCGGGTAAATGAGAGAGCTTTATTCATATATAAGCATTCGTAGGACGATCAACCAAGACACTGGTCACTAGGAAGCAAGGTACCCTGCAAAAAAAGAAGTAGGAAGCGAGGTGTTTCATCAAGCCAGCTCTCGGCCACATTCTAAGTGCAGCAAGCAGTTAAGACAAAGATGCGCAAGGTTTGCTGACCTGTTTACATGCTGAATAACAAAAAGAGGAAATATTACCGAGCACTCCTATTTGTAATAGGATATGAGCCAGAATTAAGCGAGAATTGTGGCGAGTGTTCCATGCAATCAACTTCCATTATCACATGCGAGAACCCTCGAAGAGAACCAAATGTGTTGAAGATTGCTTTATCACATTTTAAAAATATAATAAGAGTGCAGATGCTCCTCCATCCGGTTCCTAGTACTAGTATAGTAGTACATTCGTCTATGGACTATAGTAGTAGTACTAGTACTAGTAAACTTTGCGCTTGGATGTTCGCCTCTTCGGGAAGTGCAACAATAATAGTACTAGTATAGTGTATGCTTCTGGCAATCTGACACCGAATTAACTGTTGCATGTCCATCGCCTGAGCGAAGGACAGCTTGCATTAGTCAAAAGTTTATCCTTGTCCTGTGAGCCACCGCGCGCAAGCTTCTCCCGTCCAGCAAGCTTCTCCTTGTTCGGCAAGTTGACGAGACACATCAAAGTAATGCTAGTCCATACTGCCTCCTCTCCGGTTAATATGGCTTAATTTCAAATGAGATAAATACACTGTCTGTCACTGTATATTTGTAAAAATACGATCAGTGGACTTAATAATAAGCTCATTGCGCTCAATATATACATTTTCTGGTGTTTATACGGTCACTAGCTCATCTTGGCTGAGTATGTGTGTGCATGGACGTGTAGGTTGATCACTTGAGCGTGACAGTGTGTGTTCCACCGTGTGCTAGGACATGCATGCATTATGGCGTCGCGCGCGTTTTTGCGTCCATGTGTACGTGTGACTGTTGCATACACGTAGGGGGAGTACGTGTAGGGGCCACTAAAGGAGAAGTCAAATCACACAGTAGTTTAGTCGGAAGAAGTAACCATCATTTCACTCTTCAGTGACACGTACGCAATATAAAATGGTTGATATGGAGAGAAAAAGAAAACCACTATATATACACTAGCAAGAGCCTAAGCTACAAGCCTGCCTGCCTGGGTTGCTCTCTTCACAAGCATAGAATGACGGTGGCCACACCGCTGGTCACATATCCGCCTGATCCCGCAGCTGGGGTAGGGGAACAATGTTCTGCGTAGACGCGGTCGACATCGGCGAGGGAGAAAATCCACAGTCGGTGCGTCCCAATCGGGGGTCACCGCGGTATGGGCCGATGCTGCGTTCCAACCGCCCTTCTAGCTACAGCCCGACGTCCGTTTCAAAAATATTAGTGCATGTCAACAAAAATTATACTAGTATCGTTGTTCCGTTTCGAAAAAAAGTATATAAGCTGTTACTTCTTACACAAAGGATCTTTATATCCAACAGACACAAAATATCCATTCGACTGTTTGAAATTACTTTCACTGTTGATCTGATGTCGAGGTAATTGTTGCATTGCCACCAAAACCCACCGTCTCTTAAGCTAAAGTAGACCAGCTAACCCCTATATTAGCATATTACTAAGATAAACAGAAGGCACTATAGAATCATTTAGGACGTGAGTTTGTCAATCTGAATGTGGAGGGACACCAGCTTAGCCCCGGCCAGCAGCTTGGGCGGAACTGTGAAGAAGGTCAGCTCCTGCACAGCGACGTAGCCGGGATCCATGCTGCTTGTCACCTCCATTTCCACGTTGACGGCATCGATCCTGCCTTTGGGCTCCCCCGGCGGGCCGTTCGCCCATAGCTTGGCCACATAGTGCGGCAGTGGGGATGCCCCCGCTCTGATGCAGACGACCAACACGACGATAGGCGCGCCGATGTTGAGCACGCCGCCGACTAAGAAAAACGCGCGGCCGTCCTCCTCCGCGAACAGCAAGAGCCGTGGCTCCGACAGTGGCACTTGCAGCTGGAGCGCCTTGCCGTACTAGATCCTGTGCACGGGCATGGGATGCATGGTGCTGATGTGGTGGGAGAGCACCGGCGGCGGGCCTTCATAGCCGCAGACGGGCACAAGGCAATTGCAGCGCGCGAGCGGACACGCGTTTTGGTGATCAGCGAGCTTGTGGTAAGTGACGTAGAGCCCACAGCCTTCATGCGGGCACTCCACCCTCACCGAGGAGAGGACGGCGTCCACCGCCGTGTTCCGCACGTCGAAGCCACCGCCGCGCTCGCACTTCTGGCACTGCCGCTGGTTCCCGGGGCGCTCGACGCGGCAGTCCACGCAAGCCAGGTGCCCTCCCTTGCAGTGCACAAATCAATCAAACAACACATCAATCAAGAAACCTTCACCTTGCTCGATCAGCTGAACGGACGAGGTGTATTTGAACCTGCTTCAAGGGGCGGAGGCACAAGGGGTAGTGGAGCAAGGTGAGGTCCATCGAGACCATAGAGAGCTCCATCATCAGGACATGTTCCGTCTGCATGATCTCGCCCTCCTCGTGCACAACCATCTCTCCCTTTATTAGGGTCGGGGCATTACAAAGCTTTACCGTCACATATTCATACCACTTCAAGGTGCATTAAATCAACACATGCAAGTACCAAAAGGAGAGTCACGGCATGCATGCATGCGTTGTAATTAATGCATCGGTAGCATAAATTATTGAAATATATCGAGTGTAGTGCTTTGATGTGTCGCGTCAACTCGCATAAGACCGAGAATTTTGATTACTAAACGCCCTCTCTCCTTCTTTTTGCCTTTGGCTGCTTGACAGGTGGGCCACCGACCTGTTGGGCCCACCTGTCATGGATGCAAAGGCAGGAGCAGTAAGTCAATGAAGTTGCGTCCCTCCCTCGCCCATAAGCGTGGTGGCTGGCAGGACTAGGAGAAGCTTTCGTTCTCTACACGCTCTCCCTCCTGTACGCGGTGGACATGCAGCAGTTCAATCGGTGTCAGATGGCCACAAGCATATTGTAGTACTCCTCCACTATAGTAGTACTCCATCACTGGACCTGTTTGGATCCCAGAGTTAGAGTTAATTTGGGTTAGTTTGGACTCAACTAACCCAAAAATATCCAAACAGGAGGGTTAGTTTGGGTTAGATGCATCTAACCCATCAAAAAAACTAACCCACCCAAGAGGTGCTTATTTGGGTTAGTTCTCCTCGAGACCATTAAAGAACATGTTTTCTCTCGCTCTTCCCGCATCAGATCCCTGCCCACTTCCTCGAAGCTCTCGTCCTCTCTCTCTCTCTCTCTCCCTCTCACACCGTTCGTGGAGGCGCCTCGCCGTATCTGCAATCCCGTCCGCCGCCGGTAAGCAGCCCCGCCCTATCCTCCCGTTCCAACCCCCTCGTCTCCCTGCGGCCCGTCCGCCCGTCGGTAAGCAGTCGCGGCTCCTTGCGCGGCCTGTCCCTGTTGGCGTCGGCCAGCGCGGTTCCTTGCGTAGGGACGGCGGATTCGGCCGGCGAGCTGGGCGATAAGCCAGCGCCGCTCCTTGCCAGGCGCGTCCCCGTCTGCGGTCAGTGCAGCTCCTTGCCGGGCGCGTCCCCGTCTGCGGCCTGCGCAACTCTCGGCCAGGGCTCGCCCAAAGTAGCCAATTGATTGAGAAAGAACATTTATTGTCAATCTAACCATGTCATCCAAACACATCTTTGGTTAGAGTTAGTTCAGGGTTAGTTCAGGGTTAGAATCTAACTCTAACCTCTAACCGAGTTAGAGTATCCAAACAGGGCCATTGGCCCTGTTTGAATCCACGGGTTAGAGTTAGTTTGGGTTAGTTTGGACTCAACTAACCCAAAAATATCCAAACAGGAGGGTTAGTTTGGGTTAGATGCATCTAACTCATTCAAAAAAATCTAACCCACCCAAGAGGTGCTTATTTGGATTAGTTCTTCTCAGGACCACTAAAAAACACCTTTTTCTTTTGCTCTTCCCGAGGCAGATCCCTCCTCACTTCCTCAAAGCTTCTTGTCCTCTCCCTCCCTCCCTCTCGCACCGCCTGTGAAGGCGTCGCGCCGTATGCGCGCTCCATCTAACCCTGCTATCCAAACACCTTTTTTGTCAGAGTTAGTTCAGGGTTAGAATCTAACTCTAACCTCTAACTGAGTTAGAGTATCCAAATAGGGCCATTGTTTGACTTCCCGAAGAGGCGAAGAGCCAAGCGCAGCCCGGACGCTCGTGTGGCATTTTCATGTGTAGAGTAGTCTAGGATAGCGTGTACCGTGCCTGTAATCTTAAAATCGTTGGGGTCGGCTCCATGCTATATTGTTTTTATTAAAATAATCTTCTGGCCCTACCTGTCATCCTGGTGATTCTAGTTTGCACGCTCATCTGGTCAAGACAGGAATATATATTTTAATTTGTGGTGGGGTAAATGTTAGAGGTTGAGTATTGTACACTGCGGGTCTTTCAGCCAAGTTTAGAGGCAACCATGTGGGGCCAGTGCTATGATGTGTTGCGCCGACTCGTACAACGAGGAGAAGCTTGATTTTACTACTACACGCCTTCTCCCTCGCCCATGCACGCGGTGGCTCGCAGATGAGGACAGGCTTTTGCTTATAGTACTACAACAAGCTATCCCTCCCGCTCGCGGTGGATGGACATGCAGCACTGGATTCGATACTGTAGAAGCAGTAGTAGTAACATCATTGTTCGTCTTCTCAAAGAGGCGAAGAGCCAAGTGCAACCCAAACGTGGCAGTTGCGAACCTTGGCGCACGCATATAGCCAGGCTCTTGCATGAGTCAAAATTGCTATGTGAGCCCACTATTGTAGTACTCCCTCCGTCCGGAAATACTTGTCATCAAAATGAATAAAAGGGGATCTATCTAGATGTATATTAGTTCTAGATACATCTTTTTTGTCCATTTTGATGACAAGTATTTTTGGATGGAGGGAGTACTTGCTAGTATAGACCTGTAAACCAGAAAGGAGTTTTTGCCTTTCTACATATTTCAACAAGTGACTAGACTACACCGAGACGGAGTACATATGGAGAAAAATGAGTGAATCTACACCGTAAATAAATACGTAGTTCTCTCGTTTTCCTCTCGGCCTTGGTCGTGGTGCACAATATTGAGTATACTAGTACTATCATCATGAAATTTACGAAGTCACCATAGGCACCTCGTCGTCGACGGGAACGTCTCTTGACACGCGATAGATGCGAGCGACAGTCGCCTCCATAGGTGCTTGAATGCCAAGGAGGGAGAGGGTAGCGGTTCCCGAGACGTTGAACGGTCAATGATGCATCCTCAAATTACTCTACATGCAAAGGGAATTTATTGGAGAAGCAGAATAGAGCCAGCATGATGTGAATGCAATAGAGTTTGGATTCTCATATAAAGGCGCCCCACCACTCCAATCCGTCTACTCCTTAGTCTCTGCGCAACACTGCTCACTCCAATTCAAGACCAAGTGACCAGAAGCCAGAAGCACCTATGGAGGCGATGGTCGCGAGTGGCAGTCGGCTGTGCCAAATCATCCAAGGTGCCAGCCTGCGGCCCCGCACCGCGTAGCGTTTCCAGACGGTGCTAGCGGCCGCCGGCGTCGTAGCCCTCGCCGACGCCGGCTTCGCCTCTTGCATGGACGACATGATGGTCAACCCCATCTGCAAGTTCGCCGCCGTCAAGAAGCGTGTAGCGAAAGCTCCTACTAGTCCTGCCAGCCACCACGCTCATGCGCGAGGGAGGGATGCAGCTTCATTGACTTACTGCTCCTGCCTTTGCGTCTATGACAGGTGGGCCCAACAGGTGGTTGGCCCACTTGCCATGCAGCCAAAGGCAGGTGCAGTTAAGGCACCGGAGCTCAGTCCGCGAGGGAGAGGGCATTGTAGTAATCAAAATTCTCGGTCTTGTATGAGTTGATGCAACACATCAAAGCACTAAGTCTTTTTAGACAATTCAAATGGACTACTACATACGGATATACGTAGACATATTTTGCTTTGTATGTAGTCACTTGTTGCAATCTCTAAAAAAAATATTTGGAAACAGAGGGAGTACAACGCATGCATGCATGCCGTGACTTCCCTTTTGATACTTCCATGGGTTGATTTGATGCACCTTGGCAAATTTTGACTATAAATTTAACTAACCAAATTTTCATGCATGTCACAAAAAATTACGGGGCTGTTTGCATTGTGACTATATTTGTCTTATGTTGCCACATTATTTTTCCCACACTTGCCACACATGCCTAACTTGAGTTTGTCAAATTGTTAGACACACTTTGGCTTTCCTAAGGGAATCTTCCACACTATTTGTGTCTATTACATGTGGGGTTCACTGCTAATAAAAAAATCTTGTCTTAGGTGTGGCTAATAAAAAAGACTTATATTTAGGAACGGAGGGAGTAGAAAATATAAATAATAATGCATGTTGGGGCAACCCACGTTTCCGATAATTTTAGCCGTGGGCTTGTTCACAATTTTTACGAGGGGGTGGTTGTTCATTTAATGGAGGGACTTGTACCAGACTTGAACAATATAAAGTGCGACCTGGCACACCGTAACACCACTTGGAACAAGCGGGTAGCTATCTCAAAAAACAATCAATAACTAAAAAAACGGCGACCTACCACGTAGTACACAATTTTAAACGATTGTTTTGATGGCGTGAAAAAGGAAAACTACCCCACTACGTATATATAGGCCGGAGCCTCCGCGCTTGCTTGCTAGGGTGGCTCTATTCACACACTCTCATCAGCTCCTGATCTAAAGCATATCGGTGTGGTAACACTGTCTTTCTCCCTCCAAAAACAACATCTTTCTATCCTCACCACTGCAGATTCTGAGATCCGGACGTATCCCCCTCCGCCGGTGAAGGGGAGGAGGGGCAGCATTTAGGCCGTCGTCGACAGCGAGGGAGGAGACCCACTGCCAGCCGCACCGTTATCTCTGGCCGAGCGCCGGCGCGGGAGGTCCTCCGATCCCTTTGTCGTTGCCCTAGTGTGGGCGGATCCGGCCTCCCGCCGCCCACCTATCCACATCCAGACGACCTTCAGGTATATCTTCCTTCGAAACCGCCTTAGCTCTACTTCTCCAGCTCGCTACGTCGCTGCATGTGCATCATTTTCTACCTCTCAGCCCCTCTCGATCGGATGGTCCAACATCACCTATTTTTCTTCTTCTATTGTTAGAGGTAAAGCTACTTGATACGTGTCCAACGTATCTATAATTTTTGATTGCTCCATGCTACTTTATCTACTGTTTTGGACTATATTGGGCTTTATTTTCCACCTTTATATTATTCTTGGGACTAACCTATTAACCAGAGGCCCATCTAAGATTTGTTGTTTTATGCCTATTTTAGTGTTTGGAGGAAAAGGAATATCATACGGAGTCAAAACGGAACGAAATCAACTGGAGAAGTTATTTTTGGAAGGAAAGCAACCCAGGGAACTTGGAGTGCACGTCAGGGGAGATACGGGCTGCCCACGAGGGTGGGGGGCGCGCCCACCCCCCCCGGGCGCGCCACCTGCCTCGTGGGGCCCTTGTAGCTCCACCGACGTACCCCCTGCACCCATATATAGCTACGTATCGTAAAACTTCCAGAACAGAGATTAGATCGGGAGTTCCGCCGCCGCAAAACCTCCAGAGCCACCAAAAACCAATCGGGACCCTATTAGGCACCTGCCGAGGGGGAACCTCACCGTGGCCATCTTCATCATCCCGACGCTCTCCATGACGAGGAGGGAGAGGGTATGTACCAGTAGCTATGTGTTTGATCTCTCTCTCTCTCTCTCTCTCTCTCTCTCTCTCGTGTTCTTGATTTGGCACGATCTTGATGTATCGCGAGCTTTGCTATTATAGTTGGATCTTATGTGTCTTCTCCCCCTCTACTCTCTTGTAATGGATTGAGTTTCCCCTTTGAAGTTATGTTATCGGATTGAGTCTTTAAAGATTTGAGAACACTTGATGTATGTCTTGCGTGGGATAACCGTGGTGACAATGGGTTATTCTATTGATCCACTTGATGTATGTTTTGGTGATCAACTTGCGGGTTTCGTGACATTGGGAACCTATGCATAGGGGTTGGCACACGTTTTCGTCGTGATTCTCCGGTAGAAACTTTGGGGCACTCTTTGAGGTTCTATGTGTTGGTTTGAATAGATGAATTGAGATTGTGTGATGCATATCGTATAATCATGCCCACGGATACTTGAGGTGACATTGGAGTATCTAGGTGACATTAGGGTTTTGGTTGATTTAAGGTGTTATTCTAGTACGAACTCTAGGGCTGTTTGTGACACTTATAGGAATAGCCCAACGGATTGATTGGAAAGAATAACTTTGATGTGGTTTTGTACCCTACCATAATCTCTTCGTTTGTTCTCCGCTATTAGTGACTTTGGAGTGATTCTTTGTTGCATGTTGAGGGATAGTTATGTGATCCAATTATGTTATTATTGTTGAGAGAACTTGCACTAGTGAAAGTATGAACCCTAGGCCTTGTTTCCTAGCATTGCAATACCGTTTACGCTCACTTTTATCACTTGCTACCTTGCTGTTTTTATATTTTCAATTTTCAAAAACCTATATCTACCATCCATATTGCACTTGTATCACCATCTCTTCGCCGAACTAGTGCACCTATACAATTTACCATTGTAACGGGTGTGTTGGGGACACAAGAGACTCTTTGTTATTTGGTTGCAGGGTTATTTGAGAGAGACCATCTTCATCCTACGCCTCCCACGGATTGATAAACATTAGGTCATCCACTTGAGGGGAATTTGCTACTGTCCTACAAACCTGTGCACTTGCAGGCCCAACAACGTCTACAAGAAGAAGGTTGCATAGTAGACATCACTAATTCATGGAGTCGAATCTTGTACTTGGTTCAAACTGGAAGGAAAAGGGGGTGAAAGTAGTACAGATTGGTCATCCAACCGGTCTCTTGGTCGAAAAGGGAAATATAGGGGTAACGCTGTACACAGTGGTATGACCAGGACTAGATTTGATATCCACACATAGGAGTAGGTGGCTGGAGTGAACAAAAATGGGACCAACCCAGATATGTTTCTTGGATGTTTGTTTCTCGGGGCAACAAACTATGAATCGCCACTTTATGCCCCTGTTTAGGTACATGGTGCTGCACTGCTGGTGCACCCACTGTCACATGCCCTTATACAAAATATTTAGCTGTTCTTAATCTAATGCCCCTGGTAAAAATGAAGCCATGCCACTGTTATGAGCCATGAAAAGTTTAGCCAAATGTTTTTGCCTGTAATTGTTTGAGACTCTGACTGTTTCCTCTGTAGCTTTTTGTGCAAACAGGGATATCCATTTCACACAGTTCTTTGTTGTGACCTTTGGTGCCTTTGCACAAAACTCTTCTTAAAAGAAGTGACTTTTGTGTTGTTTAACTCGAATGTCAGAATGGAACAGTTGGTTCATTTCGGTGGAACTGCACAAAGGGAGATCTGTGTTCCAATCCTCATCATCCATAGTGGCACCATAACCTTCCTTCAGGTAAGAATGATATTTAATGCATGTGTTCATCTCTATTTTGCATTGCCATGAGAAAATAATGCTATTTTTACTAGTACACTTGTACTCCCTCAACGACAAAACCAATTCTGAAATAGAAGGCCAATCATGTACTTGGTTTCACCAAGTGGTGAGGAGAATGAGAAAGCGAGCATGAAGAGGAGGAAGAAGAAGAGTAAGCGATGCCAAGGCGATCTTCTTTGAAGCCAGAGGCCTCGGTCGAGGCCATTCAAGGACTCGACAGCGACTACCTTACATGTGAGACCATCCTCCGAGGAGCCCTTCCATACATTTGTCTCACTTAATTAATTAGGAGTACTTAAGTACCACTAATTTATTGCTGCCAAATTTCCTATCGGAGTTAAACAAATCTTTAGTAGCGCCCTATGCTGAATCATGTACGTGTGTATGTTTGTCTATGGAGGTGAATCATGTGGTGGAGTCGGGAGGGAGTGCTAACTTTACCCATTAAGATAATGAGGGTGCTTCTATTTGTTAGTGTATGTTTCATCAACTATTCCCACTATTACAGTAATCTCACTCTCTCAATATATGTGCCAACAGGGATGCTCGATTTTGGTGGAACTGCACAAAAACTTTGGGTGCTTCATTGCCTCGACAGCTTCCTTCCTTTCATTTAGTCGCTAATCTCGGCTTGCATTCTTCCTTTGCTGTCAGTCGCTTGGCTTATCTCGGCTTCCAGTTAAAGGAAATAGTAATTGATATGCTACCTCACACAGGTTGGTACTGGTCTTTATCCTGATTATTGTGCTTGTCATATGTATTAGTAGTTTGGTATTGTGCTACTATTTGCCGATTTCATAAAGGAGTAACTTGGAGCCTGAACTCGCAGGCAAATCATTACATCGGGTAATTTCAGTAGAACTGCACAAAAAGATCAGACGGACAGGTACTTATGCTGCTGCTATGTACTCCAAAGTTCACTCAGACAAGCATCGATGTTGACAAGAAGAAGTGCCTATATTCATTCGAGTATCAACCGACGTCAACCAATTGTCAAACTCCAAGTATTAGGCGAGTGAATGCCAAAAATATTGCTTGGCGCATAGCCTAGAAAAACGTAGTCCAGTCTTTGGTCCCAACTTGTGCCTTTTGGTTATCATCACATATGGTAGCGAACTGTATGGCATGGAGTCTAAAGATTCCAGACAAGTTGGTTGACGCCAGATATTCATCGGCACTTAATCACCTGCACACCGTGGATGCTCCATTTCAGTTGAACTGCACACAAAAAATTGGGTGGTTCATTTTCTCAACCACCTCCTTTCTCATCTGCAATGTAGAATTTTGGTGAGATACAGGACCAAGATGAGCCAGTAAACTAGTTGGATGAAATTAGTGGCCAAGTTGCTCAAACCTCCCTCGGCACGAGGCCACTATTTGAGGATAAACCTACAAGCAAAGTTCAAATTGTCTGTGCTGCCTCTTATGTACTCTAAAGTTTACTCGTACAAGCATTAATTTAGCAAGAAGTACCTCCGACTGATCACCATTTACCAGTCTGCAATATAGAATTTTGGCGAGCTACAGGACCAAGATGAGCCAGTAAACTAGTTGGATGAAAGTAGTGGCCAAGTTGCTCAAACCTCCCTCGGCACGAGACCACTATTTGAGATAAACCTACAAGCAAAGTTCAGGTTGTCTATGCTGCCTCTCATGTACTCAAAAGTTTACTCGTACAAGCATTAGTTTTAGCAAGAAGTACCTCTGAATAAACACCATTTACCAGTTTGTACCCTAGGTAATTAAAGTTCGTCCATGGATCGTATTGGTTGTGATCTCAATCATTTGGATGCATAAACATACTGAACATGTGTATATCTGAATCTTTTTGTGAATTATCTATGAATATTGTTGTGTGATCTATCAATCATTTGGATCCATAGACATCCGAACTTCTGTATGTATGAATCTTTTGAGTTGTTGATAGTGAATGTTGGCTATGAATATGAACGTGTCCTGTGAACCTGAGTTTGATCTGAATGTTTACCTTTTACATTGTGCTTGTGTGTGAACTTGTTAGTATGCCTCTTGTGGGGTATGTGACGTGTGGGTGTCAACGGCACACCTTCTTCTCGAGAAGAATTGCACCTGCTTTGTTAGGGTCATAGCGGTGCATCAACTCTTTTTAATCTTTTTGCTACATCTTGCCCCTCCCCGCTCAACCCCTGCCATAATGTTTTCGGCCTCAAAACAAACATAGTACTGCGTTGTTTTTGGGGCTTGATGAAAAATCGAGTGCTGGTTTCTGTAGGTTGGCCCAACCAGTAAATGGGCTACTGGTCCACCATGGACTGGGAGGCTAAAATACAAGTTGTATGGTGCAGAGGCAAGTAAAAAAACGCCATCGAGAGTCATCCACTGAAGAAAAAAATCGCTCCTGATGTGCTTCTTCTATCGTGCCGCCGGCCCCCTATATAATCCAGTTCGCTCGAGGATCTGGTATCATTTTTTTCCAGAGGGCAAACAAGTATCATCTAGGCCTAGGTTTTGTATTTTAACATGCGTAGCCCATGACATACGGTGACAGTGGTTTCAACTTATTTTTTGAGGTCCATACCGGCCTATGGGCTTTTTCTTAAAGATTGGCAGCCCAATGTATTTTTTTAACCACATTATATATATTTATATTATTACTATTACCATATATTTTATAGATACATATATATACATTATAAAAACATCCCACGTGTTATTAACTTATAAAAGTAAATGTTTAACAGAAGTTGGCAAGGAAAATCCTGGTTGTTTTTGACTCACAGGCAAGGAAAATCCTGGTGATTGCATACAAAAGCTTGCGAAGATTTTAAGGACCAACATAGTAATAACACGCTCATTTTTATTTTGAGCAATAACTCGCTAATTTGTTAATTATGTATATAAAAAATGTGCCTCTCCGGTTTATTTTTGATATTAATTGCTCCTTCTAACATAACATTATATATATAACGAGCCCAGCTAATTCGTGTATTTGAAGGAAGTGCAAATGGGCTGGGATTTACTAGATAATATAAATGGGCCGCATTGACGTTAAAATTATTTGTTCACCCAGCCCAGCAAATGGACTGTACATTCTAGAAAACATGGGTTAAATATATGCCACATTTTTGCAGGCTGACATGTGGGCCAATAGGTCGAAGCCTACGCAGGGCGTTGTCAACTTGGTCGGCATGCACCTTCAATCTCTCGTCTTGTTCCTCCAGCATCGCCGGGACCACCTGGTCCGACCTCCGGTGGCTAGCAGCTCTGCTTAGCACGCATCGCTGTGAAGCGCTACCTCACCGCCAGCCAGGCTATCCCTCCACCCCTGCACACCTCCTGTTATTCACCACCGGCTGCAGCCCCATGTCGCTCCAGAACCAGTTATAACCCTTCTCCTCCACTCAATCTGTGACTCCACTGCCGCATCTTCCCATCTCCGAGTCGTTCCCATCCGGGACCTAGCCGTCGTCCACCACCTCGTTGCGCTCGGTGCGGCGTGGTCGACAAACAAGAGTCATCGGAAGAGGACTGTATGTGGAGAGCCTGACGGCTGGGACCCACGAGGTTCATGGTCACACGTGATGACCCACAAGTATAGGGGATCTATCATAGTCCTTTCGATAAGTAAGAGTGTCGAACCCAACGAGGAGCAGAAGGAAATGGTAAGTGGTTTTCAGCAAGGTATTCTCTGCAAGCACTGAAATTATAGGTAAAAGATAGTTTTGTGATAAGATAATTTGTAACGAGCAACAAGTAACAAAAGTAAATAAAGTGCAGCAAGGCGGCCCAATCCTTTTTGTAGCAAAGGACAAGCCTGGACAAACTCTTATATAGAGAAAAGCGCTCCCGAGAACACATGGGAATTATCGTCAAGCTAGTTTTCATCACGTTTATATGATTCGTGTTCGGTACTTTGATAATTTTATATGTGGGTGGACCGGTGCTTGGGTGCTGTCCTTACTTGGACAAGCATCCCACTTATGATTAACCTCTATTGCAAGCATCCGCAACTACATCAACAGTATTAAGGTAAACCTAACCATAGCATGAGACATATGGATCCAAATCAGCCCCTTACGAAGCAACACATAAACTAGGGTTTAAGCTTCTGTCACTCTAGCAACCCATCATCTACTTATTACTTCCCAATGCCTTCCTCTAGGCCCAAATAATGGTGAAGTATTATGTAGTCGGCGTTCACATAACATCACTAGAGGATAGACAACATATATCTCATCAAAATATCGAACGAATACCAAATTCACATTACTACTAATAGCAAGACTTCTCCCATGTCCTCAGGAACAAACGTAACTACTCACAAAGCATATTCATGTTCATAATCAGAGGATTATTAATATGCATAAAGTATCTGAACATATGACCTTCCACCAAATAAACCAACTAGCATCAACTACAAGGAGTAATCAACACTACTAGCAACCTACAGGTACCAATCCCAAACTTAGAGACAAGAATTGGATACAAGAGATGAACTAGGGTTTGAGAGGAGATGGTGCTGGTGAAGATGTTGATGGAGATTGCCCTCTCCCGATGAGAGGAGCGTTGGTGATGACGGTGGCGATGATTTCCCCCACCCGGAGGGAAGTGTCCCTGGCAGAACAGCTCTGCCGTTGCCCTAGATTGGTTCCGCCAAGGTTCCGCCTCGTGGAGGCGGAGTCTCATCCCGAAAGCTTGCTTCTGATTTTTCTTCGGGCGAAGGACCTCATATAGCAGAAGATGGCCACCAGAGGGCCAACAGGGGGCCCACGAGGCAGGGGGCGCGCCCAGGGGGGTAGGGCGCGCCCCCATCCTCGTGGACAGGTGGAGGCCCCCCTGACGTATTTCTTCTGCTCATTACTTTTTATTATTTCCAAAAATAACTTTCGTGGAGTTTCAGGACTTTTGGAGTTGTGCAAAATAGGTCTCTAATATTTGCTCCTTTTCCAGCCCAGAATTCCAGTTGCCAGCATTTTCCCTCCTTATGTAAACCTTGTAAAATAAGAGAGAATAGGCATAAGTATTGTGAATTAATATGTAATAACAGCCCATAATGCATTAAATATCGATATAAAAGCATGATGCAATATGGACGTATCAACTCCCCCAAGCTTAGACCTCGCTTGTCCTCAAGCGAAAGCTGATAATGATAAATATGTCCACATGTTTAGAGGTAGAGGTGTCGATAAAATAAAATACAGACATGAGGGCATCATGATTATTCTCATAACAGCAACATATCTGGATATTGTCATATGATTCCTTATGCTCAAGTAATAATCTATTCACAATGCAAAGTATGAATCAGAAACTTTATTGAGAACTAACAAACTATAATCTCAGTCATTGAGGCAATTGCAATTTATCATAACATCAGAAAGAGTCTATGTCAGAGCTTTCTAGCAAGTCCACATACTCAACTATCATTTAGTCTTGTGGTTACGGAGTTTTAGTCGGACATAGAGAAAGATAGGGGCTTATAGTTTCGCCTCCCAACCTTTTACCTCAAGGGTAATGTCAACAATAATAGTTCATGCTAACCCACATCCAATTAGATATATCTATCAGGATCTTTCCAACATCCTGTCCTTGCCAAAGGATAAAATATAAAAAAGGAAAGGTGAAGATCACCATGACTCTTGCATAACGTAGAAGGTAATAATAAAAGATAGGCCCTTCGCAGAGGGAAGCAGAGGTTGCCATGCGCTTTCAGGGTTGGATGCACAAAATCTTAATGCGAAAGAACGTCGCTTTATATTGCCACTTGTGATGTGAACCTTTATTATGCAGTCCGTCGATTTTATTTCTTCCACATCACAAGATCGTATAAAGCTTGTTTCCTCCACACCAATCAATTATACATGTTTAGAGACCAATTTTTATTGCTTGCACCGATGGCAACTTACTTGAAGGATCTTACTCAATCCATAGGTAGGTATGGTGGACTCTTATGGCAAAACTGGGTTTAAGGGTATTTGGAAGCACAAGTAGTATCTCTACTTGGTGCAAAGAATTTGGCTAGCATGAGGGGGAAAGTCAAGCTCAACATGTTGGATGATCCATGACAATATACTTTATCTCAGATATAAGAAAACATAACCCATTACGTTGTCTTCCTTGTCCAACATCAACTCTTTAGCATGTCATATTTTAATGAGTGCTCCCAATCATAAAAGATGTCCAAGATAGTATATTTATATGTGGAACCTCTCTTTCTTTATTACTTCTTATTAATTGCAACGATGACCAAGGCTATGTTTTTCAACTCTCAACAATTTTTAATCATCATACTATTTCTATGTGATGTCATTACTCTCCATAAGATCAATATGATCTCTTTGTTTCTTTTTATTCTTTTTCTCTTTTCTTTTATTCACTCAAGATCATGGCAAAATAATCAAGCCCTTGACTCAAAACTAATCTTTATTGTATATAGCTCACGGACTCGATTACATAGAGGGATCATAAAGCAAAACTCAAAACTAGATTATACCAAAACTTTATTCTACTAGATCAAGATACTACTAATAGGATCAAACTAAGAAAAACGGTAAAGATAGAGATGTGCTGGTGATACGATACCGGGGCGTCTCCCCCAAGCTTGGCAGTTGCCAAGGGGAGTGCCCATACCCATGTGATTATATCTCCTTCTTCGGAGGTGATGGTGTGATATTCTTGGCAATGATGCCCCTCATGATACGATTCTCCTCCTCGAGAGTATTGACTTGCTTCTTGAGGTCCATTATTTCCTTATGAAGCTTTCCCGTAACGGCTAAAGTTCCTTGCACCCAAGGGTGTTGCATAGCTGCGGGAGAACAAGTGACACTCTTCTTCATATTTTCAAAAGAAAGAAATCTAACATTGGAAGGGATAGCCGAGTTTGGAATAATCGAGCTCTGTAGTTCCCCCATTGCGAATCCAGCTCGGAAGCGAGAAGTGACTTCCTGATCCTCCTCCATGGCATCTATCCTCTCCAAATCAGCCTCCATCTCTTCTTCCGTTGCTGTCCCAAAGAGGTCAACATCGCTGTTTGTCCTTGGTCTCGATGCCGGATGAGACACCCGGCTCTCCCCGACTGACTCTTGAGAAGACATCTTGCTCTAATCTGAAGCAGCAATGGCTCGAAACACAAACAGAAGATAATTGCATGATACGGGAGTCAAAACCTTCGGGAGATTATATAATGAATTTTTACCGACCAAAATACGGATCGTGCAAGAAAACGGAGTCCGGAGAGCAAATGAGGTGCCCACGAGGCAGGGGGCGTGCCCCGGGGGGGTAGTGCGCGCCCTCCACCCTCGTGGAGGCCTCGTGTCGTTCCTGGACTGCTTCTTATTTTTCTCTTTTTCTAAATATTCCAAAACGGAGAAAATTTGCCTTTAGAACTGTTTTGGAGTCGGTTTACTTACCGTACCACATACCTATTCCTTTTCGGAGTCCGAAGCATTCCGGAAAGTGTCCGTTATGTATTCCTCCGGGGTTACGGTATCAATAACATTGGTTTCAATATTTATGGGATTACCTGAGATACAATGTTTGATTCTTTGACCGTTTACCACCTTTGGATTTGTGCCTTCGAAGTTGTTGATTTTTATGGCACCGAAACGATAGACCTCCTCGATGACGTAAGGACCTTCCCATTTAGAGAAAAGTTTTCCTGCAAAAAATCTTAAACGAGAGTTGTATATCAATACATAATCACCTACATTAAACTCACGCTTTTGTATTCTTTTGTCGTGCCATCTTTTAACTTTTTCTTTAAACAACTTGGCATTCTCATAGGCTTGGGTTCTCCATTCGTCAAGTGAGGTAATGTCAAATAACCTCTTCTCACCGACAAGTTTGAAATCATAATTGAGCTCTTTAATAGCCCAATAAGCCTTATGTTCTAGTTCAAGAGGTAAGTGACATGCTTTTCCATAAACCATTTTATACGGAGACATACCCATAGGATTTTTATATGCAGTTCTATAGGCCCATAATGCATCATCAAGTTTCTTGGTCCAGTTCTTTCTAGATCTATTAAAAGTCTTTTGCAAAATTAATTTGAGCTCTCTGTTGATCAATTCTACTTGACCACTAGACTGTGGGTGATAAGGAGATGCAATTCTATGATTAACGTCATATTTAGCAAGCATTTTACCGAAAGCACCATGAATAAAATGTGAACCACCATCAGTCATTAAATATCTAGGGACTCCAAACCTCGGAAAAATAACTTCCTTAAGCATCTTAATAGAAGTGTTATGATCAGCACTACTAGTTGGAATGGCTTCTACCCACTTAGTAACATAATCAACAGCAACTAAAATATGTGTGTATCCATTAGAGGCAAGAAAAGGTCCCATATAATCGAAGCCCCAAACATCAAATGGTTCAATAACAAGTGAATAATTCATAGGCATTTCTTGGCGTCTACTAATATTACCAATTCTTTGGCATTCATCACAAGATAAAACAAACTTACGGGCTTCTTTGAAGAGAGTAGGCCAATAAAAACCGGATTGCAATACCTTATGTGCAGTTCTGTCTCAAGCGTGGTGTCCTCCATAAGCCTCGGAGTGACACTTGTGTAGGATCTGTTCCTGTTCATGCTCAGGTACTGGCGATACGACACCATCTACTCCTTCTTTATAAAGATGTGGGTCATCCCGAAGTAATGTCTTAAATCATAGAAAAACTTTTTCTTTTGCTGGTATGTGAAACTAGGTGGTATAAATTTAGCAACAATGTAATTAGCATAATCAGCATACCATGGAGCAATACGAGAAGCATTTATAACATTTAATTGCTCATAAGGGAAGCTATCATCAATAGGTAGTGGGTCATCAAGAACATTTTCTAACCTAGACAAGTTGTCTGCAACGGGGTTCTCAGCTCCCCTTCTATCAATAATATGCAAATCAAATTCTTGTAACAAGAGAACCCATCTAATAAGTCTAGGTTTAGCATCTTTCTTTTCCATAAGATATTTAATAGCAGCATGATCAGTGTGAATAGTTACTTTAGAATCAACAATATAAGGTCTGAACTTATCACAAGAAAAGACAACTGCTAAGAATTCTTTTTTAGTAGTAGCATAATTTCTTTGAGCATTTTCTAGAGTTTTGCTACCATGTTGAATAACATTTCATCTCTTATCAACTCTTTGCCCTAGAACAGCACCTACAGCATAATCACTAGCATCACACATAATTTCAAAAGGTAAATTCCAATAAGGTGGCTGAACAATAGGTGCAGAGATCAATGTTTTCTTAAGTATTTCAAATGCTTCTACACAATCATCCTCAAAGATAAATGGTATATCTTTCTGTACTAAATTAGTCAGAGGCGGAGAAATTTTTGAGAAGTCCTTAATGAGCCTCCTATAAAAACCGGCATGACCAAGGAAACTTCTTATACCTTTGATGTCCTTGGGACATGGCATCTTTTCAATAGCATCAACCTTGGCTTTATCAACTTCAATACCTCTCTAAAACTTTATGCCCCAAGACAATGCCTTCATTAACCATAAAGTGGCGCTTTTCCCAATTCAAGACAAGATTAGTTTCTTCACATCTGCAAAACTCGATCAAGGTTGCTCAAGCAATCATCAAAAGAGGATCCATAAACAGAGAAATCGTCCATGAAAACCTCACAAATCTTTTCACAAAAGTCAGAGAATATAGCCATCATGCATCTTTGAAAGGTAGCATGTGCATTACATAAACCAAAAGGCATACGTCTATAAGCAAAAGTACCGAAAGGCCAAGTAAAAGTGGTATTAGATTGATCATGAGCTGACACAGGTATTTGAGAGAAACCAGAATAACCATCTAGAAAGCAGAAATGTGTATGTTTGGATAATTTTTCTAGCATTTGATCAATAAAAGGTAAGGGGTAATGATCCTTTTTAGTAGCCTTATTTAATTTGCGGAAATCAATTACCATCGTATAACCTGTAATAATTCTTTGCGGAATCAATTCATCTTTATCCTTAGGAACAACAGTAATACCTCCCTTCTTAGGGACACAATGGACAGGACTTACCCATTGACTATGAGCAACGGGATAACTTATACCTGCCTCAAGGAGCTTTAGTATTTCCTTTCTTACCACTTCTTTCATCTTAGGATTCAGCCGTCGTTGGTGATCACGAACTGGTTTGGCATCTTAATGTCACATCCCAGTTAGACCATGCATTAGGGTGTGCATCATGTTTAAATTTCATTTGAATTTGAAATGGGGAAGACAGGAAACCCCCAGAACACCCCTTAATTCAACTAGGGTTTACTAAAAATTATTTCAATGAACCTGAAATGCCCTTCAAAATGCTCATCATCTTTGCTTTGGTTCAGAGCCTATGTCAAAGGTGTTGCATCATTTTCTAGGTCATCCAAAGGTCCTTGGATTAATTCATAAGTTTTTAAACTTGAGCATTTCAAATTATATAAAATATTTTAAATGTCCAAAAATTACCAAACCAAAATGTTTCATGTTGGAAATATTCCAACAAGGGACCAGGAGCATTTTGATGATTTTTAAAACTGTTTTGGTATTTTAGAAAATCCCACAAAGTTGCAGGAAATTAGAAAAGATTAAAAAAACAGAAACTTACAGCGCACCACTCGGCCCACTGCCCGGCCCAGCCAAAGAGCTGGCCAGTAGCTGCTTGGCTCGGCCAGTGCAGCAGCCAGTGCTTCGGCGGCGGGCACCGCATGGGTGCCACGCACCTGGTCGCCACCTCGCCGCTCCCTCCGCCAACTGCCGACGAGGACCGACCTCCCCCTCTCTCCCGAACCCCCTGGACACTCCCTCTCCTCCCCGGCTCGCTTCTCTCGCTCTCCCCCATCTTGGCCGACGCCGTCGCCAAGACCACCGCCAGAGTCGTGCTCCCCGCCGTCCATGCTCCTCCTCATCATGTCCAGGAGCTCCGCGCCTCCACTACCCCTAGCCAGCCGAGTCCCGCTCGTTCTAGTGCATGAATCCATCCCACCGACCTCAGCAAGGCTCGCCGTCACGGAGATCCCTTTAAATGCCGCCCGTCGCTCCGGTTCATCCCCGACCTCGACGAGGGCTTCTACACGTCGCCCGTGAGCCTACCTAACTCCCTTCCCTCTCTCTCGCGCCCTCGAGCAACGTAGCAACCGAGCCACGTTCACCCGCACCGCCGCCCGTGGAGCTCGTCGCCGACGTGCTCGGTCACTCTCCGCCACCCCATGGTGTCCGTTGCACTCACCGCACTCCGAGGGGTCTACCATGTACTCCTCGCACCTCACCGAGCCCTCTAACCCCAAGCCCGTCGTTGGCGAACCCGGCGGCCGCTTAGCTCGTCGCGGCGCCAACTCCGCCACCCGACCCCAATCGACTCCACCAGTGAGTCGCGGGTTGCTCCTAGCTACCCGTAGCTACCTTCCGCGACTTCGTTTGGTCGCGGAATCGTAAACACACTCCCTCCGCCGTGTCGGGCTCGCGGCGGCTAGTCGCCAGTGCAGCCGGCGTGGGCGTTGACCACTGCGGGCCCTCGTTGACCCGACAGGTCAGCGGCAGATGGGGCCCAGCCACCTGCTAACTAAATAGGTTAGTTTTAATTAAACTTTAATTAAGTTAATTACCACGACATGCGGGACCCACTGTCAGGTTTGACCTGACGTCGAGTTGACTACGGCGTCATCTTGGCGACGCATGGTCGACGTATTAATTCAATTTCTGGATTTATTCTAATATAGTAAATTCGAATATAATTCAAATTTCAAATGCTTATAACTTTTAATCTATAACTCCAAATGCAAAGATTTATATATGAAAAATTATCAGAAAAATCCACTCTATCCATTGGTACAGGTTTCATGCATGTTAAAAAAGTTAACCTTGCTGTTTAACCAGAATAATATAATGCACCTTTAGGGCTATTTCAAATGAGCTATCATTTGAATCTTTGATTCAAATGAGTTCATCCCTATTGTTTCAGCTTGCATTAGGCCAACACACATCCATATTGCCATGTCATAGCATGCATCATATTGTTGCATATTGTCATGTGTGTTTACTTTTCGATATGCTTTTTCGTGATAGGTCACCTTCGAGGATAACCTCGACTATCCATCTGAAGGCAGTACTCTATCCCGTTCCATCGTGCAAGCAACCCATTGATCATTCCGATACAACCCATGTTCTCGCTTCTTCTCTCGTTTACTGCATTAAGACCACGCGATTCAAACTGTTGTGTGCCGCGGTAGTTGAACCCACTTCCTTTGCATGACCTGTCATTGCCACAGTAACTAGATGAAACCCACTAGTATGTGTAGGAGTTGATTGAGCCATGTTTGTGATTCCTACCATGCTATGCTTGCTATGCTTAGAGTTGTGTCAGGTCTGGCTCATCAGGATGATGGACTGGAGTGAAAGGTTGTGTTGATTCGGGAGTGAAAGTGTTGAACACGTTTTGGTAAAGGTATCGATGAGAGGCCATGTAGGAGTACATGGTGGGTTGTTTCATTGAAGTCGATCCTAAGAACTGAGATCTGTGTTTGTGATCCATGAAACAGTTACTACCACGCATTGGGCCCGAAACCAATGGACCCTCTCGGCTTCTTAACCACTCTTGTCCTCGGTCCGGAGTTGCAAGTAGTTTACGGTGTTTGTAGCATCTTTGGGGCACGCATAGCGCTGACCATAGGGGTGGGTTGTGTTGCGGTAGGCACCGTGGCCCGGTGTACCGATTCGCCCGTTTGGTGTCTCGGGAACCCTGTACACATCGTTCGGGCCGTATGGGAAACCTCGGCGGACTCCTGCGGATGGAACCCGAATAGGCGATCAACTTGGACTTGGGACTTGTGTGTTTAGGTAGGCTGTGGCCGACACCCACGTTGGGCTTCCGCTTGAAGGTTGCCGAGTACATGTCGTGTAAACGGCGGTAAGTGGTGAGCGTGTGTGAAGAAGTACACCCTGCAGGGTTTAATATGATCTATTCGAATAGCCGTGTCCACGGAGAAGGACTTCAGGTTACCTATATCAGTTCATAGACAAGTAAATGGATACTACTAAAAACCTCAAGATAAGTGTGAGTATCGTGGATGGCCCTCTCGTGGGATGACGAGAGAGGATCCACGGTGGAGTATTGTGATGGTGATTAGTGGACTGCGTGTGCGACAAATGCTTTTCAAGTGGTGTCACGTAGGATAGCTTAGCCAAGAGTCAAAGGCGGCTTCTTGCAAATAACTCCACCACCTTCTTGAGAATGTGCATGTATGATAGGATTACGTGGTAAGACCTTTGAGTACCTCCGTACTCATGTTTGCTTAATTAATGTTTTTCAGACGACAACACTGCCCTTTCCGATGGGTTCTCGTAGACCTTGACATCGACGAGTGAATTAGCCACCGGTGGCGATCTAAGACTTGTGAAGGGCCCTTTGTAGATGAAAAGGCTCCAACAAGCTTTCTTTCTTTCTAGAGTCTCGTACTCGAGACTAGTTTGCTTCGCATGTGCTTGTATGATTGTATGACTTGAGTGTTGGGTCATGTGACCCCTACCTGTATGATTATGTTATGTATGGCTCCTCGGAGCCTTTTAAATAAAGTATCTGAGTTGTAGAGTTTTGTTGTGATGCCTTGTTGTATTTACTCATATCGGGCATATTGCGTGTATGATTGAAATGCTTGGTATGAGTGGGATCCGACAAACTAGTTGTTTATCCTTGGCAGCCTCTCATATGGGGAAATGTAAGTCTCGTGCCACGGCGATAGTAGTCCGCTTCTGCCCGGCTCACGGAGTCCCGCTAGCCCAAAGACTACTGCTTGGACACTTGACTGGCGGCATGTGTTTCACCGTTCCTATGTCTGTCCCTTCGGGAAATGTCGCAGCGGTGGTATTCGGAGTCCTGCTTAGCTCGCTACAGCCCGGTGTACCGAGTCCTGTTAGCCAGTGCTACAGCCCGAATATATACGTTGATGACCGACATGCTCGATGTGATTCATGTATGCCTGTCCCCATAGGTTAGTGCCGCTTTGGGTTCACGACTAGCCATGTCGGCCGGGTTCTTTGTCATGTGGATGCTAGCGACCTTTGTCATATCGTGAGCCAAAAAGCATAAGCGGTCCGGGCCATGGTAAGGCGACACCCGTGGGAATACCGTGCGTGAGGCCACAAAGTGATATGAGGTGTTACCAGCTAGGTCGATGTGACTTGGAATCGGGGTCTTGACAGCGTTGGCATCAGAGCAGGGCTGCCTGTAGGTCCGCTAAGCCAAACTGGTCGAAGTTGAGTCTAGAAATGCTTTAGTTATATGTAGGTGAATTGATTGTGGGAGGAACGTAAGGCTCTTTTTACTCCTTTACCTTGTGCCCTCTGATCTGAGTCATCCTCTTCTCATTCGACGTGGGTATAGGACTAGGCTCTCTTCTCTCTATCAGGTTCACGTGTTACTAATCCGTAGTAACTTATAGGATTGTTGGTTACATCCTTAGTTCAGTTCCTATTATTTTTGGTATGCTACCAGTTGAACCAGAACCTTGATATGATGTTATTGAGTGGTTTTGCAACCTGTTTTGAATGTCTCAAATCTGATTTTGAGCATTCTGAGATGTTATGCTGCCCGATTTTCCCTAGAAATTCTAATGTCTTTGCATTGTGGCTGTGCCTTCAGATGGCCACCCGTCCCCAGAACCAAGTGGTTAAATCGACCCGTTGCATTGGTGTGTGTGGTCACACGGCAATGTTGGTTCGAGTGATGGTCGAGACAGGTTACCGATGGTATCTGAATATACCGTCGAGGAGCAGTTTAGGGATTTCAACCAAAGCCAATATCTGTGGCACGGTCAGGATTTATCCATCCTATCCAGAGCTCTTGAACCGCTCCTTGTTCTTATGGACTTGGGATCACTATTGGGATGTACGTGCAAGATGCAGCCTATTCTATGATGACTATTATTCGAGCGAGAACTGCCTTGCTGGTCAGCGGTGATTTCCGCTACATGCCAAAGCATCCCTCCCCGGGTCGCATGGCTACCTTCGAGGGTTTGTACAGCGATGCATCCCATGAGGACTCACTTCTTCGCACCACCACGGAGATGCTAGAAGACAAGGACCGTGAAAACCGGGCCTTGCGTATGGAAACTCTTTAATGCCCGTGCTGATCACCGGGCTACTCGACTAGGTTTGCACCGCCGTGCAAGCCGGATACATGGATATGAGTGACTTGTACCCGGTGCGGGCTGGTCTGCGGACTTTATGGAGTGGCGTGAGGTGGGAGGCATCACTCCTCCTCGTGGGCCTCGTCTGCCACCGTTTGTTGGACCACGGCCACATCCGAGTCCCTATGGTCCACAGGCTCCACAAGATTATGCATTTCCGGATGATCATGTTCCACTTCCGTGCTTGGGTGGTGACTTCTATGAGGACTACTACGGAGTTATGCGAGTAGTAGTAGTATCCCTAGTATTGTAATAGTCGTATTTCCGCCGTCCTGCGTGACTTGTGGAATATGACTTAGTGCGTATCATTCCGGAAGTGTAGAAAAATAATGTATAGGAGTTGGAATGCTTCCGATGAGATGTAACGCCGTTCACTATAGTTGTACACCGTCGGGCTTGTACTAAACTATGAATGGTGTGTATGACCGTTGGTATATATATATGGCAGCTTTATATTACCATGTCATACGGATGAACATCTTTGCATTCCATGCTATCCATTACCTTCCGCACTTCCTTGTTAAATTCTGCCATCCTGGTTTAAACCTTTGCTTTGTCTCCTAGGATGGTCAACACCATAACACTCCTGCTGCTCGGAGGCGGGGAGAAGCTAGTGCAGCGAAATGTGAATCTGCATAACCGCCATCTTTGGCCGAGGTTATCTTTGAAGCGAGCGCAATAAGCGTGAAACCAATCGCTTACTGGAGCGGATTGAACAAAACACCGCACGCCAGCCAAGAAATGATGTGGTTTCACTCAATGACTTCGTCAAGTTGTATCCCCCAAAGTTCAAATATTCCGTCGAGCCACTCGACGCAGATGATTAACTTCGCAAAGATCCACCACAAGCTGCATTACGCTAACGTGGCTGAAGGCGACAAGGTTACTTTTGCCGCTTATCATCTTGAAGGCCTGCTAGTCTCTGGTGGGAGAATTATGAGGCTATCGTCCGGTTGGACAAGTTACAACTTGGGCTAAATTCAGTGCCGCCTTGGTGAGCATCATATCCCGGAAGGTCTTATGGATCGCATAAAGGGAGGAATTCTGCAGTTTCACCCAAGGTAGGTGACGGTGGATGCCTCTGACCGTGAATTTGGGAGGTTAGCACGTTATGCTCGAAGAAGTTTCTACCGATGCCAAGAAGCGAGGCAAGGTTCCGCAAGGGACTTAGCCTGAGCTACGCCGAGACCTTAAATGCGCATGAGTGTACCTCTTTCCGAAGCTAGTCAACAAGGCTATCGGCGGCCAAAACTGGCAGACTGATTTTGAGGCTTCACGCATAAGCACATCCGTGACTACGGATCTTCATCGGCTCTAGATCCCGAAGCGCCGGGTTTGGATTCCAAATCTTGCTCTACCACCCGAGTTCACCCGAGGCCATCTTTTGAGGCGCCTCGCCCCAACCAGCAGTATGTTCCGCCCAAGACTTATGGAGGCCCGCTGCTAGTGCTGCTCCACGTCCCAATATGATAACTTGCTTCAAGTGTGGAGACGGGCCACTATATCCGTGAGTGCCCCCAAAACAACCCGATCAAGTTGGAAAGTCCGTTGGCCGTGGCAAGCCAGCAGGAAAGGTGCCCTATGCTAAACCAGTTGCCACCGCTCGTGGCCATGTCAACTATGTTTCTGCTGAAGAAACCTATGAGGATCCCAACGTCGTCCTCGGTATGCTCCTTGTTAATTGTCATCCGGCAACTGTTCTTTTTGATACTGGAGCATCTCATTCATTTATTTCTGAGAGCTATGCTCGATTGCACAACACCAAATTCTGTGACATGCACACTTCCATGGAAATTCAGACCCCTGGTTCTAGGTGGCAAACCTCTAGAATAAGTCATGGGAATGAAATTCTTGTCGACAGACTAGTCTTTCTTGCTTCCTTAATAGCTCTCAAGTCCTCGGACATAAACATCATCTTGGGTATGGGTGGATGTCACCCATTATGCTAAGATTGATTGCTCTACTAGAACTGTTCAGCTCACCCATCCCTTGGGCAAGGCGGTGAATGTTCTAACCCGAGTGTCTAAGCGCCCGACTTTACTCCTTAAACGCCAATCCCTTCCGGACCTCGAAGATATTCCGATAGTCCGTGATTTTCGGGATGTCTTTCAGAAGGAACTGCCGGTGTTCCACACGGCGGGGATGTCGAGTTCGTGATAGATCTTGTTCGGAACCGTCCCAATCTCTAGAAGACCTTATAAGATGGCACCCCTAGAACTAGCTGAACTCAAGAAACAACTCGATGAGTCCTTGCAAAAGGTTTCATCCGTCCTAGTTCATCTCCATGGGCTTGCCCGTCCTCTTCGTCAAGAAGAAGGATGGTACGGATCGGATGGTTGTGGATTATCGACACATCAATTTGGTCACTATCAAGAACAAGTATCCGCTCCCGGGATCAACGACACTGTATGATCAGCTCATTTGGATCCTCGATCTTTTCAAGATGGATTTGAGGTTGGGCTACCATCAAATCAAAATCAAGAACAGGGACATTCCTAAAGCGGCCTTTGTTACTCGTTATGGCCAATGTCTGAGTACACCGTCATGTCCTTCGGATTAACCAATGCTCGACCACCTTCTCTCGGTTAATGAACTCAATCTTCATGGAGTATTTGGATAAATTAGTGTGGTATACCTCGATGATATACTCATCTACTCCAAGAATGAGGAAGAACATGCCGAACATCTAAGGCTAGTATTGATGAAACTTGAGAGCACCGCCTTTATGCCAAATTCTCTAAGTGTGAATTACGGTTGCAGTGACCTACCTAGGCCATGTAATCTCTGGTAAGGGCATTGTTGTCAATCCCGGCGAGTTCAAGCCGTCCTTATTTGGACTCCACAGAATCGGTTAAGCGAGTTCGGAGTTTTCTCGGTTTAGCGAGCTATTGCCGTCGCTCGTCGAGAATTTCTCTAAAGTTGCCAAACCTCTAACCGAACTCCTCAAGAAAGATAAGAAGTTCGAATGGACACCACGGTGCGAGTTCAGCTTTGAGGAACTGAAAAGGCGCGACATCTGCTCCGTGCTTATTCCACCAGATTTTTCTAAGGACTTTATTATCTATTGCGACGCCTCGCGACAAGGACTAGGTTGCATACTCATGCAAGATCGTCATGTGATTGCCTACGCTTCTCGGCAGTTGCGTCCCCATGAGGATAACTATCCCACACACGATCTAGAGCTTGCAGCAGTGGTTCATGCACTCAAAACTTGGCGACATTACCTTCTTGGTAATCGTTGCGAAATCTACACTGATCACCAAAGTCTGAAATATATCTTCACCCAACCGGATTTGAATCTCAGGCAAAGACGTTGGGTCGAGTTGATTACAGATTACGACTTAGGAATATCCTACACCCCAGGCAAAGCCAATGTCATGGTGGCGCCCTAAGTCGAAATCTTATTGTAACAATCTGATGTTACAACAAAGTCAACCATTTCTCCACGAGGAATTTCGTAAGCTTAATCTCCACATTGTTCCTCGAGGATTCCTTTCTACCACGGTGGCGAAACCTAACCTTACGGATCGAATCATAGCTGCTCAGCGGTATGATAGAGGAATATCTCGGATCAAGGAGAACATTGCTAAGCGGAGCTGCTAAGTGTTTCTCCATAGATGAACGAGGTGTTGTTTTCTTTGAAAACCGTTTGGTGGTTCCCAAGAAACAACAGCTTCTGACAACTGATCCTTAAGGAAGCTCATGACTCTCCTCTCACCATTCATCCCGGTAGTACTAAAATGTATCAAGACCTACGCCAGAGGTTTTGGTGGACTAGGATGAAGAGAGAAATCGCTCAATACATTGCTAAGCTGCGGCGTCTATCGTCGAGTTAAAGCAGAGCATCAACGGCCTGCTTGGTACCCTTCAACCTTTGGAAATTCCTGAATGGAAATGGGATAAAATCGGTATGGATTTCATTACCGGGTTTCCCAGGACCAAGAGAGGAATAACGCTATCTTCGTTGTCATTGATCGTCTTTCCAAAGTAGCCCACTTCCTACCGTTCGTGAGAATATAACCGCTAGCCAGCTAGCTGATTTGTACATCTCACGAATAGTGTCTCTTCATGGTGTTCCATTAGAGATTAACTCAGACCGTGGAAGTCTCTTCACCTCTCGATTTTGGGAAAGTTTCCAAAAGCGCTATGGGAACTCGTCTCTCCTTTAGCACCGCTTTCCATCCTCAATCAAGTGGTCAAGTAGAGCAGTCAATCAAATCCTAGAGGATATGCTTGAGCTTCTGTCATCTCTTCGGCATGAATTGGGAGAAATGCCTTCCATTCGCCGAGTTAAGCTTATAACAATAGTTATCAAGCCAGCCTGGGCAAAGCCCTTCGAAGTTCTTTATGGGCGGAAATGTCGAACGCCTCTTAACTGGTCGAGAAACCGGAGAGACAACTCTTTGGCGGACATGATTAGGAAGCGAAGAGCAGGTTCGCGTTGTTCTGAGAAATTGAAAACAGCCCAATCTCGTCAAAAGAGCCAATATGACCGCAAGCATAAGCCTATGACTTATGAAATTGGCGAGCGAGCTTACCTTCGGGTTACTCCTTTGAAGGGAACCCATCGATTCGGTATCAAAGGCAAGTTGGCTCCTCGTTACATTGGACCCTTTCGCATTCTTGCCAAACGAGGAGAAGTTGCCTACCAATTGGAACTACCTCCGCATCTTTCCAGAGTCCATGATGTCTTCCATGTTTCCCAACTCAGGCGTTGCTTCTCGGATCCTATCCGTGGAGTAGACCACGAAACGCTTGATCTCCAAGATAACTTCACCTATCGAGAATATCCCATTCGTATCCTCGATCAAGCCGAGCGTACCACTCGACGTCGGAATATCAAGTTTCTAAAGGTTCAGTGGTCAAACCATTCCGAGCAGGAAGCAACTTGGGAAAGGGAGGATCGTCTTCGATTTGAGTATCCCACCTTTTTCGCAACAGATCCTAAATCTCGGGACGAGATTCTTTTGAGTGGGGGTGAGTTGTCACATCCCAGTTAGACCATGCATTAGGGTGTGCATCATGTTTAAATTTCATTTGAATTTGAAATGGGAAAGACAGGAACCCCGAACACCCCCTTAATTCAACTAGGGTTTACTAAAAATATTTCAATGAACCTGAAATGCCCTTCAAAATGCTCATCATCTTTGCTTTGGTTCAGAGCCTATGTCAAAGGTGTTGCATCATTTTCTAGGTCATCCAAAGGTCCTTGGATTAATTCATAAGTTTTTAAACTTGAGCATTTCAAATTATATAAAATATTTTAAATGTCCAAAAATTACCAAACCAAAATGTTTCATGTTGGAAATATTCCAACAAGGGACCAGGAGCATTTTGGTGATTTTTAAAACTGTTTTGGTATTTTAGAAAACCCCACAAAGTTGCAGGAAATTAGAAAAGATTAAAAACAGAAACTTACAGCGACACCCACCTGCCCACTGCCGGCCCAGCCCAAGCCGGCGAGCTGCTTGGCTCGCCAGCAGCAGCCAGTGTTTCGGCGGCGGGCACCGCATGGGTGCCACGCACTGACTGTCGCCGCCTCGCCGCTCCCTCCGCCACCGCCAACGAGGACCGACCTCCCCTCTCTCCCGAACCCCTGGACACTCCCTCTCCTCCCGGCTCGCTTCTCTCGCTCTCCCCATCTTGGCCGACGCCGTCTCGCGCCTACCGCCCGTAGTCGTGCTCCCGCCGTCCATGCTCCTCCTCATCATGTCCAGGAGCTCCGCGCCTCCACTACCCCTAGCCAGCCGAGTCCCGCTCGTTCTAGTGCACGAATCCATCCCACCGACCTCAGCAAGAGCTCGCCGTCGCCGGAGATCCCTTTCGTCGCCGCCGTCGCTCCGGTTCATCCCCGACCTCGACGAGGGCTTCTACACGTCGCCCGTGAGCCTACCTAACTCCCCTTCCCTCTCTCTCGCGCCCTCGAGCAACGTAGCAACCGAGCCACGTTCACCCGCACCCGCCGCCGTGGAGCTCGTCGTCGACATGCTCCCGGTCACTCTCCGGCCACCCCATGGTGTCCGTTGCACTCACCGCACTCCGAGGGGTCTACCATGTACTCCCCGCACCTCACCGAGCCCTCTAACCCCAAGCCCGTCGTTGGCGAACCCGGCGGCCGCTTAGCTCGTCGCCGCGCCAACTCCGCCACCCGACTAGCCCGGCTCCACCGGTAGTCGCGGGTTGCTCCTAGCTACCGTAGCTACCTTCCATGACTTCGTTTGGTCGCGGAATCGTAAACACACTCCCTCCGCCGTGTCGGGCTCGCTGGCGGCTAGTCGCGGTGCAGCCGGCGTGGGCGTTGACCACTGCGGGCCCTCGTTGACCCGACAGTCAGCGGCAGATGGGGCCCAGCCACGCTAACTAAATAGGTTAGTTTTAATTAAACTTTAATTAAGTTAATTACCACGACATGCGGGACCCACTGTCAGGTTTGACCTGGACGTCCCGATTGACTCGGCGTCATCTTTGGCGCATGGTGACGTATTAATTCAATTTCTGGATTTATTCTAATATAGTAAATTCGAATATAATTCAAATTTCAAATGCTTATAACTTTTAATCTATAACTCCAAATGCAAAGATTTATATATGAAAAATTATCAGAAAAATCCACTCTATCCATTGGTACAGGTTTCATGCATGTTAAAAAAAGTTAACCTTGCTGTTTAACCAGAATAATATAATGCACCTTTAGGGCTATTTCAAATGAGCTATCATTTGAATCTTTGATTCAAATGAGTTCATCCCCTATTGTTTCAGCTTGCATTAGGCCAACACACATCCATATTGCCATGTCATAGCATGCATCATATTGTTGCATATTGTCATGTGTGTTTACTTCGATATGCTTTTAGTGATAGGTCCTGCCTCGAGGATAACCTCGACTATCCATCTGAAGGGCGTTACTCTATCCCCGTTCCATCGTGCAAGCAACTCATTGATCATTCCGATACAAACCCATGTTCTCGCTTATGCTCTCGTTTACTGCATTAAGACAACGCGATTCAAACTGTTGTGTGCTGCGGTAGTTGAACCCACTTCCTTTGCATGACCTGTCATTGCCACAGTAACTAGATGAAACCCACTAGTATGTGTAGGAGTTGATTGAGCCATGTTTGTGATTCCTACCATGCTATGCTTGCTATGCTTAGAGTTGTGTCAGGTCTGGCTCATCAGGATGATGGACTGGAGTGAAAGGTTGTGTTGATTCGGGAGTGAAAGTGTTGAACACGTTTTGGTAAAGGTATCGATGAGAGGCCATGTAGGAGTACATGGTGGGTTGTTTCATTGAAGCCGATCCTAAGAACTGAGATCTGTGTTTGTGATCCATGAAAGCAGTTACTACCACGCATTGGGCCCGAAACCAATGGACCCTCTCGGCTTCTTAACCACTCTTGTCCTCGGTCCGGGAGTTGCAAGTAGTTTACGGTGTTTGTAGCATCTTTGGGGGCCGCCGCATAGCGCTGACCATAGGGGTGGGTTGTGTTGCGGTAGGCACCGTGGCCCGGTGTACCGATTCGCCCGTTTGGTGTCTCGGGAACCTGTACACATCGTTCGGGGCCGTATGGGAAACCTCGGCGGACTCCCTGCGGATGGAACCCGAATAGGCGATCAACTTTGGACTTGGGACTTGTGTGTTTAGGTAGGCTGTGGCCGACACCCACGTTGGGCTTCCGCTTGAAGGTTGCCGAGTACATGTCGTGTAAACGGCGGTAAGTGGTGAGCGTGTGTGAAGAAGTACACCCTGCAGGGTTTAATATGATCTATTCGAATAGCCGTGTCCACGGAGAAGGACTTCAGGTTACCTATATCGGTTCATAGACAAGTAAATGGATACTACTAAAAACCTCAAGATAAGTGTGAGTATCGTGGATGGCCCTCTCGTGGGATGACGAGAGAGGATCCTGGTGGAGTATTGTGATGGTGATTAGTGGACTCGTGTGCGACAAATGCTTTTCAAGTGGTGTCACGTGGGATAGCTTAGCCAAGAGTCAAAGCTGGCTTCTTTGCAAATAACTCCACCACCTTCTTGAGAATGTGCATGTATGATAGGATTACGTGGTAAGACCTGCTGAGTACCTCCGTACTCATGTTTGCTTAATTAATGTTTTTGAGACGACAACACTGCCCTTTCCGATGGGTTCTCGTGAGACCTTGACATCGACGAGTGAATTAGCCACCCGGTGGCGATCTAAGACTTGTGAAGGGCCACTTTGTAGATAGAAAGGCTCCAACAAGCTTTCTTTCTTTCTAGAGTGCGTACTCGAGACTAGTTTGCTTCCGCATGTGCTTGTATGATTGTATGACTTGAGTGTTGGGTCATGTGACCCCTACCTGTATGATTATGTTATGTATGGCTCCTCGAGCCTTTTAAATAAAGTATCCGAGTTGTAGAGTTTTGTTGTGATGCCTTGTTGTATTTACTCATATCGGGCATATTATGCGTGTATGATTGAAATGCTTGGTATGAGTGGGATCCGACAAACTAGTTGTTTATCCTTGGCAGCCTCTCATATGGGGAAATGTAAGTCTCGTGCTTACGGCGATAGTAGTCCGCTTCTGACCGGCTCAGGAGTCTGCTAGCCCAAAGACTACCGCTTGGACACTTGGTGGCGGCATGTGTTTCACTTCGTTCCTATGTCATCCCTTCGGAAATGTCACGCAGCGGTGGTATTCGAGTCCTGCCTAGCTACAGCCCGGTGTACCGGAGTCCTGTTAGCCAGTGCTACAGACCCGAATATATACGTTGATGACCGACATGCTCGATGTGATTCATGTATGCTGTCCCCATAGGTTAGTGCCGCTTTGGGTTCACGACTAGCCATGTCGGCCCGGGTTCTTTGTCATGTGGATGCTAGCGACCTTTGTCATATCGTGAGCCAAAATCATAAGCGGTCCGGGCCATGGTAAGGCGACACCCGTGGGAATACCGTGCGTGAGGCCACAAAGTGATATGAGGTGTTACCAGCTAGGTCGATGTGACTTGGAATCGGGGTCCTGACAGCTAATCCAGATTTATTTTGTGTTGGCATAGAGTGGGACTAATGCCCTTAAGATCATCAAGATTATATCCAATAGCAGCACGGTGCTTCTTCGGAGTTTTCAATAATCTCTCTTCTTCATGCTCTGAAAGGTTAGCACTAATAATAACAGGATATATCTTCTTTTCATCAAGATAAGCATATTTAAGAGTATCAGGTAACGGTTTGAGCTCAAACACGGGATCACCCTTGGGTGGAGGAGGATCCCCTAGGATTTCAACAGGCAAATTATGTTTCAGGATAGGTTCCTGTTTAAAGAATACTTTATCTATTTCCCTTCTTTCATTCATAAACATATCATTTTCATGGTCTAGCAAATATTGTTCTAAAGGATCACTAGGAGGTACGGTAATAGAAGCAAGACGAATTATTTCATCCTTACTAGGCAATTCCTCTTCACGGTGTTGTCTACTAAATTTAGAGAAATTAAACTCATGAGACATATCACCCAAGCCAATAGTAACACCATCCTTTTCGCAGTCTATCTTAGCATTAACAGTGTTCAAGAAGGGTCTACCAAATATAATGGGACAAAAGCTATCTTGTGGGGAACCAAGAACAAGAAAATCAGCATGATATTTAGTTTTCCCACACAAGACTTTAACATCTCTAACAATTCCAATGGGTGATATGGTATCTCTATTGGCAAGCTTGATGGTAACATCAATATCTTCTATTTCAGCAGGTGCAATATCATGCATAATTTTTTTGTATAATTCATGAGGTATAGCACTAGCACTAGCACCCATATCACATAAGCCATGATAACAATAATCTCCTATTTTAACAGAAATAACATGCATGCCTACCACAGGTCTATGTTTATCTTTAGCACAAGGTTTAGCAATTCTAGCAGTTTCATTACGGAAATGAATAACATGCCCATCAATATTAACAGCCAAGAGATCTTTAACAATAGCAATATTAGGTTCTACTTTGACTTACTCAGGAGGTGTATAAGTTCTAATATTGCTTTTACGAACAACAGTTGAAGATTTAGCATGATCCTTTACTCTAACAGGGAAAGGTGGTTTCTCAACATAAGAGGTAGGAACAATAGGATCATTATAAGTGACAGTCTTTTCTTCAACTTTAATAGGTGCAGCTACTTTTAATTCTATGGGAGGATGATATTTAAACCACTTCTCCTTAGGGAGATAAACATAAGTAGCAAAAGATTCACAGAAAGAAGCTACTATCTCAGAGTCAAGTCCATATTTAGTGCTAAACTTACGGAAAATATCGGTATCCATAAAAGATTTAACACAATCAAACTTAGGCGTCATACCTGACTCCTTACCTTCTTCGAGGTCCCAATCTTCAGAGTTGCGTTTAATTCTATCCAATAAATTCCATTTAAATTCAACAGTCTTCATCATAAAAGAGCCAAGACAAGAAGTATCGAGCATGGTGCGATTGTTATCGTAAGCCGAGCATAAAAATTCTGAAGAATTGTCACTCTTGAGAGCTCATGATTGGGGCATGAATATAACATTTATTTAAGCCTCCCCCAAGCTTGAGCGATGCTTTTCCTTTGCGAGGCCAAAAATTATATATATAGTTGCGATCACGATGAACAAGATGCATAGGATAATACTTTCGATGAAATTCCAATTTCAATCTTTTATAGTTCCATGATCTCGTATCATCACATAGCCTATACCATGTCAATGTGTCTTCCTTCAAAGATAAAGGGAAAAACTTCTTCTTAACAACATCGTCGGGTATACCTGCAAGCCTAAATAATCCACAAACTTTATCCACATAGAGTAGATGTTCATCAGGATGCTTTGTTCCATCTCCTGTAAAAGTATTAGCCAGCAGTTTTTCCATCATACCCTAAGGAACTTCAAAAGGAGTTTCATTTTCAATAGGTTCAGTAGGTTGAGGAGCAACTCTTTGCTCTCTTGGGCCGGGGTGAAGATACCCGAACAAGCCCCTCAGAGAATTACTTTCCATAGTAACAAGTGATGGAAAATTTCAGCACACTATATAAATTTTTCCTTACCAAATTCCACTTACTAAAGGCGCTACACTCCCCGGCAACGGCGCCAGAAAAGAGTCTTGATGACCCACAAGTATAGGGGATCTATCATAGTCCTTTCGATAAGTAAGAGTGTCGAACCCAACGAGGAGCAGAAGGAAATGATAAGCGGTTTTCAGCAAGGTATTCTCTGCAAATCGAAATAAGTGGTAACAGATAGTTTTGTGAGAAGGTAAATTGTAACGAGCAACAAGTAAAAAAAGTAAATAAGGTGCAGCAAGGTGGCCCAATCCTTTTTGTAGCAAAGGACAAGCCTGGTCAAACTCTTATAATAGGAAAAGCGCTCCCGAGGACACATGGGAATTATCGTCAAGCTAGTTTTCATCACGTTCATATGATTCGCGTTTGGTACTTTGATAATTTGATATGTGGGTGGACCGGTGCTTGGGGTGCTGTTCTTACTTGAACAAGCATCCCACTTATGATTAACCTCTATTGCAAGCATCCGCAACTACAACAAAAGTATTAAGGTAAACCTAACCATAGCATGAAACAAGTGGATCCAAATCAGCCCCATCTGAAGCAACACATAAACTAGGGTTTAAGCTTACATCACTCTAGCAACCCATCATCTACTTATTACTTCCCAATGCCTTCCTCTAGGCCCAAATAATGGTGAAGTGTTATGTAGTCGACATTCACATAACACCACTAGAGGCTAGACAACATACATCTCATCAAAATATCGAACGAATACCAAATTCACATGACTACTAATAGCAAGACTTCTCCCTTGTCCTCAGGAACAAACGTACCTACTCATAAAGCATATTCATGTTCATAATCAGAGGGGTAATAATATGCATAAAGGATCTGAACATATGATCTTCCACCAAGTAAACCAACTAGCATCAACGACAAGGAGTAATCAACACTACTAGCAACCTACTAGCACCAATCCCGGACATGGAGACAAGAATTAGATACAAGAGATGAACTAGGGTTTGGAGATAAGATGGTGCTGGTGAAGATGTTGATGGAGATTGCCCTCTCCCGATGAGAGTAGAGTTGGTGATGATGATGGCGATGATTTCCCCCTCCTGGAGGGAAGTGTCCCCGGCAGAACAGCTCCGCCGGAGTCCTAGATTGGTTCCGCCAAGGTTCCGCCTCGTGGCGGCGGAGTCTCGTCCCGAAAGGTTGCTTAATGTTTTTTCTCATCGAAAGACTTCATATAGGAGAAGATGGGCATCGGAGAGCCACCAGGGGGCCCACAAGGTAGGGGGCGCGCCCGGGGGCGCCCCACGTCGTGAGCGGTGTGGGCCCCGGCCTTCATCTTTGGCGACGATTTTCTTTACTTATTTTAAGATATTCCGTGGAGTTTCAGGACTTTTGGAGTTGCACAGAATAGGTCTCCAATATTTGCTCCTTTTCCAGCCAGAATTCCAGCTGCCGGCATTCTCCCTCTTCATGTAAACCTTGTAAAATAAGAGAGAATAGCCATAAGTATAGTGACATAACGTGAAATAACAGCCCATAATGCAATAGATATCGATATAAAAGCATGATGTAAAATGGACGTATCAGAGCTCATGATTGGGGCATGAATATAACATTGATTTAAGCCTCCCCCAAGCTGGAGCGATGCTTTCTCCTTCGCGAGGCCAAAAATTATATATATAATTACGATCACGATGAACAAGATGCATAGGATAAAACTTCTGATGAAATTCCAATTTCAATCGTTTGTAGTTCCATGACCCCGTATCATCACATAGCCTTTACCATGTCAATGCATATCCCTTCAAAGATAAAGGGAAGACCTTCTTCTTAGTAACATCATCGGGTATACCTCCAAGCTTAAATAATCCACAAACTTCATCCACATAGATTAGGTGCTCATCAGGATGCATTGTTCCATCTCCTGCAAAAGGATTAGCTAGCAGTTTCTCTAACATACCCGAAGGAATTTCAAAGTAGACATTTTCATCTTCAGTAGGTTGAGGAGAAACTCTTTGCTCTACAGGTCAGGGTGTAGATACCCCGGACAGGCCCTCAGAGGATTACTTTCCATAGTGACAAGTGACAGTAAATTTCAGCACACTATACAAAATTTTCCTTACCAAATTCCACCTACCAAAGGCACTTGACTCCCCGGCAACGGTGCCAGAAAAGAGTCTTGATGACCCACAAGTATAGGGGATCTATCGTAGTACTTTCGATAAGTAAGAGTGTCAAACCCAACGAGGAGCAGAAGGAAATGATAAGCGATTTTCAGCAAGGTATTATCTGCAAGCACTGAAATTATAGGTAACAGATAGTTTTGTGATAGGATAATTTGTAACGAGCAACAAGTAACAAAAGTAAATAAAGTGCAGAAAGGTGGCCCAATCCTTTTTGTAGCAAAGGACAAGCTTGGAAAAACTATTATATAGAGAAGAGCACTCCCGAGGACACATGGGAATTATCGTCAAGCTAGTTTTCATCACGTTCATATGATTCGCGTTCGGTACTTTGATAATTTGATATGTGGGTGGACCAGTGCTTGGGTGTTGTCCTTACTTGGACCAGCATCCCACTTATGATTAACCTCTATTGCAAGCACCGCAACTACAACAAAAGTATTAAGGTAAACCTAACCATAGCATGAGACATATGGATCCAAATCAGCCCCTTATGAAGCAACGCATAAACTAGGGTTTAAGCTACATCACTCTAGCAACCCATCATCTACTTATTACTTCCCAATGCCTTCCTCTAGGCCCAAATAATGGTGAAGTGTTATGTAGTCGGCGTTCACATAACACCACTAGAGGATAGACAACATACATCTCATCAAAATATCGAGCGAATACCAAATTCACATGACTACTAATAGCAAGACTTCTCCCATGTCCTCAGAACAAACGTAACTACTCACAAAGCATATTCATGTTCATAATCAGAGGAGTATTAATATGCATAAAGGATCTGAAGATATGATCTTCCACCAAATAAACCAACTAGCATCAACTACAAGGAGTAATCAACACTACTAGCAACCGACAGGTACCAATCCCAGACTTAGAGACAAGAATTGGATACAAGAGATGAACTAGGGTTTGAGAAGAGATGGTGCTGGTGAAGATGTTGATGGAGATTGCCCTCTCCCGATGAGAGGAGCGTTGGTGATCACGGTTGCGATGATTTTCCCCTCCCGGAGGGAAGTGTCCCCGGCAGAACAGCTCTGCCTAAGCCCTATATTGGTTCCGCCAAGGTTCCGCCTCGTGGCGGCGGAGTCTCGTCCCGAAAGCTTGCTTCTGATTTTTCTTTAGATGAAAGACTTCATATAGCAGAAGATGGCCACCAGAGGGCCAACAGGGGGCCCACGAGGCAGGGGCGTGCCCAGGGGGGTAGGGCACGCCCCCCACCCTCGTGGAAAGGTGGAGGCCCCCCTGACATATTTCTTCTGCTCATTATTTTTTATTATTTCCAAAAATAACTTTCGTGGAGTTTCAGGACTTTTGGAGTTGTGCAGAATAGGTCTCTAATATTTGCTCCTTTTCCACCTGAATTCCAAATTCTTTGGCATTCTCCTCCTTATGTAAACCTTGTAAAATAAGAGAGAATAGGCATAAGTATTGTGACATAATGTGTAATAACAGCCCATAATGCAATAAATATCGGTATAAAAGCATGATGCAAAATGGACGTATCAGCACGCAAGGAATGTTCCTCCTTATTAAGCTAAAAAAATGTTTCCTCCACCTGACAGCTGGGACCCACCAGCTGTATCTTCGCACGGAAGGAAGTGCCTCCTTGTTATGCAAAAAAAATTATTCCTCCCGTTGATACCGGGACCCGTGATTTGGTGGCTGACTTGTGGGCCTACTAAGCGGACGTGTACGCAGGGCTTTGTCAACTTAATCAACAAATGATTCTAGCAGCTGGACCGTTGGATGTTAATCCAACAGCCGTGCTCCTTCTTCAACCTCTATTCTTGCTCCTGTCTCCCATGGGCGGCACCGCGGCTGTGCTGCCGCGCACCCGAACCAGTCAAGTTTCCCACTCCTCTCCATCTGCGACTCCACTGCCCCGTCTTCCCCATCTCCGGGTCGTTCCAGTCTGGGGCCTCGCCGTCGTCCACCGGCCTTTGGTGCGCTCGGCACGGTGTGTTCAACATGGTCAACAACCGAGAGTCATCGGAAGATGACTGTACATGAGAGCCTGACAGTGGGGATGCACCACGCCCATGGACGCATGCATGCAACGGAGCGCGGAGTGGTCAATGTGGTCAAGGAATGACTTCTGTCGGAAGTGTACTGTATGTGGAGAGGCTGACAGGTGGGTCCACAGCCACAGCAAGGAAGTGCCTCCTTATTACGCGGAAAATAATGATTCATCCACCTAACAGTAGGGACCCACCGGACGGGCCACCGTATTTTGCAAAAAAAATGTTTCCCCTTGACTGCTAGGACCCACCAGACGGGTCACCGTATTTTGCAAAAAAACGTTCCCCCGCTGTCAGCTCGGACCCACCGGAAGTGCCTCCTTATTACGCACAAAAAAAATGTATACTCCCCATGCTAGTTGGGACCCACCTTGGTGGGTGGCTGACTTGTGGGCCTACTAAGTTGACAGGGATGGAGTGCTTTGTCAACTTAGTCAATATGAACGATTCTAGTTCCAGTGACCGTACGATGTCCATCCAACGGCCGTAGTGCTTCTTCAACCTCTGGTCTTCTTGCTCCAGCCGCCCAAGGTAGCGCCGGTCGTGCCACATGCTCCTGCCTCCCGTGGCCGGTCAGGTGCCGGAGGCCTCACCGCCCTACTATTCCCACCGCTGGCCAGGCCCTGCGGCAACGGCAGCCTCACACCGCAGCCGAACCAGTGAACCCTCGTACTCCTCTTCGCGCGGGCTTCCACTGCCGCGTCTTCCCCGGCTTCGCGTCGTCCCCTTCCTAGGCCTTGCCATCGTCCACCGCCCTGGTGCTCTCGGCGTGGCGTGGTCAACGTGGCCAAGGAACGACTTCCATCGGAAGAGTACTGTACATGGAGAGGCTGACAGCTGGGTCCACGGGCACAGCAAGGAAGTGCCTCCTTATTATGCACAAAATAATTATTCCTCCACCTGATAGCGGGGACCCACCAGACGGGCCACCGTATTTCGTGAAAAAAATGTTTCCCCATGACTGCTGGGACCCACCAGCTACATCTTCACACGCAAGGAAGTGTGTCCGGGCAAAAAAAAACGATTCGCCCCCTGACTACTGGCACCCACCAGCTACATCTTCGCACGCAAGGAAGTGCCTGACAGTCGAGACCAACCTGGTCGAAGCGTACGTAGTGTTGTCATTCTGGTCGCGAATGTGTACTTACATACTGGTCGATGTAGAGGGGTGCACGTGTCGTAGTAGAGGCACGCGCGTAGCATGTACATGTACGTACAACGACCAGTGTGCAAGAAAGAAAATAAGGCCACGTACGTACATACGGGCAGGGTCTCGAACGCCTACTCGCGCATACGTACGGCCAGGGCTCGTGTACATGGCTGGGTCGGAACGGAGAAACTGCATCGTCGTCGTGTTCATGGGGAGACAACCGGCTGGGTCGGAACGGAATGCGTCGTCGTGTTCATCGGGAGGGCTTGGACGGAACAACCGATGGAAACGAGGCCTGGCGTACCGCAGAACGGAGGAAACGGTCTTGTGTTTGACCGGCCATAGTCGAAACGGGATCCTGTTCATCGGGAGGGGTCTGGCGTACCGCAAAACGGAGGAAACGGGCCTCCTACGGTCGAAACGGGGGTCCTGTTGATCGGGAGGGGTGTGGCGTACCGCAAAACGGAGGAAACAGACTTGTGTTGGAGCGCTACGGTCGAAACGGGGGTTCTATTCATCGGGAGGGGTGTGGTGTACTGCAAAACAGGACTCCACCGGATACTGTTCATCTCCACCGTCGACCCCCTCCAGCCTCCACAGACTCGATCATCCACCGTCGACCTCCTCCAGCCTCCACCTGCGACTGTTCATCCACGGGCTCCTGTTCATCTAGCCTCCACCGCGCGCTACTCCATCGGCTACTGTTCAACCAGCCCTGTCCACGGGTTCCTGTTCAACCACCCCTCCACGGGCTACTGTTCATCTATCCATCCACCGTCTACTGTTCATCCTGCCCTCCACGGGGTGATCCTGTTCATAAAGCCCTCCACGGGGTCCTGTTCATCCAGCCCCAACCGGCTCGATCGATCGGGGTCTTGTTTATCCAGAGGCAACACCATGGGGTCCTGTTCATCCACCCCCACCGGGAACTGTTCATTCAAACCCCCCAGCAACACTCACTGTTCATCTAGAGGCAGCATCGATCGGCTTCAATTAGCAGTAGTAGCGAAGGAATCGCTCGATCGGGTTCAGTTAACAGCCATCGATCGATCGCTCGGGTTCAGTAACGCGTAGCCTGTAGTGCAATCGCTCGGGTTTAGTTAGAGCCCAACGCCTCGCACCCACGCGCGTGCGTGTACGAGAGAAACACGCATCGCTCGGCTCGACCACCCCACTGTAACCGGGAACACTCCGATATTTTCCTCGCCCTAGCTTCTACCACGGTTTTTTCCATCATGGACGGCCCAAAGAATGTCATGCAGCTGCGTCTCCGGCCCGCCCAGGACAAAAAGCCCATTTTCTGTCATGATTTTTTGTCATAGAAGTAGGACCCCACCACATCTATGATGATACCGGGTTTTGTCACAATTATCGTCATAGAAGTGTCATAAGTATGACAAAAAAATTTTGTTCGGCCCAAAATGTCACGGATGTGTCTTTTTTTGTAGTGAATGAGACTTTCTCACCTGTAGTGATGCTTAAGTCTGTCCGAATCATGTTAGCAATTGTCGCATTTTATGATTATGAAATTTGGCAAATGGATGTCAAAACTGCATTCCTTAATGGATTTCTTAAGGAAGAGTTGTATATGATGCAACCAGAAGGTTTTGTCGATCCAAAAGTTGCTAACAAAGTGTGCAAGCTCCAACGATCCATTTATGGACAGGTGCAAGCATGTCGCATTTGGAATATACGCTTTGATAGTGTGATCAAAGCATATGGTTTTATACAGACTTTTGGAGAAACCTGTATTTATAAGAAAGTGAGTGGGAGCTCTGTAGCATTTCTAATATTATAATGTGGATGACATATTATTGATTGGAAATAATACATAATTTCTGGATAGCATAAAAGGATAATTGAATAAGAATTTTTCAATGAAATACCTTGGTGAAGCTGATTATATATTGGGCACCAAGATCTATAGAGATAGATCAAGACGTTTAATTGGACTTTCACAAAGCACATACCTTGATAAAGTTTTGAAGAAGTTAAAAATGGATCGGTCAAAGAAAGGGTTCTTGCCTGTGTTACAAGGTGTGAAGTTGAGTCAGACTCAATGCCCGACCACTGCAGAAGATAGAGAGAAAATGAAAGTCATTCCCTATGCTTCAACCATAGGTTCTATCATGCATGCAATGTTGTGTACCAGACCTGATGTGTGCCTTGCTATAAGATTAGCAGGGAGGTACGAAAGTAATCCATGAGTGGATCACTTGACATCGGTCAAGAACATCCTGAAATACCTGGAAAGGACTAAGGATATGTTTCTCATTTATGGAGGTGACAAAGAGCTTGACGTAAATGGTTACATCGATGCTATCTTTGACACTGATCCAGATGACTGTAAGTATCAATCTGGGTACATATTGAAAGTGGGAGCAATTAGCTAGAGTAGCTCCATGCAGAGCATTGTAGACATAGAAATTGTCAAAATACATACAGATTTGAATGTGGCAGACCCGTTTACTAAACCTCTCTCACAATCAAAATATGATCACACCTTAGTACTCTTTGGGTGTTAATCACATGGCGATGTGAACTAGATTACTGACTCTAGTAAACCCTTTGGGTGTTGCTCACATGGTGATGTGAACTATGGGTTTTAATCACATGGTGATGTGAACTATTGGTGTTAAATCACATGGCGACGTGATCTAGATTATTGAATCTAGTGCAAGTGGGAGACTGAAGGAAATATGCCCTAGAGGCAATAATAAAGTTGTTATTTTATATTTCCTTATATCATTATAAATGTTTATTATTCATGCTAGAATTGTATTAACCGGAAACTTGATACATGTGTGGATACATAAACAAAACACCGTGTCCTAGTAAGCCTCTACTAGACTAGCTCGTTAATCAAAGATGGTTAAGTTTCCTAACCATAGACATATGTTGACATTTGATGAATGGGATCACATCATTAGGAGAATGATGTGATGGAAAAGACCCATCCGTTAGCTTAGCATAATGATCGTTCAGTTTTATTGCTATAGCTTTCTTCATGTCATATGCATATTCCTTTGACTATGAGATTATGCAACTCCGAGATACTGGAGGAATGCCTTGTGTGCTATCAAATGTCACAACGTAATTGGGTGATTATAAATATGCTCTACATGTATCTCTGAAGGTGTTTGTTGGGTTGGAATAGATCGAGATTAGGATTTGTCACTCCGAGTATCGGAGAGGTATCTCTGGGCACTCTTGGTAATGCACATCATAATAAGCCTTGCAAGCAATGTGACTAATGAGTTAGTTGTGGGATGATGCATTACGGAACGAGTAAAGAGACTTGCTGGTAACCAGATTGAACTTGGTATGAAGATACCGACGATCAAATCTCGGGCAAGTAACATACCGATGACAAAGGGAATAACGTATGTTGTCATTACGGTACGACCGATAAAGATCATCCTAGAATATGTGGGAACCAATATGAGCATCCAGGTTCCACTATTGGCTATTGACCGGAGAGGTGTCTCGGTCATGTCTACATAGTTCTCAAACTCGTAGGGTCCGCACGCTTAACGTTCGATGATGATTTTGTATTATATGAGTTATGTGATTTTTTGACCGAATGATGTTCGGAGTCCCGGATGAGATCACAGACATGACGAGGATTCTTGAAATGGTCGACAGGTAAAGATTCATATATAGGACGATAGTATTCGGACACCGGAAGTGTTCCGGGGTGCAGATGCGTGTCGGGTCACCGGAAGGGTTCCGGCACCCCCCAAGAAAGATATGGGCCTTATTGGGCCTAGGGCAGGACAGACCACGTGCACCCCCATATGGCCCAATCTAAGTGGAGAAAGGAAAAGGGGAAGAGGAAAGGAAATAGAGGGAATAGGATTCCCCCTTCCTTTCCCCTCTCCCCTCTTTCCTTCCCCTCGGAGATAAGGAAAGGGGGGCCGAATTGGAGGAGGCCCCAAGTAGGATTCCTCCTACTTGGGGCGCCCCAAGGCTGCTCCCCTCCCTCTCCCACCTATATATACATGGGGAGGGGGTGCCTAGAACACACACCAACAATTGTTAGCCATGTACAGCGCCCTCCTCCACAGTTTACACCTCCGTTCATGTCGTGCCGGTGACGATAGAGATCATGACAGTACTTTGGAGATGGAGATCAAAGGCGCAAGATGATCATGGCCATATCATGTCACATATTTTGATTGCATATGATGTTTATCTTTTATACATCTTATTTTGCTTAGTTCGATGGTAGCTTTATAAAATGATCTCTCACTAAATTTCAAGGTATAAGTGTTCTCCACAGTATGCACCGCTATGCGAAAGTTCTTCGTCTTTGAGACACCACGTGATGATCGGGTGTGATAGGCTCTACGTTCAAATACAACGGGTGCAAAACAGTTGCACACGCTGAATACTCACGTTAAACTTGACGAGCCTAGCATATCTGAGATATGGCCTCGGAACCTTTGGAGACCGAAAGGTCGAGCGTGAATCATATAGTAGATATGATCAACATAGTGATGTTCACCATTGAAAACTACTCCATCTCACGTGATGATCGGACATGGTTTAGTTGATTTGGATCACGTGATCACTTAGATGATTAGAGGAATGTGTATCTAAGTAGGAGTTCTTAAGTAATATGATTAATTGAACTTTAATTTATCATGAACTTAGTCCTGATAGTATTTTGCAAATTATGTTGTAGATCAATAGCTTGCGTTATTGCTTCCCTATGTTTATTTTGATTTGTTCCTAGAGAAAAACTATGTTGGAAGATGATAGTAGCAATGATGCGGACTGGGTCCGTGATCTTAGGTTTATCCTCATTGCTGCACAGAAGAATTATGTCCTTGGTGCACCGCTAAGTGACAGACCTATTGCAGGAGCAGATGCAGACGTTATGAACGTTTGGCTAGCTCAATATGATGACTACTTGATAGTTTAGTGCACCATGCTTAACGGCTTAGAATCGGGACTTCAAAGGTGTTTTGAACGTCATGGACCATATGAGATGTTCCAGGAGTTGAAGTTAATATTTCAAGCAAATACCCGAGTTGAGAGATATGAAGTCTCCAACAAGTTCTATAGCTAAAAGATGGAGGAGAATCGCTCAACTAGTGAGCATGTGCTCAGATTGTCTGCGTACTACAATCGCTTGAATCAAGTGGGAGTTAATCTTCCAGATAAGATAGTGTTTGATAGAGTTCTCTAGCCACCATCACCAAGTTACTAGAACTTCGTGATGGACTATAGTATGCAAGGGATGACGAAAACGATTCCCGAGCTCTTCGTGATGTTGAAATCGACGAAGGTAGAAATCAAGAAAGAGCATCAAGTGTTGATGATTGACAAGACCACTAGTTTCAAGAAAAGGGCAAAGGGAAAGAAAGGGAACTTCAAGTAGAATGGCAAGCAAGTTGTCAACCCCGCGAAGAAGCCCAAAGCTGGACCAAAGCCTGAAACTGAGTGCTTCTACTGCAAAGGAAATGGTCACTGGAAAGGGAAATGCCCTGAATATTTGGTGGATAAGAAGTATGGCAAAGTGAACAAGGGTATATTTGATATACAGGTTATTGATGTGTGCCTTACTAGTGTTTATAGTAGCCCCTGAGTATTTGATACTTGTTTGGTTGCTAAGATTAGTAACTCGAAATAGGAATTACATAATAAGCGAGAGACTAGTTGAGGGGAAGTGACGATGAGTGTTGGAAGTAGTTCCAAGATTGATATGATCATCATCACACACTCCCTATACTTTCGAATTAGTGTTAAACCTAAATAAATGTTATTTGGCTTATGCGTTGAGCATGAATATGATTTGATCATGTTTATTGCAATACGGTTATTCATTTAAAGTCGAGAATAATAGTTGTTACATTTACATGAATAAAACCTTCAATGGTCATACACCAAATGAAAATAGTTTGTTGGATCTCGATCGTCTTGATACACATATTCATAATATTGATGCCAAAAGATGCAAAGTTAATAATGATAGTGCAACTTATTTGTGGTGCTTGCTTTGTTTGGGTCATATCGATTAAAGCGCATGAAGAAACTCCATAAAGATGGATTTTCAGAATCACTTGGTTATGAATCATTTGATGCTTGCGAACCGTGCCTTATGGGCAAGATGACTAAAACCCCGTTCTCCGGAACAATGGAACGAGCTACTGAATTATTGGAAATAATACATACCGATGTATGCGATCCAATGAGTGTTGATGCTCGTGGCAAGTATCATTATTTTCTGACCTTCACAGATGATTTGAGCAGATACGGGTATATCTACTTAATGAAACACAAGTCTGAAACATTTGAAAAGTTCAAAGAATTTCAGAGTGAAGTGGAGAATCATCATAACAAGAAAATAAAGTTTCTACCATCTGATCGTGGAATATTTGAGTTACGAGTTTGGCCTTCATATAAAACAATGTGGAATAGTTTCACAGCTCACGCCACATGGAACACCACAGTGTAATGATGTGTCCGAACGTCATAACCGCACTTTATTGGATATGGCGTGATCTATGATGTATCTTACCGATTTACCACTATCATTTTGGGGTTATGCATTAGAGACAGCTGCATTCACTTTAAATAGGGCACCATCAAAATCCGTTGAGACGACGCCTTATGAACTGTGGTTTGGCAAGAAACCAAAGTTGTCGTTTTTTTAAGTTTGGGGTTGCGATGCTTATGTTAAAAAGTTTCAACCTGATAAGCTCGAACCCAAATCAGATAAGTGTGTCTTCATAGAATACCCAAAGGAAACTGTTGGGTACACCTTCTATCACAGATCTGAAAGCAAGATATTCGTTTCTAAGATGGATCCTTTCTAGAGAAGGAGTTTCTCTCGAAAGAAGTGAGTGGGAGGAAAATAGAGCTTGATAAGGTAATTGTACCTTCTCCCGAATTGGAAAGTAGTTCATCACAAAAATTAGTTCCAGTGATTCCTACACCAATTAGTGAGGAAGCTAATGATGATGATCATGAAACTTCAGATCAAGTTACTATAGAACCTCGTAGGTCTTCCAGAGTACGGTCCGCACCAGAGTGGTACGGTAATCCTGTTCTAGAAGTCATGTTACTAGACCATGATAAACCTACGAACTATGAGCAAGCGATGATGAGCCCAGATTCCGCGAAATGGCTGGAGGCCATGAAATATGAGATAGGATCCATGTATGAGAACAAAGTATGGACTTTGGTAGACTTGCCCGATGATCGACAAGCCATAGAAAATAAATGGATCTTCAAGAGGAAGACGGACGTTGATAGTAGTGTTACTATATACAAAGCTCGACTTGTCGCAAAATAAGTTTTTCGACAAGTTCAAGGTGTTGACTACAATGAGATTTTCTCAACTGTAGTGATGCTTAAGTCTATCCGAATCATGTTAGCAATTATCACATTTTATGAAATCTGGCAAATGGATGTCAAAACTGCATTCCTTAATGGTTTTCTTAAAGAAGAGTTGTATATGATGCAACCAGAAGGTTTTTGTCAATCCTAAAGGTGCTAACAAAATGTGCAAGCTCCAGTGATCCATCTATGGACTGGTGCAAGCATCTCGGAGTTGGAATATACGCTTTGATAAGTTGATCAAAGCATATAGTTTTATATGGACTTGCAGTGAAGCCTGTATTTACAATAAAGTGAGTGGGAGCACTACAGCCTTTCTGATAAGTATATGTGAGTGACATATTGTTGATCGAAATGATGTAGAATTCTTCTGAAAGCATAAAGAAGTGTTTGAAAGGAGTTCTTTAAAAGAAAGACCTCAGTAAAGCTACTTACATATTGAGCATCAAGATCTATTGAGATAGATCAAGACGCTTGATAAGATTTTCAATGAGTACATACCTTGACAAGATTTTGAAGTAGTTCAAAATGGAACAGTAAAAGAAAGAGTACTTTCCTGTGTTGCAAAGGTATGAAATTGAGTAAGACTCAAATCCCGACCACGGCAGAAAATTGAAAGAGAATGAAAGTCATTCCCTATGCATTAGTCATAGGTTCTATAAAAGTATGTCATTCTATGGACCAGACCTGTTGTATACTCTGCACTGGTTTGGCAAGGGAGTACAATACTGATCTAGGAGTAGATCACTGGACATTGGTCAAAATTATCCTTAGTGGAATCAGGATATGTTTCTCGATTATGGAGGTGACAAAAGGTTACGTAAAGGGGTTACGTCGATACAAGTTTTAGCAATCGATCCAGATGACTCTAAGTCTTAATCTGGATACATATTGAAAGTGGGAGCAATTAGCTAGAGTAGCTCCGTGCAGAGCATTGTAGACATAGAATATTTGCAAAATACATACGGCTCTGAATGTGACAGACCTGTTGACTAAACTTCTCACACAAGAAAAACATGATCATACCTTAGTACTCTTTGGGTGTTAATCACATAGCGATGTGAACTAGATTATTTACTCTAGTAAACCCTTTGGGTGTTGATCACATGACGATGTGAACTATGGGTATTAATCACATACATATGTGAATATTGGTGTTAAATCACATGGCGATGTGAACTAGATTATTGACTCTAGTGCAAGTGGGAGACTGAAGGAAATATGCCCTAGAGGCAATAATAAAGTTATTATTTATTTCCTTATATCATGCTAAATGTTTATTATTCATGCTATAATTGTATTAACCGAAAACATAATATATGTGCGAATACATAGACAAACATAGTGTCACTAGTATGCTTCTACTTGACTAGCTCGTTAATCAAAGATGGTTAAGTTTCCTAACCATAGACATGAGTTGTCATTTGATTAACGGGGTCACATCATTAGGAGAATGATGTGATTGACTTGACCCATTCCATTAGCTTAGCACTTGATCTTTTAGTATGTTGCTATTGCTTTCTTCATGACTTATACATGTTCCTATAACTATGAGATTATGCAACTCCTGTTTACCAAAGGAACACTTTGTGTGCTACCAAACGTCACAACATAACTGGGTGATTATAAAGGAGCTCTGCAGGTGTCTCCGAAGGTACATGTTGGGTTGGCGTATTTCGAGATTAGGATTTGTCACTCCGATTGTCGGAGAGGTATCTCTGGGCCCTCTCGGTAATGCACATCACTATAAGCCTTGCAAGCAATGTAGCTAAATGAGTTAGTTACGGAATGATGCATTACATAACGAGTAAAGAGACTTGCCGGTAACGAGATTGAACTGGGTATTGAGATACCGACGATCGAATCTCGGGCAAGTAACATACCAATGACAAAGGGAACAACGTATATTGTTATGCGGTTTGACCAATAAAGATCTTCGTAGAATATGTAGGAGCCAATATGAGCATCCAGGTTTCGCTATTGGTTATTGACCGGAGACATGTCTCGGTCATGTCTACATAGTTCTCGAACCCGTAGGGTCCGCACGCTTAAAGTTAGATGACGGTTATATTATGAGTTTATGTGTTTTGATGTACCGAAGGATTTCGGAGTCCCGGATGAGGTCGGGGAAATGACGAGGAGTCTCGAAATGGTCAAGACGTAAAGATCGATATATTGGACGACTATATTCGGACGTCGGAAAGGTTCCGAGTGATTCGGGTATTTTTGAATCTTGGAGAGTTCTGAGGAATTCGTATTGGGCCTTAATGGGCCATACGGGAAAGGACAGAAAGGCCCCAAAGGGTGGCCGCACCCCTCCCGTGGACTAGTCCGAATTGGACTAGGAGGGGGGCGCCTTCCTTCCTTCTCCTTCTCCCTTCCCTTCTCCTACTCCCACAAGGAAAGGAGGAGTCCTACTCCCGGTGGGAGTAGGACTCTCCCCCTTGGCGCGCCCTCCTCCTAGGCCGGCCGCCTCCCCCTTGCTCCTTTATATACGGGGCAGGGGGCACCCCATAGACACAACAATTGATCATTGATCTCTTAGCCGTGTGCGGTGCCCCCCTCCACCATAGTCTTCCTCGATAATATCATAGTGGTGCTTAGGAGAAGCCCTGCGACGGTAGAACATCATCATCGTCATCACGCCGTCGTGCTGACGGAACTCTCCCTCGACACTCGGCTGGATCGGAGTTCGAGGGACGTCATCGAGCTGAACGTGTGCAAGAACTCGGAGGTGCCATGCTTTCGGTGCTTGATCGGTCGGGCCGTGAAGACGTACGACTACATCAACCGCGTTGTGCTAAAGCTTCCGCTTTCGGTCTATGAGGGTACGTGGACAACACTCTCCCCTCTCATTGTTATGCATCACCATGATCTTGCGTGTGCGTAGGAAATTTTTTGAAATTACTACGTTCCCCAACATGTACTTGTTCATCCTCAGCCCCTCACGAGGCTAATCCACCTGAAAGCAGGAGTAGGGTCTTACACCGCAAGGTGGCCCGAACCTGGGTAAACTGATGTGTCCATCTTCTTCCTTCTTCACCGAGTTAGGCCGTGCGGACGACGAGCTGGCTGGCTAAAGAGGTCGAGTTCTTCGCACACGCCCCGGAGTTCGAACCTTTCTTCGGACTGCGGAGTCCTGAATCCGACAATTTACTTTTTTTACAATGATACATTTTTAATAGCTTGATCAACAATTATTCATGAAATCATGGTTACATCATCATTAGAACATCCAATAGAAACTTTGGTGGATTATCGGGTCAATTCTCGATGAACCGATGATGGTTCGAAAGAAAATGCGATGGGGGTGGATGTGTACTAGAGAGACATTGGAAAAGAAAACAAAATATAGGTTGAAAAGAAATTTAAATCTCGAGTGAGGTGGTTGTTGTGTTGGATACATTTGCCCTTGATTAGCTACTCCATACAACTTCATTAGCATAGACACACAATTCCAAAGGCCAACTTGGCATAATCCTAGTTGAATATCTTAACGCTATTACTACACTTGAACAATGAGATTTTGACAAGAAGTCTGGAAACATGCATTTAATTCTAATATAATCCCTAGAAAAAATGGTATAAAAAAACCGCTTTCATGCACCTAGTGAATAAATTGCTTTTCCTAGTATATGAGAGAGGGGAATTTTTTCGATTAAACTTCACATTCATGCTTATAAATTTGTGGTGAATTTTAACTTTCATTCAAATCACTGAGTCAATTTGCTATAAAATTTGACATGACCTTTGCTCTTATTTAGAGTTTTGGTTCATTCTCAAATCAGAAATAGTATGAAGGACCTAGAAGTTAATAGTACAATTCAATATGAATTGGAAATTCATTTGTAAATAATAAACAACTGAATAAGGGGAAACCAAACTTTATTGATAATTGGGAAATAATACAAAGTTATGTTACAAAAAAATAAAGGAAACTTTATTTAAAAATACCATTACAAATTCTTACAAAAAGAATGAACTATAGTAAATCTACCTATTTTCTATCCTACTATAAATCTTCAAGATCTTCTTGATCTTCTTCATTTCCAAAATCTGCAAAAGAAGTACCAAAGGAAAAAAAAGAAATTATTATTGTTAAAAGCGCCCCCTCCTTCATGGAGGGATAATAAGATTGAGCCCACCTCCATCCTCTTCTCAGTTTCCCAAGTCGTCCTTCTCTCGGTTCTAGTATCGCGTTAGATCTCTGAACTGAAGCCAGATTGAGTTCGCCGTTTTCGGTGGGTCGTCGGCGTCGGAGTGGACGTTGGAGGGGCCAGTGTTTTGTGTTGCCGGGAGGGAGGGAGTGGGTTGGGTTCGTTGGTGGGTGACGTCGGCCCCGCATCCCTCGCCTCGTGACTCGTCGTTGCTGCCTTTCTTATGTGTTCTGTCAGTAGGAGTGGTTACCTCAGCCAACCACCGTTGTCCGTCACGCTAGGCCTTCTGGTGCGGTAAGATATTTGTGATTCGTAAATGATAAATAAAAATAGGTGGTTAGACCGTTTATTGAAATGACACCAGCTGAAGGTCAACGTTTTCTGAGACCTTTTCATATTTCCAGTACAATTTATCCAAAACTTAGTTACCACAGAATTCAGAGGAGCATGCCTGGAAGTGTCGTATTCCATTTTTCTCTTGTTCGGAGCATACAATGTACACTGATTTATCTACTACTACCTCTGTTCCTAAATATAAGTCTTTTTAGATATTTCACTACGAACTATATACGAAGTAAAAGTGAATCTACGCTCTAAAATATGTCTATATATATCCGTATATAGTTCATAACGGAATCTTTAAAAAGACTTACATTTAAAAGCGGAGGGAGTATATGGAACTTGCAGAAATAGGAGTGTAGCGACACCAGCTTGCTGACATGCATTCTCTCTCTCTCTCTCTCTCTCTCTCTCTTTGTGTTTTGACAGCTTGGCCGCCCTTTGTTGCTGCTGTCTGCTGGAAGCTTGCTTCTAAGTTCTAAGCGAGAGGGGACAGATTTGGTGCAGCTATGTGTTCCATATTGAAAATTGTGATTGGTTGCTAATTAGTACTCCCTCCGTTCCTAAATATAAGTCTTTGTAGATATTTCACTATGGACCACATATGGATGTATATAGATGCATTTTATGTGTAGATTCACTCATTTTGCTTCGTATGTGGTCCATAGTGAAATCTCTCCAAAGACTTATATTTAGGAACGGAGGGAGTAGGAGATTACAAGAACTCCTTGCCGTCATGTTTGTATGTTCAGATGATTGCTGCACCTTTTCACAAAAGAAGAGATGATTGCTGTACCCAGTGAACAAGAAAAATTGAGCATGAAAGCTCTAGCAAAGCCAGAATACCCTGAAGAAAAGGCTAATCCACGGCATGCTGTCTGAAGATAAAACTAATTCACAGTAGAATATACCGTTTATGTCAGACACACACCAATAATAACTTGGAAATTCAGCAGGGTTTCAACAACATAACAAACTTGGTAATCCAGCAGGAGTTCAAGAAATTCAGCAGGATTTCAACAACATAACAAACTTGGAAATTCAGCTGGGTTTCCACAACATAACAGACCACCACAGTACCAAGGGAGTGCCACTAGTGAGCATCCGACAGATTACTGCTGCACACCATTACAGCAGCATACACACACATAGACATAACAGAACGGAGGAGAGGCGAAAGCATCAACTGAAGGCCGTCACTCAGTGGCAACCAGCGGCATGTTTCTGCGGCCTGATCCAGTCGTGCAGCACCATGGTCACCCTGTCGTGCTGCTTCACGGAGGATCCGTGCAGGAGCGGGGCGGCGCGGGCGAGGACGCGGTTGTAGTGGACGTACTCATTCTGCCGGAACCTCTCCTGCTCGGGCGGCGTCATCTCGTCCCACTGGGCGTGCAGCTTCTCTGACAGGCTCCAGTCGATGTTGTACCTGGTGGCGCCGAAGCACGTCTGGCTCAGGACCCGCCTCGCAAGGGTCTGCAGGTCGGGCACACGAGCCCCGTGCGTCGACCACCATTCAACTGCGATGTCGAGTGAAGCGCGGTAAGAAGGTGTGTAATTCATGTAGTATGATATGAACGGATGAATGAAATGGTGATCATCTCAGTGGGTGTAAATGTTTGAGTTTGAATGTTGAAGTTAAAATGGAAGAAGAGAAGGCTCCTGTACAGTTTAAGCAGACCATATACCCCAGTGTTGACAAGCTTAGGCTGATGCAGAGAAATTGATCGTTCTACACGTTCATTTGTAAACCTTTTAACTTCTCTACTACTCCCTCCGTCCCATAATGTAAGATGTTTTTGCAAGCACGTTTTACATTATGGGACGGCGGGAGTATTTATTTAAACAACCATGTTGACAAGTTAGGCTAATGCAGAGGAGTTGAACTTTGAATTGAAGTGCACTTATGGCATGATATATTTATGCCATGTTCACATGCTAACTAAATATGTTGGCGCACTGTATGTTACGGTGCACAAATGCACATATCAGATTTTGTGGAGGACCTCAGACACTATTCCAGCTCACTCTGAAGATTGGAAAAAATCAAGTACATATGACACATAAAGGCACTACCGTCAGTGGCCTGTTAGGGAGTGGTCATTTTGTAATAGGTTAGGGTGTAGCTTACCTTGTGGTAATTCCATGATTTGCTGCATTGCTGGATCTGTGTCGAAATAGCCCAACTTCTTTTCATACACTTCCAATTGTGCAGACGCTTTTCTGGCATTGTAATGAGCCTTGCCCAGTTGGATTGTGCAGGCCGCGATGCCGCTGCTGATCTCAGCATCAGGCTGGAATCCAGCTGTGTAGAAGATCCTTGGGTTTAGCATCTGACCAGCAGCATGGAGAGGACTATGCAAGTAACCATCCCATATCCTGTCAATCATACACCAATAAGAGTGGCTTTCATCTCCGATATTGAGAGATATCTCTTCTTTTGCTCGATCCATGGCTTCATACAAGATACCCATCGGACAGATATCAGATTCTAGTTTATACAACACACTGACAAGTGGGTTTGTAACCTTCACGACTTCTGCAGCAGCATGCCAAAATGCATCATCTGCCTTTACTATGCTCTGGATATGCTCGAACAAATCAAGACAAGTCCAACCAGAGGGAACCCATTCAGGCGAGCTGAACATCTGCACCAGACCTACTCTTGCAGAAACTAACCTCTCTAATGTGATGAACACTGCCACAAATCTCAGATAAGAACTGCTCAAAATCTCCTCCTGAACATATCTTCCTTTCAGTTTCATTGGCAGTGCATGGCCATATAAAAACCTTGTAATTTCCCTTGCCTTCATTAGGACTTCGCTGACATGTTCGAGCGCTGCTATTTTCTCAAGCAGAAGGTTGATGCAATGGTCAGCACATAGCGCGAAGAAAAAACTGTCATATTTATTTAGCACATACTGCCGTGCCATCTGCATATGGGGTGACACGTCATTCATGACAATCTGAACAATGTTATGGGCACCAACATCATCAACCACGCGAGAAAGCATTGATTCTAGCTCATCCAAGTCCTCAGTGATTTCAGAGACATCAATGGATCTGAAGAACTGCGTACCTTTGCTGCAGTGCACCAGGACACTTACGAAGCTTTTGTCACACTTGCTCTTCCAACTATCCACAATTACAGTGCAGCCACTTGTTTGCCACTCTTGCTTGAGTTCCTTTGCGCGGTTCTCAGTTTCTCTTAGTTGCTCCTGCAGAACAGCTTCGTACGTTGGCATTACAGCCCCAGGCGCATGGGGAAACACAACCATCTCCCTCAAAGAAGATGAATGGAGAACACCAGGCTCAGGTCCAGCTTCGGAGAAGAACTTGCCTATTGATTTTGCTGACACAGAATCGAAGTAATCACTTTTCTCAACCTTGGGTTTCAGTTGACAAGAACTATATGTGATTTCCTTGGGCTGCGTCAGATCCGGTGGATAATGAAGAAAACAGCGGTTATTGGACACAGTTTGTTGTAGCTGTGGTTGCTGGAGTTGAGCAGACGGAAGGGCTGGGCTTGTGTGAGGAACCTCATCATGTTCATGCTTCAGTCTTTTCGTTTTTCCGAGCATCCGATCTTTCTTGCGATCCACAAGTGAACTCATTAAGCTTGTCCTGACACTGTCCGGTACTTGGTTGCATGGACGAACATTGCCCCTGATGCCTGCTACATGTTGCTCTAGACGGTTGTAAGTACAAACCACCTTACCGCAGTAATTGCAGCTCACTTTTTTGCCTTCCTCATCAATGGTTTTGCCGTGCCTTTCTTTTCCACAATTACTTGTCTGAGGATCTTGTGCGGAAAAAACCTGAAGAAAAGCAATGAGAGATACTTCAGTAATGCAAAAAATAAAATGTCAAATTTCCAAAACATGAGTGCAACATTTCACCAATGATTAGATTTCATCTGTTTCCTCTTAATGACAGCACATGATGTACTGCTATTGATGAATTTACCACATGTGAACAGAGAAGACTGTGATCCAACTAAACACTGTAACTTAGAAGTTTAAACATAGTGTTACTGGATGAAACAGTTTGTTCTGTATTTTTTTCCGATATAAAGAACAGTTTGAGCGCATAGAGGCGTAGTCAATGGCTCATATATATTTACCAACAGACTGAAGGCATGAGCTTGTTCACAAATTACAAGTTCATGGCAACAAATCTCTGGGCACTGATGCAATGAATTCACCGCAACTCTAACAGGGCAGTCAACAATTGGCCATTTTCGCCATGGTACACTCCAGAAACATGTAACTGTAACTAGATTAGACAGGTGTTCCTCACAAACAGTCTAAAATTCGATGCTTACAATCCTGAAGGACTCGAATGAACCATACGAAATAGTTCGGTGCAAGTAAAAGGTTAACTATTTGGGTACTATCCCACAGGACAATTGGACTAATATTTACTTTTTCAAAGATCAGTGATGTGGTATAAGCATAAGACTGCACGATGATCTTACAAAGCCAGTAACAATACCCCCTCTGAAACTAGTGGCGTGAAAGTGACTTTTTTCCCGATACTAAAATCCGACAAAATCATAGTGCCTCCCCTCAAAGTTTTAGCATTTCCTTCGAATCGGCTCAAACGCCTTTCAAAATCCAACATTACGCTACCCAACTCCCAAAAGCAGGCAAAACCTAAAACGGAGAAAGGGGGATTCTTCCTGGGCAGAAAGCCCCGAACAGCACCACGGGTCACAGCCCACTGCCTATTTCCCTCGCTCTCGCCGGCTCATTCCAGAACAGAGGATAGCGAGGGATTTCAATTGCTTACCATTTTTGTCCCCTCCGGAGCGAGAACAAGGAAGGGTTCGCAGCAGGCGGCCGCTGCGCCGCGCAGCACCTCGACCTGCCTCCCAGGGGCCGGGGGCGCCGCCGACGGAGCCGCCGGGGTTTGACGGCGATGAGCCCGATTCCGCGCCCCGCCTCCTCTCCTTGTTGCGCTGCGCGTCGTGGTCTCTGCTGCGCTCTGGCTTTTGCTTTTCTGATCAGCGGGGCGCTCACGGGTGGCAGAGAGGAGAGAGGAGGCGCCGAGGGCGAGGGAACTGGGGTTTTTGGGAAGAGATGGAAAGAACTTTTGACTGTTTGCCATTTCTGGAAACTGACGACGACGGGTTTTAATCGCTCAAACGATATTTACTGGTGTGCGAACCAACATGTACTTAATGTCAGGAGGACACTGGTATCCCTAACTCATCGGGATGAAATCCTGGTGCTCTGCATTAATTTCTAGATTTATTTCAGAATTTTCGATGATGCATGTTTGGTGGGAGAAGATGTTTCCGAAGACTACGAGGCGTTTACGATGACTTCGTAAAATCTCAAGATGATACATCGGCTTAGTCTCTCACAGGTGCTCATAGGGATAAGGAGTGCGTGTGTGCGTTCATAGGCGTGAGTGTATGCGCGTATATATGAGTGTTTGCTTGTGTATTGTGTTAAAAAAAAGACATTCATTGGTGGGTGGGAAACAAATTTTGTTTTTTCAACATAGTAGACGCAACATATGCATATATACTCATCCTTATGAAAGTACGCATGCACATCTTACTCCTATGGACACCTTCGAGAGATTCAACCGACACATTATCTTGATATTGATAAAGTTGCCAGACGCTTTCGGGAATGTCACCTCCCACCAAACGCACATCACCGAAAGGTCTGGAATAAATCCATGAAAATGCAAGCACCACTATCAAGTCTGGGATTTGAATTCTGGTGGACAGGGGATACTACCGTTCTCCTAACCATCCAACCACACGTTGTTTCACGGAACAAATTTTATTTGACAACAACATTTCATTCTTCGCGAACCAACATGCGATTAGACGGTTAGATGGACAGTGGTATCCCCAGCCCAGCAGGGTTCAAGTCTTGGTGCTCACATTTATCCTGGATTTATTTCAGGATTTCTGGCTATATGCATTCAGTGATGGGAGACGTTCCCGTCGACTACAAGGCGCCTACGGCGACTTCGTAAAATCTCAAGATGATATGTCGGCTTAGTTTCTCGGAGGTGCTCATAGGGATAGGGTGTGTGTGTGCGCGCGTTCATAGGGATGGGTGTACGCGTATATATATGAGCTTGTGTTTGTATTGATGTTAAAAAACAACATTTCATTGTTCTTTATCATAATAATAATACGCGTTTAATAGTTACATCAGCAAATATTCATGAAATCGCAATTACTTTGAAATTAATTGTGTGACTAGCTGTGACGCCCCCAATTCAATCGTACACTAATTATACATGCAAACGTGTACGATCAAGATCAGGGGCTCCCAAGAAGATATCATAACACAACTCTAAACACAATAAAAGTCATACAAACTTCATATTACAAGCCAGGAGCCTCGAGGGCTCGAATACATAAGCTCGACGCAAACGAGTCGGCGGAAGAAACAATATCTGAGTACATACATAAAGTTAAAACAAGGTGCCATAAGATGGCTAGCATAAAAGTGACAACGATTGAAAAGGCAAGACCTCCCGCCTGGGACCTCCTAACTACTCCTCGAAGTCGAACTCCATGTAGAATCATCCTCGAGATCCTCTGGCTACTGGACTTCATCATAGGATCGCAATAACCAGGAATAGGGGGAAAAGAAGTAGCAAAACAACCGTGAGTACTCATCCAAAGAATTCGCAAGACTTACATCAAATCTAAACTACATATGTATTGGTATCAATGAAAGGGGTAGTATCTGTGGACTAAACTGCAGAATGCCAGAATAAGAGGGGGAGCTAGTCCTATCAAAGACTACGCTTCTGGCAGCCTCCATCTTGAAGCATATAGAAGAGAGTAGCAATTATAGTATCAAGTTTCATTGTATAGAACATCCTACCCGACGATACTCTCCTTATCGCCTTGTGGAAGAGTGAACACTGGGTTGTATCTCGAACTTGTAATGGGTGTGTTCTATTAAGTATCCGGTTCTAGTTGTCAGAGGTCAGAATACAACTCCAAGTCGTCCTGTTACCGTGGACACGGCTATTCGAATAGATCAACTTCCCTGCAGGGGTGCACCACATTACCTGACACGCTCGATCCCTCTGGCCGGGCACACTTTTCTGGGTCATGTCCAGCCTCGGAAGATCAACACATCGCAAACCTACCTAGGCCCAACAGAGTGGTCAGCCCGCCGGTCTAAATTTCCTAAGCGTGCAGGGATCTTGGGCCCATCGCCTGTTGCACTCCTGCATGTTGCGTGCGCGGCCGGTGAGCAGACCTGGCAACCTCCATTACAAAGGCAGGTTCTTTACGCGGTCCAATCCGGCGCGCGCCGCTCAGTCGCTGATGTCTGGAAAGCTCGGCTGATACTACGACGCTGGTTGCCCATATCTTGTCCCACGTGGCGGTTAGTGCGTATAGGGCAAAAGACCAACTCAGATCAAATATCCAAATCTCGTTAAGCGTGTTATTTTGAAACAACCGCAAACAACGACCAGGGACCAGGCCCACCTCTCTCCTGGGTGGCCTCAACCTGACCTATCACTCCGCCACAAGGTATCACTCAGGGGGGCGTCGGGAACCCAGCTCCACCACTACCTGGATGGAACCACATGTCCCTTCAGCCCCCCACATTCGTGAATCACTCGTGGATAATCTACGAGACGACCTGACTTTAGTCGCCACATGCCACTACTGCAGGATACTGCTAATGCGACACTACAATCGGAGACCCTTTGACGAAACTGTGTGCGATGCATTAACCGCAAACGGTGGTGTAAAAAACTATCAAAAAGGTGCAAAACATTTGCGATGGAGGAGCCATCAAACACGGTTCATATTTTAGTTGCGTGTGCGATGCAGGGCACACAGTTAATCCATTCGAACTGTTTGCGATGAGGAGACCAACAGAACCGGGCAGCCATATCAATGTGTGTGCGATATACGGCATAAAGTTCGCTCCGAAGAACTGTTTGCTATTAGGGAGTGCAACAGAAACGGTTCAACTTAACAAGATATGTGTGATATGCGGCATACAGTTCACATGGATGAACTGTTTTTGATGAGCCAAAAGAACACAAATGAGTCGTGTAAACAAGATGTGTGTGATACATGGCAAACAACCGACTCGGATGAACTGCTTGCGATGAGAAATTACAACACAAACGGTTAATACAGTTAGTTCATGTGCGATTCTGTGTGTACAAAAAACTTTGAAAAATGCAAAATAGTTGCTTGCGGTGGCTAGGAGTATCACAAACGTTGCGTCTGCGAGTACTCATGTGCGATGATTAGTAAGTTACACATACATTTCCTTATGTTAACATGTGTGTGAATAATTGCAATATGGACAGTTAATATGCAAATTCCTTCTGGACATCAGGCACACGCTTAAACTCAATGACTGTATATGATACTAATACTTTCCATGAAAATTTAAGAACTTGGGTAACAACATTTGAGTAACATATATATAGTGGTTACACTATTCGACAAAAGGAGGATCTTCGTAACACGGTTTTGACAACCATTTGGTCCATATCTACATACTTAACATAGTAATAACTATCATATTTTAAGAGGCTAAGGGCTAACAACCATATGGTCCATATCTACATACTTAACATAGTAACAGCTAGCACATTTTAAGAGGCTGAGGGCCAACAACCACAACTATCCACTGGAAGCAGCTTAATCACGGCAACTCGGCATCTCGTCAATGAAAAGGAAGAGCCCTCCGGTGCCTTGGTAGAGCATGAGTAGAACAATGTCTCCAATTTTCCAATATGGCTGCATTGCCACGACAAGCGAGAACTTGTTAATTTGAATGGTTCCATTTCTATGGGAAATGCAGTACCTTGCAATCACTTTGGCGTTATTAGCAGGCACAAGTGTAATTCGATCACGCCAAAAAATCAATCCAGGAACTGCTACAGCGAGCAATTTCTGTTGAAATGTAAAATAAAAACCAATTGTAACATATCATTGAAGATATATATAGTTTATGAGCATCAACATTAAAATAAGACTTTTTACCGGCGTTTGTGCACATAATTGGTCTTGTTCAATGTGTGCACCATAGGTCTAATTAATCCCATCCAAAATCCAGCGTTCATACGATGTGCTATCTCTGTCAGATTATCAACAAAGTTTATGACATGCTTCAAGTCCTTGCAGTGAAATTTGGTACGCTTAGTAACATACATATCGTTCACTATGCATCCAACATATCCTACTTAAAAGGTGGAAAGGTATTATTTATTCAGAACATGGCAGAAGAATATATAGTGCGCATAAATTGGTAAATTGAATTTGTGACTGCCTAGGAAAAGAGTCAGAAAATGAAATCACAATTGGTTGCTTAAATAGGGATCAATTAGTCAGAACAAATGCCCTGATTTTGCTAAGTAATATGACAACATGGAGAAAGTTGAAAGGACACTAACCTCGACCAGACTTTGATCGGCTGATGACTTTGGGGAAGTAAACATCCATGTTAATTAGACCAGGCTATGGTGCACGCACTAGAATTTTATTGCCAGTTTTCAGTTCATAACACTTGACATTTTTGTCCAAAGGTCCGCATTAAAATAGGAGTGACCATCTTTATCAAGTTTTACACTAACCGTCATTGTAAATCCATGCTGCGTTGTCAATATGACATCCTGGGAGTCATCAACAAAGTAAAGCCCAAGATTTCCTTATACTCCTGTTCTTGCAAAGCAAGGGATGTACTGCTTGAAATGAAAATTAAGATAGTAAATTAGGTATATTGAAATAACTGAGCAAGATGCAAATATGGGAGTAACTGATAGAACAGATCAATATATAGATGAAAGCAAAGTACAAAAATATAGAATTAAAAATAGATAATGTAGCAACAGACGGTATATGTTCACAAATTTAGGCCATGGCAACCATGGTAGGTTGAGATTGAACATACCGAGCGCTCCCTGAAGTCATCCGGATGGTGAGATAGAACTTCGTTTCTGACTGGACGCGACCACACTTGCCTGATTTGTGCTCACACTGTGGACACATGAATGAACACCCACGAATCAGCTAGAACAAAAATGATTCCACGGCGATTTTCGCCGGTTCATTAATAGCGACGGATGGACTGCGATAAGAGATGAGTGAATATTTTGCTAAGTTGATTACTTTCTCCATGAGAAAAATCCCCGGCCCAATCCCTCAGAAAACCCCAGTCGACCAGAGTCTAGAATGTCAGTGCAGATAGGCGGCTAAAAGCGGTACGGGCGAAATCCCGTGCTGTTTGGAGCGCGACCTACGACCGCCGACAACAGCCGTCGAGCTTAGGGTGGCTGCCGCGATAGAAGTTGATGAGGTGCAGAGTTGCGGAGGAGTCCGCGGCGAGTGGGTGGGGACGAAGTGGGCGAGGGTTTTCTTTTTCTTTTGCATGTGTGAGTGAACACACACGGTTCACAGAGGCGACGGAGATGAATCGTGTGCAATAGTAAATTACCGAGATTGAATAGGAATCCAAATTTCCTTTGTCCTTCATCCATGAGTTTTTTCCTATGATGATCATAAACCCTGCTAATCACCATGTTCAAATTGGCACTTTTCCGGGTTCATTTACAATATTTAGGAGATTATGGGCATTTTGTAGGCATTAATGCACATAATTCAAATTAAAACAATTGGTGCTTGAAAAGGTGCACAAGAACGGTTTAGAAAAACCTTACTCGTGGTATTTAGTAAATTCTCAAGCCTTTTACAAGGAATGGGAAGAGATTTCAAGGGAATGTGTGGCAATAGTCAACCACAAATGCGTCATTTACTGGGTTATGAACTATAGAACAATGAAATACGTGCTTGAAAAACATCACGCCTGGCATGGTGCCATGGTATGGCCTTACCGTGCCCTCGTTAAAAGCTGAGAAGATTTGATTTATGTTGTCATGCACGCCCTTCATAAATCGAACCATCACCGAGGAAGTTCCATACTTTCGAGAGGGAAATCACCAAGATTGAAGGGGAATCCAAATTTCCGTCCTAGTTTATCATTCAGTTTTTCCAACGATCAACATACCACCTCAAATGCAACGTGTTCGAATTTGACATTTTTCCGGGCTCATTTACCATATTTAGGGGATTATGTGCATTTTCTAGGCATTAATTATGCACATAATTCAAATTCGAACAATCGGTGCATGAAAAGGTGCACAAGAACGGTCTGGAAAAGCATGCTCGTGCTATTTAGTACATTCTCATGCCTTTTACAAGGAATGGGCAGATATTTCAAGGAAATGTGTGGCAATAGTCAACCATAAACGTGTCGTTTACTGGGTTAACAACTATACAAAAATGAAATACATGGTTGGAAAACATGACACCTGGTGTGGTGCCATGGTATGGCCTCACCATGCCCTGGTAAAAATTTGAGAGTGTTTTCCTTATGTCGTCATGCACGTCTTTCATAAATCGAACCATCACCGAGGAAGTTTCATGGTTTCGAGGGGGAAATCACCAAGATTGAAGGCATTCTGAATTTCCTTTGTCCTTTGTCCATGAGTTTTTTTCTACGATGAACATACATCCTGCAAATCACCGTGTTCAAATTTGGAAATTTTCCGGGTTCATTTACCATATTTAGGGGATTATGTGCATTTCCTAGGCATTAATGCATATAATTCAAGTTCAAACAATCGATGCCTGAAAGGGTGCACAAGAACAGCCTGGAAAACCATGTTCTTGCCATTTAGTAAATTCACATGCCTTTTACAAGGAATGGACAGATATTTCGATGAAATGTGTGGCAATAGTCAACCACAAACGTTTGTTTATTGGGTTTTAAACTATAGAAAAACGAAATAAATGCTTGAAAAACATGATGCCTGACATGGTGCCATGGTATGACCTCACCATGCCCTGGTAAAAATTTGAGAAGGTTTGGCTTATGTCGTCATGCATGCCCTTCATAAATCGAACCATCACCGAGGAAGTTCCATGCTTTCGAGAGGGAAATCACCAAGATTGAAGGGGAATCCAAATTTCTGTCCTAGTTTGAAATTCTGTTTTTTTTCAACAATCAACATACCGCCCCAAATGAACGTGTTCAAATTTGACAATTTTTCGGGCTCATTTACCATATTTATGGGATTGTGTGCATTTTCTAGGCATTAATGCACATAATTCAAATTTGAACAATCGGTGCATGAAAAGGTACACAAGAATGGTCTGGAAAACCATGCTCATGCTATTTTGGTACATTCTCATGCCTTTTACAAGGAATGGACAGATATTTCAAGGAAATGTGTGGTAATAGTCAACCATAAACGCGTCATTTACTGGGTTAACAAATATAAAAATATGAAATACATGGTTGGAAAACATGATGCCTGGCGTGGTGCCATGGTATGGCCTCACCGTGCCATGGTAAAAATTGAAGAATGTTTTCCTTATGTCGTGATGCACGCCTTTCATAATTGAACCATCACCGAGGAAGTTTCATGGTTTCGAGGGGGAAATCACCAAGATGGAAGGGGGTCCAAATTTCCTTTGTCCTTTGTCCATGAGTTTTTTCTATGATGAACATACACCCTGCAAATCACCGTGTTCAAATTTGGAACTTTTCCGGGTTCATTTACCATATTTAGGGGATTATGTGCATTTCCTAGGCGTTAATGCACATAATTCAAGTTCAAACAATCTGTGGATGAAAGGGTGCACAAGAATGGCCTGAAAAACCATGCTCGTGCCATTTAGTAAATTCTCATGCCTTTTACAAGGAATGGACAGATATTTGATGAAATGTGTGGCAATAGTCAACCACAAATGTTTGTTTATTGGGTTTTCAACGATAGAAAAAATGAAATAAATGCTTGAAAAACATGACGCCTGGCGTGGTGCCATGGTATGACCTCACCATGCCCTGGTAAAAATTTGAGAAGGTTTGGCTTATGTTGTCATGCATGGCCTTCATAAATCGAACCATCACCGAGGAAGTTCCATGCTTTCGAGAGGGTAATCACCAAGATTGAAGAGGAATCCAAATTTTCTTCGTTCTTTGCCCTGGAGTTTTTTTTTCTACAACGAACATATACCCTGCAAATCACCGTGTTCAAATTTGGCATTTTCCTGGGTTCATTTAGCATATTTAGGGGATTATGTGCATTTTCTAGGCATTTAGCGCATATAAATCCAATCTACCTACGATGCGGATTGCCATTCGATCGTGGCGCATCCTACGGTGCACACGCGCGATCCGCGTGGCTGGGGTTCCAGCCAATCATAACGCAACACACAATAGGCTCAGCGCACACTGTTTCTGAAAGCGACGGAGATGAACCGTGTGTGATAATGAACGAGCAAAACTGTAAGGGAAGCCAAATTTCTGTTGTCGTTTGTCGTGGAGCTCTTGAATACCACCGCACTGTACGGCTGCCCGGCCCCTGCGTCCCAGAGCTCTCTCCAAGCGTCGTCCATGGCACCGCGGCGCATAGTTACTGGTAAGGAAGTGATGGCATCCCGCCGCGCCGCGTTCCTTGCCGCCCACGACCGCACACATGGTAAGGAAGCGATGGCATCTCGCCACGCTGAGGTCATCGCCGCCGCCGGCCACACAGTTACGTGGGCGGACTTTGAGGCTGCCATGGCCGAATGGGCGGTGGATCTAGAGGCGGTCAAAGCCGCACAAAAGGAGCGGAAAAGGCAGGAAGCAGTCAAGAAAAGAGAGTCTCGCCGCTGGAAGAAAGAAGAGGCTGCATGCCGTGGTGAGGAGAGCTTGGCAGAGATCGAAGCACGGTGGGCTGCCGCCTACAAGGTCGGGAAGGAGAACGCCGGCGTCTGGCCAGCATGGCCCAATGGCAGCATGTGAGAAGTAGTTTAAGTTTGTAGTATTAGAGCAAATTACCAGTAGTATTTTAAGTTTGTAGTATTAACGTACAATGTCGGTAAGAGCATCCTTTGAGGGCTTTGAGCGTTGATTAGCATGTGTGCCCGTATGCATTTTTTTGTGTTAACCATTAGAAGATCACAAAACACATGGTTTCTATGCCGTACCCGTCTGCATTTTTTTGCGTTATGATCCATAAGTCAGTTACCTGTGCGATATTTCCTAATAAACCAGGCATATTGTTGGGGATATAACTATTGTGTATGACCCGCCCAGGAGGGGCCGAGTCATACTGCTGGTGACTTAAAGATGACGGTGGCCGGTTATGAAGCAAGCCTATTGAAGGCCCAAGACCCAGAGGCGACTTGAGGCCCAAGAGGATGAACCGCCATATGTGTAACTTGTATTGTAAGGCAAGCTTAGTTAGTCACCTATCCGGACACGTTGTGTATGAGCCGACTGGGACTCTGTAAGCCGTCGGGCATCAACCTGTGTATATAAAGGGGTGACCCGGCGGCGGGTTAAGACAAGAAACAAGAGATCGAGAGCTAGGTCAAACGTATTCGCTCCTTGGTAATCGATAAAACCCAAGCAATATAATCCCAAACTGGAGTAAGCCTTTACCTCGTTGAGACGGTGTCGGTGTCAAAACCGGCGGATCTTGGGTAGGGGGTCCCGAGCTGTGCGTCTAGGGCTGATGGTAATAGGAGGCGGGGGACACAATGTTTACCCAGGTTCGGACCCTCTCGATGGAGGTAATACCCTACTTCCTGCTTGATTGATCTTGATGATATGAGTATTACAAGAGTTGATCTACCACGAGATCGTAGAGGCTAAACCCTAGAAGCTAGCCTATGATTATGATTGTTGTTGTCCTACGGACCGAACCCTCCGGTTTATATAGACATCGGAGGGGGTTAGGGTTACACAGAGTCGGTTACAAGGGAGGAGACCTACATGTCCGAATTGCCAAGCTTGCCTTCCACGCAAAGGAGAGTCCTATCCGGACACGGGACGAAGTCTTCAATCTTGTATCTTTATAGTCCAACAGTCCGGCTAAAGTATATAGTCCGGCTGTCCGAGGACCCCCTAATCCAGGACTCCCTCAGTAGCCCCTGAACCAGGCTTCAATGAAGATAAGTCCTACGCGCAGATTGTCTTCGGCATTGCAAGGCGGGTTCCTCCTCCTAATACTCCATAGAAGATTTTGAACACAAGGATAGTGTCCGGCTCTGCAAAACAAATTCCGCATACCACGTAGAGAGTACAATATCCCACAAATCTAATCTGCTGACAAATTTCGTAGCCTGACATCACACCATGGCCCGGTCATTATTCAAACCGTTTTTCTCAACCAGCCACTGCACATATCGCGAGGCGTTTTCTTGGTACGTCTTGTCGAAGCAGAGATCGTGTCCCCTTATCACGGGATTCTCATCAATACGGGTGTGGGTAACCCAACCGCGCCATCAATCACGGCTCTTGGGGAATAAGCGAGTTTTACCAGGCAAGTGGGGAAGCGCACAGTTTCTACCACCCTTATAAAGGGACAATGACTCCTCCTTTTCACCCACGCCTTCTCCTTCCCTGCCCATCCATTCTCGCACACTCGAGCTCTAGCGCCCAAGTTCGCATTTTCTCCGCAAAACCACTCCAAACATGTCCGGAGCGGGAGGCAAGTGGATGGTCTCCTCCGTTACGGAGGAGAACATTACTGGCTCAGGAAGCCGGATACTGGCCGCAGACATCGCCAGCGCCTTTGGCTCCCGTGACGCGGGGCAGATTGTCCCTACTTCAGAACCCCACGAAAGGGTTGTATTCCTCACCCACTTCGTCTGCGGGCTGGGATTTCCCCTCCACCCATTTGTCCGCGGGCTCATGTTATACTACGGGCTGGACTTCCATGATCTGGCCCCTAATTTCATCCTCAACATCTTGGAGTTTATCGTCGTGTGCAAGGCCTTCCTCCGCATCAAGCCCCACTTCGGCCTGTGGCTGAAGACCTTCAACATTAAACCAAAGGTGGTGGTCGACCAGCAAGCAGAGTGCGGAGGCGCCATGGTGGGCAAAATGCCCAACGTCACCTGGCTCGAAGGCTCCTATGTGGAGACCGTCAAGGGGTGGCAATCGGAGTGGTTCTACATCACCGAGCCGCGCGACACCAACTTGGTGGCGGCCCATGAATTTCGATCCGACATGCCCATGCGACTCACCTCCTGGAAAGAGAAGGGCCTATCCTGGGGTTCTTCGGTGGAGCTGACCGGACTCTAGAACTGCGTTAAAAACATGATAAGCAAGAAAATCAAGCTTGTCAACGTGGTCCAGGTCATGCTCTTCCACCGGATCCTCCCGTGTCAAAGACGGGCATTCAATATGTGGGAGTTCGACCCAGCTAAGCACCAGACACTGCGACGATGCACCAAGACATCTGGAAGGTGTTGTTCAAGTCCGCCGAGGTACCTCCTCCCCTTACCGAGGATCGCCGACTCAGCGCGAAGCGCCATGCCAATCCGGTAAGCTCCCTATATCTCATAAGATGTTCCTTTCCCTAGTATAATCATGTGAGGGATCTAAGCCTACACGCCATTTAACAGGACTGGGTCGTGATAGTGGAGCGGATCGATTGTCTGGCCCCACTACCCGAAGATCCAGCAAGGGCTCTCTTAACGGAGATGCTGGTTCCGGCGCCCTATGAGGCGCCAGAGAAGAAGGCCAAGAAGAAGGCCGTGGGGACCAGGAAAGGCCTCCGGCGCAAGGTTGTATCGGACTAATCGTCCGATAACACTGATGCGCCCTGCTCACATGAAAACAAGGAGGAGGAAGAGGAAAGTTATCCCCCCCCCCCAGCCAGGGAGACAAGAAAAGGAAGGCCGCCCCATCTGGGGAGGCCGAAGGGTCCAAGAAGGGAAGGACCCTCCTTCTGGACTGCTCCACAGCGGCCGCTTTTAGCGATGAGGAGTGGTTACCCAGGGACAAGCCCCTGGCGAAGTCATAAGTATCCGGATACCATAATAGTTCTGGTATGTTTTGTTTTATTGCTTCTTATCATGCCAAATATGATAATGCAGTCCATCCAAAGCCCATATTGATGTATCCTCTTCGGATGAGTCTTTGGGTGAGTCGGAGATGAACATCGATTCACTCCCGACCGCCTCCTCCCCCTGCCCTACGGACGATGTCGAGGTGTTCTCTCAAAGGGCACTGAACCAAGGGGAGATAGTTCCGGAGGCGCCCCAAGGCGACATTCCATGCGCTGGGCGCATGGGGGGCAAGACTCCCACGGGCTCTAACGCCGGGGGCAGCAAGTTTAGCCCCCAGCCGAATATTGTGCTGGAACCTCCAGTGGTTCCGGACTCTGTCAGGCGATCCCTCGCCAAGGGGGGCAGCCGTCTGTGCCGATGGCCTCTGTCCATCAAGAGGCATTGGACAATTTGCTGGAAGCACTTCGCGGTGCTTCCATTGACGAAGAGCACTGCACTATCATGAGTGTGGTGGTCAAGAAGGTTCGGTCTGCCAAAAGCGACCTGACTGAAGCCTGTGCTAGCCTCCTAACAGGCTTTGAGGTAAGTAATCAAAATATGAGAAAATGTTACAACATAGACAGTAGCCCCTGATGCTCTGTTTGGTGTTCGCAAAGAAATGCCGAACAGAGGATCAAATAATAATTACAGGACTCTAATAAGAATATGTCTATGTAAATAAGCAGGCTTCGCTGCTGGCCGCTGCCACTCGCACGGTGGAGGTCTCCGCACTGAAGCGGGACCTTCAGCGGTCCGAGGAAGAGCTCGGCCTTACCAAGAGGCAGCTCGAAGAGAACAAAGGTAAGTGATACCCCGTCTGTTTATGGATAAAGAAAAAGGAAGGTGGTTGTTACATCACAGGATCGTCATGAATTATGCTAGGGGCCACAACCATAGTGGCGGCCCTGAAGAAGGCGTTGTCCGAGGCCGAAGGCAAAGCGGCCAAGGAGCATGCTGAGCCCGAGAAGCAAGAGGCCCGACTCGGCGAGGTTCAGCAAGAGCTCCAGAAGTTTGTCAAGAAATACGAGTCCTTGGAGCATGACTCTACGACGCAAGGGTCCGAGCTTGTGAAGGCCCCCGAGACGCACAAAATGCCAAGGTCGAAGCCCAAAAGGCCCTCCAGGAAATTGAGGTGGTCAAGAAGATAGCGGCGGGTAAGGCATTCATTATGCAAAGCAAGCATGCGAAGGAAACTTTCCTTTTACTTACCCGAATTCGAAGCTCTCCAGGAGCGTTCGCAGAACTACCCAGCAGTGTGTCGGACGCCGTGGAGTTCTACCGGGCAGAGGAAGGGAGCTCGACGAAGAAGTTGTTCTGGTCTCAATATAATGGGACCGAACATCCAATGCCCTTGAGCGACCAGTTGAAGCCACTGGTCAAGCTTCACAAGGCGGACGGATTGGCCATGAAGGGTCTCATACTCCGGATGTGGCCTGGCGAGCCCCTGCCTGGCAGCTATTTCGGCATGGTAAGGCGGCTTGTGAATGCCTGCCCACAGTTTGAAGTCATAAAGCGGTCCTTCTGCATTGAGGGTGCGCGCAGGGCTTTTGCCTGGGCCAAAGTGCACTGGGCGAAGATGGATGCCGAAAAGCTGGTGAAGGAGGGGCCGCCGGAGGGCGAGGAGCATCGCCACCCCGAAAAGTATTATGACAGTGTCCTGAAGGGTGCTCGCCTTGTGGCAGAGGAATGTGCTAAGGATGTAATATTTGAATGAATGTACTCATGTGATCCTGTAATATGAAACGAGTTCATGTGTGCTATGTAGCGCTTGTTAATTTAAAATATTACCTTCTATGCGGCCATTTATAAAATTTGAGAGTTGGCCAGTCGCCGGCTTCTGCCCCCATGTAACTAGTACTGAGGTGTTCGGGATAAACCTGATCACTCTTTATCCCAGTTTTGGGTCCTTCGAAGGAGGTGTTCAACACAACGAACCAGGCAATCGGACTATAAAGCTTTATCACTCTCACTTAGCCATAGAAGTCTACAATTTAAATTTTTGGTGAAGCCCCTAGTATTCGGAAGGCCCAACTAGGGGCGCTATGTACGCCTAAATCGGACAAGGCCGACTCCTTGCACGAAGCGGAAAAAATCTTTAAGGATTTGAGACCTCTCGAACAGCGACCATCTCTCACCGCATCATGACAGTCAGTTTTTGGCTTTCTCTACTGAGGTGCTCGTCCGGAAGAACCGGGACACAATCGTAGTAGTTCTCCCAGTGCTACCTTAGCCGATATAGCGGTACGTAAGGTACCAAAACATGGGAGCCGGGCAAACCCAACTATTGACCCAAGACATGATTCAGAGCTGATGCATATAATGCTATAAGTTCGGGGTGCCGCACTGTCGAAAGTGTTCGGACTTTTCAAGTCGTGGTATGGGGTACACTGAAGCCCCTGGCGTACTGGAAGTATCAGAATGTACGGGTGCAATTTGGCGTAAATAAGCAGACAGGAAAAAGATGAAGGAATGCAATAATGAGCTAATGTTGTACATTGTTGTTTAAATGATACGTCAAAGCGTATGCATACATGTAGTGCAATAAGTAAAAAATAGGACTATTTGACATGTCCTATCCAAGGGCAAGTTGCGTGTGGGTATGCAAAATAGGTATATCGATCGTTATCAGAGACCACCTGGGGATTCCCTTGTACGTCAAATCTTCTTGCTTCCTTGGTGTTTCCTTCCTGTGACGGGTCCGATAATCAGACGATCGTTGAGGGCCTTCAGAGAATAGGGGCCTGAAAGGAGGAAAATGTTAAAGGTATACGGGTCCTGGAGCGGTTGAGCCGCATTGTGGGCCGTGCCATGGCCATGCCTCCGCCTATGCCCATGGTATCTTGAGTGCGTTATTATGTACGCACGGCGCAAATTTCGCCGCTTGACTGGGACTAGGACGGAGGCCGAATTGCTAGGCGAGCTCTGAATGTGCCTGGTGATCCTCTTGCAGGGTACTCCGGACACACTTGAAGGTGTCCGGGGTCTTTTTCGCCGAATTAGCGGTTTGCCTCATAAGGCGCTGCGCTTCGCGCTGCGAGGGCCTGAGTGTGCTCCTGCAATGCGGAGCGAGCATTCGTGTTTCCATTAACTGTTATAACCCCGCGAGGTCTGGCATTTTGAGCTTGAGGTATGCATAATGCGGTACCGCATTGAATCTGGCAAATGCGGTTCGCCCGAGCAGTGCGTGATAGCCACTGCGGAAGGGGACGATATCGAAGATTAACTCCTCGCTTCGGAAGTTGTCCGGAGATCCAAAGACCACTTCCAGTGTCGGAGTAATGGGCCACGGGTAGGCAGACCCGAGCCCCTGGACCTTTCAAAACATCAGGGCAGACTGCGCCCCTCAAGACCCCAAGACAAAGAGCCGCCTTCAGAGAGTCGGCGACAGAGTCGCTGACTGCCCCTCTAGGTCGAGTCCCAGAGACGGCCTCAGGACAAGCCGACTCCAAGCCAGCGACCTCCAATGAAGCCGGCTATAGGAAGTCGGCCCGCGACTCCGTCCACTCCCTGCATGAGCGACTACGAGCGGGTTGGGATAAAGCCGCCTCGCGGCCGGTCCCCGCCCCGCTCATAAAGGGCAGGCATGGCCACAGGGCGCCGTACCGACGGAGATCTCCGTCCGGCGCAGCACTGTAGCCACACCGGCCCTGACGTCAGCCCCGTGGGCAGATTCCTGTACCCACGATGGCCTGTCTGTACGACCCGAAGACGGCGGGACCCGCCTATCGGCGGGAGTGCAGAAGACGGCGAGAGCGCCCCAAAGACGGACCCGTTGGGATCGGCCTCCGAGAGTCGGCCGGCCCCTCCCGCGGGCTCCGTGCGCCATTAACTGCATTAAGGCGAGGAATGGCAATGATGATCGCCCGCCAGCGGCGGCATCGCTGTTATGCCCCGCGACCAAGCTCGCGTCATTAGAAGCGCGGCTACAGTAACCTGCAGCCAGCAAGAGCCGCCCGCGGCGGACGAGGGCTGTCGGCCCCATGCTAGACCGTCGGCGGGACCCACTAGTCGGCGGACCCCAGGAGTCGGCGGAGAAGACGGCGACCTAAGAGACTGACGGCTGGGACCCGCACCCAGCCGGATTACCGTTGTACCCCCGTGGGGTAGGCCTATATAAACCCCCCGGGACACCCATGCAAAGGGTTGGAACCTAGTAGTTTTAGACACACACATAGAGGGAAGAGAAGAGCTAGCCGTGCCCTTCTCCTTCCTCACCCCGAACAGCTCAAGGAGCATCTTGTACTCACTTTGCCATAGTGATCATGCGGAGACCCAGCAGCAGCAGAGGGGTGTTATCTCCTCGGAGAGCCACGAAGCTGGGTAAGATTCGCGGCGTGCATGTCTTCGCCTCATACCGTTTCCTGGCACCGGCGATGTTCTACTCGACCCCTCAATGATAAGCCATCATTTGGCATATGTCGCACACAACCACCGACATTTGGCGACCACCGAGGGGCTTGGTGCACCGTCGTCCAGAGACCTGCTGCGACGGGAACCCTCTTCCTCCTCGGCGAAGCAGCCAGCTCGGCACGCCAGACGGAGTTCGCGCCGACGCTACATGGCGCTGAGGTCGCTTGGCGGCGAAACTGCCTCGCCCGAACTTGTCGGCGAGGTTCGCCTCTCGACGAGCCTGCATCCGACGCAGTAACGGACGGCCCCGAAAGCCTCCTCGCGGGCCTCCTCGAGCAGCTCCACGCCGCCAGCGAGCCCGCCCGCCGACTGGAGTCCGTAGGCTCCACCGACCCGATGCTGGTCGACTCGACACCGCGTCGCTCGACGCGTTCCCCACCAACGTGGTGGTCTACGACGAGCCTCTCCCTCGCGCGGAGAGCGCCGGAAGCACCGTCACGGAGGTGCTCGTCATCGGTCACAGCGAGCCTTCCGGCGAGGGAGCTCGTGACCCTCTCGACGCTGTTCTGCAAGACCTGACCGCCCCCATTCCGGAAGACGCCGACGCTGGAACGCTGGAAGCACCGCCTCCAGCTCCTCGTAAGCGCCTGGCAGCAAGCATGAGGCGCTTGTCGAAGCCTACCAGCGCGAGATGGATCGCGCCGTGGGCGCTTCGCCCGGCTCCGACCGGGCCTAGCCGCCTAAGGGCGCGGTCCAGCAGCCGCTGGGCGTAGCTATCGCCATTTGTTTGGGGCCGCCTTCCTGCACGCCACGCTCAAGCTGAGAACATCTCGCGCCAAAGCGGCAGCAGCATTTAGCTGGATAACTTCGAGGGCGAGGAGCGCCGCCGATGACGAGCGAGTCCAAAGAAATTTCTCGACGCGGCCGCTGCGCAAGACGAAGCCGGCTGCCGCACGGAGGCGCCGCGACGACAACACGGCGACTTGCCTCCCCGCCGAGATCAAGGCGCGACGTCTCGGACTCCGACTGGCGGCGTCCGCGGAAGAAAAAACAAGGATCCGGCTGTCAGCCATAGCCGGACTCTCATCTCCATCGAGCACGACGAAGACGGCCGCCCGAGAGCAGTGGAGCGGTGGGACGACTATCTGCCTCTTCCTCCCCGCAGAGAAAGGCGAGTCTCCCCGCCACCCGTCGAGCATCCGACTCTCGGCGACCGCATTGGCCGCCGAGAGGGACTCGAAGAATACGACGCCCGCCACCGGATCGAGCGACTCCACCGATCCCTGGCGCTGGAAGAAGAAGACAAGTTGGGCCCGCGCTGTTTCGGACCTCGCATCCGAGACGAGCCCTTTCCCAGAGGATTCACACTCCCCCGAGACACACCCAAATACACCGGCTCTGTGAAGCCGGAGGACTGGCTGGTGGACTACTCCACGGCCGTCAGCATAGCGAACGGCAACAAGCGCGTTGCCGTAAAGTATGTTCCCCTCATGCTCCGGGGCACGGCCCGGACATGGTTGAACAACTTGAAGCCCGCAGCATCAACGGCTGGGTCGACTTCACCGAGGCCTTCGTCCGCAACTTCACGAAAGCACATACAAGCGACCTCCCAAGCCTCGTCAGCTGTCCTTGTGCGTGCAAGGCCCCAACGAGTCTACTCGCGGCTACCTCACGCGCTGGGCCGAGCTCCGGAACTCCTGCGAAGGAGTGCATGAGGTGCAAGCAATCGAGCACTTCACCGCCGGGTGCAGAGAAGGCACCCTCCTCAAGCACAAGCTCCTTTGCGACGAGCCGGAGACCCTCGACGAGCCATCGATCATAGCGCACAAGACGCCTGACCGACTCCTCCATGAAGTCGGAGATCAAGTCAGTCGCGGCCGGCGGTGGCTCCTCAAGCTCCCAGAACTCCGGTGGCGTCGCCAATGGCGGCAAAGAACAGAATGATCACAAGCGCAAGGCCCGCAGCCGCTTCCAACAGCCGGTGGGTGGCGATCGAAGACCGGCCCGGAGGGCAGCCTCCTGCTAAGCGGCGTAAAGGACAGAAGTCCAACTGGTTGCCGGGCCTTCTCTTACTGAAAGCGAGACACTGGACGGACCCTGCAAGTTCCATAGCGGCCTTGGCCAAATCACACCACCTGGAAGTTCCACTGGCTCACCAGGATCGCCAAGGGAGACAGCCTTGCCCCTCCTCCGCCTGCTGGGCCGCCGGCTCCACCACCGCCCCAGCAGCCGGCTGTCAGGCCAGTCGGCGAAGTACAAGACGAGTACCCAGAAGAGCATGGTGCCTATGTAGTGTTTACCAGTGTGGCTGGCGATCGCCACAGTAGGCGGCAGCAACAACAAGAAGTGAATGCAGTAGTATCAGATACTCCAGAATTCATGCACTGGTCTGAGAAGCCCATCAGTTGAGCGGGCTGATCACCCGGAGGTGATGCTGAATTGGGCTCCCACGCCTGGTCTTGGGAGCCACCCTTGCCGCAGATAGGCGGGCGCTCGCTTCTCATGAAAGTGCGATAGACGGAGGCAGCAGCATCAACATCCTGTACAAGGATATGATGGAGAAGTTAGGAATCAAGCAACGACAAAGACAATGGACTGTGTGTTCCACGGAATTGTACCTGGCCTTTCTTGCTCACCGATTGGCAAGATTACGATAGAGCGTCCTCTTTGGGGACAAGGATCACTTTCGCTGAGAGCCAGTCTGGTTCGAAGTGGTGGACCTCGAAAGCCCCTACCATGCTCTGCTTGGCCGACCTGCTCTGGCCAAGTTCATGGCGGTCCCCCACTACGCCTACCTCAAGATGAAGATGCCGAGTACCAAGGGGATTCTGACCGTAGCCGGCGACTACAGAAAGTCGTCCGCCTGTGCAGCTGAAAGCAGCCAGCTGGCCGAGTCCCTGGTGATCGCAGCTGAGAAGCGACTCCTGGATCGGGTTGTGGCAATGGCCGGCAAGCAGCCAGAGATATCGCCCGACCCCAAGGAGTCGGGTCGAGGATCGTTCAAGCCGGCCAAAGAGACCAAGAAGATACCCTTGGACCCAGAGCACCCGGAGAGATACGCTGTCGTAGGTGCAAACCTCGACAGCAAATAGGAAGGCGAGCTCGTCAATTTCCTCCGTGAGAATCGGGACATCTTCGCATGGCCCCCCAAAGACATGCCAGGTGTACCGACGGAATTCGCCGAGCACAAGTTACATGTCTGATACGATGTGAAGCCCGTCAGGCAGCCCTTGCGCCGCCTGTCAGAAGAAAAAAGAAGAGTTGTTGGAGAAGATATAGCCCGGCTCCTCGCAGCCGGTTTCATCATGGAAGTGTTCTTTCCAGAATGGTTAGCGAACCCGGTCATGGTACCAAAGCAGAACCACCATTGGGGGATGTGTATTGACTACACAAGCCTCAACAAAGCCTGCCCCAAGGACCCGTTCGCTTTGCCAAGAATTGATCGGTGATAGACTCCACAGCCGGATGCGAGCTGTTGAGCTTCTTAGATGCATATTCGAGGATATCACCAGATCAAGCTGAACCCGCCGATGATTGAAGACCGCCTTCATCACGCCGTTTGGAGCCTTACGCTGCGACCATGACGTTCGGCTTGAGGAACGCCGGCGCCACCCTTCAGCGTTGCATGCAGAAGTGCCTCCTCAAGCAGCTTGGCAGAAACGCCCACGTTTACGTGGACAACGTGGTGGTGAAGAAGGAGAAGCGAGGAACACTGTTGGAAGATCTCGAGTAGACCTTTGAAAATCTGCGCGATTCAGCATCAAGCTCAACCCGAGAAATGCGTCTTGAGTTACCAGCCGCCAGCTCCTTGGTTTCCTGGTCTCCGAGCAGCGGCATAGAGTGCAACCCTGTGAAGATCAAGGCGATCGAAAGGATGGAAGTACCCCGCCGACTGCTAGATGTGCAGAAGTTCACCGGCTGCTTGGCGTCTATCAACCGATTCATCAGTCGGCTGGGTGAGAAAGCTCTTCCTCTGTACGAGCTTATGAAGAAGACCACCTTCTTCGAATGGAACTCCAAGGCGGACGAAGCTTTTCTCTAGTTGAAGAGAGTGCTGACTACTCCCCCAGTGCTGGCGGCTCCGACTCCAAAGGAGCCCATGCTCTCAGATATTGCCGCCACCGGAGGGTAGTCAACATGATCATTGTAGTTGAACGCAAGGTGGAAGGCAAGGCGCTACCTGTCCGAGAGACCAGTGTATTACGAGCGAGGTACTGTATCGACCTCCAAGCAGAACTACCCCACTACCGAAGATGTGTTGTGGCGTGCACTTTGCCGCCAAGAAGTTGAAGCCTTACTTTCAAGAGCATCCAATCACCGTGGTTTGCACGACTCCACTAGCAGAGATCATCGGAAGCCGAGATGCTTCAGGCCGAGTGGCCAAATGGGCCATAGAGTTGGCCCCCTACACCATCTATTACCAACCCCGCATCGCCATCAAGTCACAAGCACTGGCCGACTTCCTCGTCGACTGGGCCGAGACCTAGTACCTGCCGCCAGCGCCCGTCTCCACCCATTGGCGGATGCACTTTGATGGCTCCAAGATGCGCACCGCTTGGGAGCCGGGCGTGGTCCTCACATCCCCAAAGGCGACAAGCTCAGAAATGCAGCGCTGCAGATCCATTTCGCCGCCTCCAACAACGTCGCCCGAATACGAGGCGCTCATTCACGAGCTCCGACTTGCCAAAGAGCTTGGCATTCGGCCGGATCTGTGCTCTGGCGACTCCGACTTGGTGGTCCAACAGTCATCCGTGGCCCAGGGACGCCAAAGATGCAAATATGGCGAGCTACCGTTTTACAGTACAGCGGCTGAGTGGATATTTTGAGGGTTGCGAATTCATCAACGTGCCAAGAAACGACAACGACCAAGCTGATGCCCTGGCAAGAATCGGCTCTACCCGCCAGGCAATACCATCCGTCGTCGCCCTTCAGCGCCTCCTCAAGCCATCTGTCAAGCCGTCACGAGTCGGACTCCATTTTGAGCCGGCTCCCCGAAGAAGTCGGATCCGACTCCAAAGCCTCGTGAGACGACACAAGAATCCTTGCAGGCGCCCCAAGAACGCGGCGATAAGCCGGCCCGGGACTTCAGAACCCGGCCCGGGGACTGCGGCGACCATTGCGAAGACTCCAATACTCGGCACGGGGACTGCGCCAGTCGGCCCAGGGACTTCTTCAACCCAGCAAGCTGCAACGGACTCCAACCCGCCGCCTCTCAGCCCAGCCGCGCTCGTCCAAGTAGCAGTACTGGCAGTCGAAGAAATAGCAGCACCCTCATGGTCCCAGCCCATCCTGAAGTTCTTAGTAAGCAGAGAGCTACCAACTAATGAAACCTTGGCTCGGCAAGTGCAATGCCGAGCGGCAGCCTACACTATAGTCAGTAGAGAGCTGTTCAGGCGCAGCGTCACCGGTGTCTACCAGCGCTGCGTCGAGTTAGAGCAAGGCCAAGCAATTCTCAAAGACATCCATCGTATGAAAACGGCCATCATGCAGCCTCAAGAGCACTCGTCGCCAAAGCCTTCCGACACGGTTTCTTGGCCAACTGCCTAGAAGAGGCCAAGGAATTAGTTCAAAAATGCAAGGGGGTGCCAGGTGTTCCGCTCCAAGCCGCTTCAGCCGGCTTCAGCGCTCAAGACTATCCCCATCGCCTGGCCCTTTGCTGTTTGGGGCCTGGACATGGTGGGACCATTCAAAACGGCACGAGGTGGCCTAACTCACTTACTTGTCGCGGTGGAGAAGTTCACCAAGTGGATAGAAGCAAAACCCATCAAGAAGTTGAATGGTCTCTGGCGGTGACTTTTATCGCCGACATCACGACTCGATGCGGCGTACCACACAACATCATCACCGACAACGGCACAAATTTTGCCAAAGGCGCTGGCCCGTTTACTGACGCAAGGCATCCGATTGGACTTAGCATCCGTTGCCCATCCATGATCAAGCGGCGGTGGAAGCCAGCGAAACGGCCTCATCTGTGCAGCATCAAGACTCGATCGGTCGAACCATTGGAAGCGTTCGGCCGGCTGGCGGCTTGAGGAGTTGCGGCCGTCCCTCTGGAGTCTGCGTCGACTCCAAACAAGTCAACTGGCTTCACACCCTTCTTCCTCGTCTCACGGCGCCAAGCCGTCATCCCAACGGATATAGAGTTCGACTCCGCGAGTCACCATGTACACCAAAGAGGAAGCGGAAGAAGCACGTCAAGGCGGCATCGATCTGCTGGAAGAGGGTCATTGTTGGCACTCAGCCGGTCCAGCATCTACCAGCAGAGCCTGCGCCGCTACTTCAACAAGAAGGTCAAGCCAAGATCATTCCTAGAGGGCGACCTTGTGCTCCGGCTGATCCAGCGAACAGCCGGCCAGCACAAGCTGTCGGCACCTTGGGAAGGCCCATTCATCATCACCAAAGTGCTGGGCAATGACTCCTACTACCTGATCGACGCTCAGAAGCCCCGAGCACGCAAGAGGGACGACTCCGGCAAAGAGACGGAGCGGCCATGGAATGCACATATCCTCCGAAGATTTTACAGTTAACGCGGTATGTACCACGCTACCCTTTGTGTTTAAAGTACCAAGACTGGGGCCCCTCGAGACGAGCTCGGGACTGCCCTCTTTGTTATCTGTATGATAGGAATTATGCCTTTGAGTATGTTACCCTTTGCTTATGTTGTTTGGCACCGGGCTCGACTAGTCGGCCCGGGGACTCGCCGCCTTTGGGCTATGAAATGCTTCCTGCAGTCAGACAAGTAACGTGTGGTGCCTAAGCCGTCTCCTGTCAAAAGCCGCAGCTCGCAGAGCGACTGTTTGGTGGGCAGGAGTAAGGTAGAAAGGGCGCCCACACGAAAAAATGGCCAAGGACCCAAAGCATAAACATAGTTTAAATCGGCTTCGGCCCGTTCGTAAAACCGACTCCTAAGTAGCCGGCTTGCCGCTTTCTACCCAACTTGCTTAACGACTCTAAAAATGGCCAAGTACTTGCCTTCTCAAAAGTAGCCAAGCACTTGACCTAGGCAAGCGATCCATGAGGCGGTTGCCGATGGGCAAGGCGGCATCTAAGGGAAGGCGGCAAAGGAAAAAGCCACAAGAGCAATAAGCAAGGAAAGATAAAATTAGAATAATATTTACACAAGCTTAGGCCCTTGGCGGATCTTGACAGAGGTTGAGAATACACCCGTGGGTGGAATTGTGCAAATTAACAAGTTCTTTTAAAAGACTAGCAAACAGATAAAATAAAAAGGCAAGGCGGCCTAAGAAGCAACGGATGGGGTTGAAAGGCCGGAGGCGGCGGCGGCGTCGGCGCCGAGGCGGCCTGGGCGGTCTCGGCTTGATCGTCTCGGCGGCAGCCCGGCAGATGCGCCTTCGTTCTTTGGGCCTTGGTCGGCTGAGGCGGTGGCCCGCTCTCCGTCTTCTGGCGCCTCCATGCCGTCTCCGTCCTCCGCCTCGTCTTCATCCTCGGTGCTGAGTCGATCACCTCCGCCGAGTCCTCGCCGTGGTCCGGGTTCATCGAACCACTCGCGGTGCCTCCCCACCGCCCTTCAGCCGAGGGGCGAAAGACGCTGGTGTCCGATGTGGTCGTGATCGCTACGCTGCAGACGCTCGGCGAGGCGTCCTCCACGGCCAGCAGCTCCGCTGGGCTTCGGCCGGAGCAGCCAGCCGGTCCAGATCCAGCCCTGGATACCACGCCTTGACGAACTCCAGGACTCGGCGAGCTCCAGCCCGAGCCGCGGAACCCTTCCAAGCCTCAAGACAGCCAGCCGCGACCTCCAACCGGCATGTGCGGCCACAGAGCAGCGATCGCCTGGGCACCGACACGCTGAAGACGGCACAACATCCGATGGGCGGCCGCGAGCGAAACCTCAATGCTCGAGTGCTGCTCGTCAAGGGTCCGAGGCGTTGAGCTGCGATCTCGGCGCCACCCGCCCTCCGCGCCTCGGCGCTTTCGGCCTCGATGGCCTGATTGGCCGCTGCGTGTGACCGGGAAGAAGTCTGCCAAGAAGAAGAAGAAGCAAGTCGAAAACAGGAGTCGGCTTGACCCATAGTCGGCAACCCAAAAGAAAAAGTAAAGAAAACTCACCATCGGCGATATCTTCGATTTCGTGGAAGCCGGAGGTCGTGGCGCTTCACAGCCGGTCAGGCAGGGCGCTCGCTCTCAACCCGGCCAGGAGAAGCGGCCTCTTTCTTCTCCGCCTCGGCCCTGCGCCTTGAGCAGCTCCCTACTGCTCCGCCAGCTGCGTAGCTGAGGTCGCGCTCTGGCGAGCTTGCCGCACTCCTCCTGTTTGGCGCGAAAGCGGTCTCGGCCCGTATCTGCCCCGAAGAGCGGCGTTGGACTCTGAAGAATAAAAAGAAGAAGGACGCGAAGTCGTCAGCTAAGAAGGTCGCCAGGAAGACCCGGCCCGACTGCGCAGCAGTCGGCCCGAATCTCGGGGACTACAGCCCGCGGGGGCGCGAACTCACCTCGGCTCCTCGCCAAGTCAGCAGCCCGCTTGCTCAGCTCCTCAACGTTGCGGTTGAAGGCAGTAGCGCGGAGGTTGTGTTACTCCTGCGACAAGAATTCCAGACAGAGGTAAAAAACTTGGAAGTAAGCAAATAGAGTTCGAGCCGCTGCCAGCCGGCCCAAAACTTCGAGGACTACACCAGTGGGTCTTGGGCGCGCCTTACGGAAGAAGAGCAAGAAAAGTTGAAAGAAACATACCCGCACGGCGGATCGCGATGCCAGGTGCGCCTTGGAGAGGTTCTGGAAGGCGTCGCCTTCAGCCCGCAGTTTCGCCTGGACGTCCAGGAGCGCCGTGTTCAGCGGGCCCGTGTCGCCTCCTCGCACCCACCCAACGGGCGCGGCGCTTGTCGCCTCAGCGTCAGGGATGGCCGAGCTGGCGGCGCCCGGTCTCAAAGCGCCCGGCTGAAGTCGTCGCCTTCTCAAGACGGCGTCGCGCTGGCGAGATGACTTGAAGAAGTAGCTGCGCCACGGCCTCGTCGTCGGTCGGCGACACAGGAGGGTCCGCCGGCTGCTTGCCTCGCGCGACCTCGGACTGCGGTGGAGGCGGCGGAGGTGGCGCGGCCGCGCCCGGTAGGGAGACCTCGCCGCCTTCCCTCCCTGCGACGGGAACCTCACCGCCGACTCCCTCTGACTGCCCCGTGAACTCCGGCGGCGGTGGCGCTTGAGCTCAGCGGGGTGACGAGCGATGCCGGCCCAGGAGGCGCGCGGCCTCCTCGGCTCGCCTCTTGGCTGCAGCGTGGCGGTTCGACCTCCTCCAGATTCTTACAGGCGGTAGCCACCGCCTTCTCGAGTCTCCGCCTTCTGAGCCAGGCGGCCTCCTCCTCGTCAGCGCTTCTCCTGCGCATTCCGGCTCCGTTGCCTCTGGAGGCGGCCGCGAGGTCAACCCGCCGACTATTGGCGGGACGTCTCCACCGACCCCATGGCGGAGGCGGCGGCGACCTTCTCCAAGGTGAGGGAGCCACGATGAGAAAAAAGACATGAGAAGACTTCGGACAAGGCGGACCAGGAAGAAAACAAGGCAGAATAAAAATACTTATGCGAGAGACCAGCGGTGGCTTCTTCACTTCCTTGTGGGCGGTTAGCTCATGACCGCCTCTTCGCGCTGAGTCGCGTCGGCCGTTCCCCTGAATTTCTTGGCCCGGCCGCCTGGCAGACTCGGCCCGGCCCGGCGCTTCTTCGCGCCGCCTCGACCACCCAAGGCGGCGGAGGAGCTCGCGCCTGGATGGCCGGCTTTCTGCTGGCGGCGGGGGACGACTTCCTTCTCGCCTTCGTCGCCAGGCCAATCGGCGAAAGTGGCTGAAGGCCTGAAGTCGTCGGCCCCTCCTCCTCCCTCGGCGTCGGCCTCCATCGCCGCCACGCCCAAGTCAAAATCGGGGTCGCTCTCCGCCGGTCGAGATGAATTCACGAGCCAGCCCATGGCGCCCGGCCGAAGGCGGCATGAGGGGATTCTGAATCGGAGAAGACTAAGGAAAATTAGAGCGGATTAATTGAAGAAGGAAACAAAGAAGCAAGAGACGACTTACCAATGGCGGGGGGTTGGTGCGCGAGTATGGCTCCTTGCCGAACTGCCATTCCTCCATGAGGCCGCAGTTCGCCAAGAAGTCCACCGTGTCCACCACCTCCGCGTGGGGCATGTCTTTGGAGCACAACCGGCTGGGGTCCCGGCGGCCGCTCATCTGACAGATCAGATGAGGTCGGCCTTGAAGAGGGAGAACTCGGCGGCCAATGACCCGGCAAGTCTGCCCCAGTCAGGCCCTCCGACTGCGTCATCACGCGGAGCCGCGCGACGGTGGCGTTGCCTGCGGGAGTCAGCGTCCGGGCCCTATAGGACCAGCTGGGGGGTCAAATGTCGGGGGTTGGGTGCGACATATGCCAAAGGATGGCTTATCATGGAGGGGGCGAGTAGAACGTCACCGGTGCCTGGAAACGGGATGAGGCGAAGACATGCACGCCGGCGAATCTTACCCAGCCGGGCTCTCCGAGGAGATAACACCCCATCGCTGCTCTGCGGGGTCTCCGCATGATCACTATGGCAAAGTGAGTACAAGATGCTCCTTGAGCTGTTGGGTGAGGAAGGAGAAGGGCACGGCTAGCTCTTCTCTTCCCTCTATGTGTGTGTCTAAAACTACTAGGTTCCAACCCTTTGCATGGGTGCCCCGGGGGGTTTATATAGGCCTACCCCCCGGGGGTACAACGGTAATCCGGCTGGGCGCGGGTCCCAGCCGTCAGTCTCTTAGGTCACCATCTTCTCCGCCGACTCCTCGGGCCCGCCGACTAGTAAGTCCCGCCGACGGTCCAGCATGGGGCCGACAGCCCTCGTCCGCCGCGGGCGGCTCTTGCCATTGCAGTTCTGTAGCCCGGCGCTTCTAATAGCCTTGAGCTTGGTGGCGGGGCATAACAACAGTCTGCCGCCGCTGGCGGGCGATCTTTATTGCCATTCCTGTCTTAATGCAGTTAATGGCGCCACGGAGCCGCGGGAGGCGGCCGACTCTCGGAGGCCGATTCCAACGGTCCGTCTTTTGGCGCTCTCGCCGTCTTACGCACTCCGCCCGACGGTAGAATCCCGCCGTCTTGGGTCGCAGACAGAGCCGCCATCGGGTACAGGAATCTGCGCAGAGGGCTGGCGTCGAGGGCAGTGTGGCTACAGTGCTGCGCCGGACGGAGATCTCCGTCAGTACGGCGCCCTGTGGCCATGCCTGCCCTTTATGAGCGGGGCGGGGACCGGCCGCGAGGCGGCTTTATCCCATCCCGCTCGTAGTCGCTCATGCAGGGAGTGGACGGAGTCGCGGGCCGACTCCCTGTAGCCGGCTTCATTGGAGGTCGCTGGCTTGGAGTCAGCTTGTCCTGAGGCCGTCTCTGGGACTCGGCCTAGAGGGGCAGTCGGCAACTCTGTCGCCGACTCTCTGAAGGCGGCTCTTTGTCTTGGGTTCTTGAGGGGCGCAGTCTGCCCCGATGTTTTGAAAGGTCCAGGGGCTCGGGTCTGCCTACCCGTGGCCCATTACTCCGACATCCAGTGTGATTGAGCCCGTGCAACAGGCCTCTACACCTGGGATGACACCTTTAAAGGTGGTTTTGGTGGGTTTGATCCTCGAGGGGTCTATACCCATTTTGCCCACTGTATCCTGATAGAGCAGGTTCATGCTGCTGCCACTGTCCATAAGGACTCGAGTGAGGTGAAATCCGTCAATGATGGGGTCAAGGACCAATGCGGCATAACCGCCATGACGGATACTGGTGGGGTGGTCCCTGCGATCAAAGGTGATCGGAGAAGAAGACCATGGGTTGAACTTTGGGGCGACTGGCTCCATTGCATAGACGTCCCTCAGTGCACGCTTTCGTTCCCGCTTGGGAATATGGGTTGCGTATATCATGATTACCGTTTTCACTTGGGGAGGAAATTTCTTCTGTCCTCATGTGTTCGGCGGCCTGGGCTCCTCCTGGTCATTGCTATGCAGCCCCTTTTCCTTGTTTTCGGCATTCAACTTGCCGGCCTGTTTGATCACCTATCATTCTCTGTCGGTGTGGTTGGCTGGTTTATTGGGGGTGCCGTGAATTTGACATGAGCGATCGAGTATGCGGTCCAAGCTGGACAGGCCCGGGTTGCTTCTTTTGAACGGCTTTTTCCGCTGACCGGATTTAGAGCCAGTGAATCCGGCATAAACTGCCGTGTCTTTGGCGTTGTCACCGTTGTTGCGGCGCTTGTGTCTGTTGCACTGTGGCCTGCCGTTCCTATCTTTGGCATCTGAATTGCCAGGATTTGTTGATGTGTTGTTGCGACGAGCCAGCCAGCTGTCCTCGCCTGCGCAAAAGCGGGTCATGAGTGTCGTGAGGGCTGCCATGGACTTCGGCTTTTCTTGGCCGAGGTGTTGGGCGAGCCACTCGTCATAGATGTTATGCTTAAATGCCGCTAAGGCCTCGACATCCGGACAGTCGACAATTTGGTTCTTTTTAGTTAGGAACCGAGTCCAGAATTTCCTAGCTGATTCCCCTGGCTGTTGGGTTATGTGACTCAAGTCGTCGGCATCCGGTGGTCCCACATAAGTTTCCTGGAAGTTGTCAAGGAATGCGTCTTCCAAATTCTCCCAACTGCCAATGGAGTTTTTCGGCAGGCTATTGAGCCAATGCCGAGCAGGTCCTTTGAGTTTTAATGGGAGGTACTTGATGGCATGTAGATCGTCACCGCAGGCCATGTGGATGTGGAGGAGGAAATCTTCAATCCATACCACGGGGTCTGTTGTACCATCATATGATTCAATGTTCACGGGTTTAAAACCTTCCGAGAATTTGTGATCCATTACTTCATCAGTGAAGCATAGGGGGTGTGCGGCGCCTCTGTGCCGGGCTATATCACGACGCAGTTCATACGAGTCTTGTCTGTTGTATTCGGCCCGGCCGGATTTGCTTTTAGTATATCTGGCACGACGGTCGTCGTCACGCGTTGGGGCGCGCCCCCGTGATCCGTAGATCGATCTTGCATGTCCTGCTTTGTTTTCCAATACATCTCGCAGGTCCTGTGTGTTACCCCGGGCCTTGGTATTTTTATTTAGCTAGCGACGGGGTGCGGGCTGGACTTCGGCCTGATATGCCGCTTTGTCTCGGCCACGAGGCGGCCGGTCAGCCGCGTCATACGCTGGGAGCGTAGGCTTTAATGCTTCCTCCTCGAGTTGGGGTAGCAACCTGCGCTTTGGGTAACTTTTGGTTGGGCGCTCGAGTTCATATTCCTCGGCCGCCAGGACCTCAGTCCATCTATCCGCTAGCAGATCTTGGTCAGCTTGAAGTTGCTGTTTCTTTTTCTTCAGGCTTTTTGCTGTGGCTATAAGCCGGCTCTTGAAGCGCTCCTGTTCGACGGGATCCTCAGGCACGATAAATTCTTCGTCGCCGAGGCTCACCTCGTCTTCGGAGAGAGGCATGTAATTGTCATCCTTTGATTCTCCGTCCGCTGCTCGTTCCTTAGGGCTAGCTTGCCCATCCTCCAGCTCGATGCCTGGCTGGAGGGGATTGTCTTCATCTTCGACACTATCTGCAGCATTATTGTCTCTTGTGCCGGTATCGCTGCTTTTGCTATGGCGGGGCTTAGAGCGGTGCCGATGACGCCGGTGTTTAGACTGCTTCTCGAGGGAATTATCCTTTGTTGCCTTATTGCCATCGCTTTCTTTGGGGGTGTCCACCATGTATATATCATATGATGAGGTGGCAGTCCAGCGCCCTGTGGGCGGTCATTCTTGTTCTTCTCCTGCATCGTCGTCCATACCGTCGATGTCTTCGGAGCCGAAATCGAGCATGTCGATTAAGTCATCGACAGTGGCTATTAAGTGGGTGGTGGGTGGGGAACGAATTTTTTCATCGTCCGCTTCCCACTCGAGCCGGACATAGTTCGGCCAAGGGCCTCCTGACAAGGAGAGAGACCTTAATGAATTCAGCACGTCGCCCAGGGGTGAGTGCTGAAAGATATCCGTGGAGGAAAACTCCATGATCGGCGCCCAATCAGATTCGATAGGCATGGACGCAGGCGGTTCGGAGCCCGTGGCCGGGGACGAATCCAAGGGTCCGGCAACACAGGTCTCGTAGGAGGTGAAGTCGGTATTCAGCTCTATCGCCGCTGAGTGTGCGGCCTCCGTGGCGGGGTCCATCCACCCGTCCTCGGACGGCGCAATCTGCTCCGGATTGAGGACCGGAGTAGCCACAGGTGTGATCTCCTAAACACTGTCCAACGGCAGAGCTAAGTCATGCTCGTCATGACTGTGCGGCGCACCTGACATGGGCTAGAATCCGTCAAAGATCAAGTCTCCGTGGATGTCGGCAGTATGGTTTAAGTTTCCAAACCTGACCCGACGGCCAGGGGCGTAGCTCTTGATCTGCTCTAGATGGCCAAGCGAGTTGGCCTACAGCATGAAGCCGCCGAATACGAAGATCTGTTCGGGGAGAAAAACCTCACCCTGGATCGCATCGTTGCCAATGATCAAGGGAGCCATCAAGCCTTTATCATGACGGCATAGTGGAACTCTCAATGAAAGCACCAATGTCGGTGTCAAAACCGGCGGATCTTGGGTAGGGGGTCCCGAACTGTGCGTCTAAGGCGGATGGTAACTAGAGGAAGGGGACACAACGTTTACCCAGGTTCGGGCCCTCTTGATGGAGGTAATACCCTACTTCCTGCTTGATTGATCTTGATGATATGAGTATTACAAGAGTTGATGTACCACGAGACCGTAGAGGCTAAACCCTAGAAGCTAGCCTATGATTATGATTGTTGTTGTCCTACAAACTAAACCCTCCGGTTTATATAAACACCGGAGGGGGTTAGGGTTACACAGAGTCGGTTTCAAGGGAGGAGATCTACATATCCGAATTGCCAAGCTTGCCTTCCACGCAAAGGAGAGTCCCATCCGGACACGGGACGAAGTCTTCAATATTGTATGTTTATAGTCCAACAGTCCGGCTAAAGTATATAGTCCGGCTGTCCGAGGACCGCCTAATACAGGTCTCCCTCAGAGGGGCCGAACTAGTATAAACTCTATGTGTCCTTTGTCCTGATTAACCCCTTCAAGCTAAACTAGCTGTGATGGCTCCACACCTAAGTCCTTTCCCTAGGGCATCCGCCGTGTTAAGTCCATGATAATTGGCGCCCACCATGGGGCCAGCGCATGGTGGTTTCGAGTTCTTGAAGGGAAACTTCGCAGGGATCAAGGGATACACCATGGGCCAGATGACTAAGAGTCGTCACGGCAAGCTCTACATCGACGACACTGGCTAGGGCCCCGAGGCCGGCTCAATTGAGTACGGGTACCGGGTCCCCTTCGGGAATCCATGTCTTCATCGGCAAGATTGGTGAATTGGGGCTTGAGCCGGACACCTACACCGACATCGTCGAGGCGGCTCAGCGTGCATGACCCGCCAAGGTTCAAGCCGCCGTGAAGCACGCCTTTGTTGGTGTAATCCATGGGGTGGATCTTGAGGAAGGATCTATGCCTGGTGGAGAGACGGCCATCTACTCTGATGGTGAGTCGTCAACCGGTGAGATCAATTCTATGTATCAATTGCAAGAAGGCCGGCTTGGGGGTTGTTCCAATGGAGACAGTATTCCAGACCCCTATGAGCTGCCGAGCCGGGTTGCAACCTTCATGGCCGGCACTCAACCGGTGCTCGATTCGACAACCACTGTGGCTATGACCTCTAGTTCAACGGCTGCAGTGACGGCTGGTGCTAGCGGCTCTATGCGCCCGCCGTCTCAGGTGTTATCCGAGCTCTTGGAGGCTTTGGTAACCTTATTGGCTGCAGAGGTAACGCAAGAGAATCAAGCACAACATAAAGTGGATGTGGCAAAATTGCGAGACGAGGTAGCTCAAGCCAAGGAGGAATTTAATGCTGAGAATGCTAGGATGGCAACAAAATGAGCTGCTTTGGACGCTCAGTCACAACGGATTCAGGTAGAGTCTTTCCAGCTTACCTTGGATCAAAACTCTTCAAACGCCATTATGAGGAGGAGGCACCAGACCCGTCTACCCACAAAGTTTGAGGCTAGGAACCTTTTCAATACACATGGTAGGGACCAGTGACCCGCCGTCATAAATTGGGTTGTTGAGACACCGGTGATCGGAGCGCTGATTCAGCCACGCGCTGCGGACCCGCCTCGTTTGAATTTGACTCCGCCTCAGCATGTTCCGACACCGCCGGGTCATTATTCTAACCCTTTGGACAATATGATCGCCGTGGCTACACGATTGGAAGCTCTCCCTATTGAAGGCGAGTCACTGTCCACGATGGAGATGCAGAGAGCTTGTTCAGACAGCGGTGGCGCAGCTGGCGGCTTACTCGTGCAGTCATGAACGGATTCATTCGACCCCGTGTCCAAGCCGGAGTTATAGTAGGCATATTGATTCGCTAGCAGTTTCAAGCAGTGAGCGGCAACGTAACCAGCCCCATAGGCATGACCCGCATCGTACGGATAATAATGCCCAGGCTTTGGTGGATCAGGGCACGACACGTCGAGAGGCAGAGTTGGTGGCTTAGTAGCAATCTCCGGTTTACCCATCGGTGTCTGTGGAGGTAGGAGTGACCTCTAGAACCCTTGGTGTGCCATGTTTGGTGTTGGCTCTACATAATGAGCGCCTGCCCAAGGATTTTAAAGGCCCCCGTAGGGTGCCTAATTACACGGCGGATCAACCCCCAGAGGCCTGGATTGAGAGCTATGAGATGGCCATGGAGATGTTGGATGTTAGTGATGCTGCGTGTGCTAAGTACTTCACCATGATGTTAGATGGGCCGGCTCATACTTGGTTGAAAGGATTGCCCGCTAACTCCATTAGTCATGGGCGGAGTTGAAGACGCGGTTTATCCAAAATTTTAAAGACACGTGCGAGCGGCTTATATTGATTCTGGATTTAGACTCTTGCGTCCAAGGTGAGGGCGAGTCAACAACCAATTGGGTGCGCCAGATTTCAGCCATTATCCACTCATCGGACAGTATCAACACCGGGTCAGCAGTCCTGATGTTGGAGAAGAATTGTCGGTTCCTTCCCCTTAAGCAGAAGCTAGGGCGACTTAAGAGCGCCACTGCAATGATATGGGGGAGCTCATGGAGGCTCTTGTCAAGTATGCCGACTCTGATAGTACAAAGGACCCTGAGTCTGATGAGGAGAAGGCTGGCAAGGGGAAGAAGAACGGCAACGCCAAGGGGCAGCACAATACGGCGGGTCATGCTAACAATGGTAAGTGCAAGGCCGATAGTAATTCAACATGGTAAGGGGAAAACGCCAACGCCCCGGTTTGGCGGGCGAAAGTTCAACCTTGAGGCGATCATGAATCAGCCTTGTCCGAAGCACGGCACGCAAGATAAGCCAGCCAGCCATCTGTGGAAGAATTGCTTCATCATGAGGGAGTAAAATTCCAGTTTCTTCCAGAATAATCATGGCCCGAATGGCGGCTCGGTATCCAGCTCTCACGGACCTAGCTTTGGAGGCGGCAGTTCAAGCTCTGGTTTTCAAGGCCAAGGCAGTCAAGGTGGTTTTAATCAACAATCTGGTCAAGGGAATCAACAACAGCAGTCTGGTTATCGGAGTAATCCAAAGGAGCTGAATAGTGGGCAGTATCATGTGTTCACCACAAGTTTATGCAAGCGAGACCAGAATGTTCATAAAAGGGCAGTGAACGCAGTTGAGCCGGCGATCCCTCATTACTTGTGATGGTCTGAACATCCTATTTTCTGGAGCCATAACGATCACCCGCCCCAGGTTGACAATCCGGGTCAGTTGGCTTTGGTGGTCGCACCTTAGGTTGGAGGGTACAAGTTTACTAAGGTGCTCATGGATGGAGGCAGCAGAATCAATATCCTTTACTATGATACTTTCCGTCGTATGAATTTGACTGACAAAGATCTTAAGTTGTCTTCTACTGTTTTTCATGGCGTGGTGCCTGGTAAGTCGGCATACCCAATGGGCAAGATAGCTTTGGAAGTGGTTTTTGGTGATGATCATGTTTATAGAGCTGAGAAATTGACTTTTGAGGTGGTCAAGATCAAGAGCCCTTATCACGCCTTGTTTGGGTGTCCGCTTGTGCTAAGATTATGGCAAGACCTTGTTATGTTTATCTGCGGCTTAAGATGTCGGGTCGTAAGGGTACCATCATAGTGCATGGGAACAGGAAGATAGCCTAGGAGTGTGGAGAGGGTGATGCTGCTTATGCTGAGTCTGTTTGTGCAACAAAGGAGTTGAAGTTTTACAAAGATAATGTTGACCCGGCAGATATGACACCTTTGAGGAAGCCAACCACAGAGCATGCCTTCTATTGAAGTTTAAGTCAGCTGATGACACTAAGCTGGTTGACTTTGTTCCTGGCGACCCATCCAAGCAGTTCAGTATCAGTGCTAATATGGATCCAAAATAGGAAAGCATGCTCATCAAGTTCATCCGTGAGAACCGGGACATCTTTGCATGGAAACCTTCAGACATGCCAGGTGTACCGAGGGAACTCGCTGAGCACACTCTAAATGTTGATCCATAGTTTAAACCGGTCAAGAAATTCCTTCGTCGTTTTAATGAAGGGAGGCGTAAGGCCATTGGTGAAGAAGTGGCCCGGCTCTTGGCGGCTGGGTTTATCGTGGAAGTTTTCATCTTGAGTGGTCGGCTAACCCGATGCTGGTACTTAAGAAGAAAGGCACCTGGCGTATGTGTGTGGATTACACAGACCTTAACAAGGCCTGTCCGGCTGATCCTTTTGCTCTCCCCCGTATTGATCAGATCATCGATGCTACGACGGGTTGTGAACGTTTGAGTTTTTTGGATGCTTACTCTGGTTTTCCTCAGATCAAGATGGCAGTTAAGGACCAAGAGAAGACATCTTTCATCACACCCTTTGGAGCCTTCTGCTATGTTTCTATGCCTTTTGGGCTCAAGAGTGCCCAGGCGACTTATCAGCAGTGTGTTTAGAATTGCCTCCATGACTAGATTGGACGCAACGTTCATGCTTATGTGGATGATATTGTTGTGAAATCCAGAAAGAAGGAGACATTGATAGATGATTTGAAATAGACCTTCGATAATCTCCGGGTCTACAAGATGATGCAATACTGCAGGATGCTGCTAATGCGACACTACGATCAGAGACCCTTTGACAAAACTATGTGCGATGCAATAATCACAAACAGTGGTGTAAAAAAACTGTCAAAAAAGGTGCAAAACATTTGCGATGGAGGATGCATCAAACACGATTCAGATTTTAGTTGCGTGTGCGATGCAAGGCATACGGTTCAGTTCAATTAACTATCTGCGATGAGGAGGAACAAAAGAAACGGGCACCCAGATGGAGGTGTGTGCGATAGACAACATACAGTTCACTCGGATGAACTGTTTGTGATTCGGCAACACAAAAGAAACGGTCAGCCAGATCAAGGTGTGTGCGATATACGGCATGAGGTTCACTCGGATGAACTATTTGTGTTGAGAGAAGAGAACAGAAACGGTTCAATATAACAAGATGTGTGTGATACGCGACAAACAGGTCTGTAATCAGAAATGTGTGCAAAGACCGATAATAACACAGACGGTTGCCGCTAATAAGACATGTGTGTTGTGTGATGGGATTGCATACAGAACAACAACATATATATATATATATATATATATATATATATAGACACACACACACACACACACACACACTTATAAGGACATGATTGCGTAACCAAATTAAACATCCACTTACATAGGTGGCTACTACAACCATGGCATTTGCACACACCAAAGTAAACTATTACATGCATAATTACATAGGTGGCTACTACACACATGACATTTCCACACACCAATAAAGTAAACTATATATTACATGCATGATTTACTAGCATAAATGATCATCTGATCATCATCTACTTCTTGTGACGCTTTCTCTACTTGTGGCTTGATCCGGGCTCATCAATTTGGAACGATCCGCCTGTGCATCTCATAGCATGTGTACACGCTCTTGGCAGCGAAACTGAGGTGAGGTTCATCCAGTTGCCGCATCCAGGCCCTGTGCCAGGATAGGGGACTTGTTCTCTGGGCATCCTGCTTCATCTTTTCGTAGTAGGGGTCGATGATAGCCGAGGCGAGTTCGACCAAGGAGTCCTTCTTCGTGCTGCCCCAGGCCCTGTAGTGGTCACGGATATCGACAAGGTTCTGGCAGACCAAGCCCGTAACACATAGCGCTTTTACATCGTCGGTGGTTTCCACCGAGGAGAACTTGGAGTCAGTGTTGTTGACAAACCTGTTGAAACAAATCGCAGGCTACGTGGGGCCAAGCAAAGAGTGGTAGATGAGGACATGATGGCGCATGCGCAACTGGGCGACGGCAACCTTCTGATCTATGCCGGGACATTCGGCGGTGTACTGGAGGTCGATGCCGACCACCTTGTACTTGTCTTCAGCAAGCAACTGCTCAACGCTATTGACGTAGTCGTCCACCATGGCCGGGTCGATGGTGTACACCACCAAGAGATCCGTCTCCCTCGCGTGGGTCTCCACTCTATGCTCGCCGAACTCCATTGGAGCGTCGCTAGACATCCCCTCTCTATGTGTCGTCGTGGGTGTGCTTGTTGTGTTGTGGAGCATGATTAAAAGGTTGAAGAGACTAAGGTTATAATGGCCGCGGGAATTAAGGGGGAAGCCGGACGACCAAGAATATCGACGGGCCCTGGTGGCAGTTCTAATTTGCAGCGCGTAACTCCATCGTGCCGCGCGTAACTGCATCGCGTGGCAATGCGCACGGCGCAACCGCATGCACATGGGCCCCTCGACGTGATCGTGCGCACGCCCAACCGCTGGCAGAGCGCGCGCGGAGGGACGCGAGCGGAGCGCTCTGCGGTCGCCTTAACGGAGAGCAACCATATAGCAGAGCGCGCCAACGGACATGAGCAGGGCGCGCCGCAGCACCTAACGGCGAGCACAACGTGCTGCGGCACCTAACGGTGGGATAGACCTTCATTCAAGCCAATAAACATGTGTTCAAGAAACAAAAATTATTAAAAAGTAACGAGATAGACACTGGCAGCACAACTTATAAATTGACGGATGGAGTACTAGTTACAGTGATGCATATAATTAAGTAAAGGGATCGCACATGTGTGTATTGACTGGAATGAGAATGCAGTAGCATTAAGGCCACGATGATGCAATCGCAATGGTGGTTACAGGAGGCAAGAAGAAAGATGCATCCATCAACGTACGACCTTCTCCTCCTCAACTCAGTGCGCCGGGCCACCGACCGGCGGCTAAGGAGCGGCGGCTTTTGTCGCGAGGTCAAGGTGCTTCTCAGCAAAGGCATCCAAGGCTTCCAGCCGGCTGAAGAAAGCCAACATCGTAGCGTCCTCACTGGCCATATAAATACCTATGTACATGATTTTCTCATACACATGGATGTGTAGGTCGACGGATTCTTGCAAGGCGAGGCGCCTCGCGGCGAGTGCGACCTTCCAGGTGGACATTCTTCGTGGCATCGGCGGGCAGTCTCAGGACCACCAGTGCTTGAAAGAGGTTCCGACCATGGAGCCGATTAGGGTGTCAGGCAATGAGGAGCCTAGGCGCACGGGCTGGAGGAGTACAGCGATGTCGTCCGCGAGCTTCTTGACGACGGTGAACCTGTTGGTGGTGCGAACGATCATCTGGTCCAACTGAGAGTCGTAGCTAGCATCGACAACGGCCATCCACCAGCTAGTCGCCAACACCATCTGGAGACGATCCACAGTGCCATGCCGCAGGCCGGTATCATGGACCATCTGCCACAGCCGCCTGGCCGCTTTTTCGTGAGCGCAAAAGTTTTTGTTTTTAGCAAGATCAAAGCAACTATCACCCAACATGATCCTAAAGGCTTTACTTGGCATTTTATTGAAACAAAAGCAGTAAAACATGATTACTGTCGGATTTCGGGTTCCGGCAGACCCTCTAGGTTCGAACACTGGGGTGCGCGCGGAGATCTCGCCCTCTACCTACCTGCACCTCGCCGCCTCGCTAGGATCTAAACTACGAAAGGAACAACACAAGAGACACAGGGTTTATACTAGTTCGGGCCACCATTGTGGTGTAATACCCTACTCTAGTTTGTGGTGTGGTGGATTGCCTCTTGGGCTGATGATAAACAATACAAGGAAGAACAGCCTCGCGAGGGTGAGGTGTTCTTGTGGCTAGGCTCTCGATCGGAGTGGATCAAGCCAAGATGAGGCGAGATGTCAGGATCTCTCCATGATGTCTCCGAGATGCCCGTACCCTGTGGGTGGCTAGTCCTATTTATAGGCAAAGGCCCTGGGCCTCTTTCCAAATATTGAGCGGGAAGGGTGCCAACAATTGGCCATTTTGAAGGGGAACATCTGGTACACTTATCCTGACTAAAGTTGGTCCTCGCCAATCAAAGGCTCTGGTGGTGACGCCGGCTTGGGCTCCACAATGACTTCCTTCCTGCCGTTGCGACGGTCTTGGCCTTGTTGCACCGAAACGGATGCCTTTTCTTAATGCTCTCGCCTGCGCTTGCCCCCTTTGCACCAAAGAGGAAACGAGGACACTGCGCGGGCTGGCGCCCGCCTGGCGCCCTTGGTCGCCATGGCTTGCGTCATGGGCACCTCGCGAGGTACCCCGCCTTGATCTCTCTGCCTCCTCGCGAGCCAGCCTGACGAGGCCGTGCCTGAGGAAGCTTCCTCGTTCCCGCCCATGAGGCATGGCCCCTCGCGAGGGTCTTGAGCTTGTGTTGATGAAGACGGGCCGTGCTGGGCCACCCCTTGAGCCACGCCGCAGGCAGGCAAGTCTGGGTACCCCCGTTCCCAGAACACCGACAGTAGCCCCCGGGGCCAAGGCGCGCCTGGACTTGGCTGAGCAGAGAAGCGAAGGGGCATGTGCAAATCGCCGCGGGCCCTAACAGCCTGCGGCCTTGGGCGCCGCGTCGCGGTTGATTGGATGTGGGCGCCTTAGCAACTGCGCTAATCGACAATAGAGCGGCATCTGTCTAGGCTTTGCTTCCCTTGCCTCCTCCGGTCATTGCTCAGATCCCCTTCCTTGCGCCTTTCCTTCCTGCCTCTGAAATCTCCAGATCTACTTCGACCGCGTGCCCTAGCAAGACATGGCGCCTCGCCAAACCCCGGCCGGAGCTTGGTACTCACCCTCCTTGGAACCGCCGAACGTGTCGGAGAAGGGCCTTGCCCGGGTGCGCCGGATGGTGGTGGCGCAAGGCAAGGACGGGGCAGAGGTGCTCAGGGCTGGCTCCGCCCTTCTCGAGGGCCAAGGAAGCACCTTCTATCCGCTCTTCATGAGCGCCATTGCTGCCGGTCTGGTGCCTCCCTATTCTGAGTTCTTCTTCTCTGTCCTCCGCCATTACAAACTGCAAGCTCTGCACCTCCACCCCAACTCCGTTCTTCTTCTGGCGATCTTCGCCTACTATTGTGAGGCTCACGTCGGAGTGCAGCCCTCAGTGGCCTTGCTGCGCCACTACTTCTATCTCCGGAACTCTCGCGGTCCCATTTCCGCGTGCGTGAGCTTTGTCGCGTATGGCAGCTCCAACGCCATCTCGAAACCCGGGAAGAGGATTGAGGGCTTCAGGAGCAAGTGGGTCATGGTAGATGCTGGGCACATCCATCCTCGGCTGATTCTACCCACGGAGCAGCCCACGAGTTCCGACGATTGGTCTCGCACGGAACTCGTGGATCCCCGCGCGAAGCCGGTGCTGGAGAAGATGGACGCGGATCTGTGGCCGAGCAACATGGCGACGGCGAAGCTGACCGGGGCATCGCTCCTGAGGAAGTTCCTGCAGTACCAGGTGGCCCCACTTCGTCAGTACTCGCTTCCACTGTGGAGGCCCCGCCCGAGCCCCGCAGTCTTGGCTGATGAAGAGCTGGCCGCGGTCCTCGAATCTTTGGTCGGGGGAGACGTGGCGAGGCTGGAGGGCGCTCCTGTACCCCTGTTCCTTCGAGATGATTGGGAGCAGGCGGTGGAATTCATGCCCGTCTTCAATGGGGACGGGCCCGTGCCCTCGGAGGTTCCCGAGGACCCGGTGGCCCTGGTGACGGTGAACGTGTCCTCCGGCGACTCCAGCGAAGAGGAGGAAGAAGAGGAGCGGGAAGGGGGTCCTGACTCCGAGGTGACCGACGGGGAGTCGAGAGCGCCCCTTCCCCCGGCGCAGGTCACGCGCTCTCCGCCTCTTGCCGAGCGATGACGAGGATGGCGATGAGCGGGGCGGCGAGAGCTTGCCCCGGATCCCGAAGAAGGACAGGATTGGGCTGGTCCCCCGCGGGACCGGCCCGGCTCCGAGGCGATCCGCAGACGTGCCTCCTGCTCCCGGGCCTCTTGAGGCTGATCCCTGCAGCCGACTCTCGGGCTTAAAGTATGGCCGGAGGTTGCTCGAGCTCGCGAGCGATGACCAGTAAGTGCTTGATTCTTGTTTTATTCCTTGCATTGTCGCTGAGGCTTGATATCTGTATTCCTTGGCTAGGCTGGCGCCTGTGGTGAAGAAGCTGAAGGGGGCTCCTGAGGCTCCGTCTGGGGCAGTGCCTTCGCCCATGAAAGAAGGTGACGGCAAGACACGGGCCTCTCCTGCCCGGTCATCCTCGTGAGGCCTGGGCGGAGCCGGGCGAAGCTCAAATTTCCACGCCCAAGCGACTCTGAGGTATCCTTGTTCGATGCCACCGCCGCAGCTGTTGGGGCGCAGAAGGCCCTGCCTCAGGGTGCTGTGGTGATGCTGCCGTCCTCTCCTCCTACTCCACCAACTGTTGTCTCTCCGACTCCTCCCACTGTCCTGGATCGTGCTGCTGCTAAACTGGACCGGCTGCGGCAAGATCTTCTAGGCGCCGACCCTCGCTTGGTGGTCGGGCGCTTGGAGCCGCCTCGGCTGGGTTCGCTCGACGCTCGATTCGAAAGGGCGCTGGTTCAGCATGACGGCTTGTGATGAGGAGAAGCAGGCCGTCCTTGGGGCGAAGGCTGCTCGCAACGCCGCCTTGGGGGAGGTAGCCGATTTCCGAAGTCGCTGCAAGGCGTTGGAGAGCGAGCTGCAGGCCCGCGTGACCAGCTCGCCAAGGAGGTCCGGATTCGCCAAGAGAAGGAGGAAGACATGAAGGCTCGCGAGGCGGCCGTCAAGGACCGGGACGGCAAGCTTAACAAGCGCCGTGACCGCCTGGGTGCACTGGAGCAGGAGTTGGATGCGAAGAGGGTCGAGCTGGACGACAAGGCGCGGGTCCTTGCCGAGGACCGCGTGGCCTTCGCGGAGATGGAGGTGAAGGCTCGCACCTTGCTGAGGTCGCCAGACGACAATGACTGAAAGCCCGTTGGCCGGCGCCGAGGACGGCCCTGCCAAGCTGCTTCCCTTCCTGATCCGTGCCCTTGAGATGTCACCCTTGGCCTTGGCCCTACGGCTGAGGCCGAGGCGCGTGTCCTGTCTTCTGCATGGCTGACGCGTGTCCTTACCCACGTCTACCTTTGCGATCCCGACGTCGACCTCGACAGCCTGCTGGAGCCCATGAGCGGCGAGCTTGCCGCTGCCGCTGATGAGGCCGTGAAGGGTCGAGCGGAGGCTCTGGCGGTTGATTCCGGCCTTCAGCACACCAAGCGAGGCGCTGCTGGTCCTAAGGCTTCACGAGGCTAACCCGCTCAGCGCAGCTCCGTCGTCGACAAGTGATTCCTTTGTGGCTCCTGTTCTGCTTTCTGCTCCTGCGACATGCATCATGCCTCGGGGAGGTGTTAAACTTGCGTTTGGTGTTGTGACAACAGTTATGGACTGTAATATTTGCTTTTGAATTCCTTGAGATTTTTGCTTTTCCTTCCTTCTTGCTTGTGTTCTACGTCGGCAGAGCCCGACCGCGCGCATACCTCTGCCGCCGTCAGCCCCGACCGAAAACCAGGACGGGACCAAGGAGTGAGGAGCTACGTGACAAGTTAGTCTCCTGAGTCGCGATGCTCAGGAGTCCCCCTTGGCGCACGAACAACAAGTAGGGAGGTGAGATGTACAGGTGAATCTACCATTCTACGTCTGCAGAGCCCGGCCCGCGCATACCTCAACCGCCGTTAGCCTTTCGGAACTAAGGAGTGAGGGGCTACGTGACCAGTTAGGCTCCTGAGTCGTGATGCTCAGGAGTCCCCCTTGATGCTCAAACGGCCTTCGTACCATGGCTCCGCTCGGGGAGGGACGTGCGATGAACCAGGCCCGAGGGGCCTGGCTGGGTGGCGTGCGTCTGGGCGTGACCCAAGCGTAGCCCCCGTGCCCAGCCCCCTCGCGTGGCACTCCCGAGGGGAGGCGTTGCGATGAGGCCAGACATTGAGCTCTGGGCTCCTCGAGGTTGATCTGACGGGGGCCACCCTCGATTATTTATCACGGTAGCAGAGCATAAGCGCTTCCGTATGTGTCTGAGCATAGCCGCTCCTCTGCTGATGTTGTCGGCCGGTAGCGGATCATGGTGCTTCCTTGGTGTGTGGGAGGGGCTCCCCTCGGGAGGAGCCCCGGGCGCAGGCTAACCCCGCCGACACGTGGCTGACACGGTAGGGGCTCGACGAGGTGTATCTGGGTACCCATGAGCCAGCCGCTGGACTCACGGGCCCTACCTCAAGGCGGGTTGCGCTCGCACCGAGCCTTAACTTGTGATGTGTTCCCGCAAGTTTGGTTAGATGCCGACGCCCACGCCCTCGGGTCCCGCCCTCGAGCGGGTCTCAGCCGCCGGTAAGCCAGGTCGCGATGCCGTGGTCAAAGCCAGAGGGTGAGGGCTGGAGAGCCAGTAGGAGCCCGTGAGTCGCGATGCTCAGGTACCCCCCCTTTAACGTGCAAGCGGCCGACATGAAGGACAGGCATCAAATAACAATCATGATGGGTCGAACGCATGACCTGAAATAAATGCAAGAGGGGTACATGCCGCTGGGTCTGGCCCGAGCGACTTGGGGATGATGCAGCCCGAGGGGCGCCCCCGATAAGGTAAGCTAGGAACATGAAGTAAAGGGGATACACGCCGCAGGGACAGACCCACGCGGCCTGGGAATAATGTAGCCCTGGGGGGGGGGCGCTCCCAGCTGGAAATGAAACTTGAAGGATGTCACCTGATAACGTTGAAGACGAAAGGATGCTAAAGTAGTGGACATCGTGGGCTGTGGAAGCCGATCTTCATGAGCCCCCAGGCCCAGGAGCCTCGGGAGGCTTCGGAGGCGCTGGTGGCTCCTCGCGGACCATCTCCATCTCCGCCAAGACTGCGGAATGCCTGGCCTCTTGAGCCTCCAGGATGCTCCTCATGAGGCGCTGGTGCATGGCAGCCGCGTTCAGCAAACCGTAAGGCATGCGAACGTAGCTGTGGGGCGGACCTTCGCAGCGCCCCACGCGTGAGGGCCAAGCGCCTCGAGAGGCGGCTCGGTTGAGCCCTGGTATGTCGATGCAGACGTGCAGCCCACCATCCTCGCTGGATGGGGAGCTACATGTAAGCGGCGGCTGCCACTCATGACTCTTGACTCCTGCAGCTCTGCTTGATTTGGTGACGAACTCATCGAGGGTTTGGCCCTCCTTGCCTTGCTCCTTCCTGAGGGAAACGTGCTTTGAAACACGCCTCCAAGTGGTGCCCAAGCGCCTCCCTCGTGACCTTAGCAAGGTCAGTGGCCCTCCAGGAGAGAGCCCCCGAGCCTTGCTTGAGGAGGGCGCCGGGCGCGCCTTCCTATGAGATAGAAGGAGGTGCCCCCTGAACAGGCGCGGACCCTGAGGGGCCTGCCTCCTGAGGGGTCGGTCCTGGCGATGTCTTCTTCTTCTTGGGAGCGGTCTCAGGGAGCCTCCCGCTCCTGTGATCTGGGTCTTCAAGTGATGTGGCTTGAAAGGCTCGCTCCAGGGAGCACACTGCGTCTCTCTCTTCACAAGACACCGTGATGGCTCCGCCGCTTCCTGGCATCTTGAGGACGTTGTAGCCGTGATGAGTCACGGCCATGAACTTGGCCAGGGCTGGTTACCCGAGGATGGCATTGTATGGCAGGCGAATGTGGGCGACATCGAAGTCGATGAGCTCGGTCTTGATGGTTGTCGCGCGCCCGAAGGTGATAGGGAGGCGGACCTGCCTAATCGTAATCTGTGGAGCCATCGGTGACTCCGGAGAAAGGCTTGGTTGGCTGAAGCTGATTGTAAGGCACTTGGAGATTGTTGAATCTCTCTACGGACAGGACATTGAGCCCTGCTCCACCGTCGATGAGGGTTCAGGTGACTTGCACGTTGCTGATGATTGGGGAACAAAGCATCGGGAGGACTCCGGCTGTGGCCGCGCACTTGAGCTGATCCGCTGAGCTGAACGTGATGGCGCACGCTGACCACCTGAGAGGGTGTGTGGCTTCGAGCTTGGGGAGGACTGCATTCACTTCGCGGGCGAACTGCTTGAAGATGCGTTGAGAGGCTGGGGCTTGAGCTCCGCCCAGGATGCAAGCGATCGCGCACGACTCCTGGAAGCCCCCAGCCCCCTCTTCCTGATGATGGTCCTCGTTTCTCCTTGGCTGCAGCGCCAGAGGAGGGAGGCCTGCGTTTCCTTGCGGGTGATTGATGTCTACTACACAACCTTCTTCTTGTAGACGTTGTTGGGCCTGCAAGTGCACAAGTTTGTAGGACAATAGCAAATTTCCCTCAAGTGGATGACCTAAGGTTTATCAATCCGCGAGAGGCGTAGGAGGAAGATGATCTCTCTCAAACAACCCTGCAACCAAATAACAAAAAGTCTCTTGTGTCCCCAACACACCCAATACAATAGCAAATTGTATAGGTGCACTAGTTCGGCGAAGAGATGGTGATACAAGTGCGATATGGATGGTAGATATAGGTTTTTGTAAACTGAAAATATAAAAACAGCAAGGTAGCAAGTGGTAAAGTGAGTGTAAACGGTATTGCAATGATAGGAAACAAGGCCTAGGGTTCATACTTTCACTAGTGCAAGTTCTCTCAACAATAATAACTGTCAGGACCCCGATTCCAAGTCACATCGACCTAGCCGGTAACACCTCATATCACTTTGCGGCCTCACGCACGGTATTCCCACGGGTGTCGCCTTACCATGGCCGAGACCGTTTAAGCCTTTTGGCACACGTATATGATAGTGTCGCTAGCATCCACATGACAAAGAACCCGGCCGACATGGCTAGTCGTGAACCCAAAGCGGCGCTAACCCATGGGGACAGGCATACATGAATCACATCGAGCATGTCGGTCATCAACGTATAAATTCGGGCTGTAGCACTTTGGGCTAAAGGACTCCGGTATCCCGGGCTGTAGCAGGCTAGGCAGGACTCGAATAACACCGCGCGACATTTCCCGAAGGCGATGCATATAGGAACGAAGTGAAACACATGCCGCCAGTCAAGTGTCCAAGCAAGAGTCAAGGGCTAGCAGGACTCCGTGAACCGGTTGTAGCGGACTACTATCGCCGTAAGCACGAGACTACATTTCCCATATGAGAGGCTGCCAAGGATAAACAACTAGTTTGTCGGATCCCACACATACCAAGCATTTCAAACATACACACAATATGCTCAATATGTGTAGATACAACATGGCATCACAACATAACTCTACGACTCAAATATTTATTCATTAGGCTCCGAGGAGCGAGATATTACAAACACGGGTCTCATGACCCAACACTCAGAGCATACTAGTCAAAGCACAAGCGGAAGCTAAACATGTCTCGAGTACGCATAACTATAAATGAAAAAGGCCGAGAAGCCTGACTATCTACCAGATCTCGCCGAGGGCACAAGATCGTAGCTGAGGTAACAAGCTAACCGTCAAGTCCAAGCGGAACTACTAGCGAGACCAAGTCTCTCTCGCAAAACATAAAATAAGCAAACGTGAGTACAAACGCATTACTCAAGAAGACTTACATCGTAACTAGCTACATATGCATCATTATCAAAAGGGGTGGTGGAGTTTAACCGCAGCAAGCCAGCTTTGACTCGGTGGCTATCCCGAACTACATCGCAAGTAACTCTTTTGAGGCGGCACACGAGTCCACATAATCACCATATCAATACACCACTATGGACCCGCTCCCGTCTCCTCACGAGAACGCCATCCATAGCACTCACGCTTATATTGCGCATTTTAGAGTATCCACTTTCACTTGTCTATGAACCGATATAGGCAACAGGAAGTCCTTCTCCGTGGACACGGCTATTCGAATAGATCATATTAACCTGCAGGGTGTACTTCTTCACACACGCTCTCACCACTTACCGCCGTTTACCACGACATGTACTCGGCAACCTTCAAGCGGAAGCCCAACGTGGGTGTCGGCCACGGCCTACCTAAATACTCAAGTCCCTAGTCCAGGTTTATCGCCTATTCGGGTTCCATCCGCAGGGAGTCCGGCCGAGGTTTCCCATACAGCCCCGAACGATGTGTGCAGGGTTCCCGAGGCACCAAACGGGCGAATCGGTACACCGGGCCATCGTGCCTACCGCAACACAACCCACCCCTATGATCAGCGTTGCGTGCGGCCTCCAGCATGCTACAAACACCAGAAACTACTTGCAACTCCTGGACAGAGAACAAGGGTGGTTAAGAAGCCGAGAGGGTCCATTGGTTTCGGGCCCAATGCGTGGTAGTAACTGTTTCATGGATCACAAACACGTAACTCAGTTCACGAGGACGGCTGCAATGAGACAACCCACCATGTACTCCTACATGGCCTCTCACCGCTACCTTTACCAAATCGTGTTCACACACTTAGCTCACACACACGTGAGGGACATGTTCACACAACTATTCCAATCCATTCCCGATGAATCAGACTGACTCAACTCTAAGCGATGGCAGGCATGACAACAAGCATGAATGAGTAGGCACAACATGGCTCAAACAACTCCTACTCATGCTAGTGGGTTTCATCTAATTCTTGTGGAATGACAGGTCATGCAGAGGATAAGGGGTTCAGCTACCGCAGCAAGTAACACATGAGTCGTTGTTGTCCTAATGCAATAAAATAGAGCAGGAGCGAGAGAGTGGGATTATATCGGAATGAACAAGGGGGTTTTGCTTGCCTGGCACTTCTGAAGATAATATAGTTCTTCATCGGTGTCATCGAAATCATCGTTGAAACATCGTCTACTGAGAGGGGACAAACACCGGCAACTGAGAAAGAACACAATCAATGCAATGCACATTCACATGAATGCCATGTCATGTTAAGGAACTGAATTGACCTAATGCAGCAGTAAGCCAAGTTAATTGAAGTGGAATTCAAACAAGGTTAAACTCCAACTCCAAATGCTAGTTCATAATTTACCCTAATCATGATTCATCCTATTCGGTGAGGTTAACTTGTTCAATCATGCATGAAAGTGCCATAAACAGATTCTTCATATTTTTCTAATCATCTTTCATATATAAATTATTTAATTTGGAGTTACGGTTGATTTTCTATGAATTTTAGAAGTTTAGGATATTTTCTGGAATTTTCTTAAAAAGAATAAATCCAGAAAATCAATTATCACACAAGATTGCATCATCTTGACCTCAGCAGGTCAACAGGCGCCGTCCAGGTCAAACCTGACGATGGGGACCACTGGTCAGTGACACGGTGCTGCCCAGGGTCAATGACAGGTGGGTCCGGTCAATGACCACGTCAGCAAAGTCAACCTGACATGTGGGCCCAGTGGATTAGTCTAATTACAAAATTAGTGGCCGCTGGGGCCCATTGTTAGTGTCTAGGGGGTTAACTAAATAGGTAGTTAGCACCTAACTAATCCTGCCACGTCAACGCCGCGGATTAAGCTCGGCGACCTCACAAGGCGGGCGGCTCGCCGGGTGGCGCTTAGGGGCGGCGGCCGGGCGTGGAGGGCACCAGAGGAAGCCTGCGTCTGCGCATCTGGGGAGACTAGCGGGAGGTCTTTGGGGTGGCCGGGTTCACCGGAATGGAGCTCATGGCGGCGCCAGCGTTCGGGTGAACTGGGTTTCGGGGTTAGGGAGCACGGCAGGAGGCAAGGTGGGGTGCTACGACCTCCTGGGGGTGCACTAAGCACGGCCGCGTGCTCGGTTGCAGCTCTAGGCAATGGTGGCTACGGCGGAGACATGGCCGGCGGCGAAGAGCTTCGGCTTGATCGGAAGACGGGGTTACGGAACGGAAACAGAGGGGGAGAGCGAGGGGGAAGCAACAGGAGCTCACAGGGAGTTCGTCGGCGGTCTCATTGGGCTCGGGGAGGCGCTGAAGATGGCGAATCGGGGTCGGCAATCGGCGGCGCCCGAGGTTGAAGACGATGGTGTGGAGGCGATCTGAGCTTCCCTGGCGCTTGGGGCCAGGTTAGCGGCGGCGATCGATGGCGGAGCCGGGGCATGTAGGAGAGGCGAGGGGAGGCGGTGGTCAGGTGGACGGCGAGGGCAGCGACGGTGGCGCCTGGTCCCAAGGCGAGAGAGAGGGAGCAGAGGAGAGAATGGGGTCCAGGGGAGAGACGAGGACGAGGGGTTGGGGGTGTGCGTGGCACCCTCGGGTGCCTCAACATGAGCGAGGAGGTGGCAAGGCGTCGTCGAGCCGCGGCTTGCCTCTCGCCTCTTGGCAGAGGAAGACGACGAGCGCGAGGGGTTTATGGTGGTGGGCTGGGCGAATCGGAGCCGGGCCGGGCGCTGCTGCAGTGAGCGCCAGATAAGAAGGCCCAGTGGGTTTCCCTCTCTCCCTTTTCTATTTATTTCAGTTTTCTATTATTCTGTAATTTTGTGGAGTTTATAAAATACCAAAACAGTTTCAAAAATCACCAAACTGCTCTCGGTCCATTGTTGGAATATTTCCAACATGAAACATTTAGTTTGGCAATATTTGGGCATTTGAAATATTTTATATAATTTTAAATTCCCAAACTCAAATACTTATGATTTAATTCAAAGACCTTAGGATGACCTAAAAAATAGTGCACCACTTTTGGCAGAGGCTCTGAACCAAAGCAAAAGTGATGAGCATTTTTGAAGGTCATTTCAGTTCATTGAAAATAATTTTAGTAAACCCTAGTTGGATTAAAAGGGTTACGGGGTTTCTGTCTTCCCCATTTCAAATTTCATGAAAATTAAATATGATGCATGGATGCAATGCCTCTAGTTACAACCAAGCTCTAGGGCTGTGACAACTCACCCCCACTAAACAAGAATCTCGCCCCGAGATTCAAGACGTGAGGTAAGAGGAAAAGGGAAATCACAAAACTATCACAATCTTCATGATCCATTTGCCCTTCTCGAAGATGTTGATTCACTCCATCATCTTGGTCTTCGACGTCTTTGCTTTCGAGATCTTCACTCGACACGACAATGTAAAAGAAGGGGAAACCCTACAGGATTTAATCTTCTTGAAGATCGAGCAACTCAAGATCAGTTCATGGAGAAACGTAAGAACAACTCTTGGGTTGAGACACCAAACACACATTAGGAATGATGGTAAAGAAATGGATGACGAAGGTTCAAATTGGTAGGCAACCATTCCACGCTAAAGTAAAATGGTGCATGGTTTCAAAGTAACAAGGAGATGATTGCCATGATTCCATAACGGTAGACCTTAGGAAAGGTGACTCGTAGAATTATTCCCTTAAGTGGCAAAAAGAATTACTTTTGAATCAAAGATCATTGAAACTCTTCATACCAGCCTAAGGCAATTCACAAAGATCGTTTGGTGGAGTGCAAAGGAAAGGCATACCCAGACTAGAATGGATGATGTGGACTACCTTGTTGAAAACAACACAATGGATGATTTTGCTTATCACCGGAAATGGATGGGACCCATAGTAAGTCCACTTTTGAGGATGATCCTAGACATCAAGTACTGAGAAGGACATCCCATGGAAAAATTGGCACAATGGGGTGCAAGCTGGGAACAACATGCAAATGTTGGGAAGGTTCCAACCATCACATCTCGCCGAGATTCAGATCTGGTTGGTGTTAGGATATTCCGGACTCATCGAGTCTAGAAAGAAAAATGAAAGTTTGCAACACAAATCGACAAGAGGATGTTGCGAGATTCTCGGGAATGAACTACGATAGCAAGCTCCAAAACATGAGCTGGTTCTGCTACAAACAAGTGAACACGTTGTCCAAGACAAGAATGACCACATGGTAGTCTTACAACAAAACTCTACCGAAGTTCGGTGGGGAACCATCATCGAGGATATCAAGTCTTTACGCAAGTCCATGGATTGGATCCCAAGCATAGGCTTCTTTTCTTTGAACAAGTCAATCAGTGGCTTAGTATGCTAGGAATACATATAGAATGAAGGTTGCAAGTCTCCAGACTACAGAACACTTCGCACATATGCATGACTGACTTGGGATGATTCCAAGGAAACAAAACAAACCTTTCTCAAATTCATGGCGGCAACTTGCACCTAACGCAAATGAATTAGAGGAAGTCACTTCTTCCATCCAAGCATAAGCTTCATGAACGGCACATGAAAGCATTGCTTACAAAGTTTCCAACACTAGGTTGATGTTCAACATGACTCATGGGGGAGACAAAATGCTACTGATGGGCTCAACACAACTCATCGGAATTTCCATATCACTTTGGACTTCCACCATCATGTGAACACGGTGATAGCATTGGTCGACCAAAAGATGTAATGGGGTATGCTCGAGGATCAACCATGAGTAAGACAACATTACGAACATCGTTGGTTCCGATTTGACTTAATAATAGCCCATACTCAAGTCAAAGGATTGATAAGACAATAGATCCAGCAATCGATCACAGAGACCAATCGATGAAGATATCATCTTTCTTCAACACACACTACACAAGAATATCCCTTTGAACGAACTAAGTCGTGCAAGCTTTTATCCTCCAACTCTCCAAGTTGTTGTTTGGCTTAACCAACTAGCTCAGGGGTATCCAACAAAGATTCTTGGAGAAAGGGTGGTTCACAAGAAACCAACTTGATCACGAGCTCAACATAACAGTCGAGGGGACAACTCGGTAATACTTCCGAGAAGATATTCGTAAAATCTCATACAATCGATATGTTACTAAGCTCGAGAACAACCTTGCTTTTCAGGGCAAGATGATATGATCAAATAAGCAAGGGATTGAATAATCCTAACTCATTGATCGAAGGGTGCACCAGAAATAAGGACTAGGTAGCACGATCAATCTTAGTATGATGACTTAATAACCAACACGCTAAGAATGAAAATATTGTCCATTAACTACCAAGCAACGAGGTTGCTAGGAGTATCGATTTCACACATCACAATTCACTTGTCGGCATTCCGGTTGCATCAACACGGGACCGAGGAATGAACAATGATGGCGAGAAGTATCACTACGACAAGAATTCATAAGAGAAGGTGCAATTCTCATGATGTTCCTGACATAAAGATGGTAACACTCCAAGGTACAGCAGAGCAAAAGCTGGATTGGCATTTTGATCTGCGGAATACAACTGCTTTGACCCAATCCTAGATATGGATGAGGCCTTTGGAGTTTGTTTCTCCTAGTCATTCGAGAATAGAATGGCTTGACGGACCACAAGGATAATAGGCATCGATAAACGAATGCACACATACCCTTGATTATCAATTGATGGAGGAGGGTCGAATACAACTAAAGAGAGCAACTCAAAGGAACATATAATTTTTCGAGTTGTGGAGGCATGGATTAGTATATCGAGCAAAGCTCAACATTTCTCCCGGATAACCCATGCAGAGAAGGTAAGACCGGCAGAGTCACAATTATGAATGGAGAACTCCTCAAGAGTACTCTGATTGTGAACTTTTGGTTCAGCGAGGAACTTCTGCCATAAGCGGTTCATAGTATTTGGAAGAAGGAAATACCACGGACCTCGAGGACTATCGCAAAATTACTAATATCCTAAAGGAACTAGCAAATACTAACAACATGAACTAGGATGAATCTCGGGTTCAAGAACCCAGGAATAGAATACCTACTAACTAATAACATCACGGGATGCTTTCAAGAATAATGGCCAGAATCATCACACCGGGGATACAAAAGCATTGCTAAATTGCTAGATGACTTCCTAAACACCTAGGGTCATAATAATAGCTCCAACATCTATGCCGAGGCAACAAAGTACCTCAACTTACCGATTAGTGTGCTTATTCTGACCAAAAGGACATCGGAAACGGAAGGAAAGGATTTGCAAATGCATCGGACTATTTAGAGACACAGGATGACTCGGACAAAGCATAACGACTGTAAATGCTCAAAATGATTTGAGACATCACGCAAAATGGTGGCATAACCACTCAACATAACAATACCAAGGTTCCGAGATCAACAATTATCATACGTAAATAGTAGGAACTGAACCGAGGCTTAAAACCAACAATCTCAAAGGTCTATGGATTAGTAACACGTCATCCTCGATAGATAGATGAGAAGCCTAGTTCTTAAACCCGTAGAAGAGAAGAGGATGACTCAGATCGAGAAGGCCATGAGATATAAGGAGTAAAAAGAGCCTTACGTTCCTTCCACAATCAATTCCCTTACATAACTAAAGCATTTACGGACACAACTTGACCAGTTTGGCTTGGTAATCCTACAGCAACAAAGCTCGATACCAACGCTGTCAGGACCCCGATTCCAAGTCACATCGACCTAGCCGGTAACACCTCATATCACTTTGCGGCCTCACGCACGGTATTCCCACGGGTGTCGCCTTACCATGGCCCGGGACCGTTTGCGCCTTTTGGCACACGTATATGATAGCGTCGCTAGCATCCACATGACAAAGAACCCGGGCCGACATGGCTAGTCGTGAACCCAAAGCGGCGCTAACCCATGGGGACAGGCATACATGAATCACATCAAGCATGTCGGTCATCAACGTATAAATTCGGGCTGTAGCACTGGGCTAACAGGACTCCGGTATCCCGGGCTGTAGCAGGCTAGGCAGGACTCGAATAACACCGCGACATTTCCCGAAGGGACGGACATATAGGAACGAATTGAAACACATGCCGGCCAGTCAAGTGTCCAAGCAGTAGTGCTGGGCTAGCAGGACTCCGGTGAACCGGGTTGTAGCGGACTACTATCGCTCAGAAGCACGAGACTACATTTCCCCATATGAGAGGCTGCCAAGGATAAACAACTAGTTTGTCGGATCCCACACATACCAAGCATTTCAAACATACACACAATATGCTCAATATGTGTAGATACAACATGGCATCACAACATAACTCTACGACTCAAATATTTATTCATTAGGCCCGAGGAGCGAGATATTACAAACATGGGTCTCATGACCCAACACTCAGAGCATACTAGTAAAAGCACATTCTGAAGCTAAACCTGTCTGAGTACGCATAACTATAAATGAAAAAGGCTGAGAAGCCCGACTATCTACCGAGATCTCGCCGAGGGCACAAGATCGTAGCTGAGGTAACAAGCTAACCGTCAAGTCCAAGCGGAACTACTAGCGAGACCGAAGTCTCTACTGCAAAACATAAAATAAGCAAACGTGAGTACAAACGCACTCAAAGAAGACTTACATCAGAACTAGCTACATATGCATCATTATCAAATGGGGGTGGTGGAGTTTAACTGCAGCAAGCCAGCTTTGACTCGGTGGCTATCCTGACCTACGACTGCAAGTAACTCTTTTGAGGTGGCGCACACGAGTCCACATAATCACCATATCAATACACCACTATGGACCCGCTCCCGTCTCCCTACGAGAACGCCATCCATAGCACTCACGCTTATCTTGCGCATTTTAGAGTATCCACTTTCACTTGTCTATGAACTGATATAGGCAACCCAGAAGTCCTTCTCCGTGGACACGGCTATTCGAATAGATCATATTAACCTGCAGGGTGTACTTCTTCACACACGCTCACCACTTACCGCCGTTTACACGACATGTACTCGGCAACCTTCAAGCGGAAGCCCAACGTGGGTGTCAGCCACGGCCTACCTAAACACTCAAGTCCCTAGTCCAGGTTTATCGCCTATTCGGGTTCCATCCGCAGGGAGTCCAGCCGAGGTTTCCCATACAGCCCCGAACGATGTGTGCAGGGTTCCCGAGGCACCAAACGGGCGAATCGGTACACCGGCCACACGGTGCCTACCGCAACACAACCCACCCCTATGGTCAGCGCTATGCGGCCCCAAAGATGCTACAAACACCGTAAAACTACTTGCAACTCCCGGACAGAGAACAAGGGTGGTTAAGAAGCCGAGAGGGTCCATTGGTTTCGGGCCCAATGCGTGGTAGTAACTGCTTTCATGGATCACAAACACGTAACTCAGTTCCTCGAGGACGGCTGCAATGAGACAACCCACCATGTACTCCTACATGGCCTCTCACCGCTACCTTTACCAAATCTTGTTCACACACTTAGCTCACACACACGAGGGACATGTTCACACAACTATTCCAATCCATTCCCGATGAATCGCACTGACTCAACTCTAAGCAAGAGTGTGCATGACAACAAGCATGAATGAGTAGGCACAACATGGCTCAAACAACTCCTACTCATGCTAGTGGGTTTCATCTAATTACTGTGGAATGACAGGTCATGCAGAGGATAAAGGGGTTCAGCTACCGCAGCAAGTAACACATGAGTCGTTGTTGTCCTAATGCAATAAAATAGAGCAAGAGCGAGAGAGTGGTATTATATCTGAATGAACAAGGGGTTTTGCTTGCACAGCACTTCGAAGATAATATAGTTCTTCATCGGTGTCATCGAAATCATCGTTGAAACATCGTCTACTGAGAGGGGACAAACACCGGCAACTGAGAAAGAACACAATCAATGCAATGCACATTCACATGAATGACATGTCATGTTCAGGAACTGAATTGACTTAATGCAGCAGTAAGCCAAGTTAATTGAAGTGGAATTCAAACAAGGTTAAACTCCAACTCCAAATGCTAGTTCATAATTTACCCTAATCATGATTCATCCTATTCGGTGAGGTTAACTTGTACAATCATGCATGAAAGTGCCATAAACAGATTCTTCATATTTTTTTGATCATCTTTCATATATAAATTATTTAATTTGGAGTTACGGTTGAATTTCTATGAATTTTAGAAGTTTAGGATATTTTCTGGAATTTTCCTAAAAAGAATAAATCCAGAAAATCAATTCATCGTCGACAAGATTGCATCATCTTGACCTCAGCAGGTCAACAAGCGCCGTCCAAGTCAAACCTGACCAGTGGGGACCATCGGTCAAGGACACGGTGCTTGCCCAGTGGTCAATGATGTGGGTCCGGCCAATGACCACGCCAAGAAAGTCAACGACATGTGGGCCCAAAGTGGATTAGTCTAATTACAAAATTAGTGGTCACCGGGGCCCATTGTCGATGTCTAGGGGTTAACTAAATGGGTAGTTAGCACCTAACTAATCCTGCCACGTCAACGTCGCCGGATTAAGCTCTGGCGACCACAAAGGCGCGGCGGCGGCCGGGTGGCGCTTAGGAGCGGCGCCGGGCGCGCGTGAGGGCACCAGGAGGAAGCCGTGCCCGTGCAAGATCTGGGGAGACCAGCAGGAGGTGCTTTGGGGTGGCCGGGTTTCACCGGAATGGAGCTCATGCGGCGCGCCGCATTCGGGTGAACTGGGTTTCGGGGTTAGGGAGCACGGCAGAGGCAAGGTGGGGTGCTACGACCTCTGGGGTGCAAACGAGCACGGCAGCGTGCTAGGTTGCAGCTCTAAACAGCAGTGGCTCTGGCGACATGGCGGCGGCGAAGAGCTTCAGCTCGATCGGAAGACGGGTTACTGAACGGAAGCAGAGGAGGAGAGCGAGGGGAAGCAACAGAGCTCACAGGGAGTTCGTCGGCGGTCTCATTGGGCCTGGGAGGCGCCAAGATGGCGAATCTGGTCGGCACCCATGGCGCCCGAGGTTGAAGACGATGGTTTGGAGGCGATGCAGAGCTTCCCGACACTTGGGGCTAGGTTGGGGCGAAGCGGCGATCGATGGCGGAGCTTCGGGGCATGTAGGAGAGGCGAGGGGGAGGCGGTGGCCGCGGTGGACGGCGAGGGCAGCGACGGTGGCGCTCGGTCCGGGCGAGAGAGAGGGAGCAGAGGAGAGAATGGGGTCCAGGGGGAGAGACGAGAGGACGAGGGGGTCGGGGGGGTGTGCGTGGCACCCTCGGGTGCCTCCAGCGGCGAGCAGGAGGTGGCAAGGCGTTGTCGGGCGTGCACCACGCCTCGCCTCTGCCTACTGGCAGAGGAAGACGACGAGCGGCGAGGGGGTTTGCGGTGGTGGGCTGGGCCAGAACGGAAGTTGGGTCGGCGCTACTGCAGGTGAGCGCCAGATAAGAAGGCCCAGGTGGGTTTCCCTCTCTCCCTTTTTCTATTTATTTCAGTTTTCTATTATTCTGTAATTTTGTGGAGTTTATAAAAATACCAAAACAGTTTCAAAAATCACCAAACTGCTCTCGGTCCATTGTTGGAATATTTCCAACATGAAACATTTTGTTTGGCAATATTTGAGCATTTGAAATATTTTATATAATTTTAAATGCCCAAACTCAAATACTTATGATTTAATTCAAAGACCTTAGGATGACCTAAAAATAGTGCACCACTTTTGGCAGAGGCTACGAACCAAAGCAAAAGTGATGAGCATTTTTGAAGGCATTTCAGGTTCATTGAAAATAATTTTAGTAAACCCTAGTTGGATTAAAAGGGGTTCTGGGGTTTCTGTCTTCCCCATTTCAAATTTCATGAAAATTAAATATGATGCATGGATGCAATGCCTCTAGTTACAACCAAGCTCTAGGGCTGTGACAATAACATAGATAGATCATATAACAATCCCTCAACATGCAACAAAGAGTCACTCCGAAGACAATAATAGCGGATAACAAATGTAGAGATTATGGTCGGGTACGAAACCACCACAAAGTTATTCTTTCGGATCAATCTATAAAAGAGTTTTTACTAGAATAACACCTTAAAACACAAATCAACCAAAACCGTAATGTCACCTAGATACTCCATTGTCACCTCAAGTATCTGTGGGCATGATTATACGATATGCATCACATAATATCAGATTCATCCAACCAACATAAAAGTACTTCAAAGAGTGCCCCAAAGTTTCTACCGGAGAATCAAGAACGTGTGCCAACCCCTATGCATAGGTTCATGGGCGGAACCCGCAAGTTGGTCACCAAAACATACATCAAGTGGCACATGATATCCCATTGTCACCACAGATAATCATGGCAAGACATACATCAAGTGTTCTCATAAAAGACTCAATCTGATAAGATAACTTCAAAGGGGAAACTCAATTCATCACAAGAGAGTAGAGGGGGAGAAACATCATAAGATCCAACTACAATAGCAAAGCTCGGGATACATCGAGATCGTATCACCTCAAGAACACGAGAGAGAGAGATCAAACACATAGCTACTGGTACATACCCTCAGCCCCGAGGGTGAACTACTCCCTCTCGTCATGGATAGCACCGGGATGATGAAGATGGCCACCGAAGATGGATCCCCCCTCCGGCAGGGTACCGGAAAGGGGTCCTGATTGGTTTTTCGTGGTTCTGGAGGCTCGCGGTGGCGGAACTCCCGATCTATCTTCTGTTTTGGAAGTTTTAGGGTACGTAGGTATATATGGGTGAAAGGAGTACGTCGGTGGTGCTATTGGGGCCCCACGAGGCAGGGGGGCGTGCCCAGGGTGGAGGGCGCGCCCTCCACCCTCGTGAGCACCTCCCGTATCTTCTGATGTGGGGTCCAAGTCCATCAGGTGGGTTTCCTTCCAAAAATAACTTCTCCAGTTGATTTCGTTCCGTTTTGACTCCGTCTGATACTCCTTTTCCTCGAAACACTGAAATAGGCATAAAACAACAACTGCAGGATGGGCCTCCGGTTAATAGGTTAGTCCCAAAATAATATAAAAGTGGATAATAAAGCCCAATAATGCCTAAAACAGTAGATAAAGTAGCATGGAGCAATCAAAAATTATAGATACGTTGGAGACGTATCAAGCATCCCCAAGCTTAATTCCTGCTCGTCCTTGAGTAGGTAAATGATAAAAAAGAATTTTTGATGCGGAGTGATACTTTGGCATAATTTCAATGTAATTCTTCTCACTCGTGATATGAATATTCAGATCTGAAAGATTCAAGACAAAATTTCATATTGACATAAAAATAATAATACTTCAAGCATACTAATCAAAGTAATCATGTCTTCTCAAAATAGCATGGCAAAAGAAAGTTCATCCCTACAAAATCATATAGTTAGGCTATGCTTCATTTTCACACACAAAGATGTTCCCAACTTCTATACCCCGATGACAAGCCAAGTAATTGTTTCATACTTAAATAATCTCAAACTTTTTCAACCTTCACGCAATACATGAGCGTGAGCCATGGATATAGCACTATGGGTGGAATGGAATATGATGATGGGGATTGTGTGGAGAACACAAAAAAGGAGAAAGTCTCACGTTGACGAGGATAATCAACGGGCTATGGAGATGCCCATCAATTGATGTCAACATGAGGAGTAGGGATTTCCATGCAACGGATGCACTAGAGCTAATGAAGGCTCAACAAAAGAAAACTAGTGGGTGTGCATCCAACTTGCTTGCTCATGAAGACCTAGGGCATTTTGGGGAAGCCCATCGCAGGAATATACAAGCCAAGTTCTATAATAAAAAATTCGCACTAGTATATGAAAGTGACAACTTATGAGACTCACTATATGAAAACCATGGTGCTACTTTGAAGCACAAGTGTGGTAAGAGGATAGTAACATTGCCCTTTTATTTATTTTCTTTTTTTTGGGCCTTTCTTTTTTTTCTTTTTTTTGGCCTTTCTCTTTTTTTGGGCCTTTCTTTTTTTGGCCTTTATCTTTTTTTGGGCAATGCTCTAATGATGATCATCACACTTCTATTGATTACAACATAAGGATTACAACTCGAAACTAGAACAAGATACGACTCTATATGAATGCCTCCAGCGGTGTACCGAGATGGTGCAATGAATCAAGAGTGACATGTATGGAAAATAATGCATGGTGGCTTTGCCACCAATACGCTGTCAACTACATGATCATGCAATGGCAATATGACAAAAGTAATGTATGTCATAATAATGATGATGGAAGTTGCATGGCAATATATCTCAGAATGGCTATGGAAATGCCATGATAGGTAGGTATGGTGGCTGTTTTGAGGAAGATATAAGGAGGTTTATGTGTGATAGAGCGTATTGTATCACGGGGTTTGGATGCACCGGCATAGTTTGCACCAACTCTCAAGGTGAGAAAGGGCAATGCACCTGCATCAAGAGGCTAGCAAAGGCGGAAAGGTGAGAGTGCGTATAATCCATGGACTCAACATTAGTCAAAAGAACTCATATAATTATTGCAAAAATTTAGAATTCATCAAAAATTAAGTACTACACGCATGCTCCTAGGGGGATAGATTGGTAGGAAAAGACCATCGCTCGTCCCCGACCGCCACTCATAAGGATGCACAAGCCAGGTACACTTCATGTTTCAAATTTGTTACACAACTTTAACCATACGTGCATGCTATGGGACTTGCTAACTTCAACACAAGTATTTCTCAAATTCATAATCACCCAACTAGCACGACTTTGATATTATCACCTCCATATCTCAAAACAATTATCAAGCATCAAACTTATCTTAGTATTCAACACACTCATAAGAATCCTTACAAATCTTGTATGCTTAGCATATTATGATTATTTAAGCAAATTACATGCTATTTAAGACTCTCAAAATAATATAAGTGAAGCATGAGAGTTCATATATTTCTTCAAAATAAAACTACCACCGTGCTCTAAAAGATATAAGTGATGCACTAGAGCAAATGACAAACTACTCCGAAAGATATAAGTGAAGATCAATGAGTAGTCGAATAATTATGCAACTATGTGAAGACTCTCCCATTTAATAATTTCAGATCTTGATACTTTATTCAAACAGCAAGCAAAGCTAAATAAAACTACATTGCAAGGATAGCACAACTCATGTGAAGAAGCAAAAACTTAGGCTCAACCGATACTAACCGATAGTTGTTGAAGAAGAAAGGTGGGATGCCTACCGGGGCATCCCCAATATTAGATGCTTGAGACTTCTTGAAATATTATCTTAGGGTGCCTTGGGCATCCCCAAGCTTGAACTTTTGTATCTCCTTAATTCCTCTCATATCATGGTTTCTCTTTTTATCAAAAGCTTCATTCACAACAAACTCAACAAGAACTCGTGAGATAGGTTAGTATAAACCAATGCAAAACCTTATCATTTTCTACTGTAAAAAATCACTAACATTATTATTGAACATTGAATACTAAATGCCTCTGCATATTTAATACTCCTATCCTCAAATAGAATCATTAAACAAGCAAATATATGCAAACAATGCAAACATAACAGCAATCTGCCAAAACATTACAGTCTGTAAAGAATGCAAGAGTATCAATACTTCCCTGACTCCAAAAATTATGAAATAAAATTCCCACTGTAATAAATTTATCAGAGCCTTATATGAAAAAAATTTCAAAATTATATCATGCTCTGACTTTTCTGAGAAATTTTTGCAACAGCGGTAAACTTTCTGTTTTCAAACAGCAACATGTATACTAGCAAAATAAGCATGGCAAAGGCTATCCTTGACCTTTTTTTATTGAAACTAAAGATGCAAAACATTATTCTAATTAAAATAAAGAAAATAATAACAAGATAAAATGACGCTCCAAGCAAAACACATATCATGTGACGAATAAAAATATAGCTCCAAGTAAAGTTACCGATGAACGAAGACGAAAGAGGGGATGCCTTCCGGGGCATCCCCAAGCTTAGGCTTTTGGTTGTCCTTGAATATTACCTTGGGGTTCCTTGGGAATCCCCTTGCTTAGGCTCTTTACACTCCTTATTCCGTAGTCCATCGAATCTTTACCCAAAACTTGAAAACTTCACAACACAAAACTTAACAGAAAACTCGTGAGCTCCGTTAGCGAAAGAAAACAAAAGACCACTTCAAGGTACTGTAATGAACTCATTCTTTATTGGTATTGGTGTTAAACCTACTGTATTCCAACTTCTCTATGGATTATAAATTATTTTACTAGCCATGGATTCATCAAAATAAGCAAACAAGACAATGAAAACAGAATCTGTCAAAAACAGAACAGTCTGTAGTAATCTGTAACTAACACAAACTTCTGGAACTCCAAAAATTCTAAAATAAATTTTTGGACCTTAGGAATTTGTCTAGTAATCATCTTCAAAAAGAATAAACTAAATATCACTCTCCAGTAAAAATTTCTAGCTAATCTCGTGAGCGCTAAAGTTTCTGTTTTTTACAGCATGATCATAAAGACTTCACCCAAGTCTTCCCAAAGGTTCTACTTGGCACAAACACTAATTAAAACATAAAACCACATCTAAACGGAAGCTAGATGGATTATTTATTCCTAAACAGAACCAAAAAGCAAGAAACTAAAATAAAATTGGGTTGCCTCCCAACAAGCGCTATCGTTTAACGCCCCTAGCTAGGCATGATGATTTCAATGATGCTCACATAAAAGATAAGAATTGAAACATAAAGAGAGCATCATGAAGAATATGACTAGCACATTTAAGTCTAACCCACTTCCTATGCATAGGGATTTTGTGAGCAAACAACTTATGGGAACAATAATCAACAAGCATAGGAAGGTAAAACAAGCATAACTTCAAAAATTTAAGCACATAGAGAGGAAACTTGATATTATTGCAATTCCTACAAGCATATGTTCCTCCCTCATAATAATTTTCAGTAGCATCATGAATTAATTCAACAATATAACCAGCACCTAAAGCATTCTTTTCATGATCTACTTGCATAGAAATTTTACTACTCTCCACATAAGCAAATTTATTCTCATCAACAATAGTGGGAGCCAACTCAACAAAATAACTATCATGTGATTGAAAATTAAGATCAAGATGACAAGTTTCATGGTTATAATTATTCTTTAAAGCATATGTGTCATCACAATAATCATCATAGATAGGAGGCATGCTTTCATCATGGTAAATTTGCTCATCAAAGCTCGGGGGACAAAAAATATCATCTTCATCAAACATAGCTTCCCCAAGCTTGTGGCTTTGGATATCATTAGCATCATGGATATTCAAGGAATTCATACTAACAACATTGCAATCATGCTCATCATTCACATATTTTATGCCAAGAATTCTATGTAACTCTTCTTCTAGTACTTGAGCACAATTTTCCTTCCCATCATACTCACGAAAGATATTAAAAAGGTCAAGCGTATGAGACAAACTCAATTCCATTTTTTGTAATTTTCTTTTATAGACTAACTAGTGCTAAAACAAGAAACAAAAAGATTCGATTGCAAGATCTAAAGATATACCTTCACTTACCTAGCCTCCCCGGCAACGGCGCCAGAAAAGAGCTTGATGTCTACTACACAACCTTCTTCTTGTAGACGTTCTTTGGGCCCTGCAAGTGCACAGGTTTGTAGGATAATAGCAAATTTCCCTCAAGTGGGTGACCTAAGGTTTATCAATCCATGAGGCGAGGGAGGAAGATGGTCTCTCTCAAACAACCCTGCAACCAAATAAGAAAAAAGTCTCTTGTGTCCCCAACACACCCAATACAATAGCAAATTGTATAGGTGCACTAGTTCGGCGAAGAGATGGTGATACAAGTGCGATATGGATGGTAGATATAGGTTTTTGTAAACTGAAAATATAAAAACAGCAAGGTAGCAAGTGGTAAAAGTGAGCGTAAACGGTATTGCAATGATAGGAAACAAGGCCTAGGGTTCATACTTTCACTAGTGCAAGTTCTCTCAACAATAATAACATAGATAGATCATATAACAATCCCTCAACATGCAACAAAGAGTCACTCTGAAGACACTAATAGCGGAGAACAAACATAGAGATTATGGTCAGGTACGAAACCACCACAAAGTTATTCTTTCGGATCAATCTATAAAAGAGTTCGTACTAGAATAACACCTTAAGACACAAATCAACCAAAACCCTAATGTCACCTAGATACTCCACTGTCACCTCAAGTATCCTTGTGCATGATTATACGATATGCATCACACAATCTCAGATTCATCCAACCAACATAAAAGTACTTCAAAGAGTGCCCCAAGGTTTCTACCGGAGAATCAAGAACGTGTGCCAACCCCTATGCATAGGTTCATGGGCGGAACCCGCAAGTTGGTCACCAAAACATACATCAAGTGGCACATGATATCCCATTTTCACCATGTATAATCATGGCAAGACATACATCAAGTGTTCTCATAAAAGACTCAATCCGATAAGATAACTTCAAAGGGAAACTCAATTCATCACAAGAGAGTAGAGGGGAGAAACATCATAAGATCCAACTACAATAGCAAAGCTCGGATACATCAAGATCATATCACCTCAAGAACACGAGAGAGAGAGAGATCAAACACATAGCTACTGGTACATACCCTCAGCCCCGAGGGTGAACTACTCCCTCCTCGTCATGGATAGCGCTGGGATGATGAAGATGGCCACCGGAGATGGATCCCCCCCCCTCCGGCAGGGTACCGGAAAGGGGTCCAGATTGGTTTTTGGTGGTTCTGGAGGCTCGCGGTGGCGGAACTCCCGATCTATCTTCTGTTTTGGAAGTTTTAGGGTACGTAGGTCTATGTCGGTGTACAAAAAGAGGGGTACACTTTTTGTACCCCTATAACTGTGCACGGGCAGTCTGAGCCACGGACACCGCCACACTGAGCAAGGTGAGGGAGGTGAGCCAAGGTAAGGCCAAAGCTCAAGAGGAACAGAACAACGCCAAGACCAAGACCACACAGAGCAAAGGGGATTTGAGCGGACTCCCCAACAAGATCCTTGCCGGGGCAGTTTTAGCAAACACTGCAAGACCCTTGTCGGGCAGCTCGTCCCACACCCACGGAGCGAATCACCCTTGAGTCCACTGCCCCCATGGGGCAAGGATTCGGGAGACATCCCCGTGGTGGCATGCAGATCTTTGTGAAGACATTCAAGATCAGATACACACTATAGAATACGATGACCCTTGGTGGGATCCCAGCCAAGGAGGACCACAAGGCCCCCGGCAAGAGCCTTGCCGGGGATGACAGCAGGCGCCACGACAAGACTCTTGCCGGGGCCCCCGGCAAGACCCTTGCCGGTGCTACGACGAGGCCCTCGCCAAGGGCACCGGTAGCGCCACAATCGGGCCCACGCCAATCAAACCTTCACCGCCATTCGCATGCAGTTGCCGACCCAACCAGTTGGGCAGGCACCTGCGTGGCGACAAGCAGATCTTCGTGGAGACCCGCCATTGCGCCACCTCAGCTGCCTGCCTGCCTACATGGCACCGCGGGCACCGCTGGCCAGGGTGCGCGTCGACACGAAAGGGAGCGGTGACGGACGAGACATGGCTCTCCCCGTCCCCGATAAAGCAAGGACACCTAAGCAAGACGCATTAATGGCGCCTTGTCATGTAATGCGAGGGATAAACTCACATCACTGTACCCTTTCCACCTCCTGTGTGCCACTGTGGCAACCCCATTTCCCTATAAAAGGAGGCCCAAGGCAACCAGGAGGGGGATTCGGCTTTCTGGAACTCCTCACGCCCCTTTGCTAGCTGAAGAACACAGATAAACAAACCACCAAAGCAGGAGTAGGGTTTTACACATCCTCGCGGCCCGAACCTGGACAAAGAGACCGTGTGCTATCTGTTTGATCCGCTCTTCTCACGACTTCGCGCAGCAACCGTAGTAGGGATTCATGTGATCCCATAGGTGTCGCTCCTACACCGACATCTTTGGTGCTCCAGGTAGGGGGCGCAGTTGTGAGAATCGGCTCTAGCAGTTAGTTCGACGCTTCTTCATCGTCATGGCGCCCAAGAAGAAGACAACGGTGGTGGTTGGCCCGTCGGAAACCGGACATCCCGTCCCGACGCGGGCGAGCAGTGGACCGGTCGCAGAAAGGACCCGGGGCGCTGTTCGCGAACACCAACACCGTCCCAGCAGCCGAAGTTTGGGAGGCGGTGATGTTCGTGTGCCTGGTAACAGGCCGCACGTCGCTAGATCCAAAGACGGAGCCAGGCCCTCCGCGGGTGGCGCGGGTCCTTCCAAGATCGCTGCCACCCTGCCCGCAGGCGAAGTGAGGGATTCCAAGACTCCCACGCCGGCGCCGACGGCGCGCTCTTCTCAAGCGGCGCACGACGAACAACGTAATCACGCCGAGGACCCCGGGCGTCGCCGTGGAAAGAGCCCCGAGCGCCACTCCCGGGATTTAGAAGACCTGCCCGCTCGCCGAGGCGCTGGTGAGGGTGGCATGCGACCGCGGGATCGTGATAAAGCTCCTTGACATGGTCGGAAGTCGAGCGCCGCCGCGATCCATGCAGGTTTCGCTCCCACCAACGCCAGCAGAAGCCCTGGCTCGCGCGCAGTTGCTCCTCGATTTTCCTCCCACCACGGGGAAACTCGATGAATGGAGAGCCACTATCCGGAGCCTTGTTGCGGTGGCCAACAAAGACGAACCGAGTCCGGCGGATCCCCCGGGTCGACATTCCGACGGAGTCCCACACACTAGTGGTGGGAGAGCCGGTGGCGCCGCAACCACGGTGCACTCGCCTCCTCCTCGCCCGGTACCGCGGACGCCAGCCCGTCGCGACGTTATAGGCGACGAGATCTCCGTAGCATCGTCCGACCCACAGGCCCACCGTGACCAGCGCCAAGTTCTTCGGGAACGAGAACATGAAGACGCTCGAACAACTATCGAGCGCCGGCGCGGAGCGCGCTACCAATCAGACAGGTGAGCAGGGACTGCTATGAGCCACCTGGCACCGGGGAGCCCTGGAGGCCTACCTTACGAGGTAGGCTGTCCGGCTTTTACCCGTGAGCTGCGGCAGTTCCATTGGCCCACTCACCGCACCTTCAAACCCGACGTGGGCGAAAAGTACAGTGCCAAGACCCACCCGTCCGAGTTCCTCAGCGTCTACACCATCACGATGCAAGCTGCCGGAGCCCGCGACGATAAGGTGCTTGCGAAGTACTTCCCATTGGCTCTTAAACCCAACGCCATGTCGTGGTTGATGCACTTGCCGGTAGACTCTATTTCCTCCTGGTCGGATTTGTGCCATGAGTTTGTGGGCGCCTTTACTGGAGGCCACCAAGCCCATGGCCAAGCAAGCGACCTGCACGTCATTCCCCAGAAGGGAGGCGAGAGTCTCCGCAAGTATATTCAGAGGTTCAGCCGGGTACAGTACAATATCCCTGATGTTCACCCTACCGCCATCATCAGCGTGTTCCATCAGAACGTGCGTAATCGCAAGATGCGTGAAGAGCTAGCAATGAACAAGATGAGAGATGTAGCGGAACTTTATGTTCTTGCTGACAAAAGTGCCCGGGCTGAAGAGGGAAGGAAGTACCCCGGCGAAGATGCCGGCGTGGAAACCGACTCCTCAGATGAGGATATTGCCGCCCCGGCAAAGAAAGGCCAGTGCCGCAACAGGAAGCGCAAAGGAAAAGCCGTACTTGCCGTCGAGGGATCTGATGACACCGGCTCCACCAAGAAAACCAAGGTTGACGACCCCGACAAGGAGGTTGCCGGATGTGTTGCCTGCCAGGCCTTGGCGGCTGCCGAGAAGCCAGGAAACTCCGACAAGCGATACTGCAAGATCCATCCTACCAAAGGCCATGCTCTCCAGGACTGCCGACAGGTTGAGCTCCTCGCTGAGAAGCAGAGGGCTCAATATGAGAGGCGGGACAAGGAGAAGGGCCCAGACGGTGCTGAGGGGTCCGGCAAGAAGCGTGACGGCCAGGCAGGCCATCGCGGCAAGGATAAGCAACAGGAGAGGCCGCCGGGCCGTGATGTAAAGCCGAAGACGACGATCACGAATAGGACGCATTTAATCCGGCGACCAAGAGTTTCAGAAAGCTACAGAGGCCATGTGCGTCGACGGTGGCGCCTACGCTGCATACTTCTCACCGCCGCTTAAACAAAGGCGCGAGAGATTACAGCCGTAGAGACGTCGTTTGATGCCCAAAGGTCATCAAGTGGTCCAAAGACACCTATCATTTTTGACACTGAGGATCACCCTGATCGCACTACCGCGGTCGGGTGCTTGGCGTTGTTGGTTTCACCAACAATATACAACCTCAAGATGTTGAAGATGCTAGTCAATGGTGGGGCCGGTCTGAACCTGATCTCGCCCGCCGTGATCGAGAAACTGCAGATTCCTGATGGAGACCTCGAAGAGACGGGCATGTTTCAGGGGGTCAACCCAGGAAGAAGCCAACCCAAGGGAAAGGTCACGCTGCCCGTGACTTTTGGAAGTGACCTGAACTTCAGGACGGAGAGGATCGTGTTCGATGTTGCCAAGATCCCCTTGCCCTACAATGGGATCCTTGGCCGCCCAGCGCTGGCCAAGTTCATGGCGGCGTCACACTACGCCTACAACACCCTGAAGATGCCGGGACCTGTGACGATCATCACCATCCCCTCCGACAAGAAAGATGCGCTGATCTGCGCTGACCAATTATACCAGCAAGCAGTTGCAGCAGCTGCCACCGCTAGGGCACTTGCTCCTGCCGCTGGGATCCCGGGAGGGAGGAAGAAGAAGAAGACCGGTGAGACCTCGGACACCCACTCCGGCAAGCGCACCTCTTCGGAGTGTAGCCCTGCCACGAGGACGTGCGAGAGCTCCGCCGGCGGAAACAAGAAGCCTGTGGCCATACCGCCGGAACCAAGAAGGTTTCGCTAATGAGGACGGCACGGGAGGAGCTTTACCATAAGCTCCACCCTTGATGACAAATAGGAAGACGCGCCGTCACCTTCCCCGCGGGCGAATGTCGATGTGTTTGCATGGCAAGCTTCCGACATCCCGGTGTTCCTGTGGAAGTGATTGAGCACCACCTTGCCGTCTACCCTCATGCGCCGCCCACAAGGTAAGGTCAGAAAGCAAGCTTTGGAACGACAAGAGTTCATCACAGAAGAGATCCGGAAACTGGAAGCAGCGGGTTTGGTAAGAGGAGTGCTCCATCCAACGTGGTTGGCCAATCCGGTCGTGGTGCGCAAGGCAAATGGGAAGTGGAGGCTGTGTATTGATTACACGAATATCAATAAGGCTTGTCCTAAAGACCCTTCCCGATGCCGCGCATCGATCAGATTGTTGACTCCACGGCTGGGTGTGATCTGTTGTCATTCCTCGACGCCTACTCCGGCTACCACCAGATCTTCATGACAAGGGAAGACGAAGAGAAGACAACATTCATCAGCCCATGTGATACGTATTGTTTCATGCGGATGCCTTTCGGGTTGAAGAGTGCTGGTTCGACGTTTGCAAGGGCGGTCCAGATTGGTTTTGAACCCCAGCTCCATAGAAATATGGAAGCTTACATGGATGACATAGTGGTCAAAACCAAGGTCGTGGCAACCCTCATACCAGATTTGCAAGAAACATTTGCAAACCCGCAAGAAGATCACTCTCAAGTTGAACCCTGAGAAGTGCGTCTTTCGCGTCCCGTCCGGCAAGCTTCTCGGGTTCTTGGTGTCACGACGTGGGATAGAGGCCAATCCGGACAAAATCAAAGCTATAGAGCAGATTGAAGCACCCAAGCGAATCAAGGATGTGTGTCGGCTTGCTGGTTGCGTCGCCGCCATGGGCAGGTTCATTTCCAAGTTCTGCTGAAGCGCCTTCCCTTTTTCAAGATCCCGAAAAAGGCGGGCCCAATGGAGTGGATGCCGTGTCAAGCAGCATTGCAAGATTTGAAGAAATACCTCTTCCGCGCCAATACTAGTTGCGCCTGTGCCACAAGAACCGTTCTTTGCTATACCGGCGGCAACGGACCGAGTGGTCGGCGCCGCGACCGGTGGCGCAGAGAGGTTGACGACGAGGAGATGGCAGCGGTGGAGCCCGACACCACCAATGCAGAGACGACATACAGCTTGAGTGCCGCCAAGAAGAAAATGATGCGCACCGGTCTACTTTGTCGGTTCCCTCCTGCAGGGGCTAGATCAAGGTACTCGGCGTCTTTGAAATCGCTCTTCGACCTCCTTATGGCCTCGAGGAAGCTGCATCACTACTTCCAGCGCACGAGATCACTGTTGCCACTCACTTCCCTCTCAGAACGGATATTGCACAATCCAGATGCAATGGGAAGAATTGTGGAATGGGCACTGGAGCTGTCCAGCTTTGGCCTCAAGTTTGAAAGTACTTCGACGATTCAAAGTTGAGTCCTAGCGGAGTTCATTGCAGAATGGACCGCAATGCCTGATGAAGAAGTCCAAGAGACCGCTCTCCCCGGCAAGGAGGCAAGTTGTGATTGGATCATGTACTTTGATGGAGCTTTCTCCTTACAGGGCGCCGGGGCTGGCATACTGCTTGTCGCGCCCACCGGAGAGCACCTCAAGTACGTGATCCAGATGCACTTCCCCAGGGAGGTGTCGACAAACAATACGGCAGAGTACGAAGGGCTGCTTGCCGGTCTTAGGATCGCGGCGGACCTCGGAATCAGGAAACTCATCGTCAGGGGAGACTCGCAGCTTGTCGTCAAGCAAGTCAACAAGGATTACCAGAGCCCGTTGATGAAGGCCTACGTCGATGAAGTGAGAAAGCTGGAAGAGCGTTTCGATGGTATACAGGCTGAAAACGTTCCCCGAGCGGAGAATGATATCGCCGATTACCTGTCAAAACGCGCCGCCCTCAAACTACCTGTGGAACCAGGTACCTTTGTGCTTCAGCTAACTCAGCCATCCGTTGATCCATCGACAGAGCAGAATAAGAGAAGGAAATCAGGGCCTGGCAAGTACTTTCCCGCCGAGCTCCCCGGAGCCGACGGCAAGGATGTTGCCGGGGATACTGAGCCCGCCATGGAACGACTGGCTCCGGCGAAGCGTCAAGCTCTTGCCGTCGAGACAGCCACTCCTATAGCGGAGGAAATGCCTTTAGTCCTCGCCATCGAGCCCTAGGCTCCGGCATGGGCACAGCATACCGTCCGATTCATCCAAACAGGGGAACTTCCTGAGGAGCGGGAAGAAGCGGAAAAAGTAGCCCGTCGCTCTACCATGTACCAGTTCGTCGATGACGTCCTGCATGTAAAGAGGCCGAACGGTGTGAAATTGAAGTGTATCCCTCGAGAGGAAGGACTGGAGCTGTTGGCGGAGATACACGGAGGCATATGTGGATCCCACATTGGGTCAAGGGCCCTTGCCGCAAGGCATTACGCAAGGCTTCTTCCGCCCACCGCCCTCCAGGATGCGACGACACTAGTCACCAGTGTGAAGCGTGTTAGTTCCATTCAAAGAAGCTTCATCAGCCAGCTCAAGCCCTTCAAACCATTCCTCTCTCCTGGCCCTTCTCGGTCTGGGGGCTCGACATACTGGGCCCTTTCCCCCGCGCCGCCGGGGGCTTTGAGTAATTGTACGTTGCCATCGACAAGTTCACAAAGTGGCCGGAGGTGGAGGCAGTGAGGAAGGTCACAGCTCGGCCACCGTCAAGTTCTTCAAGGGACTAGTGTGCCGTTTTGTCGTACCCAACAGGGTTATCACCGACAACGGCACACAGTTCACAAGCCGCACCTTCATGCAATATACCCAAGACCTCGGCAGCAGAGTCTGTTTCGCTTCCTTTGCTCACCCGTGAAGCAATGGTCAAGTTGAGAGGGCAAATGCTGAAGTACTGCGAGGATTAAGGACCAAGACCTTTGACAGGCTGCACAAGAGTGGAAGACGCTGGATTGATGAGTTGTCGGCGGTTCTTTGGTCGATCAGGACGACGCCAAATCGAGCCACCGCCGCATACACCTTTTGCCTCGTATACGGGCGTAAGCGCTTCTCCCCATCGAACTCATATACGTGTCACCTCGAGTGCTCGCTTATGACGAAGCTCGAGAAAGAGCATCCGCGGCAAGATAACGCAGTGCTCCTTGAGGAAGATCGTCTTTCAGCGGCCGTGAAAGCAAAGATGCTACCAAAGAAGCCTTGCGCCGCTACCATAGCCGCAAGGTTCATGCCCGAAGCCTTGAGGAAGGCGACCTTGTCCTTCGGCGCGTTCAATCGGCCAAGAATTCCAACAAGTTGACGCCAAAGTGGGAAGGCCCTTATCGGGTAATACGAGTAACCAGGCCCGGCGCAGTCCGCCTGGAGACCGAAGATGCTATTCCGGTGAGGAACTCCTGGAACATTGAGCATCTTCGCAAGCCACCTTTTGTACAAGCATTGCCGATGATGCATGTAACCCTCTGTACAAAGCCAGGCGCAGACCCTGAGCATAAATAAATGAAGCGCTGGCGCCCTAAGTTATAGCATGCATGCTAGGTCGAGTCTCGTCCTTGGTTAGGCTTGATAGTGCTCAGCAGCGACTAACCCCCAGCTTAGAGGTCGAGTGTGCGTCTCTTTGCCGTCCTTTTGTCTTCTTTGGTTCGCAGGACTCACAGATATCCTTGCCGGATCACTCGAGGACGAAAAAGAGAAGAGGGACAGACTGGCATCTAGACCCCGGCAAGCCAAGACACGGGGTCATGAAAGTACAAGATTCACCCACGGCAAACCGTGAGTTGCCGGGGCTACGACTTTCGTAAAAGTTTTTCATCCCTTATCATGCATTCCCTTATGAACTGAGGTATGTGAAACCTCCTTTTTTCCCAAAGCTACCGTGCTCCCCTGAAACTCTAGGCCCTAGGGCCCGTTCCTGGGGCCAGGTTTGGTCGTAGTCGCGGCAGCAAAAGGATGAAACGAGGAGCCTGAACCCACCTCATCCCTGCCTCCGCCGAAAGCGTGAGAAAGGTCGAGCGAAGTGGGAAGACGGCGGGGCCTGTTGCCGGGCAAGGAAATGTTTATCTTATGGATATCAAGGATTTACTCCTTGTCGTGGGTTCTACCCGCAAACAAATGACATGGCAAGCATCCCTTTTTCATTAAAAACATTCCACTGTGCATACCCATATGGGATGAAAACATGAATGATGGGATTACAAGTTTTAAATTCAGCTAAGGCAGAAGGCTTACAAACTAAAAAGAGATAAGGTGCTCAGAACCCTCTCTTGCCCCTCTCTTCAGGAGGCAGGTCAAGGAGGCGAAAAGGGCAAAAGGGGCGCCTAGACGAGCTACGAGTGGCGGAAGACACCAAGAGAACATCTCGGTGGCCGTCCGAAGGCTGGATGGTGATGGCGGCGCCGAAGCGAGCTCAAGACGAGGCGGCATGACGCCAAGACGCTGTCGAAGGCGCCGGTGCCGTGTGCTCGATTTGACGGCCTTGCCGCCTGCCCTCTTCCTCTTCCGCAGCCTCCCAACGCCAGCCGCCCAAGGAGACGCACCGAGAAGTTCAGAAGCGGCGACACGGATGATGGGATCGCCGGTGCCGCACGGAGCGGGCGCCCAACACCTAGTCGGACCCGTCATCCCGCCACCGCTACCCTCGCTGCCATCGCCGCTGTCCTCCTCGCCACTCCCGCTCGACGAGGAGCCTTCGCTATCGAAGAGCTCTCCACGCAGCACCTTGCCCGAGTCCCGGCATTCAAGACCTTGACGGAGAGGAGGCCGCCTCCATCGCCTTGAAATGGAGAGTGAGCCCCGCCACAAGCGGTGGATGTGAGCGAACGCCTTCCACCCTCGACCAAGGTACATCATGTGAGGGGCTGGAAAGTCGACGCGAACTCGCTGCATTAATCGATCCAACAGCCCCTCATGTGCAACCGCAATGACTCCGGCGGATCCAGCTCCATCTCTCTCGCGAATGGAGTCGGGAGACAGAGGCGACGACGAGGTGGCCGGCGCAGCCTGACGAAGAACTCACAAGGATAATCGCCAACATGGCCCTCCGTGGGAGGAGGAACTACTGGCGGAGGCGGGACCGGTGCGACACCCCGTTCTCCTCTTCCCTGAGCGCCTCGGCCTCGCCCACGGCCTCGCCATGCTCGCTTTCTCCCTTCTCGCGGGTTGGCTCGCCACCGTAGGTGAAGGAGAAGGAAGGACGTTGTTGTCGAGCGGCCACCCTTGCCGCCGCCATTGAAGAACCATGATTCCCTCTCTCCATGGCGGATGGAGGGAGGGAGCGAAGGAAGGAGAAGATGGAAGATCTGGACGCCATCCCCGCTCTTTATAAAGGAACGGGTGGGGCACCGCCGCCTGCCCAGCCAATCAAGACGCTGGAAGGCGCAGGAACTGGGACCAACTCACGCTTCGCCCGCGACGGCCCGGTTTCCCGCCTCCACCGTTCGCCACCCCGCTCGCATGAGAACCACGTAGCGGGCATGCGGGACCGAGGCGACGGGTGAGGCGACCTCTCCCCACCCCGTGATCGTGGGGAGTGGACGCCTTGAAGACCACGCCTGACCCGGCCAAGAATGGGCCGCGACTCCACGCCTCCCTCCGTTTATGGGGAAGGCGCGAACCGCCCCCTTTTACTAGTGATGCATGCGCGCAGAGCTCAGCCCCACGCATGCCGCCCACGTCACGCATGCCTCCCCATGCCGAGCCACGCGCGGGAGGCACGGGAAGCGCAGCGCGCGAAGAAACTTACCACGGTAAAAACTACCCCCGCCGCTCACAAGACCGCTTTTGGGGCCTAGCCCAACGACGCGATCAAGGCTTAAGTGTGGCCCAGTCTGGGGCTCCTGTTGCTAGACAAAAATAGGGGTACACTTTTGTACCCCTATAACTGCACGGCAGTCTGAGCCACGGACACCGCCACACCGAGCAAGGCGAGGGAGGTGAACCAAGGTAAGGCCAAAGCTCAAGAGGAATGTAACAACGCCAAGACCAAGACCACAAAGAGCAAAGGGGATTTGAGCGGACTCCTGTGCAAGATCCTTGCCGGGGCAGTTTTAGCAATCCCGGCAAGACCCTTGACGGGGCAGCTCGACCCTCTCCTACGGAGCGAATCTCCCTCGAGTCCACCGCCCCCATGGGGCAAGGATTCGGAGACATCCCGTGGTGGCATGCAGATCTCGTGAAGACATTCAAGATCAGATACACACTATAGAAGACGACTACCCTTGGCGGGATCCCAGCCAAGGAGGACCCTAAGGCCCCGGCAAGAGCCTTGCCGGGATGACAAGAAGCGCCACGGCAAGACTCTTGCCGGGGCCCCGGCAAGACCCTTGCCGGGGCTACAACGAGGCCCTCGCCAAGGGCACCCGTAGGGCCACCATCGGGCCCACGCCAATCAAACCTTCACCGCCATTCGCATGCAATTGCCGACCCAACCAGTTGGGCAGGCACCTGCGTGGCGACAAGCAGATCTTCATGGAGACCCGCCATTGCGCCACCTCAGCTGCCTGCCTGCCTACATGGCACCGCGGGCACCGCTGGCTAGGGCGTGTGTCGACACGAAAGGGAGCAGCGACGGACGAGACAGGGCTCTCCCCCGTCCCCGATAAAGCAAGGACACCTAAGCAAGATGCATTAATGGCGCCTTGTCATGTAATGCGAGGGATAAACTCGCATCACTGCATCTTTTCCACCTCCTGTGCCACCGTGGCAACCCCTTTCCCTATAAAAGGAGGCGCAAGGCGACTGTGAGGGGATTCGCTTTTGGAGCTCCTCACGTCCCTTTGCTAGCTGAAGAACACAGATAAACAAACCACCAAAGCAGGAGTAGGGTTTTACGCATCCTCGCGGCCCGAACCTGGATAAAGAGACCATGTGCTATCTGTATGATCCGCTCTTCTCAAGACCCCCGCGCCCCGCAACTGTAGTAGGGATTCATGTGATCCCATAGGTGTCGCTCCTACACCGACAGTATATATGGGTGAAAGGAGTACGTCGGTGGAGCTACGGGGGCCCCACGAGGCAGGGGGGCGCGCCCAGGGGGAGGGCGTGCCCTCCACCCTCGTGAGCACCTCCTGTATCTTCTGACGTGGGGTCCAAGTCCATCAGGTGGGTTTCCTTCCAAAAATAACTTCTCCAGTTGATTTCGTTCCGTTTTGACTCCGTCTGATATTCCTTTTCCCCAAACACTGAAATAGGCATAAAACAGCAAATCTGGGCTGGGCCTCCGGTTAATAGGTTAGTCCCAAAAATAATATAAAAGCGGATTATAAAGCCCAATATTGCCTAAAATAGTAGATAAAGTAGCATGGAGCAATCAAAAATTATAGATACATTGGAGACGTATCAGCGATCCTCGTGAGGCTGATCCCTCGAGCCTCCCTCGCGAGGTTGATCCTGCCAGCGATCCTTGCGAGGTTGGTCGCGGCACCCTTGGCGAGAGCCACGGTCTTCCCAGCGTCCTGCGTTTCTTCCTCCTCCTCGGCCGTAGCCTCGACCGTTGCGGTCGGGGCGTCAACCGATTTTCCCTTCTCGCATGGCTCTGAGCTCTTGACATTCGTTGGTGTTGTGGGTGTGGAGGTTGTGGTACACACAGTACCGGCTACCCTTGGAAGACTTGGGCTGATCTCTGCCTCGCTTGGTGTCTGGTTCTACCGCGAGCACGGCAGCCCCCTTGCGCTTCACGTCCTTGGCCTTGGACTTCTTCTCTTCTGGGTCTGCGGCTGGTAGCTCGAGGAGGCAAAGGCGTCCTTCCTCAGCCCTGCCTCACTTGGTCGCCAAGTTGAACAGCTCCAAGGATGTGCACAGATCTTCATGCATCGCCAGCTCCTCCTTCATCTTGACGTCACACACACCGTCGGAGAAGGCTGAGATGATGGCCTCCTCGGTCACCTTGGGAATCTTGAGGCGTGCGTTGTTGAAGTGCTAGATGTACTTCGCAGGTCTCCCCGGGTTGTCGCTTGATGCGGGCGCATGTCGCCACGGTAGGAGGCCGTCGCGAGTACCTTGGAAGTTGGCGATGAAGCGGGTGCGCATCCCGCCCCAGGAGGAGATCGTGCTGTGAGCTGTTAAGGAGCCAAAAGGGCCCTGCCCTGAGTGCCATGGGAAACCAGTTCGCCATGACCTTCTTGTCCCCGTTGGCGGCTTCGATGCCCAGCTCTTAGAGCTGGAGGAACTTCGCAGGGTCCGTCGTGCCGTCGTAGTGAGGAGGCAGGTCTGGCTTGAACTTGCCGGGCCACGCGACGCTGCGTAGCTCGGTGGTGAAGGCGTGACAGCCGGCTGTGGCCATGGGAGGCCTTTGGGGACGAAGAGCCTGGTCTTGCGGGTCCCCATCTTGGCCCAGGGAGTAGCGGGTCTTGGCGTCGGAAACAGAGGCGTGGTCATGACGAGCCGGTGCAGGGAGCACTCGGGCAGCTTCTTGGGGGCGAGGGACCTCTTGACAGCTCTGCTCTTGCTGCGCTGGCGCCGGACAGAGCGGATTCCGCCCAGGGGCCATGCGCCTTGGGGCCAAGGCGCCTTCTTGAGGGGGAGGCGGCTGAGACGCCCCTGGAGCCTCATCGCCCAGGCAGCGGCAGTGCAGCGAGAAGGACGGGCGGGGAGCCCCTGCGGGCGCGGACGAGCTCGGCGACGCGGTCGAGCCACTCTTCGTAGACGTCGTCGATAGGGCGGTAACGCAGGAGCTCGTTTGCCGCGATGAGCGTAGCTCGAGCCTCCATGGGCGCGCAGAGCGCGCGGGACGAAGAACCAGCTGGGGTGAGTGAGGGAGTAGCGGTGCGGCCATCTCGCCTCACGGACGGATGCTGGGATGACGCTTGCTGCTCGTTCCCCGGCAGGCCGATGGCGGCGTTGACGGCAGGCGACGGGGAACGGCGGGGGCGGCCGCCGGCGGGGGCCGTCTGAGCGAAGCGGATAGCAAGAGTGGCTCGGTGCTCGGCGCGAGCCCGACGAGCGTCTGACATGGATGCGATGGTCGGCGAAGAACAGGGTGGCCGAAGTAGAATTTCGGCGCACCCCTACCTGGCGCGCCAAATGTCAGATTTCGGGTTCCGGCAGACCCTCTAGGTTCGCACACTAGGCTGCGCGCGGAGATCTCGCCCTCTACCTACCTGCGCCTCGCCGCCTCTCTAGGATCTAAACTACAAAAGGAACAACACAAGAGACATAGGGTTTATACTAGTTCGGGCCACCATTGTGGTGTAATACCCTACTCTAGTTTGTGGTGTGGTGGATTGCCTCTTGGGCTAATGATGAACAATACAAGGAAGAACAGCCTCGCGAGGGTGAGGTGTTCTTGTGGCTAGGCTCTCGATCGGAGTGGATCAAGCCAAGATGAGGCGAGATGTCTGGATCTCTCCAAGATGTCTCCGAGATGCCCTTACCCTGTCGGTGGCTAGTCCTATTTATAGGCAAAGGCCCTGGGCCTCTTCCCAAATATTGAGCGGGAATGGCACCAACAATTGGCCATTTTGAAGGGGAACATCTGGTACACTTATCCTGACTAAATTTGGTCCTTGCCTGTCAAAGGCTCTGGTGGTGACGCCGGCTTGGGCTCGACAATGACTTCCTTCCTGCCATTGCGACAGTCTTGGTCTTGTTGCACCGAAACGGATGCCTTTGCTTGATGCTCTCTCCTGCGCTTGCCCCCTTTGCACCAAAGAGAAAACGAGGACACTGCTGGGCTGGCGCCTCACTGGGCGCCTCTTGGTCGTCATGGCTTGCGTCATGGGCACCTCGCGAGGTACCCCGCCTTGATCTCTCCGCCTCCTCGCGAGCCAGCCTGACGAGGCCGTGCCTGAGGAAGCTTCCTGTCGTCCGCCCCGCGAGACTTGGCCCCTTGCGAGGGTCTTGAGCTTGTGCTGATGAAGATGGGCCGCGCTGGGCCACCCCTTGAGCCACGTCGCAGGCCGCAGACAGGCAAGTCTGGGCACCCCCGTTCCCAGAACGCCGACAATTACTACTGTAGCTTAATCATGTGAACACACAAAAACAATAGGTTAAAGTGTTGGGTTGTCTCCCAACAAGCGCTTTTCTTTAATGCCTTTTAGCTAGGCATGATGAGTTCAATGATGCTCGCATAAAGGATAAGAATTGAAACATAAAGAGAGCATCATGAAGCATATGACTTGCACATTTAAGTCTAACCCACTTCCTATGCATAGGGATTTTGTGAGCAAATAACTTTTGGGAGCAAGAATCAACTAGCATAGGAAGGCAAGACAAGTGCAACTTCAAGGTTTTCAACCCATAGAGAGGAAACTTGATATTATTGCTATTCCTGCAAGCATAAGTTCCGCCCTCATAATAATTTTCAGTAGCATCATGAAGAAATTCAACAATATAACCATCACATAAAGCATTCTTTTCATGACCCACAAGCAGAGAAATTTTATTACTCTCCACGTAAGCAAATTTATTCTCATCAATAATGGTGGGAGCAACCTCAACAAAATAACTATCATGTGATTGAAAATTAAAATCATGATGACAAGTTTCATGGTTATCATTATTCAATATAGCATACATGTCATCACCATAATCATCATAGATAGCAACCTTATTCTCATAGTCAATTGAAGCCTCATCCAAAATGGTGGATTCATCATTAAATAAAGTCATGACCTCTCCGAATCCACTTTCATCATTATAATCATCATAAATAGGAGGCATGCAATCATTATAACAAATTTGCACATCAAATCTTGGGGGACTAAAAATATCATATTCATCAAACATAGCATCCCCAAGCTTACCTTCTTGCATATCATTGGCATCATGGATATTCAAAGAATTCATACTAACAACGTTGCAATCATGCTCATCATTTATACCAAACAATCTAATGAATTCTTCTTCTATCAGTTGAGCACAATTTTTCGATCCATCATTTTCAAGAATAATATTATAAAGATGATCAATAATATGATACAACCTCAATTCCATTTTTTATTTAGTTTTCTTTTATAAACCGAAGTAGTGATAAAACAAGAAACTAAAAGATTCAGTTGCAAGATCTAAAGATATACCTTCATGCACTCACCTCCCCGGCAATGGCGCCAGAAAAGAGCTTGATGTCTACTACGCAACTTTATTCTTGTAGACACGTGTTGGGCCTCCAAGCGCAGAGTTTTGTAGGATAGTAGCAATTTCCCTCAAGTGGATGACCTTAGGTTTATCAATCCATGGGAGGCGTAGGATGAAGATAGTCTCTCTGAAATGACCCTGCAACCAAATACAAGAAATTTGTGCACTAGTTCGGTGACGGTGATAAAAGTGTAATATGGATGGTAGAAATATATTTTTATAATCTGAATAAATAAAAACGGCAAGGTAGAAAATAGTAAACGGGCACAAAAACAGTATTGCATTGCTTGAAAACAAGGTCTAGGGTCCATACTTTCACTAGTGCAATTTCTCAACAATGCTAACATAGTTGGATCATATGATTATCCCTCAAAGTGCAATAAAGAATCACTCCCGAGTTCCTATTAGCGGAGAACAAAAGATATAAATTGTTTGTAGGGTACGAAACCACCTCAAAGCTATTCTTTCCGTTCGATCTATCCTAGAGTTCGTACTAAAATAACACAAGCTATTCTTTCCAATCGATCTAATCAAGAGTTCGTACTAAAATAACACCATAGGACACACATCAACCAACTCTAATGTCACCTAGATACTCCAATGTCACCATGAGTCACCCCGGGCATAAAAACCGAAGACCGATAACCGAACCCAAAAAGACCGAGACCGAACGCGAAAAGACCGAACTAAAAAAGATCAAATAAACTTTGGTCTGCAAAACTACATGACCGAATTTAATACGGTCAAATTGGTCCTCTACCCTGCAGGACCGAAAAGACCATATAGACCAACCTATTTTAAAAGCCCACACGCACAACAATGTTTACCCAAGGACCAACTGGCCAGCCCGGTCCTCACGAGCGAGACACTACCTTACCTCCCCACGATGAGCGACACAGAGGCATGAACCGTAGTCTCACTCTGTTCCTCCCCCTTCTTTGCCAATGACCAACCCTAGCGACGCTAAAGCCGAGGCCCTGTGACGACCGCCTCCCCAAGGAGTGCTGCGATCCGCGGCCGTGACCGATGAGATCCGTGCCATTCCGCTGCCATGACCGGTGATGACCGCCCAACAACCTAACTTCCCGTACATTGCTCCACAGCCTGCGAATCGCCATCCGCAAGCGGTGCTTCAGATCCCGTCCCTTCCACGCTGCTGCACTGGCGTCATTCCGTCGCCACCGTCTCTTCCAAGCTGGCCGCCGCCTACTCTCTTTTTCCGGTGCTTCACCTCAAACTGAAGCTTGAAGATGAGCAAGTGACTCTTATGTATGTGCATGAGTGCATCAGATCGGCCAATAATGCCTAAGTGTGTGTCATGTCCAGATTATTGAATGTGTGTGCGTACCTATGTTAACGCATACTTATGTACTCCCTCCGTTCCAAAATAAGTGTCTCAACTTTATACTAGCTCTAGTATAAATTTGTAGTAAGCTCAAGACACTTATTTTGGGACGGAGGGAGTATGTGCAAAGCTATATTGTTCAGAATTTGTAATGTTAGCCTGTTACATACTTTCGTTGTCTAACACTTTTCTAATTTTTCTTATACACACACGCACATCTGTACATACATTCGTTGTCTCAATTCTGCATAAATAAATATGTACAGATACTGGAAGTAATGTATATGAATCTGAGTTGTGTCACTAAATTGGTATGTTTGGTCGGGACTGAACATTGGTATGTAAAGACCGAAGACCGAATAGTGGAAAACCAAAAAGACCGAAATTATTTAGGTCTTCAATTATGGAAGACAAAATTCTTGAAAGATCGAAAAGACCGAACCGAACAAGCCGAAAAGACCGAACGCCCAGGCTGAACCACGAGTATCCGTGAGTTAATTATACGATATGCATCAAACAACTTCATGATCATAATATTCAGTCCACTCAAAGAACTACAAGGAGACCCCAAAGTTTCTATCGGAGAAAAGATAATAAAAACGTTCATCAACCCCTATGAATAGATTACCCCAATGTCACCTCGGGAATCCGCAAGTTGAGTGACATAACATACATCAAGTGAATCAATATGATACCTCATTTTCACCTCGAGTATCCGTACCGCAAGACATACATCATGTGTTCTCAGATCTGAACATTCTGTCCGACAAGACAAAACTTCAAAGGGTAAAGATTCAATTCATCACAACAAGAGTAGAGAGGGGAGAAACATCATATGATCCATCTATGTTAACAAAGCCCATGATATATCAAGATCATAACATCTCAAGATCACAAGAGAGAGAGAGAGGTTAAACACATAGCTACTGGTGCAAACCCTCAGCCCCGAGGGTGGACTACTCCCTCCTCATCGTGGTGGCCGACATGATGATGAAGATGGCCACTGGAGATGATCCCCCCCCTCCGGCAGGGTGCCTCAAAGGGTCTAGATTTGTTTTCGGTGGCTACAGAGGCCTGCAGTGGCGAAACTTCTCATCTAGGGTAACCCCAAAGGGTTTTGGAATATTTGTGAATTTATAGGGCAAAGAGGGGGTGCGGGAGGCCACCGAGGTGGGCACAACCCACCCAGCGCTGGGCCCTCAGTGCACGCCTGGTGGGTTGTGCCCTCTGGCACCCCCTGTGCGCTCTGGCCCATTGGTGGTCTTCTGGTCCATAAAAAATCCCCAAAAAGTTTCACGGTGTTTGGACTCCGTTTGATATTGATTTCATGCGATGTAAAAAACATGCAAAAAACAACAACTGGCACTTGGCACTATGTCAATAGGTTAGTCCCAAAAAATGATAGAAAATGACTATAAAATGATTATAAAACATCCAAGAATGATAATATAACAACATGAAAAAAATAAAAAAATATAGATACGTTGGAGACGTATCAATGCACTCCGGAATGCTACTTGTTATAGACGGTTGCAACACTAGGAAGATCACCTTCTAACTTGATATTTACGATGAGAGATCACCTTAATAATTGATTACTACACAATCAAAGGGTGCAAATAACAAAGGGATAAACATCTCAGGCAATTCATAATAGCATGAGATGGTATTGCCCTGGGCGTCGGGAGTTTTCCATGATCGTCTTCAATCTCCAGTTGAAGCAACGTGACAACCAATATTTCGTTGCTGTGGCAACCATTTCAAAAATGTTGTCATGGCGGCAATCTCAGAAAATGTTGCCGTGGCGGCCGTTTCAAAAAATGTTGTCGTGGCACCAAAATCTGAAATTCCGCCGTGGCACGAAATTATAGCTCCTCATCCCGCTCCTTGGTACACCTTCTCCTCGCCGGAGTCCTCTATGTACGTCTTGCCACCGTCACCTGTAACCTATCTCTATGGTATTTACATTAAGGTGGCAATCTCGTGGCTCCAGCCATCATGCCATGATGCGCAGGCCACTTAACATTACAACATATAGACATCTCATACGTAAACTCATTATCATGACGAAGGCTATACCACACCATATGCAAACCCTGTAAAACCAAGTTAGACGTCCTCTAATCAGTTTGGAAATTTTTAATTACGTGGAATCTAGGGTTTCCAGATAAACCTAGCTACCTACATGCACAACATAAAGTGATAATCCTTGTTGCTAGATTAACTTTCCGGGTGTGTGTGTGGAAGAAGAGACTTAATTAAAAATATCATTCCCCCACACTAAACTTTGTCTAATACGCGTGACCCCCTAGAAGATCATCCATCTTCATCGCCCACTTGTCTATGCGACAGTTCACTATTCTTGACTATGGGGAAACCCAAGGAACTGTGAGGAGATAGTCGACACCAGAGCCGAGCGATTGTGAGAACCTTGTAGAAAGCGACACCATGTCGTCAATGAACTAAACCGAAGCAACCTCAAGGGAAGCATAGAAAGAACATCACTCTCACATCCACATGATCTAGCTCGCAACCTCCATCTACTCATAGAACTGATCATGATGCCACTGTTGGGAAACATAATAGAAAACAAAAACCTTTCGCCCAACGATCACCCAGGAACTATATGAAGATGCATAACGGGTTGTGATCAACGATCGTTACCGACTCCGGGAGTGCACCGGAAGTAGATGAGTCGGTGTAGATTGTACTTGGAGTCCCTCGAACGTTGATGATGATCCCGCGAAACAACCAGGAACGATCCCTCGAACGGAAGACCGAAAGCACGCCCCCCCCCCCTATTTGGTTGCAAGCATACGGTCTTCACGATCCGGCAACGCTTCACCGTCTAGAGCAAATCCTCGCTGGAGAATCAGAGGGAGGAGATTAGAACCACATAGAGCTTCTAAATATGAGGATTATAGGTGGCTAGGGCTCGCTCTAATTAGTCAACTAGGACCAACTAGAGTGTACGCTAGATCAACTAGAGGAGGCTCCAAAACTTGTGTTAACAATTGGGCACCAAACCTCCACTATATATAGGTTAGATGGGAGAAGGAGGGCTGCCACCAAGGAGGGAAACCCTCTTGCGGCGTCCAACCAAGGGGACCTACTCCTCCCCTTGTCCAATTCGCCCCCCCCCCCCACACAAGGAAAGGGGGGCCTATATATATATATAGGAAAACACTATTCTAATCCCAGGATTAGAATAGTTACTTGAATCACATCAGGCCTATATAGGGGCGATGGAGGCCCTCCCGAACTCCAGAACCCGCGGTGGAAAAAAACACCCACACCAGCATCATAATCCTCCCATCTGCCGATTCCCACCACCCACCCTACACGCCTCCGCCACCGGCCGACCCCGCGCCTCCGCCGCCGGCCGACTCCGCACCGCCGCCCACCTCACCCATCTCGGGGGTCACCGCCTACCTCACCCACCTCAGGCGCCGCCACCCCTGCAACCCCGGGCATCGCCGACAACTCGCGTGGCCGCCGCCCCTGCAACCCCGGGAATCGCTGGTAACTCCCGCGCGGTGCCGCGAGATGGATCTCGTCTCTACGCGTCGCCACATGCAACCCCGGGCGCTGCCGCCATGCCTCGAATCCCGGTGGCCGCCCCCCTCCCCCCTCCGATTTGATCTCCCCCTGATCCTACGTTTTTCCCGGTCGACGGGATCGAGCAAGCGCCTTTGGCCGTCCCAAGCGCATCCGGTGCCGCTGGCCCCCGCGTGTCGTAGTCCGGCTATCGCCGCTGGCCGCCACAGGAAGTTGCTTCGGCCACTGCTTCAGCAGTCCAAGTGCCCCAATGGTGTCCGTCCAAGTTCCTCTCCCTGTGCTCCTTCATGCCGGAGCAGCGTCAGAGGAGCCTGGCTGCCGCTGACCTCTGCGTTGCAGTTCAGTTCAACTCGAGCGCGTGGGCAAGTCCACCGACGGCAGCCGCCGCCCCTGCCTCACAGCCTCGCCATGCCTCACTGGAGTTCCACAGGCTGTGGCTCCCATGGCCGGCTTCTTCCCCAGTCGTCGCGGCCACCCCATCCGAACGACACAACACTACATGGCTACTCCATGGAGACTTCAACAGCGCGATGGAGACACTCGGCCTGGGCTAGCCCCCTCCAGTGCGCCTGGCACCTCTGGCCGTTCAAGTACACGGCCACTGGAGGTTCGCAGTCGCAAGCCCCCTGAATCCTACTGCTCCCAGGCCCCAACTACGAAGGATCTCACCTCGTACATTTTATTTTGTACTTTTTATCATTTTCAACCATTTTATTTCAGCAAGATGGTTGTTGATGCTTGCCTTGCTATGCTACTGCAAATTTGCAGGCCAGGTATTTCTCGCCTGAACCTCCCTAGTCGTTCAAAAGCTACAGGTAATGCAATATTGACACTACATGTACTTCTCGCCTGAACCTCTATACTCATTTAAAAGCTACAGGTAATTTTGTTTCTTCTCCAATATTGTTGGTATGGCTGCTTCTCTACTGTTCATCTTAGTATGTTAAACAAATAACCATGAACTATTGGGTCTGTATCTGCATGAAAGAGAGCCCATTTCTGAGTATTGATTCGGTAATTCATTTCATATGTTGTTAAAATAGAATTAACTGTGTAGAATTGGAGGAACTGAGATGTAAGTGCTAATGCCTATGTTCATCCTCTGATGTGTGCGTGCATCCGAGGATCTTCCTGAACTTCTTTACGTCTACAAACCATTTAGAAATCCTAATGTGTAGTTGTTCTGGTGTGTGTGTGTGTGTGTTGTCCTGCAGAGCATTTTCTTAGCATCCTCACCCAGATCCGATCTACAGGGCCGCCCCGAGTCCTCCCAACGCAACCCCTGGCCGTTCAGCGACAGAGCCTCCTAAGCCGTTCAACTACGCAACCCCGGACCGTTCAACGACAGAGCCGCTGGCCGTCCACGAACACATCACCTTGGATCCTGCTGCCCACCATCCGGTTCAACTTCTGCTGAATTCAATGAAGGGAGACTTCTTCTAAGAGCAATTCCCTCTTAACTTTTTTCTTCTCTTTGACGCAGTGCCGCCAGCACCACCACGGGAATTGCACTCGCAACCAGATGGCACGCCACCACCGCGAGCCACTCGTCGGCGACCACCAGCCCATGTGCGCACACGGGGTCTCATGCGCGGCGCCGCTGATGGGGATTGGGCGTGACCTGCACCTGGATGAGGCCTCGACCTGTAGCTAGAAGAGGCCTTGACCTGCTACTGGCCGCACGCCGCCACACCAGTCTACAACCTACAGCTGGCGCCGCACGCCCAGGCCGTTCAACTTTTGCACACCAGGTCGTTCAACTCCGCCCGTGCTCCTCTTAGATTACCTGCAGTCAAGATTGAACACAAAATATCAATCCATTCGGTACAGTGCGGTTGTCTTGATTAGTCTTTCTTGCAAACAAAAAAGAAATGCCCGTACCTTTTGCAGGTATGAAATGGGGAGAAAATGTGAACTACCCTGTGGAATCTTCATATACATCCCGTTGCCTCTTCTCTTCTTTTTGCTGTGAGTCTGTAAATTGAAGATTAGTCATAACAGGGGAAGAAATAGTTTCAGAGAGTTTTTCGTAAAAATTCAGAGATGTTGTTCAGATTGCTATGGACTTTCCGTACATGTTTATGCTAGTTCATGCTCGTTTGTACTCTCTTTTCTTCTTACCCTGGTTCAGTTTTTGGTTCGAAAAGTATGTGCATGTTGATAGAGACAATCTGTACAAAGTACTTCAAATATTATTGCCCCGTGGCTTCATGTCTTCACAAGATGTACCATTATTTTTTCTCTCTCAAAAAGTGTCTTTTCAGCAGTACAACAGATCCAAAATCCCGAAGAAAATAATGGCAAAAAATAAAAAAGAAAGTCCAAAGAGTTTGGGGACAAAGGTTCAAAAAGGATTTATGTCGTGAATATTTTTTTTATTGCTACACAAAGTACCTTGTTGTTCCTGGATGATGAGCATTTCGTTCGCATATACTCCTTGTTTTTTAAAGAATGAAGTTCAAAAACAAGAAAACGAGAAGTTCGGACTATTCAACTTTTACAAAAATAATAATAATATGTTGTTCCTGTTATGATAGGAATAAAACGAAGAAGTTAAAATTAAATTAACAGAGCAATTCAATATTTATATACCAAGAAGGAAAACACGCGTTGCCAAAAAAATTCTAACTTTGGAAGTTCAAAACTAATAAATTGGAGAGTTCGAAAAAAAAAGAAAACAAAAAATAGACACACATATGTTTGTACAATAAAAATTCATGGATTTTCCCTTTTTCAATAAAAGCCCAAAAAAACTGTTTCGTTGTTTGTAACAAAAACATATGTTGTCCTATCTAAAAAAATCCCAGGAAGACCAAAGTAAGAGCAGTTCAATTTTTTATATAAAAAAGGATTTTAACCATTTCTAAAAATACCTAGAAGTTCAAATTAAAAAAATTGATCATTTCAACAATTATAAAAATAATGGTTTTCCCTGTTTCTAGAAAAAACCTAAAGGTTCAAATTTAAAGAAGAAGTCCAATGTTTATTACAAACCCAAGAAGGTCAAACTAAAAAAACAAAGCATCTCAACACAAATTTATAAAAAAATATTTTCTCCATTAAAAAAACCCTTGAAATTAAAACATATGTGATCATAGGATGGTTAAAACATTTTCTCCGTTAAAAAATGTTTGATTCTTATTTAAAAACAAATTTTTTTTCTAAGAATAAGACTAAGAAGTTCAAATTACAATAAAAGAGAAGTCCAAAGATTATGAAAAACTCAGATTGTTCACGTTACTAAAGATTATGAAATTCAAATTAGAAAAAGGAACAACTAAAAAAGTTTAAAAATAGATTTTCCCATTTCTAAAAAAACTAGAAGTTCAAACGAAAATAACAAAGTGGTTCGATGTTTATTTACAAACTAAGATTTTACCGTTATTAAAATAGTCAAATATCCCTTAGTATTGAAGAATCAACCATGAAGTTCAAAAAACCAGAAAGTCCATATTAAAAAGATGGAGAAGTTCGATGATTATAGAAAACTCAGATTTTCCTCGTTATTAAAGAATGGAAACTAGAAGTTCAAAAATAAAATAACAAGAAGTTCTACTTTTAAAAAATAGAGCACTTTAAAATTTCATAAAAGAGTAAGCAATAAAACAGGAAGTCCATATTAAAAAGATGGAGAAGTTCGATAATTATATAAAATTCATATTTTCCTAGTCATTAAAGAATGCAAGAAAGAAGTTTAAAAATAAAATAAGAAGAAGTTCAACTATTAAAAATAGAGCACTTCAAAATTCATAATAAAAGATTAAGAAATAAAACCAGGAAGTCCATATTAAAAAGATGAAGAAGTTCGATGATTATAAAAAACTGAAAATTTCCTCGTTATTAAAGAATGAAAACAAGAAGTTCAAAAATTAAATAAAAAGAAGTGCAACTATTAAAAATATAGCGCTTCCTAAATTCATGAAAAAAGGATTCAGAAAATCAGATTGAAAATTCATAAAAAAACTTAAAAAAATTCACGTAACCGAGAGAAGTTCAGGTACTTTCAGAAGTTCATGTACTACATGGTGTGCATTTTGTATTAAAAAGAATAAAAAAGTAAAGGCTGAAAGTTTTGTTGTTATCAGTTCAAGTCCTTCGTCGGAGAAAGTTCAAAAAATTATTGTGAGAGAGATTTGTACAAAAGGAATATCATCTGTGTGACATTAACGAATGTATGAGAAAATTACAAAACGAAAATACGTCACAGAAGTTCAACGTGGAAACTGCTGGAAGTTCAACTACTACACGGAATGAATTTCACATGAAAAACTTTTAAAACCGTTGCGAGTATGAAAAAGTGATCAACACGGGAAAGTTGCGCGGTTCACAGCAGCCTTTCCATCCAGATATCACTTGCTCAATTCCGTGAGTGTTCGGTGCATGGATGGAGAGCGACAAGCAAAAAAGCACGTGAAAAACAGAGTGAAGTTCAAGATTTCATACCGAGAAATTCGTGTACTTTTACGCGATGCATTTTTCACTTAACTGCTTTCGCGATAAAGGCAGAACGAATGATCTCGCCATTTTCCAAATTACTTGCAAACGGCTGGGAATCACAGAAAACCATCAACATGAAAAAGTTTCGCATTTTCCGTAGCTTTTCAACGGTATATTATTTGCCCCATTCTGATAAAGTTTTTGGAAATTACAGCGAAAATACATTTTTAGCCATTTTGAAAACTGACATAAAACAGTAAGAAATTGGGAGAAATAATATGTATCAAAAAGTCTCGCATTTCCTCAAGCTTTCCAACGCCATATGATTTGTTGCATTCGGACATAGGGTTAAGAAAATACATCGAAAATACGAACTCGGTGAAACTTGTACCGTTTTCTAACTCACTTTTAAACTGTTCAAAATTAGAAAAAACTTTCTACATGAAAAAGTAGCGCATTTTCATAAGCTTTCCAACGCCATATCATATGCCTCAATTGGTTTAGCTGTTTAGAAATGACATCGAAAATACGAACTCAACTGTTCGGTTTGTGAAATTTTACGATTTTCTAAATTACTCTTTAACCGTAGGGAATTAGAGAAAACTTTCAACATGTGTAAAGAGCGGTTTTGCAGCAGCTTTCCAACGTCGTATTACTTGCCTCATTCCGATAACCGGTTTAAAAATGCGATCGAAATTACGATTCACGTTTTTTGTGAGAAGAAAAAACGATTTTCAAAACTGCTCTTAAACCGCTTACATTTTGCGAAAAATTTAACTTGAGTCATGATACTCGTGTCCATACCTTTCCAACAGTATATAGCAGGCCCTATTTGGGCAATGTTGCGGGAAGTTCAACCTAGCAAAGGTGGAAGTTCAGGTCGAACAACTCAGCAAAGAAATCGCAAAAAACGCGAAGTTCTTCATTTAATTCGAAAGTGCAAAATCCGCCTATGAGCGAGATTCCTATCTAAAACGATTATTTAGTTGCTAAACGGTTTAGAAATGCGATCGAAAATACGATCCACGTTTTTTGTAATGAAGAAAAAACGGTTTTCAAAATTCCGATAAAGATCGTGTTCGTACAGAGGGAAGTTCAGGCGCGTGTATAAACAAAAATACGTCACAGAAGTTCAATGTGAAAATAGCATGAAGTTCAACTACTACGCTGAATGAATTTCAGATGAAAAACTTTCAAAATCGTCGTGAGTATGAAAAAATGATCAACACGGGAAAGTTGCGTGTTTACAGCAGCCTTTCCATCCAGATATCACCCGCTCAATTCCCGTGAGTGGGATGGAGAGCTACGAGCAGTGAATGAAGATCTACGAGAAAAAACATCACGTGAAAAACAGATTGAAGTTCAGGTACACGCACCGAGAAGTTCAGGTTCTTCACGCGGTGCATTTTTGAAGAATTTGTTTCGTGGTAAAGGCAGAACGATTGATCCCGCCGTTTTCGGAATTACTTGCAAACGGCTAGTAATCAGAGAAAACTATCAACATGAAAAAGTTTCGCACTTTCCGTAGCTTTTCAACGGTATATTATTTGCCCAATTCTGGTTAAGTTCGTAGAAATTACGGCGAAAATATGTTTTTCGCCATTTTCAAATCTGACTTAAAACCGTAAATAATTGGGAGAAATAATACATACCAAAAAGTTTCGCATTTGTTCAAACTTTCCAAGACCATATCATTTGCTGCATTCGGACGCACGGTTAAAACATTAGCTCGAAAATACGAATTCGGTAGGACTTGGATCATTTTCTAAATTACGCTTAAACCATTCAAAATTAGAAAAAAACTTTCAAGATGAAAAAGTAGCGCATTTTCATAATCTTTCCAACGCCATAGCATATGCCTCCATTGGATTATCCGTTTAAAAATGACATCGAAAAAAACGAACTCGGCTGTTCGGTTTACGAAATTTAACATTTTTCCAAATTACTCTTTAACCACAGGGAATTGGAAAAAACTTTGAAAATGTGGAAGGAGCGGCTTTGCAGCAGCTTTCCAACGCCATATTATATGCCTCATTCCGTTAAACGGTTTAGAAATGCGATCAAAAATACGATTCACGTTTTTTGTGCGAATAAAAAACGGTTTTTAAAACTGCTCTTAAACCGCTTATATTTTGCCAAAAATTTAAGTTGGGTCATGATATTGGTGTCCATAGCTTTCCAATGATATATAGCAAGCCCTATTTGGGCAATGTTGCGAGAAGTTCAACCTAGTTCACAGAGAAGGTCAGGCGCGTTACTCAGGCAGTTCAGGTTGTGATCAGAATATTATTCTGATCCCGTGATCAGAATAGTGTTTTTAACCCATGAGCCCGTAATCGGTGTCGGTTTCAAAACCGGCGGATCTCGGGTAGGGGGTCCTGAACTGTGCATCTAGGCGGATGGTAACAGGAGACAAGGGACATGATGTTTTTACCCAGGTTCGGGCCCTCTCGATGGAGGTAAAACCCTACTCCTGCTTGATTAATATTGATGATATGGGTAGTACAAGAGTGGATCTACCACGAGATCGTAGAGGCTAAGCCCTAGAAGCTAGCCTATGGTATGATTGTTGTTCGTCCTACGGACTAAAACCCTCTCGGTTTATATAGACACCGGATAGGGTTAGGGTTACAGAGTCGGTTATAATGGTAGGAGATATACATATACGTATCGCCAATCTTGCCTTCCACGCCAAGGAAAGTCCCATCCGGACACGGGACAAAGTCTTCAATCTTGTATCTTCATAGTCCAGAGTCCGCCAACGGTGATGATAGTTCGCTATCCGGACACCCCTAATCCAGACTCCCTCAAGAGTCATTGAACAGCTTCAATGACGCATTTAATCCGGGCGCATATTGTCTTGCATTGCAAGGCGGGTTCCTCCTCCGAATACTTCATAGAATATTTTGAACACAAGGATAGTGTCCGGCTCGCAAATCAAGTTCCACATACCACAGAGAGAGAATAACCTTTGCACAGATCTGCCGACGTATCCCGCGGGCGTGACATCACACCACACCAGCCTTTATACAAATCATTTTTACCGTCCCACCTCAAAGACGTTTAGCGAGGCGGTTTCTTCGACGCCTTATCAGAGCGGAGATCGTGCCCCTTATTCTCGGGATCCTCATCAATACGGGCGTAGAACCCAATCGCGTTCATGGCACGCCTCCATCAAGGCGAGTCCCGAACGGTCACGGGAGGGCTCTTGGTTTTCAACCTCTTTATAACGAGACCAATGCCCGCTCCTTTCTTTCAATCTCAATCGAATCCGCCCCTCGCCTCGAGTTCCAACACCCAAAGCTCTAGATTTAGGCGCTTCGGACCTTCAACGATGTCCGGCTCCGACCTGCATGGCCGGTGGATGTCTTCGTCCGTCACGGAAGAAGATGTGCTAAAGCTGAGAGACGCCAGGTATCTAACCGGAAAAATTTCGCATAGGCTACGTGCCCAAGGGCAGGTTATTCCCACTCCCGAGCCTGGTGAGAGTGTGGTATTCGTGTCTCACTTCCTTCGGGGTTTAGGCTTCCCGACGGACCCCTTTGTGAGGGGGCTCATGTTTTATTATGGGATGGAATTCCATGACTTGGATCCTGAGTCCATCCTCCACATCTCATCGTTCATTGTCGTATGTGAAGCCTTCCTCCGCATTACCCCTCACTTCGGATTGTGGCTCAAGACCTTCAAAGTGGAGCCGAAGATGATCAAGGGGCATCAGGTAGAGTGCGGAGGGGCTGTTATAAGCAAGAATGCGGACGCTCCATGGCCCGAGGGATCTTTTCAAGAGGAGCTCAATTATGGCAACAAGAGTGGTTTTATATCACCGCTCCCAGGGGCACCAAATGGGCGGCGCCACCTGCCTTCCGCTCAGGTCCTCCACTGCGGCGGGCGCCATGGGTCAATAAAGGGCTTGATAGGGGACCATCCAAGGACGTACCTCTGTTGCAGGGACGTATTCGAGACCTCCGAGAGAGAGAGATCGATCTGGTCGTAGTAGCGCAGGTCATGCTGATTCGTCGCACCTTGCCCTGCAAACGTCGCCCCCTCCGCTTGTGGGAGTTTAATCCGGAGGGACCACGAGCTCTCCACCATTTTATGGGCGTAACGCCTGTGGAGATGTACCAACTGTTCTTCGGATCACAATCAATATGTCCGTCTTAACCGAGGACGCAGGTCTCAGCTGCAATCGCCCGGATACTCAAGTAAGTAGTCATGTGCCCGGACATGCTATCCGCATATTCATCATAAACCTGCCCTTAAAAGAGCTATTCTTTAAACAGGAGTGGATAGCTAAAGCAAAACTGATCAGGTGTCCGGCCCCCCTCCCTGAGACCACGCCGGATCCTGTATTAACCAAGATGCTAAAGGTTGTGCCCTTTGAAGAAGGCGAAGGGGGAACAAGGGAACTACTACCTCCGTGAAGGAGGCTATCAAGAAAGGGGGATCGAGAATCCTCCCTCCAAGGGGAGAAGAGGACCGCTCAAGATCCGGAGATCAAAGCCTCAAGCCGGGGAAGAAATATTCACCATGTGGTCCTACGACGGAGATGCCCGGCCGCACTATTTCCCCAAGGAGATCAGCCCTCCAAATGAGCCGTAAGTAAAGGGGGGCGTTTTCTTTCAAAAGAGAGACATACCCCTTTTATTTCTAAAGGTAACTGAAAGTTTACCTTGTAGTTCGGATCTCAGCCCTTCACAACAGAGCTCGTCTTCAGGGGATCTTGGTCCGGAGATGATGGAGAGTGAAACGCCTCCGCCTGCCGTACCGTTATGCGAGGTGGATGACCCTGAGGTGTTGTCACGGAGGGCGTCTCCGAATCCGGTGGGGCCAGAAGGCAGCCGTATGTCCCCTCAAAGCCCTCCGTGCCCGACCTTCGAAAAAGGCCAGCGGATGAGTCCGGCACCAACGGGTGTACGGTCGGAGGAGCTGAAGGATCTGCTCGGGCGAGCATCTATCTCAGAAGATCACCGTACATTAATGGGTACGGTAATTGAAAGGATTTCATCGCTAAGAGCGGATTGCATGAAGCCGTCGTAAGTTTACTGACGGGTTTTGAGGTATGCAAAATGATGTACCTTCTGGCAGTTTTGCATATAAAATGCGCCCTGTATAGATAGTAGCCCCTGAGACTTGGTGCGGTGTCAAAGAATGACGGCGCGGCGAGGATCATAACCCCAGGTATAATATGCGCTCTTCCTATGTAGGTGGCGAAGCGTCCGGTGGCTAGCCGGGCTGATGAATTTGCCGAATCAAGCGGCAACTTGACGTGGCGGATGCGGACATCATGCTTGTTAATAAGCGGCTTGACGAGTCACAAGGTATGCAACTTCTCCGCGGACACCTGGTAAGGGAGCTTGACGCCCATCCCTTACAACATGTATGCCTAATGAGATGGTGCCGCTGCTATGGAGAACCTTCGGGCGGAGCTCGCCCGAGCCAAGGAGCAAGCCGTAAAAGTGATGCGGTTGTTTGAAGGCGGCCGAGAGCTAAAAGTCGAACAGCGTTTCACCGCCAAGCAAGAAAGAAATGGCCGAGATGGCCGTGGAAATTGAAGGATGCTATCGACCGCTATGCGAAGCTTCTTGAAAAGAAGATCGAGCAAAACAAGAGGACCTAAAAAGCCGCCACCGAGGTTAAGGATACTTCGCTCTGGCGATGAGAGCTATGAAGGAGGAGCGACGTCGGATAGAGATATTGCGGCCGGAAGCCCTTTACGATGCGGAGGAAATTCACGGATCCTGGCACGCTCAATTGGACCGGCTGTGGGGTGCGGAGGATGCTTATCTGGACATGGCGGCGAGTGCCGCAGACGCGGCCGAACACTTCCAAGGTCAAAAGGATCACGGAATGGAAGAGCTTTTTTGGTCGCAGTTCCATAGTCCGGAGCGTCTACTTTCATTAACCAATCGTTCGGCCGAATGGGCTGAGCTGAATAGGTTGTCCGGACTTGCCATGAAGGCTGTCGTGACTCATTTGTGGCCGAAAAGGCCCGAGCCGAAGAGTTATTTTGGTTTGGTGCAACTGTTCCTTGGTGCGGTGCCGCATATCGATGCAATGAAGCGGTCAGCATGCATAGAGGGTGCGCGGATGGCTCTTGCCCTTGTCAAGACATCCTGGGCGGAGATGAAGGCCACCGATGTTGCATCCCAAGATTCGGACAGAAGCCGAGTACATTGCCGAGCACTATTTTGAGTAAGTCTGCAGGCGCTTCGTTTAATAGAGACGCAAAGGTTTCAAGGATATTATGTTTTAATGACATGTATGATTTGTGAAAACAATGTTTCAATATAATATAAGAGCTTTTTATACTTGTGCGTTCAAGTATTAAAACACCTCCTATGCGGCCGTTGATGTATATGTGTATATAACCTGAAAGATGGCAGTCTTCGGCTTCAGCCCCCACGCACGAAAAGGGGGTGTTTGCAAAAGGCGCATTTTCATACTTAATCCAACGCCTTGGTCCTGTAAAGGAGGTGATAGCGTAGCAAACTAGGCAACCGGACTATAATGCTTTATCACTTTCACTTAGCCATAGGAGTTCGATGGTGGGGCTACTATATAGCCCCTAGGGGCACCGCGCCTCCCGAATTCGGGCGCCAGTATGTGCTCGACCGAGAAACGGTCCTTCGTTAATGCGGGGAATTATAAACATTCTAGTGGGTCATCGAGTGGTTGACCAGTCTCACGCTATATCATGACAGTTTCGGCTTTCTTTCATCGAGGTGGTCACCGGCCGAATCGGGGCACAATCGCAGTAGTTCTCATGGTGCCGTTAAGCCGATAGAACGGAACATAAGGCAGCAAAACACAGGAGCCGGGCAAACCCAACATTTGACAAAAGACATGATTCGGAGCTGATGCATATAAGTCCTAACTCGAGACGCCGAACACTCCCTAAGGTATTCGGTCTTTATAAAAACGGGCAGAATAATGCCCTAAGCCCCTGGTGTCCAGGTACGTGCAAAAATTATGGTGCGGCCGATGCCATAACGCCAGCCTCCTCCTCGGTTATAGCAAGAAACCGGGGGATGTGTATCAACAAGAGACAGTAAAAAAGGTATACGCAGGGTCTTAATCTGAAAAGAATCCTTGCAATGGGTCCCTACTGCTTGTCTGCTTCTGTGTCTCCGTTGTGCCGTATCCTGGACGGGTGTAGCACGCTGTTCATCTGTAAAAGAGAAGAACTTAGTTGAAAAAGAAAAGAAAAAGATCGTGCGAAAAAAGTACTTTATATTAGATAAACAGAGTACGGTTCGAAAAGTGAATAAAATTGAGCTTTATTGTCTCTTTGTTGTACATGTGTGCAACCCCTTGCACGGGGGTATGCCGCTAGTAGGCGTTTATATGTTTACGCCGGACTCGTCTAGCCATGTCCGGGGTTCGAATGACCTATTCAGGTGCTTTGATTAGCGGAGCCGGATTAGTGTGGGGCTGTCAAGGCAGTCTCACGTTCTTCCATGCTCGAGTAACACTTGATACTCCCTTTTAATGCGATGGTGCCGCGTGGACCGGGCATTTTAAGTGTAAGAGATGCGTAATGCGGTATTGTGTTAAAGCGGGCGAAAGCTTCACGTCCCAGTAGTGCTTGATAGCTACTTTCGAATGGGGCGATGTGGAAGGTTAACTTTTCACGGCGGAAGTTGTCGAATGACCCGAACACAACTTCTAGCAGTAGGGAGCCCGTACAATGGGCATATAGGCCTGGCATTACCCGTTTGAAGGAGGTGTTGCTATAGCGAATTTTGGTTGGGTCTATCCCCATTTTGCGGATTGTGTCCTGATATAGCAGGTTTAGATCGCTACCTCCGTCCATTAGGACCTGTGTAAATTGGAGTCCGTCGATTATAGGATCTAATATCAAGGCAGTCCATCCTGCGTTCAGTATACTTCCGGAATAGTCCTCGATGATCGAAGGTGATTGGTTTTGACAACCATCGTTGGGACTCTGCTGGGATAGGCCGTGCGGCGCGTGTTTCTATGGGCGCCGCTCTGCTTTTTCCCTTTTGTCACTTGAAGTGAGTTCACTGCTTTTGACTTTTTGTGGGAAATTCTTTTGTTTTCCGGTGCTCGCTTGTGGGGTTCGTCATCATCCTCGCTTGGTGTGTCGAGCCCTTGTGTTCAAAGATTGAGTTTGTCGGATCGCTTGAAGACCCAACAATCTCTGTGGGTATGGTTTGCGTGCTTCCCGAGTACTGTGAATTTGGCATATTTTGTCCAAGATTTTGTTTAGGTTGGATAGCTCGTCGTTGTTGTCCTTGAGGGCAGTTTTTATGATTCTCGCCGGAGCTTCGAATCCGGCGTTGACCGCCGTGCTCTTTTGGGCTGTTTCCCTTTGTCTAGCGCTGGTCCTTGCTGCGTCGTGGTTTTCCATTTCCATCCCCGACTTCGGATGTACTTGGGTCGCCGGTATTGCATCTTGCCGACCAACTATCCTCTCCCATGCAAAAGCGGGTCATGAGGCTTGTTAATGCATCCATTGTTCTCGGCTTCTCGGCCGAGGTGTCTCAGCAGCCATTCGTCTCGTACATTGTGTTTGAAAGCTGCTAAGGCTTGGCGTCCGGACAATCGACTATTTGGTTCTTTTTGATGAGGAACCTGTTCCAGAATTTATGGCTGACTCTCCGGGTTGTTGAGTTATGTGACTTAATCGTCTGCATCCGGAGGACGGACATAAGTCCCTTGAAAATTTGTCGAAAAGCATCCTCGAGCTCTTCCCAACTTCCAATGGTATTTTTGGGAGGCTTTTGAGCCAATGCCGGGCTGGCCCTTTGAGCTTGAGGTGTAAGTATTTTATGGCGTGGAGATCATCTCCTCTAGCCATGTATGTGTGGAGGATGTAATCCTCAATCCAGACTCTAGGGTGCATTGTTCCGGCCATATGCCTCTATGTTTACGGGTTTGAATCGGCTGGGAATTCGTGATCCAAAGACCTCATCGGTGAAACACAGGGGGTGTGGGGCACCCCTATACTTGGGTGTGCCGTGATGTTCAGATATTTGGCGTGTTGCATTGCTTGGAAGAGCTTGCTTTCTCGGCCCATAGATGGACCTAACTGGGCCATCCTTTTGATGTGAATCCTTGTGCGGATCGCGTGTCGGCTTGTGTGCGGCGCCAATTGCCGCTCCATGTTTGCCATGTGGTCGTCTATCCGACCGGGCTTCCTTTTTGTTCTTTGATTGCGGGGGCTCTACGGCCTCCTCGTCGAATTCGGGCAGTAATTTGCGCTTCAGGTAGCTCTTTGTTTGGCGACTGTCGCCGTATTTCTCTATGGTGTTGAGTACTTTGCTCCATCCGATTCTAAGTGCATCTTCCGCTGTTTTGAGCTTCCGCTTCGCTTTTTCAGGCTACGCCAGCGATGGCGACGAGCCTTTTGTGGAGGTTCTTCTGCTCCAACAATTTGTCCGGCGTGAGATCGTCTGGACTGTTATCTTCGCCGGGGACGGGTTGTTTATCCAAGTTGTCCTATTCGAACGGTTGCTCGATAGCATGATCGTCGTCCATCAGTTCTCCCTGCTCTATGGCTGGGTCTGTGTGGCTGCCGTCTTTGTCGAGGCGGGACTTGGTGCGGCGTTTACGTTGCCGTTTTGACTACTTTTCGAGGGATTTATCCTTCATAGTGTCTCGTTGTTCCTCGTCGTCACTTCCTTTAGGTGTATCCACCATGTATACATCGTGGGATGAGGTGGCTGTCCAGTATCCTATAGGTGCTGGTTCATGGTTGTCTCCTACATCGTCGTCCATACCGTCGATATCTTTGGAGTCAAAATCGAGCACGTTGTTTAAGCTTTCGACAGTGGCTACAAAGTGGGCGGTGGGTGGGCGTTGAATTTCTTCGTCGTCTCAAGATCTCAACCTTCCCGACCGTAGTCCGCCAGGGCTCTCTTGATAAAGAGAGAGACTTTAGTGAGTTCGGATGTTGCCAAAGGGCGAGTCCCGAAAGATGTCCGCGCAGTGAACTCCATAACCGCGCCCAATTGGATTCGATTAAGGGCGCTGGAGGGTTCGAGTCCAAGAGGAGTCCGGCACCTTGGAGTCACGGTCTTCGCAAAGCGACAGGGATGGAGTTCGCTCAATCACCAGTAGAGATCGTAGCCCCGAGGCGGTGTCCAACCACTCGCCCTCGATCGGCGGAGTCGGCTCCGAGCTAAGGGTCGGAGCGGATGCCGGTGCGGCCTGTGGCACCGCTCGCGGCAGAGCTAGATCATGCCCATCGAGACAAGGCGGCGCGCTTGGTCGCGTGGCTCGAATCCGTCGAAGATTAAGTCTCCGCGGATGTCGGCCGTAGTTCAAACTCCCAAATCTGACACGATGGCCAGGGCGTAAGCTTTCGATCTGCTTCCGGATGGCCAAGTGAATTGGCCCGCGGTGCAAAGCCGCCGAATATGAAGATCTGTCCGGGGAGAAAAGTCTCACCCTGGACCGCGTCGTTGTTGATGATTGAAGGAGCCATCGGGCCTAAGGATGACGTCACAGAGGAACTCTCAATGAAAGCACCAATGTCGGTGTTTAAACCGGCGGATCTCGGGTAGGTGGTCCCGAACTGTGCGTCTAGGCGGATGGTAACAGGAGACAAGGGACACGATGTTTTTACCCAGGTTCGGGCCCTCTCGATGGAGGTAAAACCCTACTCCTGCTTGATTAATATTGATGATATGGGTAGTACAAGAGTTGATCTACCACGAGATCAGAGAGGCTAAACCCTAGAAGCTAGCCTATGGTATGATTGTTGTTCGTCCTAGGACTAAAACCCTCCGGTTTATATAGACACCGGATAGGGTTAGGGTTACACAAAGTCAGTTACAATGGTAGGAGATCTACATATCTGCATCGCCAAGCTTGCCTTCCACGCCAAGGAAAGTCCCATCCGGACACGGGGCGGAGTCTTCAATCTTGTATCTTCATAGTCCAGGAGTCCGGCCAACGGTGATAGTTCGACTATCCGGACACCCCCTAATCCAGGACTCCCTCAATCGGTAATACCCGGTATCACCAAATATTTGCCAAAACCCTTCCGGTGACCCCGAAACGCTTCGGGAACCTCTCAGGAACTATTCTGGATATTAATGAAACAATTCCACAAATATATTCTCATTACTCCCGTCCTACTAACACTCAGTTGATCGTGATTACCTTAAGCTTGTGACCCCGTAGGTTCGGTAAATCATAGACATGACCAATTCCTCTTCGTTGAATGACCTATAGCGGAACTGTAGACATCCATATCGGTCCCTATGATTACACGAATGATATTCGAGTGGACCTTTGGTTATCATGTGATGTTCCCTTTGCTTTCCGATACTTAAAAAAAAACCGTGTGCATTAGTATGTTATAGATGCATCACCATGCTCACTATAACGTTGCTCCCGTTACCGGCTTTGTTCTTCTTTCTTGTTGATGTGTTCCGGCATCCCCGTGACGAACTCACCAGTGTCTGGACAAAATATGATGGATGCCGTCACAACGATAGGGCCCTAAGAATATCTCTCCATCGTCGCAGAAGAAAATCCCACTCTCGAGTTATTCGGTCACTTGTCAAACTCTCTAGTGAGCATGAAAGTTGTCGTTACGATCACCTAGTTACAAATGAAGTTTGAGCAAAGCCCACCGTCCAGTAGGAAGTGACCGAGACACTCTCATGGTCTGAGGAACTAAAACACATGCTACTCCGTGTTATAACAGATGATTTCAGACGATATGACCACATAGTACGACAGACAAGTATTGGGTCGATTCAATATGATCGCTCTTCTAATGTCATACCCTCAATATTGTTCTAGGAATATCGTTACACTTAACGATATCCTAAGATCCAAAAAAAGTGATCACCAACAACACTTGAGCCGGTCTTAGAGGCGAGACCGGGAACCTATTGCTTACATTTTATCATTTCACACGTGCATATGAGTTTTCCACTGAATCGCATATTCCAGGATCATAGCAGTTATAGCATGAAATATAAAATCTTAGTTATGAATAATGGAAGTATAATAACTGCCTCTAGGGCATATTTCCAACACAAAGCGTGACTGACAACTTGACAAATTGTTCATGTGATAATAACTCCATCAACGAAAAAATCCATTGCTTCGCTTTTGGTTCGTTTGTAGCCACCAGAGATTGCAAAAGATCTTCATAACTAGAGACCAGGTACATCACGACATTGTGCACTCCAACAACGAGTGTCTCCATGAATCAGGCGACCCGCACATGTCACACTCACTACAGTCCGTCATATGTCTATGAGCTTGAACATCTTTTCGTTGGGATTGACTGTTATGATAGGCGCCATAAAAACGTTCTCACCTTCCCTGGAACTTGAGTCTTCCATAACTTATTCCACGAGATCTCCTCTGCTGCAGAACTAGACGTGCCCGCTCTATTCTTGAGCCATGCATCTCTTCTTGCCCTCATTTCCACCAACATTCTGTAGGTAGATTTGACCGAGAAAATGCCATTCCGCTCGTAATGTGAACTCCAAAAGCCTGTAGATTCCTTGTGCGTAAAAGAATGCCTAGAATAACTCGAGCATCCATGGGCATGAAAACCGAAGCAACTTTATGTGTATCCTGTTGTGCCATCGGAGCCTGAATCAGTTCGGAAACAAGTTCTGGAGAGTTTTGAGCAATGCATCCGTATGGTCTCATCATCTCCTCATGCGGTATCGAGTTTTCATCCCAGATTCTTGTAGAAGATCCATTACCGATCCGTTTTATGAGGCCCAGTTTCAGTGTATCCCTATCTTCAATAATAGCTCTCCAAACCTTACTGTGATATCTGCCTAGAGTTGCTTCCAAGATGGAGATGTTGGAATAATATATACTCTTAAAGATGCGAGCACTTAGTGAGTCCGGAGCCTGTAATAATTGCCAGGTCTTCTTGGGCATTGTCATATTAAACAACTCAACATCTTTGAAACCCAAACCTCCCATACCTTTGGTTGCGTCATCTCCTTCCAGGAGACCCAATGTGGTTTGCGCTTACCCTCCTTGCTTCCCCACCAAAATTTCCTGATAAGCTTATTAATATGTTCACATAAACCGCGAGGTAATTTAAAGCAAGACATAGAGAAAACTGGGACTGCTTGTGCCACTGCCTTTACAAGGATCTCCTTTCCTTCCGACGACATGGTATTCTCTATCTAACCTTGCACCTTACTCCATAAACGGTCCTTAAGATACTTGAAGGCACCATTTTTTGAGCTACAAATATTAGACGACATTCCTAATTTTTTTTGTTTAGGGTTTCATTGGGAACTTGAAGAAGGGTTTTGATCTCTATGTGTGTGCTTATAGGAACACCCTTACTGAAGAAAACTAAGGACTTACTGTTATTGATCCTCTGTCCCGATTCTTGATAATATGAATTTAGTACCAAGTTCACCTCGGTAGCACTCAAACTATTTTCCTTCAAAAACTGTAGGCTGTCATCAGCAAATAATAAGTGATTAACCGGCGGCGCTAGAGGTGCCACTTGTAGACCACTTAGGTTGGATGACTCATTTCTAGATTTTAACAGGCACGACAGGCCCTCTACCGCTAGCAAGAACAAGTCTAGAGATATCGGGTCCCTTTGTCTGATCCCTCTCGAAGGTGTAAACTCCTGAAGCTTCTTTCCATTAAACTAAGCTGAAAATTTTATTGTTGTTACCAGATTCATAACAATACTTGCCCATCTTCCAGAAAATCCCAGATTCAACATGATAGCTTGGAGATATTGCCACTCCACCCTGTCATAGGCTTTCATCATTGATAACCCACAAGTATAAGGGATCGAAACAGTTGTCGAGGGTAGAATATTCAACAAAAAACTATAGATTCGACACAAGGGGAGCCAAAGAATATTTGTATGTATTAGGAGCTTAGTTGTCAATTCAACCACACCTGGAGATTAATTATCTGCAACAAGGTGATCAGTAGCACAGTAATATGATAGTTTTGATAGTAGTGGTAACAGTAGCAGTAACGGTAATAGTGATAGCAATGATTTTGTAGCAAGTGTAACAATAGCAACAACAGTAGTAACTTAGCAAGAACAATATATGGAAAATTTGTAGGCATTGGATTGGTGAATTTGTTGGATGATATTCATCATATAACATTCATAACCTAGGGCGATGCAAAACTAGCTCCAGTTCATAAATATAATGTAGGTATGTATTCCGTAAATAGTCATACGTGCTTATGGAAAGAACTTGCATGTCATGTTTTGTCCTACCCTCCCGTGGCAGCGGGGTCCATAAGTAAACTAAGGGATATTAAGGTCTCCTTTTAATAGAGAACCTGAACAAAGCATTAGCACATAGTGAATACATGAACTCCTCAAACTACGGTCATCACCAGAAAGTATCCCAATTACTGTCACACGGGGGTTTACGGATCATAACATTTAATAGGTGAATATGACTTGCAAGATCCGATGTAAAACATAGATATAATGGTGAAAACACAAATGGTTCAGATCTGAAATCATGGCACCCAGGCCCAAAGTGACGAGCATTAAGCATGGCAAAGTCATAACAACATCAATCTCAGAACATAGTGGATACTAGGGATCAAGCCCTGTCAAAACTAACTCGATTACATGATGAATCTCATCCAACTCCTCACCGACCAGCGAGCCTACGAAGGAATTACTCACTCCCAGTGGGGAGCATCATGCAATTGGCGATGGAGAAGGGTTGGTGATGATGAAGACCAAAGATTTCCCTCTCCGGAGCACCAAAGAGGTTCCAGATCTAGCCTCCCGATGAAGAACAGGAAGCGGCATTGACCCCGTCTTGTGAAACGCGATAATTCTTTCTCCCTGATTTTTCTCTGAAAATAGGATTTTATAGCGTCCGAGATAGGGTTTGCGGGGCCACCAGGTCGGCACAACCCACCTGGGGGCGCCTGGAGGGGGGATGCCCTGGTGGGTTGTGCTCACCCGGCCCCCCCCTCCGATGGTTCTTGGCTCCAGTATTTTTGTTTTATTGTATAAATATCCTCCAAAAAGTTTTGTTCCATTTCGAGAACTTTTATTTCTGCACAAAAACAACACCATAGTAGTTCTGCTGAAAACAACGTCGGTTTGGGTTAGTGAAAGGATCAAGATGGACCTAGAGGGGGGGGTGAATATGTACAATTACAAAATTTAATTATTACTTAGCAATTTTAGGCAATAATGCGGAATATGAAAGTGAGCCTAACAATTGCAAGTGTGATGCTAAGAGCTAAGCAAGATAAACAAGTAACACAAGTATGTAAGCAAGCAAGCACAATATGATATAAGTAAGTGCTAAGAAACAAGTAACCACAAGTAGAGAGTTAGGGTTAGGGATAATCGCAACTCCGGGAGACGAGGATGCATGCCGATGTTCACTTCCTTGGAGGGAAGCTACGTCACCGTTAGAGAGGTGGATGTTACCACGAAGGCACACCAACGCCACGAAGGCTCACCCTATTCTCCCTTTGAGACAACACCACGGAGGCGTTTCTCAACCACTAGTGGTAGACCTTGGTGTGGTCTCCAAACCCTCATAAAAGTTTCCGAGGGTAATGACAATGGTCGATTCCTCTCCGAAAGACTCCTACCGCCTAGGAGTCTCCAACCTCCAAAGAGTAAGAAGAACGATGGGGAAAAGCTCAAGACTTGCTCAAATCACGAATTCCTTTGGTGCAAAGAAGGGTAAGGAGTGGATCTATCACTTGATCGGACAACTTCTTCAAATGCTGTCAAATCCCATGGGGATCTAAGATTTGGTGTGGATAAGTGAGAGAGAGAGAGTGAAATGTGTTCTAGGGTTTGTTCAAAGTGAATGGTCAACCCTCTCCTGTGGGGGAGAAGGGCTACATATAGTGTGATACAAATATGGCCGTTGTAGTGTAAGTGAACGGGCAGGCCAGACATCCGGCCTGGCAAGCCACTCGAGGAACAAGACAGAAGCAGAGCAGAAAGCAGAGGGGCCGGACATCCGGGGGCCAAGCCCGGACATCCGGCATGTCAGGAAGCCCTGGACATCCTGCACATGGCCGGACATCCGGCAACTTTACCAAATGAAAACGGCCTCTAGATAGCACAGGCCGGACATCCGGCAAGGAAGCCCGGAAATCCGGGGTGCACTGGGAGCCCGGACATCCGGCATAGAGGGCCGAACATCCGGCAAGCAGCACAACACAAGTTGGTCTCTGCATAGCTAGGCCCGGATATCCGGCGAGCGGGCCGGATATCCGGTGTGAGGCCCAGACATCCGGCTTGAAGCCCGGACATCCGACAGCCCAGACACAAAAACATGAAGATGGAGCATGTGCATATATGGCAAGGAGGTCTGTGGCAAGAGCAAGCCTTTAACTAAGCCTATCGATCCCCTCTTAATAGTGTGGGATCCTATACTCAAGAAAACAAATATGTAATCAATTTTGATATTTCATCCTTGAGTAAAATCACTTTGTATGCTCTTGATCCACACACTTTGATGAACCGGGGACGAACACCTGAGATTTACTTGACAACCATTGTTAGTACCCTACATGTATATTGTCATCAACATCAAAACATGATGTAAGGGCATGATTGCTCTTTCAATCTCCCCCTTTTTGTTTATTGATGACAATCATACATGTAGTATCATAGATGCAATAAATAATCTTTGCATTGACCAATATGAGGGCAAAAGTACAAAATATGTTTATGTTTCTATTTGCTTTTAGCTCCCCCTCATTGTGTGCATGAGATGAATATGTTAGGATATACAACACAATCTTCGTATGGTAGCATATGTAGCTCAAAGAGATATAAATGTGAGAGACATGCACATATGAGACCACCATAACACATAGACTAAAAACATTTCATAGCCACAAGATAATATCATAGTCTCAAATGGATCAAGTACCATAGGTAGCAACATAATAACATAGTCTCACACGATCAAGTACCATAGGTAGCAACATAACAAGTTTGAATATTAGCTCACACAAATAGCCAACACAACATAGCATGACCATACTAAGATACTACTTCTCCCCCTTTGTCAGCAACAAGTAAAAAGGGGCGAAGAACTAGATGGACGCGGTCACTCCTGGCGGATGTCATCATCATCAACAAAGAACTCGGGGTACTCTTCATGAGACGGGAAACCGCGGGAATAGGATCATCATCACTCAAGGGACTCCCACGGTCATGGCGGCGCTGCTTGAGCTGATTCTTGGAGATGATGAGGCGCTTCTGAACATCATGATTCTGCTTACAGCTGAAAGTGATTGCCTTCATGATAGCAGACTGAGCCTTGCCTAATAACGAGGCAAGACGTCCATGAGGAGCAGACGAGGAAGAGGGCACGGAGGAAGAAGTGGGCTGAGACCCACCAGTAGGCTTCCTAGGTGGTCGAGGTGCAGCAGCTGGTTTAGGAGCAGCCATGCGCATGTGGATGGGAGGCTTCCAAATGGAATGCCCAACGGTCTTAGCAACCTCAAACGAAGCAGTGTGATCAATGATGGCCTGAATGAATGGAGCATGTGGGAATTGACGCGTCTGAATGAAGCTGGAGAGACGAATCTCATGCCAAATATAGTGAGCGGTGTCAAGAGGCTCAGTAGGTGCATCATGCATACGTACCATCAGATCAATACAGTAGTTGCGAGCCCTTGAGCGATCTCCCTTCTTCGGATAGGGAGTGCGAAGCACACACTGATAGAGAATGTAGTAGGGAGACCAGAAAATAGATGACTCATTGGGTGGATATGCACGTTCCTCGTCAGTGAGGATGGGCTTAAGAAGGGCCAAGCAAGCATCAATCCCTTTAGGTCTATAGAGAGGATCCAGACTGTGAATGTGATGACCAACACCGGAGAAGCCCAAAATCTGAACAAAGTGGTCATAGGTGATGCTTAGCATAGTGTCATCAGTCATCCATGTGAGAGTGTTGTTTGGCCCAAATAAGGAGGTGGCATAGAACTGAAGGATGGCAGCTTCATTCCAATGACACTTGAAAGTCATGGCTTGACCAAGAGTCATATCATCAATGATCTTGACGGTGTTGTCAGGAACATGGCAGGTTGATCACGCATGAACTGAAGATCCAGGTATTTATGAGGGGCAAGCCCACGACCATGGACGAAACTCGAGTAAAGATCTTGCTGCATGCGAGTGCGGAACCGGGGATCCTTAGCATCAGCCACCATCTCATATTGGTTGGTATCCCGTTGGAACTCAAGGTATGAACCAGCCCCCATGGTGGTGAAGTCGTGTGTGAGGCGGTCCCCGCTATCGGGAAGCTCCATTGAGATGCGACGACCATGGACCACAGGCAAAGCAGTACCACGGACTTGAGGCACCGGTGCTGTGACGCCCCAAGACCGGAGCTTCAGTTGCCTTCCAGGGTTTCCGAGTTTTGTCGTGCGATTTGTTTTGTTTGTGCATTCATCATGTCATCTCTTGCATTGCATCATCTCATCATGCCATCATATCATTAATTTTCAAAACACAACTAAATAAATTGTATGGATTTTTCTCGATCCATTTAAACCGAGGGATTCACATGGTGACTTCTCTTTATAACATATCGTCCCAATATTATTAGGGAGCTATAATAATTATTCCATTGTTTTGGAATTCATCATAACACACTTGCAAATTTATCCCATGCCTTTTCTGCTCCGAGTTGACCTCAAACCCTTTGCCCTAAATTTCTTTTATTATATTCCGGAGCTCCACCAAAAATCCGAACATTTTTGGACCTTCCCAAACCCTCACTTCCATTCCAATCATTCGAATTTAAATTCAAATGAATTTGAATTCAATTCTTTCAATCATGCCTCTTTTATTTTCCTGGATCGAGCTCATTTTGCAGCTCGAAAATAATCCCTGTGCCCAAACTCTTTCTCTAATCTTTTCTTTTCTTCCCTTTCCTTTCTTTTCTCTGTTTTAAGAGTTTAAAGAGAGAGAGAGGAGCTAGGCCAAGCCGCCCCGGCCTTTCTCCTCCACCAGGCCGGACTAGCCTCCCGAGGCCCAAGGCCCAGACGCCTCGCTCTCTAACCCTAGGCCTCTCGACCCGATCCCTCGATCCCTCCTCGCTTCCCAGCGCCGCCACCCCTCGTCTCCTTCCCGATCCCCTCGTCCTCCCCATCTCTCCCGAACCCCCTGCCCGATCCCCTCACTCCCGCTCGCTTCTCTCCCGATCCCCCCTCATCTCTCCCCGTCGCCCAAGCGCCCGAGGAGAGGAGCTCCTCGAGCACCTGCACCCGATCCCCGCCGCTCCTCCGCGCGACCAGGCCGGACCCCCCGGTGGCCTCCTCGTCAGCCTCCACCGCGCCTCAACCTCCTCGCCGCCCTTGGTGCCGCGCCACCGCAACCTGCCCTGTCGCCCTCGTCAACGACCCTCGCCGCTCCTCGCCGGTCCCCCACGCGCCGTCGCCTCGATGCTCGTCGCCGTCCTCGCCTCGCCCGCCTCCGTTCGGCTCCCACGGCCGAAGCCACCGCCCTGTCGTCCCGAAGCTCGGCCAACTCCGACGCCAGCGCCACCGGTGCTCCTCCGCCCCCAAGCATCATCAGCCGCCATGGCCGCCGCCGTTATGCGCCTCCGGCCGGGTCCAGCCGCCCTCGGCCTCCCCTCGAGCAACCGAGGCCTGCGAGCCTCCCGCATCCGCATCTGCCTCGCCCGTGCCACTCCTCCATGGCGCCATGGCCTCTGCCTCTTTTGGATGAACCGTGGCTGCCGTGCCTGTTGTGCGTTCTCTCCGCTGCTCAGCACTTTGTTGACGTCAAGACCACGGGCGCCAAGTTCGTCTTCCACTATCATCTCCGAGGATTTCTCCAAGACCCCAACCGAAACGCCAAGTACCGACACCGTGGGTTCCTCAAGGCCGCCAAGTTCGACTACACGCGGTGATGCGTCAAGTACCCCTCGGATCGTCAAGTTCGACTACACGGGAACGACTACATCCGAGGTGGATAACGACAAGTACCCCTACGCGCGAAGACGCCAAGTCCGTTTCGGGATTCTTCAAGTACCGCTATCGCCGACTCGAACATCTACGATAAAGAACGTGTACCACGAGCGCCAAGTTCGACTACCGCACGGTTACGTCAAGTTCATCTACGAAAATGAGTACAACTACCGTTGACATTCTTTTCGCCAAGTACCTCTCGGATCCGACACGTACCCCGATGACGTGTGTACCACTACCGTCGCCAAGATCGCGAGTTCCTCTCCGGACGTGTACCCCTACTTCCCTCGACAATCATCGCGAGAACGTCTACTTCCCTCTACAAAACGCGAACCGTCCCGTTTGAACGATCCGAAGGTATAACCCGAGATGACCGACCGTGATCGAATCATCCTTGCGATGCCCCTCTTTTGCCATGCCACCGTTCCGTGGGAACCCGGTATCCGGGATCACCCCACCTTCTTGCATGACTCGCTCACACGCTTTCCTTTGTACCGATATCTCAATCGAGTTATCGGAACCGATGTGTTGCCGTGGCACCATTTTCGGATTCGTTGCCGTGGCACCCCTTTCATCCACCACGGTGACATAATGCTTCGTAACATGCTCATGTTAACATTTTCATAAAAATATTGCATAAACTTGCACATGTCATCCGCATCATGATAACAACATTTAAGCGTTTATAATTGTTGTTTGCTTTAATTTGCTTAAATGCCATGCTAAAATGATTTATTGCATAACTTAATAACCGTAGCTCCATTTTAAATAAATTATATATGTAAATGGGGTAGAAAAATGCCTAGTTTAACATGGTACACTTTATTTTGCTGTTTAACAACTCTAAAATATGCTTTAGGTCAGATCTGTACCGAATCCATAATTTGCATATGGGGATTTTCCTAATTGTTGTTCGTTGTTTCCGGCCTCATTTAAACTTGCCTAGATAGGTAGTTTCTTTATGCTTCACCCCTCTTGCCATGTTTAATAACATTTAATATTGTTGAGTACCTAATCGGAGAGAACTAAATAAGTGATGTGGTGTTCGTCAATATGCAACTCGTTGCATATTGAGCTCCACTTAACTTGTAGTGTTGTTTGTGCATATTGCCATGCCATGCCTCATTAAACCGGTCATGCATCATACTTGTTTGTGCATCATGCCATGTTTATGTGATGGTTATTTACTATGTTGTTTGTTTGTTTTCGGGTTGTTTCTCTCGTTAGCTTCGGTTTCGTTCCGGAGTTGTGAGGATTCGTTCGACTACGTCCGTTTGTCTTCTTCATGGATTCGTTCTTCTTCCTTGCGGGATTTCAGGCAAGATGACCATACCCTCGAAATCACTACTATCTTTGCTTGCTAGTTGCTCGCTCTTTTGCTATGCCTATGCTACGATGCCTAACACTTGCTTATCATGCCTCCCTTATTGCCATGTCAAGCCCCTAACCATCCTTTCCTAGCAAACCGTTGTTTGGCTATGTTACCGCTTTGCTCAGCCCCTCTTATAGCGTTGTTAGTTGCAGGTGAAGATGAAGTTTGTTCCTTGTTGGAACATGGAGATGTTGTTCCTTGTTGGAACATGCTTACTTGTTGGGATATCACAATATATCGTATATTATTAATGCATCTATATACTTGGTAAAGGGTGGAAGGCTCGGCCTTATGCCTGGTGTTTTGTTACACTCTTGCCGCCCTAGTTTCCGTCATATCGGTATTATGTTCCCGGATTTTGCGTCCCTATCGCGGTCGGGTGTTTTATGGGACCCCCTGACAGTTCGCTTTGAATAAGACTTTTCCAAAGAAGGCCCAACATTGGTTTTACCATTTGCCTCACCCAGTCCTTTTTCCCTTGGGTTTAGGAGCCCAAGGGTCATCTTATTTAGCCCCGGGCCGTGCTCCTTCGAGTGCTGGCTCGAACCGAGCTACTGCGGGGCCCCTCGAGCAACTCGAGGTCTGGTTTTACTCGTAGCTAGTCTCATCCGGTGTTGCCCTGAGAACGAGGTACGTGCGACTCCTATCGGGATTTGTCGGCACATCGGGCGGCTTTGCTGGTCTTGTTTTATTGTTGTGAAATGTCTTGTAGCCGGGATTCCGAGACTGATCGGGTCTTCCCGGGGAGAAGGAATATCCTTCGTTGATCGCAAGAGCTTATCATGGGCTAAGTTGGGACACCCCTGCAGGGTTTGAACTTTCGAAAGCCGTGCCCGCGGTTATGTGGCAGATGTGAATTTGTTAATGTCCGGTTGTAGAAAACCCGAAGTTGATCTTAATTAAAATACACCAACCACGTGTGTAACCGTGATGGTCTCTTCTCGGCGGAGTCCGGGAAGTGAACACGGTGTTGGAGTTATGCTTGACGAGGTTGTTCTAGGATCACTTCTTGATCATAGTTGTTCGAATGCTTTTTGCCTTTCTCTTCTCGCTCTCATTTGCGTATGTAGCCACCATATATGCTAGTCGCTTGCTGCAGCTCCACCTCACTACCATGTCCTACCTTTAAGCTTAAATAGTCTTGATCTCGCGGGTGTGAGATTGCTGAGTCCCCGTGACTCACAGATACTTCCAAAACCAGTTTGCAGGTGCCGATGAACCGTGCAGGTGATGCACCCGAGCTCAAGGAGAAGCTCGATGAAGACTTTGTGCATTGTGTTGTTTCGTTTCAGCTGATCAGTAGTGGAGCCCAGTTGGGACGATCAGGGATCTGTGTAGCATTTGGGGTAGTCTTCTTTTATTTTGGTTCCGTAGTCGGACCTTGATTGTACTGTATGATGTAATGTTTTACTCATGTATTGTGTGAAGTGGCGATTGTAAGCCAACTATGTATCTCTTTCCCTTATTTATTACATGGGTTGTGTGAAGATTACCTCACTTGCGACATTGCTTTCAATGCGGTTATGCCTCTAAGTCGTGCTTCGACACGTGGGAGATATAGCCGCATCGAGGGCGCTGAAGTTGGTAATCGAGCTTTCCCGACTTAGGAGCCCCCTACTTGATTGTTTGGCGTTGTTGAGTCTAGAACGGAAAATGTTTTGAGTCTTAGGATTATATATATCGGAGAGTAGGATTCTTTTTACTCCTCGGTCCTTACGTCGCTCTGGTGAGGTATCCCGACGTAGAGTTTTGTCTTTTCTCCTCAAATTTCACTAAATTTTTTTAGGATCACGTGGGTATCTTGGAATCGTTCCGATGGTTTTGTGACGAGAACATTGTTCTTGGTGCCTCGACATTTAGGGGTTGTGGCGTTGTCCCGGGAGTTGAGCTCCGAGGTGTTGTCGCCACAATTTTATCGTTGCGATTCTGGAATACCCGAGTTTTACCGACATCGAAATCTCTTTTGTGCGCTTGTTGGTGAGATAACCACGATAGCCCAAAGATCGTGGCGAAAAGGGAGTATTGCCATGACTTGTATAACGGATGTTTTTCAAGGTCGAGGTACACGATTTCCGAGGATTTCTTGGTTATGTGTTGACGGATGGATACAAATGGATCTAGGTATTGTTAGTTTGGGTGATATATTTTGTGTCCCTGTATCCCCAACACCAGATTGCATAACCAGAAAGTTTCGGGAGTTTATAGGTGGGAATTCAAGTAGCTCCTAGAATATCTTTCCGATGATGCATGATATGGGATTGGGTAAATCTCTATCATATGTATTTGTTCCGCTTATTCGCAAGCCAAATCCTTTGTTTTTGTTCCGTTTTGTGGTATTTAAGTTGCTTCAATGCCAAGTGTTGATTCCATACCTTTCCTAGTTGGTGTTCTCATATTGCTATGCGAATACTAATCCTTCTTAATTTTTTTTTCTCAACCGGCGTGCTTCTCTTCAAGTGGATCCGATCATTCCAACATTCGCAAGATCAATTCTAAGCTTTTTCTCAACGGTGTTCGTTTCATCCGACCCAAGTTGTTTTGATTTCCCGCCCTCCCACCCTTTTTTCTTCAAGGACTCAGATTTCTTAATCAAGTATCCATTTTTATTGAGTGAAGTTTCTTCATTCTTTTCCTTTAATGTTTTATCCGGTGATTTCTCATGAAGACGATAAGGAAGCTTTAACCTTATCATTGTTCCATTCTAATTTTCTTCTCCGGCGGACTCAAGTCAAGTTTTCAGTGTTCGCCATTATTCTTTTCATCGTTTCAAATGCTTTCTCATGTCGGTGCATCTCTTAATCATCCATTTCTCGCTATTCAATTGTTCCGGAGTGTTGAAGATACCTTAGAAGATTCTAGTTTCCATTCTCAATTCACTCAAGTTCTTTCGAGGATGCTATCTCATTCAAGCCATTTAATTCTACCGGTGCAATATCTGTTTCAAACAATTGTTCAACGGTGGTTCTTTTGAGTGGGCCCTAACCCACAGGTCGTTTCGAGTGATCTTACGACTCTTCTAATTTTCAGAGCTATTCCCAAATTCATTGCAAAGTTTGACGAAGAATGAGTTATCATCGGTCAAATGTCTTTCTCCAAGATCTTTCAAATTCTTTTCATCTTGTGGTTCAACCTTTCTAATTTTCATTCCGGAGTGCTTCAATAATTCATGGTGATGTTTCTCGTCGTCATTCTCGAATTTTGAAGACCGAAGAAGAGTTTCTCTTAAATCTCGCTCCTTTCTCTTCAAGATTCATGGTTTTAGCTTGATGCCATCCTCTCATAATTATTTTCGGTTGTGAGAATTCTTTTAACCCACCCGGAGCATTTCAGGAGTCTTTTCAGTTTGATTCTCCGGAGCCCATCATCTCAAAAATTATTCATTCAAGCGTTCAACTCTTGTTTTCCAAATCTCACCGGTGCATCGTCGAAATATCCTCTAATCAGTTCATGATCTCTTCGTTCTAATGTATCTAAATGCCCTCAAATATCTTCATTCGCTTTTCCAATTCTTCCGGTGAATTGTGCCTTTGCTACGTTCATTCTCAATTATTATGGTGGTTTGTTCAAGAGTTCTCTTCCTTCGTTATCATATAGATTCATTCGTTCTTCCCAAATCCTACCGGTGGTTCGTTGAAGACCTTCCCAAGTTTGCGCCATATCTATCTTCATCCTTTCTACGAGAATAAGTAGTATGCCAAATCCATTGCTTGTCATCAATTTAATTGGTGAAGGATGAGCATAATGTAATTCTTATTCTTGTTCCATCGAGTAAATTCAATTCCTTATTTCGGAGGTTCATCAAAATTCTTGATTTCATTTGTTCATCTTTCTTTCCGGAGTTCCAAGTTTTCTCGGTTATATCATTTCAAAGCTTCATCTTATCACTGCAAGGCTTCACCTTGTGTTGTCAACTTCTCTTTTTTTTATCATCCTTTTGTTTACCGGAGTTCTTCGTGGAGGATCTACATGGTGCTTCCTCAAGGATTCTTTTCATTTCTCCAATTGTTCATCAAGATTTCTCTCGGAGTTAAGATCCGTCAAGCTATACTCAAAATTGAACATGGTGCTCAACACATGTTTTGTTTTGAGGAGTTCAAGCATTCTTCTTCTTGCATTTCGAAGTGCAATTCTCTCTATCTCATCTTTTGAGATGGTGTTATGTCATTCTTGATAATTTCCCTTCGTGTTTCATGATTCACATGTTGTCAAGAATGAGGTATTTTAAATCCATCAATCTCTTCATTGGAGTTGTCTTGGGCTATATTTCACCTAAAGCTTTCCCTAAGGATTGTTGCTATTTATGGTGCTTATAAATGACCCAAGTTCTTCATTTGTCCTCTCGGTGAAATAAGTTTCTCGTCTCCTTGTTGATATAAATTCAATCGTTTGTTTCCGTTGGTGGCAGAAGCTCACCTCATAATTTTGAGATGTTTTCATAAGCCCACTACAAGCTTATTCTTACCGTTGTTGTTTTTCAAACAACTCCGTTCTAGCCTTCATCGTAAGGATGTTTCTTTCCAAACTCATTTGTGGTAGAAGTTATCATTTTCTTCTCCATTCCTTTATTCCAATGACCTATCTTCAATTTTTTTCTTCCGGAGGCTTTGTGATGTTGCTCTCTTGAACCATCGTCTCGCTTTTGTCAAGATCATGTTCTTTTCTTGCTTATCCATTTAACCGGAGGTTGTGTCATCTCTTCAAGTTCTTTTCATCTTATCAAGTTTTCCTTCTTCTTTAGCCGGAGTGCTGCCCAAATTTTATCAATCTTATTCTTTGTCTATCTAGTTTTAACCGGAGTGGTTTCAATATCTATCTTATCACTAAACCTCTTGGTTTTCGTCGTATCCCTTGTTCCTCTTTTCTAACAGAGTGTTTTTCAACTTTCTTCATCTTCATTGTTTTCTTTCTTTCATTTTGTTCAACCTCTCAAGGTTCTTTGGTTTCACTCGTTTGTCGGAGAAGCAACATTGTTTTACATCTTCCTCTTCCGCTTTTCGCCGGTGCCATCCTAGATCTCGGGACGAGATCCTCTCGTAGTGGTGGAGTGTTGTGACGCCCCAAGACCGGAGCTTCAGTTGCCTTCCAGGGTTTCCGAGTTTTGTCGTGCGATTTGTTTTGTTTGTGCATTCATCAATTCATCTCATGCAATGCATCATCTCATCATGCCAATTAATTTTAAAAACTCATATAAATAAATTGTATGGATTTTTCTCGATCCATTTAAACCGAGGATTCACATGGTGACTTCTCTTTATAACATATCGTCCCAATATTATTAGGGAGCTATAATAATTATTCCATTGTTTTGGAATTCATCATAACACACTTGCAAATTTATCCCATGCCTTTTCTGCTCCGAGTTGACCTCAAACCCTTTGCCCTAAATTTCTTTTATCATATTCCGGAGCTCCACCAAAAATCCGAACATTTTTGGACCTTCCCAAACCCTCACTTCCATTCCAATCATTCGAATTTAAATTCAAATGAATTTGAATTCAATTCTTTCAATCATGCCTCTTTTATTTTCCTGGATCGAGCTCATTTTTGCGAGCTCGGAAAATAATCCCGTGCCCAAACTCTTTCTCTAATCTTTTCTTTTCTTCCCTTTCCTTTCTTTTCTCTGTTTTAAGAGTTTAAAGAGAGAGAGAGGAGCTAGGCCAAGCCGGCCCCTGGCCTTTCTCCTCCACCAGGCGGACTAGCCTCCCGAGGCCCAAGGCCCAGACGCCTGCTCTCTAACCCTAGGCCTCTCGACCCGATCCCCTCGATCCCTCCTCGCTTCCCAGGCCGCCACCCCTCGTCTCCTTCCCGATCCCTCGTCCTCCCCATCTCTCCCGAACCCCCTGCCCGATCCTCACTCCCGCCGCTTCTCTCCCGATCCCCCTCATCTCTCCCGTCGCTTGCGCCGAGGAGAGGAGCTCCTCGAGCACCTGCACCCGATCCCGCCGCTCCTCCGCGCGACCAGGCCGGACCCCCCGGTGGCCTCCTCGTCGCCTCCACCGCGCCTCAACCCTCCTCGCCGCCCTTGGTGCCGCGCCACCGCAACCTGCCCCGTCGCCCTCGTCAACGACCCTCGCTGCTCCCTGCGCCGGTCCCCCCACGCGCCCGCCGCCTCGATGCTCGTTGTCGTCCTCGCCTCGCCCGCCTCCGTTCGGCTCCCACGGCTGAAGCCACCGCGCGCCTGTCGTCCCCGAAGCTCGGCCAACTCCGGCGCCAGCGCCACGGTGCTCCCTCCGCCCCAAGCATCATCAGCCCCTGCCATGGCCGCCGCCCGTTTGCGCCTCGGCCGGGTCCGGCCGCCCTCGGCCTCCCCTCGAGCAACCGAGGCCCTGCGAGCCTCCGCATCCGCATCTGCCTGCCTTCGTGCCACTCCTCCATGGCGCCATGGCCTCTGCCTCTTTTGGATGAACCGTGGCTGCCGTGCCCTGTTGTGCGTTCTCTCCGCTGCCTGGCACTGTTGACGTCAAGACCCTGGGCGCCAAGTTCGTCTTCCACTATCATCTCCGAGGATTTCTCCAAGACCCCAACCGGAAACGCCAAGTACCGACACCGTGGGTTCCTCAAGGCCGCCAAGTTCGACTACACGGTGATGCGTCAAGTACCCCCTCGGATCGTCAAGTTCGACTACACGGGAACGACTACATCCGAGGTGGATAACGACAAGTACCCCTACGCGCGAAGACGCCAAGTCCGTTTCGGGATTCTTCAAGTACCGCTATCGCCGACTCGAACATCTACGATAAAGAACGTGTACCACGAGCGCCAAGTTCGACTACCGTGACGGTTACGTCAAGTTCATCTACGAAAATGAGTACAACTACCGTTGACATGCTTTTCGCCAAGTACCTCTCGGATCCGACACGTACCCCGATGACGTGTGTACCACTACCGTCGCCAAGATCGCGAGTTCCTCTCCGGACGTGTACCCCTACTTCCCTCGACAATCATCGCGAGAACGTCTACTTCCCTCTACAAAACGCGAACCGTCCCGTTTGAACGATCCGAAGGTATAACCCGAGATGACCGACCGTGATCGAATCATCCTTGCGATGCCCTCTTTTGCCATGCCACCGTTCCGCGGGAACCCGGTATCCGGATCACCCCACCTTCTTGCATGACTCGCTTCCGTCACGCTTTCCTTTGTACCGATATCTCAATCGAAAGTTATCGGAACCCGATGTGTTGCCGTGGCACCATTTTCGGATTCGTTGCCGTGGCACCCCTTTCATCCACCACGGTGACATAATGCTTCGTAACATGCTCATGTTAACATTTTCATAAAAATATTGCATAAACTTGCACATGTCATCCGCATCATGATAACAACATTTAAACGTTTATAATTGTTGTTTGCTTTAATTTGCTTAAATGCCATGCTAAAATGATTTATTGCATAACTTAATAACCGTAGCTCCATTTTAAATAAATTATATATGTAAATGGGGTAGAAAAATGCCTAGTTTAACATGGTACACTTTATTTTGCTGTTTAACAACTCTAAAATATGCTTTAGGTCAGATCTGTACCGAATCCATAATTTGCATATGGGGATTTTCGGAATTGTTGTTCGTTGTTTCGGCCTCATTTAAACTTGCCTAGATAGGTAGTTTCTTTATGCTTCACCCCTCTTGCCATGTTTAATAACATTTAATATTGTTGAGTACCTAATCGGGAGAGAACTAAATAAGTGATGTGGTGTTCCGTCAATATGCAACTCGTTGCATATTGAGCTCCACTTAACTTGTAGTGTTGTTTGTGCATATTGCCATGCCATGCCTCATTAAACCGGTCATGCATCATACTTGTTTGTGCATCATGCCATGTTTATGTGATGGTTATTTACTATGTTGTTTGTTTGTTTCCGGGTTGTTTCTCTCGTTAGCTTCGGTTTCGTTCCGGAGTTGTGAGGATTCGTTCGACTACGTCCGTTTGTCTTCTTCATGGATTCGTTCTTCTTCCTTGCGGGATTTCAGGCAAGATGACCATACCCTCGAAATCACTACTATCTTTGCTTGCTAGTTGCTCGCTCTTTTGCTATGCCTATGCTACGATGCCTAACACTTGCTTATCATGCCTCCCTTATTGCCATGTCAAGCCCCTAACCATCCTTTCCTAGCAAACCGTTGTTTGGCTATGTTACCGCTTTGCTCAGCCCCTCTTATAGCGTTGTTAGTTGCAGGTGAAGATGAAGTTTGTTCCTTGTTGGAACATGGAGATGTTGTTCCTTGTTGGAACATGCTTACTTGTTGGGATATCACAATATATCGTATATTATTAATGCATCTATATACTTGGTAAAGGGTGGAAGGCTCGGCCTTATGCCTGGTGTTTTGTTCCACTCTTGCCGCCCTAGTTTCCGTCATATCGGTATTATGTTCCCGGATTTTGCGTCCCTAACGCGGTCGGGTGATTTATGGGACCCCCTTGACAGTTCGCTTTGAATAAGACTTTTCCAGCAAGGCCCAACATTGGTTTTACCATTTGCCTCACCCAGTCCTTTTTCCCTTGGGTTTCCGGAGCCCAAGGGTCATCTTATTTTAGCCCCCCCCGGGCCAGTGCTCCTTCGAGTGCTGGCCTGAACCGAGCTGCCTGCGGGGCCCCCTCGGAGCAACTCGAGGTCTGGTTTTACTCGTAGCTAGTCTCATCCGGTGTTGCCCTGAGAACGAGGTACGTGCGACTCCTATCGGGATTTGTCGGCACATCGGGCGGCTTTGCTGGTCTTGTTTTATTGCTGTGAAATGTCTTGTAGCCGGGATTCCGAGACTGATCGGGTCTTCCCGGGGAGAAGGAATATCCTTCGTTGATCGCGAGAGCTTATCATGGGCTAAGTTGGGACACCCTGCAGGTTTGAACTTTCGAAAGCCGTGCCCGCGGTTATGTGGCAGATGGGAATTTGTTAATGTCCGGTTGTAGAAAACCCGAAGTTGATCTTAATTAAAATACACCAACGGCGTGTGTAACCGTGATGGTCTCTTCTCGGTGGAGTCCGGGAAGTGAACACGGTGTTGGAGTTATGCTTGGCGAGGGTTGTTCTAGGATCACTTCTTGATCATAGTTGTTCGACCGTGCTTTTGCCTTCTCTTCTCGCTCTCATTTGCGTATGTAGCCACCATATATGCTAGTCGCTGCTGCAGCTCCACCTCACTACCCTGTCCTACCTTTAAGCTTAAATAGTCTTGATCTCATGGGTGTGAGATTGCTGAGTCCCGTGACTCACAGATACTTCCAAAACCAGTTTGCAGGTGCCGATGAACCGTGCGGTGATGCACCCGAGCTCAAGGAGAAACTTCGATGAAGACTTTGTGCATTGTGTTGTTTCGTTTCAGCTGATCAAGAGTGGAGCCCAGTTGGGACGATCGGGGATCCGTGTAGCATTTGGGGTAGTCTTCTTTTATTTTGGTTCCGTAGTCGGACCTTGATTGTACTGTATGATGTAATGTTTTACTCATGTATTGTGTGAAGTGGCGATTGTAAGCCAACTATGTATCTCTTTCCCTTATTTATTACATGGGTTGTGTGAAGATTACCTCACTTGCGACATTGCTTTCAATGCGGTTATGCCTCTAAGTCGTGCTTCGACACGTGGGAGATATAGCCGCATCGAGGGCGTTACAGGTGCCCTCCTAGTGCCAGGCTTGGACTACATATCGGAATGTCTTGGTGCAATGTCATCCTCTTCCTCCCCAACATAGTCCTCATCATCCGGATCCGAGGCCGACGGACTTGTGGATGGTTCCCGCTTCTTCTTCTTGGTGGTTGTCTTCTTCTTCTTAGGCCGAGCATGTTCATCAGAGTCGGTTGAGCCTTGCCGGCGAGCGATTGAAACGGATAATGATAGGTCCCGATGAGAAGGAGCCAAAAAGTATGAACAAGGATAAAGCAAATTAAACTGTGGGATGAACATTTTCGATCATGACCATAGGACAAGTCCAAGTGGTAGATCAAAAATTTGACAGTCCCATGATTAAGTTGATTAGCCGAGTACATAGAGAGAGTTTTAGGCTTAGGCAAGAGACACCAAAACTCTAGAGAGAGATATACGCCAAGATATACATCAGACATAATGAAGCCCTAAGATGATTTGGTCACAACAAGAGAAGAATGCGAGAGAGATAGCATCCATACCCCGGGAACAAGGCTCAGGGAGCTCGGGGCCACAGTTCTTGGTACGCGCCATGAGGAACTCCGACGGTGAATCCCACAATACACCAGTCCCTCCCGAGTGATTCACACCACCACCCAACGAAAGGATTGGATGGAAACATAGATTGGGAGCAGAAGACACCGTGGGCAGGAGATCGGGGCCGAAGGACGGAGGAGAGGGCCGGGGCAGCGCTAGAGCACAACCCGGTGGCAGCGGCGGCTTGAAGAGATGGGGAGAGCAACGGGAGAGAATGGGGAAGTGCCCCCAAATCCCGAGCCCCTCCCCTGTTATGTGTGGCTGTGGGCTACAAGCCGGACATCCGGGGTCCTGGCCTGGATATCCAGCGTGCGGTGGCCAGAGAGCAGTGAAAACCAGGGCCAATGGGCCGGACATCCAGGGACAAGCCCGGTTATCTGGCGTGTGGAAATCAGGGAGCAACAGGTTTAGGGCCCGGATGTCCGGCTAGGGCCCGGATGTCCTGCCACTGGAGTGTTCGATGGAAGTTTTGAGCAGCAGAAGAATTTGCCCCTGGGCCCGGATGTCCGGCTGAGGAGCCGGATGTCCGGCCACTGGACATAAAGACCAGGCAAGGGGGAAGATTGGTAAGGGGCCAACAAATATAATTTGATATAGACTCCGCCAAGGAATTTTTAGAGATTTATAGGGGTGAAAACCTGAGTAATCTAATGCCATACTAAGATCTAATAACAACCCAACAATGTTGAGTAAATAAAGGTCCATATAAGCAAATTACGAGCGGTGACCGAGGTTACCATGTTTGAGCATATGGAACATAGTACCGCAACGACGTAGACTTTGGGCACATAGTCACGACTCGATCATGTTAAAGCACCATAGTTCGAGAACCATGATAACTTTGAGAGTGTTTTTCCTATTTATGCATTATGTAGGGTGAGAATGCTCATGACTTGAATGTCTCCCCCTAAATATATGCCTACATCAAGACAAGACATTAAGTTCATGCATGAAAGGGTACTAGATTTCACATAATATTGTCAAGCTCCAAGATACCAAGTTCACGCCTAAGTTGACAAAACCTTGCCTCATCCAATGGCTTGGTTAAAATATATGCAAGTTGCATATATGTGCCAACCTGAGCAATGCCAATATTACCCTTCTCCATATGATCTATCAAGAAGTGATACCTATTATCAATGTGCTTGGTGCGGGTATGATCTTTCGGGTTCTCAGCAATATTGATGGACTTCGATTATCACATAGAAGAGGCACATGTCTATAGGTTATACCGTAATCCTTCAAAGTTTGCCTCATCCATAGTAATTGAGTTGCACAACTGGCGTTTGCAATGTATTCAGCTTCTGCGGTAGAGAGGGCAACACAATTTTGTTTCTTCGAGGACCAACTTACCAAGGAGCGTCCAAGAAACTGACATGCACCGGAGGTGGACTTACGATCCACTTTTTCTCCAGCCCAATACGCATCCGTGCACCCAATGAGATTAAACTTGCATCCTTGGGGTACCATAGACGCAACTTTGGCGTGTGAACAAGGTATTTAAGAATATGCTTAACCTCCTTATGATGACTTTCCCTAGGGGAAGCTTGAAATCTAGCACACATGCGTACACTAAACATGATGTCTAGTCTAGATGCACAAAGATAAAGCAACGAACCAATCATAGAGCGGTAAATAGATGGGTTGAAAGGAATACCATTTGTGTCTTCAGTGAGTACAATTTTGGTTGGCATGGGTGTCTTACATGGACTAGCATCAGACATGCCAAATTTATCTAGGATATCCTTGAGGTATTTTTCTTGAGACAAGAAAATTCCTTCTTGAAATTGTTGAATTTGAAATCCGAGGAAGAACTACAAATCCGCATTGAGTGACATTTCCAAATTCTTGGTCATGGAAGCCGCAAACTTCTTGCACAAATGAATGTTAGGAGAACAAAAAATGATATCGTCTACATAGATTTGGCATAAGATAAACCACCCTTGTCCCTCTTAGTAAAAAGAGTGGGATCGATCACCCCTCTCACAAAACCATCATCGAGTAAAAACTTCTTAAGATGACCATACCAAGCACGAGGTGCTTGTTTGAGGCCATACAAAGCCTTATGAAGTTTATACACATAGTCTTTGTGATTGGGATCAACGAACCCAGGTGGTTGTGATACATATACTTCTTATAGAGGACCGTTAAGGAGAGCACTCTTCACATCCATTTGATGTAATGTAATACCATTAAAGCAACATAAGCAAGTAGGATGCGAATGGATTCAAGATGGGCAACGGGGGTAAAGGTCTCACCAAAGTCCAAACCTTCAACTTGTGAGTACCCTTGTGCCACTCTTGTTATGGATGATTACACCATTCTCATCTTGCCTGTTCTTGAAAATCCATTTGTTCCAATGACGATGTTGTGCTCGGTAGTTGGCCTCTTGACTAATGACCACACTTGGTTGCGTTCAAAACTATTCTACTCTTGTTGCATAGCAACGAGCCAATCGTTGTCCATCAATGCATCTTGTACCTTGAGAGGCTCAACACTAGACACAAATGAGAAGTGAGCATAAAAGTTTGTCAAATGTTTACGAGTGACTCTACCTTCCGATATGCCGGTGAGATTTTTGTAAATATCAATACGAACGGCCACTCAAGGCATGATGGAGGTAAAAGTTTCACGAGGTTCAACTTCATGTCCATCATCCACGCCGTCAACATATGGATCATTAATGTGTGATGGAAGATCTTGTTCTTCATCTTCCATTTGTTGAGGTTCATCATCAATGATTGCACTTTCTTGTTCTTTCCCTTGAGGATGATCTTGTTCTTGATGATTATCATGAAGAGGAACTTGATCATCATCTTGTACTTGGTCTACGGGCATTGGTTGAGCAATAGAAGCTTGTGGTGGTAAGGGTGTTGAAGTAGTTTGATGTTGCGTGAAGCTTCCATCTTCTTCTTCATCATCATGAGTTTCTTGTTCCATTGGAAGAAGTGCACCAACACCCATGGTCAAGATATCTTGAGAAGAATCTTCTTCACCTACATCACTTAGATCAACTTGCTCCCCATGGGAGCCATTAAATTCATCAAACACCACGTCACAAGTTTCTACAACACATCCATTGGATTTGTTGTTGACTCTATAGGCGTGAGAGTTTGATCCATAGCAAACAAATATGCCCTCAATGGTTTTGGATTGAAAATTTCCTAACTGTTTTCTTTTGTTGAGGATGAAACGTTTGCACCCAAATACACGAAAGTACTTGACATTCGGCTTATTCACAGTTAGGAGCTCCTATGGAGTCTTTTCCAATATAGTGCGGAGGAAGAGCCGGTTTGATGCATGGCATGCGGTGTTGACAGTCTCGGCCCAAAAACTATGTGGCGACTTGTATTCATCCAACGTGGACCTTGCCATCTCCACAAGCGTGCGGTTCTTCCTTTCTGCTACACCATTTTGTTGGGGAGTGTATGGAGCTGAATATTTATGCTCAATCCCTTCATCACTAAGAAACTCTTCCAAGGTGTAGTTCTTGAACTCAGAGCCATTATCACTTCTTATTGCCAAGATTTCTTTGTCAAACTTGCGTTGTGCTTGCTTGGCAAAATCAATGAAGGTGATCTTCGTCTAAATCCTTGGATTTGAGGAAGAAGACCCATGTATATCTTGAGTAATCATCAACAATGACAAGCCCATACTTTTTCCGACCAAGACTATCCCATGAAGGAGGCCCAAAAAGATCCACATGAAGGAGCTCCAAAGGCCTTCAAGTAGACACAATATTCTTGGGTGGGTTCTTTGATTGATGTTGCTTCCCGGCTATGCATGCACTACACACATGATCTTTCTGAAAGAGACATTGGTTAGTCAAAGGATGTGACTACCCTTTAAGAGATCTGGAATATTTCTCATGTCGACACGGGCTAGCCGGCGATGCCATAGCCACCCCTTGTCGGCCTTGGCCATTAGACAAGTTGCATGGAATGTGCTCTCTTTCGAGAAATCAACCGTGTAAAGGTTGCCATCCAACTCTCCAACAAAGGCCACTTCGAGAGTATCTCTCTTAAATACTTTCACATCCATTAGTCCAAAGAGTGTATCATAATCAACAGAAGCCAATTGGCGAACAGAAAGCAAATGGTATTTAAGGGATTGGACAAGCATGACATTTGCAAGAGACATGTCATTTGTCCTAGCCACCTTGCCCAACCCGAGTACCTATCCTTTTGATCCTCCACCAAACATAATGCTCATAAATGGTTGAATAGCTTCCATGAAATCATAGAGCAGTTTGCTATCTCCGGTCATATGATTGGTACATCCACTATCAATCACCCATTTTACTCCACCGGAGAAGGCAACCTACACACAATTATGACTTGGTTAGAGGCACCCATTTTGCAATGGGACCTCTCAAGTTAGTCATAAGGGTCTTAGGGACCCAAATAGTATAAAACTGGAATGCATTTCGAGGACCAACAAACTTTGCATAAACTTCTCCATCCTTAGTCTTACGAACTACATAGGATGGAGGCATGAACTCTTTTGGCTTGTTGAGAGCGGGCATGCCCCATGTGGCCTTCCCACTAACAACCTTACCTTCTCCTTGTGCCCTTCTCATACAAAAGTTTCTTTTAGAGGGGTGGTGCACTTTTGAGAGGACATCTTCTTCTTGTTGTGCTTGGGTCAAACCCGAGTCCCTCTTTGGCAAACACCTCATTGTGTTGGCTCAATACCTCATTAAGGTTCTTTTGCCCTTGAGCACATGTCATGAGACCTTTCTCAATTTGAGCCTTGAGAAAGCGATTATCCTCAAGAATAGATGCTAGATCACTACTAGAGTTAGTAGTACAAGCATCAACACTGATAATAGGAGAAGAGTAAGCCTTGGCTAGAGTTTCAAGATAAGTAAGCTTGAGCGTCTCAAAACTCTTTGTAAGAAGGGTGAGCTCTTCTTCCTTAGTCTTGAGGGACACGGATAGGAGCTCACAATCCTTAGAGAGAGAAGCATTAGACTTCACAAGCTTAATTTTATCATTCATCAACTCTTCGCAAGAGTCAGTTGCCTTTTTCAAGGAGGCAAGATGTTTAGTGTGAACATCAATGTTTGCACCAATTTTCAAGCATAGTTCATCATTTCGTGCTTCCTCATATTGGACTTTCCGCTCAAGGATTTCATATTTTTCCTTTTCCTCGGTGACGAGGGTTTCGAGTTCCTTAATGGTGATGGTGTGCTTACTCACCATCTCCATAAGCATACGAAACATAGTGAGCTTATTTCCTTTGAGGGAGCACATGAACTTATTTAGTTTAGCAAGCATAGGATCATCTATATCATCATCCTCATAACTATCGTCCACATCAAGATACTCATCACTAGGAGTAGGAGGAGTGAAAAGAGGATGGTTTGATCATGGGGTTACCTTGACCTTGTCAGGAGAGCTTTGGTCCTCTCCATCTTCAACCACGGCCTTTGCCATTAGGAACTTGTGAGTGTTGCCCTTGTAGTCCTTCATATAGTCGTATGTGACAACATCACCACTCTTTTTGACTATCCTCAACGTGTTTTGAGAATCTTGAGCATCTCCGGCAACACCACTAACATCATCCGAATCGGATTCTTCATGTGCAACCATTGCTTTCCCATCCCTCTTTTTGAGCTAGGAGTTCAAAGGATTTGGCAACTTCTTCTTGGGAAAGGTCTTGGGAAACCTTGGTTTACCTTCTCTCTTCTCATATGGGCACTCGTTGGAGAAGTTGTTGGTTTCTTCACAGTTGTAGCATTTTCTCACTTTCTTCTTCTAGAATCATCCCTTGAATTTTCCCGCGCTAAACTTCTTGACAAAGAGAGCAATGTCTTCATATGACGGGCTCTCATCTGAGTCAACCTCATCACCATCCTCATCATCATTATCATCTTCTTCTTCACTTTGCTCTTCTTCACACACATGCTTGGCCTTGAATGCAAGATTGATCTTTGATGTTGAGGTACCATGCATGGCAAGATGTTTTGTAGCATTTGCCTTTGACTCTTCAAATAGTTGGAAGGTGGATATGATATCATCCGGAGTCATTTCCTTGAATCCATTGTGTTGTCTTATGTCCCACACCATTTGATGATGATACAGAGCAAGAGCGTGAATCAACTTATCCACGAGAAATCGCTTAGTCAAGTTGAATCCATCTTGGGTCTTGTCACATTCACATGACTCGATGTCGGCGGTGAAAGTCATTATACTCTCAAGAAGTTGCTTGGGAGATTCACCTTTCTCCATACAAAAGTTTTGCAATTGACCCTTGGCAATTTCATATTGAGCAAGCCGGAGAGTGGAGGTGTCGGTCTTGGTTCGCACAATGCTATCCCATAATTCGTAGGCACTTGTGATATGTATGTATGGTCTCCTTTGCTTGTCAGTCATACCTCTTCTTATGCCCATGGTTGTTGTGTCGTTGATATTCTTGTCATATACCTCTCTTGGTGTAAGATTCTTCGGGTCAATAGCTTGGTAGCCATACTCCAAGATCTCCAACATCTCATCATTTCCATATCGAAGATGGTCCTGCATAGCAACTCTCCACAAAGCAAAATCGGTAGTTTCATCAAGTAAAGGAGGTTTGCCTTGAGGGTTATACTTGGGTTTCTCTATTTGAGGTCTTGCATAAAGACAAGGAACACTGGAGTATTCATTGCTAGGAGGATGTTGGCGAAGTGAATGAGTAGGCACAGCTGGCCTCGAGGCCGCACCACCAGAAAGTGGTGCAAGATCGTGGTTAGTGTGGCTAACCTCAATTGGACCAAGGCCTCAAGAGAGGCATCATGCTCCTCCTTTTTCTTAGAAAGAGCTCGTTCCAGATCCTTTGAAGTGAAGGACTTGGCTTCCGTGGAAGCCGCGCCCGTATTCTTCGGATCTGTAACAAGGGGGGTCCCATCGGGGTTCATCTTGCTTTAGGGCGGTTAAGCCACAAGAATAGAGCACGAGGCTCTGATACCAATTGAAAGGATCACGATGGGCCTAGACGGGGTTGAATAGGTACAATTACAAATTTTAATTATTACTTAGCAATTTTAGGCAATAATGCGGAATATGTAAGTGAGCCTAACAATTGCAAGTGTGATGCTAAGAGATAAGCAAGATAAACAAGTAACACAAGTATGTAAGTAAGAAACCACAATATGATATAAGTAAGTGCTAAGAGACAAGTAACCACAAGTATGTAAGTAAGAAAGCACAATATGATATAAGTAAGTGCTAAGAGACAAGTAACCACAAGTACATAGTTAGGGTTAGGGATAATTGCAACTCCGGGAGACGAGGATGTATGCCGATGTTCACTTCCTCGATGGGAAGCCACGTCACCGTTAGAGAGGTGGATGTTACCACGAAGGCACACCAACGCCACGAAGGCTCACCCTATGCTCCCTTTGAGACAACACCATAGAGGCTTTTCTCAACCACTAGTGGTAGACCTTGGGGTGGTCTCCAAACCCTCACAAACTTTTCTGGGGGTAATCACAATGGTCGATTCCTCTCCGAAAGACTCCTACCGCCTAGGAGTCTCCAACCTCCAAGAGTAACAAGAATGATGGGGAAAAGATCAAGACTTGCTCAAATCACGAATTCCTTTGGTGCAAAGAAGGGGACGGAGTGGATCTATCACTTGATCGGACGACTTCTCTCAAATGCTCTCAAATCCCTTGGGGATCTAAGATTTGGTGTGGAGAAGTGAGAGGGAGAGAGTGAAATGTGTTCTAGGGTTTGTACAAAGTGAATGGTCAACCCTCTCCCGTGGGGTAGAAGGGCCATATATAGTGTGAGCACAAATATGGCTATTGTAGTGTAAGTGAACGGGCAGGCCAGACACCCGGGCAAGGGGTCGGACATCCGGCCTGGCAAGCCACTCGAGTAACAAGACATAAGTAGAGCATAAAGCAGAGGGGCCAGACATCCGGCATGTCAGGAAGCCCCGGACATCCGGCACATGGCCGGACATCTGGCAAGTTTACCATATCAAAACGGCCTCTGGATAGCACAGGCCGGACACCCGGTAGGGAAGCCCAGAAATTCGGAGAGCATTGGGAGCCCGGACATCCGGCAATCAGCACATCACAAGTTGCTGTCTGGATAGCTATGTCCGGATATCCGGAGAGCAGGCCGGATATCTGGCGTGAGGCCCGAACATCCGGCTTGAAGCCCGGACATCTGTCAGCCCAGAGAAAAAAACATGAAGATGGAGCATGTGCATATATGGCAAGGAGGTTTGTGGCAAGAGCAAGCCTTTAACTAACCCTATCAATCCCCTCTTAATAGTGCGGGATCCTATACTCAAGAAAACAAATATGTAATCAATTGATACTTCATCCTTGAGTAAAATCACTTTGTATGCTCTTGATCCATACATTTTGATGAACCGGGGATGAACACCTGAGATTTACTTGACAAACATTGTTAGTCCCCTACATGTATATTGTCATCAACATCAAAACATCATGTAAGGGCATGATTGCTCTTTCAGTTAGTTTCATTAAAATCATGCAAATTAGAATACAAAACAAGAGCAAAAGCGGTAGGAAATGTAGATACGACGGAGACGTATCAACTCCCCCAAGCTTAAACTTTTGCTTGTCCTCTAGCATTTTAGTTGATAAACTGAAAGTGAAAAAGAAAAACTTTCACGAACTCTTTTGTTCTTGTTTACATAAATAAGCTTAAGTAGCACCCAGGTTTTCAGCAAAGATTATGACTAACCATGTCAACAATAACTCTTAGAAATTATATTAACTCATATCAATGGCATAACAACTAGCGAGCAATAATAAAATATCTCTCTTTGTCAAAACAACCATGATATAATATGACAACAGTGGTATCTCGCTAGCCATTTCTGAGACCGCAAAACATAAATGCAGAGCACCTCCAAAGTTCAAGCAGCGACTAAACATTGTAATTCATGGTAGAAAAGATCTAGTCATGATGCACCCAACATTAACTATACACAATGCATGAGGATGAAAATAGTTCTCTCAGATCTGGCGCTTATTTGAGAAGGTGATGACTCAACATAAAATTAAATAGATAGTCCCATCGCAGAGGGAAGCATGGATTTGTAGCGGTGCCAGAGCTCAGATTTTTAAAATAGAGATAAATGTAATTTTGAGAAATGCACCCTTCCTGTTTACGTCACAACCGAAAGTTATCAGTATCTTCCATGCTAAACACATTAGTGGCGGTTCCCAAGCAATTTTACTCCCCCTCCACCAAAAAACACACTCCACGGCTAGTCGAATCCACGGGTACCGTCCATACCAACATCATTCCTGGGGGAGTTTTGTTTATATTTGTAATTTTTTACTTCGGGACTGGGAATCTCTATTACCGCCCCTCTCGTGCAAGGACGGGTGAATAAACACTCATCATGTGAATAACCCGCTTAGCATGGAAGATACTGATGATTTCTCACTGACTATAGCGCCAGAAAGCTCCTGTCTGCTAGGACTACGTCGGTATTTCCCCAAAGAGGAAGGGATGATGCAGCATATCGACGGTAGGTATTTCCCTTAGTGAAGAACCAAGGTTATCGAACCAGTAGGTGAACCAAGCAACACAACGTAAACATCTCCTGCACACAAATAAAAAAATACTCGCAACCCGACGTGTTAAAGGGGTTGTCAATCCCTTTCGGGTAACGATGCCAGAAATTGCGTGATGACGAGAGAAATATTTAATAGATTGAAATAATAGATAACAAATAAAATAAAGTGCAGTAAAGTATTTTTGTATTTTTGGTTTAATAGATCTGAATAAAAATGCAAAGTAAAAGTAGATCGCAAGGAAAATATATGAGGAAGAAGACCCGGGGGCCGTAGGTTTCACTAGTGGCTTCTCTCGAGAAAGATAGCAAACGGTGGGTAAACAAATTGCTGTTGGGCAATTGATAGAACCTCAAATAATTATGACGATATCCAGGCAATGATCATTACATAGGCATCACGTCCAAGATTAGTAGACCGACTCCTGCCTGCATCTACTACTATTACTCCACACATCGACTGCTATCGAGCATGCATCTAGTGTATTAAGTTCATGGAGAAACGGAGTAATGCAATAAGAACGATGACATGATTTAGACAAGATGCATTTATCTATTGTGTAGATATAGATCCCATCTTTTTATCCTTAGTAGCAATGATACATACGTGTCATTTCCCTTTCTGTCACTGGGGTCGAGCACCGTAAGATCAAACCTACTACCGGGCACCTCTTCCCATTGCAAGATAAATAGATCAAGTTGTCCAAACAAAACACAAATATCAGAGAAGAAATACGAGCCTATAAGAAATCATGCATATAAGAAGATATGACTGATCATAAACTCAAATAACTATCATGGATATAAAAAGATATGACTGATCATAAACTCAAAGTTCATCCGATCCCAACAAACACATCGCAAAAGAGTTACATCATATGGATCTCCAAGAGACCATTGTATTGAGAATTCAGCGAGAGAGAGGAAGCCATCTAGCTACTAACTACGGACCCGAAGGTCTACAAAGAACTACTCACGCATCATCGGAGAGGCACCAATGGAGTTGGTGAACCCCATCCAAGATGGTGTCTAGATTGGATCTGGTGGTTCTAGACTCTGCGGCGGCTGGATGAATATTTCGTCGAATCCCCTAGGGTTTCTGGAATATTGGGGTATTTATAGAGCAAAGAGGCGGTTCGGGGGGCACCCGAGGTGGGCACAACCCACTAGGGCACGCCTGGGCCTCCTGGCGCGCCCTGGTGGATTGTTCCCTCCTCGGGACTCCCCCCAGGTGCAACCAGGGCCCGTTGTGTTTCTTCTGGCCCATGAAAATTCTCCGTGGAGTTTCATGGCTTTTGGACTCCGTTTGATATTGATTTCCTGTGACGTAAAAAACATGGAAAAAACAGCAACTGGCACTTGGCACTATGTCAATAGGTTAGTACCAAAAAATGATATAAATGACTATTAAATGATTGTAAAACATCCAGATTGATAATAAAATATCATGGAACAATAAAAAATTATAGATACGTTGGAGACGTATCAGCATCCCCAAGCTTAACTCCTACTCGTCCTCGAGTAGGTAAGTGATAAAAATAGAATTTCTTATGTGGAGTGCTGTTTATCAAGTCATATCATATTCTGTTCTTTATAGCATGGACATTTGGACTTTTATGTGATTCAAAGCAATATTCTAGTTTTGACATAATAATTTAGATACTCAAGCATATCAACAAGCAACCATGTCTTTCAAAATATCATGCTAAAATGAGTTATCCCTAGCCCATCATGCTCAAACATTGATCCATTCATGAAACACACTCGAATATTAGCTACACACAATACTTAAGCATGATCATATTGCCTCTTAGTTGGTGATTTTGTAAGAGAAGATGGAGACTAAAAAATAAAAATTGCATAAAGTAAAAGAAAGGCCCTTCGCAGAGGGAAGTAGGGACTTCTAGAGGTGCCAGAGCTCAATGCCAAAAATTAGAGATAAAACATTTTCGGAGGTGTATCCATCCCACCAACGAAAACGACTTAGAGTTCCGAACACTTTCCATGCTAGATATGCCATAGGCGGTTCCCAAACAGAAAATAAAGTTTATTCCTTTTTCCACCATTCTTTCACTTTCCATGGCTAGTCGTATCCACGGGTGCCTTCCATACCAACACTTTCCAAGGAATTTATTATTTGACAACATAAAGTAAATTCATTTTTGCATTTCGGGACTGGGCATCCCTAAAACCTTTGCCTTACTATCGTGAAATGAAAAGTGAATAAACACTCATCATGAGAATAACACATCCAGCATGGAAAATATTAGCCACCCATTACCGTTCCGCGTGCAAAACAAACACAAAAAAGAGAAGTTTATTTTCAAAATTGGAGATGGCACATACAAATTTGCTTAGAACGGCAAAAGAATACCGCATATAGGTAGATATAGTGGACTCATGTGGCAGAACTGGTTTAAAAGATATTTGATGCACAAGTAGAGATCATACTTGGTGCAAAATGAAGGCTACCAAAGATTGAGAAGCGACCAACCAAGAAACGAATAATCTCATAAGCAAGCATTAAACATAATTAACACCGAATAATGCACCACAAGTAGGATATAATTTTCATTGCGTGACTATTGACTTTCGTACTTGCATAGGGAATCACAAACCTTAACACCAATATTCTTACTAAAGCATAATTACTCATCAACATAACTCACATATCACATCATCATATCTCAAAACTATTACTAAGAATCAAGTTTATTTTGTCCAATGATTTTCATGAAATTTTTTACTTATCCTTCTTGGATATCTATCACTTTGGGACTAATTTCATGTGTTGCTTTTCATAAGCTCAAACAAATATAAGTGAAGATCATGAGCATAACAATTTTCTTTCTCTCAAAATAATTTAAGTGAAGAAAGAGAGAATTTCTTTAAAATTTTAAACTCTCAAATGAATCTAAGTGAAGCAAGAGAGCATCTTTTCAAAAATACTAAGCACACCGTGCTCAAAAAGATATAAGTGAAGCACTAGAGCAAGTCCTACCTCATAAAAGATTTAAGTGAAGCATAGAGAGCAATTCTAACAAGTCATAACATAATTTTGGATCTCTCAAATAGGTGTGTCCAGCAAGGATTGATGACTTAAAACACAAAATAAAACAAGCAAAGACTCATATCATACAAGACGCTCCAAGCAAAACACATATCATGTGACGAATAAAAATATAGCTTCGAGTAAAATCCCGATAGTTGTTGGAAGAAAGAGGGGATGCCACTCGGGGGCATCCCCAAGCTTAGTTGGTTGCTCATTCTTGGATAATAGCTTGGGATGCCGGGGCATCCCCAGCTTAGGCTCTTCTATCCTTCTTTAATCCATCATAAGATAACCCAAAACTTGAAAACTTGAGTCACACAAAAGTCAACAAAACCTTCGTGAGATCCGTTAGTATAAGAAAGCAAACCACTACTATAGGTACTGTATCAAACCAACTCATATTTTGTTTTTGTATTATATCTACTGTATTCCAACTTTTCTATGGCAAAAACTCATCAAAGAAAACCATTGAGCCATCAAAATAAGCACGCAGCACAAAGAAAACAGGATCTGTCAAAATAGAACAGTCTGTAGCAATCTGACTTTCGCGAATACTTCTGTAAATCCAAAATTTTTACAAAAATATGACTACCTGGGTAATTTGTATATTAATCTTCGGAAAAAAGAATTGGCATTTTATCACGTTCAGGTGATTTTTAACAATTTTTTTCGTGAGCACAAAGTTTCTGTCTTTTTGAGCAAGATTAAACAACTATCACCCAAGAAGATCCTATAGGCTTTACTTGGCACAAACACTAACTAAAACAAAAAAAAACACAATCATACCAGTAGCATAATTTTTTAACACACAAGAACAGAAAGCAAAAAGCAAAAATAAATTTTATTCATTGGGTTGCCTCCGAACAAGCGCTATAGTTTTATGCCCTTAGCTAGGCATAAAGCAAGGATCTAAGTTTTGTCATATTTGGTTCGAGATCCATAAGATGCCCTCATGATTGATTCATAAGGTGACCTGATTTTTGTTCCAGGAAAGTGTTCCAGACCTTTCCTCGAAGGAAATTGGAACTTAATATTGCCTTCTTTCATATCAATCACGGCACCGATAGTGCGTAAAAACGGTCTACCAAGAATAATTGGACAAGACGGATTGCAATCAATATCAAGAACAATAAAATCTATGGGCACGTAATTCCTATTTGCAAGAATAAGAACATCATTAATTTTTCCCATAGGCTTTTTAATAGTAAAATCCGCCAAGTGCAAGTTCAAAGAACATCCTTCAAGATCGATAAGACCAAGCACATCACATAAAGATTTCGGAATTGTAGAAACACTAGAACCCAAGTCACACAAAGCAAAACACTCATATTTTTTAATCTTGACTTTGATAGTAGGTTCCCAATCATCATGCAATTTTCTAAGAATTGATACTTCTAATTTCAACTTTTCTTCCAAAGCTTTCATCATAGCATCAACAATATGTTTAGTAAAAGCTTTGTTTTGTTCATAAGCATGGGGTGAATTTAGCATGGATTGCAACAAAGAATACAATCAATCAAAGAGCAAATATCAGAATTAAAGTCTTTGTAATCCAAAAGAGTGGGCACATCACTAGTTAAAGTTTTGACCTCTCAAATCCACTTTCATCAATTTTCTCAATGAGATTTTCACCCTCCGAAATATTGGGACGCCTTCTACCTAAAGTTGACTCTTTTGCAGTCCCTTTTTCATCAATCTTAACTTTACTAAACAAAGAATCAATAGAAGAAACACCAATCATTTTAAGATCTTCATCACTTTTATCTTCTAATGACATTGGTTTAGCGGCCATTTTATTTACTAAGGTAGCTTGTGCATCGGATATTTTTCCTAGCAAACATTCAGCAAAAGCATACTTAGATTGGAGATTGCAAACTTCTCCTTAAGTTCTTCAGTGAAATATTTATTATGCTCAAATTGTGTAGTCATATATTCCTTAATACTTTTCTCAATTTCAAGCAAAATATTTGGGTAAGGAACATCATAATATTTTCTTTGAGGCATCATGGCTACGCAAACAAGAAAACACACGGAAATAGATCTGGCAAGAAAACGGCAAACGGAAAAAGGGAGGCGAATAAAACGACAAATTTTTGTGAAGTGGGGGAGAGGAAAACGAGAGGCAAATGGAAAATAATGTAAATTGCAAGGAGATGAGATTTATGATTAGGAACCTGGTATATGTTGAAGATCCTCCCCAGCAACGGCGCCAGAAATTCCCCTGACTATAGCGCCAGAAAGCTCATGTCTACTAGGACTACGTCGGTATTTCCCCAAAGAGGAAGGGATGATGCAGCATAGCGATAGTAGGTATTTCCCTCAGTGAAGAAACCAAGGTTATTGAACCAGTAGGAGAACCAGGCAAAACAAGTAAATAGCTCCTGCACACATATAACAAATACTCGCAACCCGACGTGTTAAATGGGTTGTCAATCCCTTTCGTGTAACGATGCCAGAAATTGCGTGATGACGAGAGAAAGATTTAATAGATTGAAATAATAGATCGCAAATACAATAAAGTGCAACAAAGTATTTTTGGTTTAATAGATCTGAATAAAAATGCAAAGGAAAAGTAGAGCGCAAGGAAAATATATGAGGAAGAACCCGGGGACGGTAGGTTTCCCTAGTTGCTTCTCTAAAGAAACATAGAAAACAGTGGGTAAACAAATAATTGTTGGGCAATTGATAGAACCTCAAATAATTATGACGATATCTAGGCAACAATCATTACATAGGCATCACGTCCAAGATTAATAGACTGACTCCTGCCTGCATCTACTACTATTACTCCACACATCGACCACTATCCAGCATGCATCTAGTGTATTAAGTTCATGGAGAAACGGAGTCATGCAATAGGAACGATGACATGATGTAGAAAAGATATGTTTATCTATTGCGTAGATATAGATCCCATCTTTTTATCCTTAGTAGCAATGGTACATACATGTCGTGTCCCTTTCTGTCACTGGGATCAAGCACTGTAAGATTGAACCCACTACCTGGCACCTCTTCCCATTGCAAGATAAATAGATCAAGTTGGCTAAACAAAACCCAAATATCGGAGAAGAAATACGAGGCTATAAGAGATCATGCATATAAGAGATCAAAGAAAGTCAAATAACTTTCATGGATATAAAAAGATATGACTGATCATAAACTCAAAGTTCATCAGATCCCAACAAACACACCGCAAAAGAGTTACATCATATGGATCTCCAAGAGACCATTGTATCGAGAATTCAGCAAGAGAGAGGAAGCCATTTAGCTACTAACTACGGACCCCGAAGGTCTACAAAGAACTACTCACGCATCATCGGAGAGGCACCAATGGAGGTGGTGAACCCCATCCGAGATGGTGTCTAGATTGGATCTGGTGGTTCTGGACTCTGCGGCAGCTAGATGAATATTTTGTCGACTCCCCTAGGGTTTCTGGAATATTGGGGTATTTATAGAGCAAAGAGGCGGTCCGGGGGGCACCCGAGGTGGGCACAACCCACCAGGGCGCGCCTGGGCCTCTTAGCGTGCCTTGGTGGGTTGTCCCCTCCTCGGGACTCCCCCAGGTGCAACCAGGGCCCGTTGTGTTCCTTCTGGCCCATAAAAATTCTCTATGGAGTTTCGTGGCATTTGGACTCCGTTTGATATTAATTTCCTGTGATGTAAAAAACATGGAAAAAACATCAACTGACACTTGGCATTATGTCAATAGGTTCGTACCAAAAAATAATATAAAATGACTATAAAATGATTATAAAACATCCAAGATTTATAATAAAATAGCATGGAACAATAAAAAATTATAGATACTTTGGAGACGTATCAACTGACTACCCCTGTCGCTCTAGGAACAATCCACATACACAAAAACAAATATTTATTTGAAGTATTTAGAGGTGGCACATGCAAATTTACTTGGAGCGACATGGTAATACCGCATATAGGTAGATATGGTGGACTCATATCGAATAACTTGGGTTTTAGGCATTTGATGCACAAGGAGTGTATTCCCACTTAGTACAGGCGAAGGGTAGCAAATAGGTTGAGAAGCGGCCAGCTAGAGAGCGAAAACGGTCAAGAGCATGCATTATGCATAATAAAACATTGGATACTAGCATGAGTAGGATATGGACACCAATAACATAAATATCATAGAGGCTATGTTGGTTTTGATTCAGCTACATGCATGAACATGTGCCAAGTCAAGCCACTTTAAACATTCAGAGGAGGATATCATATCATCATAGTACATCACAATCATTTTAATGCAGGTTAACACCCAAGATAAATCATTATCCACTCCTAGCTACTTAAGCATGGCATGAGAAACTATAAACTCTAATTGTCATTGCAAACATCTTTGATCATAATATGCTGAATCATGGACACTAGGTTAAACATATTTACAAAAACAGAACAAGTTGAGTTCATACCCGTTTCTCTCTGCCACAACCAGTTCATCACATATCGTCATTATTGCCTTTCACTTGCACAACCGAATGATATGGAAATAATAATAGTGCAAGAGTGCCGCGGACTAAGCTACAATCTGCAAACATTTTGTTCAAAAGGAGAAGATAAGGTAATGTGGGCTCTTCGTTAAATCAATAGCAATGCATATGAGAGCCACTCAACATTTTCATCATGGTCTTCTCCTAGGTATGACTCAATAAAAAGAAAAGAATTTCAGAGAAACACGATGAAATATTTTTGGAGTTTTTAGTTTTTCTTGAAGAAAGCAAACTAAAGAGTAAGAAAAACAAAAACAAAAAAAATAAAAACTATTTACACGGAGAGCTCCCAATAAGCAGAAGAAGAACTGGGAAATCTTTTTGGGTTTTCTTTTGAATTCTACAACCAACTCAACTAGAAAGAAAACCCGAAAAGAAGCAAGAAACATTTTTTGGGGATTTTCTCAAAGTTTTTCAAACACACAAGAATAAAGTGAGGAAATAAATCTAACATGGATAATACAATGCAAATGTGTGAACACCGACAACTGGAATGAGATGTGTGAACATGGATATTCAGTGGAAACATGTACTCCCCCAAGCTTAGGCTTTTGGTCTAGCTTGGTAATCACCATCCGCAGCCTGCATAATAGTCAGAGTGGTAGCTCACGGAGGCTCTTGGTGTAGCCTCCTCAGCCTGCCGAGCAGCTACGACCTCCGTGTTGTGCGCGTGGGCCTCGCTCTCAAAAACATAATACCTTCTTTTGCTGTGAAAATCAAAGAGAGCAGGCGCAGGCAAAAAGGTATGCATAATGGATTCTTTATTGAACCGCAAGTTATAAGTATAATCATTGATTTTTCCCTTAAGGAACTTATGGCGCTTCATGGCTTCAAAGTCTAAGTACTGAGTAGGTAGGATGCGGTCATTTGGCCAAGGTCATACACCCAGCTCCTTTGCTAAAGGTGAAGCATAAACCCCCCATAAAAATATCCACTACCAGCATTGTGTTGCAATATGTGTGCAACAATCGCTCCAAGGTTATAACATTTAATACCGGTGAGAGCAGTGCGTATGAGGCTCAAGTTAGGAGCAGATAGTGTACTACAGTCTTGTTTACCTACGATGCATTTGCCATTAAATAGTGCAAAGTATTGAATTGATGGGAAATGAATGCTTTTTATTCTACCTTGGGTCACTCCTCTATCCTCATCGTAGCAAAGATTAATAAAAAATGACTCATACTCAGATCTTGGTGGCTCGTCCAGCGAACCCCAATATGGAATTTTACATGCAACATAGAACGCTTCTAGAGGCATGGTGATTGGACGATCATAAAGTTTAAACGAAACTCTAGACTCACGAGGATGGAATTAAATTCTTTAGTAAAAGTTTCTGTGAGGCTGAGATGCTGGATGCACTTAACTTCAATGTAGGGACCGAGCTCAGCATTGTGAACATATTGGTCAAATTCTTCTTCAATACCTGCACTCACCATGAAATAGTCACACGGCCATAAGCCTGATTTGATAGCGGCATCCTGTATTGAACTTGCACTTGGTTCAACATAAGACCGACAAGTTGAGCCACTACTAGAAGATGCCTCCGAGGACCTCCTCCTCGAAGAACTCCTTCCAAAGAAGTTCATCTTATTTGCGTAAAAATTTCTGAAATTTTTGGGTCACAATTTTTTTTCAACAAAACTTCACTAGATTGATAGCAATTACTCATAGGGATGCATAGAGGCCATATTAGGCATTCAAATTACATAGAACTCTAAGAATTCAGCATGCAAGCTCATCTACAGCAGCACCAAGAGTAGCTATTTATTGAAAATATAATCCACTAAAACAAAAACTAATTGGAGCAATGGAGGAGTCACATACCAAGTAGCAATCCCTCAAAACAGTTCCAGAAACGAAGCCTCGAGCATAGAGATCGAAATCTACGGGTTTGAGAGCAAGAACACGAGAGAGAGAGAGAGAGAGAGAGAGAGAGAGAGAGCAAAGGTGATTTTTTTCTGGAGGTAGGAGTTGGCATGGACTAAAGAGATAAGTGAGGAGGCCCACGTGGGGACCACAACCCACCAGGGCACGCCCAGGTGGGTTGTGCCCACCTGGTGCACCCCCTCTCATGTTATTTGTACTAAAAATTTAGAAATATTCATAAAAAATAGTATTAAATTTTCAGGGCATTCTGAGAACTTTTATTTTTGGGTCATTTTTTATTGCACGGGAAAAATCAGAAAACTGACAAAACATGGCATTTTATTTTATTTAACTAAGAAAAACAGAAAACAAAAATTGGGAGCAGAAGGTTGTGCTTACTAAATTCATCAACTTCATACCTCTAAAAATGATCCATTAATAAGGTTGATCAAGTCTTATTAACAACCACCTTCGATTAACATGAAACCGAAGAACTTTCATAAAACACTAAGTTACCTCAACGGGGATATGTATTTCTTTTTGGCAGTAGGTAGAGGTAGTTGAAAACTTCCAATAGTGAGTGTCAGAGATTTTTCAATAACATTATGTGGCACCCCAGCTTAGAGCAACCGGTTTACCTTGCATTGCTAGCCTAGAGATCTAGTCTTCTGGCAAGACACAACAACTTGGTACAGAAAACAACCGCTTTATTTATGCTAGCGGAAACATAGGTCCGATATTACATCAGATAGCGAGGCCAAGCGGCACACACAGTGCGGCTGAACAATATGTACATTATTTAATGAACATGAAAGGGGCCTCGATCTCAACAACTATGCAGTAGCGGAACGACGACGAAGCGAAACTCCATAGCGCAGAGACACCAATGTGAACACGGTCTAGACACGGGAAGCACTCCGATCCAGTATGACCTTCCTGAAATCTGGCATGACACAAGAGGTCAGTACATTGAATCTACTTGCAAGCTCACAACAAGTAAAAGCATAATGGCAAACAATAACATGATTATTAAGCAGTTTAAATGCAAGTCTACAACAGACTACTCATAAAGTGAATCATGCTTGTGCACCGAGTCCCTCAGACTCTCTTACCAAACACCTCGTAACCAAAATCATAAATATGGTGATCACTCCCGGTTCACAAATGAAACCAACACTTTGGTTCCCACAACAACGACCATCTACATGGTCTCAACAATCTCATCACATAACCAGTGCCAACCATATAAGTTTGGTGTGCAAGATTAACTTAATTATGTTGATCCATGGTGTGACCTACTTACGAGCTGTGTCCGTAACCGAGGACGTGACTATCGATAGATTTAATAAACACTTTGCAGAGGTTAGTACACTGTACCCACACCACGGAATCCATGGCCTCGAACTCCCCGGGTGGACTAACGGCATTCTGACAGAACCAACCCATTGCCATGACACTCTCTCGGCCACTCCGACCAACTACCCTTTGGGCTAAGCCATGGGTGGCCCGGATGTCAACCCATGACATCCAACGCCACCGTCGTGGACAAACATAAATGATCCCAAACGGGGATCCGGTACCAAAACAAAAACAATGGGCACACAAGGTTATGTCTGCTTACTGGGCCAGGGTAATGCACGCCCATAATCTTCCCTCGTTGGAGGCACTGACCAGAGGCATGACAACGAACCGAATAAGGGACTTCCCATAAAGGCAAATGTGGTTGCACTGGGAAGCTCGATTTGGTGGCACCATTACTCGATCAACAATTATGTTCAAGTTGAATTATAACCAGGTTTAACTTGAAATAAAAGAACTCAAGTCATAGTATGCCATAAACATGCAACTATCTAACATGCACTATATCCACATATCCCTAAAATGAACGGATCAACATCATAGAATCATTCTTCTTGCACTACTAAGCACTTTTAAGACACTAGTTTCAACTCACTGATTTCCAATCCAATCATTTTTAGTATGTCATTAACATAGTGAAAATAATGACTCATATATGAAAATAATACCGATCATAACCAAACCAAAGCCATACTAACAAAAATAATTCTACTGCCTCACACTAGTCCATGCACTCAAACACTACAGCAAACTAAACAATTCAAGCATGACAAATGAACTAACATAAGCAATATTTATTAAATGATCAAATGCATAATAAATCATATTCAAGTTGGAAAATCATAGTTATTGAAATGACACCATGCAAATATTTGTGTGGCTTGCCTTAGCAGAGAGGAGGGTCACACTCCTCCTGGTTCTCCTCTAGGCAAGCTTCTCCTTCTGAATATATTTAAGAACAGCAAAAGCAAATATCAAAAACCCTTCTGAAATTCACCAGAAATTCTAGACAGCAATGAAAAAGCTCAAATTTTGTGTGCTGCTAGAATATTTCAATACAAACACAATGCAATAAGAATCAATTCATTTGGACTAATAAATTAGGAGTTATGGCTGGTCAAAGTTTCTAGTCAAAATTTGAATTAAATTTAAATAAAAAGAAAATCAGAGGGGATGATGTCGAAGGCGTAAACCCGCGGGGCGCCTTCACTTATACCACTTCGGGGGCAGCTGGGTGGCTGACAGCGGGCCCCGCCTATCGGGTTTTGAGGGGAGGGGGAGAGAAATAGAGGGCGCCGGCGCTTCCCCGGGCTCTCTCCGGCGAGGAGGGCTCAGCGGCCATTCTGAGACGAAGGGATGGGTAGAGGAGGCTCTGGCGCACCTGCCTGTACCCGTAGCTTGGCGAGGGGTGGCCGGAGTAGCTCGGAAACGACGTCTCCAGCAACGACTATGGACGAAGTTCACCGGAGATGAGGAAGACGGCGAGGAAGGGCGGTTCCAGGGGCTCCAACGGGGTCAGCGAGCACCAGTGGATTACCAGGCAGTCGCTGCAGAAGAAGATGGAGCTCGAGGGGCACTGGAGAGGTGGGAAGCAATAGAGGGGATCGCCAGCGAGCTTGGGTGGGGAACGGTGGCCAGAGGCCTGCCCGGCCGAGCTGTGGCTTATCTAGTGCGTTGTGGTGGTTGGTTTAGTGGGTTGCGATGCTTAGAGAGGCCAGGTGGGCTGTATTTAATGGCGGAGGGGAGTTGGGTCTCGAGCTCCGCCGGAGTTCTCTGGAGATAGGGCACGGCGACGAAGAGCGTCAGTGAGAGGGGGAGAAGAGGTCGTGGCTCACTCGGCCACTGTGGGAGGGAGGAGACGAGCACATGGCTTGGGTGGTGACGAGCACAGGGGCACGGGCGCACTGTGCGCTTGGCCACGTCATGCCTGTACTCGCTGCGGCGGCGTCGGAGAGCGGCAGGGTGGAGTTAATGGTGTTCAGACGAGGATGGTGGTGTGGCGTGACATGCTGAGGCGAGCGGGGAAGCGAGCATGGACACAACAGAGGCGTTAGCGGCATCCAGAGCACGTCGAACGCATGCCAGCATGCTTGGCCACACGCAGTCACCATGTGAACTCTGGCATCAGGCGACTTGGGCTGTGCGCATTGTGTCTGGCATGTATTCCTTGCAAGGTTAGGTCGATCCAAGCACTTGAGTTGAGCACAGGTCGACTGGGTGGGAGTGTAGCATCCTGGCAAGTTTCTGGATAGAAGGTTGTGAGCTTAAAAGAGAAGAATCTAGGAATAGTTTAGGGCTAAGTTTTGGAGTTTAAGAGTTTCTTAGGAGGTAATGAAGCCCTAAAAATTTCAGCTCTATTGGATCAAGGAAAAATGCACTTCCTTCGCAAACTGCATTTCCTGGCCAAAACAGAAAAGATTTTCCGTAGCAAAAATATTCCACATAACCATGAAATATTTTTGCACAACGAGGTGCCACAAGGTCCAAAGAATATTCAGGAATTTTCTCAGATTTTAGTGGGCAATAAAAATGAGGGTTTCTTTGGAGCATAAGTGACTGAAGTACTATTTCAAAGGGAAAATGAATATTTTTCATTTAAGAAAAATATTCCCTTGGCCATATTTTGACACTCCCTCCGTCCAAAAATACTTGTCGGGGAAATGGATAGAAATGGATGTATGTAGAAATGAGGTCTTTGAGAGGGAGGTGAGTCACTTGGGCGAAAATCAAAGAAAAACCCAACTGGTTTACTCCAACTGAGTTGATTCAAAACTCCAAATTCAAATAAAAAGGCAATGAAATCCAGGAAAAGAAAGAGAGCAAAAACCAGGGTGTCACACATTAATACCATTCACTTATAATTGTTTCTTCAGAATGTGCACCGTATGTTCATTACCATGGATATGAAAAGTGACTTTGCTTTTATTGCAATAAAAAACATCCCATGCAGTATTCAAGAAGGGTCTACCAAGGATAATCGACATCCTATCATCCTCGGGCATCTCAAGTATAACAAAGTCAGTTAAGATAGTAAAATTTGCAACAACAACGGGAACATCCTCACAAATACCGATAGGTATGGTAGTTATTTGTCAGCCATTTGCAAAGATATTTCAGTAGGTGTTTGTTTATTCAAATCAAGTATTTTGTATAAAGAGAAAGGCATAACACTAACGCCAGCTCCCAAATCACACAAAGTAGTTTTAACATAATTTCTTTTGATGGAGCAAGGAATAGTTGGTATTCCTGGATCTCCATGTTTTTTAGGTACTCCATCCTTACAAGAATAATTAGCAAGCATGGTGGAGGTTTCAGCTTCCGGCATCTTTCCTTTATTAGTGATGATGTCTTTCATATATATTGCATAAGGGGACTAGGCATGTATTCCGTAAATAGTCATACATGCTTATGGAAAGAACTTGCATGACATATTTTGCCCTACCCTCCCGTGGAAGCGGGGTCCTATTGGAAACTAAGGGATATTAATGCCTCCTTTTAGTAGAGAACCGGAACAATGCATTAACACACGGTGAATACATGAACTCCTCAAACTACGGTCATCACTGGGAATTGTCCCGGCTTCTATCACTCCAGGTTTGCCGGATCATAACACATAGTAGGTGACTATAACTTGCAAGATCAGATCTAGAACATAGATATAATGTTGATAAGATAAACGGTTCAGATCTGAAATCATGGCACCCGGGCCCAAAGTGACAAGCATTAAGCATGGCGAAGTCATAGCAACATCAATCTCGGAACATAATGGATACTAGGGATCAAGCCCTAACAAAACTAACTCGATTACATGATGAATCTCATCCAACTCCTCACCGACCAACAAGCCTACGAAGGAATTACTCACCGGTGGGGAGCATCATGGAATTGGCGATGGAGAAGGGTTGGTGATGACGAAGATCGAAGATCCCCCTCTCCGGAGCCCCAAAGTTACCCTAGATCTGGCCTCCCGATGAAGAACAGGAGGTGGCGGCGGCTCCGTCTAGTGAAACGCAATAATTCTTTCTCCCTGATTTTTCTCTCCGAAAATATGACTTTATAGTACCTGTCGTGGCAATCTCAAGTCAGATGCCAGGGGGTGGCTTATTGTGGGTGGAGCCATGAGGACGTCCTCGGGTTCCGGAAGTGAGAGTGAGCACGAGCTGGGTGGCACATGAGACGTACCCAGCTTCAGGGCTCTCCAGAGATATAACACCCCTAGTCCTGCTATGATGACTAAGATCGAGAGTGTACAAAGTTGCTCCTTGAGCTGTGTTGCTAGAGGAGGAAGATGGGCAGAGCTACACTACAAAAAAAAAGACACATCCGTGACATTTTGGGCCGAACGAAATTTTTTCTGTCATACATATGACACTTCTATGATGATAATTGTGACAAAACCCGGTATCATCATAGATGTGGTGGGCTCCTACTTCTATGACAAAAATCATGATGAAAATGGGCTTTTCGTCTGGGCGGGCGGAGACGCAGCTGCATGAAATTCTTTGGGCCGTCCATGACGGAAAAACCGTGGTAGAAGCAAGGGGAGGAAAATTTCGGGAGTTGCTGGTTACGGTGGGAGGTCGGGGCGGCGATGCACGCTTTCTCAGACACGACGCTGCTGGCAGCGAGCCGTTGGCTCTAATCGAACCCGGCGAGGCGTTGGGCTCTAATCGAACCCGGCGATTACCGCAGAGCTACGCGTTACTGAACCCGAGCGATCGATTAATGGCTGTTAACCGAACCCGATCGAGCGATTCCTTCGCTACTGCTGCTAACTGAAGCCGATCAATGCTGCCTCTGGGATGAACAGTGAGCGTTACGGGGGAGGGGGGGTTGGATGAACAGTGAGCCGTGGCGTTGCCTCTGGATGAATAGGACCCTGTGGTGTGGTGGAGGGCTGGATGAACAGTAGACGGTGGAGGGGTGCCCTTGGAGGGGGGGTTGAACAGAACCCCGTGGTGTGGAGGGCTGGATGAACAAGAGACATTGGAGGGGTGATTGAACAGTTGCCGGTGGAGTAGCGCACGGTGGAGGCTGGATGAATAGGAGCCCGTGGAGGCTGGAGGAGGTCGACGGTAGCCCGTGGAGGCTGGAGGAGGTCGACGGTGGAGATTAACAGTATCCCGTGGAGTCCCATTTTGCGGTACGCCACACCCTCGATGAACAGGACCCCGTTTCGGATCAGAAGCGCTCCAACACAAGTCCGTTTCGTCCGTTTTGCGGTACGCCACAACCCTCCCGATCAACAGGACCCCCGTTTCGACCGTAGGAGGTCCGTTTCGTCCGTTTTGCGGTACACCACACCCTACTGATCAACATGACCCCCGTTTCGACCGTAGGAGGTCCGTGTCGTCCGTTTTGCGGTACGCCATGCCCCTCCCGATCAACAGGACCCCGTTCCGAACGTGGCCGGTCGAACACAAGGCCGTTTCCTCCGTTCTGCGGTACGCCAGGCCTCGTTTCCATCGCCTGTTCCGTCCAAGCCGGTTGGCTCCCACGCGTTTCGTTGCCTCCCGATGAACACGACGCATTCCGTTGCCTCCCCATGAACACGACGCATTCTGTTGCCTCCCCATGAACACGACGATGACGCTGTTTCTCCGTTCCGACCCAGCCATGTACACGAGCCCTGGCCGTACGTATGCGCGAGTAGGCGTTCGAGACCCCGCCCGTATGTACACATATGTGGCCGTATTTTCTTTCTTGCACCTGGCCACTATACGTACGTGTACATGCTACGTGCGCGCCTCTACTATGACACGTGCATGCCTCTACTACGGCACGTGCGCGCCTCTACATCGACTAGTATGTACGTACACATTCGCGACCAGGATGACAACGCTACGTACGCTTCGACCAGGTGGGTCCGGACTGTCAGGCACTTCCTTGCCTGCGAAGATGTAGCTGGAGGGTCCCAGCAGTAAGGGGGGCGAATCGTTTTGTTTTTTTTGCCCGGACACACTTCCTTGCATGCGAAGGTGTAGCTGGTGGGTCCCAGCAGTCAGGGGGCGAATCGTTTTTTTTGCCCGGACGTACTTCCTTGCGTGCGAAGATGAAGCTGGTGGGTCCCAGCGATGGGAAACGCTTTTTTCTGCGCAGAATACAAAGGCCCGTCCGGTGGGTCCTAGCTGTCGGTGGAGGAATCATTATTTTCCGCGTAATAAGGAGGCACTTCCTTCTGCGGCCATGGACCCAGCTGTCGCCTCTCCACGCATGATCCACGTCCGATGGAAGTCGTTCCTTGACCACGTTGACCAGGCCGCACCGAGAGCACCATGGCGGTGGACGACGGCGAGGCCTAGGAAGGGGACGACGCGGAGCCGGGAAAGACGCGACAGTGAAAGCCCGCGCGAAGAGGAGTACGAGGGTTCACTGGTTTGGCTGCGGTGTGAGGCTGCCGTCGCCGCAGGGCCTGGCCAGCGGTGGGAATAGTAGGGGGCGGTGAGGCCTCCACGGCAGCACAGCCGGCCATGGGAGGCAGGAGCATGCGGCACGACTGGCGCTGCTTTGGGTGGCTGGAGTAAGAAGACCAGAGGTTGAAGAAGCCCTACGACAGTTGGATGGACATCGTACGGTCACTGGAGCTAGAATCATTCATATTGACTAAGTTGACAAAACCCTCCGTCCCCGTCAACTTAATTGGCCCACAAGTCATCCTCCCACTATGGTGGGTCCTAGCTAGCAGGGTGGGTATTCATTTTTTGTGCATAATAAGGAGACACTTCCTCGCGTGCGAAGATATAGCTGGTGGGTCCGACCTGTCAGCGGGGGGAATGTTTTTTTTGTGAAATACAGAGGCCCTTCCGGTGGCTCCCAGATGTCAGCTGGAGGAATCATTATTTTGGCTGGTCAGATCCACGGCCGATGGATGTCGTTCGTTGACCACGTTGACTAGGCCGCGCCGAGAGCACCATGGCGGTGGACGATGGCGAGGCCTAGGAAGGGAACGACACGGAGCCGGGGAAGACCCGGCAATGGTTGCCCACACGGTGGGGAGTACGAGGGTTTACTTGTCCGGCTGCCGTCGCCGGAAAATAACAGGAGGTATGGGCGAGTAGAGGAATGGCCTGGCTAGCAATGAAGTAGAGTGGGCGGTGCTCGTGCGGCAAAGACAGCCGCCACGGGAGGCGGGAGCAGGCAGTCCCACCGGAGCTGGTTTGGGCGGCTGGAGCAAGGAGATTAGATATTGAAGAAGCAGCACGGCCGTTGGATTAACATCCAACTGTCACTGCTGCTAGAATCGTTTGTGGACTAAGTTGACAAAGCCAAAGTACACGTCAACCTAGTAGACCCACAAGACAGCGTCCAAATCTGTCCCAAACAACATACAGCCCGAAATTTCTATCCAGATTTAAATTAATTTTAAATCTAAATATACCTTAATTTAAATTCAATGAAATTTTACCCGCACAAAAACAATGAAATTTAAAATATCAAAATCCGAAAGAAAACAGTATTTTGGAACTAATTGCATCTTTGCTGCATTTTTTCATTTTACAGACCATTTATTATTACTTATAGCCCATTTCTTATTACTTATAGCCCATTTTCTGGGCAAAATGCATCCCTCCTCGTCTTGAAAGATTTCCGGCCCAGCAGGGCGTAGAAAAGCAAGTAGGCCTATGTTGGTTATTCTGCAAAAAACAAAATAGCTGGCTAGCCATTTTTCAGAAAGGAAAAAACAAACTGGGCTGGTCATGTGCTAAACATATGAAATAAAAAGCCTGGGCTAGATGGGCCACGGGTCCCGCACAACCCAGTTGATACCCTTCTCCGTCCCGAAAAACAAAATTACTGTGCGTGCTGCTGGGTCCCTACTGTCATCCTCACCATGTATAGTCATCTCCTTATTCCTCTCGGTTGTTGACCATGTTGATTACACCGGAGGGTGGCGCCACGGCGAGCGAACCAAGGCGGAGGACGATGGTGAGGCCTCGGACGGGAACGAACAGGAGCCGGGGAAGATCACAACCAGCAGTGGGAGGCGGGAGCAGGCGGTCCCGCCGGCGCTGGTTTGGCTTGGGTGGCTCGAGGAAGAAGAGACTGAAGAAACGCGACAGACGTTGAATGTCAATCCAACGGTCAAGGTTGGCACAATTGTTTTTTGACTAAGCGGACACCAAGTAGCATACTTTTTTATATATAGGAAGAAAACTGCAAGGAAAATGTGTTCGTCTGCCGTCCTCCTCACAGGGAACGTTTGCCACATAAGTGACTAGCACCCTTGGTTTCAACCAAGAGGTCTTGGGTTCGAGTCCGAGGAACTCTCAATTTTGTCCTCCTTCCTTCCTCGGAAAAAAAGGGAAAGAAAATCAAAGACTTGGGAAGGCGTACAGAACAAGCTAGTGTACCAAAGATAGAGACGTTGCGAAGTTTTAGAAAAAGAAAGACGTGCTCTCGTAGCTGGTTTGAATCCAAACCTAGACTATGACTATATATGGTGCTATGCTACTCTGCAAGTAATGAAACTGACATATCCAACGTTCGCTTCTCCTCTTCTCTACTTACTCTGCCTAGCATCAGAAGCTCTGGCCGCAGCAACCATGTCCGCTGGCTGCGCGTCCACCTGCTCTTCAGCAGGCAACAATCAGATATGCGCCAAGTCGCCACCCGTTCCATCGCCTGTGGGTCTCATCACACCCCCGCCGGTACGCGCACCGCAGCCGATTGCTCATCACAACCCGCTGCCGTTGGTGTGGTGCCACTGCTGCATATCACGCAGAGTCATCCGTCACATCTCAACCACAATCCGCAACCCTGGTCGAGTCTTCTACAAATGCCCAAATCATGGGGTAATAATATGTTTAAGTGTTGTTCTGCTGCTTTTAGTTGCTGATTTCTTTAATAGTTTGGTTGATGATCTTCCAATTTGATTCGTGCATAAAAGCGAAGATTTGTGTGATTTGTATTTCTGGGAAGTTGCTGATGTGGGGGAATGCAACTATGCTGATTATTTGGTTAGCCGGGGAATCCCGGTACCAGCAGGTTGGGGTGTTGGACAAGTAGCTGAAGGAACGACAGAAGAGGAAGATGCAGAGCAGAAGGTTAAAAATGTAGTTCCTCTAATCATGGCCAAGCAACAGCTACTGAACGGCCTTGACAGCAATGAGGAGATGAAAGAGCTTGTGAAGATAATGGGCAAAATCGATGTGCTCTGTAGGATGATTGTCTCTTTATTTGCAGTGTATGTAGCACTCGTGATGTATTCAATGGCTACGACATGAGCACTTTGCTGAAACTAGTAATGAATGAAACCTGTGTAGCAGGCTGGGCGTAGTGTTGTGAACATCTAATGATTTCTATTAACGGAAATTAGGGGGTATCCCCTTTTGCTCATATAAATAAATAAATTACAGAGGCCCTGTCGGGTCAGCTTTGTTCTCATTCGAAGACGTCGAGCAAATTGCAGTCCAACAACAAACTATGTCATCAAATTAAAGTTTCACAGCCAAATCTGAGTACAAGTAAACAGCAATGTCATCATGTTTTAGTTGTCATACAATCACCAAACACAAATCAGCATACATAACAAGTGATGTTCTCACAACAAAATACTAAACAACATGTTCATCAGGTTTCAGTTGTCATAGCAAACACAATTGCACACAGTAGATAAAAAACGTCTTCTGACAGGCAAATACGACAAAAGCAATGTAATCATCATCCGCAGCAGTAGCGTCAACATCTTCGCCATGTGTATCAGTCCGAATCATAATTCCCCATGGTGTCATCTTCTTCTTCGTCCTCAACGTCCTCGAACGTTGGCTTCTTCTTGATCAACTCTTGTATGTCCACAGCATGACAGGCAATCTTTTCGCCGGCGTCATTGACGTGATGGTTCTCAAAGATATTAGGAACATCTGTGTTATCTTGTACATCAGGAGCAGTGTAAGCATCATCTTGTTGTGCAACTTCATTAAATGAATTCCTTTGCAATACTCTCCAGTCATCGCTGCATGCAAATGTGTCTTCCAAGAAAAATATCTGTGTTGCTTGATTTGCCAAAATAAAAGGCTCGTTGGTCTAGTACGCCGCCTTGACATTGATGGATTTGAAATAATCATCAGCTTTGGGTTTTGCGATCCTAGAAGACAGGTTGTACCAACGACAGCACAACAAAACCACAGACCGATGATCCTCAAAACTGGAGATATACTGCAACTGAACAATGTCTATTATGTTAGCATACATTTCAGTTGTCTCTTTGTCATACGTATCCGTGCTCATGATGGCACTGTTTTGACTCTTCCTGTCTTCGTCTCGTGCAAGGGTGTTGTAGCACACATCTCCAACAACGCAAGATTCATAATGTCTTACCCGAGTATCAGGACCCATTGCTAGTGAGTAAAGGGCATCATCAACTGCCTGGCCATCCTCCCGCATCTTCTTAACCTATGGTTAGAAAATAGACAAGCTGATCATCTTATGTACTCAATATATTAAAAAAAGCGGCGATTGCACTTCAAAAGCTTACATGGTTCTTGAACCATTTCGCAAATCCTGCCATTACCAGTTTGTCAATGTTTCTTGGATTTTGCGGCAAGAATCCTCTTTGTAGATGCTGCACAACATAGTGATCTCTTCAAACATCTAAATATATAAGAATGTGCTGCAAGTTTAGTAGATTACGATGTATAAGTCGGAGTATCGCATATACTTGATATAAGGTAGTATCTCAGATGCTTATTCAACACATACCAAACCATTTTGTCCAAATCTTTAGGTTTGTCCTCTTGTCGACTCTTCCCTGTAACTCGAACAGAATAATCGGAAACATTGAACCCGGAATTGTCTTCACCGACCTCTTTGCTGAGCTGATCAGCTGTTTCAATGTATTTTGAGCAGAATGTCAACGCTTCTGTAGCAATGTAGGCCTAGGCAAGGGAACCCTCGGGTCTAGCTCTGTTCCTAACATAGCCCTTGAAAGTGCCTAGCTACCTTTCAATAGGGTACATCCAGCCATACTGTACTGGACCTCTAAGTAGTGCCTCATCAGGTAGATGAACAGCCAAATGCACCATCACATCAAAGAAGGCTGGAGGATATATCTTCTCAAGGTCACATAGGATAGTTGGTATCTTGTCTCTAAGACGGCTCCAAAGCATCTATCCTTATATTTCTACCGCAGAGTTCCTCAAGAATTGTCCCAACTCGCGAACTGCTCAGTATAAGTCGTATGGCCCAATCATCTAAGGATAACAGGTAAAACCCTTTGAACTAGTACGTGGCAGTCATGAGTTTTCAACCCTTGTACCTTGTTTCCATCTGCACTGACTCTCCTTTCAGGGTTGGAAGCAAATCCATGTGGGAATCTCACATGTGACAGGACCTCACAGAATTCTTTTGTTTTTACCTTGTCCAAGACGTACACAGCTGGTGCCATATCCCGTGGTTTACATTCATCTTGCACCTGCAAATCCTTTCTGATACCCAGGTGTGTCAAATCAATCCTAGATTTTAAGGTATCTTCCGTCTTGCCTTCAATGTTAAGAAGTGTGCCGATAATGCTGTCACATATATTTTTCTCGATGTGCATTACATCAAGATTATGCCGCAGATCCAAATCTTTCCAATACTCTAAGTCCCACAAAGTGGACCTACGGGGAAACAATGATCTCTCTTCTACCGTGCCATGCTTCCTTTTCCCGCTACCATTACCAGGATGGTTTCCTGGTGTAATATGCCTGACCTTTTCTAATTCCACTTGCGACTCATCGGCGGTGAGACTCTTTGGCGCATCATGGTTTTCATGCTTTGCATTGAACAAATGTCTTCGGTATTTCTACGATGCGGCTTGTCCTTAGGAACGAAACGGCGGTGTCCAATGTAACAGATCTTGCTAAGTATTGCGTATGACACCGGATTCCTGTCACAGTGAACACATGCATTGTAACCATGTGTCGTTCGCCCTGACATAGTGCCCAAAGCCGGATAATCATGGATGCACCAAATTACAACAGCACGCAGAAAGAAATCAGCCGGTGGGCTGCTATATAGGTCTCGAGTGAGAACACCCTTCCATAGCTGTTGAAGTTCCTCCACAAGAGGCTCCATGAACAAATCAAAATCCTTTCCAGGACTTTTTGGACCTGGGATGAGCAAGGCCATCATGTAGATTGATTCTTTGGTGCAGACATTTGGAGGCATGTTGTAAGGGATAACAAGCACTGGCCACATGCTATATGTGGCGCTCTGGTGGCCAAATGGGTTAAATCCATCTAAAGCTAAGCCAAGTCTAATGTATCTCGGTCAAGACAAACTCATTGTGTTTATCATTGAAGCTTTTCCACTCACTACCATGAGATGGATGGCTCATTACATTCTGATCTCTGTATCCTGGTTCCTAGAATGCCACAGTACATCCTCTCTTGTTTCAGCATCATGGAACAACCTCTGCAATCTTGGTGTAATTTGAAAATGTCTCCGACCATTATGAGGAATCCTCGTCACAGCATCACCATCTTTCCATCTTGATGATTTGCATTTCGGGCATTCACTTAAGTTGGCATAATCCTTCCTAATGTAACACAATTATTCTTACAAACATGGATCATATCATATCCAATTCCAACTGCACGAAGGAAATTTTTCATTTTACTGTAGGTGTGTGGCAGCTCAGACGCATCTGGGAAAGATTTGCGGAAAGCAGCAAACATCGCATCGAATGATTTGTTGGTCATCCGCTCAGATGTCTTCACATGAAGAAAGGTGACCATAGTGAGAATACTGACAACTTATTTCTTGGGGTGACAGCAACGTTGCATTGTTCCAACATGCGGGCCCACCGTTTTTCTTCTGCAGGTGAAAGTTCACGGAATGCACGAGCATTTCGTAGCATTGTTTCAATGTTAGTCAAACTCACTGGCTCCGCCACCACCACCACCTCCTCCTCTTCCACCTGAGCATGAGGCAGATCAAGATGGTGATATGCTGCTTCCACATAGTCAATAACATTGACGTTCACAGCTTCACCATGATGAACCCACCTAGTATATGTGACCGACATCCCATACAAGTGTAGATGATTTTGCACAATTGACTGGGGTCTTGTAACTGAATTCATACAACTGCTACACGGGTAGAGCACATGTGATTTCGGACCACCGTACTCAACTCTGATAAAGTTCATGAAGTTTTCAACCCCCTCGACATATGCATCGGAGAATCTTTGAGCAGAAGTTATCCAAGTCCTGTCCATATGTTAGACATACAAATTAGTTCTTCTACTAGATATTACAGGAAAAACATATATGCTTCTTTATGAAATCCAGAAAAAATACCTAGGTCGATGTCTAAAGCTATGGCAAGATATTTGGACGAGCAGATCTAAGTAACAAAATATATGTAAAGCTAATTCAGCAAACAGATTTGAGTGCTAAATTATGGCAGGCTGTTTCAAAGATCAATGAGGCCGAGCACACAGCCATCGAACTATCGAAGGCCATCGCAACAACAAAGATCGAGTATAAAGCGGTGTAGAGCTATTTCACCTAACAGATTGGCTACTAGACCATGGCAATCTATGTCACAATAAATATATGGCAGGATATTTTAGCAACTAATCGGCCTTGGCATGCCATCTCAGCTAAGCAGATTGAGTGCAGAACAGGGAAAGGAAGCTTCTTAAGTAGAGCGTATTGACAGTAAACTACTTCGGCAAACTGTGAGATTAACAACGTCTATCAGCTAACATTCAGCGCTACACCGACATGAACGGGGACTCGGTCTAGAATGCGCGTACCGTGGGAGAAGCTGACTGCCGTGCGTCTCCACACGAACGTCGCCCGGTGATGGCGGCGGCAGCCACCGTCGCCTCCACAAGAACGTAGCGAGGCGGCGGCGGCGGCTAGAGGACGGCAGTCTACGAGAGCGTCTTGTGGGAGCGAGAAGATCACCATGCATCCTCGACGAATCATGGCGCCGACGGCGTATCGGCGCAGCGGGAGGGCGGCTTTAAGCGGAGCGAATGGAGTGGAGGGGGACGGGGAGGGGGTTTGGGGAATATTTGGCGAAGGGCGGTTGAATCGGATTTGGGGGAATTTTGTGTGTGTGTGTGGGGGAGGATTTTCGCGGTGGGCGGGTGGAGTTTGGCGATGGTCGGTTTCTCCAAGTGCAGTCCCACGTGTCAGTGAAGAGGCAAGCCGAAGCGCATTCCGTTTGCGTCAGCCGTGTGCAGGAACGAACGTGTGTGGGGTGCAATGCGACCGCGACAGCAGTGATGTGAGTGTACCGCCTTTTTTCCTTTTAAACTAGTAGGTGCTTCGCCCCCTCAAAAAAAATTGTTGCTTCGCGCGATCCATTGGTACTACTACTAGTAATCCGGTAATCCCGACTAAAACGGCGCGGCCGGGTCTTTTCCCGTGCGATATGCTGGGAGGTTGGCTTAGATGGGTTTTTTAGATTTGTCTTGGTTCATTAAAAAGGAGAGTTGGTGATGATGGTGTGCCTGTCATCCTGCAATATAGGATGTCCGATCTATATCTAACGGATAGGAAGGAAACTATGACAATTTACCCGCACTCCTCTCCAGATTTGCAGATAAGGCTTTCCCTTGTTCATCCTTTTCTCCCACAAGATCTTGATCTTCCGTGCAACGCATGGGCATCTTGCTAGTACTCCCACAATATGTATATTATTGTGAAAGTTCATATACACCGGCCGAGATTAATGCAAACACGCCAGATTTTCATTACATTTCGAACTTTTATCGGATAGAAAATAAAAGAAACCCGACCCTAAACCTATTCTACAACGGCAACCGACGTCCTCCATCTGCGATCTCTATGTACGGGGGTGGGGTTCAAGACCCGTGAAGTGAAGGTGCGGTCTCCGGCGAGGAAGAGTAGAACACGGGATACGGACCCGCCAGTTGGCACACCATGCCCTGCCGCCTCCCATGCCCTACTCTTCCTCGGAGGAGTCCCCGACCTCGGCGGTGCCGGACGTTGGACGGCGGCAAGTAGGACGCGTGGCTGACGGTGCTCCCATCGTCGGCCGCCAGCGTGGCCACCGCTTGTGCGGTCGTGTCCGCGTCTGGCTACGTCGCTATTGCGTCGCGAGAGGCGACTTGAGCGAGGGCGGAGACCTAGAGCTTCATCCCAGAAGACAAGCTCTCCCGCAGAGCGTTCGCACTTGCGGTCATGGTAGATGTGGTGCCAGGTAGGAGGACGATGCGCTATGGTGTGGAGGTTAGCTGGGCATTGCCGCTTTAAATAGCGCATTTCGGTGAGGCCAAGCGTCCGGGTGCGTCATTAAGTCGCCGGAGTTGATTCCTCGGGAACCAAGCCTCTTAGCGACGACATACGAACGGACGGCATGAATGCGGGCAGCTGGCGCCGGCTGGGAACGCACCGCGCGACGGCGCGAGAGACGAGGGCTTTGGTGTGCCAGGGTAGTCAGCTGCGGCCGTGGCAATGTTGGAGATGCCCTTTGCTCAAATGCGATCCCCGCATGTCATTGAAAAAGCAAGACGACCCGGCATGGTCTTAGGTCCCGAGGATGCAGTTGGCCGCACTACACCACTCCGCGGACGCGTCGCGGCGCCCCGTGCATCCTCGACGAGCCGGGTGTTGGGGTGTGTTTGGATTGTGGCCAAAGTGCACCTTACCAAAATTTTGGTCATGACCCGAAGATTGGTCTTTGTTTGGATGGTTGCCATTTCTTTGGCATGCCAATGAACTCTAGCCAACTCTAGTTCATTTTTTCTTGCCAATGTCGGCCAAATCATGGGCAACCAATACCTCAACCAAAATTTTGGTCATGACCCAAAGATTGGTCTTTGTTTGGATGGTTGCCATTTCTTTGGCATGCCAATGAACTCTAGCCAACTCTAGTTCATTTTTCTTGCCAATGTCAGCCAAAATCATGGGCAACCAATATCTCAACCAAAAATTTGGCTACCCAATGCTTTGATGGGGCAACCTTGGGCACAAACCAAACATATCGGTGGTCGTGCCACAGCACTAACGCCACCCACGGCACACTGAAACCACCGTGTCTAGCGATGATATGAGCGTGTCGCTCATCGCAATCGCCGTGTCCAGAGGCGGTGCTGGAGCTGCGCCCCGTTGTTGGACCCAACGACCCACATGAACAGTTGTCGGTGGCGAGGAGGTCGTGGGCCAGCTCCTCCATTGGGCTAGTCTTTGCTACATCGTCCCGACAGGTGTGTCCCACATGTCGGTTTCCCTGTTTTCCCGGCCATGTTCGAGCGTCAGTGCTCCGCGTTGCGCATTAGGCCTTTCACTATGTAGGCCAAGCGAGACAACTTATTGTTTATTTGAGCCATTCAAGTGTAATCATGTGGCGTTTGCTTATTTCTCATTACTCTCCAACCCTCTTCTCCATCGATCATGTCGCCTCCGCCGAGTCCATCCTCCCGCATGCGTCATTTGAACATTCCGCCGAGTATCATTCGCATGTACCCACCCTAGTCCTCTTTCAATAGATCTCCGGACCGAGATGAAATCGAGAGGGAACGAGTGGGGGCACGTGATACCTAAGGCGGATTCAAAATTTTGAACCGGTGATCATAGCATCCACAAATCATATATAAAGGGTATTCAATGTTCATTTCGTTTTTGAACATACAATATACTCCCTCCTATACTTTCTACTTTACATATAAGTTTTATGTGTAGTCAAAGTATCTCTACTATGATAAAAAAGGTATGAACATTCAACAACGCCCGATCAATATTGTTAGATTCGTACGTACTCCTAGATTTGTACTCGAAATGGTTTCCAATTTGACTATTGACAAGATTAATAGTACATGAGATGTATAATGTGAAAATTATATCATTGTAAACTCCTTTCACATATGAAATTGACCGTATGCTTTGTGTAAGTTGCATGTCATATATTATTACTCTAACATTTGGTCAAAGTTAGCCTCGAAAAACGCATTAGACCCTGTATGCTTTGTGTAAGTTGCATGTAATATATTATTACTCTAACATTTGTGTAAGTTGCATGTCATATATTATTAATCTAACATTTGGTCAAAGTAGTATAGTGGAAGTGGATCCTCTGACGTAGGTATCCCTGCCTTACCCTCCCTTTCGGTACTTACTGGCAGACCCCATGCTTGCTAGGCCCCGTATGTCAGTTACTCAATGGGTTCGGCCACGTCAGGGGATCCTCATCCGTAGTATACTCCCTCTGTTTTCATTTACTCCGCATAAAACGGAGGGAGTGGTGGTATAATAAATGATGCGGGCGGGGGAGGGGGAAGGACGTCGGTTTGCGCTCAACTGCGGTCCCACAAGTGAGTGAAAATGCAAGACGAAGCGCATTTCATTCAGTGAGCGACGTGGAGGGTCCAGCATGCCGGGCTGCAATGCAAACGCGACAAGAGCGATGTACAGTCAAAACCGATTGACCGGTCGTCACCGGAACCACTATTCACACTGTAACCTTTCACGCCGCCTCACGCCAGCCAACGCCCTAAAACCACACCAAATCTCCAGCCCATTCCCCACCTTTCGATCCCCTAGCCCGCATCAAGTGTCCCCTAGTTCGCCGGAAAGCCATGGTGCGCCGCAAGATCACTTACTACAAGATGCTGACGCCGGAGCGCCGCGCAGAAATCGCGGCGGCGGTCGGCGCCATAGACCATTCCCAAGCTCGCTTTGCGGCAGGCCAATCCCCAAGTTCTCTGGAGCCAAGCTACGAGGAGGAGGAAGCCGATCCAATGTTCACTGCAGAGGTCGCGGAACTGAAGGCCCCCGATGGGTATGAGACAATGGACGACGACTTCGTGCCGGCGTCCGAGTCCCCCATGGTGCAGGCGGACCAGCGGTTCAACATGGCGATACTAAAGGAGGACCGGGAGGTAGAGGCTCAACTCGACACGGAGCGCGCGCATGCGGCTGCCATCGAGGCTCTCCTGCAGGTGGAACCGGATGTCGTGGATGTGAACCGGGCGGCGGAGGCTCAACATGAGGCGGAGCGCAGATGCCGCTGCCATCGAGGCCCTCCGGCAGGCGGAACCAGACATCCTGGACATGAACCGGGTGGCAGAGGCTCGACTCGACGTAGAGCGCGTGGATTCTGCTCTCATCGACACCCTCCGGTAGGCGGAACCGGACGTCCTGGACTTGAACTGGGCGGTGGAGGCTCGACTCGACGTGGAGCGCGCGGATTCCGCTGCCATCGAGGCCCTCCTGCAGGCGGAACCGGACGTCCTCGACCTGAACCGGGCTGTGCTCTCGTTCGTGCAAAGGTCCCGCATGCTCCGCTTGAATGAGTAGCTGGAGGCCGAGGACAACCACGGTGCGGAGACGTACGTCAGCAGCGACGGCTGGTTCGCGCCGGCAGCCAAAGACGACGAGGCCGTCTCTTTCCGAGAGCAGTGATAGTTTTTCTTTATGTTGTTGTTTTTATGGATCTTTTGCTGTGTAAAAGCATACGATATTAGTTATGCAAGTCGCCTGACTTGGGTCAGTCTACCATTTCAGGCGGTTGAATGAATATCCTACGTCTCCTAACCCTTGTTTCCTTCTTCCTCACCTCTTCTTCTTCCCCAACAGACCACCGCACGGGCCGTACGGATACTCCCCAACATGTGGTTGGATAAACATACTCTATGAACGAAAATTATGTGTCAGCGATAGGATGGCTGAGTTTGGTTTGTTCACATGCGACAGCACGTGTCAGTGAGGGTGTGTTCCCTTGGTTGGGTTTGCGGCATGCAGGAGCGACTATGTGAGGGTGCGGTGCAACCGCGACGTCCAGGAGCGACCGTGTGAGGGTGCGATGCGACCGCGACAGTCGTGCGCAAGTGTACCTCTTTCTCATTTTGAAAACTTTAGGCAAGCTTGGCAAAAATGTGTGGCGAAGTTTGGCAATGCAAGGCCTAGACCCAAACAGGATAAGTACGTACATACTAGGTGTACTAGTGTTAAAAAAGAAAGGCGGGGTTTTCCTTCGCGGTATTTAATCGATACAAATCCTCGTTTCACGTGTCGATTAATGCGTATTTTTTCTCGAAAGACCAAAGAGCTAACCATCTCACTCCTCATCGCTTGATTAATGCAGCGCCATGCAAACCAACCTTCTCACTTCCACATGCATGCAGGGGATATTAATGTCCTTGGTTGCTAACCCCATCAATTTTGCCTCGATTAGTGTTAGTGGCCCTTTGCAAATTGTAATTTTGATAATACTGGCCTTGTGTACAAAAAAATGGAGGTAGTAACTATATTTGACTTCTTTCCCATTGCGGTTACGTCGACGATTTTTGTTGTTGTTTGGCGAGGTGCGTTCGACGGAGAACACCATTGAGGGAGACCACGGTAAGTCGTTCACAAGTGCCGCCTACAAGCCAAGACAACCGCCTTATTTGCATCCAGGAAGTCCTTTACTAGTACTACTACTAGGAGTACTAGTGCGGTGAGATGGTTTCTCGAAGAAGATGATGGAGAAGCGGAGTTAGCGAAGAGTGAAATGATGGTTGCTTCGTCTGTGCCTTGTGATTTGACGCCTCACTACTTTGTGATTTGTCATAGAAGGGACAGGGGAGTAGACTCTTTGCTCTATACTGTACTACATGCGTCCAAGCATGGGAGAAAGAGGAGAGACGTTGCATTTTAATATTCCTTCAATCCATCAATCAGGGAGCTTCGGTTCCATCTTTTTGGCTATGGCAACGCCGTCCACAATGGTTCCCATTATGCCAAAAGCTATTTTCACATTTGGCTACACATTGTGGATGCCCTTGACCGTACAACTTGGTTTTGCTCCTGTGTGCTATCTATACAAATCTCAATTATTTTGATCTAAAAAATTATAGAATCAAGATTAGTAAAAAGGAGGTGATTTTGCTGCGCGGATGGTGGTTTGCTAACATGCGGTCCCACGTGTCAGTGCTTTACCAAGCCGATCCGTGTCCCACGAGGCAGAACAACGACAGAAGCAACACGTGATTAAGTTGAAGAAGATGAGGGAGAAGTGGATTCAGCAACGAGTGAAATGATGGTTGCTTCGTCCCTCCAACTTCTTTTTTTAGCATTATTACTTCGTCCCTCCAACTTAACTGCGGGAAAGGTGCAGTTTTGTGATTTGACACCTCATTGCTCATTACTACGCCGGCGCCATGACTGGGGTGCTTCACCCCGGCTGCTCTGCACTGTATTCCGGTATGGCATGTGGACCCGGTAGCTTGATGTCCCACATGTCGGCGAAAGGGACTAGAAGATTTATGAAAGCGACTGCTCCACTCTTGCAACGGAGGAGTAGACGACACGACGGCCCAGTGAACTTTCACTTGTACTGTATAGTACTATAGTTTTGCTGTTTCGCACGATCCACTGATACAAACCCGATTAAAGAGGAAAGGGCGGGATTTTTCCAGCGCGGTAGATGATACTGGCCATACATTTCAAAGGCAATTTTAACGTATGCAAACTGAATAATTATAAGTAACAATATGATATCTAGTAAAACTAAAAACACATATGATTAATTGTGATAGAGTGTAGCATTAGTGCTGTATTGCATAGTTGTTAGATGTAACATGCGAGAACGTGTAGAGATGTAGTTTTGGAGGGCCTACAGAGATAAAAGTGTAATACGGTCACCGAACTTCAGAATAAGCTGATTACGATCACTATATATGTTTTGTCACGACCGGATTTTCAATAAAATACTTATTGAGAAACCGATCTTTAGGTCCCAGTATAAGAAGAATTATCCTTACTGGTAGACAAATACTTGATACAGAAGGCCAGTAGCATTAAATATATTACAGGGTTGAGCTGAGGCCGCTCAACAATTTATTACAAACACGCCAATATTGTACATAAGGGTGGTCATGACACAAGGGCGTGGTGGCATACTACTGACTCGAGATAAAAGTGGTGGTGGATATATCACAGTGGAGTGGATAACGTAACTCCTAAACTGGCAGCTCATCGAGCGTCGAGGTGAGGATCGATGAATTTATTTGGGTAGCGGAAGCGGATATAATACAGTGACCAAATCCAGGATCGCACGAGACTGACTGGGACTCCTCTAGGCGTCGGACTCGCTATCAAACTGTTCATCCATGAGATCGCCTTCATCAACATCTGGCCAAATCAACAAGCCAGGTGAGTACTTTGAAAGTACTCGCAAGACAGTTCGGACATAAGATATAAAAATGCATGCATGAATGCGTCATGAATAAATAACAATGCACATTCAAATAATAAATATTTCACAACATGATATGTAAAAAGGAAGTCGGGCGGTAGACCTCTCGAAATCCCAACAAAATAACAGAAAATCGATCGGGTGTCTGGAGCGACGCCTCGAAGGGCAAACAATTAAATAATCGTGCCACAGTCGGGCGTCTAAGCGACACCACATAAAGGGCTTGTATTGAAAGTAAATAACATGCGTGCCACAATCGGACGTCTGAGCGACATCGCAGAAATGGCTTATATAGAAAGTAAATAACAAGCGTGCCACAGTCGGACGTCTGAGCGACATCGCAGAAAGGGCTTATATAGAAAGTAAATAACAAGCGTGCCGCAGTAGGACGTCTGAGCGACATCACAGAATGGGCTTATATAGAAAGCAAATAACAAGCGTGCCACAGTCGGACGTCTGAGCGACATCGCAGAAAGGGCTTATATAGAAAGTAAATAACAAGCGTGCCACAGTCGGACGTCTGACCGACATCGCAGAAAGGGCTTATATTTCATTATTCATATCTGATAATTTCATGAGATATAACTGTCGGGGAGGCTGATCGTACCCACGAACACCTATGGGGCCGGCGGACCAGGCCCCTTGTGGTTCGGAGGGGGGCGGAGATCGCACGAAGAGAGGATCGAGGCGAAGCACACGAGCAGTTTACCCACCGGAGCTCTCCGGAGAGATAAAACTCCTACTGCTGCTTGTTTGATGTATTGTGTTCTTGCTAGGGAGCGATGCCAGCTACAAAACCTAGCGTGAGCATATATGGTCTCGAGTGAGTCGAATGAACCGAACCCCGTCTACGTTGCGCATGGGCCTCCTTTTATATTCTCAAGGGGTCTCCGACATGTGGCAACATAGATGAGGGTACAAATGTAAAAACAGAAGTTGGTACACCTACTTGAACATTGTACAGTGCAAAATACCTAACTCTGACAGCAAGGGACAAAAGCAATAAATGCCCGTCTGTGTCGCCTAAACAGTGCAATAGAGACCGTCAGGTGCGCCACTACTCGCCACGATGGCAAGCTTGTCAGCGCCGCTTATCGCTGCTCTCCGCTGGCAGCACAGCCTCTTGACACGCGCGCATGGAATGGTCCCATGGCGACATGTTGTTGGATGAGCTAGAGCGGAGATGGAGAGAGGGTTGCTTGCCGCGGCTGAATCCTTGTCGCGTCCGGAGGCTTGTCGCGCTCCGAGCCTTCCCGGCAAGCTCCTCTTGCCGGGGCCTTGTCTTCTGCATGCCTTGAGTGGCCTTCCTGGAAAGCTCCTCTTGCCGGGGCCTTGTCTTCTTAGTCAAATACTTTGTTCTTGAATGGCTCCAAAGGCGCCACGAAGGATCTTGGCGGTGACCAGGCAAACCCTGCCGCGGGGTGCTGCAACTGTCCGTGCACGAGTACGGGATGCTAGGGTACCCCTACTCTAGTACATCGACAGGAGCCCCCGGGCTTGGGCCGTACATGGTGCCGAGCACTGTCGGGCCAGGCCCAAAACAGTGCACGGTCACATGCGGCCTCGATCACGCCGTAACTCGCCCCGGACCCACCACGACCCCCACTAACGGCACGCACCGAACGTGGCGTCGTGCGAGAGATCGTGGGCGTGGTCATGGGGGTTTCTTTGTTAGGAAAAGCGGAACGTCCGCCCCCTCCCCCTCCTTATAAACAGGGGAAACAGGGGCAGGCCGTCCACCTCGCCATTGCTGTCTTGTCAAGAAGACCACCGCCGCTCGCCCTCCTCTTCTCCAGTGCGAAGAGAGCAGCGCCCCGCCCCCTTTCGCTACAAGCACACTCACTGCCGTCGGCTTCCTCCACCGCCCCTGCCATGGCTCCGAAAGCTGACAAGGAGAAGGGCGTCAAGTCGGCCGAGGCGCAGCGACTCGCGGCGCTGCGCAAGGAGCGGGCCATCTTCTCCGCTCAGCTCGGCGCAAAGGAGCTGTGGGAGCTCTTCTATCTCTTTTGGTCGACGGAGACGCGTGCGCATCCGCGCACGAAGGTACTCCCGCCTCCGCTTCGATTCGGCCCCAACTGGGTACCCCTTCTTTGCCCTTTTCATCTATTGCGGGCTTTGCCCGCCCTTTTCCGAGTTCTTCTGCGATATCATGAACACATATGGCCTCCGCCTCCTTGATTTCACCCCCAACGCCGTCTTGACCATGGCAGTTTTCGCACACCTTTGCAAAAACTTTGTCGGAGTCCACCCAAATGTGGCACTCTTCCGCCACTTCTTCGTGCCCCGCGTCGAGAGAGGAGAGCCACTTGCCGCAGGGATAGCTTGGGTCTCCAGGATCGGCAAGAAAGAAGCCTATCTGGAAGGAGAGTTCCGCAACAAGTGGGAGGAGTGGAGAGCCAATTGGTGTTGGGTCGTAGAGGAGAACCCGCAGCCCTTCACTGCCGTGCGCCAAACCCCAATAGTGCGCGGCAAAGATTGGAGTAGCTTGGCGCCGGAGGATGCTAGGTTGAAGATAGCTGTGACCCGGATTTTGCGCCTCAGGCTTGCCGGACTAACCGTAGGCGAAGTTGGCGCAGACTTCCTTCGCCGCCGCATCGCTCCCTTGCAGGAGAGGAGGAGCCCTGCTTGGGAGTTCCAAAATGCAGCAGACATCATGAAGTTGCGCCCGGGCCTGAACTGGAATTTCACCGTCTTGGAGCTGGATGCGATGCTGCTAGAGCTGTTCAAGAACGACCCCGAACACCCTGAGTGATTTAGGTTGCCGAGGGGGGTCGTCCCATTGTGCAACAACTCGGCGCTCAACCGCATGCGCGCCATGATGCCGTTGTGCGATTCCCATGGGATCGTTCCAACCTGGCAGGAGCCTCCCGACAAGATCGTGCAGCAGTTCTTCGACGACTTGGAAGAAGTGCCGATCTGCTCCTACGAGCAGAAGAGGCTCACTCGCGACACCACCGACGAGGAGATGGCGCGTATTGCCACACGGCTGGAGGAGGCGGCAGCAGCTGGTGCCGCTGGAGTCTTCGGGTACACCGTGGAGGAGGCAGATGCAGCGAAGGCGGCAAACCTTGCCGAGCGAAGGGAGATCGCCCGCGAGGACGAGCTTGTCGAGCCCGAGGCCGAGTCGAGTGGACCCGCCGAGGGCGCTTCTTCTCCACCACCCAGCGACTTGCCGCCAGCGGAGCCCCCGACTCCGGCGAAGAGGCGTCTCCGCAAGGCCGGAGACGAGACGGGCGGTAGATCGCCCACAAAGAAGAAGCGCCATGGCGACGCGCTCTACCGCGGCAAGCGATGTTGCCGCGGGAGCGCCTCACACTGCTGCGACAACTGGGGCGGGATCCTCCCAGGCCTCCGCCGACGCCCCCGCCAAGCGGCCAAGAGAGCCCACTCCTCCGCCTCGTCGCACCGGAGGCGAGCCGGAGTTTGACTTCTCCGCGCTCAGCTCCGAGGAGGAAGAAGAAGAGTAAGCTTCAATATCGCGCTTGTATTTCTTCAATTTTGTTGCTTTATCTTGAATCTGACCGCTTGCTCAACTCTTTCCTTTTCGATGACGCCGCCAGTAGAGCGTCGAAGAGGGCCAAGATCCCGACGGTCGTCATTGAAGACGATCCACCTGTGGCAACAAGGGACGCGTCTGAGACCCCCTTGCCGGACCCGGCAACCCTTCCTCAGAGCAGCCCCCAGCACAGCCCCCAAAGTAAGTGTGCGGTTTTCTCCTTACTGTTAGGTGTGCAGGGGTGCTCCTTCTGCATTGATATCTGATTGTTTGTTTGTGTAGGAGCAGAGCAGCCTCATCAGGAGGGCTCGGAAGCCGCCCCCGAAATCTTGCCTGCTGCCACTACGCCGCCAAGGGAGGATTCTCCGGTAAGGGAGCGCCCTCCGACAAGGGAGGCCACTCCGGCAAGGGAGGCTACCCCGGCAACGGACAGCGCTAGTGACCTTCCAGTGGTCGAGGCCATGGCTGCAGATCCCGTTGCAGGTAATTTCCTTATACGAAAATTTCCTTTAGGCTTGCTTTCTTCTGTTTCTCTTTTTGAACATTTGCTTGACTGCTCTTTCTTCGTCTGACGCAGAACCGATGGAGGTCGAGGTCGCCGGCGAGGAGGAGCGCGCGGCAACACCGAGGCCGTCGTCGTGGAAGAAGAGGCCGTCGCTGTGGAAGAAGAGGCCGTCGCCGACGAGCCTGTCTGCGAGGAGGCCACCGAGGCTGCCGACGCAGAAGCCGTGGCGAGGGTCGGGCGACGACCGACGGCCCCGAGGCCGCAGGGACCGCCAGCGCTGCAGACCGATACCGACTCCCCGGCCACTGCATACAGCCAGGGCTTCGAGGGGCCCCAGCCAGCGCCAACTTGAAGGCCGGCGAGGGTGTCTTCATCAAACTCCCCGGGAGTCGAGCTCGAGGCGGCGGTCGAAGGAGAGACCTTCGACGGCGAGCTACTCGCCTCCGCTGGGCTGATGCTGGTGGACGCGCCAAGCAGCAGCGGCGGCGAGTCCGAGGAGGAGCAGCTGCTGAAGAAGCTGCTATCGCTCTACCGCGCCCGGCAAAGCCAAGTTGGAGTCACGGGAAGCACTTGCCGCGAGGGCAGGAGCGGACATGGAGAAGTGCGCAGAAGAGCTCCAGAGCGCCAACCAAGAAACTCTCCGCGACGTAGCAGAAGCGCGGGAGCAGCTCGCAGAAGAGCGCACGGCCTTCATCCTTGAGAAGGCCGCAGCTGAGGAGGAGCAGCGGCTGGCTGCCGAGAAGCTTTCCGCAGCAGAAAGCGAAGGCGCAGCGGAAGGTCAACCTGGACAGCCACGAAGAAGACCTTGCCGCGCGCGAGGAGTCACTTGGCGGGGTGCTTAAGGAAGCGAAGGATGCTGTCGCAGCCGCCGAGGCCGCCAAGGAAGAGTTGAAGGCGAAGGTGGCACAGATGGAGGCCAGCCTCAAGAAGAGTGGCGAGGAGCTTGCCGCGCTCAAGCACGAGCGCGAGAAGGACGCTTACACCCTTGGTGAGCTGCAGGGCCATCTCGCCGATAGGGGCAAGGAGCTCGACGCCGCCAAAGATTCCAAGGCGGATCTTGAGCTGAAGCTGACCACTCTGACGCAGACGTTGGACGGCGCCAGAGAGCGGGAGGTGGGCTTGTTGGAGACGATCAAGGCCAAGGAGGAGCTGCTAGCGAATGTTGTCTCCACCCAGAGCGCCTTGAGGGAGAGTGTGGAGCATTGGACTGAAGGTCTTGTGGACACCGCTGCTGATATCCACAACGAGCTGATGGAGCTGGGGATGGCGGACCTTGCATACTCCTCCGACGAGCATCTCCAACCCAGCGCCAAACTCAGTTTATTCTTCAAAGGCGTGGTGACGGGCCTCCAGCGACTCCGGGAAGAGGTCCCAAAGCAGCTGGCTGAGGAATCATGCCAGATCTATGCAGGAGCCTTCGAGAAGGTGTTGATAAAGGTGGCCTTCCGCAATCCGGGCCTCAACCTTAACGGCGTCCTCAGATCCTTGCCGCCAGATGCCAACGTGGAGGAGCTCAAAGCCCTTGTCGCACCCATTGTGGACAAGGTGAACAAGATCAAGCGGATTGATGGCGACCGCGTAGACTAGGCCGCCAATTTTATCTTTCGCTTGTCGCTGCTGATCATGTTTAGAACACTTTGTTAGATCAGCGACAAGTTATTTTGTAATATACTCTATCTTATGCGATCAATGCAACGTTATTTCCTCTACTTGATTCTTTCCTTTGTACGTTTCTGCCCTACGCATTTGGGGAACTTGTCGGTGCGGGCACCCTTTGTCGCGAAGCTACCGAAAAGTGAACGTCGAGTTCTGCCGGCAAGTGCCGCCTCCGACAAGCAACCTTGTCGCGACTAGCTGCAGCTCACTTAAGTTGTTGAGCGGACTCGAAACAAAGTAAGGGTGCGACTAGCACTGAAGTTGCTTCCTCTGCGCACAGTTTTCCATACAAAGTACTCTCGCTCGAGGAAGATAACTTAAAAATTTAAAATTGATTGCTCAAACTTTGGCAACTTAGCTTTTCTGTCTCTTGCTTCCCGACAAGGCGCAACTTCCTCGAGCGATGCTTGGTCTATAGTATTATCTTCTCCTTCCCCCCTGGTTAACTTGTGCGCGAGGGAGCCTTCCTTTCTTTGAGAAAAGAGAAAGAAGAGAAAATAAAGTTATGGAGCCCAGTGGCTCGATTTTGCTTACCGGGTGTGGTTGCTGCACAAAGTGTTAGCCAAAACATGCAATAAAATGATGAAAGCATGAATTTGACAAGTTGTGCGCAACACTTGAGCTTTACTGATGCACGGGGTCTGCGCCCGGCTTTGTACAAAGGATTACATGCAACAGCGGCAAGACTTGTACAAAAGGTGGTTGCCGGAACAGGTTCCGGCAACCGCGCCCTATGGGTAAAACTTACAAAGATGCTCAATGTTCCAGGAGTTGCTCACCGGAATGCCATCTTCGGTCTCAAGGCGCGGCATAGCCGGAGCCTAGTGAGTCGTTTCACCCGATAAGGGCCTTCCCACTTTGGTGTCAACTTGTTTGAATTCTTGGCGGACCGAACGCGCCGAAGAACAAGGTCGCCTTCCTCGAGACTTCTGGCATTAACTTTGCGGCTATGGTAGCGACGCAAAGCTTGCTGGTAGCGAGCAGCTCGCACAGCGGCCTGGAGATGATCCTCCTCAAGGAGCAGCGCGTTATCTTGTCGCAGCTGCTCTTGCTCAAGCTCATCATAAGCGAGCACTCGAGGTGATCCGTATACGAGTTCCGTGGGGAGAACTGCCTCTGCTCCATAGACTAGAGCAAAGGGTGTCTGGCTAGTGGCTCAATTTGGCGTCGTCCTGATCGACCAAAGAACCACCAGCAGCTCCTCGATCCAGTTTCTTCCGCACTTGTGCAGACTGTCGAAAGTTCTGGTCTTGAGCCCGCGCAGCACTTCAGCATTTGCCCTTTCTGCTTGACCGTTGCTTCTCGGGTGAGCAATGGAAGCGAAGCAGACATTGGCGCCAAGGTCTTGGACGTACTGCGTGAAGGTGCGACTCGTAAATTGTGTGCCGTTGTCGGTGATGATCCTGTTAGGGATTCCGAAACGGCGAACAATCGAACTGAAGAACTTGACTGCTGATCTGTGCCGTCACCTTCCTCATCGCTTCCACTTCCGGCCACTTTGTGAACTTGTCGATTGCGACGCATAAGTACTCAAAGCCCCGACAGCTTCGGGGAAGGGGCCGAGGATGTCGAGCCCCGCACCGAAAATGGCGGGATAAAGGGATCGCCCGGAGAGCTTGAGCTGGCTGGTGTATCTGTTTGGAATGGAACCGCACGCTTCACACTTGGTTACTTGTGAAGTTGCATCCCGGAGGGCTGTCGGCCAGAAGAAACCATGCCGGAAAGCTTTGACGGCAAGTGCTCTAGAGCCAATGTGGTGACCACATATGCCTCCGTGTATCTCTGCCAACAGCATCTGTCCATCTTCCCTGGGAATACACATCAATTTCACACCGTTTAGTCTTCTTATGTATAGTATTCTGTCGACAAACTGGTACATACTTGACTTCCGGGCTACTCATTCCGCTTCTTCTTGTTCTTCGGAAGTTCTCCGTCTCAAGGAAAAGGACAATCGGCTGCGCCCATCTTTGGAGCTTGCGGCTCGACAACGAGGACTAAAGGCACATCTGCTGCTGCGGGAACATCAGCTTCTACGGCAATAACCCGCGGCTCAGCCGGAGCTTTATGCTCCCCGGCAAGCTTGCCGGAGCAAAACTTGTCGGGAGCGTGTGCTTCAACGAAACAAACCCTGGGGCTTGTCGGAGCAGACTGCTGCTCAGCTCTGTTGGTGTCGATCTTGGGGACTCATGGCGGCGGCTTCGGGAAGCTCTGCCGGGAAGTAGTCACCAAAGAGCAACTTCCTCTTTTTGCTCTGTCCAGTTGATGGTGTTACGGTTGGTTGAGTCAGCTTGAGCACGAAAATCCCTGGTTCCACAGGCAACTTAAGTGCAGCGCACTTTGACAGACCGTCAACAATATTATTCTGAGCTCTTGGAACATGTTCCATTTGCAGGCCGTCAAAGTGCTCTTCTAGCTTCCTCACTTCATCAACGTAGGCTTCCATCAACGGACTCTGATAATCTTTGTTCACTTGGCGGACGACAAGCTGCAAGTCACCCACGACAATAAGCTTCTTGATCCCAAGGTCTCACGGCGATCTGAGACCGGCAAGCAAACCTTCATACTCTGCAGTATTGTTTGTTGCCCGCTCCTTGGGAAAGTGCATCCGGACTACGATTTGAGGTGCTCTCCGGTGGGTGCGACAAGTAGCACGCCGGCACCGGCACCTTGCAGCGAGAAGGCACCATCAAAGTACATCAGCCACTCTTTGCTTGCTTCCTTGACGGGAATGCTCGTCTCTGGAATCTCTTCATCTGGCGTTGGCGTCCATTCCGCTATGAATTCTGCCAATGCTCTGCTTTGGATAGTTGAAGTGCTTTCAAACTTGAGGCCAAAGCTTGACAGTTCCAGTGCCCACTCGACAATCCTGCCCGTTGCCTCTGGATTCTGCAGTATCCTCTTGAGCGGAAAGCGAGTGACAACTGTGATCTCATGTGCTTGGAAGTAATGGCGCAGCTTTCTCGAGGCCATGAGGAGGCCGAAAAGCAATTTCTGCACACCAGAGTACCTTGACCTAGCCCCCTGCAGGAGGGAACTGACAAAGTAAACTGGGCGCTGCACCATCCTTTTCTGCATCTGTTCATGCGTCTGTGCGGATTCGTCCTTGTCGGGACCAGAGCTTGTCGGCGAAGCTCCCTGCTTGTCGCTGGATGTGTTTGCGGGTGATAGCTGGCTCGTCATCCGCCTCCCTCTCCGCTACTAACGTAGCACTAACCACTTGATTGGTTGCCGCTATATATAGCAGCAACTTCTCTTGTGGTTTAGGTGCGACAAGTGTTGGAGTGGAGGACAGGTATTTCTTCCAGTCCTGCAGCGCAGCCTCCACTTCGGGAGTCCATTTCATTGGACCTGCCTTTTTCAAAATCTTGAAAATGGCGGTATGCAGCCAGCAGACCTAGAAATAAACCTCTTTGAGAGCAGCTATGCAACCGCAAGTCTTCGTACATCCTTGACGCGCTTTGGTGCTTCAATCTGCTCAATGGCCTTGATCTTGTCGGGATTGGCTTCAATCCCCCGAGATTCTGAAGAACCCGAGAAGCTTGCCGGAAGGGACTCCAAACACGCACTTCTCGGGGTTGATCTTGAGGTTGATCTTGCGCAGATTTGCAAAGGTCTCGTCCAAATCTTGAACCAGAGTTGCTTTGTCCTTGGTTTTGACCACTATGTCATCCATGTAGGCTTCTACATTTCTGTGCATTTGCGGCTCGAAAGCTTCATGGACTACTCTTGCAAATGTTGAACCAGCATTCTTCAGACCGAAAGGCATTCGTAGATGAAACAAAGATGTTCCACATGGAGTAATGAATGCGGTTTTCTCCTCATCTTCTTCTGCCATGAAGATCTGATGATATCCTGAGTATGCATCAAGAAATGAAAGCAAATCACATCCAGCCGTGGAGTCAACAATCTGGTCAATGCACGGCAAGGGAAACGATTCTTTGGGACAAGCTTTACTAACATCCGTGAAGTCAATACAAAGTCTCCACTTTCCATTTGCCTTGCGCACGACTACAGGATTGGCCAACCACGTAGGATGGAGCACCCCTCTGACAAGGCCTGCTGCTTCCAGTTTCTTGATCTCTTCTGCTATGAATTCTTGGCGCTCCAACGCTTGCTTCCTCGACTTTTTGCTTGACGGGCCGCGATGAGGACAAACGGCCAGGCGGTGCTCAATCACTTTCACAGGAACACTGGGATGTCGACGGTTGCCATGCAAACACGTCGACATTCGCCCGCAGGAAAGCAACGAGCGCGCCTTCCTATTTAGGGTCGAGAGAGGCACTGATGGTTAAGGTACCACCAGTGCCGTCCTCCTTAGCGGGCACCTTCTTGGTCTTTGGCGGAGCTACCATCTTCTTATTGCACTTGCCGGTGGAGCTCGATGGTGCGTCCTCGACGGTAGCGCAGCACTCCGAAGAGGTGCGCTTGCCGGAGTGGGCATCAAAGCTCTTGCCGGATTTGGACTTGGTCTTCTTCCCCCCGGGAGCTTCAGCGGCAAGTGTTTGGCAATCTGTTGCGGCTGCTGCATCCCGGTAGATCTTGTCGGCACAAATAAGGGCATCCTTCTTGTCGCCATGGACAGAGATGATGCTTGTCGGGCCTGGCATCTTGAGTAAGTTATAGGCGTAGTGAGAGGCTGCCATGAACTTGGCGAGTGCTGGACGGCCAAGTATCCCATTGTAAGGCAATGGGAAATCGGCAACGTCGAATGTGACCCTCTCAGTCCTAAAGTTCAGCTCGCTGCCAAACGTTACCGACAACGTAATCTTCCCCTTCGGCTTGCTCCTTCCCGGATTGATTCCTTGGAAAGTGCCAGTCTCTTCGTGCTCGCTGTCAGGGATTTGAAGCTTCTAGAGCACCGCGGAGGAGATCAGATTCAAGCCGGCCCCGCCGTCAACTAGCATCTTGGTGACCTTGAGGTTGCGGATGGTTGGTGAGACCAACATTGGCAAGCACCCGACCGCAGTTACGCGATCAGGGTGGTCCTCAATATCAAAGACGATAGGCGTGCTAGACCACTTCAGAGGTTTGCGTGACTCTACGGATGGTTCCGCTGCATTGACCTCCCGCATCCATTGCTTGAGTTGGCGGTGGGAGGTATGCAGGGAAGCACCTCCGTCAACGCAGAGGACCTCTGTGGCTTTCTGAAACTCTTGCTCATCGGTGTCGTCGTCTTCCATATCTTCGTCGTCGTCATCATCTCCATCCTTGTCGCGGCCGCGGGGAGGTCTGTCTCCTTGCCGCTGCTTGGCCTTGCCGCGGCGTCCTCCCCGGTCGGGACGTTTCTTGCTTGCTCCCCCAGCACCTTCCTGGGCCTTCTCCTTGTCGCGCCACTCGTACTCAGCCCTCTCATCGCTCGACAAGCTGCTCGACCTTCTTGCAGCTCACGGAGGTCGTGGCCCTTGGTGCGGTGGATCTTGCGATCGCTTGCCGGAGCCGCCCGCTTGTCAACGGCCGCCACAGACTGGTGGTTGGCGTCAGCGGCAACCTCCTTGCCGGAGCCACCAGCCTTGGCGTTCTTGTCGCCACCTCCGTTGCCGGACTGCTCAACAGCTAACACTTCTCTGCCTTTCTTCTTCCTGTTGCTTCGCCGCTGGCTCTTCTTTGCCGGGGCGGTCTCCTCACTGTCAGATCCTGCTTCTGCATTCTCTCCTGGGAGTTTCCTCCCTTCCTCAGCGCGTGCACACTTGTCGGCCAAGGCGTACAGCTCACATACATCCTTGACTTTGGACATCGCCATCTCCTCCCTCATCCCGCGGTTCCGCACGTTCTGATGAAACGCGCTGATCACCGCGGCAGGGTGGACATCTGGGATGTTGTAGTGCACATGGCTGAATCTCTGAATGAACTTGCGCAGGGACTCTCCTTCCTTCTGGGAGAGCAGATGAAGGTCACTCTCTTGGGCATGAGGCTTGTGGCCACCTGTGAAGGCGCCAACAAACTGATGGCACAGATCTGCCCAAGAGGATATGGAGCTGTCCGGCAAGTGCATGAGCCAAGATCTGACGTTGGGCTTGAGCACGGCGGAAGTAGTTGGCGAGGATCTTGTCGTCCCATCCCCCGCAGCTTGCACCGCTATGGTGTAGATGCCGAGGAACTCCGACGGATGCGCCCTGCCATCATACTTCTCCGCACATCTGGTTTGAAGTTTTTCTGGCTGGGCCCTTTGGACTTGCCGCAGCTCACGAGTGAACGCAGGGCAACCTCATCGCGCATGGCAAGTCGCTGGCTCCTCCGACGCTGCGATGTCATCAGAGGGCCCAGCGCTTTGTCGGATCGACGTCGCGCTTCTCTCCGGGCGCTCGATGCGAAGTTCGGCGCCCTCTTGTTGTCGCTCATGAAGGACTTGGCGCTGATCGCGCGAGCTCATGGATCCGGCGACGCGGTGGAGTCGCTGTCGAGGTGGATCCGGTGAGTCGGCGATCTTGGCCTTCGGGGCGGAGAGTGCATGGTAGTTGCACCTCCGACAGTCTCGTCGACATCGGCTCGTGTCTTGTCGTCTTGCCGTGGCAATGATGGCGTTGGTTGCCGCGAAGCGTCGCCGTTGGCAAAGCCGATGAGGCTCTGGATAGCGGCCCTCCACTCGTCGACCTTGTCGGCCGTTGGAGGGTAGTCGAGGAGTAGTTGAGCTCTCGCCAGAGCTTCCGCTGGGGTAGTGGGTGGCATTGGGGAACGGTGCGAGGAGCGGGATATGCTCGGACTTCTAACTATGTTAGAAGGAGCAGCACCGCCCAGCGACCGTATCTCACTCGTGCAAGCATGTTGGCGCCGCATGCTGGTCTTGAGGGTCTTGATCCAACGAACGTATGGCATTGTGAACGCCATGACGTTGTTGGTCCCGCGTCTCCTGAGATGGGCGCGGGGGATGCACGGACGCCGAGGTTTGCGGGGCCTTGTCCTTGGACTTGGCGACGTCACGAACTCCTTCGTCGGCGCCCGTTCCTCCGCCAGCGTCTGCCCCACCACCCGTTTGCTGCGATGATGGTGGATACGACGCGGACGGCTCTGCTGCCGCCGAAGCCTTCTTCTTCGGTGGCATGTTGAGGAAGATGTTGAGGACGCTGCTCGTGTGAACGCCGGATCAGATTCACACGGCCTCGACACCCCCTACCTGGCGCGCCAAAGATGTCGGGGAGGCTGATCGTACCCACGAACACCTATGGGGCCGGCGGACCAGGCCCCTTGTGGTTCAGAGGGGGGCGGAGATCGCACGAAGAGCGGATCGAGGCGAAGCACACGAGCAGTTTACCCAGCTTTAGAGCTCTCCGGAGAGATAAAACTCCTACTGCTGCTTGTTTGATGTATTGTGTTCTTGCTAGGGAGCGATGCCAGCTATAAAACCTAGCGTGAGCGTATATGGTCTCGAGTGAGTCGAATGAACCGAACCCCTCTATGTTGCGCATGGGCCTCCTTTTATATGCTCAAGGGGTCTCCGACAGGTGGCAACATAGATGAGGGTACAAATGTAAAAACAGAAGTTGGTACACCTACTTGAATAGCGTACAGTGCAAAATACCTAACTCTGACGGCAAGGGACAAAAGAAATAAATGCCCGTCTGTGTCACCTAACCAGTGCAACAGAGACCGTCAGGTGCGCCACCGCTCGCCACGATGCAAGCTTGTCAGCGCCGCTTATCGCTGCTCTCCGCTGGCAAAGATGACCTCTTGACACGCCGCATGGAATGGTCCCATGGCGACACGTTGTTGGATGAGCTGGAGCGGAGAGGAGAGAGGGTTGCTTGTCGCAAGCGCCTTTGCCGCGGCTGAATCCTTGTCGCGTCCGGAGGCTTGTCGCGCCTGAGCCTTCCCGGCAAGCTCCTCTTGCCGGGGCCTTGTCTTCTGCATGCCTTGAGTGGCCTTCCCGGCAAGCTCCTCTTGCCGGGGCCTTGTCTTCTTAGTCAAATACTTTGTTCTTGAATGGGTCCAAAGGCGCCACGAAGGATCTTGGCGGTGACTAGGCAAACCCTGCCGCGGGGTGCTGCAACTGTCCGTGCATGAGTACGGGATACTAGGGTACCCCTACTCTAGTACACCGACAATAACACTCACAGAAAATTATTCAACACACAATAATAAACGGGTTAGTCCATCCACCGGAATAATCATTTAGCCGGACTTATCACTCATGTAACTCACCTGAGTTTTTGTCAATGAGACTGACAAGATAAGTTGAACATAGTACTCGGACATCGATAAGATGATTCAAAGGATTTTGACTCTGCAGAGTTTGTACTAATTACCCACAGCCAACGGATTTCCGTAGTCACGAAGGACTAGTTCCGTTTACGGTATTTTGGTAGAAACACATCTAACCAGTACACACCATCCCACCTCACGATGCTAGGAATCACCCTAGACAACGCTCAAGAAAAACTTCAAGACGGGAGATCACAACCTCGAATAGCATGGGATCAAATTTATATCTGGCAGCGCTCTAAGGGGTGCCCCCTCTCGGCCCCAACCGAAACACCCAGGCCCCCGACCGGATGATTGGCTTTAATCCAGGGCCATGGAACCCTCATCACGGCCTCTCTATTTGGTGTGTACCAGGAAAGAGGTTTGCAACTTACAAAGCCATATCCCTTGCGGAAAACATGTGGTAGTACCCGGAAGGGAAAACGGATGAAAACATGACTTGATTCACGTTGACACTGGAGTCAAATAGTCTGGCATAAGACTGGCATGCTACAACACTGCCATCTTACCCATTCTCATGCCATCACATGGCCACGCAAACTTTTACCCAACAACAAATGGATTTTCGAAACTCACTTGTCTCAACTTTGCATGTAACATAACATCTATCAAAATGCTCATAAACATGCCATGAAACTAATTAATGCAAACATGCAACGAACATTCATCATATCAAAAGTTCAAACATGCTTGCCTGGTTCGGAGTAGTCGGAGTCTAGCTTGGCGAAGTTCGTGGTTCCGTCACCTCCTCCGGTATCTACGGTATAAGAAAATACGTACTAACGTAAATACCATGAGTGCACATAAAAGTGTTCCAAATATTTTTCAAATAAATATGACAAAACAAAGATGACAGAAAAAGAATCAATCAAAAATCATTTTCTGTTTAAAAGATATCAAGGTTTTAATCCAGGGACTCATCTCAGAATGAAACGAAAAGTTTCTGTGGGTCAACTTATAAAACAGAAAACACTTCGCTAAAAAGCCATTAATCGCAAAGGAAACGTATTACGCCAAGGCGTCTTGTAAAACGGTTCAAAAAAAGAAAATCGACGAGGGGTCCCACCCATCAGGTTTGAAATTTCAAACGGGAAGGAACAGAGCTCGGCGCTCGAGAGCTGCGCGGTGGTCGCGGCGTCTATCCTCGGCGTGTTGGGTGGATCGGAGCGTCCATTCGTGCTCAGTGTGTCCTTCCGCGTTGGTGGGTGGCGGTGGTGGTCGTCGGCGAGCACCACGTCGACGGCGGTCCTTGCTCCGGCGGACGTGTAGCGACCCGACCCGAATGGATCAAGTCTCTGTGCTTTCGTGTCATCCCTGGATCGGTATGCTGACACACACAGTACTCAAAGGATTTACAACAGAGGTAAATCACATGTATGAAATAACGTAAATACTATTACCTCGATCCAAAATATAGCGGAGGCAACAAGGTTGTGGATTCCCATCAACACCAACGGCAAAGTTGAGTATAGGAAATCGTAACCCTAACGTATCACTTACTGTCGTTCTGAAAAAGTCTGCAACATGAAAAGTTGCAGCCCGAAACGGGTCAAGACATGGAATATGCCGCAATGTAACACATAGAGAGTAATGAAGGAATAAGCCTATACTACATGCATATATGGCTGGTGGAAAAGCTCTATGGTTATAAGGTTTTGCGAAAAGCCAATTTTCCCTACTACAAAGGAATAAATTTATTTAACTATCATGGTGGTTGTTGAACATTGAGAATGGTTGACAGCATCCTCAATCCCAATTAAAAGTACTCATTAAACCCAAACAATATTAATTAGAAGTAACATGATTAAACCTAAACAATATTAAACAGAATAATCCAAGAACTAGATACTCAAAATTGTCCATAACCGGGGACACGGCTAATCATGATTAGTTTATACACTCTGTAGAGGTTTGTGCACTTTTCCCCACAAGACTCGATCGCCTCCGTTTGGTTTCTCGCACTACATGGTGTTTGAGAGACGGATGACCGAGACATAGTCTTCGAAGCGTTTGCACCTTACGATGGGTAGACCGTACCACCTACAACCCCTACATCAGCTAGTCTACCACCGTAAGAGTTCACACGACTTAATCAACCATGCCGAGCCCATAATGGCTTGTGGCTGCACACGGAAGTTACTAGCATGAATAATCTTATGATCCCTTTGAGCACGGGTGGCGGTCCAAAAACAGGCAAGTCTGATAGAAACCAGGTGCCTCAATCCACCCAGATGTGTGTTTAAGTTGCCACCTTAAATAAACCATTAATTTAACAATCTCACATCTGTCATGGAATACACTCACCCAATCCACGTTTACTAGCATAGCATGGCAAATAAGCAACGTAGAAGTAACTCCCAAGGTTTCATAAGTAAAACAGGTAATAGGTACTACCTCATCTACTTCCCATCCCACAATTTAATTAGATCCTAATCATGCAAGTGTTCGAGGATTGATCTAATGCATAAAACTGGGTATGAGAAGAGTATGATCAAAGTGTTACTTGCCTGCAATGTTGATGAAGATGATTCACACTCAAAACTCTTGATAGCTCTACTCGTCACACTCCGGTCAATCTATCGTAATCAAGCAATAGTAGCCACACATAAGCAATCACTCAAAAGATCGGAAAGAACGAAGAAAACAATTCGGAAAACGTCAAAACCAAATCAAATAACTCTTGCAGCATAAAACAATTTCTAACAGTACCAAAATTATGTGAATTTGGCCTTATCAGAAAGTTTAGGTCAAGAGCTTCGATTTGCAAAAAGAATCAACTAAAACGGAGTTACGAAACTCAAGTTATGATCAAACGAAGTTTGAATTCAAATCTGATCTAATTCAAAATTTAAACTTTCAAAAACATGTTTGAGTTGGATTACTGGATAGAGGGGATCATAACGAAGACGTGAGCATTGGTTTCGTTGAATTTGGACTAACGAGTAAAAAGTTATGAGCGTTTGAAAATCAGGGACTAATTTGTAAAAGAACTACTACAAATAGGTCCCTGGCAGAAATCTATTTATAAAAAGGAAAAATCTACCGACCGAACGTTCACTACTAAAACCTAACGAACGGAAACCGCTCGCTTCCAAAGGCTATAGCCGATTTAACGCTCTCTAAATAAAAAAACGCTTAGAGAAAAAAAAACAAATGGATCTGGATCCTTAGATCCAGATCGGACGGATGAGGAGGGGCGGCGGTTACCGCGGCGGCGGGGTCGTCGGCGGCGAGGGAAAAGGACGGCGGCGGCGGCTCGGATCCGTTCAGGGGCGGCATTCCGCGTTGCCGGGCGGGCGGCAAGTAGACGGGAGGGGCGATTAGGCGAGGCGTCTGGAGGTGGTGGTGGCGTCGGGCGTAGGCGGCGGTGGAGCGAGGTGCAACGGCGGCGGATCTCGCCAGTGGCGGCGGTGGTTTGCGGCGCGGGCGGCGAGCGAGGGGAGAGAGGGGAGTCGGGGCGTCGGGGCCCGGTATTTAAGGGGCGAGGGCCTCGGGAGGCGTGGAGGAGGCAAGGAGGCGGTGGCCGGTGGCGGGCGGGCGCGGACTCGGGGAGGAGTCCCGGTCGGGACGGGAGGGAGGCGGCGGTGCCGGGTCATGACTGGCTGAGCCGGGCCGCCTGGGCCGAGGGAAATCTTTTTTAAAATAAAGCATAACAAAAATAAAAAACAAAATAAATAAAAATATTATATAGGCGTATAATATATCAAAATTTTCAGAAAAAGATTTCCTACAACATGGACATTATTCTAGCTTCAAATAAAATGCACACAAAATCAAATAAAGCAAAGAGTGCTTCTGCTCTAAAAAAATCCAACCAAAATCATTTTAAAAATACCAAAATGACTTCAAATTAATTTCTCTCCAATTTTCTGATGTAGGGAATCATGTTACCCTATTTTCCATATATTTTATTTTTGGAGAAAATAATTTGAATAAAACTCAAATAACTCCAAATTGAAAATAAATTCAAAGAACTTTGAATTTTAATTCTTTGAAACTCCCAACTCATATTTCATATATTTTGAAGAAGTCATTTTATCTTCTCTCGTGAAAATCATTGAGTTGCATAAAGTTTCAGAATTGGAAATATTTTCAACACCCCTTGTCATTTAAATAAATGGAAGAAGTCATGTCATCTTCTCTCCAGGGTTTTTGTGATGAAAAGAATTTGAATTCCCGAAGATCATAAAAGCAAAATGAAAGTTTGGGAAAGTCCTTTTATTCCCTCTCATTTATCTTTCAAAAGTTTCAAATTCACTCACTTTCTACCAATCAATCAAACAATCAATCAAAACTATCTATTTGTTTATAACATTCCAAAATTTAGAATTTTGGGATGTTACAGGACGGCGGCTCGGGTGAAGGTGGATCTCGTCGGGGAGGGCTGCGAAGGTCAAATTGAAGCCGGGGTTAGATCACTGGGTGCTCGAGGAGACTACCGACGAGGTTTGGGCGGCGGGGATGGCCTCACCGGAGTGGATCGAGCTGGTGGTCGAGGCGGATCGGGGCGGCCGGAGTTGGGGGAGGAGACCTCCTCGAGGTCCTCCTAGTGGCTTGGCGGGGTTTTGGTGGGGTGCAGTGGTGGTGCGTGCTCGAGAACGAGCTCGGGGCCTCCTTTTATAGGCAATCCGAGGCGGTGGCCGCGAACGGGGATCTCCGGCGATGGTTACGGCGGCGCAGTGCTTGGTTGGGGAGATTAGGAGGTTGAGCATCAACGTGGAGGTCCATGGGCTCCGTTTAGCAGCTAACCTTGGCTGGATTGGGCGTGCTGGGTGGTTTCAACAGAACGGGCGGCTGGGCCCGTCGGCGGCAGAGGGCGCTACATGCTTGCCGGGCCACGGCGACGGTGCTGCGCTGTGTGCTGGCATGCATGAGGCCACGCGGAGGGCTAGGGAGCGTTGGGCGGCGCAGAACGGCGTAGCAAGCTGGCGCTGGCTCCGTTAGCCGCCACGGGTGGCTCTGCCACCGCAGAAGCTGCCGGCGTCGGCGATGCTCCCCGCCACCGACACCTGCGTCCGTCCAAGAGGGTTGTGGTGCTCTGGTCAAGGAGGAGAGGCCGTGCGCAACGCGCCAGGGTGCACTGGTGATCGATGACAAGGCATCGATTTAAAAACGACAATCACAACACTCAAACTCTGAATTTTCTTGAAAGTGTACAGGTGAACAAAGGCTGCCAAGTGTTTGATGAAATGATTTAAGCATGAGAAAAATTTATCTGGGGCTGATCTTTGGTGTGGTGGTCTCTCAAAGCACCTGGGGGCTGCCTGAATTTTTGTGAAATTTTTGGAGAAAGTAAAATATGAATTTAACCAAAAATGATGAACCTGGTCCAAACTTGCAGAGGTTGAAACTTGAAAATTTTGAAAAGAGGAAGAGTGCATCTTGATGGATCTAGGTTGGGGGTGCTAAGGACTATCCAGAGGAGTTGGTTTGAGATCAAAACTCAAAGGAAAACAGGTACTTCCTTTGTAAATCATCTAGGCTTAGAATAAATGACACAATTGTTTTTGGGGAAATAATAAATGAAATAAAATCCAAAAATGGTTTGGACCTATTGGAACAGAATGTTTGGGTTGCCCCAAAGTGGAGGGAGGGGTTTTGGAAGAATTTACCACACGAGGCTTGGTAAAACCAAGGATGGTTCAAAACAAAAGAGTAGCTCCAAAACCCATAGGGTTTCTTTTTTAAAAGCAAAAAAATAAATTCATTATAAAAATATATTTGAGATGGGAAAAATCAGAAGAAAGGTTTTTAATAACCAAACACCAGGGTTGAAGAAGATACAAAAAAATAAAATCCCTTGCCATGGGGAAAAGTCTTGAGAGAGAGAGAGAGAGAGAGGTTTTTGGAAGGATTTAAATGACCTTCTTCGAATCAAACAATGTTTTTGTTGAAAACTAAATTTTTTTTTGGAGTGTCAGACGTTTTGCGGTGATTATCGGGTCACTTGCTCACAGTTCAGCATCGGATTGCACTCTGTTGACCGGCCAAATAGTCTGCGTGGCGCCATGTTGACTAGTTAAATTGACCATGTTCCTTGTGGGTCCCACTGCCGATTCGCATAGGGAAAAGGTCGATAAACACAAATTTACGCAGGCGACATAAGGCTCCAACCCGTGCACGGGAATCACCTGGTTGTGTATGTTTACGCTGTATTCGATGTGCGCATGCACGTAGGTTGAGCACTTGAGTGTGAGAGTGTGTGTTGGTCGTGTGGTGTATCGTGTGTGCATGCATGCATGCGTGTGTGCGTGTGAGTGTTGCGTGCGTGCGTGGCTGCGTGTGTACGTGTGAGTATTGCGTGCGTGCGTGGGTCCATGTGTTTGTGTGAGTGTTGCGTGGATGCAGTTCGTGTGCATGCGTGCGTGTGTGTATAATCAGCACACCAGCTCCTGTGTGTTAAAACAGACGGCTCAACATACGAATACAAGGACACCTTGTCCGCTGTGCCCACGGTCATGACTTCGAACCACCGTCCAAATATTTTTTTTCTCGTTTGTTTTCATTCTTACAAGCAAGATGCCCGTGCGTTGCACGTAACATCAAGATGCATTTGTATGACTTGTTTATCTTGTGAGAGAAAAGGATGAACGAGGGAAGGCCTTATTGGCAAATGTGGAGAGGTGTGTGGGTACCTTTTTTTAAAATTGCCATAGTCTCTTTCCTACCATCAGATATAAATCGGACGGCCTATATTGCAGGATGGCAGGCACACCATCATCACCTACTCTGTTTTTTATAAGAGTGTATTTTATGTATTTTATAAGAGAGTAGGTGTAGAGTAGATACAAGTCGATAGTTGGGCACGATGGTAGTGAGATAATTTGATGCAACACTAGATGTGCCACGTGGAGCGTTTAACTGGTCAACTAGTCATGTCATGAGCAAATACAGAGTTGTACGGTGAGCCCGTGACTGTATAATAACCACTAAATGTAAACGTGACCGTAATGAGTGGATTATGAAGTCCAATGTATGTATCGTGCTTTCGCTTCAAATACAATGATCGTCATTGCATATATCGCAAGAGAAAGATGAAACACGCGTGAATTTTCTGGGGGCTTACTTTTATAGGACCTGGAGATAGTTTTGTGTGCATACGTGAAAGGGGCGTACAGGGGGGGTGTATGCGATGGAGAGAGAGATGCTCTTCGTTTCTCTTTATTATGACTAACTTTGTATATAATATAAAAATATAACAATTCACAGTGCAGAATAAATATCATTGTGGGCACCCTGCAATGCAAATTAGCATTCGTACTCCTCCATATAACTATGTAATGTTGTATATATGTAGAAACTCTAAAATAATTTTTTGGCCACACTTTATTCAAAAGGAATGTTGTATGCGAAATAAACGTGAAGAGAGGGCTTTTAGATCAATGGGGTACGTGATGTAACATGTGTGAATGTGTAGTTAACGCATTTGGCGGGGCCTAGAGAGGTATGTGTGTGTATTACGTATTCGAGAGAGGCGTGGATAGAGAGGCCGACGGGGGGGGGGGCGTGGGAGAGATAGCACGAGAAATGAGAGTGGTCTAGAGAGAGAGACGAATATGACGTCACGACAAGAGATTCCATTCCCTTGAGTGTGTATATGCAAGTGGGGAGGGAATAGAGGCACCAGGAGAAATTTTCTGTTTGTGTGGTGTTTGTGTTGGTATGTGTGGGTGTGAGAAGATAATGAGACAGGGGGGGGCAGAGGGTGTGTCACCGCGTGAGGTCCGATGGGTCGAGGTGAGGCCCTCCGTTTGGTTCCGTCCTGCGCCACATTCGTCGGCCCATGACACATTTAGGAAGACCAATGGATGACTAGTCGTACAAGACAAAGATAGCAGAATTGTAAAGGACTCTGTGTCCACTGACAAAGCCGTCTAGGATTTGTAACCCTAGGTTCTCAGACTAAGGTAGCCCCTTTATCTTCGATATTACTATTCATCCAACCTAACTTTAAGGGGCATCCTACAGAATGCTCTGCTAGAATCATACTCGTCGATTAGGAAGAGAGGTGTGAGACAATGCGTGAGAGACATGCGTAAAGATAATGTGTGTACATGAGACACGTAGGCAGGTCCATGTATATAGAAATGGTCGATGGAGATTGTGCGTGTGTATGTTTGCGAGAGGAAGAGTGCTTGTGATAAAGGTTAGTGAAACCAGTTGTAAATGGTTACGAGAGGGAGGGAGGGTTATATCTAGAGCATGTGTACGAGAAAGACTCCTCGGGAGAGAGTGTGTGAGAATGTGTGAGAGACCACCGATGGAGAGTGAAACTACACGTAAAAGACTGCTCTACACATTGATTAAAGATATAAATTGTATCCAAATATTAGGATGGGATCATGATATTTGCAATTCGCGTAAGGAGCGGTCATTGATATATCAGACATCTAGATTCTATCGAATTTGAGCATGTCTATGTTATTATTGACACAATTGATCCACATAGTTAGTATTTTGAACTCCAGACAATGCATCGCTTTAGCAATCGAATATAAACATGAGTATCATGTTGTGTGTGTAAAGCACATTATACATATGAAAGTTACACAATGGACATTATAAATAGCTACATATGAACTAGCATACATTTGAATTCAACTTAAGGTGGTTTAAAAAAATCGAATTCAACATGAGTTCCATTCAATTATTTGAATTTGATATCATGGCATTTGTAAACTATACCTAAATTATGTGGGCACCAATCTTTGCTCTGATTTTGTACATAATAGCATATGTAGTTGTGTACAAAATTGATTCAAATTTAGCTCCTCCATTCCAAAATAATCGTAGTTATAGGATTTTCAAGTGTCAAAATTTCAAAAAGAAGAGGATAATTCAATGAGGTTTTCAAACATACAAGGTCAAATACAACGTTGTCTATTTAGGTCAATCCTCATAGTTCAAGAGTACTCTAAATGTGAATGCTTGTGTTTCAAAATTTCGAACGAAGCACCAAAAGAGCCTCTACTTGCCCGAAACCGCGTGAGACCAATGTTTGGTAGTACAAGGAAATTACGTTTCTAATAACTCCAACCCGTGAAACCTACCGGCCCGACGTCCAAAGGTCTAAACCGGGGTAGGTTTGTAGCTTCATCTAGACGCCACACAACCGCCTCCGAAAAACATTCATACACAATGGCCGCCTAAGCACACATGCGCGCGGCCAAAATCGCTCCCGCCCACTATTTGGGACACCCGGCATTACCATCCTACCCCCGACCCGCAAGAGGGTCCGAATTTAAGAGGGGGGCAAAGTTTTTTACTTTCCCCAAATTTCAAACAAGCGCGTCCCATCTTCTGTTCAAAAAGCCAAAAACAAGCGCGTCCCAGACCGAAACATGGTCACCCCCACCCATCTGATTCCCCATTCGTACTCCGTGGGCGCCAAAACTACCTCTCCACTAGCCGTGAAACCCCGGCGTCCTCCATCCGCCACCCCATCCCACCCATCAACCGCCGCCCTCCTCCATCACGCCGAAGCCGATACCCCGACGTCGTCTTCCACCGCAACCTCAACCGCAACGCCCTACACGGCTAGTAGTTGAAGCCGAGGCCGAGCCGTCCGTACCCGAGCCAGTTCTACCACACCATCCTGCGCCTCACCTTTGCCGCTCCAACTTCGCCACCCTCCACCACACCGGAGTTGTTCCTGCTATGCCGTCTTTCGCCACCTCGGATTTGCTTCCCCTCCGCCGACATACGGCCACGGCAACACAGTCAACAATTTGGCCATGGGTTCGTCCAAGCCTGCACCCTCCAGAACATCGGTTTCCCTAGTAAAAAGAAGAAGATCGGCGCGACATGTGGAGGTGACCACACCAAAGAATCAAGAAGGTACTCCCCTTCCCTTATTCGTGCAAATCTTACGTCTCTGCTTGCACGATATTCATCCCACAGAAGACACTAGTTGACCGCTTCTTCTTGATACTAGATGTTCATAGTAACTCGCGATGCACAAGGTTTCTCCTCATATACTATTTCACTTTAGCTAGAGGTCCGTCGCCCCCCTGAATTTCAATTTTTGGCCAGTTGATTCCCAATTAAAGGAAGCATTCCCCGACGTAACAGGCGCTAGTACGACTATTACACCGGGGAAGCAGCGCCTTGGTGTTTATCTTAGGGGCGTGTGCGGCCTAGAGCTACTGGCGCCCGATCTGGAGGTCGGCCGGGATTAAAGGGATGGCCTGGGGGCACTACCAAGCACGACAGTCATGTGAGGTCGATGGGAGGGCGGGATGGCGGAGGCAGGGGTCTGGGCCGGTGGTCGCTGGCGGTTCGAGAAAGATCGTCAACAGTGACTGGCCGGAGGTAGACGAAGGCCATCAGCCCATTCCTTATAGATCGGACGGTTCATAAAAAAATCGACTGACCTATTTATTTTTAGTCGACTGTTATCTTGATAGGACAACATGTGGTGGTGTCTTTGGAGGAGTACCTGCATTTCCTGTGCTCATATATTACAAAATCATACGGAGTAGAATCTAATTTTTTTGCCATGCAATATTGTAAAGCTATCATATGTCTCCTGTCATTTATTTTTTAGCCACCTGCTATCTCCTGCTTTTACAGTGCACTACTTTTGCACACACTTCACCCATACTCTCACTATTGTGTTTTTATGCAAGGGTATTTCAGACCCTGCCTTGATGTATGTAAAAGAGAAGAGAGAAGTCGCTCCAGCGTGGTACACGGCTAGGCCAGACACGTTTCAAGACTTTAAAGGGTGTAGTGTCAGCAGATTGAGGCGGGGAACGTAGCTCTCGAGTTGATGATCTCGCTCCCCGTGAACCACCATCCCAGGTGCTTGCTTTAACTTCACGGTGTCATATGTCGTTGCATGTTGCATATGGTGTCTAGCTTGTATTCAAAAGGCCGAAGTCATTCTTTATCAAGATAAGGAAAGATATTTTTTACATGAACCACCATCCCGGGAGCTGCAGAAGACAAATAGCTAGTCGAGAATCGGCCGAGCCAAAGGACAAGCCCAAAAAGATAGGCATCACCGGAAGCCAACTAAAAGCTGCGATGGTGGCGAAGCATCCCGCCTCCCACCAGGCTCTCGGGTCCTAGATGATCATGCTCACCACTCCAAATGGATGTCTAGCTTGTGTTGCTTCCAATTTGGTTAAATTGCATCTACTGAGCTTACACATTATACCTTTAAATATGACATGCCTTTCTGTTTTTGGTACATACTAGTACATCTGTGTATTAACCATGTTCTTACATCAAACTAATGTTCTTGTGTATCCCTCATCAATCACTTATGACGAGGCAGGCAGGCAAGGGGACTACTCCTCATTTAAAGAATGCAGCGTCAGCCTCCCGACATGATTCTCAAGAAACGAAAATGCTAGATGAAGATAGTGAACATAGATCTATAGTTGATTACAGCATTTCCCCTACACTAGCATCGCAGGTGCTTGCTCTAACTTGGCAGCATGATATGTGGTTGCATATTGCATATGGTGTCTAGACTGTAATTCTTCCAATCTGATTAAACTGCATGTGCTAGTCTGCTTAGCTTATATTACATTATACCTGTTAATGTGACATGTGTTCTTGTATTTAGTACATAGTACATCTGTCTATTAAGCATGTCCTTGCATAAAAGTATTGTTTTTTTGTATCCCGCATCAATCAATATGACGAGACACCTTTAGTAAATGCAGTGCGATATTAGTTGCATCTTTCATATGATTTATAGCATGCGCTGCTACTAATTTGTTGAAATTACATTTTTGATGGGACGCTTTTAACTTGGCAGAGTCATATTGGTTGCATCTTTCATGTGGTGTCTAGCTTGCATTGCTTCTTATTTGCTGGAATGGTTTCTACTTAGTTTACACAAACAGTTGTGAACATGCCATGCCGTCCTGTTTTTCGTACATATTCCATCCTGGTATCATTTGTTTGCCTTACATCAAAGTAGTGATTGTCAGTATCATGCATAAATGAGTTCTGAATAGAGAATTTTATTGCTTTTTCTACTCGGTTTTACTTGACAATTCAAAATCAATAAATCGGAAGGAAGTTAGCAAGGCAGCGGATAAAGGTGCTCCTTCCGAACGGAGGGCCTTTATAGTTTCTACTCCTCCACACCCCCAAGATGATTTCCAAGACAACACATGCATAAACACTCAACAAAGATGTGTTTATGATGAGCACGTCTCCCCTAGTGCAGCATCACTGGTGCTCCCTCTAACTTGGCAATTTGTTATATGTGGTTGCATGTTATGTGTCGTCTAGCTTGTATTGCTTCTAATTTTGTTGAATTCCATCTTCTTACTTTACACATTATACTTGAATAAGACACGTGTTCCTGTTTCTAGAACATACAATATTTGTCTATCACACCGTGTTCTTACATCAAATTACTACTATTGTGTAACCTGCAATCACTTATCATAAGACACGTTTGACTTCAGAGTGTGATATAGGTTACATGTCACATTCTATTCTAGCTTGTACTACTAATTTGTTGAAATGGCACTTATGCCAAGACAGTTTTAACTTGGTAGAGTGATATTCGTTGCATCTTTCATATGGTGTCTAGCTTTCATTGCTTCTAATTTGTTGAAATGCCTTCTCCTTAGTTTAGACATCATAAGCTGTGAATATGCAATGCTGTGAATATGCAATGGCACTAATGACGAGAGACCTCTAACATGGTAGTGTGATGTTGTTTGCATCTTGCATATGATTTATTTCTTGTCTTTGCTTCACATTTGTTTAAACGCCATTTATGATGAGACACTGTTAACTTGGCAGAGCGATATTTGTAGCATCTTTCATATGGTGTCTACCTTCCATTGCATTGCTTCTAATTTGGTGAAATGTCTTCTTCTTAGTTTACACATCATAGTTCTCGTTATCTCTTCCGTCCTGTTTTTCATACATATTACATCCTCCTATCATGTGGTTGTCTAACATCAAAGTTCAGTTAAATACGCATCACACATCAATTTGTTACGACGAACTAAATTGTTATTCGTTTTTCTTGTTGGCTTGACTTAACATGGCACGAGAAAGAGGAAGAAACACAGAATGGCAGGGAATGAGAAGCGGATGAATCCTGCAGATTCACCGGTAATCGATGGTGCAATAGAAGGTCAAAGTCCAGCAGAAAATTCTACAAACACGGCATCCCATGCTACACGAGCTGCAAAAAAAGCCAAACAGAAACAAATAGCTGCCACCAAACAAGCAGAGACAACCCTAGTTCTTGCAACACCTAATACAAGATTACCAAATTTGCCACGACATACTCGTCGTCAATCGAGCTAGCAAAGACGTTCCCAAGCTCCCTTGCCACCGACACTACTTCCCAAGCACTCTTGACACAAGACGAGTTGGCAATATCAGATGAACCTTGTGAGCTTCAACAGCAAGAAGGTAGTTGCTGGAGTCAAGTTACAGTTGCGTGCTTCTTTATATGTAGTCTCACAGTTTGATGTACACTAACACTTACTATGTTCGTTGTTGGACTAGCACCTAGGCGCAAGAGGAAACAAACATCACGGATAATGCTCGATAGGTTAACTAAATCTAGAGGAGGAAGAATGGAGATCTGTTTTGAGGCAGGTTTAAAAAGGCCACGTGATGATACAGAGTCAGCCAAGTTAGTATCAGAGGCAACGGTTGCCGTTAGGTGTCATGTACGTATCCTGCCAACATGAATTCAGTACAACAATGACAAAGACGAAACCCAGTTCAACACCTTCCTCGACCATTTATCTGTAAGTATGGTTATGTATGGAAACTAGTAATATCGTCTTGCTCTGTCCCATACTTTCTAGGTTGCTGATAATGAGACTCCCAGAATTTTCAACAGATGAGGTTCAAGTTGGATAGCAAGATGATGCAACCAGACAAGCTTGCACCCATGTTTTCAAGTCTGCTCTGCGACAGTATCGGTATAACTTGAGGAAAACTCACTTTGAAGGCAAGGCTAACAGTGAACTTTCCCAAACATCTCCAGTGGAAAATATATTGGATGAAGACTGGAGGGGCCTTGTTAAACACTGGTCTAATCCGAAGTATCAGGTACATTATATATATGTGATCAGATCACATGTTGAAGTCCTATTTACGCATGTGTCACACAAATCTATCTTCTTGTAGGTGAACTGTTTAAAGAACAAGGCCAACCGTACGAAAATGAAATTCCAACATATGACATGATCTCGTAGCTATATTGCATACTGCGAGGCTCTTGTAATTAGCTGTTGTTTCACTCTTTTCGCTGTACCATATTATCAGATAAATATTTACTTGTTCGAAATGCAGAGGAAAGCCCGCAAGGACCAAAAAGTACCTGAACCAAATGATGTGGAAATCTTCAAGGACTGTCACACCAGCAAGAAGAAGGGCATGACTACACCAGTCAAAGCCCATTGTTGTAAGTCCTTAATCCTCATGCCTTTTAACTACTACTTACTCTGAGTTGTGCCTTGAACTGCATGGTTTGTTGCCAATGTCTATTACTCTTTTCAATTTTATACACAATTGTCTTAGCGTATCATTGCACCTTACAAGGTTTAAAAGATAGGAGTGATGTTCCTTTCATCTTGACCCGTAATCTAGTTCCGTGCTGGACTTGCCCACACAATGTTACAATTGCCTATTTGTCTGTTCTCAGTTGTTTTGTGATATGAATGATGTCATACTATGCTTACCGTATTATAAAATTCGTCTCTCTATCCTTAGCCCTTAATACAATGTGAAGAAATAGACAATACATTAGCGATGGTACATGGTCATATGTTTGGAACCTGGTTTTATTATGTACTTTGCAATAAAATACAACTATTATTTTACATGGGTTCACCAGAATAGGTTCTGTATATAGACCAAAGCTATTTTGTTTGGTTTTGCTGCCTCCTTAATATCTTCTGTTTTGGTACTATTAATGTAAAACCTCAACTTTTCAGCGAGCTATGGAAAAAATGGTGGAACCGCCACCTTACGAAGGTGGCGAGGCAACTATAACCGCAATGTCACTCTTGCTGCGATGGGCAAGATTTGTCCACTAACAGTGCCAAAAGCACGTTCCTGCGTAATACTGGGTTGGTTGTTAAGGCAATATCGTCCAAGCTGCCTCATGATCAAGATATGCAAGCTCAAAGCAATGTTGTATCTGCGCTCTAGACACAAGTCCAATCCCTAACAGAGGCCCTTTGTGACACAAGGAGAAACATTGCTCAATGTCGTCAAGATATGCATGGTTTCGAAACCAGACTATCACACATTTGCTATGTTGTTCAGGAGCCTAGGGGAAATGAAGGCAAGGGTTATGGTGCTCCATCGGACAATACATCATGAAAACGTAACTGTCAGGTCAAATGAACTGTGGTTCTGAACTTCTGGTGGTGCATTTATCTGCTAGACTGTTAAGTTTTATGCCAACTTTCCTTTTGTTATATAGTTGTAATTTGTTTTGGTGCGATACAAAATTTATTATTAACGTGCAGCCACCGGCTGAAGAAAATAGCAAGCCATTTTTGTATAGTGTAGGGTGTTCCCTATATTTGCACTGGTGGCGATCTTTGATGCCGAGTGGATGTAATCTGTAATCGCCTTTAATAGCCTAGTGTTAGTTTCGGCCTTATTTATTTCCTAGTCTTCTTTTTCCCTGGGTTGCTAGTGGCCGCAACTACCATGGGCCATATATGGGCCGTAGGATCCATGGGTCTCATACGGGCCGTCGATAAATGGGCCTATAATCGTTGGGCCTCGGGCCGTCGATAAATGGGCCTGTAATCGTTGGGCCTCGGGCCGTCAGATAAATGTGTCTACATGGGACATAATCGGGCATAATTGGTATCAGCCCAACACGGTAATGGGTCGTTAACAGGCCGTAGGACTGCAAAGGCTTAATTCTGTCAGAGGCATAACGGGTCGTTAATGGGCCATAATATAGGACGGGCTGGAAACGGCGCAACGGGTTAACAGGCGAGAAACGGGCCGACTCTTGCCATGGGCCGAATTTGGCCCATTAGGGTAACTTGCTAGTAACGGGCCGACCCTTGCCATGGGCCGAATTTGGCCCATTTGGGGAACATGCCAGTAACGGGCCAACTCTTGCCATGGGCCGAATTTGGCCCATTAGGGGAACATGCCAGTAACGGCCCGGAAGTAATCGAGGGCTGAAAAGGAGCCCAAGAACGTGTGGGCTGTCAATAGGCCGAAAGATAACACAGGCTGGAAACGGCCCATGTAAACCACGGGCCGTTAACGGGTACAAAGAAAATTACTGTTCATTATGGGCTAGAGTCACCGTGGGCCTGTAAAGGGCCGAAAGATACGGAGGCCTCATATGGGCCGAAAGACGTCGTGGGCCATACATGGGCCGAAAGTGAAATGGGATGGTGTTATATTCGACGGCCCACATGACGTTGTTGGGCCGATTTCCTTTAGGGCCTAACGGGCCGTGAGTTAACGGGCCGTAAAATGGGCTAGTTGCGAAGAGACCATTAACGGGCTTTTCATGGGCCAGCCCGTTAACTTTTGACCAAGTCAAGCGGGCCGGCTTTGTAAGCTAAATGGGCCAGTGGTGGGTCGTGGCATGTGTCGACATATCATAGGAGCCTATCTGACCCACTGACGAGCTGACACATGTTTCGTCCGGCCAATAAGAATTTTACACGTGGAAATTTCCCATTGGTCGGGGCTGTTAACGGGTTATCGGATCCAAAACCCGACCCGATAGCTTAACGGCGTTCCGTTACGGTGGATGCCACGTGTCAGTCACCCTTGACGAAAGCACTTCTGTGGCGCGCGATTTATGGAAGTGGACACTTCCGTGATGATAATTTTGGTAATGTCATGGAACACTTCTACGACAGCACAGGTATGACTATCTTGATTCTGTCATAAAATCGTGATGGATGTACATGCATGACAAAAAACGCGACCTACTGTGACAAACACGTATCATCACGGAAGTGTATTTTTTTTGTAGTGCTACCTCTCTTCTCCTAGCTATGATGTGTGTGTGTGTGAGAGGAATGAGGGTTGAACCCTTTGCATGAGTGAGCCCAGGGGGGTTTTATAGGCCAACCCCCTAGGGGTACAATGGTAATACGGCCGGGTGTAGGACCCGGATGTCAGTGCCTACGGTCGTTGGGTTCCTCGCCGGCTGCCGAGAATCCGGCCGACAGGTAGGGCCCGCCGCCTGCGGGCCACACTGATTGCCTTTCGCTTTAGCTCTGTCCTTGATGACGGAGGCTGCGTCAGGAGTCGTATGGCTGTAGTACCGCGTCAGGCGGGTTGGTGGCCGCTTAGTCAGCGCACACTGTAGCCATGCTCCGTCTAGTCGTAGTGGGTGAGTGCGGACTCCGATGGGACGGAAGGGCCGGCTGCTGGAAGCCGGCCCGCCCCCGAAGCCGCCTTTTAGGGGTGTGCCGTCTTCTGGGAGCCCGCGGAAAGGTAGGGCCCACCACCTATGGGCCGTACTGATTGCCCTTGGCGGTTGCATGACCCTTGCTGACGAGGGCCGTGTCATGAGTCGCATGGCTACAGTCCCACGCCAGGCGGGTTGGTGGCCGCTTTGTCAGCTCATACTGTAGCCACACTCTTCCGGGATTCGGGGGAGCAGGTGCCTCTGTAGCCATGCCCCGTCTCGTTGGAGCAGGTGAACGTAGACTCCAAGGGGAGGAGGGGCCGTCTGCTGGGAGCCGGCCTCTCCCCAAAGCTTCCTTCTAAGAGTGTGCCATCTGCTGGAAGCCGGCCGCTTGGTCCTACCTGGCCAAAGAAACTGGTCGCGTGTCCGGAAGGCATGAAGGGCTTTGCTAGCCCCGATGTCTTGAAACTTTATTAGGTGCAGATGAGGCAACCCGGGGTCCATCCCCCCAACAATAGTCCCCGAAGCTGGTGGGGCGCCACAGATTGAAAATGAGGAGCCTCAGCAGTTTACCCCTCTGAGAGATCCTATTCCCTCGCTACGTACGGCTGGTGGAAGCCACGTGCCAGAGACCGGCAGAGGCGAGGCCATCCGCTTGTTGAATTTGAATCGTCGAGGTGGGAGCCAGGTGGTATGCCATCGGGTGGTGTGCCTACCGCCCGTTGCTCGAATGCCATGTGTGGCCAGGAGGCCAGGCTGGCCTGCCAGCCCACACGCGCGATGGGACGCTACCACAGGCCCGGGCCCACCACTACACAGCCTCGGCACGCGCGTGGATCTGCTGCAGCCGAGGCAAACCGTTGCCCTTTCGGGGCAAAATGATCACCCGCCATAATGGCGTGGGATTTGCGGTGTCGTGCGGGACACAGGTGCAGTTAATCACACGCCCCCATGAAGTGTCGCACTGGCCCCATCATCGTTGCCGTATAAAGAGGGGGAGGGAGTGGCCAAACGCACGCGTGCCCCCTCCACTCTCTTCTTCTTCTTCTTCTTTGCTTCTTGATTCTTCTTCTTGTCTCCTCGCCGCCACCATGCCGCCACTGCACCACGCGCTGTCGAAGCGCCGCCGCCGCATCGCCACCGCCCAGGCTCGCCGCCCCGCCGCCAAGCCACTGCAGGACATGGCACGAGGCGAGTGGGACGACTGCAATGTCCATGATGGACACATCGAGTTCCTCCGCGCGACGCGGAGGCTTCCAATCAAGGCGGTCGTAGGGACGCGGATCCTCGACAAGAGGAAGATCTCGCCGACCCTACAGGCTGACGAGTTCGTCGTCTTCCGGAGCCATTTCCTCAGCGGATTTGGTCTCCATGCGAGTGGCTTCCTCCGCTCCTTCCTCGATTTGTACAGCCTCCAACCTCATCACCTTAGTCCCAACAGGGTGGTGCTTCTCTCTGCCTTTGTGACCTTCTATGAAGGCTACCTTGGTGTCCTGCCCGCGCTCAATCTGTGGGGCAGGTTCTTCTACCTGAAGCTGGGCACCCTAGCCAAGGGCGAGCCAGCCTAGTGCGGCTCCTGCGTTGCTGTGCGGCACACCGGCTCCAGGACGTGCTTTCCTCCCACCGCTTTGCTCGAGTCGGCGAAGTTGTGGCAGAAGTCATACTTCTACGTCCCGAACCTCCACCCGACTCGTGAGTACATCAACCTGCCGCCCTTCGCAATTGTCCTGCCTGGCGATCCGCGGAACAATTGGGGGCAGCAACCCAAACCGCTGCCGGCTGCAATCACCAACGTCCTTGTCTGGCTTCATGAGATGATGGACTCGGAGGGCCTCAAGCCGACGAACTTGCTGGCCGCCTTCGTCCACCGCCGGGTTTCGCCCCTCCAAGCCCGCCCGCACTTGATCCGCGACATGGGCGGCCGCCAGGACCCGTGCCGGATGTCGACCAAGCAGCTCCCGACTGTGGAGGTGGTCCGCCATGTCAACTACTTCTCCGACAGCAAGCTTAGCGAGACAGAGTGGAGCTTCAGCAAGGAGCCATACATCCACGTCAACCGGCCACCACCTGTAAGTATCTGGTCCCCTTTCTGGGCTCATGCAGTGCTCTTCATACGACCTGACCACCCAAACGCGGGGCAGCGCTTCCCTGGTCAGGTAGCAGGTGGCGCGCCGGCTCCCGGCCATCAGTGGATGCCGGACTGTGAAGAGAGTGACGTAGGCGACCGCGAGCTGCGAGCGGCCTCATTAGAGGATGGAGGTGAGGATGACGCCACCGGGGGAGGTGGCGCTGGAACAGGTGGAGCCGCAGGAGGCAGCGCATGAGGAGATGGCGACGTCCGGTGTCACAGCCCTAGAATTTTATTGCAGATAGTTGCACAATCTTCCATGCATCATGTCTAAATTTATTTGAAAGTTGAAATGGGGATTGTTCAAACCCTAGCACTAGATCAAATCAAATAGGTTCAACCTAAAATAATCTTCAATGGACCCAAAATGTTCATGATTTTTGATAAAGGTGAAAATGTTTGCCAAAAATGATGCAAATATTCTTAGGACATTCAGGATTTTTGAATTAACTCATATTGTATTTTAATTGGAGCCTTTAAATACTATTAATATTTTTAAATGCCCCAACAATTTTGGAATTAGTTGAGGGCCTCTGGAATAACTCATTCAGTGCCCATAACTATTTTCAGAATTTTTATAAGTAATTTGGTTTGAAAACCAAATTAAAACAAATTTGCAAAATAGAAAATAGAAAGCAAAAAGGCAGAAGACTTACCTAGCCACTAACCTGGTGCCCCAACTGGCCCAGCAAAGTGCAGCCCACTAGCCCACGGTGCTAGTCATCCTCAACCTCTGCCAGTAGGCAAAGGCGAAGGCGGGCACGGCGCGCGCTGAGGTCATCATGCAGGTCCCTGCTCGCCTGTGTTGCCTGGACAGCGTGGCGACGCCTCGAAACGCCTCCTCAGTGACGCCCCGAGCTCCCCGCCACTTCACTCTCCCCCTGCTCTCTCCCTTGCTCCCTGGACGCCATGACCGCAACCGTCGTTCGCCCGCCGCCATCGCACGCGTAGCCACTGCCTCCCCCTCGATCCCTCGACGTGTCAGCAAGCTTCGCCACCCCGTCTCCGACCTCCTCGACATATTACACGGCGCCGAACACGCCGCACCTTCTCCACTGAGCTCTTCCTCGCCATTCGGCTGCCGAGATTGACCTCGCCGCCCCGACCACTCCGGACCTCCCCCGAGCTCACCATCCGCCTCACCCAACTCGCCGTGAGCCACTGACCATCCTGCCCCTCTCTGTTCTCTCTACCCCTCGCCGTAGCCGCTGCACCATGCTCACCCGCACGCGCAGCCACCTACGCTCGCCGCTGATACTACTCCGGCGACCAAATGGTCCGCCCGTCGTGTCCATCGCACTCGCCGCTTCACGCACGCCCTCCCTAGCGTGCTAGCTTGCTCGCCTAGGCGATGCAGCGCCACCAGCGCCTGCAAACGAGCTCCGGCCGCCGCGGCCAAGCTCCCCACCATCGCCTCCGGCCGCCTCAGGCCCGACTGGTGCCACCGCCCGATGCACGCTGGTCTAGGCTCTTGAACGAGCCCATCCACGCAACAAACGGGGCACCACAGCCCGTTCCCGCAGCGCCCCGCAGCATCCGCCATCACTGGCGGCTAAACGCCAGCGTGTTAGGCCCTGTTGACAAGGGGTTTGACCTCCCCTGAATCAATGACAGGTGGGGCCAGCCCCCTGCTAAGTTAGTTTAGTTTATTTTCTAAACTTAATTAGCCACTATTTCACTGAAGTGTGGACCCCACATGTCAGGTTTGACCTAAGCAGCCCCGTTGACCTGCTGACATCAGCATGAGGTCATATTGACGCTGTAAATATTTTCTGAGATTTTAAATAATTCAAAAATGATTTATTTAATTCAAAAAATGTCCTAAACTTTGAAAATCCATAGAAATTTAACCATAACTCCAAATGAAACAATTTATCTATGAAATATTATCAGAGAAATCCAAAGAATCTGTTTATGGCATTTTCATGCATGTTTGAGAAACCTAAATCTATTGTATATGAAAATTTGAATTAATGGCATTTGAAATGCCTTATGTGGAGTTTGAATTTCAATCTTTGGTTCAAACGAACTGCATCTAAATTGTTGGTAGCTACATTAGCTCAAGTCATAGCATATTGCTAGGTCATGATCACTGATGACCCACAAATATAGGGGATAAATTATAGCTCTTTTCGATAAGTAAGAGTGTCGAACCCAACGAGGAGCAGAAGGAATTGAGAAGTAGTTTTCAATAAGGTAATGTCTGCAAGTGCTGAAATTGTAAGTAGTGAGTTGTTTGATAGAAAGATAATTTGTATCGAGCAAGTAACGATAGTAACCATAAGTATGCAGCAAGGTAGCCCGATCCTTTTGAGGTAAATGACAGGCCAAAATAGTCTCTTATGATAAGAAAAGCATTCTTGAGGGCACGCGGGAATTTCATCTAGTCACCTTCATCATGTTGGTTTGATTTGTGTTCGCTACTTTGATTATTTGATATGTGGGTGGATCGGTGCTTAGGTGATGTTCTTACTTGAAAAAACCTCCTACTTATGATTAACCCTTTGGCAAGCATCCACAACTACGAGAAAAGTATTAAGAATAAATTCTAACCATAGCATTAAACTCTAGGATCCAATCGGTCCCTTACGTAATAGTGCATAAACTTGGGTTTAAGTTTCTGTCACTCTCACAACCCACCATCTATTTAGTCCTCCACAATGCAATCCCTTAGGCCTAAATATGTTGAAGTGTCATGTAGTCGATGTTCACATGACACCACTAAGGGAATCACAACATACATACTATCAAAACATCGAAAAAATATCAAGTTCACATGATTACTTGCAACATGATTTCTCCCATGACCTCAAGAACAAAAGTAACTACTCACAAATAAACATGCACATGATCAAAGGAGCATTAAATAGCATCATGGATCTGAACATATAATCTTCCACCAAATAAACCATATAGTAATCAACTACAAGATGTAATCAACACTACTAGTCACCCCCTAGCACCAATCTATAGTTCCGATAACAAGATTGAATACAAGAGATGAACTAGGGTTTGAGATGAGATGGTGCTGGTGAAGATGTTGATGGATATTTCCCTCCCCAATATGGGAGAGTTGTTGGTGATGATGATGACGATGATTTCCCCCTCCGGGAGGGAAGTTCCCCCGGCAGAATCGCTCCGCCGGAGGGCAAAAGTTCTCCTGCCCAAGTTCCGCCTCGAGACGGCGGCACTCCATCTCGAAAGCCTTCTCCTTAGTTTTTCTAGGTCAAAATGACTTATATACCAGAAGATGGACACCGGAAGTGGGCCGAGGAGGCCACAACCCACCAGGGCGCGCCTGGGGGGCCCGGCGCGCCAAGGCGGGTTGTGCCCACCTGGTGGCCCCCCTCTTATAGTTATTGGCTCCAATATTTCTTAAATAATCCATAAAAAATCTCCGTGAAGTTTCAGCTCATTTGGAGTTGTGCAGAATAGGTGGCTGACATAGCTTTTTCAGTTCGAGATTTCCAGCTGCCGGAATTCTCCCTCTTGGTGTGTACCCTGCAAATTATGAGAGAAAAGGCATTAGAATTACTCGAAAAAGCATTATTATAGACAAAAACATTATAAATAACAGTAAGAAAACATGATGCAAAATGGACGTATCAACTCCCCCAGGCTTAGACCTCGCTTGTCCTCAAGCGAAAACCGAAATTGAAAAACATGTCGATAAAAACAAAATACAGACATAGAATCATCATGTTAATTATTATAACATCAACAAAATTAAACATAGGACTTTTATCATAGAACTTTTATCATACACTTCCCATGAATAAGTAATAGTTCATCACACAATCGAAGTATAAAGCAAAAACTCTTTTAGAAACCAACAAACTTTGACTCTTTGGATGAAAGTAAATACATAAAAGTAAAAGATAGGCTCTTCGCAGAGGGAAGCAGAGGTTTCCATGCGCTTATTTGTTTGTATGCTCAATCCCGTAGTGCAAAAGAATGTCACATTACATTGCCCCTCAAGATGACAACCTTTATTATGCAGTCTGTCGCTTTTATTCTTTGTCATCCAAGTTCGTCCAATGAATTTTCTCTTACACTAAACAATCTCACACTTTTAGAAGCTGTATTGCCTTTTTGCACCGATGACAACTTACTTGAGGGATCTTGCTCAATCTCTAGGTAGGTATGGTGGACACTTGAAGAAGATTTGGGTTTAAGGGTTTTGGATGCACATGTAGTATCTCTACTTAGTGCGGAGTTTTTTGCTAGCAAAGATAGGGGGCAAGCACCACATGTTAGGATCTATGACAATATGACTTCTATTTGAATATAAACAAACATAAACAATTATGTTGTCTTCCTTGTCCAACGTCAACAATTTTGGCACATAATATTTTGATGAGAGCTCACAATCACAAAAGATTTCTAGGATAGTATATGTGAATCTTCTCTTCCCTTATTAATTCTTTCATGAGTTGCATCCTTGACTAATGCTATGTTTGTCAATCTCTAATAAAATTTCCTACATATACTTTTCCTTATGTGGTGCTATCACCTACCATAGGATTAGTATATGATCTTACTGATTTATTTCATTTCTTTTATTTATTTCCTTTCTCTTTTTCTTTCTTTCTTATTTCTTTTCTTTATTAGCAACATGAAAGTAAAGAAAGTAAAATCTCAAACTAACTTCATTATATAACTTGCACACGATTACAATGATAGATCACTAAGCAGACTCTCAAAGAAGAAAGGGTCGAACTAAACTTTATTCCATCTAAAGCAAAAAATTGGACTAAGACAAGTAAAAGCAAAAAGATAGTGGGATGATACGATACCGGGGCACCTCCCCCAAGCTTGGTGAAAGCCAAGGGGAATGCTCATACCCGATACTCAGTTCTCTTTTGGTGGTGGAGAAGATGGTGGTGGTGATGAAGCAATCCTATCCTTGAGGATCAAATGATTCTCCAACTGACAGATGACGCTCCGGAGATAGGTGATATGCTCTTGATGCAGAATATTGTCGCCACTGAGATACTTATTTTATATGCGAACTATTTCAATGACACGAAAATCTTCAATCTCACCAGGAGTAAGGTGAGTAAGATAGGGTTTAAGGATATCTTCCTCCTCCTCCTCAGCCAACAGTGCTTGTGTTTACACCGGGGATGGATCTACGGTAGCTTCCTTGCCCTTGTCTCCCTTGATGATGTGTGTAGGCTCCTCCCTCTTCATCTCGATCTTCATCAGCCAAGCATCTTCTTCCATGTGGTTGGAGGAGCAGGAAGACATGATGCCTAGCTTGATGAATCTGACCAGGAACAGCAAGAAAAGAGAACAGAGGATTTTCTCTGTGATATGGTGGTTAACAGGTTCGGGAAGTATACATAGATTTTTTTTATCTTGGAGGACAAGTACATGGAAGAAAAATGGAGTACGGGAGGTGTCCCAGGTGGGCACAACCCACCTGGGCGCGCCAGGCATGCCTGGCACACCTTGGTGTCTTGTTCCCACCAGGAGACGCTTCCTGGAAGTTTCTTTATTTCCGAAATTTTGAAATATTCAAAAACTGATAAAAAATATTTTTGCGGATTTTTCAGAGTCCGTTTACTTACCGCATCACGTACCTCCTTATTTTGACAATTCTGGAGTGTTCTAGCAGGAATCTTTTATGTGCTCTTCCGGTGTTAAAGTTTGGATAATATTTGTTTTCAACATTAATAGGCGTACCTGAGATATAATGCTTTATTCGTTGCTCATTGACAACCTTCAGGTTAGTACCTTCAGAATTATTTATTTTGATGGCTCCAGACCGGTAAACCTCCTCGATGACATATGGGCCTTCCCATTTCAAGAGGAGCTTTCCTGCAAAGAATCTGAAATGAGAGTTGTACAAAAGAACATATTCTCTGACTTCAAACTCACGCTTTTGGATTCTTTTGTCATGCCATCTTTTAACTTTTGCTTTGAATAATTTTGCATTTTCATATGCTTGGGTTTTCCACTCATCTAAGGAGTTAATATCAAATAACCTCTTTTCACCAGCAAGTTTGAAATCATAGTTGATTTCTTTAACTGTCCAGTATGCTTTATGTTCTAACTCAAGATGCAAATGACAAGCTTCTCCATAAACCATTTTATAAGGAGACATACCCATAGGATTTTTATATGCCGTTCTATAGGCCCAAAGTTCATCATCTAATTTCTTTGACCAATTCTTCCTAGTCCTATTAACAGTCTTTTGCAAATTAATTTTATTTCTCTATTGTTAAGTTCAACTTGACCACTAGACTGAGGATGATAAGGTGATGCAATTCTATGGTTAACATCATACTTAGGAAGCATCTTACGGAAAGCACCATGAATAAAGTGTGAACCACCATTAGTCATTAAATATCTAGGGACTCCAAACCTTGGGAAAATAACTTCCTTAAGCATTTTTAATAGAGGTGTTGTGATGAACACTACTGGTTGAATAGCTTCTACCCATTTACTAACATAGTCAACAACAACCAAAATATGTATATACCCATTAGAGGGAGGAAAAGGTCCCATGTAATCAAATCCCCAAACCTAAAATGGTTCAATAGCAATTGAGTAATTCATAGCCATTTCTTGACGCTTACCAATATTACCTATTTTTTGGCATTCGTCAAGAGATGAGACATACTTACGAGCATCCTTGAAAAGATTAGGCCAATAAAATCCAGATTGCAATACCTTGTAGTGGTTCTATCTCCAGCATGATGCCCTCCATAAGCTTCAGAGTGACATTTTCGTAGGATTTGTCCCTGTTCATGCTCAAGTACACAATGTCTAATAATACCATCTACTCCTTTATAAAGATGTGGGTCATCCCAAAAGTAATGTCTTAAATCATAGAAGATTTTTTCTTTTGTTGATAAGTAAAGCTAGGTGGCAAATATTTAGCAACAATATAATTAGCATAAGCAGCATACCGAGGAGTACTGTAATCAACATTTATTGCAGCTAACTACTCATTAGGAAAACTATCATCAATAGGTAGTGGGTCATCAAGCACATTTTCAAGCCTAGACAAGTTATCAGCTACGGGGTTCTTAGCTCCTTTTCTATCAATAATATGCAAATCAAATTCTTGTAACAAGAGAACCTAACGAAAAAGTCTAGGTTTAGCATCTTTCTTTTCCATAAGATATTTAATAGCAGCACGGTCTGTGTGAATAGTTACTTTGGAATCAACAATACAAGGTCTAAATTTATCACAAGCAAACACTACCGCTAAGAATTCTTTTTTCAGTAGTAGCATAATTTCTTTGAGCACTTTCTAGAGTTTTACTAGAATAATGAATAATATTCAATTTCTTATCAACTCTTTCTCCTAGAACAGCTCCAATAGCATAATCACTAGCATCACATATACTTTCAAAAGGCAAGTTCCAATCAGGTGGTTGAACTATAGAAGCAGAAATTAAAGCTTTCTTGAGTGTTTCAAAGGCTTCAAGACAATCATCAACAAAAAAAGGAATATCCTTTTGCAAAAGATTAGTAAGAGGCCTAGAAATTTTAGAAAAGTCTTTGATAAATCTCCCGTAGGAACCAGCATGACCTAGGAAACTACGAATACCTTTTATGTCCTTAGGACATGGCATTTTCTCAATAGCATCAACCTTAGCTTGATCCACTTCAATACCTCTTTCAAAAAATTTATGACCCAAGACAATGCCTTCATTAACCGTAAAGTGGCACTTCTCCCAATTCAAGACAAGATTTGTTTGTTCACATCTCTGTAAAACTCGATCAAGATTGCTTAAACAATCATCAAAAGACTTCCCATAAACAGAAAAGTCATCCATGAAAACCTCAACAATCTTTTCACAAAAGTCAGAGAATATAGCCATCATGCATCTTGAAAGGTAGCAGGTGCATTACATAAACCAAAAGGCATACGTCTATAAGCATAGGTTCCAAAAGGATAAGTAAAAGTGGTCTTTTCTTGATCAGGTTGAGAAACAGATATTTGTGAAAAGCTAGAATATCCATCAAGGAAGCAAAAGTGTGCGTGCTTAGATAATCTTTAAAGCATTTGAACAATAAAAGGAAAAGGGTAATGATCTTTTCTAGTAGCTTTATTTAACTTTCTGAAATCAATTACAATTCTATAGCCTGTAACAATTCTTTTTCGAATAAGTTCATTCTTATCATTAGGAACAATAGTAATACCTCCTTTCTTAGGGACACAATGAACAGGACTTACCCATCTACTATCAGCTATAGGATAGATTATACCTGCTTACAGAAGTTTTAATATTTCTGTTCTTACCACCTCTTTCATCCGTGGATTTAACCGACGTTGGTGATCAATAACTGGTTTAGCATCAGGTTCCATATTAATTTTGTGCTGACATAGAGTGGGACTAATGCCCTTTAAATCATCAATAGTATATCCAATAGTAGCTCAGTGCTTCCTTAGAACTTTGAATAATATTTCTTCTTCATGTTCTGAAAGGTTAGCACTAATAACATGATATATTTTCTTTTCAACAAGATAAGCATATTTCAAAGTGTCTGGCAATTGTTTTAATTCAAACACAGGATCACCTTTAGGTGGAGGAGAACCTCCAAGAGTTTCAATAGGCAAATTGGGTTTAAGTAGAGGACGTTGTTCAAAGAAAATCTTATCTATTTCATTTATTTCATGAATATGTAAATCATTTTCATTGTCTAGCAAGTATTGCTCTAAAGGATCAGTAGGTGGCACATCAATAGAAGCAAGACCAATTAATTCATCCTTACTAGGCAATTCTTTTTCATGATGATTTCTACTAAACTTGTAAAATTAAACTCATGAGACTCATCACCAAAGCTAACACCAACAGTTTGCTTCTTGCAATCTATTTTAGCATTAACAGTGTTCAAGAAAGGTCTACCAAAAATAATGGGACAGAAGTCATCTTGTGGGGAACCAAGAACAAGAAATCAGTAGGGTATTTTATTTTCCCGCACAAGACTTCAACATCTCTACCCCAATTGGTGATATGGTGTCTCTATTAGCAAGTTTAATAGTAACATCTATCTCTTCTATCTCAGCAGGTGCTATGTCTTCCATAATTTCTTGATATCAAGTGTAAGGAATAGCACTCACACTAGCACCCATGTCACATAAATCATGATAATGGTGCTCTCCTATTTTAACTGAAATGCTAGGCATGCCAACAACTGGTCTATGTTTATCCCTTTTATTGGGTTTAGCAATTCTAGCAGCTTCTGCACATAAGTAAATAACATGCCCATCTATATCTTCTTATAAGAGATCTTTAACCATAGCAACATTAGGTTCTACTCTAATTTTCTCATCTGGTTTAGGTGTTCTAACATAGGTTTCACTACAAAAAAACACTTCCATGATGATACGTGTTTTTCACAGTAGGTCGCATTTTTTGTCATGCGTGTACATCCATGACGATTTTATGACAGAATCAAGATAGTCATACCTGTGCTGTCGTAGATGTGTTCCATGACATTACCAAAATTATCATCACGGAAGTGTCCACTTCCATGACGATAAATCGCGCGTCACAGAAGTGCTTTCGTCAAGGGTGACCAACACGTGGCATCCACCGTAACGGAACGCTGTTAAGCTATCAGGTCGGGTTTTGGATCTGATAACCCGTTAACAGCCCCGACCAATCGGAAATTTCCACGTGTAAAATTCTTATTGGCCGGACAAAACACATGTCAGCTCGTTAGTGGGTCAGATAGGTGCCTAGGATATGTCGACACGTGCCACGGCCCACCACTGGCCCATTTAGCTTACAAAGCCGGCCCATTTGACATGGTCAAAAGTTAACGTGCTGGCCCATGAAAAGCCTGTTAATGGTCTCTTCGCAACTAGCCCATTTTACGGCCCGTTAACTCAAGGCCCGTTAGGCCATAAAGGAAATCGGCCCAACAACGTCATGTGGGCCGTCGAATATAACACCGACCCATTTCACATTGGGCCCATGTATGGCCCACGACATCTTTCGGCCCATATGAGGCCTTCGTATCTTTCAGCCCTTTACAGGCCCACGGTGACTCTAGCCCATAATGAACAGTAATTTTCTTTGTGCCCGTTAATGGCTCGTGATTTACATGGGCCGTTTCCAGCCCGTGTTAGCTTTCGGCCTATTGACGGCCCATACGTTCTTGGGCTCCTTTTCGCCCTCGACATTTCCGCCCTTCACCGCTCGTTCCCTAATGGGCCAAATTCGCCCATGGCAAGAGTCGACCCACATCGGCTCGTTTCGTAATGGGCCAAATTCGGCCCATTGCAAGAGTCGGCCCGTTACTGGCCTATTACCCTAATGGGCCAAAATCGGCCCATGGCAAGAGTCGGCCCGTTTCTGGCCTGTTAACCCATTGCGCCGTTTTCGGCCCGTCCTATATTTTGGCCCATTAACGACCCGTTATGCCTGTGTCAGAATTAAGGCTTTGCTGTCCTATGGCTTGTTAACGGCCCGTTACGGTGTTGGGTCGATACCAATTACGCCCGATTACGGCCCATGTAGACCCATTTATCCGACGGCCCGAGGCCCACCGATTACAGACCCATTTATCGACGGCGCGTAGGAGACCCATGGATCCTACGGCCCGTATATGGCCCATGGTAGTTGCGGCCACTAGCAAACCAGGGAAAAAGAAGACTAGGAAATAAATAAGGCCGAAACTAACGCTAGGCTATTAAGGCGATTGCACAGATTACATCCACTCGGCATCAAAGATCGCCACAAAGCAAATATAGGGAACACCCTACACTATACAAAAATGGCTTGCTTTGTTTTCTTCACCGGTGGCTGCACGCTAAGAATAAATTTTGTATCACACCAAAACAAATTACAACTATATAACAAAAGGAAGGTTGGCATAAAACTTAATAGTCTAGCGTATAAATGCACCACCGAAGTTGAAGCTCAAAGACATTTGACCTGACTGTTATGTTTTCATGCTGTATTGTCTGATGGAGCACCATAACCCTCGCCCTCATTTCCCCTAGGCTCCTGAACAACATAGCAAATGTATGATAGTATGGTTTCAAAACCATGCATATCTTGACGACATTGAGCAATATTTTTCCTTCTTTCACAAAGGGTCTCTGTTAGGGAATGGACTTGTGTCTGGAGCGCAGATACAACATTGCTTTGAGCTTGCATATCTTGATCATGAGGCAGTTTGGACGATATTGCCTTAACAACCAACCCAGTATTACGCAGGAACGTGCTTTTGGCACTGTTAGTGGATAGGTACTGACCCACTGCAACAAGAGCTGACATTGTGGTTATAGTTGCCTCGCCACCTTCATAAGGTGGCGGTTCCACCATTTTTACCATAGCTTGCTGAAAAGTTGAGGTTTTACATTAGTAGTACCAGAACAGAAGATATTAAGGAGGCAGCAAAACCAAACAAAATTGCTTTGGTCTATATACTGAACTTATTCTGGTGAACCCATGTAAAATATTAGTTGTATTTTATTGCAAAGTACATAATAAAACCAGGTTCCAAACATATGACCATGTACCATCGCTAATGTATTGTCTATTTATTCACATTGTATTGAGGGCTAAGGATAAAGAGACGAAGTTTATAATACGGTAAGCATAGTATGACATCATTCATATCACAAAACAACGGAGAACAGACAAACAGATAATTGTAACATTGTGTGGGCAAGTCCAGCACGGAACTAGATTATGGGTCAAGATCAAAGGAACATCACTCCTCTCTTTTAAACCTTGTAAGGGGCAATGTTACGCTAAGACAATTGTGTACAAAATTGAAAAGAGTAATAGACACTGGCTGCAAACCATGCAGTTCAAGGCACAAGTCAGAGTAAGTAGTAGTTAAAAGGCATGAGTATTAAGGACTTACAACAGCGGCTTTGACTGGTGTAGTCATGCCCTTCTTCTTGCTGGTGTGACAGTCCTTGAAGATTTCCACATCATTTGGTTCAGGTACTTTTTGGTCCTTGCGGGCTTTCCTCTGCATTTCGAACAAGTCAATATAGATCTGATAATATGGTACAGCGAAAAGAGTGAAACAATGACTAATTACAAGAGCCTCGCAGTGCAATATAGCTACGAGATCCTGTCATCTGTTGGAATTTCACTTTCGTACGGTTGGCCTTGTTATTTGAATAGTTCACCTACAAGAAGATAGATTTGTGTGGCACATGCATAAATAGGACTTCAACATGTGATCTGATCACATATATATAATGTACCTGATACTTCAGATCAGACCAGTGTTTAACAAGGCCCCTCCACTCTTCATCCAATATATTTTCCACTGGAGATGTTTGGGAAAGTTCACTGTTAGCCTTGCCTTCAAAGTGAGTTTTCCTCAAGTTATACCGATCTTTGTCAGAGAGCAGATTTGAAAACATGGGTGCAAGCTTGTCTGGTTGCATCATCTTTGCTATCGAACTTGAACCTCATCTGTTTAAAATTATGGGAGTCTCATTATCAGCAACCTAGAAAGTATGGGACAGAGCAAGACGATATTACTAGTTTCCATACATAACCATACTTACAGATAAATGGTCGAGGAAGGTGTTGAACTCGGTTTCGTCTTTGTCATTCTGTCTTGAATCCATGTTGGGAGGATACGTACATGACACCTAACGGCAACAGCTGCCTCGATACTAACTTGGCTGACTCAGAGCACCACGTGGCCTTTTTAAACCTGCCTCAAAACGGATCTCCATTCTTCCTCCTCTAGATTTAGTTAACCTATCGAGCATTATCCCTGATGTTTGTTTCCTCTTGCGCCTAGGTGCTAGTCCAACAACGAACATAGGAAGTGTTAGTGTACATCAAACTATGAGACTACATATAAAGAAGCATGCAACTGTAACTTGACTCCAGCAACTACCTTCTTGCTGTTGAAGCTCACAAGGTTCATCTGATATTGCCAACTCGTCTTGTGTCAAGAGTGCTTGGGAAGTAGTGTCAGGTGGAAAGGGAGCTTGGGAACGTGTTGCTAGCTCGATTGGCCTTACGAGTAAGTCATGCAACTGGTAGTACTGTGGTAGGTGTTGCAAGAACTAGGGTTGTGTTTGTTTGTTTGGTGGCAGCTATTTGTTTCTGTTTGGCTTTTTTGCAACTCGTGTAGCATGGGATGCCGTGTTTGTAGAAATTTCCGCTGGACTTTGACCTTCTATTGCACCATCAGTACCAGCAGAATTTGCACGATTCATCCGCTTCTCATTCCCTGCCATTCTTTGTTTCTTCCTCTTTCTCTGCGCCATGTTAAGTCAAGCCGACAAGAAAAACGAATAACAATTTAGTTCTTCAGAACAAATTGATGCGTGATGCAGACGAACTGAACTTTGATGTTAGACAACCACATGATATGAGGATGTAATATGTATGAAAAACAGGACGGAAGAGATAACAAGAACTATGATGTGTAAACGAAGAAGAAGACATTTTCACCAAATTACACTAGTAGAAAACGGAGCTTTAAAACCGGTTTGTAAGGGCCTTTAGTGCCGGTTATGGAACCGGCACTAAAGTGTGGGCACTAAAGGCCCCCCCCCCTTTAGTACCGGTTCGGCACGAACCGGCGCTAAAGTGCCACCATGTGGCGTGAGCTCGCGCCCTAGTATGGGGGACCTTTAGTACCGGATGGTGTTACCAACCGGTACTAAAGGTTTTTTTTTAATTTTTTTTTTGAAAATTTTGGAAAAAAGATTTGATTTTTTTTTCGATTTTTAATTTTTCTGAATGATTTGATGATTTAGTCTCTAATCACCTCTCTTAATTGCTCAAGTGTGGATCACTCATTCCAAATCATCTAACTTCCCGACCGATCACCCATCCCTCTCACTACTCCTTCGTTTCCGAGTCTGCACTTGTTGTTTCCCTGACAATAGTAAGATGTAAATCCTACTAACCCTCAGGAGTTTAGCTTGAGCATGAAGTCACACATTTCACCGTTTGAGTTTGAAACTATTATTCTAAAAAAACAGTAATTATTTAGTAACGCTAATATTTCTTGAACAAGTTTGACCATAGTTTGACAATAGTTTGACCATAGTTTGACCAAAATTCAAAAAATTGAAATAATTATTTAGTAATACTAATATTCTTTAATAATTATGTAGTAATATTAATACTTCTTGAATAAGTAGTTTGACCAAATTTAACCAAATTTTTTAAAAAAACTGAAATTTAACCATATCTTTTTTTCCTTTTCGAATCTGAGGATTCTAAAAAATTCCAAACAGGCCATTGGCTGTCTCCATCGGATCCGGATTTTTGTGCTGAATTTTTCGATATATTATATGTTTTATTCCGATATCGTATGCAAAAGTTATAGCCGTTTTACATTTTCCCTACACTTTTTGCAAAACATGTCCAAATTTAAGTTTTCAAATTTTCCTAACTAGTAGATATAGTAATATAACTACCTCTCAAGGATTTTATTTTTTGAAGTTTTTATCATTTTCTTTTGATTTTTCAAAACTGAAATGGCGATACACTGGGGTAGAGTTTGAAAATTGGTCCTTTAGTACCGGTTCGTGGCACGAACCGGTATTAAAGGCTTGTCCCTTTAGTGTGGGTTCGTGGCACGAACCGGTACTATAGGTTAGACCTTTAGTACGGTTGGTAACACAAACCGGTACTAAAGGGGCTCGTGGGGACCCGGCCTGGCGCCAGCCTGCCACTACCCCTTTAGTACCGGTTCGTGGCACGAACCGGTACTAAAGGCTCAACACAAACCGGTACTATTGATCGCAGCCACGAACGGGCACTATTGATCACATTAGTGCCAGTTTTTTTACAAACCGGCACTAATGTGCTTCACATTTGACCCTTTTTCTACTAGTGTAATTAGAAGCAATGCAATGGAAGGTAGACACCATATGAAAGATGCTACAAATATCACTCTGCCAGGTTAACAGTGTCTCATCATAAATGGCGTTTAAACAAATGTGAAGCAGTACAAGAAATAAATCATATGCAAGATGCAAACAACATCACACTACCATGTTAGAGGTCTCTCGTCATTAGTGCCATTGCATATTCACTGCTTATGATGTGTAAACAAAGGAGAAGGAATTTCAACAAATTAGAAGCAATGAAAGCTAGACAGCATATGAAAGATGCAACGAATATCACTCTACCAAGTTAAAACTGTCTCGTCATAAGTGCCATTTTCAACAAATTAGTAGTACAAGCTAGAAAAGAATGTGAGATGTAACCTATATCACACTCCAAAGTCAAACGTGTCTTATGATATGTGATTGTTGCAGGTTACACAACAGTAGTAATTTTATGTAAGAACATGGTGTGATAGACAGATATCGTATGTTCTAGAAACAGGAACACGTGTCTTATTCAAGTATAATGTGTAAAGTAAGCAGATGGAATTCAACAAAATTAGAAGCAATACAAGCTAGACATCACACATAACATGCAACCACATATAACAGTGCCAAGTTAGAGGGAGCACCGGTGATGCTGCACTAGGGGAGACGTGCTCATCATAAACATAGCTTTGTTGAGTGTCTATGCATGTTTTGTCTTGGAATCATCTTGGGGGTGTGGAGGAGTAGAAACTGTAGAGGCCCTCCGTTCAGAAGGAGCACATTTATCCGCTGCCTTGCTAACTTCCTTCCGCTTTATTGATTTTGAATTGTCAAGTAAAACCGACAAGAAAAAGCAATAAAATTCTCTCTTCAGAACTCATTCATGCATGATAACGACAATCACTACTTTGATGTAAGGCAAACACATGATACCAGGATGGAATATGTATGAAAACAGTGACGACATGCCATGTTCGTAACTCTTTGTGTAAACTAAGGTAAACCATTCCAGCAAATAAGAAGCAATGCAAGCTAGACACCACATGAAAGATGCAACCAATATGACTCTGCCAAGTTAAAAGCATCCCATCATAAATGGAATATCAACAAATTAGAAGCAGCGCATGATATAGATCATATGAAAGATGCAACTAATATCGCACTGCATATACTAAAGGTGTCTGGTCATATTGATTGATGCGGGATACAAAAAAATAGTTTTATGTAAGGACATGCTTAATAAAAGATGTAAGATGTACTAAATACAGGAAGGCATGTCACATTAACATGTATAATGTATAAGCTAAGCAGACTAGCACATGCAGTTTAACCAGATTGGAACACCACATGCAACATGCAACCACATATCACGCTGCCAAGTTAGAGCTAGCACCTGCGATGCTAGTTTAGGGGAAATGCTGTAATCAACTATAGAGCTACGTTCACTATCTTCATCTAGCATTTCTGTTTCTTGAGAATCAGGTCGGGAGGCTGACGCTGCATTCTTTAAATGAGGAGTAGTCCCCTTGCACCTGCCTCGTCATAAGTGATTGATGAGGGATACACAAGAACATTAGTTTGATGTAAGAACATGGTTAATACACCGATGTACTAGTATGTACCAAAAATAGAAAGGCATGTCATATTTAAAGGTATAATGTGTAAGCTAAGCAGATGCAATTTAACCAAATTGGAAGCAATACAAGCTAGACATCCGGCTGGAGTGGTGAGCATGATCATCTAGGACCTGAGAGCCTGGTGGGAGGCGGGCTGCTTCGCCACCATCGCAGCTTTTTAGTTGGCTTCCAGGTGATGCCTATCTTTGCTGGGCTTGTCACTGGCTCGGCTAGTGCCCTGGCTAGCTATTTGTCTTCTGGTGCTCACGAGATGGTAGTTCATGTAAAAAAATATCTTTCCTTATCTTACCGACTTCGGCCTTTCGAATACAAGCTAGACACCATATGGAACATGCAACCACATATGACACCGCTGAAGTTAAAGCAAGCACTGGATGGCGGTTCATTGAAGCGAGGTCATCAACTCGAGCTATGTTTACCGTCTCCATCTGGCGACAATGCACCCTTTATAGCATCGAACGTGTCTTGCCTACCCGCACGTAAGCCGGAGCGACTTCTCTCTTTTCTTTGCTGCTTCTCTTTCGGCAGGAGAGTCTGAAATACCCTTGCATAAAAACACAATAGTGAGAGTATGGGTGAAGTGTGTGAGGAACTAGTGCACTGTAAAAGTAGCAGATAGCAGGTGGCTGAAAAATAAATGACAGGAGATATATGATAGCTCTACAACATTGCATGTCAAACAAAATTAGATTCTACTCCGTATGATTTTGTAATATATGAGCACAGGAAATGCAGGTACTCCTCCAGCACAACACCACATGTGGTCATATCTAAGATAATAGTCGACTGAAAATAAATATCAGTCGATTTTTTAATGAACCGTCCGATCTATAAGGAATGGGCAGATGGCCTTCGTCTACCTCCCACCAGTCACTGTTGACGATCTTTCTCGAACCCCAGCGACCATCGGCCCAGACCCCTGCCTCCGCCGCCCCGCCCTCCCATCGACCTCACACCACCGTCGTGCTTGGCAGCGCCCCCACGCCATCCCTTTAATCCCGGCCGACCTCCAGAACGGCGCCAGTAGCTCTAGGCCGCACACGCCCCTAAGATAAACACCAAGGCGCTGCTTCCCCGGCGTAATAGGCGTACTAGCGCCTGTTACGCCAGGGAATGCTCCGTTAATTGGGAGTCCACTAGCCAGAAATTGAAATTCAAGGGGTGACGGACCTCTAGCTAAGGTGAAATAGTATACGAGGAGAAACCTTGTGCATCGCGAGTTACTAGGAACATCTAGTATCAAGAAGAAGCGGTCAACTAGTGTCTTCTGTGGGATGAATACCGTGCAAGCAGAGACGTAAGATTTGCACGGATAAGGGAAGAGGAGTACCTTTTTCAGTTGCCGGTGTGGTCACCTCCACATGTCGTGCCGATCTTCTTCTTTTTACTAGGGAAACTGATGCTCTGGAGGGTGCAGGCTTGGACCCATGGCCAAATTGTTGACTGTGTTGCCGTGGCCGTATGTCGGCAGAGGGGAAGCAGATCTGTCGTGGACTTGTCACGGCAGATGTCCTCATGAAAGGACTTAGTCGTAGGGCCATCGTACGGGTTTACCTAGAGAGGTTAAAGCGGACACAAGACACGGGAATTATACTGGTTCGCCCTTCAATGAAGGTAAAACCTACGTCCAGTTGTGATGTGATTGATATGGTTTCGGCGACTAGGGAGCAATAGCTTTGCCTTAGCCTCGAAATCTCTCCCTCTAACTCGCCGCTGGGTCGTCCCCTTATATACACGGATTGACGCCCGGTCGGTTTACAGAGTCCTAATCCGGCTCATACAAGAGTCCGGCTTGATCTCTCCTTTCCTGTCTTACAACACAAGCTATAACGTCAAGGCGGTTTACATACATGGACCTTAATTCGCCTCTGGGCTCCAAAGGCCCACATGGGCTCGGATCATGAACGCTGGTAAACCGGCCTCCCGGGCGGTTCACACTCGATAGTTATATCCCCAACATTAGGCTCCAGATTGACTTGAACGGTTCATGTTAATCTTCACACCCTCAAGAAACTCTTGATCTCCTTCCTCATTTCGTAAACCGCCACTGCTTGAACCGCCGTGATGTCATCTTCCGATTCACAGGTCGTAACGTCTCCGACGTCATCCTTAATAAAGAAATCCAAATAGTAAGATTCCTGCATTTAATGCCATTCCGAAATCGAGGCGGCCGCTGCACCTTCCGCCGCTTTTGACTCCTCGATTCTCGCGCCGTTGATTGCTCCGGTCCCTTATAAATAGACCGGTCGGGCCATTCTTCTTCTTCTTCCTCTTCTTCTTCCTCGCGACCACCGACCATGACGCTCTGGCCGTCGCCCTAAACCTTCGACCGACGCTTCCCGCCGGGCCGCTGCATCAACCTGATCTTACCAGAGTTTCAGCGCTCCTCCGTGGTTCCCGCTCGTCAGGTAAGGTTTTCTTTAAACCCTAGATCTCATCCGGAAACTCGGTTCGTCTCATAGCTCGTGAGTGTTCATGCCGATTCTTCATACCAGTTCCACCATGGCCAGACGGCTCAGCCGCATCGCTCCTCATATGCAAGCGGCTGCTTTCGCGTTTACCCGACTCTAGGCATCTTCCCCTTTGTCCAGATCCTTCACTTTAACATGCCCGAACCTTCCTCAAGGCCAGTAGGAGGTCTGCATAGGTCGCAGAAATTTTCCTCATCGAACCCCGGTAGATCTAGATTATTTCCTTTTGCATGGGAAACCTGTTTCTGTCTGCACTTAGCAACTTTGTCAGCTCTGCCTCCTCTGGCGGTTTAACTGCCGATATCTAATCCGTCCCTCCATTAGTCCTTAGTCAAGCCGGAATTTCCGGTTTACTGGATTGCCGGTTTAACATTATTTGTAACTCCTGACTTGTTCAATGGTGAACTGCTTTTCCTTTCTTCGCAGCCTTAATCTTCCGGAATGGCTCCTCAATTTTTTGCTTGCAATCGGGTCCGTCCAAAATCACCGAGACGCAGCTCAACGGCTACGCCACCACCGGGCGGTTTGGCTCCAAAAGACGCCCTCCATTGGCGTGTTCCGGAGGGCGAAGTTTCTCCCGAGCCGCGAGCGGGGAAGTAATTGTGTTTATGCAGCACTGGACTGGGGTTCTGCCGCCCGGTTCAAAGTTTTTCCGGACGTTCTTGCCAGTTTGCAACTCCATACGCAGATATCGGCCCAATTCTGCTTTCAACATATGCAACTTTCAAGTCTTCTGTGAAGTCTATCTTCAAGAAGAACCATCTGTGGAGTTGTTCCGGGATTTTTTTCATTTGAACCGTCGCACAGAATTTTCTGATGGTCCCAACACGGAGCTGGGCGGCGTTTCAATTCAGAAGAGGAAGGAAGCCGATTTTCCTCACGCCAAGCACCACAGCCATCCAAAGGATTGGAACCAAACCTGGTTCTACTGCCGGAACACCGCTTCCTCCAACGAAAACCCCTTGCCGGGCTACCGTCCTCACCGCTCAGCAACCATCATCCATCGCCTTTCACGCTTAACCGCTGAACGGAAAAATTTCGCACCACAAATAATCAAGCTCCGGGCTTTAATGGCCAATGGCTTAACTGGCGTGGATCTTGTGCGTTGCTGGGTTTCTTGGGGCGTTTTGCCACTAAGCCGCCGGCCCGGATTGATGCACGAGTACACCGGCAGCCTCCAAGATCCTCAAAGGCGTCACAAGCTGCCTATAACCGAACAGGAGACCACCGAGATCGTCAAGAAGATGCTCGATGAGCCAATATCTGTCTGCAGCCTCACCGGGTTGGCTCCATTTTGTGCCGCCAACAAACCGCCGCCGTAAGCTCTTCTCATCGCTCTTTCGGGCTCGTAACATCTTGTTGACATATGCTAATGCTTGCTGCTTGGTGCTGAAAGCTCCTTCGAAACGCACTGCACCGGTCCGGGCGCCGCGTGCAAAGTCCAAGGCCACAAAGAAAGCTGGCAAGAAAAAGACCACCGAGTCCTCTCGAATCACGGAGGACGAAGAATCGTAAGCCGAGGTAAACCGACATTTACGAGGGAGCCGCCATAAACCGGCTTTCCGCTTTGTATTTCTTCTTGCATAGGCTTGGCCTCTTTACCTTCTTTTTACCGACACTTTTTCTTCCAGGATGATCTTTGAAGCCAGTCATGCCGATCCTGTTGAGGTAATCCTTCTTTCTTCCGAATCTGAGCTTGCGCCTGCTAAGAGAATTCGTCGCGCCGTCCGGAAAGTGAAAAAATACCATTCCTGTGCTTATTTGAATCCAAATCTTTTCTTGAAGACACAGCAGACTGAAGAGCGCCGTACAACCCGGCACAGTGGCCAACAGGTTACCTCAGCCGGTTTACCAGACACACCTATCCGGAAGCGTCGGCCAGAGGTGACTTGCTCTCCCGAAAAGCGTTATCCCTTAAAAGGTTTCTTCCGATGCCCTCTCAATCCGTCTGACCCGAATTATCAGGCCTCTTCCAACTCGTCTGGCGGTTCATCCACCACACAATCGCCTCCGCTGAACATCGCCGCAGGGTATGTAATTACTGTCATCAATTCGATTCCCTATTAATTTGGTCAATTTGTCTTGATCCAACTCTGAATATTGCAGCACCAAGGCTCGTTTGAGCAAGAAAGCGAAAACTCTTGATCCTACTCGGATGGTGATCCGGAAAAACCCAGAACAGCCACATGAAAATCCTGAAGCCGCCAAGGAAAGCTCGCGAGTTGTACAAGGATGATCTGGCGACCCGCCGGAAGTTGAACCGAGGTCCAAGTGGAAACCTCACAGCCTGCTCCACCAAACCCGGCCCACCGAGCGGATCGTGACCGTTGAACCGCCGAGCCAAAGCAAGACGACATCAAGCCCAAACAAGACCGCTGAAAATGACGATGTTCTTGTGACAGTAATCGCTACACCGCTCCTAGCCAACCGTCGCTTTAGCCAAGCATAGCATCAAAGAAAGTTCCACTACTATCAAGAAAGACAAGGGAAGATCGACATGTCTGCTACGACAATTTCTCCGCTCAAGAACTTCATTCCGGCTCGAACCGGCTTTACACAAGCCGTGACCTTGAAGCCGGTCTAGTAAATCGCATGAAGGACCGCTATGAGGTAATAAGTTGACGTTTCTCATCTTTTCACTGCATAGTAGCCCCCAAGGGTCGGTTTAACTTTGCAAAGTTAAACCGAGACTTAAGTTGCGTCTCCTTAGCAAATTGAGATCAACTAGCCATTAGCCCCCAAGTGCCAAGTTGAATACTTGTATTAAGCTTGGGACTTGTATAATGAAACCACTAACATGCTTTATTTGTCATCGAATGAAATACACCAAAGAATTTGTGCAACTCAAGGACCTCCGAACCAACTGAAACCCAAATAGCGAAGCCACCAAAACCACGGATGAGCTAAAGACTGCCACGACCACCATGGAGCAGCTGAAGGAGTGGTACAAATCAGCGGTCAATCGGGACACCGAGAAAGCCGGTTTAATAAACGGGCGGAGGAAGCGGAGGCGGCCCTTAAACCGTGGATCAAGAGCTTATCGGACTCAAACGCCAAGTGCATGCCATGACCTCTGCCGTCTTTGGTAAGTAAATTTATCTTGAATATGCGTGTTAACGCTTCCGCCGGTTTAACTTGGGCTGTCTAAACCTGGTGCGAGCAAGCGTATTGCTCATCCGGCTCGGCGTGCGAAAAAAGCTCAAGGCTTCAGACACCCTGATTGAACAGCTATATACCGGCGCCAGCGGGCCATATGCGCCACTTCATACGACAACACGGGCGCCGCCCACGATCGAGAGATGCTGGACCGCTGTCCATGATTCCGGGACAGCTTGAAGAGATGAAGCGATCCGCAGCCCGGGCTGGCGCCCTGCTGGCTCTGACTCGTGCCAAGGCATGGATAGCGGATCTTGATCCGGCTGACATAGCTAAAGGTTTTCCCAGCGCTCAAGAGAACGGTGAAGCCTTTAATAACGATGCCCTGAAACGGATTACAAAGGAAATGCGTCCGCTGGCGAGTCAACTGGCCGCTGAAGCCAATCTGGAAGTTCACCGATCTTTTTATGACGCAAACAACAAACGGGTGGAGTTTGTCATCCCGGAAGTGCAGAGCCTGATCCCTCCAATCCGTAAGCACACTTACGCCCCTGACGTTGATCCGGCTGAGCTGATAAGTGAATAAGATGTCTTTCAGGCCTTAACCGGATTGACTGGTCTACCAATGACTTCCGGGCTTTGGGTGAAGAAGAAGAGGAAGCTGAACCGACGCCAGGCGCCGTGCCCTCCACCTCGCGCCAACCCGGTGAAGCAGCGTAATCCGCCAAGCCGGGCGACATATTCAAATTTTCAAGGCATAACTCCACGTGAAACGCCGGGCCTCAAAAGGCTTTGTAATAGGATAGCAAGTGTCTTTCTTTGAACAATGCCGGTACAAACTCAGTCTGTAAACTTTTGCATGGCAGTACGGGACCCGTTGGCTTTCGTAGTAAATCCTGCAACATATTTTGCCTGCAATCACAAGTTCTTAAACCGCCTTGGCGGTTTACGCCGCTAGCCAAACTGATACCAATATAGTGATATGAGATAATACCGAGGTATATGATCAAAGCCATGTGATACGAACATACCTGCCAGTATTAGGCACACAGTGGGTTTTAGTCAAACCCGAAGTGAAGGCCTTATAAACCGTCACTGTCACAGGAGAACAGTCCTTTTGTGTATAAAACCGATTTACCGTGTAAATCGTGTCGGGCATGATAAGCCCCCTGTTACTCCATAATGGGATGTTAACAGCAAAATCAAACCGGAACAAAAAATCGCCAGCTTTAAAAAGGTATTTGAATGCGGAACATAAATCCGGTTTAAAGAATTTTGTCAGTTTAAGAAGGCCAACAAAAACCAAATGACAGGCATAAAGATCCCATGGAAGCAAAATCAATGAGGAAAATCACTTTGCAAGGAAAGGCTGCACTGAGCCGGATCAGATGGCGCTACCATGGTCGGACATGACCAAGCCCCCTATACGGTGTAGCGGTGGTTCAAGTCAGCCAGGTCCCCAATCGAACTCGTGGCATGACGCCGATCAAATGGCATTGCGATGGTTCGGTTCGACCAAAGCCCCAAGTGATTCTATGGCCTTAGGCCGACCAAGAGGTGTGACTGGTTCAGACGTGACCATGCCCCCAAATGATCTGGTGGCTTTTGCCTGCCAAGAGGTGTTGCATTGGTTCGGACACGACCAAGCCCCCAAATGACAAAAATTTCTAAAAACAAGGCCAAGGGTTAAACCGGAGGCCGCTTTTACATCATCTCCATGTACCCAAACCGGTCCTTTGTACGTAATGATACCCCGCTTTTAGCCGAGGATCCGGTTTATTGCTTTTATTCATAATATATACATCGCCTTGATATGTACATAAGTGGAGCCAATGGCTCAAGTATAATAAGGCCGAAGATGAGCTATGTTCCATGGCCTGTTGGTCTCCTCCGACGGCGTGCGTGAGTCTTTTCGCTCTCGAACATCAATCGGATAGTAGGACCCGTTGTATAGATCCTCATCGACCACAAAAGGCCCTTCCCAAGGTGGGGATAGCTTGTGCATATCTTCTCGATCTTGAATGAGCCGCAGCACTAAGTCTCCTTCACGAAAGGTTCTGGTTTTAACCCGCCGGCTGTGATACCGACGAAGATCCTGCTGGTAGACCGCCGAGCGAGCTGCTGCCATATCGCGCTCTTCGTCCAGTCGATCCAAATCATCTTGCCGTGCTGCCTCGCTATCTGCCTCAACATAAGCTGCTACTCGGGGCGAGTCGTGACGGATATCACTGGGAAGGACCGCCTCCGCTCCATAGACCATAAAGAACGGGCGTGTATCCGGTGGATCGGTTGGGGTAGTATTTATACTCCATATCATCGATGGTAGCTCTTCCACCCAACACCCCGGCGTCCTTTCTAAAGGGACCATAAGCCGGGGTTTGATACCTTTCAAAATTTCCTGATTAGCTCGTTCCGCTTGACCATTGGATTGCGGGTGGGCTATGGAAGAAACATCAAGCCGGATGTGCTCCCGTTCACAAAATTCCTTCATAGCTCCTTTGGACAAATTGGTGCCATTATGCGTGATGATACCGTATGGAAACCCAAACCGAAAATCACCCGCTTGATAAACTGAACCGCCGTGGCGCATCACACTTGCTAATGTGCTCGCCTCGACCCACTTGGTAAATTTATCCACCGCTACCAACAGGTGGGTCTTTTGTCCTTGGATCGCTTGAAAGGTCCAACCATATCCAGCCCCAAGTCGCAAACGGCCAAGTAATTGGAATCATCCTCAATTCTTGGCTGGCACATGAGCACGCTCGAGAACTTTTGGCAACCATCACACCGTCTGACCAGATCCTCCGTGATCAAGATGGGCAGTCAACCAATAGAAGCCATGGCGGAACGCTTTGGCCACCAGGGATTTTGAACCGGCGTGGTGACCACAATCCCTTCATGAATCTCTCGCAATATCTCACGGCCCTCTTCAGGGACACACAACGCTGAAACGCCTCGACACGCCATGACGGTGCAACTCGCCATTAACAATGGTCATAGACTTAGACCGCCGAACTATCTCGCCGGGCCAACGCCTCATCCTCCGTAACTTCGCCCCGATTCATGTACGCCAAATAAGGGAGCGTCCAATCCGGAATGATGTGCAAGGCCGCCACCAATTGAGCCTTCGGATCAGGGATAGCCAAATCAATTTCATCAGTAGCTTAATCGACGGCTTATGCAGCACGTCAAGGAAAATGTTAAGCGGGACCGGTTTACTGGGACCCCACCGGCTCAAAGCATCACCGCCTCGTTCTTCCGACGATCCACATGGTCCACTGGTACCCTTAAAATGTCCTGCAACAACATCCACTTCCCGACGATATGCAGCCATGAGTGGATCTTTGGAGTCCCAAGTGCGGATACCGCTGGGCCACTAAGTCCGAATCACCAAAGCATTTAACCCGGTGAGGTTCATTTCTTTGGCCATCCGGAGACCATGGAGCAAAGCCTCATACTCAGCTGCATTGTTAGTACAAGGAACATTAGGCGGAGAACATAATGTAACTTATCACCTCGTGGGGAAGTTAATACGACTCCAGCCCCGAGCCCTCCAATTGCTGGACCCATCAAAATGGATGGTCCAATAGGTGTGATCCGGCTTCTCTTCCGGTGCTTGCAACTCCGTCCAATCATTAATGAAATCCACAAGTGCTCGAGACTTATGGCCGTCCGGGCACATACTTTAAACCGTGGCGCCCAAGCTCTATAGCCCACTTAGCAATCCGCCGATTGCTTCCGGTTCAAGATGATATCGCCTAAAGGAGCCGAATCGACCACGCGTGATGGGGTGCCCTTGGAAATATTGCTTCAGCTTCCGGCTTGCCATAAAAACCCCATATACCAGCTTCTGCCAATGTGGATATCTTTGCTTAGATTCAATGAGAACCTCACTGATGTAGTAAACTGGCCGCTGAACCGGATACTCCTTCCCCGCCTCCTTGCGCTCCACCACAATGGCCACACTTCACCGCTTCGGCATTAGCAACAACATATAACAGAGCGGCTCTCTGTCAATAGGGGCAGCAAGAACAAAGGGGTTGGCCAGCTGCCGCTTTAAGTCCTCTAATGCCTCATCGGCTGAACTCCGCATTTAATTGATCCGTCTTCTTCAAAGATCTCGATACAAAGGATGGCCTTCTCGCTTAGGCGATCGATAAACCGCTTAGCGCAGCAATCCGCCTGCCAAGCGTTGGACATCGTTGATGCATTTTGGCTTAGCTAAGGAGGTGATAGCTGTAATCTTCTCCGGATTAGCCTCAATCCCCGGTTAGACACGAGAAAACCCAACAATTTGCTCATTGGAACACCAAAGACGCACTTGGCAGGTGGTTGAGCATCATCTTGTACACCTGCAAGTTGTCGAAGGTCTCCCTTAAATCCTCAATCAATGTTTCCTTCTGTCTTGACTTCACCACGATATCATCCACATAAGCGTGCACATTACGGCCGATCTGTTTATGCAAACAATTCTGTACGCAACGCTGATAAGTTGCTTGGGCGCTCTTGAGCCCAAAAGGCATGGACACATAGCAGAAAGCTCCAAAAGGTGATAAACGCCGCTTTCTCCTGGTCCTTAACCGCCATCTTAACTGATGATAACCGGAATACGCATCCGTAAAACTCAACGCTCACAACCCGCCGTCGCATCAATAATCTGATCAATGCGGGAGGGCGAAAGGATCTGCCGGACAAGCTTTGTTAAGATCTGTAATCTACGCACATGCGCCAAGTGCCATTCTTTTTAAGGACCAGAACCGGGTTAGCGAGCCACTCTGGATGAAAGACTTGACGATAAACCCTGCTGCCAACAGCCTAGCAACTTCTTCTCCGATGGCCTTGGCGCTTTTCCTCATTAAACCGGGCGAAGAAACTGTTTCACCGGTCTGCATTTCGGTCAACATTAAGAGTGTGCTCGCGAGTTCCCTCGGTACACCGGCATGTCGACGGCTTCCATGCAAAAATGTCCCGATTCTCACGGATGAACTTCGATGAGCGCGCTTTCCTATTTAGGATCCAGGTTGGCACTGATGGTGAACTGTTTGGATGAATCGCCGGGTACAAAATCAACAAGCTGATTTGAACTTCAAGTCCGGATCATGCTCTGTAGTTGGCTTCTTCAAAGGGGTCATATCCGCCGGATCAACATTATCTTTATAATACTTTAACTCTTCCGTGGCACAAACCGACTCACAGAAGCCGCATCACCTTCCTCGCACTCTAGAGCGATCCGGCGGCTCCATGAACCGTTATTGTTCCTTTGTGACCCGGCATTTTCAGCTGTAAGTAAACATAACAGGGCCGTGCCATAAATTTAGCATAAGCCGCCGCCCAAAGAGGGCGTGGTAAGGGCTTTGAATTTTTACCACCTCAAATGTCAACGTTTCGCTTCGAGTCATGTTCGTCCCCCAAAGGTCACCTCCGTAACTATCTTACCGACCGGCACGCTGACTTACTGTGCACCACTCCGTGGAACACCGTCTGGACGGCCTAAGATGCCTATCTCATAACCCCATACCGGAAAGTCTCGTAGTACGGGATGTTGATGCTGCTTCCTCCATCCATAAGAACCTTGGTAAACTTGTACCCTCCTACCGGGTGCCACCACCAAGGCTAATCGACCCGGATTGTAAACCCGGGAGGATGATCCTCTCGCTCCACACAATCGGCTGCTCGGACCAGCGTAGGTAATGCGGCGCAGCCGGTTCAACAACACTGACCGCCCGCCTCTGATGTTTTCGGTCCCGTCGGTCCAAACTGGTGGTAAAGACGTGGTACTGCCCCCCATTCAACTACTTTGGGTTGCTCTGGTAACCCGACTGCTGCTGTTGTTGATTGTAGCCCCCTTGGTTCTGACTGTTCTGATTACCTTGATTATTCTGATTGCCTTGCCCGCCCGGATCACCACCGAATCCCGGGCCGGAATTTCCTCCACCGTAACCGGAGCGGGCCTGAACCGCCGCCGGTCCCTTGATCATACCGGAAAGAGTTGGAGTTTTAAACTCCTGCATAATATAACAATCCTTCCAAAGGTGGTTCACGGTACCTCCTTCGTCCGTGCTTCGGACAAGGTTGATTCAATATGAAATTCAAACGATCCGGATTGTGACCGCCCGGTTTGATCGCTGCCCTTGCGCGCTGACCCTTGTCCTGCGCATTGGTATTGGCCACGAAGCCCATGTTGCCGTTCGCTTTGCGCTTGTTCCCTCCATTGCTTGCCAAATGGTGCTGCTGGCCCCTGAAGTTGCCGTTCTGTTTTCCCTTCCCTGCTTCATCATTATCAGATTCGGGATCCTTGGTACTATCAGAATCAGCGTACTTTACCAACACGCCCATTAGAGTACCCATGTCATGGCAAAAACGCTTCATGCGACCCAGCTTCAATTTCAATGGCTCGAACCGGCAATTGGCTTCCAAGGTCAAGATCGCGGAATCAGGGTTGATCCGGTGCGAAGAATGTAAAACTTCCAAACGCAGGCGCACCCAATGGGTTGTAGACTCTCCCTCCGCTCGACACAAGCTGCGGATCCACCACCGACATGGGCTGCTTACGGTGTCTTTGAAATTTTGGATGAACCGGGTTATGAATCGGGTCCACGAGCTGATGGAGTTGGGCGGCAAGTTTTTTAACCAAGTCCGGGCCGTACCTTCCAGCATCATTGTGAAGTACTTCGCACATGCGGCTTCATCCATGTCTAGCATCTCCATGGCCATCTCGTAGCTTTCTATCCACGCCTCTGGAGCCAAGTCGGCAGTATAATTCGGCACCTTGTGTGGCCCCTTGAAGTCCTTGGGCAAACGCACGTTGCGTAAAGCGGGACGAGGCAAGGCACCCCAAAGAGCCGGACGTGACCCTGGTTCGAAGGTGGTCGGTCGAACCGGCGCGGGCGGATGATCCTCCGCTTGTGCTACTAACTCGGCCTCCCTACATGCCCTGGCGCGGTCCACTACCACTTGAGCATCTTCAAAGCCGCCTGCCGGATTGTTGCCGCGAGGCGGACCACGCTGCGCATTGCTCGATACGGCCGGTTCATCGACGCGTCGGCTGTAGCTCCGGCTCGGGCGGGGGGTGGAGTGGATCCGATCTCGACTGTACGAGTACGCTTCTTGCTGAGCCAAGGCCGTCCTGAGGAGCTCCTTGACCCGGCGTGTCTCCACCGCCTGTGGTGAATCGCCTTCAATTGGAATCGCCTCCAACCGTGCCGCCGCAGCCGCCACAAGGTTATCCATCGGGTTGGAGTAGTGACCCGGAGGTGTTCAGACGGTCTGGGCGCACCGGTATGATGGCGAGATAGATCTATCATACGGGGGCTGAACGGTGCGGCCGCCCAGTGCTTCCGGCGGTTTACCAATGGCGGCGGATTATCGGTCCCTGCCACAGGGTGTTGAAAAGCTCCCTTCTCAAAAGCGGAAGGTAAACGGGACCTGTACTTCCTTCTCATGACTTCCTTTGACGCGCTCTGGTCCAGCTCGAGCCTATAAGCTCGCGCATCCAAAGCGCCCGTTCCGCTGCCATCCTTTCGTCCCGCTGCCGCCAGGTCCGCTTTAGCATTAGTGATCTGTTCCTCACCTTTGCAATCTCCGCGTTGTGAAGGTCCTGATCCGGCGGATTAGCTTCCGCCATGAGCACAGCTAACGCGTCGAAAAGCTCTGACAAAACTTGAGCCGGCGGGCGCACAGGGCCTCCTTCCCCGGCTGCCGTCACCGCTACCAGGGGCGCCGCGGTCGAAGAGTGAAGCACCGCCTGCGTACCGGCCATGAAGACCCCAACCCGGTTGGGTAGATCGAAGGGGTCCGGAATACTCTCTCCGTCGGAACAGCCCCCGATCTGGCCATCTTGTAACCGGTATAGAGACTCGGTTTCTCCGGCCGACGATTCGTCACCGTAGTAGACAACAGGTTTCGTCACCAGGATGCTGATCCGTCCTCGTAGCCTCCGTGAACGACTCCCACGAAAACATGCACGACCGCCGGTTTAGCTGTGGCAGGACTCTTCTTTGCCCGTTGAGCCGTCTCGACGAGGTCAGTGCAGACGTCCGGCCCAGGCTCTGGCTCGCCGATCTTGCCAATGAACACGTGTATGCCGCCAAAGGGGACCCGGTACCCGTACTCAACTGAGCCGGCCTCGGGGCCCCAAATCCGATCGCCGATGTAGAGCTTGCCGCGACGACTCTTAGTCATCCGCCCTTTGCATAGCCTTCGAGTCCTTGAACTTGCCCTCTAAGATCATCAAACCATCGTGCGATAGCCCCACGGTGGGCGCCTAACCGTCGTGGACTTGTCACGGCAGATGTCCTCATGAAAGGACTTAGTCGTAGGGCCATCGTGCGGGTTTACCTAGAGAGGTTAAAGCGGACACAAGACACGGGAATTATACTGGTTGGCCCCTTCAATGAAGGTAAAAACCTACGTCCGATTGTGATGTGATTGATATGGTTTCGGCGACTAGGGAGCAATAGCTTTGCCTTAGCCTCGAAATCTCTCCTCTAACTTCGCCACTGGTCGTCCCCTTATATACACGGATTGACGCCTTGGTCGGTTTACAGAGTCCTAATCCGGCTCATACAAGAGTCCGCTTGATCTCTCCTTTCCTGTCTTACAACACAAGCTATAACGCTTAAGGCGGTTTACATACATGGACCTTAATTCGCCTCTGGGCTCCAGGCGTCCACATGGGCCTGGATCATGAACGAGGGTAAACCGGCCCTCCCGGGGCGGTTCACACTCAGTAGTTATATCCCCAACAAGATCCGAGGTGGCGAAGGACGGCGTAGCAGGAACAGCTCCGGTGCGGTGGAGGGTGGCGAAGTTGGAGCGGTAGCGGTGAGGCGCAGGATGGCGTGGTTGAACTGGCTCGAATGCAGACGGCTCGGCCTCGGCTTCAACTACTAGCCGTGGAGGGCGTTGCGGTTGAGGTTGCACTGGACGATTACGTCGGGGTATCGGCTCCGGCGTGATGGAGGAGGGCGGCGGTTGATGGGTGGATGGGGTGGCGGACGCAGGACGCCGGGGTTTCGCGGCTGGTGGAGAGGTAGTTTTGGTGCCCATGGAGTACGAATGGGGAATCGGACGGGTGGGGGGGGGGAACCTCGTTTTTGGCTTTTTTGAATAGAAGATGGGACGCGCTTGTTTGAAATTTGGGGAAAGTACAAACTTTGCCCCCCTCTTAAATTTCAGACCTACTGCGGGTCGGGGGTAGGATGGTAATCCTGTGTGTCCCAAATAGTGGGCGGAGCGATTTCGTCACGCACATGTGTGCTTAGGTGGCCATTGTGTATGAATGTTTTTCGGAGGCGGTTGCGTGGCGTCTAGATGAAGCTACAAACCTACCCGGTTTAGACCTTTAGACGTCCGGGCGGTAGGTTTCACGGGTCGAAGTTATTAGAAAAATAATTTCCTTGTACTACCAAACATTGGTCTCATGCGGTTTCAAGTAGTAGAGGCTCTTTTGGCGCTTCGTTCGAAATTTTGAAACACAAGCATTCACGTTTAGAGTACTTCTGAACTATGAGGATTTACCTAAATAGATAACGTTATATTTGAACTTGTATGTTTGAAAACCTCATTAAATTATCCGCTTCTTTTTGAAAATTTGACACTTGAAAATCCTATAACTACGATTATTTTGGAATGGAGGAGCTAAATTTGAATCTATTTTGTACACGACTACATGTGCTATTATGTAGAAAATCAGAGCAAAGATTGGTGCCCCCATAATTCAGGTATGGTTTACAAATGCCATGATATCAAATTCAAATAATTGAATGAACTTCATGTTGAATTCGATTTTTTAAACCACCTTAAGTTGAATTCAAATGTATGCTAGTTCATAGGTAGCTATTTACAATGTCAATTGTGTAACTTTTGTATGTATAATGTGCTTTACACACACAACATGAACTATACTCACGTTTATATTTGATTGCTAAAGCGATGCATTGTCTGGAGTTCAAAATACTAACTATGTGGATCAATTGTATCGAATAATAACATAGACATGCTCAAATTCGATAGAATCTAGATGTCCGATGGATCAATGATTGCTCCTTACGCGAATTGCAAATATCATGATCCCATCCTAATATTTGGATACAATTTATATCTTTAATCAATGTGTAGAGCAGTCTTTTACGTGTAGTTTCACTCTCCATCGGTGATGTCTCACACATGCTCACACACTCTCTCTCGAGGTGTCTGTCTCGCACACATGCTCTAGATATATATAACCCTCCCTCCCTCTCGTAACCATTTACAACTGTTTTCACTAACCTTTATCACAAGCACTCTTCCTCTCGCAAACATACACACGCACAATCCTCATCGGCCCTTTCTATATACATGGACCTTCCTATGTGTCTCATGTATGCACATTATCTTTACGCCTGTCTGTCACGCATTGTCTCACACCTCTCTTCCTAATCGACGAGTATGATTCTAGCAGAGCATTCTGTAGGATGCCCCTTAAAGTTAGGTTGGATGAATAGAAATATCAGAGATAAAGGGGTTACCTTAGCCCGGGAACCTAGGGTTACAAATCCTAGACGGCTTTGCCAGTGGACATAGAGTCCTTCACAATTCTGCTATCTTTGTCTTGTACGACTAGTCATCCATGGTTCTTCCTAAATGCGTCACGGGACGACCAATGTGGCGCGGGACGGAACCGAACGAAGGGCCTCACCTCGACCCACCGGACCTCACGTGATGACACACCCTCTACCCCCACGTCTCATTATCTTCTCACACCCACACATACCAACACAAACACCACACACACAGAAAATTTCTCCTGGTGCCTCTATTCCCCCCCCCCTTCACTACTAGGAAAACGCTTATAGTTAGAAGTTTACCAGTAGAGTTTGTTTATGCCCCCATGCTACTACTAGTTAGTAATAGCGCTGGCTGAAAAGAGCGCTATTGGTATCTGTTAGCAGCAGCGCTTGTTACATAGCCCTACGCTACTGCTAAGTGTAATACACCACACCCCCTGGTCAAAAAATAGCAGCAGCGCCTATCGTCCAACCTGCGCTACAACTACTGGGCTTAGCAGTAGCGTTGGCCCGTCTGCTGTCTGACCGCTGTTAGGCCCACTACCTCCCCCTGCGCCCCTGGCCCGGCCGACCTCACTCTCACTCACACTCCCACACTCCTCCCTCGAACACCCGCGCGCCGCCGTCGACCCCCGCACACTGTCGTCCCCCGCACCGGCCCTCCTCCCCGTGCCGGCCCTCCTCCCCGCGTCGGCCGCCCCCGCGCCAGCCCTCCTCCCCGCCGGCCGCCCAGCTCCCCAGCTGGCCTCCCTCCTCCGCCGCCCGCCCCGGCCCCCGCACCGGCTCTCCTCCCGCGCCGGCCCACCTCCACCGAGAGGTACACCTCCTCCTTCCTCCTCCTCCCTCCCTCCCTCCCTAGTTATAGTTATTAGAGTAGTTATTTTCAATTATATGCAGTTGAAAAAAATGTAGGTTATTAGAATAATTTAGGTTTTGATCGAACCCTTGCTTGGACAGATTAGGTATGAACCCTAGTTAATTCGTATGAACTAGATTTTTTCATTTAGCTAGGTTTTAAAGTTAGGACAGAAATTTAGCTAGGTTTTTAATTAGGCGTAGTTAATAGAATTTAGGTGTTTTAAGTGTATTTAAAAGAGTTTTAGGTGTTTTAGTTGTTTTAGGTGTAGTTAACAGAAAGTTAGGTGTTTTAGTTGTTTTAGGTGTAGTTAACAGATTTCTAGTTTTTTTTAGTTAAAGCAATTGTTGTTATTTTTTTTAGTTATAGCAATTTTTCCTGTTATATGCAAATTTGCAGTGGACATGTCATATTTTGAACATGTCACATTTTGGACATGCCATATTTTTCCGAGTGGCCTATGTTTTGCCAGAAATGTCAATTCGTTTACGTTCTGGCAAATTTCAGGCACTCGATATGTCCTGTTTTTAGCAAAGGTCATGCCAAATTTTGCTAAGTGTTTTTTTCATAATTAAGCATTTTGTTCTCGACGTCGACGATGCCTATCCCGCATCCTCGTCGTCGACTCGGCGGAGGACTCTTGGTTGAGCCGAGGGGCAATGTCCGAGACTGGGCTCCGCCGGGCTGGTAGTAGGTTGTGCTACCTTCTGGTGAGCGCAGCTTAGTGAGGAGCCAGACCATCGTCGACCCGGAGCTTCTTTGGTGGCGGTCATGTGCGCCTGCATCGGTGGAGAGGCTTGAGTCCCCCGCGGAGGTGGTACAACACCGTGTCACGGAGGAGAACGCGCACGTCCAGTGCTACTTGGTTGCGTTGGTGAATGGCCGGTTCTCCAATACCTGGCAGATTCTTTGGGGATCTCATCGGAGCTATGATCCGGTGATGGTTCCTTCTCTTTGGGTGTCCACAGCGGCCCACTAAACCTAGAGGAGCTATTATTCGAGATGTATTAGTGATATTATATGATGATCTTTGCTACAAACTACTATATATGTATTCGATGATGGATTATTAATTACCTATTAGTTATTTGCTTATTGAATGCAAAAGATGAGCGCGGTTTGTGCTACAAACTACTATATATGTATTCATGATGGATTATATGATGATCTTTGCCACAAACTACTACAAACTACAAATTTTAGGTGTTTTAGTTGTTATATGATGATCTTTGCTACAAACTACTATATATGTATTCGATGATGGATTATTAATTACATATTAGGAAATGTCTGATGACGAAAGGGAATTCGTTAAGTCCGAGGACTGCGAAGATGAGCGCGGTCAGTGCGACAGGCCTCACTTGGTAGAAGGTCGGCGCTTCAGCATCAAGCTCCAAGAGACCTTCCATGTTGAAACGGTACGCAACGATGACAAGTGTTTTTTGTTATTTTTTGCGCGACTTCTCTGCTTCTTCAACGTGTAATTTCCGTCTTTTACCATTCGACTAGCTTATCCCATGTCATGCAAGACGCTATGTCTTGGAGAAGATGGGTTTTGAAGATCATGAAAGAATGGACACAAAGAGAATTCAACTAAGGACCCATCATGGTTATGATTTTGCTGTAAATCTATACAATTCTGTGAACTCATCCAATTTTGGTTTCCTGAATTGGGAAGCCCTTTGCAAGGCGTATGATTTTCATGAGGGTATGCTTCTCACCTTTGATCTTGGTGATCCTGACATCGCATTTAAAATGATATGACCATTTGGGTCCTTGTTGACACGCTTCCAGTTCTACCACTGTGTGAGTTTCTTAAATATATTTACTAAGTAATTTATATTGTTTATTTCAAAATATTTGACAGCTTATTTTCATTCTTCAAAAAATGTACGGAAAACGGTAGACAGAACCTACTACTACAATGATGAAGCACAATTAACTTATAAGGAGCAAGATGGTCTTATTGCATTTTTTACTGATATTGAGAATTACAATAGCTATTATCAAACTCCTCCACATTATGGTCAATACGTGCCACTAGTGAACGTGTTGAGCTACGGTAACATCAATGGAGATATCATGGTAAGATTTTCTACTATTACGACATTCATGCATCTTTTGCATAAATTCTTCTAAAACTAAACTATATTGCTAACTACAAAGTTATTACTATGTTTTTGAACAGAAAATCCCGATGTATTGTGTGCCTCATCTGATGTTGACGAGAGGTCGCGTTAATGTTATGAGCTTACGGCCACCACGGCCAGGTCACCGCAGATATCCACATCACTCTTGTCCATACCGGATTTCTAAAAGCGAGGAAGCCATGATAATAGATGATTTCAAAATATGTTTGAACCATCGTAGAGAGCTACTTGGAAGCAACAATGTGCGTAGGCCAAGACTTGGAGACAGGATGATCTCCGTTCTTTATTATGGAGAGTCAATTTTCCTTAATGCAGCGTCAATGCCTATCTTTTTTTACGATATTTTACCTAAGAGAGGGTAGAGTAGGTCCTATGAGAGGAGTAGGTTGTAGCTACAATGTGTTATTATGTGCTACAATGTGTTAGAGTTGATGATGATGAGGAGGAGTTGTGATTATGACTAGTGACCAACTTGATATATGATGTCTCATTGACGAACATTGTTTGATGGTGATGACAAGTGGTAATGAATATGCTATTTAAACAGACTTTTTCATGATGAGTTGTTATTGTATAAAAGATATATCTATTTAAGCAAGTACAGCGCCAAAATGCTAAAAAACATAAATGTTAGCAGTAGCGCGGGCCTGAAAACACGCTACTAGTACTTGAACTTACCAGTAGCCCTGGCCTAATAACGCGCTACTGCTACAAAATACCTGTAGCGCCGTAGCAGTAGTGCTGGTGCCCGCGCTACTGGTAGCTCAAAAACCAGCGCTACTAGTAAGCATTTTCCTAGTAGTGCTTGCATATACACACTCAAGGGAATGGAATCTCTTGTCGTGACGTCATATTCGTCTCTCTCTCTCTAGACCACTCTCATTTCTCGTGCTATCTCTCCCACGCCCCCCCTCGTCGGCCCCTCTATCCATGCCTCTCTCGCCCCTCTATACATGCCTCTCTTGAATACGTAATACACACACATACCTCTCTAGGCCCCGCCGAATGCATCAACTACACATTCACACATGTTACATCACGTACCCCCACTACAAAAAAAATACACTTCCGTGATGATACGTGTTTGTCACAGTAGGTCGCGTTTTTTGTCATGCATGTACATCCATGACAAATTTATGACAGAATCAAGATAGTCATACCTGTGCTCTCGTAGAAGTGTTCCATGACATTACCAAAATTATCATCACGGAAGTGTCCACTTCCATGACGATAAATCGCGCGTCACAGAAGTTCTTTCGTCAAGGGTGACCGACACGTGGCATCCACCATAACGGAACGTTGTTAAGCTATCGGGTCGGGTTTTGGATCCGATAACCCGTTAACAGCCCCAACCAATGGGGATTTTCCATGTGTAAAATCATCATTGGCTGGAGGAGACACGTGTCAGGTCCGCGCTTGCACAGGTGTCACTCATCCAATGGGCGAGACGCGTCTATGATATGTTGACACGTGGACCCGCCCATCATGTTTAAATGGGCCGGCCCAACTAAAGGCCCACAAGATTTTGCGGACCATAATGGGCCAGCCCAGCTAAAGGCCCATGAGATTTTGCGGGCCATAATGGGCTGGCCCAGCTAACGCCCACAAGATTTCATGGCCATAATGGGCCGGCCCAGGTAAAGGCCCACAAGATTCTTGCGGATCATAATGGGCCGGCCCGACTAAAGGCCCACGAGATTTCGCCGACATTAACGGGCCGGCCCTGCTGTAGGCCCACAAGAATTTGAGGGCCCTAGTAGGGCGGCCCATTAACTGGCTGCCATGTTTTGGGCCAAATGCCGGCCCATATTTGATCCGGTCCATTAATGGTCTGCCACGTTTCGGGCCTAATAGTGGCCCATATGAGATCCGGCCCGTTAAAAGCCTACCATGTTACGGGCCAAATTACGGCCCGGATCAGTCTGACCCTTTAAGAGGCTATGGGCTCAATTATGGTCCATATCAGATTCGGCCCGTCAACTGGACACTATGCTTTTTGGGCCCACTTGCTAGAGGCCCACTTAGTAATTCGGCCTAACATTAGTTTTGGCCTCTTAAGGACCCGTTTAACATTTCGGCCCTATATTAATTTCGGCATGTTAAATGCCCGTCATATAGTTGGGCCTAACTACGACCCGGTTTGCATCCGGCCTGCTCGTAGCCGATATCTGATTGGGCCAAACAAGGACCGAGACAATTTTGGCCTGTTAAAAGCCCATGATTTGATTCGTACAATCATGGGCCGGAGTTCATTTCGGGCTGCTGCCGGCCCGTTAGCTGTTCGGCACGTTTCAGGCCCAACCTACATCGTGATTGCATGACGGCCCGATTATGTACCGTAATTTTATGGTTTGGCCGGTTTACTGCGAAGACAGTAAAATAACTGCATCATCATGAATAAGAAAAAAACCTAGACTATACGATAAAGAAATTATAGCATATTACATCCATTGGGCATCAAAGTTCGCCACTATGATAATAAAGCACAAGCAGACAGCAGATTACATACACTAGGCATCAAAGATCGCCACCAGTGCAAATAAACACGCTGACAAAATAATATACAAAACCGACAGCACTTCAATAGAGTTCAAGAAAGGTTAGCCCTGCTGGGGAGCTGCAGCGCAAGCAGCTGAGCAAGATGATGAGACTGTGCTTGTTCAACACTTAAATCTTCCTCACTCTGAAAGATAAACAAGCAGACAAATGACAGGTTTTGCACATAAAAGTATCAGTCTTGACAATTCATCACATTTCTTCTTGTGAATAAAGTGACACAGTTTAAAATTGCATTAACACAATATGGTATTGTTTAGGTCAAGACATGGCAAGAAATGACATTGTGAAGGAGTTGGCAGCTTCACGACACCACTGGATTACAAATCAAGAATTCATAAGTATCAATGGTTAGTGTGCTGTCAATTTATCCCATTTTAGATTGGCAAATAAAGAGACGGTTTAAATAATACTCCCTCCGTCCGGAATTACTTGTCATCAAAATGGATGTGTCTAGAACTAAAATACCTCTAGATACATCCATTTCAATGACAAGTATTTTCAGACGGAGGGAGTAGTATAATGATATGACATTGTTCATGGTTAAGACATTGCAGAATATGACATTGTGTTGTAGTGGGTAGGTTCACCACACCACTGGATTACGGATGAAGAACAGAAGCATACATGTAGTGCAAAAGAAGATCACTTGCTCTGTATACTTTAATTTACATGGTATGAATAAGGAACTTGGTTGTACAACTGAAAACTTAAATTGAGAAAGGACAAACTTTTGTTTATGAACTACTCCCTTCGTTCTAAAATAGCTGACCCAACTTTATACTAACTTCAGTACAAAATTGGGTCATCTATTTTGGAACGGAGGGAGTACATAGTAAACTTTAAACATGCAATTTGATGCAAACACAAAAAATAAACAGCTGTTGCAGTCATGCCTAACCAAATATATACAACAAAGTTTGAAGGCTTGAGATGGACAAACTTACATTATTGGTGAAGACATGCTCCATAAAGGCCTTGTCCATGCTGATGGAGGGGGGGGGCAATTCAAGAAGTTTACCACAGAATCTTCTTCATAAGCATTGCCTTTATTCTACATTTTGTTAAGAGTAAATATAGATGTGATAATATACGAAAAAATGGAGAATATTTAAGATAATATGAAGAGTGATGCTACATAACCAAGTAGCTATAAATGTAAGTGCAGCGATACAGGCAAAAGGTACAGCTAAGAGCAATGTACAGCTAAACTTCTTCAGTACCTACCTTATGGTAAGAGTAAATATAGATCTGATTTGTAGAAAATAGAGGGCAAAGGAAAATAAGCTGCAGAGTGATGGTACATGAACAACTACCTGTCATTATAAGTACACTGATAAAGGACAGCATGTACTTACGAGAACAATGCAGAGCTAAAAAAACATTGGCATTGGATACTGAAGAATTTGGAGCGAACAATTGATAAGCAAACTATCATGCATACTGCTGTCACATAATGAACCAAGTGTATATGCAAGTACAGTGATACAGGACAGCAGGTACTAACAAGAGCAAAGTAGCGGGCAGCATATTTGCGATATCCTGTCATTCTTTTCAAACCGGAATTCTTCTTCGAGCAGATTTCCTGCTAACAAGATCCGTAAGGCACATGCGGAAAAGTAGAAGTACAAATTGTCATGTGATTTCATAGACAGTACCTCATCCTGGGAACGAGACCAGTGCATAACAATGTTTTTCCATTCAATGTCTTCTAAATATAGCACAGGAGACTTCACCGGAAATTCGTTTATAGATTTGCCACCAAAGTGTGATTTCCTCAGGTAACACCGGTACTGCTGCAATGCTTCCTCGAAAAGCACAAGCAAGCTTTCCTCGTCATGACTATCCATATTTACCCTCGCCTAGTTACAACAATGTAATGTAAATCATTGATGTGTTCAATCAGCAGAAAACAGGAAAATAATAACCATGAATAATAGCACTTACACGTAAGTTGGACAGGAAGATGTGAAAATGGTGTTTGTCTTCACAATAATCTTCCCATGATGGGAATATATGCACATAGTCCCTAACAACATTGAAAGCATATTCTTTTTAACTGGGAATAAATGGAATGGGGTTCCAATCTGCAGGAATTGGTCGTCTCTGTAGTTGGGATAGGTCTTCGGCCGGTGGACTTGCTGTAGTGGGATTTTTCAGTGGTACAGCTGGTGATATGGCAAATGAACTCTGTATACCTTTTTCTGGAGTGCAGTTCATGTGTGGTGGGGCTAGTGGTGTGGCGGTGAAGTATGGGTACAGTCTGCTTTGAGTCGGTCCTACGTTTTGTGTCACAGCTCTATCGAACATGGTAAAGAAGAGCAAGCAGATTTTGGATAATAAAATGTTGGTTGCGCAGTGCCCACACATGATGAACCAGAGCGCATTAAGAATGCAACTCCCAGCTGTCTCTCGACCATTTCAGGTGGTTGGATGAAGATCCTACGTCTCCTAACCCTTCTTCTTACTCATCTGTGATTCTTCCCATACAGAACACCGCACGGGCCGCCGGCCGGACCACCGGTCTGTGACACTCCAAATTTTTTGTTTGGTTTTCAACAAAAACTTTTTTGGTTTTGAAGGAGGTCATTTAAACCTTTCCAAAAATCTATCTCTAAAAAATTTCCCCTTTGGCAAAGGATTTTATTTTGGCATCTTCTTCAACTCTGGTGTTTGGTTATTAAAAACCTTTCCTCTGATTCTCCCCTTCTCACATTTTATTTTTTTTTGGGATTTTTTTTCTTTTACTAAGAAAACCCTAGGAGTTTTGGGTCATCTCTTATATTGAAACCAACCATGATTTTACCATGCCTCATGTGGTAAATCTTCCCAAAACCCCTCATTCCACTTTGGGGCAATCCTAATATTCTGTCCCAACAAGTCCAACTCATCTTTGGATTTTATTTCATTTATTTCTTTCCCCAAAACAATTTTGTCCATTATGTTGAGCCTAGGTGATTTGCAAAGCAAGTACCTTAATGCCTTTGAATTTTGATCTCAAACCAACTCCTCTGGATAGTCCCTAGCACCCACAACCTAGAACCATCAAGATCCACTCTTCTTCTTTTCAAAATTTTCAAGTTTCAGCTTCTGCAAGTTTGGACCAGATTTGTCAAATTTGATGAAATTCATATCTCCTCTTCTCCAAAAATTCCACCAAAATTCAGGCAACCCCAGATGCTATGAGAGGCCACTCCACGAAAAATCAGCTCAAGTAAAAATCTGCACATACCAAAATCATTCTGTCGAACACCTGGCTTGCACTGTTACTTTGCACTTTCAGAGAAATTCAGAGTTTCAGTAAGTTCAGTTTCGTCAGAGTCTGGTCACCTATCAACTCTGCGCCTGGCGCGTTCGCCTGACCCTCCTCCCTGTCTGAGGCGCGCCACGCGCACTTGGCTGGTTCCTGGCGTCGGTGGCACCCTGGCCCGTCTACGCCGGCGTCGTCTGCGGTGTCCGGACCTCCCGTGGCGGCTGACAGGGGCACCCTGCGGCACAACGCCGTTCGACACCGCCCACACCACCTGGGAGCTCCGCGTGGCCGTCTCCCTTGCCAGCGCACGCCTGCAGCACCGTCGCCGTGGCCTGGCACGCACAGGGCGCGCCCTCTGCCGCCGACGTGCCGCACGGCCGTTCCGTTGGGGACAGGCCGTAACCACCCCTACCTTGCCGAGTTAGGCACCGGGATGGAATCAGTACTCCGTCTAGGCGATGCTCAAGCCCCTAAACCAACCGTCCAGCCACAACACCGCCGTAATCGCTCGCCGGACTTATCCCGCTCACGGCAACCACCTCGGGCCGGCTATAAATAGCGCCTCCCAGCTCGCTCTCGACCCCGCACATCTCCACCACCTCACCAGACCCCGCCCAGCCACTGGAAGAGCCTCGAGGGGCCCTTCTTCCTCAACTCCGGCCACCTCCGTCCGCTTCGGGCTCCGGCAGCGTTCTCTCTGGTGAGAGGTCCTCCACCGCCCTAGACTTGCCAGTAGCCTCATGACACCTCTAGGAGACTAACCCCCACTCCAATTTGACCCCAGCAACTCTCTCCGACGAGGCCCATGACTACCCGAACCACCGTCCGCCGGAGCAAGGGCCGCCATCAACGTGGTGCTCGCCGGTGACCACCACCACCACCCACCGACGCGGAAGGATGCGCTGAGCACAGAGGTACCACCTGATCCCCCTGCCTCACCATGGATCGCCGCCGGCGACCACCACGGCTCTCGGGCGCCGACGAGCTCTGCCGCCTCTTTTGAATATTCAAACCTGATGGGTGGGACCCGCCCGTCAGCCTCTCTGTTCTTTTTTTTTGAACCGTTTCTGAAAGCGTATTCTGGCAAATGCGCTTTCTAGTCTGAATCGTTTTTTGGACTTTTCTGCTTAGACCCCTGAGAGTTTTCTGTTTCATTACAGAGAGGTCCTTGGACCAAAACTCTTATAACTTGTAAACAGAAAAGGATTTTTGAGTGATTCTTATTCTGTCCCCTTCAAAATTGTGTCTAGTTTTTATCAGATTTATTTGAAAAATATTTGGAATACTTTTGTGCACCCCATGGTATTTACGTTAGTGCGTGTATTTTTGTATACCGTAGTAAGTTGCAAACCGCTTTCTGGTACACACCAAATCGAGAGGCCGGGATGAGGGTTTCATGCCCCTGGATTAAAGCCTATCATCCGGTCAGGGGGCATGGGTGTTTCCGGTTGGGACCGAGAGGGGGCACCCTTAGAGCTGCCAGTATATAAATTTGATCCCATGCTATTCGAGATTGTGATCTCCCGTCTCAAAGTTTTTCTTGAACGCTGTCCGGGTGATTCACGGCAGCGTAAGGTGGGATGGGTGTGTACTGGTTAGCTGTGTTTCCTCTGAAATACCGTAAATGGAACTAGTCCTTCGTGACAACGGAAATCCGTTGGCTGTGGATAATTTTAGTACAAACTCTGCAGAGTCAAAAATCCTTGAAATCATCTTATCCATGTCCAAGTGCTGTGTTCATCTTATCTTGTCAAGTGTCAGTCTCGGTGATGAAACTCCACGAGAACAACATGAGTGTTAAATGTTTATTTCCTGTGGATGGACTAACCCGTTTATTATCATGTGATGAATATTTTCCTATGAGCACTATTTCCTGCAAGTTAACCGATATGAAAAGTGAATTTTAAGCCCTTTCTGCGATGTCGCTCAGACGTCCGACTGCGGCATTGTTATTATTTACTTTTGTTATAAGCCCTTTCTGCGATGTCGCTCAGACGTCCGACTGCGGCATTGTTATTATTTACTTTTGTTATAAGCCCTTTCTGCGATGTCGCTCAGACGTCCGACTGCGGCACCGTTATTATTTACTTTAGATATAAGCCCTTTCTGCGATGTCGCTTAGACGTCTGACTGCGGCATTTGTTGTTATTTATTTTCAATATAAGCCCTTTCTGCGATGTCGCCCCGACGTCCGACTGTGGCACGCATGTCTTGTATTTCCAATATAAGCCCTTTACGTGGTGTCGCTCAGACGCCCGACTGTGGCATGTTTTTATTTATTTGTTCACCCTTCGAGGCGTCGCTTCAGACACCCGATTGGTTTTCAGTTATTTTTACTACCACCTGACTTCCATCTTACTAATTAATGTCGTGTTACTTCCTCATTTGGATGTACCATATTAATTGTTCATGACGCATTCATGCATATATTTGTTATATCTTTTGTCCGAACTATCTTGCGAGTACTTTCAAAGTACTCACCTGGCTTGTTGATTTGGCCAGATGCTGACGAAGGCGATCTCATGGATGAAGAGTTCGATAGCGAGTCCGACGCCTAGAGGAATCCCAGTCAGTCTCGTGCGACCCTGGATTAGTCACTATGTTACTACCGCTTCCGCTACCCAAATAAATTCATCGGGCCTCACCTCGACGCTCGATGAGCCGCCAGTGTAGGAGTCATGTTATCCATTCCACTGTGTTATTCCACCACTCTACCCCGAGTGAGTAGTATGCCATACTCGTATAATTATTGGCGTGCTTGTAATAAATGGTTGAGCACCCCAGCTCGACCCTGTAATATATTCTAATGCTACTGACTTATTGTATCAAGATTTGTCTACCAGTCAGGAGGATTTTTCCTCGTACTGGACTCAAAAGGTCGGTTTTCTCAATAAGCATTTTATTGGAAAACCGGTGGTGACACGGCCCCCACCGCCTGTGTTCCTCCGCCACCCCCACCCCCCACCCGCGTCGAGTTTTCTTTGTTCGGCGAGCCCCACAACCACCCGAGCCCCTTGGATCGCACCGGCAAACTCCGGCGAGCTCTGAAAAATTGAGACCCAATTTTGAAATTTAGTCTACTATGATTTAACTAGTGTGGAATATAAAAGGGGAAAACCATAAGCATTGGAAGTATAGTGTTGAGCGTGCCATGGCGGATCTGAAGGTGCAAACCGGACAAAGGCAACTTCGCAACCAAGACAAGAAATCAGAGTAAAGCAGTGGCGATCTATTTTCTTGCTGCGATAAATAAGTTGAGCAGATACGAAAGAGTACCGCCTCTGGTGCGGCGCCGTGTACGCATCTGGTGAGAATTTGACGGTGCTGCGGTAGCGATGGCTGTCGGCGGCGTGGAAGCAGATCTAGGAGGGTAGACGGTGGCGGTGGGGCGCAGTGGACGAGATGGTCGTAGGAGCGGCGCCGGCAAGGTGGACGACGGCAGGGATGAAGCGAGAGGACGGGATGCAAGGATCCCGGTCAAGGCGTCGATGAGAGAGGTCGATCTCTTGTAATGGACGGCGGCGTGGGTATCAACTCGGCATGGTGGAGGAGGACGGCGGTGGATGGGGTGGCGGACGGCAGAGGACGGAGGAGGGTGGGGTGGAGAGGGTGTTTTGGCGCCCACGAATGCGAATGGGGAAAAGGGAGGTAGAGAGGAAGGGGGAACCATGTAGTCGAGCGCTTGTCTCAAATGCGAGGAAATTTACAAACTTAGCCCCTGTTTCAAATTTCTACTACATCACAGCAACATTAGTCGGTTGGGGATAGGACGGTAATCTCGCATACACCGAATATTTGCCGACGAGAGTTTATTTTTGGCGCCCAAAGTGTATGAATATGAATCGGGGAGGGAGTCGATTTCGGCCGAGGGCACACTGTGTTTTGGCGCCCATCGTGTATGAATCCGGGTGAGAGGCGGTTACGTCACGTTTGGGTGAAATTACAAACCTACCCCTATCGAAACCTATAGAAATCCAGCAGATGGGCTTTGCGTGGCAGGGATAGGCAGTAGTTATTTCCATCTCGCAGATTTTGGTTTCGTGCGGTTACTGCGACTTTCCCCGCTTCGTTCAAATTTTGCAAAGTGCACGTTTACCGTGCCAACTCAATTCGAATCCCGTTTGTATTCTACTATTTTTTTGGGGCGGGATCCATTTTCAATTGGAATTACATTCTATATACATCATTTTCTTTACATATATTCTTTCAAAAGCACAACAAAGGATTCTTCTCCTTTATATGTATAATATTATTTACAAATACAACGATCTTGAAATCTTAAGGTTGATTTCGAGAAAATTTAACCAAATTATGTTCTACTAAAATGTATGGATCAGTAATATCTACATATTAAATAACATAGATGTGCGTGAATTCATATGAGTATGCATGTTTGATAGATCAATTTTGGTTTGAGTATGGATTACATGTATCATCATCTCGAATTCAAATATTTGAATCCCTTTTTGTTCAGTCCTTTCACGCCCATCTCTCTCGCATGCATGCTCCTTCGTAGCCATCACTCTCTTTTCTCCAGCTCACCCGCACGCTCACTTCATGTTTCTCCTATCCTCGCAAACATGGTCTCTCGACGTCTCCCTTGAGAAGTCTCACACTCTCCCTATCATTATACATTACACGGTTTTCATTATCTATCACGTCTCTACTGTTCTCTGGTATAACTTGGTACCTAAGCTTTCTTTTTCACCGCCACACACACAGTCTCCACTCGTGTTTCACTTTGTCTTTCTCTCTATGGGATTCTCTCACACACCCTATATGTCTCTACATATGACTCATACCACTAAAGTTACTCTCTCTCTCTCTCCTGTAGACACAACATTTGTTGCGGTCTCCTTTTCGTCTCCATCCTAGACTGACACCGATCAGACAACCCCGACTACCGTCTCCTCTATCTCTCTCTCTCTCACAGACAATCACACACAACTCCTGCTTCCATCCCCCTTCCCGACTACCGTCTCTCTCTCTCTCACAAACACAAAACTCTCGCTTTCGCACCTCGACTTGTATTTCTCTCACAAGCATTTATCGACTAGCTAGCCTCTAGATAGGTTTATACACCCGCACAGTCATGCTTCCACCATCGCATACATGTCTCTCTCTCGCTCCTTGTATCTATGTAGCTTTTTCTTCCCTTCTTAAGACACGCCCTCTCGATCGTTCACACACACACTATCGCCTCATTTTAAGCTGATACCTATCGCACACACACACTACTTGTGTCTTTGTCACACATGCACTCCGTCCTCCTCCACTCCCCCTCTCTCTCACACACACATGGGCTTTTGCCAACAACTAGCAAGAGTTATTCGTTGCACGGAACATCAAGATGCATTTGTATGAGTAGTTTATCTTGTGGGGGAAATGGATGAACGAGGGAAGACCTTATTTGCAAATGTGGAGAGGGGTGTGGGTATCTTATTGCAAAATTGCCATAGTTTCCTTCCTATCCGTCAGATATAGATCGGACGGCCTATATTGCAGGATGGCAGGCACACGATCATCTCCGACAATGATTTTTATAAGAGTAGGGATAAAAAATAGAGTTGGTGATGATGGTGGGCCTGCCATCCTGCAACGTAGGTCGTCCGATTTATATCTGAGGGATAGGAAGGAAAATATGGCAATTTACCCACACTCTTCACCCCATTTGCAGATAAGGCCTTCCCTTGTTCATCCTTTTCTCCCAGGAGATTTTGATGTTCCGTGCAACACACGGGCATCTTGCTAGTAAGAGTAGAAATTAGACATATACCACTTCTCGAATCTTGAAACCAACAACATGCCTCCCTTATCTCATCAAAACCGCCAAAGGAATATATTTTGAGTGAAACATAACATATTTTTAGTGATATACGTATTTCAAAACTAGACTTTTTTTCTATCAAATCGGTGAATATGTATTAATCTACTTTGATCGTGTGGCAACGCATTGGCACATTGCTACTAGTTATTATAATTTTTTGGACACCAGACAAACAGTGGAGTACATATACGAAGAGAAGAGGCGCACGCACGCAGTCGGCCTCTCGTTGTCTCGCACACATGAGTGTTATGTAAAGGTGACGTTAACAAATAAACCCTAAAACCCTAGGTGCATGATTGCTGCATTCGCGGGTACCGGGTACGTGGTGGAGCACCTTTGTAGGAGTTGAGAGGCCGGGACCACAGGTGAACGACTTGGAGTGCGGTGGCTCGCCAGTTGCCACAGACCGAGTAGCCACGTTCAAAATATCATTTTTTAGCGGGGTTAAGAGTTCCAATTTTAAATGGCATGTTATAAGTAGTAAGTAGTTTTTAGAACGATTGGTATGGAGCGAAAAAGGAATTCATAGTACTACGTACCTCCTTGGCGTATGGTTGTATGGGTTTATTTTACGAGATGTTGAACCTGGTAGTTCTAGGGCAAATACTATGGTTTAGATTTAGATGCTGGTTTTCGATGTCGGAAGGGGAAACCCTTCTTTGATTAAAAAAAACTACTACCTCCATTCTGGTTTACTAGTCCCCATCGTAATTTGGGTCAAAGTTTGTCCATGAATTTTTCTTGTAAAATGTGAATGGAGAACGAGATTTTGTTATACCCAAACAAAAAAGGACTGGAGGGAGTGATTGCTCTGACATGGACGTGACCTCTCATAGCGCAGGCATTGAACCGGCGTGCCGGCCAAGAGGGTCGCACTCGCTGCAGGCCCGGCTGAGCACGCCACCTCGCCGCGTGCAACCAGCTTAAGACTGCCCCGCCTACCTTCATTGAATCCGTGTGTGTGCCGACAACACGTCCTTCCGCGAGCCGTCAGGCATTTTAGAACAAAAAAATTACTAAAATATAATTAATTTACGCATGGTCTTGACTTGTTGTGCTCGCACTGGTAGCAGGAACTAGTAGAGGTTTTTCTTTATTTAAAACTCTCCTCACATTTTTTTTGGCTTTGAAGTGAATCATGGTTGTGGACATTATGTATGAATGTGCAGATATCTGTGAACATGAGTTTGATGTGGAAGTTGGACTTGGAATGTCGGCCTTATGCGTGAACTATACCATGTCCAATGCTTCGTCTCATTATTTTTGGAAAGTAATTGTTGTTATTACATGACCCGAAAAAACATTTTGTGCCACATCAAGAGATGCACAAACATCACAACAGCATGTTATTTGGATAAACATTTGAACCTAGCTATTATGAAGGAAATTTTGTATTGACAACAGTTTTAGATAGCAGGAGACGCCTAGCCTGCTCTGCCTCTGCTAGCTTATTTCTGGCTTCTTCCATCGCTTCTTTGGCTTGGGTGAAGAGATCATCTGATTCCTCTTTTTGCTTCTTCAGGAACTCAGCTACATTCTCAAGGGCTGCTGCACGCTTTCTTTCAGCCTTTACTAATGCCACGAGGACACGAACAGCTGACGACTCCACCTGGCTTGTGTGTAATCCAGCATCATCTGGGAATTTGCACCTTGTGTCTAATCCAGCATCATTAGGGAACTGGCACCTTGTGTGTAATCCAGCCTCATTTTGGAAACATGATCTCGAGGTTGACCATACTTCCCTCCTCACAGGAACTGCATCCACGACATGAAGTTACTTCTTTTTAGATCAATACTCGGAGAAACCTAGATCCATTTAGTAGAAGCCGGATAAATGTAACTCGGAGAAGTGAATTCAAAAGGAAAAGAAATATAAAAACAGACTACACGGTGAGAACACCCACTTCCTACATCAAGTTAAAAACGAAAGCATTAGGATGATTAAGACTCTTCTTATTACACATCGAAGAACACAACGCTTAAGAGAAACATAAACTACAACATATACACATCGAAGAACACGAGGCTAAACGAAAGTAATTGAAAGGGTGTTACTTACCAAAGCTCGTTTTACATGTTCGGTGCAGCTCCTCTTTAACTTGCCACACTCCTTGAAGATGTCCCGAATATCCCGTGTTTGGTCTTCATTGCTCCTCTGCATGTTCACACTCGTGGTTTCAAAATCTCAACATGGCAAGAAAAATACTACTAGTAATACTCGCGCATCTTGTGGGCAACATTAAAGCACTCGTATGCCATGTTATAGCATGTCCAACAGAATCTCTACGCGCGGCGCTTTAAAAAAGCGTTTACAGTGCTGAGATCGAGAAGTAGATACTAGAGAGTAGAGGATAGTTCTCAACATAGATAGATACAAAAAAGATAATTCAACTACTCCTCGTCGTCCGACTGATCCTCGGTGATGTCCTCCTCCGACGTCTGACTGTAGGCGTGAAGATAACGATCGTCGTTAGATTCCCAGGGCGACGCTGCTCCTAGCCTCATGTTGAATTCAGCGTCCACTTTTCGCCTACGCTTGTCCTCACGATTGGCGGCTCGCTCCGCCCTCCTCTTATCCCTCTCCGCCCTCCTTTGCGCGTAGAACTCGCGCTCGTTGATGATGTCCTGCGGGAAGTGTTGGCGCCACAGCTCAATGGCTTCCTCGTCCATCTCGGCAATCCCGAGACGGTGCTCCCGCCTCCGGTTGTTGCGACGATGCTCGTCAGTGCTAAGCCGCGACAGAGGCGCGAGCTCCTGCGCCCGCTCCCGCGTCAGCACGTTGGGTAAGTTCAATGTTTTGTGAGGCCACCGGAGGCGCCACGCCGCCGCGTCGTACACGCGGGTGGCCTCGATGGCGGTGTCGAAGTTGCCGAGGCCGAGGCGCATCCCGCGGAACTGGATCTCGACGGAGAAGCCGCCGGAGGGGCGCGCACGGACGCCGCGGTATCCCCAAGTTTCCTGGCGACGCGGCGGCATGATGGCGCGGCGGCGTCGAGGCGAAAAAGAGCGGGGAGAGAGTGGTGGCGAGGCATAGAGAAGTGGCAAGGCACAGAGCAGTGGGAGGGCGTTGGATTTTATAAAGCGCTCCAGACGTCGCGCGCCAAAACTAGCGCACGCCCGGCCGCTTTTTCCCGCGCGCGCGCGATCCTTTCCCGACGTCTCTGCTATCTCTACTCTCTTCTCTACGGTTATATTTATTTAATATTTAATATTTAATATTTATCTCTACTTCCTTTACAGTCTACTTTTTTTCTCTATACTTCTTTTCTTGCAATATAGGCCGTCCGATTTATATCTGACAGATAGGAAGGAAACAAATAGGAATTTTGCAAAAAGATACCCATACCCCTCTCCAGATTTGCAAATAAGGCCTTCCCTCGTTCATCATTTTCTCCCACAAGATAAACTACTCATACAAATGCATCTTGATGCGTGCAACACATGGGCATCTTGCTAGTTCTAAAAACCTTTCCATCATTTGCCACACTGCTGGTTGCAGATGAAAAACCTACCTAAGCACAGCGCGATATAGGAGCGAGGCACAATTACAAGCTGATATTCTGTTGGACAATGGAGGCTATAACCAATTACTTTTATGGGAACAATAGCACCCAGGAAAATTGAAGGGTAGGTATGAACAAAATTGGAACTGCACATGTACTGTTAAGTGATTCAATACACACATTATCAATCGAGGAGGAGAACGATGGTAGCGGCGGCCTCTGTGAGTCATGGTCGGCAACGGGAGTCAGTTCATTGTCCACGACTGTGGTACTTCTGCACTTGGCGTCAGCTTCCGGGAAGTAGATCCGAGACCGTGGAAGACGATGCCGGGGAAGAGGCTCCATCTACGACGACGACGGTGGACCGGCTCCAGTGCGGCGTACGAGGTCGTCGATGAGGCAGATGCGCTGCGGTGGACGAGTGCGCCGATGTAAAGGGGAGGAGCACGAAGGCTGTGGTGCCGTGGAGAAGTCTATTTTGTGGTGGGGATAGAAAATGGGGAGTATTCAGGTGTACTACTCTGGGTGCCGGGGTGGGGCTGGCTGGGTAGGGTGAACCTGAAGTTACGAAAACAGCCCCCTACAAAGCGTCGTACGTAGGCCTGTTCCGAAGGCTATGGTGGTAACTTCCCACTGTTCGAATCAGGGTCGCAGGAGATTTTCCCGCCGACCTCAAAATTTTCTGACACTGGACTCCCCGTATGGAGTGTTGAGTGATTTGGCTAAGCAACTAGCGAGTAGTAGTAGTAAATTACTACTCTGCATATTAGGTTTGACCGAAGTCAAACTTCCTAAAGTTTGACCAAGTTTATATAAAAATATAAACATTTACCATAACAAATATGTATGTTGTGGAAGTACATTCAGTAATGAATTTAATGGTATTTATTTGTTATTGTATATGTTAATATTTTTTGTTATAAGCTCTCTGAGAGTTTACAAAACTTGACTTTGACCAATGCTAATACGGGGACTTAAATAAAAATGGAGGGAGTACACATTTGTTTTCTTAGTTTGTAGTGAACTAATCATTTGTTGAAATTGTCAAATAAATATATTAGGCTATTGACTTCGAATGTAATGGTCTATACAGTTCAATAGTTACAATCATTGTCGAATCCTAAGATGTATACAAGGTATATAGTACTTCACAACATGCTCAAACTCACATAATCCCAGTCAAATGAGAATCTAAATGCATTTCATAGTTATTACTTTATAGGATGCAACAAAAACAACCAAAACTCTACATTAGCCATTATAGAAGCAACATTTTGACATATCCCATTGTGTGAATGAAACGTGCAGAGAGAGCTTTTGAAGATAGAGCAGATAGGGCGGGAAAGATTGTATGTATGTGGACGAGAGAGTAGGAGACAAACCTAATGAGACACACACACACACACACACACACACAGAGAGAGAGAGAGAGAGAGAGAGAGAGAGAGAGAGGAAGAAGTTAGGTCTGTGAGAAAGATGGAGACATGTAATATACGTGATTCTGTATACGTGGAAGGAGAAGAGACAACATGTTTGATGAGAGAGCTGGAAAAACATGGACGAGAGGGAAGGATCTCATGGGTTGAGGGATTGACAATTTTTTGCGGGGGAGAGAGGGATTGGTAATTTTGTGCAAGAGAGAGAGAGAGGGTGGGGGGAGGAGTCAGTCAGCCGTCGTCACATCACCCTGCTTCCAAATGACCCCACATTCTCTAGCACGGTGTAGTCGCCGTCTTCGATCTGCTCGATGCCCTCTTTCAAGATTGAGGTGTTGTGTATGTTGGGGTGCAAAGAAGCACAAGCAAGAGTGGTCGCCGTATAACCTTTGATGGGGATGAATTATGTGCTCGGGGGAGTGTGTGTGTGTGTGTGTGTTGTGCTGCATGTGTGTGTGTGTGTGTGCGTGCGTGTGTGTGTGTCATATATTGAGCGAAAACAAACCTAAGGAGAGAAATGGGTATTCACGAAGAGATTGCACGGACCTTGAGGTGGGCAGGGGCCGAGTGTGCGCGTTGATGCATATGTTGCATGCGGTCATGCGAGGGACGGACGAATCGAGAGAGATGGTTGTTGTGTTACGGATGCTCCCCTCTCTCTCTCCCTCTCTCTCTCTCACACACACACACACAAACACGCAAGTAAACTAGAAGACCGTTCTCTCATGTATACACAACGTATCGGCATCTGTCTATGTCTCACTCATGCATGATCGTTTGCACATTCACACCTATCTATGTCTGTATCACACGCACACCGTCTCCACATTGCCCTTCCGCCACAACACACATATGGACACATACACACGTTCTCTCTCAGTCACACACAAAATAAGTATTAAAAAAACTAGGGCGCACCTAAAACGTCCAAATCCAAATAAACACAAACTGGAGCTAAATTCGAATATATGGAAATATTGCAGCGTCAAGAACTTTCCTAGGAAAAAAAAGTTGAGTAATATTCGAGGATTGTTTTCACACACACAAAAAGGTTCGGTGGATGTCCTTCGAGCGCGACACGGTGACACACCATTCGATCGACCGCGTGGCCGCGGTTCACGCGCTTGCACATGATTCCGTATCGTGGCTGTGGTACTAACTTCAAAAAAAAATTATAAAAGCGCTGCCTAAGTCTAATGTTTACGTGTACTAGTACAGTTTTCTTTTAAGTTTGACCAACCTCATATAAAACTAAAGTAAGCTCCCATATGCGCACTCATCAATATGCCGCCGCCGCCGTTGCGCATGCCGGCGCCCGCCTGCTCCGGCCAACAATTTCTCGCCCATCACCACCGTGTCGCCGCCATCCCTGTGCCATGAAGCCGAAGGCTCGCCCGCTCACGTCGTCTGCAGTCCCTCCTCGCCATGCCGCCACGCTGCCAAGCACGCGAGCAGATGGTGGAGCCGCGTCTATGCACGCAGCGTATGAAGAGGAGGACTAGCGTGTCATTGTCGTCTCCGCCCGCACGGAGGAGGCGCGCATGGTGGCTGTCACGGCGGAAGCCGGTCGCGCACGCGTCGAGCCCGCAAACCGGGTGCGGACGCGGAATCTACCTTCGAGACCTTGAATGCCACGTGGATCCTGCAATCTGAAGGAGCAATTTGGGTCAATCGACTCTTGTGAGCCGTTTGATGCAACATGGATGGCTAGAAGGGCTTCCACCTCTTCGTCGTCTTCTTCCTTCGCTCCGTCCGAACTTCTTTCACAAATCGATCGACCCAAATTATACTACTAGTAATAACGTATTAAGTACAAGGGGGAACACGAAGGTACGAAAGTAGTACCAACTTCAAGAAGAACAGTAGTAAGACATAGTACTTGTACTACTCTACGTACTAAACTGTTCAAATAACGAGAAAGAACATAAACATAGTTCTGCTGGGGTCTCAGCACAACACACCCTTGAAAATAAACTAAGCAACTAGTCAGCTTGACACTGCAGTAGAACCAGCATGAGCGACAGCACTGCCACCTACTCGGAGTCCAAGTCCATATCCTCGACTTCGTCCTCGTCCCTCTTCCTCTTCCTCTTTGCCGGCGCTTCTTTGCTTGAACCAGACACTGGGCTCTGCTTCTTCATCCAACCCATGTAGATATTTAAACAAAGGTAGGCATCCATTGCTGCGCATGTGATGTGATCTTCATCTAATGTCTTCGACTCCCATGCATGATGAAACTCGTGATGAGGTTTCTTCAGTTTAGCGTACGAAGGATCAATCATGGCTGCTGCCAGGGTCAACATTGAAGGTTGAGAGGAGGACACCAGCCTTGCCTTCTGGAGATCGAAGGGCTGGCCTACAACGAGACCTATCCGACGCAGGCCTTCTTTGTCGTTCTTAAAGCCTACAGAAACGAATTTCACTCTTTTGTCCTTGAGGAAGTTCTTAAAATCCTGGCACTCAACGTCGGCATGGCATATGTGGTAGAGCAAGCAAACGTTAACTACGCAAACCTGGATCACGCGGGCTTCTTCCTCTCTTCGTCCTTTACATCCTTCTCTCGTCCCAGGACTGTGGTGTACTCAACATCTAGCCCAGTGACCCACTCATTCGTTGAACTGTTGAACATGCGTAGGAAGCGAGCAAGCCATGCTTTCACCGTCACGGATCCACGTGTGTAGATGACGATGAACTGATTGCCGGTGATGGCTCTAACCTGGTACTCAGCGGCGACCATGGAGATTTGGGAGGCCATGGATTTTGGAGGAGGGTTAGGAGAAGTTGAACTATTGTACCCCGCAAAAACTGGGAGCAAACTAATGTGAAAGGATGGGACTACTGGGAGTGAACTGTTATGAGGTAGAAGACGGGGACGAGTAGGGCGTGTGAACAGCATGGGGTTGCTGGCTTGCCCGGTGGATAAATGGCTGCAAGCCCCTAAAGAGTTCTCGAGAACTATGCGGGACCCACTAGATGTCATGTCTACTAGACCCATATCGTAGGCCTGACGGTATAGCTTCTGCCTGTTCGCACGCCATGCCGGCGCGTGGATGTAACTTCACTTAATTCCGTCAACCGTCGCACCTCCCACGACCTTCGCCTCCCTCGCGCGGTCGCGCCCTTTGAGACTTCGACCGGCTATAAATGAGCAAATTTTTTTTGCCTACTCCGCATGCATGATACTCCCTCTGGTCCTGTTTACTCCCACAACCGTTTGCAAAGTGTTTGACCAAATATATACTTTTTTAAACACCATCTTATATTAATTAACCAGCCACGCCAAAGACACTCATTCGACATAATATTCACCACACAGTGATGCACGTTATTTACAAGAATACCATCTAATCTATTGTCAAAGCTATACTTAGCGATTAAGTGCCACCTTATTGGCGAACGGCTAATCTTTGACAATTGAAGATTGTTGATCAACTTCGAGATGCTCAACGCTTTCATCTTCGTGTCACGCATAGCAGACGCTATAGTCCCTCGATGCAAGAGACGCTACCACAAAAGCGCAATCAGTCTCTAAAATTACATGATTATGAAGAGAAATACCTATGTAGAGACCGACAATGCAAGCCCTAAGCTCCGCTTCCTCCACGCTTTGACAAGCATCAATGAAATCCCACGACCAAATTTATACTAAAAATATCAATATCTACAATACTGATTATAATGAGTATAAGAACTATGTTTTATAATGAGTGTAAAAATATTGATTTGACATTGTGAATGTTGATACTCCCTCCGTCTAGGTGAGTAAGTCATCTTAGGTTGTGCACCGTGACCAAGGAGGAGGGGAAAACGAGAGACATTAATGTTTATTTGCTAATTAAATAGTATTGCATGCAATGAACTAACCACTGCATGTCATGTTTGATAGTCTCAGGTCATTAAAAGCATGCACACCCTCATCTCTTATTGGTTGATATGTCAAGAAACAAGAAACGAGGTAGAAGTTAATGCACTGCTACCACGCTGCTTTGGGATTACTTGGTTTTAAAGATGACTTACACACCTAGCTATTAGAGTACCACTACCTCCCTTCTAGTTTAAAGGGCTCAACTCAAAAATTTCACCTACTCTTAGCAAGATAGTAGAGGCGGTGGATTAGTTTTTGAAGTCTGCAAAAGTACTCAACTAATGTTGTCATTCTTCACAAAAAATGTGTTTACCAATGCATGCATGAACACTAGTTAGTCTAACCCCCCTATCTTCTTTAATTCTTTGCCACATCAGCATGTTTGCTATTCCCATGTACCAGCTAATATACCACCATGATGGCCAGCCTTAATCATCGCATGCAATAATTTAGTGCACCTTGAAATATGAACATGTGTGGGGCGTGTATGTTTTTAATGACTTGAGACTATACCTAGCCCGGCATGCAAGATGACTTATTATGCACCGTTCCCCATACCTATAGGAAGCCTGTTCGTCTCCAAATCTTTTCCTCTCCATGTGTGGAAACAATATGCCTGGCAAACTCTCCTTCTCCCTCCGGCGGTCCCACCACTCCACCCCGTGTGAAAAAAATCTGAATGCATGACTCTCCTCCCCCACGCTCGTCCAATCCGTTGTGACCACCAATATTTCCACCCCTTCTCTCCCCCGTAATTTACTCCAACAAATATGCCCACGTAGCTTTTACTTAACTTCAGGTGCATTGGGTCACTGACATACGGGCCCAGCAGTGTACTGGCCCACATGTTAGTGACGCAACTCGACGTGCAGTTAAGTCAGTGCACCTCAGTCCATATCTTACGCAGGTGTGCCATTGCTCGCTATAAATACTGCGCCTCCCACGACATCGCTATCTCCTCCCCCTCACGTTCACGTTCATCACTATCTCCTCCCCCTCCCTCTCACGTCGACCACCATGGCATCTCCCCTCCCAAGCCCTAGGGGCCCCTCGCTGCACCGCGCGGACGGTCACACGTCACCTTTCCGTTCCTCGCCACCACTAGTCGAGGAGGACGCGTCGGTGTTCCGCTCCTCTCCGTGACGCGACGCGTCGCCATTCCGTTCCTCGCCGCCACTAGTCGAGGAGGACGCGTCAGGTTTCCACTCCTCGCCGTGATGCGTCGGCTCCCTGCTACGAGGAGAATGCCATGCCGCCCGCCGAGCCCCCCAGCCTTGAGGAGCTTTGGAAAGAAATGGATGTCGCCTTGTGGGAGGCTTTGCCTCCAGCAGAGCGCGCCAAAATAGAGGCGGAGAAGAAGGCCGAGGAAGAGAAGCGCACCGCGCAACAAGCTTTTTGGGAGATCTATGTCGCGTCCGAGAGAGTCAAGCAATTTTTTCTTTGGCAGAAGGCTCGTGCGAGAGCCGTGAGGATGGCGGAGGACGCCCGTGTCGACGCCCTGAGTGCAGTCGGGCCCAAGCGCCTCATCTACGCTTGGCGGTACGTGGACCGGGTGCATGCTTCCAGCCAGGAGGAGTACCTGTTGGCGCCTGATCACCACACTGGTGAGATCGCCCTCGCCCGCCAGCAAGCCGACAATCATCACCTCGCGAGTTGCGAGGCTGAGGAAGAGGCATTGTGCCGGCGTGCTGGGAAACGGCCGCGCACCAGGGCACTCGTGGCACGCCGCAAGCGCTCCTGCGAGCGTCGTGGCTTTTAGGAGGAGTATAATATTTGTTTTGTAAGGCGATCTCATTAGTTTTGGGACGCAAATGATAAATCCCGAACGTTCAGCATTTTTAGCGTCCCTAATTAAGTATGTAAAAGGGAAAGTTTGGAAACGTTGTGTATTATTACGCATTTTGCAAGTACGTGCATATAGCACAAACTTTACTATATACTATCAGACTACACGTCTCTCTCGATATATGCTTGCAGACTGTGCTACTCCCTCCGTCCAGGTCAATAAGTCATCTTTGGTTGTGCACGGTGACCAAGAAGGAGGGAAGACTTGTACACCTAGACGGAGGGAGTACCACTATTACTTATGTATGTGCAAATGCACGTTTGAACATGACGATGCGGTTTTTGTAAAAGTGGAAAAACAGCACTAGTCAAGCTTGTGAAACGATTCAATGCAAAACAAATGCAAACATGATCATTTGATTGTTTACTTTTAGCTTCCTTTTCTGTGGTTATTTCCCTGTGCACCATGACCAAGGAAGAGGAGAAAATGAGAAACGTTAATGTTTATTTGCTAATTAATAGTATTGCATGCAATGAACTAACCACTTCATATCGTGTTTGATATCTCAAGTTATTAAAAGCATGCACACTCTTTATCTCTTATTGGTTGATATGTCAAGAAACAAGAAACGAGGTAAAAGTTAATGCACCGCGCCTAAGTGTTTTCCTATTATTTGGTTTTCGTAAGATGACTTACACACCTAGATGCACCGCGCCTAAGTGTTTTGAGTAACATTTTATCAGTTAAATCTTTGGTCAAAATTTAGCACAAATTACAATGGTGAGTTATAAACCAGGACGGAGTAGTAGTTTAGAAGACCAAATAAATGAGTGAGGCGCCTTATTGTTACTCTCCACTATGACTACTCTTGTGGGAAAAGCTAGGGAAGCCGCCAAAAGAACTGGCCCTAGGAGTAGTAGCTAGGGATCGAGCGTCGGAGATGAACCGGAGAAAGTAAATGCAGAGAGATGAAATGCAAAAAAGACAGAGGGATGTGATGGTTGCTTCTCCCTTTATTTTACCAGGCCATTTATTACTAGGAGTGGTTGGGTTTTGTGATATGACGGCTTCTTATCGGCGCCACAGCGGGGTGAGAGGTGAGACTCCGTGCAGCGCCACCCTCTACACTTGTACTACATCGGTCGTGGTTTATTAGTCCCCATTGAATTTGATCAAGATTTAATCGACAAAATGTTAGTGCATGTCAACAAAAACTATATCGTTGGATTCAGATTTGAACATAGTTTTGAATGATATAATTTGAGGTGACATGCATCGGTATTTATCGTACTATATATAATGTTAGTTCAATTTTGGTCGTACTAATCTATAGTAGTAAGGTGCCCGTCGTTGCAATCAAGAGTTAAATGCATTGATCGGGGAGTTGTTTATTTTGACAAAGGATGTGGGGGTCATCTCATGTGTAACGGGTATCGATAGGTTTCTTCGGATATTATCTCATCTCTAGAGCTCACAAACATCCGGGTGAAATAGATAAAAAGGTATATTTTGCAAACAAAAGCGTTCAACTGTTCAACCTGCATCCAAAACTTGTGAAGAAATAACACTTATTGTGCTTTGCAAGAAATGATCTTTAAGAATTAGTTTTTGAGTATCGATTGTAATACATGTTGGCTGAGATGACATGGCACTTTCTTATAGTCAACAGTTGGCTATACTATTAAGTAATATTAACCATGGCCTTATACACCTAGACGGAGGGATTAAATCAGGATGACTTGCAAGGGGCAGAGGAGATGTAAGAAATGGTTCATCGTAAGTCTTTCACCAGTACTGTAGCAAAAAAATCATACATGGAAGATTCTAGACTAAATCATAAACGGATACACTTCTATTCATGCGCGATACTCCAATAGAGCAAGATCCTGCATGGAAGTCTCCACATGCTTAGACAGCGGATTACATTGAGCGAATACTAATGATCAACATTTAACTTGATAATGCGTATTTTTTTAGAAGAACAGGGAGGCTCCAACCCGGTTCCATTATCAAATGAAACCCAAAGTGTCTTACATCAGCTCACTGAGAGGAGCAGTTCAAAGGAAGGACTGCGAAAAGCCACTCAAGCTTAACGACAAGCTTACGTAATCAAAAGCAGCAAAGACACGGGCCATAAGCGCCCACACACACACTACATGTTTTCTAAGTGCACTTGATAATGCGTATGTCGGTGTGAACCTCCTTGGAGTCCCCTGCACCGAGTCGGCGGGTAAAGGATAGAACGAATGCCATGGGTTTTCCAAGTCCACATTGGCGGGATAGTCCCAGCTCCTCGATTCCAAGTCTGCGATGAGGCCGGTTTCGCCGCCCACGTGACCGGAGGGGTAGTAACACCGACCTTGCACCCATACATCTGCCTCAGATCGTGTCGATTAGGTGTCGATGGCGGCATACGACACACACTACAAAGACGGGGCGGCGGCCTGCACGGGCCTCGCCGGTGCCCACGATCAAGAGGAAGACACTGTCGTCCTCCTCCGAGACTAGCAGGCGGCGGTGATCCTCTAGCGACTCCGACATGGTGAACCGGTAGCACGTGTCGTACTATATGTTCTCCGCCAAGGGCCAGCAGTGACCGCTGCACGTATCCGTGAGGTGATGCACCATGTCCGCCGGCGAGCCACAAAATGGCATCGGGCACTCATAGCAGTGGACGAAGGGCTCCTTGGAGGCATCGACCATGCCGTCCACGAAAAAGGAGTGGCTGTAGGGGACGTTGCGCCAGTTGAATATGTGAGCAAGTTACTACGAGATTTAATACGAATAAGCACAAAATAAATCATGATGGCTATAAAAGAGATGAAACTAATCATGTGGACTAGCATAGTAGTAGGATACATAGTAGAAACATGAATTCTACCACGATTTCGAACAGGAAGGACAGAAACACATATGGTGCAACGGGAGTAGCACCGTTGGCGTTGAGGTTGTCGCCCATGTAGTTGAGGAAGAGGTTGCCGAGGTTGGGGAAGAAGTCGTCGTTGGTGAAGTCGTGGCTGCCATCAGTCGCGAGAGTGCGCACCCCAGATTTCAACAAATACCACGAATGGAGCGCAGGAGGGAGTGGTCAGGGGACGCTATGTCACGAATGGAGCGCAGGAGTAGCACACGAAGCAGTAGATGGTGTCCTTACTAGTACTCCCTAGTTTCTATCTATCCATATCTATATATATCTACTCTTATAGAAAACCGAGTTGGTGATGATGGTTTGCCTGCCATCTTTTAATATAGACCGTCCGATCTATATCTGACAGATATAAAGCCAACTATGACAATTTTACAAAAGATACCCGCACCTCTCTCCACATTTACAGATAAGGCCTTACCTCGTTCTCCTCCCTATATCTCTATCTCTACAAGTACTTTTTTATAACAAATCGAATAGTGCTGCGCTGTCCGCTGCACGCCCGGCTGAACATGCCTCCTCGCCTCCATCATCACCAACTGAGTCTTTTATAGGACTAGGAGTAGAGAAAAAACCAAGTTGGTGATGATGGTGTGCCGTGCAATGCACGGGCATCTTGATATTTTTTGCATATAAGTCCAAACACCAAGTAGACACGGTCTTTGAGCATGGTTCGTAGTCGTTCCACGATTGGGCATCGAAGTTTGTAACTATTTTAGATTAGAATATACTACTCCTCCGGTGCTAGTAGTAGAGTAGAGTCCTACTCTACTACTCTACTCTAGCAAGTTAGGGCATAGTACTGTAGTAGGTACTGTAGGGAGTACCAGTACTGTGATCACTCAAGCAAGTTGTCTGGCATCGACCCTACGCTGCTAGTATGTGTCTCGTAAGTCAAGCGGCGTGCTATAGTCATCATCACCTGTCCACTTCCCGTAGCACATAATTCGCTTCTCCATCTTTGTTCGCACATAATATCGTCCAAGCTTCCATCCCTGCTAAGGCGCCTCCCCCCTCGTCCGAAACCCAAGCACTAACAATTGCAGAACCGAGCAGCGTCCTCCGAACGAGTGGCTGGAATTTGCTCCCCACAGAGGTAATCAAGCTCATTGTTTCGTGTGTGGACAATCTTAGTACCATGCCGCTCACCGCGTGCTCGTCGGGGCTGTACCGTTTACTCAAAGCCCTCAGGCCGGAGCTTTTTAAGCCAGCTCCTTGCTTGCTGATGCCGCCTGATCTTCAGAAATGGCGTGTCACGCAGCATAACGATCGTAGGGTGGCGAGCATCAACTCCCTTCATTGCGATCCGATCCCCGTCAGCCTCAGCTATATTAACGGTATGTACTGGGTCGGCATGAACACATCTTGGATGGTGCTCGTTGATGGTCGCGGCAGCTGGATGCTCGTGGAGGTCTACACCCGGCGATTGATCCCCCTTCCTTCGATTAACACTGCCGCTTTGGCACCGCGGCCCAGAATACTCGGAATCTTACAGTAACCAACATGATACCAAGTTTGGTTTGCTCAAGGTTGTAATCTGCCAAGTGCCCACAAGATCTGGGAATTATAAAGATTTCAGGCTAATTGCATTATTCAACCGCGGTCTCGCCTATCTGACAGGACACTGCGGTAAGTGGATAAATCTGCACGTCCATCGCAGGATCATACATCCTCCATGGTTCTCCGATGCCATTGAACACAAGGGCTTCATTTATGCTGTCGACTCCTTCTATGGCTGGATGTATTGCTGGCCTACTCCAGTCATCGCTACAAATGGCTGTTACTGAAAGTATGTTACTTTCCTATGATATCATGATGGCTTGCTTATATTATCATCAACATTTACTAAAAAATATTCATGCTCATAACATGCTGTTCTTAAGATTGACTAAATCAAGAGCCCTTTTTATTTGACTCAACTTGATATGATGTTGTAGGTCACTTTGGTGTCCCTACCCTTCCTAATCCCAAAACCTTTCAAAGAAAAGCGGCATGGCAGTTGCAGGTGGTTCTGGCTCGATCGTACGACGGCGAAAGATTGATGATCGTCAGACGCATCGGACGTGTTGTTTCACGGAATACAATCACAGCCACCGCAAGGTCTTTGAGCAAGATCCCAGCTTCTCCGGGCCTTCGTGAATTTTTGATCGGAGGCTGGTAAGTAGCCTTGGCACACGCTCTCTGCTTTGTCGGACTGAATTATCCGATTAACTAGGAGATAACCGACGGCAAGGATCATGATGGCAGCACGGTTTCGTTCATCGAGCAAAACTGTGTGTACACAACGTACCATGCGTCTCTCAGATGCACCATACCGATATGTGCCGCCACGCTCTGCAGCCCAAAGTAGGAGAGAGGGTCGCAAGTATCGATTTCGACCTGCTGGCTGGAGTTTCCCCTTCGTGCACCCATCCGGTTCAAGTCGTCACCAATCTCCACAGCTTAATAAATAGTAACGTCTAACTGAGCCAGTTAGTTAGATGCGTACACTTGGTGTAGTAGGATCTTTATTTAGTTCGATGCATACACTTGTTCTTTTTTGGTAGCCCTTTTGTAACAATGGCTGATGTTTGGTTTGGAAGAGAGAGCTACGTCTTCACTCTTTTGGCCTGCTTACTACTTCTGTAGCACCCCCAGCCCTGGTTGCTGCTGCTGCTGTTTTCAATGTACAATCAGTAATATATTTCGTCTGTTGGTTGAATATAAATGTGTTGTTAGAATGACAAACACAATGTTTTGGAAGTCGTTTCACGGTTCGATCCTTTAGTGCCCCGTACCATACGTAGCTCATACTATTTTTTGTACGGAACACATTTTCCACTTGTTGATAACATGCAGCCCACTGATGAAGGCCCATTAGAGAAGCCCATAATTAACTGGAAGGGACGCTCTCACATGAATCCGGCCTAAGTACATGCTCATGGTCCCCTAAACATAAATAAGTAAATAAATAAATAAAGCTAAATGCTCATGCACCAGTTCTTTGGGAAAATAGGTAGCCCAGTATTTCTTTTTGAAGAATACCCAAGCTAGGCCTATTTGTTTTCTCCGACCATCGGGCTGCAAATCTTTCAAGACGAGCAAATGGGATATAGTTTTTTTTTGAATTTTGTTCTTCACTGATATCCTATACGTATTTCATTGGATTTAACATGACATAGTACTAAATTATTTTTAAATTTGTTTTAGTATGGCTATTAATTTTTGGATTAAGAATATTTCGTTCCCCAGCAAAAATTTCCCACATATTTAGTTAATTTTTTGACCCTGGTACTGACCAGAAAATGGCCGGCAATTCTAAAAATGGAAAACGGGCTGCAATAAATTCCATATGAATTAGAAAATGAGTAAAAATTATAAAAATAATAGCAAATGGGCTGTACACGCCACAGATTTCGAGGCTGACTTGCTTACGCAAGGCTTTGTCAGTGAACACACGATTCTAGCCGCCGTGCTTCTTCAATCTCTGATCTTCTTGCTCCAGCCGCCTAAACTAGCGCCGGCGGGACTGCCTGCTCCCTCCTCTTGTGGCCCGCTATGATGCTGGGCAGGCTTCCCCGGCCCACCCTACTCCCTCCGCTGGCCTGGCCGCACGCAATCAACTACCTCCTTATTACGCGAAAAAAATGATTCCTCCCACTGACATCTGGGGCACACCGGTTGGGAGGCTGACACTCAGGCCTACTAGTTGACGCAGACGCAGGGCTTGTTAACTTAGTCAACAAGCGATTATAGCAGCAAGAATCGTTGGATTTGAATCGAACGGTCCTGCTGCTTCTTCAATCGCTGCTCTTCTTGCACCACCGCCCAAACCAGCGCCGGGGAGACCGCCGCTTCGCTTCCAAAGTGGTCGGGTCTTTGCCGTTGAGGCCTCATCGCCCCTACTACTCCCACCGCTAGCCTGGCCCTGCGGCGATGGAAGCCTCACACCGCAGTCGAACCAGTGAACCCTGGTACTCCTCTCCGCGTGGGCATCCACTGCCGCGTCTTCCCCGGCTCCGCGTCGTCCCCTTCCTAGGCCTCACCATCGTCCACCGCCTTGGTGCTCTCATAGCGGCGTGGTCAATTTGGTCAACGACATTCCATCGAGAGAGTACTGTACTTGTAGAGGCTGACAGCTGGCTCCATGGCCTCAGCCCAGTTTTTTGGTGATTTGTCAAGTAAGTCGCTTTGTCACGCCTGTTGGGCTGCAAATCTTTCAAGACGAGGAGAGCTTTCATTCGGCTGGCCGAGAAATTGGCCCATCAGTAATGAGAAATGGGTTGTACATTTTTAAAACACATCAAACCGGCAGTTAGTTTCAAATATCTTTTTTTTCATTTCGAGATTTTAAATTACATTAATTTTTATGCGTGGAGAATTTGTTGGATTTTATATTGATATACATTTATTTTTAAAATTAGTTTGAATGTTAGTCAAATTCGGGATTAAAAAAGTTCGGACCGCACCGAAATATGCAAAATTTCGTATAAGTTTTTAACCGTGGCCACGATATGGGCTATAATGCTAACAAAAAGAAAAAGGGCTCCAGAAAAACCTTAAGAATTAGCAAATGGGCTGTAAATTATTAAAAATAATGGCAGATGGGTTGTATGCTGTTTTCCACAGATTTGAGCCTTTCCTAAAAAAAGGTTGACGCACAAGCAGTGACTGTTGAATGGCCATCCAAAGGCCGTCGTGCTTCTTCAATCTCTGCTCTTCCTGCTCCAGCCGCTCAACCAAGCGCCGGCGGGACTGCCTGCTCCCTCCTCCCCGCGGCCGGCTCTGACAGCTCGGACCCACCAGTTATATCTTCGTACGCAAGGAAGTGCCTCCTTATTACGCACAAAAAATGAATACCCCACATTAGCTGGGACCCAATATAGTGGCAGGCTGAGTTGTGGGCCTACTACGTTGACGGGGACGGAGGGCTTTGTCAACTTAGTCAATATGCACGATTCTAGCTCCAGTGACCGTACGATGTCCATCCAACGACCGTAGTGCTTCTTCAACCTTTGGTCTTCTTGCTCCAACCGCCAAAACCAGCGTCGGTCGTGCCTCGTGCTCCTGCCTCCCGTGGCCGGCTGCGATGCGGCGTAGGCCTCACCGCCCCATACTACTCCCACCGCTGGCCAGGCCATCCCTCTACTCACCCACACCCCCTGTTATTCTGCGGCGACGACAGCCTCACACCGAGCGAACCAGTGAACCCTCGTACTCCTCTACGCGTGGGCATCCACTGTCGCGTCTTCCCCGGCTCCGCGTCATCCCCTTCCTAGGCCTCACCGTCGTCCACCGCCCTGGTGCTCTCGGCGTGGCATGGTCAACGTGCTCGACGAACGGCTTCCATCAGACGCGTGGATCAGACGTGGAGAGGCCGATACCGGGTCCACGGCCGCGGCAAGGAAGTGCCTCCTTATTACGCGCCAAAATAATTATTCCTCCACCTGACAGCGGGGACCCACCGGACGGGCCACCATATTTAGCGAAAAAACGTTTCCCCCCTGACTGCTGGGACCCACCAGCTACACCTTCGCACGCAAGGAAGTGCGTCCGGGCAAAAACAAAAGCAAAACAATTCGCCCCCCTAACTGCTGGGACCCACCAGCTACATCTTCGCACGCAAGGAAGTGCGTCCGGGCAAAAAAACGATTCGCCCCCTGACTGTTGGGACCCACCAGCTACATCTTCGCACGCAAAGGAAGTGCGTCCGGGCAAAAAAAACGATTCGCCCCTCTGACTGCTGGGACCCACCAGCTACATTTTCGCACGCAAGGAACTGCCCGACAGTCGAGACCCACCTGGTCGAAGTGTACGTAGCGTTGTCATTCTGGTCGCGAACTTGTACGTACATATATACTGGTCGATGTAGCAGCGCGCACATGTCATAGTAGAGGCGCGTACGTGTTGTAGTAGAGGCGCGCACGTAGCATGTACACGTACGTAAAGCGGCCAGGGTGCAAGAAAGAAAATACGGCCACATATGTGTACATACGGGTGGGGTCTCGAACGCCTAGACGCGCATACGTACGGCGAGGGCTCGTGTTCATGGGGAGGCAACAGAATGCGTCATGTTCATGGGAGGCGATGGATTGCGTCGTGTTCATCGGGAGGCAACGGAATGCGTCATGTTCATCGGGAGGCAATGGAACGCGTGGGAGCCAACCGGCCTGGACGGAACAGGCGATGGAAACGAGGCCTGGCGTACCGCAGAACGGAGGAAACGGACCTCCTACGGTCGAAATGGGGTCCTGTTGATCGGGAGGGGTGTGGCGTACCGCAAAATGGACGAAACGGACCTCCTAATGTCGAATTGGGGGTCCTGTTGATCGGGAGGGGTGTGGCCTACCGCAAAATGGACGGAATGGACCTCCTATGATCGAAACGGGGGTCCTGTTCATCGGAGGGGTGTGGTGTACCACAAAACGGGACTCCACGGGATACTGTTCATCTCCACCGTTGACCTCCTCCAGCTTCCACGGGCTACCGTCGACCTCCTCCAGCCTCCACGGGCACCTGTTCATCCAGCCTCCACCGCATGCTACTCCACCGGCTACTATTCAACCACCCCTCCACGGGCACCCCTCCACCGTCTACTGTTCATCCAGTCCTCCACACCACGGGGTCCTGTTCAACCACCCCTCCATCGTCTACTGTTCATCCAGCCCTCCACACCACGGGTTCCTGCTCATCCAGAGGCAACGCCACCGCTCACTATTCATCCAACCCCCGCAACGCCACTTTCATCCCAGAGGCGGCATCGATCGCTTCGATTAGCAGCAGATGGCGGCGAATCGCTCCATCGGGTTCAGTTAACAGCCATCGATCGATCGCTCGGGTTCAGTAACGCATAGCCTGCAGTGCAATTGCTCGGGTTAAGTTAGAGCCCAACGCCTTGCTCGGCTTCAGTTAGAGCCAACACCTAGCACACACGCGCGTACGTACGAGAGAAACACGCATCGCTCGCCAACCGTAACCGGCAACTCCCCGAAATTTTCCTCCCCCTTGCTTCTAACACGGTTTTTTCCGTCATGGACGGCCCAAAGAATGTCATGCAGCTGCGTCTCCGGCCCGCCCAGGACGAAAAGCCCATTTCTGTCATGATTTTTCGTCATAGAAGTAGGAGCCCACCACATCTATGATGATACCGGGTTTTGTCACAATTATCGTCATAGAAGTGTCATATTTATAACAGAAAAACATTTCGTTCGGCCCAAAATGTCACGGATGTGTCTTTTTTTTGTAGTGCCCATTGATCTAAAAAGCCCTCTCTTCACGTTTATTTCGCATACAACATTCCTTTTGAATAAATTGTGGCCAAAAATTTATTTTAGAGTTTCTACATATATACAACATTACAAAGTTATATGGAGGAGTACGAACGCTAATTTGCATTGCATGGTGCCCACAATGATATTTATTCCGCACTGTGAATTTGTTTATTTTTATACTATATACAAAGTAAGTCATAAAAAATAGAAACGAAGAGCATCTTCTCTGCATCACATACCCCCTGTACGCCCTTTTCACGTATGCACACAAAACTATCTCCAGGTCCTCTAAGAGTAAGCCCCCAGAAAATTCACGCATGTTTCATCTTCCTCTCGCGATATATGCAATGACAATCATTGTATTTGAAGCGAAAGCACGATACGTACATTGGACTTCATAATCCACTCATTACGGTCACCATTTATGTTTAGTGGTTATTATACAGTCACGGGCTCACCGTACAACTCTGTATTTTCTCATGACATGACTAGTTGACCAGTTAAACGCTCCACGTGGCACCTCTAGTGTTGCATCACATTATCTCACTACCATCGTGCCCACCTATCGACTTGTATCTACTCTACATCTACACTCTTATAAAATACATAAAATACACTCTTATAAAAAAACAGATTTGGTGATGATGATGTGCCTGCCATCCTGCAATATAGACCGTCTGATTTATATGTGACGGATAGGAAAAAAACTATGGCAATTTTGCCAAAAGGTACCCACACACCTCTCCACATTTGAAAATAAGGCCTTCCCTCATTCATCCTTTTCTCTCACAAGATAAACAAGTCATACAAATGCATCTTGATGTTACGTGCAACGCACGAGCATCTTGCTAGTAAGAATGAAAACAAACGACAAAAATATATTTGGACGGTGGCTCGAAGTCATGACCGCGGGCACAGCGGACAAGGTGGCCTTTTATTGGTATGTTGAGCCGTCTGTTTTAACACACAGGAGCTGGTGTGGTGATTATTCACACAAGCACGCATGCACACGAACTGCATCCACGCAACACTCACACAAACACATGCACCCACGCACGCATGCAACACTCACACGCACACACGCAGCCACGCATGCACGCAACACTCACACGCACACACGCACGCAAGCATGCACACACCAGTACATAACACGACCAACACACACTGTCACGCTCAAGTGCTCAACCTACACGTGCATGCGCACACATCAGGCCCTAACAGACACATACACAACCAGGTGATTCCCGCGCACGGGTTGGAGCCTTGTCGCGCGTGCGTAAATTTGTGTTTATCTGACCTTTGCCCTATGCGAACTGACAGGTGGGACCCACAAGGAATGTGGTCAATTTAACTAGTCAAAATGGCACCAAGCAGCCTATTTGGCCGGTCAACAGAGTGCAATCCGATGCTGAACTATGAGCGAGTGAACGTATAATCACCGCAAAACGTATATAGTGACCGTAATCAGCTTATTCTGAAGTTCAGTGACCGTATTACGCTTTTCTCTCTGTAGGCCCTCGAAAACTACATCTCTACACGTTCTCGCATATTACATCTAACAACTATGCAATACAGCACTACTACTACACTCTAACACAATAAATCATATGTATTTTTAGTTTTACTAGATATCATATGTTACTTATAATTATTCAGTTTGCATACATTAAAATTGCCTTTGAAATGTATGGCCAAGATTATGATTCATCAAGGGAAAAATCCCGCCCTTTCCTATTTAATCGGGTTTGTATCGATTTATCGTGCGAAACAGCAAAACTATAGTACTATACAGTACAAGTGACAGTTCACTGGGCTGTCGTGTCGTCTACTCCTCCATCGTAAGAGTAGAGCGCTCGCTTTTATAAATCTTCTAGTCCCTTTCGCCGACATGTGGGATATCAAGCTACCGGGTCCACGTGCCATACCGGAATACAATGCAGAGCATCCGGGGTGAAGCACCCCAGTCGTGGCAATCACAAAGCTGCACCTTTCCCGCAGTTAAGTTGGAGGGACGAAGTAATAATGCTAGAAAAAGAAGTTGGAGGGACGAAGCAACCATCATTTCACTCGTTGCTGAATCCCCTTCTCCCTCATCTTCTTTAACTTAACCACGTGTTGCTTCTGCCGTTGTTCTGCCTCGTGGTTGTTAAAGCACTGACACGTGGGACCGCATGTTAGCAAACCGCCAGGACAACATCCTCTAAAAATAAGAAGCCTAATCCTAGACTTACAATGGGCTACATAGCTGCTAAGTATACTTGCCATCTAATCTATATATGCCCCCCTGATTTTCAGGTGGGGTGGGCCTAATCCTCTCCTTTAATCCAATCAAATAGTCCCACATCACATCAATTTGTAACTTTACGTAAACCATTACGTGGATGTAGCATTGCTCAAATAAGAAGCCTCCCCCGCCATCCGCGCGGCAAAATCACCTCCGTTTTACTAATCTTGATTCTATACTTTTTTAGATCAATATAATTGAGATTTGTATCGATAGCACACATGAGCAAAACCAATTGGTACGGTTAAGGGCATCCACACTGTGTAGCCAAATGTGAAAATAGCTTTTTGGCATCGTGGGAACCATTGTGGACGGTGTTGCCAAAGCCAACAAGATGGAACCGAAGCTGCCTGATTGATTGAAGGAATAGAAAAATGCAACGTCTCTCCTCTTTCTCCCATGCTTGGACGCATGTAGTACAATATAGATCATAGAGTCTACTCCCCTGTCCCTTCTATCACAAATCACAAAGCAGTGAGGCGTCAAATCACAAAAGCATGGACGAATTAACCATCATTTCACCCTTCGCTGACTCCGCTTCTCCATCGTCTTCTTCGAGAAACCAACTCACCGCAGTAGTACTCCTAGTACTACTAGTAAAGGACTTCCTGGATGCAAATAAGGCGGTTGTCTCGGCTTGCAGGCGGCACTTGCGAACGACTTACCGTGGTCTCCCTCAATGGTGTTCTCCTTCAAACGCACTTCGCCAAACCACAAAAAAAAGATACCGTCGACATCACTGCAATGGGGAAGGAAGTCAAATATAGTTACTACCTCCATTTTTGGTACACAAGGCCAGTATATCAAAATTACAATTTGCAAAGGGCCACCAACACTAATCGAGGCAAAATTGATGGGGTTAGCAACCAAGGACATTAATATCCCCTACATGCATGCAGAAGTGAGAAGGTTGGTTTGCATGGCACTGCATTAATCAAGCGATGAGGAGTGAGCTGGTTAGCTCTTTGGTCTTCGAAGAAAAAAATATGCATTAATTGACACGTGAAATGTTGATTTGTATCGATTAAATCCCGCAAAGGAAAACCCCGCCTTTCTTTTTTAACACTAGTACTCCTAGTACGTACGTACTTATCCTGTTTGGGACTAGGCCTTGCATTGCCAAACTTCGCCACACATTTTTGCCAAGCTTGCCTAAAGTTTTCAAAATGAGAAGGAGGTACACTTGCGCACGGCTGTCGCGGTCGCACCGCACACTCACCCGATCGCTCCTGCACGCCACGGTTGCACCGCACCCTCACACAGTCGCTCCTGCACGCTGCAAACCCAACCAAGGGAACGCACCATCACTGACACGTGTTGTCGCATGTGAACAAAGCAAACTCAGCCATCCTATTGCTGACATATAATTTTCGTTCATAGAGTATGTCTATCCAACCGCATGTTGGGGACTATCCGTACGGCCCGTCGGTGGTATGTTGGGGAAGAAGAAGAGGTGAGGAAGAAGGAACAAAGGGTTAGGAGACGTACGATATTCATCCAACCGCCTGAAATGGTAGACTGGCCCAAGTCAGACGACTTGCATAACAAACATATGTTTTTACACAGCAAAAGATCCATAAAAACAACAACATAAAGAAAAACTACCACTGCTCGCGGAAAGAGACGACCTCGTCGTCTTTGGCTGCCGGCGCAAACCAGTCGTCGTTGCCGACGTGTGTCTCCGCACCGTGGTTGTCCTCGGCCTCCAACTACTCGTTCAAGTGGAGCTTGCGGGCACTCTGCACGGACGGGAGCACAACGGGGTTCAAGTCGAGGACGTCCGTTTCCGCCTGCAGGATGGCCTCGATGGCAGCGGCATCTACGCGCTCCGCGTCGAGTCGAGCCTCCGCCGCCCGGTTCAAGTCCAGGACGTTCGGTTCCGCCTGCAGGAGGGCGTCGAGGAGAGAGGCATCCGCGCGCTCTACGTCGAGTCGAGCCTCTGCCGCCCGGTTCATGTCCAGGACGTCCGGTTCCGCTGCGGGGAGGCCTCGATGGCAGCGGCATCTGCGCTCCGCCTCAAGTTGAGCCTCCGCCGCCCGGTTCACATCCACGACATCCGGTTCCGCCTGCAGGAGAGCCTCGATGGCAGCGGCATGCGCGCGCTCCGCGTCGAGTTGAGCCTCTGCCTCCCGGTCCTCCTTTAGTATCTGTCGGATTTCGGGTTCCGGCAGACCCTTGAGGTTTGAACTCTGGGGTGCGCACGGAGATCTTTCCCCTACCAGCTGACGCGTAAGTGGTTTGCAAGGGATCTAAACTAGGAACGATGAACAACACAAGATACACAAGATTTATACTGGTTTGGGCCACCGTTGTGGTGTAATACCCTACTCCTGTGTGTGGTATGGTGGATTGCCTCTGGGGCTGATGAAGAACAATACAAAGGAAGAACAACCTCGCGAGGGGCTGTTCTTGAGGTGGTGCGATGGACTACTTGGCTGAGTCCAGTCGCTTCTCTCTCTCTCTCTCTCGTAGGCTCGACCCGTCCCCTCTCTTTGTGGTGGCTAGTCCTATTTATAGAGGGAGGCCCTGAGCCTCTTCCCAAATAATGAGCGGGAAGGGCGCCAACAATTGGCCATTTTGAAGGGGAAAATCTAGTACACTTATCCTGACTAAAGTTGGTCTTCGGCTGCCAAAGGCTCGACGGTGACGCCAGATCACAGGCTCCACGATCACCTCCGTCCTGCCGCTCTGCTTGGTCTTGGTCTTGTTGCAATCAAGCGGTAACCTTTGCCTGATGCCTTGTCCTGTGCTTGCCTCCTTTGCACCAAAGGGGAAACGAGGACACTGCGCAGGCTGGCGCCCGCCTGATCTCGATCATCATGGCTTGCATCACGGGGCACCCTCGTGAGGTACCCTGCCTTGATCCCTCCGCCTTCTCATGAGCCTGCCTAACGAGGCTGCTCCTGAGGAAGGTTCCTGTCGTCCGCCCCGCGAGGCTTGGCCCCTCGCAAGGGTCTTGAGCTTGAGCTGATGAAGCTGGGCCACATTGGGGCCCCACTTGAGCCACGCCGCAGGCCGCAGGCAGGAAAGTCTGGGGACCCCCGTTCCCAGAACGCCGACAGAAATCCCCGGGCCCAAGGCGCGCCCGGACTTGGCTTAGCAGAGAAGCGAAGGGGCAAGTGCGAAGCGCCGCGGGCCCTAACAGCCTGCGGCCTTGGGCGCCGCGTGGTGATTGATTGGTCGGGGGCGTCTCCGCTTCCCCATGATGCTTCATTACACGCTCGGCTAAGCGGACCCAGGGTTGCACACAACCATTCCCCTTTCGCCGTCCGCGCACTTCCGGCCCTTCCTTCTTCCTCTGGCTCCAACTTCCGCCCTTAATCTAGCTCGGACTCTCACCCTTCCTGTCACCATGGCGCCAACGAAGAAGGAAAATGTGAGGAAGCCCGCGTCTTCGTCCCGCTCGCCTCCGGCGGTGGCCCCCGCCGTTAATTGATCCATCATACTCAACCCCGAGGCCTTGGGCAAGGTCCACTCTGCTCTTGCCACCATCTTCAATGAGTGTGGCAGGACCACGGCATGGCCTGCGTCCCATGCCTCCTTCGACAGGATTGTCACGGAGGTCCGGTTCTTCGCTGATGCCCTCTGGGCGGGTCTGGTTCCCCCCTTTTCCGCTTTCTTCAATGCGGTGCTCTCCCACTATTAGATCCACATGATTCATCTCGGGCCTGAGTCCATTACCCTCCTGGCTGTCTTCGCCTTTATCTGTGAGGCAATGGTGGGTATCCCTCCTTCCATTGCAATCGCTAAGCGTCACTTCTTCTCTTTGCTTTGGTGATCCCACTCAATGCTCGGGGTGTGTAAGCTTCCTTGCGGTGCGAGGCAGCTTGCCGGGATCGATTTGGACTCCCCCACGAGGCCAAGTTCAGAGAGCGGTGGATGTATGTGGACGTTGGGGTGACCAGCCCCCTGCTCTCGCACCCTACCTTGCCTGCTGTTCCCAACTCAGGCTAGGGTCATGAGACGCTCGCGGACACCCGGCTTGCATTCGTCCGGCGCCGCTTCGAGAGCTTCAGGCGCTCAACGTGATGGTGCCCAAGGTGGTGAAAGAGTTCCTCCAGTGTCGCATTGCTCCTCTCCAGCGCCACTCTCATCGGATGTGGGACTTTGCGGGGCGCAAAGACCGCATGTGACTTCAGGAGGGGGACCTGGCACCTGAAGTGCTGAGGACGGTGCTCAGGTTCCTGGTTGGCGATCCTTCCCCAGGCAGCCTTCGACATGGTGGTGCCCTCTTGTATCTTTGTTCGGGCAGGGCCGATATGAATCAGATGCCCAACTTTGACGAGTGGGGGCTGCGCCCGGCTGACCTCAGGGGGCCTCGTGAGAACCCAGTTGCCGTGGTCGCTCTTCCGGTCGCCCAAAGTGGCTCCGTCTCGGTGATGGAGCGAGGAGGCGAGGCTGTCGGGGAGTTGAAGGGGACGACGTTGAGGTGGTGACACCGCGCGGAGCCCTGAGGGCGGCATCTCCCGGAGCTCGCGCTAGAATAGTGCCAGGTGAGGAGTCGTGGCCTCCGGCTCCCGAGGGTGGGGCTCCCGAGGCCCCGGTCGTCCCTCATGAGGCGGCGCTTGGTGGCATCCCCCAGGCTGGTCCCATTGGCGCTGATCAACTTACCGCCTCCCCCATGCCACAAACCAACCCCTGCGCCGAGCGCTTAGGCCGGTTCCACGTAGACTTCGTGGCCCTCCGCAAGAGGAAGGAGGCCTCGGGCAGTGACGATCGCCCTTACCGCCTGCTGAAGTGCATGATGTACTTTGCCACGGACGAGTAAGTCCTCTTCTCTCTCTGCTCCTCTACTTCTTGATTCTTGCAGCCGACCGTGGCCTTTCAGGGCCCTTCCTGCCGAATTCTAGGAGATGGCCAAGGAGCCATCTTCCCAAGCTCCGTCCTCGTTGCCGATCCTTGGTGTGTCGGGTTCAAGCGGCGCCCTTATCACTCAGCCGGTCGGAGAGGTGGCCCGTTCAGCTGGGCGTCCCGAGCCTGCGCGCCTGCTATCCTCCCTTCATGAGTTATCCTGGGGCATAGCCAGCTTGCCCCGTGCCCCTTCCTTGATCGCGGACGGTGGCTGGCTGAAGTCAATCTTGAGCTCTTCTTCTGGGGACGGACCGGCGCCAGGCCCTGCTCCTGGCGAGGCCCGTCCGGTGATTGTTGGGGCGCCAGCCCCCTGCCCTGCACCGGGAGGAGGCGCCCCGCCTCTGGGCCCTCTGCATACACCAGCAGCAGAGGGTGACGCGGAAGACGATGCTTTCGGGCGTGCTGCATAGCGCCCGCGCCGTCAAGAATTTCTCCATGGGGTGACGAATGCGGTGAACCGGCTCGGGGCGGAGCTTGCCGGCGAGGATACGCTTCTCGAGGCCGAAGGTTTGCGCCTTGCTTAGGAGTGGCGCAAGATGAAGGTAGCCGTTGCCCTCGCACGTCACCAGCGTGACTGAGGGAGTCCCGGACTAGGGGGTGTCCGGATTGCCGGACTATCGTCACGGCCGGACTCCAAGACTATGAAGATAAAAGATTGAAGACTTCGTCCCGTGTCCGGATGGGACTTTCCTTGGCGTGGAAGGCAAGCTTGGCGATCTGGATATGTAGATCTCCTACCATTGTAACCGACTACTGTGTAACCCTAACCTATCCGGTGTCTATATAAACCGGAGGGTTTTAGTCTGTGGGGCGAACAACAATCATACCATAGGCTAGCTTCTAGGGTTTAGCCTCCTCGATCTCGTGGTAGATCTACTCTTGTACTACCCATATCATCAATATTAATCAAGCGAGGTAGGGTATTACCTCCATCGAGAGGGCTCGAACCTGGGTTAAAACATCGTGTCCCTTGTCTCCTGTTACCATCCGCCTAGACGCACAGTTCGGGAGCCCCTACCCGAGATCCGCCGGTTTTGACACCGAAAGTGACCTTGACAATGCAAAGGCTGAGGCGTCGCTGGCGGCCTCGCGAGAGGCTCGCTCTCAAGCCGTCGAGGAGGCCCTGGAGGCAGACCGACAGTGCAGGGACGCGGAGGAGCGTGTGTGGGAGCTCCAGGCCTGGAGCAACTCTCTGGAGCAGCAGGTGGAGTTGCGCCAGGCTGCACTTGTGTCGCTGAAGGAGGCTTCCGTCGACCAGGCGGAGCTCCAGAAGCGCGAGGAAGCGCTGATGCTGGAGGCCGCCGAGCACAACCTCGACCTTGAGCTGTTGGAGACGGGGGAGTGCATGGTGGCTCAGGCGGAGGATGATATTGCCGCGCGCGAAGCCCGAGCCCAAGAAGAGGTCGACCGCCGCGTAGGGGAAGCTCGCTCAGGCCTTGAGCGCCAGTATGAGTTGAGGTTGGAGTTGGTCAGGGCCGAGGCTGAGGGCAGGACCGCGGCCCTCAAGGCCAAGCTCGACGAAGTGATGCAGGGTGCGGACTCCTCCGCAGCCGCCCTTTGCACAGCGCAGGCGGAGCTGACCTCCTCCCGCGCCAAACTGCCTCTTCTCCCATAGAGGATTGATGGCGCCGAGGCCACCGCTTGGCAGAACGAGACAAGATTCATCGGCGGCGGGTTCTGGAGCACGAGTACGCCCCCATGCTCCGTACGCTCAGGGAACTGGCTAACGCAGCCCTGGGCAACATTTGCGAGGCCACCGCTGAGCCGCATGAGACCAACTATGCTGGCAACCTCCAGTATTTTGCTGACGTGGTGACGCTCCTGGAGAAACACTCCGAGAGGTCTCGTTGGCTTGTCGAGGAGAGGAGCCGAGCCTTGCTCGGGCGCGCTTTCTCCCATGTCTTCAGTTATCTGTGGGACAGGGATCCCCACTTCGACTTCGATGCCGCCATCGCACCGGTGCCCATAGCCGTCCGGGGTGACCTGGCGCAATGGGTGGAGGATCACGTGGACGACCTTGTCAGGGCCTTTATGTCTCATGATGACGGCGTGGTCGTGGCCGCCGATGAAGGCGGCGTGGTGGACGGTCCTGGTGTTGGCGGAGGTGTTGGTGGCGGTGATGATGTCAGCGACGCCAGCGACGCCTCTGGAGGTGACCCAGAAGGCGCGAGGAGCGATATGTCCGACTGATTGTCTGTCACCGCTGTTTACCCTGCACGAAAGAGGTTCAGGCTTGGCCCTGAAGACTGAGAGAGAATTTTGGGAGGGGAAGCCCCTCATGGAAAGGTTTGCGGTAAATGCCCTAGTAATCTTAACGCAGCGTGTGAGCTTAACGGCCGGCCCGAGTGGGGCTGTGGGGGCCATAGCGCCATCTATGTCTTCTGGGTGAACCCATTGATCCTGCGATAAGAACCTCCGGAGAGGGCGTGGCGACAGCCGTCCGAGCTGTGGACGCGGTTGGACCGGTCCGGGTCGCGAGGGGCTCGCGAGGGGAGGCAGCTGACGCTAGCTTTGGACGCAAAGCCAAAACCAGAACACGAGAGATTGCTCGAATGAGACTAAACACCCCTTCCCCAAACGCACGCAAGACTCGAACTCAAATCCAACTTAAATTCAAATTGAAGAAACTTGTCAACCGAGGAAAAGGCAAAAAAGCAAAAGGCCGCGTCCAGCACCTAGTTTAGTCTTCGACGTCTTCTCACCAGCGCGGAGCTAAGTGCTACCACTGGGCGTGGGCGGGAGCCCCCGAGGCCCGAAGGCGGCTCTCAGAGACTCCGGGGCGTGTACAGCCCCACTCATTATTACATGAGAGTGTCACAGGCGAGCTTCACGAGCACTTGGGCCTTCTTCACAGGTACCGGCCTTGCTTCATATCGCCAGATGAGGGCCCCGCCTTGCGCCACACTCCACCGCCACTGACGGCGGCCGGAGACCAAGGACGACGCAAATGGGGTAGAGCGGTCGCCAGCGGTTCCCCCGGCGACCACGGGTCCTCTGCCGGGGGCAGGCCCTGAGGCACCTCCCCGACAGAGGGCCTACCTCCTGAGAACGTCTTGCGCCAAGCGTCGCAGGGACGAACTCGGATCTCGGCCCCTCTCCTGCAGCCCCCGGTGCCCTCCTCCTGAGGGGTAAGTGGCTGCAGTGTTGGGGCAGCCACCTGTCGCGGCGACCTGTACCTCCTGCGGCGTACAGCTAGCATAAGCTTGCTCCTGAGGAATTAATGGTACCAGATAGTTGTTGCCGCCAGCACGGTCGCCGAGGCCCTCTTGGGGTTCCTGAAAGAGCTCAGCTTGTGGTGTCTCCTCGCCCCAGCCTGGCGCACTCTTGATCCATCATGTGGGGCACATAAGCCTCTGGGGACGCTGCCCCGTAGGTCTCGCTGCAGTGCCCCACATGCCATGCAGTACGGCCCAGAGCGCTGTCTTGAGAGTGGTGGCGCGGTGGTCCGCCGAGGCCAATGGTCACGGCGTGCGCTCCTTCGCCGGCCGGAGATGGGGTCTGCGCGGCTTGCCGCCTGATGCTGCTGGCCAGGTTGGCATCGAGTAGGCCCTGGAGCCCGCTTGAGGTTGCATGGGCGCGTATGGGGCCGCCATACGGCACGCTCTGGACCTGGGGCGGCAGCCGGACGCAGAAAGGAGGTGCTCCCGAGGCGGCGGCGTCCAGGAGCTCGGCCACTCGCTCTAACACAATGTCGCGGCCGCCCTCTAGAAGTCGGCACCGTAACAGCTCTCGGGCCACCATGAGCACGGCCCTGGAGTTTGCCTGCTCCCGTCGGGTGTGCGGCGCCATGGCCGGCGTGGCTTGAGGCTCTGTCCGCTGACCGCACCTGCCGCGGCGTGAGGGCAGGCGGCGTCTGGCCTCGTCGCCCGCGCCCCGCTGCGCCTTGCGGAGCGCGAGCTGCCTGAGGTGCAAGGTTGAGGTCACCCTGGGCTGGCGGCTCGATGTGGGTGGGCCACGCCGCCCAGTGGTCGGCGTTGGCTGCCGGGTCGCTTGATATCGAATGACGAGGCAACGAAACGCGAGGCGGCAGAGGAAGGATTCCGGCGCACCCCTACCTGTCGCGCCAAATGTCGGATTTCGGGTTCCGGCAGACCCTTGAGGTTCGAACTCTGGGGTGCGCATGGAGATCTTTCCCCTAGCAGGTCGTGCGTAAATGGTTTGCAAGGGATCTAAACTAGGAACGATGAACAGCACAGGAGACACAAGATTTATACTGGTTCGGGCCACCGTTGTGGTGTAATACCCTACTCCAGTGTGTGGTGTGGTGGATTGCCTCCGAGGCTGATGAAGAACAGTACAAAGGAAGAACAGCCTCGCGAGGGGCTGTTCTTGAGCTGATGCGATGGACTGCTTGGGTGAGTCAAGTCGCTTCTCTCTCTCTCTGGTAGGCTCGACCCATCCCGTCTCTCTGTGGTGGCTAGTCCTATTTATAGAGGGAGGCCCTGGGCCTCTTCCCAAATAATGAGCGGGAAGGGCGCCAACAATTGGCCATTTTGAAGGGGAACATCTAGTACACTTATCCTAACTAAAGTTGGTCTTCGGCTGCCAAAGGCTCTGACGGTGACGCCATCCTGGGCTCCACGATGACATCCGTCCTGCCGCTCTACTGGTCTTGGTCTTGTTTCACCAAAGCGGTAACCTTTGCATGTTGCCTTGGCCTGTGCTTGGCTCCTTTGCACAAAAGGGGAAACGAGGACACTGCACAGGCTGGCGCCCGCCTGATCTCGATCGTCATGGCTTGCGTCACGGGGCACCCTCGTGAGGTACCCTGCCTTGATCCCTCCACCTCCTCGTGAGCCTACCTGACGAGGCTGCTCCTGAGGAAGGTTCCTGTCGTCCGCCCCGCGAGGCTTGGCCCCTCGCGAGGGCCTTGAGCTTGAGCTGATGAAGCTGGGCCTGCACCGTGGGGGACTCGGACGCCGGCACGAAGTCGACGTCCATCGTCTCATACCCATCTGGGGCCTTCTGCACCGCGATCTCCGCCATGAACATTGGATCGGCTTCCTCCTCCTCATAGATTGGCTCCAGAGAACTCAAGGATTGGCCCGCCGCAAAGCGAGCTTGGGAACGGAGGTCTGTGGCGCCGACCGCCGCCGCGATTTCTGCGTGGCACTCCGGCGTCAGCATCTTGTAGTAAGTGATCTTGCGGCGCACCATGGCTTTCCGGCGAACTAGGCGACGCTTGATGCGGGCTAGGGGATCGAAAGGTGGGGGAATGGGCTGGAGATTTGGTGTGGTTTTAGGGCAGTGGCTTGCGTAGGCCGAGCAGCGAAGGTTCTGGTGTGAATAGTGGTTCCGGTGACGACCGATCATTCGGTTTTGATTGTACATCGCTCTGGTCGCGTTCGCGTTGCAGCCCGGCATGCTGGACCCTCCACATCGCTCACCGAATGGAACGCGCTTTGTCTTGCGTTTTTGCTCCCTTGTGTGACCGTAGTTGAGAGCAAACCGACGTCCCTCCCCCTCCCCCGCCCGCGTCATTTATTATACCACCACTCCCTCCGTTTTATGCGGAGTAAATAAAAACAGAGGGAGTATACTACGGATGAGGATCCCCTGACGTGGTCGAACCCATTGAGTAACTGACATGCGGGGCCTAGCAAGCATGGGATCCGCCAGTAAGTGACCGAAAGGGAGGGTAAGGCAGGGATACCTACGTCAGAGGATCCGTTTCCACTATACTACTTTGAACAAATGTTAGAGTAATAATATATGACATGCAACTTACACAAATGTTAGAGTAATAATATATGACATGCAACTTACACAAAGCATACAGGGTCTAATGCGTTTTTGAGGCTAAGTTTGACCCAATGTTAGAGTAATAATACATGACATGCAACTTACACAAAGCATACGGTCAAATTCGTATGTGAAAGGAGTTTCCAATGATATAATTTTCACATTATACATCTCATGTACTATTAATCTTGTCAATAGTCAAATTGGAAACCATCTCGAGTACAAATCTAGGAGGACGTACGAATCTAACAATATTGATTGGGCGTTGTTGAATGTTGATACCTTTTTGATCAAAGTAGAGATACTTTGACTACACATAAAACTTATATGTAAACTAGGAAGGATAGGAGGGAGTATATTGTACGTTAAAAAATGAAACGAACATTGAATACCCTTTATATATGATTTGCGGATGCTATGATCACCGGTTCAAAATTTTGAATCCTCCTAAGGTATCACGTGCCCCCACTCGTTCCCTCTCGAGTTCATCTCGGGGTCCGGAGATCTACTGAAAGAGGACTAGGGTGGGTACATGCGAATGATACTCGGCGGATTGTTCAAATGAGGCATGCGGGAGGATGGACTCGACTGGAGGGCTACATGATCGATGGAGAAGAGGGTTGGAGAGGAATGAGAAATAAGCAAACGCCACATGATTATACTTGAACGGCTGAAATAAACAATAAGTTGTCTCGCTTGGCCTACATAGTGAAAGGCCTAATGCGCACCCGTCGGGACGACATAGCGCAGACTAGTCTAATGGAGGAGCTGGCCCACGACCTCCTCGCCACCAAAAACCGTTCATGTGGGTCGTTGAGGCCAACAACGGGGCGCAGCTCCAGCACTGCCTCTGGACACGGCGACCGCGGTGAGCGACACACTCATATCATTGCTAGACACGGTCAGTTTCAGTGTGCCGAGGGTGGCGTTAGTGCTGTGGCACGACCAACGGTATGTTTGGTTTGTGCCCAAGGTTGCCCCATCAAAGCATTGGGTAGCCAAAATTTTGCTTGAGGTATTGGTTGCCCATGATTTTGCCGATATTGGCAAGAAAAATGAACTAGAGTTGGCTAAAGTTCATTGGCATGCCAAAGAAATGGCAACCATCCAAACAGAGACCAATCTTTGGGTCATGACCAAAATTTTGTTTGAGGTATTGGTTGCCCATGATTTGGCCGACATTGGCAAGAAAAATGAACTAGAGTTGGCTAGAGTTCATTGGCATGCCAAAAAAATGGCAACCATACAAACAAAAACCAATCTTTGGGTCATGACCAAAATTTTGGTAAGGTGCACTTTGGCCACAATCCAAACACACCCCAACACCCGACTCGTCGAGGATGCACGGGGTGCCGCGACGCGTCCGCACAGTGGTGTAGCACGGCCAACTGCATCCTCTGGACCTGAGACCATGCCGGGTCGTCTTGCTTTTTCAATGACATGCGGAGATCGCATGTGAGCAAAGGGCATCTCCAACGTTGCCACGACCGCAGCTGACTACCCTGGCACACCAAAACTCTCGACCCTCTCGCCGTCGCACGGTGCGTTCCCAGCCAGCGCCAGCTGCCCGCATTCATGCCGTTCGTTCGTATGTCGTCATTAAGAGGCTCGGTGCCCGAGGAACCAACTCCGGCGAATTAATGACACACCTGGATGCTTGGCCTCACCGGAATGCGCTACTTAAAGCGGCAACGCCCAGCTAACCTCCACACCATAGCACATCGTCCTCCTACCTGGAACCACATCCGCCATGACCGCAAGTGCGAACGCTCTACAGGAGAGCTTGTCTTCGGGGATGAAGCTCGAGGTCGCCGCCCTCGCTCAAGTCGCCTCTCGCGATGCAATAACGGCGTAGCCGAACGCGGACGCGACCGCACAAGCGGTGGCCACGCTGGCGGCCATTCGACGGGAGCACCGTCAGCCACGCGTCCTACTTGCCGCCGTCCAGCGTCCGGAACCGCTGAGGTCGGGGACTCCTCCGAGGATGAGTAGGGCATGGGAGGTGGCAGGGCATGGTGTGCCAACTGGCAGGTCCGTATCCCGTGTTCTACTCTTCCTCGCCGGAGACCACACCTTCACTTCACGGGTCTTGAACCCCGCCCCCGTACATAGAGATCGCAGATGGAGAACATTGGTCGCCGCTGTAGAATAGGTTTAGGGTCGGGTTTTTTTTATTTTTCTATCTTATAAAAGTTCGAAATGTAATGAAAATATGCTATGTTTGCATTAATCTCGGCCGGTGTATATGAAATTTCACTATAATATACATATTGTAGGAGTACTAGCAAGATGCCCGTGCGTTGCACGGAAGATCAAGATCTTGTGGGAGAAAAGGATGAACGAGGGAAAGCCTTATCTGCAAATGTGGAGAGGAGTACGGGTAAATTGTCATAGTTTCCTTCCTATCCGTTAGATATAGATCAGACGGCCTATATTGCAGGATGACATGCACACCATCATCACCAACTCTGCTTTTTATTGAACCGTGAGAAATCTAACATGCGAAGTAAAATAAACACATAGGGTCTATATATACACAAATTATCTTAGGCACTCCAATAGTACGTCCACTACACATTCACGCATTTCACATCTTTCTACATCAACGGGAACCTACGAAAGGGTTAAGGTAAATTGCCTCTCTCTCCGCCCCTGATTTTCATGGTGGTGGGCCCCTCCCTCCCCCCAGTCTACAATCAACAGCTCACATGTTTCACATTACGTTAATTACGTAACTGGGACTACGTAGGTGTAGCATTACTCGTCCTAAAAAACCCAACGAAGCCAACCTCCCAGCATATCGCGCGGGAAAAGACCCGGCCGCGCTGTTTTAGTCGGGATTACTTGATTACTAGTAGTAGTATCGATGGATCGCGCGAAGCAACAATTTTTTTTTGAGGGGGCGAAGCACCTAGTTTAAAAGGAAAAAATGCGGTACACTCACAGCAATCCTGTCGCGGTCGCATTGCAACCCACACACGTTCGGTCCTGCACACGGCTCATGCAAACAGAACGCGCTTCGGCTTGCCTCTTCACTGACACGTGGGACTGCACTTGGAGAAACCGACCATGCGCCAAACTCCCCCCGCCCATCGTGCGAAAATCCCCCCCCCCACACAAAAATTCCCCCCAAATCTGATTCAACCGCCCTTCGGCCAACTAGCCAATAATATTCCCCAAACCCCCCTCCCCCCGTCCCCCTTCCACTCCATTCGCTCCACCAAAGCCACCCTCCCCGCCGCCGACACGTCGGCGCCATGTTCAGCGATCCTCTCGCCCCACAATACGCTCTCAGAGATCGCCGTCCTCTAGCCGCGCCACCACCTGGCTACGTTCTGTGGAGCCGACGGTGATCGGCGCCGCCCACATTGGCGACGTTAGGTGTGGAGACGCACGACGGTCGGCTTCTCCCACGACGCACATTCAAGACTGAGGCCCCGTTCATGTCGGTGTAGCGCTGAATGTTAGCTGATAGACGCTGTTAATCTCACTGTTTGCGAAGTAGTTTACTGTCAATATGCTCTGCTTAAGAAGCTTCCTTGCCCTGTTCTGCACTCAATCTGCTTAGCTGAGATGGCATGCCAAGGCTGATTAGTTGCTAAAATATCCTGCCATATATTCGTTGTGACGTAGATTGCCATGGTCTAGTAGCCAATCTGTTAGGTGAAATAGCTCTACACCGTTTTATACTCGATCTTTGTTGCTGCAATGGCCTTCGATAGTTCGATGGCTGTGTGCTCGCCTCATTGATTTCTTTGAAACAGCCTGCCATAATTTAGCACTCAAATATGTTTGCTGAATTAGCTTTACATATATTTCGTTACTTAGATCTGCTCGTCCAAATATCTTGCCATAGCTTTAGACATCGACCTAGGTATTTTTTTTCCGGACTTCATAAAAAAGCATATATGTTTTTCCTGTAATACCTAGTAGAAGAACTTATTTGTATGTCTAATAGATGGACAGGACTTGGATAACTTCTGCTCAAAGATTCTCCGCCGCATATGTCGAGGGGGTTGAAAACTTCATGTACTTTATCAGAGCTGAGTACGATGGTCCAAAATCAGATGTACTCTGCCCGTGTAGCAGTTGTATGAATTCAGTTACAAGACCCCAGTCAACTATGCAAATCATCTACACTTGTATGGGATGTCGGTCACATATACTAGGTGGGTTCATCAGGGTGAAGTTGTGAACGTCAATGTTATTGACTACGTGGAAGCAGCAGATCACCATCTTGATCTGCCTGATGCTCACGTGGAAGAGGAGGAGGAGGTGGTGGTGGTGGAGCCAGTGAGTTTGACCAACATTGAAACAATGCTACGAAATGATCGTGCATTCCGTGAACTTTCACTTGAAGAAGAAAAACTGTGGGCCCGCATGTTGGAACAATGTAACGTTGCTATCACCACAGGAAATAAGCTGTCAGAATTCCCAGCTATGGTCACCTTTCTTCAGGTGAAGACATCTGAGCAGATGACCAACAAATCATTCGATGCGTTGTTGCCTGCTTTCCGCAAATCTTTCCCAGATGCGTCTGAGCTGACACACACCTACAGTAAAATGAAGAATTTCCTTCGTGCAGTTGGAATTGGATATGATATGATCCATGTTTGTAAGAATAATTGTGTTTTGTTCCGGAAGGATTACGCCAACTTAAGTAAAATCAAGATGGAAAGATGGCAATGCTATGAAGAGGATTCCTCATAATGTTCTGAGACATTTTCCAATTACACCAAGATTGCAGAGGTTGTTTCATGATGCTGAAACAAGAGAGGATGTACTGTGGCAATCTAGGAACCAGGAGTACAGAGATCAGAATGTAATAAGCCATCCATCTCATGGTAGTGAGTGGAAAAGCTTCAATGATAAACACAAAGAGTTTGTTGCTGACCCGAGAAACATTAGACTTGGCTTAGCTGCAGATGGATTTAACCCATTTGGCCACCAGAGCGCCACATATAGCATGTGGCTAGTGCTTGTTATCCCTTACAACATGCCTCCAAATGTCTGCACCAAAGAATCAAACTACATCACAGCCTTGCTCATCCTAGGTCCAAAAAGTCCTGGAAGGATTTTTATTTGTTCATGGAGCCTCTTGTGGAGGAACTTCAACAGCTATGGAAGGGTGTTCTCACTCGAGACCTATATAGCAGCCCACCAACTGATTTCTTTCTGTGTGCTGTTGTAATTTGGTGCATCCATGATTATCCGGCTTTGGCCACTATGTCAGGGCGAACGACACATGGTTACAATGCATGTGTTCATTGTGACAGGAATCCGCTGTCATACGCAATACTTAGCAAGATCTGATACATTGGACACCGCCGTTTCCTTGCCAAGGACAAGCCGCAACCTAGAAAATACCGAAGACATGTGTTCAATGCAAAGCATGAAAACCGTGATGCACCAAAGAGGCTCACTGCCGATGAGTTGAAAGTGGAATTAGAGAAGGTCAGACATATTACACCAGGAAACCATCCTGGTAATGGTAGCGGGAAAAGGAAGCGTGGCAGGGTAGAAGAGAGATTATTGTTTACCCGCAGGTCCACTTTGTGGGACTTGGAGTATTGGAAATATTTGGATCTGCCGCATAATCTTGATGCGATGCACATCGAGAAAAATATATGTGACATCATTATCGGCACACATCTTAATATTGAAGGCAAGACGAAAGATACCTTAAAATCTAGGATTGATTTGACACACCTGGGTATCAGAAAGGATTTGCAGGTGCAAGATGAAGATAAACCACGGGATATGGTACCAGTTGTGTACTTCTTGGACAAGGTAAAAAGAAAAGAATTCTGCGAGGTCCTGTCATGTGTGAGATTCCCACATGGATTTGCTTCCAACCCCGAAAGGAGAATCAGTGAAGATGGAAACAAGGTACAAGGGTTGAAAACTCATGACTGCCACGTCCAACTTCAAATGGTTTTTCCTTTTATCCTTAGAGGATTGGGCATACGACTTATATGAGCAGTTGCAGAGTTGGGACAATTCTTCAGGGAACTCTCCAGTAGAAATATTAGGATAGATGCTTTGGAGCGTCTTAGAGACAAGATACCAACTATCATATGCGACCTTGAGAAGATATATCCTACAGCCTTCTTTGATGTGAGGGTGCATTTGGCTGTTCATCTACCTGATGAGGCACTACTTAGAGGTCCAATACAGTATGGCTGGATGTACCCTATTGAAAGGCGGCTAGGCACTTTCAAGGGCTATGTTAGGAACAGACCTAGACCCGAGGGTTCCATTGCAGAGGCCTACATTGCTACAGAAGCGTTGACATTCTGCTCAAAATACATTGAAACAGCTGATCAGCTTAGCAAAGAGGTGGGTGAAGACAATCCCGGTCTCAATGTTTTCGATTATTCTGTTCAAGTTACAGGGAAGAGTCGACAAGGGAACAAACCTAAAGATTTGGACAAAATGGTTTGGTATGTGTTGAATAACTGTCCTGAGATACTACCTTATATCAAGTAAGTGCAGTACTGCAACTTACACATCATAATCTACTAAACTTGCAGCACATTCTTATATATTTAGATGTTTGACGCGATCACTATGTTGTGCAGCATCTATAAAGATGAGTTACTGCCGCAAAATCCAAGAAACATTGACAAACTGGTTATGGCAGGATTTGCGTAATGGTTCAAGAACCATGTAAGCTTTTGAAGTGCACTGTCAGTTTTTTAATATATTGAGTACATAAGATGATCACCTTGTCTATTTTCTAACCATACGTTAAGAAGATGCGGGAGGGTGGGAAGGCAGTTGATGATGCCCTTTACTCACGAGCAATGGGTCCTGATACTCGGGTAAGACATTATGAATCGTGCGTTCTTGGAGATGTGCGCTACAACACCCTTGCACGAGACAAAGGCAGGAAGACACAAAACAGTGCCATCATAAGCACGGATACGTATGACAAAGAGACATCGGAAATGTATGCTAACATAACAGACATTGTTCGATTGCGATATATCTCCGCTTCGAGGATCATCGGTGTGTGGTTACATGTGTCTTTGTCGTTGGTATAACCGGTTTTACAGGATCGCAAAACCCAAAGCCGATGATTATTTCAAATCCATCAATGTCAAGGCGGCGTACCAGACCAACGAGCCTTTTATTTTGGCAAATCAAGCAACACAAATATTTTTCTTGGAAGACACATTTGCACGCAGCGATGACTAGAGAGTATTGCAAAGATTTGAGCAGAGGAATTCGTTTAATGAAGTTGCGCAACAAGATGATGCTTACACTGCTCCTGATGTAGAAGATAACACAGATGTTCTTAATATCTTTGAGAACCATCACGTCAATGACGCCGGCGAAAAGATTGCATGTCATGCTGTGGACATACAAGAGTTGATCAAGAAAAAGCCAACGTTCGAGGACGTTGAGGACGAAGAAGAAGATAACACATGGGAAATTACGATTCAGACTGATACACATGGCGAAGATGTTGACGCTGCTGCTGCGGATGATGATTACATTGCTTTTATCATATTTGCCTGTCAGAAGACGTTTTTTTATCTACTATGTGAAATTGTGTTTGCTATGACAACTGAAACCTGATGAACATGTTGTTTAGTATTTTGCTGTGAGAACAACTTGTTATGTATGCTGATTTGTGTTTGGTGATTGTATGACAACTAAAACATGATGACATTGTTGTTTTGTTGTACTCATATTTGGCTGTGAAACTTGAATTTGATGACATATTTTGTTGTTGGACTGCAATTTGCTCGACGTCTTCGAATGAGAACAAAGCTGACCCGACAGGGCCTCTGCTATTTATTTATTTATATGAGCAAAATGGGATACCCCCTGATTTCCGTTAATAGAAATCATTAGATGTTCACAACACTACGCCCAGCCTGCTAGACAGGTTCGTTCATTACTAGTTTCAGCAAAGTGCTCATGTCGTAGCCACTGAATACATCACGAGTGCTACATATACTGCAAATAAAGAGACAATCATCCTACAGAGCACATCGATTTTGCCCATTATCTTCACAAGCTCTTTTATCTCCTCATTGATGTCAAGGCCGTTCAGTAGCTATTGCTTGGCCATGATCAAAGGAACTGCATCTTTAACCTTCTGCTCTGCATCTTCCTCTTCCGCTGCTCCTTCGCCATTACTTGTCCAACACCCCAACCTGCTGGTATTGCCTCGGCTAACCAAATAATCAGCGTAGTTGCATTCCCCCACATCAGCAACTTCCTAGAAATACAAATCACATGAATCTTCCCTTTTCTGCACGAATCAAATTAGAAGATCATGAACCAAACTATTAAAAAATCAGCAACTGAAAGCAGCAGAACAACACTTAAACATATTATTACCCCATGATTCGGGCATTTTGTCACGTCCCTAGCCTTGCTATGCACTTGGACTAGCTTGTTGCTGCATCATGTCTAAAATTTCATTTAAACCTGAAATGGGGATGTCCAAACCCTAGTACCAAATGGAATTCAAATAGGTTCAACCTAAAAATATTTTCAGTGAATCCAAATGGCTTTCTAAAATGTTCATCATCTTTGCCTTGGTCTTAAACCTCGACAAAAAATGCTGCACAATTTTCTAGGTCATCCTGAGGTCACTGAATTAAATCATAAGTATTTGAATTTGGACATTTAAATTCTATAAAATATTTTAAATGTCCAAATACTCCTAAACTGAAATGTTCCATGTGGGATATATTCTATACATTGGGCATGCACAGTTCGATGATTTTTGAAAATGCCTAGATATTTTTAATAAAGCCGCAAAGTTTCAGAAAAATAGAAAATAGAAATAAGAGAAAGTGGGAATAACTTACCTGGCGCCAACAACCGGCCCAGCTGGCAGCCCACCAGCACGGCCAGCCCACCGCCGCTCCCCGTGTCGCCTTCCTCCTCGAGAAGGACAGAGGCGCGTGGCCGCCCCGCGCCGGCCACCTCTCCCCTCACTGCCTGCCTGGCTCCTCCCGATGCTCCTAGACAACGCCACGGAGACGCCACGCAACCTCCCCGACCGCCCCACTCTCTCCCCGTACCCCTCTCCCTCCTCTGTCTCGTTCCCTCACGCACACCCGAACGCGTCGTCGCCGCCGTTCGTCACCACCGCGGCCACCGGCCAGCGCTAGACCCATGGACCAGCCCCCGAGCTCCGCTGTGCCACCCTCGTCCTCTCCGTCAGCCCACATGGCCGGAAGAGCTCCAACGTGCCGTCCCCGACCACGTCTTCATCGTCGGCCGCCGCGGATCTCCATTGCCGACTCGCCGCCGTCCGAGCTTCCTCATGCCGAGTCCACCACTGCACTCCACGTGAGCTCCTAATCATCCTCCCCCTCTCCGTTCTCTCTCTAGCATGCCATAGCCGCCGCGCTTCTCTCACCCGACAGCACGCCGCCGCACGAGCTCATCGCCGACGAGGCTCCGGTGGCCTTTTGGTTCCGTGCGTGCCTCCGTTGGGTTCGTGAGCTCTCATAGAACGCGTATGTGCTAACCGTAGATCCTCCCGTGCACGGAGTCGTCGTTTTCATCGGCGCCCGAACTCCGGCCGCCGCCACAACCTCGCTTCCGGCGAACGCCGGCCACCCCGCACCCTTCCATTGGTTCCCCTAGATGTGCGCGCCCACAGGCTACCTCCTGGTGGCCTTCTCGCATCCAGCCGTCGCCCGCAGCTCAAGTCCGGCAAGTTGCCGCCGCAATTTAGGTCGCCGCCGGCCACACCCCGGTGTGCTGACGTGGCAGCGTCATTAGCAGCTAATGGCGCCACTAATTGAGCCACACCCACTGACATATGGGCCCCACTTCCTAATTAACCCTGTTTTAGTTTTGTTTGGATCGAACTAAACTCAGAGGGCCCCATGTGTCGGTTTGACCACCACGCCACCGCCGACTGGCCCCACATGTCGCTGACCCTAGCCATCATCGGTGGAGATCGACCAATGGGTCCCGCTGGTCAGATTTGACTCGGACAGCGCCTGCTGACTTGTCGACGTTACCGTGAGGTCATGCTGACGCAGTAATAGGTTTTTCTGGATTTAATTTAAATCAGGAAATTTCAGAAAATACCCCAAACTTCTAAAATTCATAGAAATTCAACCGTAACTCCAAATTAAATAATTTATATACGAAAAATGATCAGAAAAATCCAATCTTTCCATCTGTACTAGTTTCATGCATGTCAGAACACTTTAACCTTGCTGTTTAGGTGAAACAAGCTAATGCACTTATATCACTTATTATTTTGGGTGATCATTTGAATCCTTTGTACAAATGGACTCAAACCTTTCTCATCCCCAAGTTGCATTAGACCTATCACACATCATATTGCCATGTCATAGCATGCATCATATTGTCACATTGCATTGATTGTGTCCTTCAGGTTTGCCGGTAATCGTCCCCTCTCGGCAGGCGTATCCCGACGATGTGATCGATGACACCGATGAAGAACTATATTATCTTCAGAACTGCCAGGCAAGCAAAACCCCCTTGTTCATTCCGATATAATCCCACTCTCTCGCTCCTGCTCTATTTTACTGCATTAGGACAACAACGACTCATGTGTTACTTGCTGCGGTAGCTGAACCCCTTTATCCTCTGCATGACCTGTCATTCCACAGTAATTAGATGAAACCCACTAGCATGAGTAGGAGTTGTTTGAGCCCTGATGTGCCTACTCATTCATGCTTGTTTGTCATGCCTGCTACCGCTTAGAGTCGAGTCGGTGTGATTCATCGGGAATGAATTGGAATGGTGTATGAACATGTCCTCTTTGTTGAGAGCTAAGTGTGTGAACACGATTTGGTAAAGGTAGCGGTGAGAGGCCATGTAGGAGTACATGGTGGGTTCTCTCATTGAAGCCGTCCTTAGGAACTGAGTTACGTGTTTGTGATCCATGAACAGTTACTACCACACATTGGGCTCCGGCGCTCCAAGCTCTCTCGACTTATTAATCAACTTGATCTCTGTCCGGGGAGTTGCAACTAGTTTACGGTGTTTGTAGGTAGTGTTAGTAGTCTACCAAGTGGCACCCGATGCAGGTGGGCTTGGGATGACTAGGACAAACCTTGCACGGTGTACCAAGTGGCACCCGGTTGGTGGGCTTGGGAACCCTGCTCACATCGTTTGGGGCCGTGAGCGACACCCCAGCCGGATCTCCTTGCGGATGGAACCCGAATAGGCGATAAACCTGGACGAGATTCTTGTGTGGTTAGTCAGGTCGTGGCCGACTCCCTCGCCAGGCTACCGCTTGAAGGTTGCCGAGATACAGAGGTGTACATGGCGGTAAATGGCGAGAGCGTGTGTGAAGAAGTACACCCCTGCAGGGTTAATATGATCTATTCGAATAGCCGTGTCCGCGGTAAAGGACTTCTCGGTTGCCTGTACAGTTCATAGACAAGTGAACGTGGATACTCTAAAACTCGCAAGAGAAGCGTGAGTGCTATGGATGGCGTTCTCGTAGGGAGACGGGAGGGGATCCATAGTCGTGTATTGATATGGTGAATATGTGGACTCGTGTGCGCCACCTCAAAAGAGTTACTTGCAGTCGTATTTCAGGATAGCCACCGAGTCAAAGCTGGCTTGCTGCAGTCAAACTCCACCACCCCCTTTGATGATAATGATGCATATGTAGTTAGTTCTGATGTAAGTCTTGCTGAGTACATTTGTACTCACGTTTGCTTATTTTATTTTTTGCAGAGAGACGTCAGTCTCGCTAGTAGTTCCGCGTGGACTTCGACGTTTAGCTTGTTACCTCAGCTACGATCTTGTGCCCTCGGCAGGATCTGCTTCTCAGCCTTTTTCATTTGTAGATGTCTGTACTCAGACATGTTAAGCTTCCGTGTGTGCTTTGTTTTGTATGCTCTGAATGTTGGATCATGAGACCCATGTTTGTAATATCTCGCTCCTCGGAGCCTAATTAATAAATATTTGAGTCATAGAGTTATGTTGTGATGCCATGTTGTATTTACACATATTGAGCATAATGTGTGTATGTTTGAAATGCTTGGTATGTGTGGGATCCGACAATCTAGTTGTTTATCCTTGGCAGCTTCTCATATGGGGAAATGTAGTCTAGTGCTTCCTGAGTGATAGTAGTCCTGCTAGCCCAGCACTACTGCTTTGGACACTTGACTGGACGGCATGTGTTTCACTTCGTTCCTATGTTTGTCCCTTCGGGGAAATGTCACGCGGTGATATCCGTAGTCCTGCCTAGCCTGCTACAGCCCGGGTTACCGGAGTCCTGTTAGCCCAGTGCTACATCCCGGATTCATACGTTGATGACCGACATGCTCGATGTGATTCATGTATGCCTGTCCCCATGGGTTAGTGCCGCTTTGGGTTCACGACTAGCCATGTCGGCTCGCATTCTCTGTCATATGGATGCTAGCGACACTATCATATACGTGAGCCAAAAGACGCAAACAGTCCCGGGCCATGGTAAGGCGACACCCGTGGGAATACCGTGCGTGAGGCCGCAAAGTGATATGAGGTGTTACCGGCTAGATCGATGTGACTTGGAATCGGGGTCCTGACACATTTATAGAAGACTCGGCCAGGGTTGCGGATTGTGGTTGAGACGCGACGGATGACTCTGCATGATTTGCAGCAGTGGCACCACACCAATGGGATGCGATGAGCAATCGGCTGCTTTGTCTTGGCGTGCGGCGGGTGTGATGAGACCCACAGGCGATGAATGCGGGTGGCGACTTGGCACATATCTGGTTGTTGCTGCTTTGAAGAGCGGTGGACGAGCAGCCGGCGGACATGGTTGCTGCGGCAGAGCTTCTGATGCTAGGCAGAGTAAGTAGAGAAGAGGAGAAGTGAACGTTGGATATATCAGTTTCATTACTTGCAGAGTAGCATAGCACCATATATAGTCATAGTCTAGGTTTGGATTCGAACCAGCTACAGGCGCACGTCTTTCTTTCTTCTAAAACTCGGCAACGTCTCTTTACTGTTACACTAGCTTGTTCTGTATGCCTTCCCAAGTCTTTGATTTTCTTTCCCTTTTTTTGCAAGGAAGGAAGGAGGACAAAATTGAGAGTTCTTGGGAATCAAACCCAAGACCTCTCGGTTGAAAACCAAGGGTGCTAGTCACTTATGTGGCGAACGTTCCCTGTGAGGAGGACGGCAGACGAATGCATTTTCCTTGCAGTTCTGTTCCTATATATAAAAAAGTATGCTACTTGGTGTCCGCTTAGTCAACAAACTATTGTGCCAACCTTGACCGTTGGATTGACATTCAACGGCTGTCGCGTTTCTTTAGTCTCTTCTTCCTCGAGCCGCCAAAGCCAAACCAGCGCCGGCGGGATCGCCTGCTCCCGCCTCCCACGGTTGGCTGTGATCTTCCCCGGCTCCTGTCCGTTCCCGTCCGAGGCCTCACCATCGTCCTCCGCCTTGGTTCGCCATGTGGCTCGCCCTCCGATGTTGTCAACATGGTCAACAACCGAGAGGAATAAGGAGATGACTGTACATGGTGAGGATGACAGTAGGGACCCAGCAGCGCGCGCAGTAATTTTGTTTTTTCGGGACGAAGAAGGGTATCAACTGGGTTGTGCGGGACCCGTGGCCCGTCTAGCCCAGGCTTTTATTTCATATGTTTAGCACATGACCAGCCCAGTTTGATTTTTTCCTTTATGAAAAAATGGCTAGCCATCTATTTTGTTTTTTGTAGAATAACCAACATAGGCCTACTTGCTTTTCTACGCCCTGCTGGGCCGGAAATCTTTCAATACGAGGAGGGATGCATTTTGCCCAGAAAATGGTCTATAAGTAATAAGAAATGGGCTATAAGTAATAATAAATTGGCTATAAAATGAAAAAATACAACAAACATGCAATTAGTTCCAAAATATTGTTTTCTTTCGGATTTTGATATTTTAAATTTCATTGTTTTTGTGCGGACAAAATTTCATTGAATTTAAATTAAGGTATACTTAGATTTAAAATTAATTTGAATCTGGCTAGAAATTTCGGGCTGTATGCTGTTTGGGACAGATTTGGAGGCTGACTTATGGGTCTACTAGGTTGACGTGTACTTTGGCTTTGTCAACTTAGTCCACAAACGATTCTAGTAGAAGTGACCGTTGGATGTTAATCCAACGGCCGTCTTCTTCTTCAATATCGATCTTCTTGCTCCAAATTACCAAACCAGCTCCGGTGGGACTGCCTGCTCCCGCCTCCCATGGCTGGCTGTGCTGCCGCACAGGCCGCACCGCCCCACCCTACTTCATTGCTGGCCAGGCCATTCCTCTACTCACCCACACCTCCTGTTATTTTCCGGCGACGGCAGCCGGACCAGTAAACCCTCGTACTCCCCACCGCGTGGGCAACCATTGCCGAGTCTTCCCCGGCTCCGTGTCATTCCCTTCCTAGGCCTCCCCGTTGTCCACCGCCATGGTGCTCTCGGCGCGGCCTGGTCAACGAGGTCAACGAACAACATCCATCGGCCGTGGACTGTACGCGCAAAATAATGATTCCTCCACCTGACAGCTGTAACCCACCGGAAGGGCCTCTGTATTTCGCGAAAAAATGTTCCCCCCGCTGACATGTAGGACCCACCAGCTATATCTTCGCACGCAAGGAAGTGCCTCATTATTACGCACAAAAAAAATGAATACACCTCTGCTAGCTGGGACCCACCATAGTGGGAGGATGACTTGTGGGCCAACTAAGTTGACGGGGACGGAGGGCTTTGTCAACTTAGTCAATATGAACGATTCTAGCTCCAGTGACCGTACAATGTCCATCCAACGGCCGTAGTGCTTCTTCAACCTCTGGTCTTCTTGCTCCAGCCGCCCAAAGCAGCGCCGGTCGTGCCGCATGCTCCTGCCTCCGTGGCGGTTGTCTTTGCCCATGAGGCATCACCGCCCCATACTATTCCCACCGCTGGCCAGGCCCTGCGGTGACGGCAGCCTCACACCGTAGCTGAAACAGTGATCCCTCGTAATCCTCTCCGCGCGGGCTTCCACTGCCGCGTCTTCCCCGGCTCCATGTCGTCCCCTTCCTAGGCCTCGCCGTCGTCCACCGCCGTGGTGCTCTCCGCGCGGCGTGGTCAACGTGGTCAAGGAACGACTTCTATCGGACGTGGATCAGACGTGGAGAGGCCGATACCGGGTCCACGGCCGCAGCAAGGAAGTGCCTCCTTATTACGCGGAAAATAATGATTTCTCCACCTAACAGTTGGGACCCACCGGACGGGCCACTGTATTTTGCGTAAAAAATGTTTCCCCCTGACTGATGGGACCCACCAGCTACACTTTCGCAAGCAAGGAAGTGCATCCGGGCAAAAAAACGATTCGCCCCCCTGACTACTGGGACCCACCGGCTACATCTTCGCACGCAAGGAAGTGCGTCCGGGCAAAACGATTCGCCCCCGTGACTGCTAGGACCCACCAGCTACATCTTTGCACGCAAGGAAGTGCGTCGCGTCGGAAAAAAAAACGATTGCCCCCCTGACTGCTGGGACCCACCAGCTACATCTTCGCACACAAGGAAATGCGTCCGGGCAAAAAAAAAACAAAATGATTCCCCTCCTGACTGCTGGGACCCACCAGCTACATCTTCGCAAGCAAGGAAGTGCGTCCAGGCAAAAAAATGATTTTCCCCCCTGACTGCTGGGACCCACTAGCTACATCTTTGCACGCAAGGAAGTGCCTGACAGTCGGGACCCACCTAGTCGAAGCATACGTAGCATTGTCATTCTGGTCGCGAACGTGTACATGCATATATACTGGTGGATGTAGAGGCGCGCACGTGTCGTAGTAGAGGAGCGCATGTAGCATGTACACGTACGTACAGCGACCAGGGTGCAAGAATGAAAATACGGCCACGTATGTGTACATACGGGCGGGGTCTCGAACGCCTACTCGCGCATACGTACGGCGAGGGCTCGTGTACATGGCTGGGTCGGAACGGAGAAACAACGTCGTCGTCGTGTTCATGGGGAGGCAACCGGCTGGGTCAGAACAGAATGCGTCGACGTGTTCATCGGGAGGGCTTGGACGGAACAGCCGATGGAAACGAGGCCTAGCGTACCGTAGAACGGAAGAAACAGCCTTGTGTTCGTCCGGCCACGTTCGAAACGGGATCCTGTTCATCGGGAGGGGTCTGGCGTACCGCAAAACGGAGGAAACGGACCTCCTACGGTCGAAACGGGGGTCTTGTTGATCGGGAGGGTGTGGCGTGCGAAAAAGCAGGCAAACGGACCTCCTACGGTCGAACCGGGGTTCCTGTTGTTCGGGAGGGGTGTGGCGCATTGCAAATCAGACGAAATGGACCTCCTACGGTCAAAACGGGGGTCCTGTTCATCGGGAGGGGTGTGGCGTACCGCAAAACGGGACTCCACGGGATACTGTTCATCTCCACCGTCGACCTCCTCCAGCCTCCACGGGCTACCGTCGACCTCCTCCAGCCTCCAAGGGCTCCTACTCATCTAGCCTCCACCGTGCGCTACTCCACCGGCTACTGTTCAACCACCCCTCCACCGTCTACTGTTCATCCAGCCCTCCACACCACGGGGTCCTGTTCAACCACCCCTCCACCGTCTACTGTTCATCCAGCCCTCCACACCACGGGGTCCTGTTCATCCAGAGGCAACGCCACCGCCATCGCTCATCCACCCCCCACCGCAACGCCACTGTTCATCCAATCGATCGGCTTGATTAGCAGCAGATGGCGAAGAATCGCCGATCGAGTTCGATTAATAGCCATCGATCGATCGCTCGGGTTCGAGAACGCGCAGCCTGCGGTCTGTCGCCGGGTTCGATTAGAGCCCAACGCCTCGCTTCGGGTTGATTAGAGCCAACGCCTCGCTTTTGCAGCGATATGCGTGTACAAGAGAAACTTCGCATCGCCGGCCCTCGACCTCCCACCGTAACGGGAACTCCCGAAATTTTCCTCCCCCTCACTTCTACCACGGTTTTTTCTGTCATGGACGGCCCAAAGAATGTCATGCAGCTGCATCTCCGGCCCGCCCAGGACGAAAAGCCCATTTTCTGTCATGATTTTTTCATAGAAGTAGGAACCCACCACATCTATGATGATACCGTGTTTTGTCACAATTATCGTCATAGAAGTGTCATATGTATGACAGAAAAAAATTCGTTCGGCCCAAAATGGCATGGATGTGTCCTTTTTTGTAGTGCTTTGTTAACCACAGTTGAAACTTTAGCATGTTTTTTATCCTAACAGGAAAAGGGGGTTTCTCAATATAAGCAGTAGGAACAACTGGATCAACATTATAGAGTATAGTTTCTTCTTTAACTGGTACTACTTTTTTAATTTCATCTTTAATAGGTGGGTGATATTTAAACCACTCCTCCTTACGGAGTTCAACATGAGTGCCAGGCAAGCGAAACCCCCTTGTTCATTCTGATATAATCCCACTCTCTCACTCCTGCTCTCTTTTACTGCATTAGGACAACAACGATTCATCTGTTACTTGTTGCGGTAGCTGAACCCCTTTATCCTCTGCATGACCTGTCATTCCACAGTAATTAGATGAAACCCACTAGCATGAGTAGGAGTTGTTTGAGCCCTGTTGTGCCTAGTCATTCATGCTTGTTTGTCATGCCTGCTACTGCTTAGAGTTGAGTCAGGTTTGATTTATCGGCGATGAATCGGAGGTGTGTGAACATGTCCTACTTTGTGTGAGCTAAGTGTGTGAACACGATTTGGTAAAGGTACCGGTGAGAGGCCATGTAGGAGTACATGGTGGGTTGTCTCATTGCAGCCGTCCTCAGGAACTGAGTTCTGTGTTTGTGATCCATGAAACAATTACTACCATGCATTGGGCCCGAAACCAATGGATCCTCTCGGCTTCTTAACCACCCTTGTTCTCTGTCCAGGCGTTGCAACTAGTTTCTGGTGTTTGGAGGATATTTGTTGGAGGCCGTGCGTAGCGCTAACCCTAGGGGTGGGCTATGATGCGGTAGATACACCGTGGCCTTGCAATCAATGCCCGTTTGGTATCTCGGGAACCCTGCACACATCGTTCGGGGCCGTTAGTGGAAACCTCGGCCGGACTCCCTGCGGATGGAACCCGAATAGGCGATGAACCTGGACTAGGGACTTGAGTGTTTAGGTAGGCCGTGGCGGACACCCTCGATGGGCTTCCGCTTGAAGGTTGCCGAGTACATGTCATGTAGACGGCGGTAAGTGGTGAGAGCGTGTGTGAAGAAGTACACCCCTGCAGGGCTAATATGATCTATTCGAATAGCCGTGTCCGCGGGAAAGGACTTCTGGGTTGCCTATATCAGTTCATAGACAAGTGAAAGTGTATACTCTAAAATGCGCAAGATAAGCGTGAGTGCTATGGATGGCGTTCTCGTAGGGAGACGGGAGCGGGTCCATAGTGTTGTATTGACATGGTGAATATGTGGACTCGTGTGCGCCACCTCAAAAGAGTTAATTGCGGTCGTAGTTCAGGATAGCCACCGAGTCAAAGCTGGCTTGCTACAGTCAAACTCCACCACCCCCTTTTGTTGATAATGATGCATATGTAGTTAGTTCTGATGTAAGTCTTGCTGAGTACGTTTATACTCACGTTTTCTTATTTTATGTTTTGCGAGAGAGGCGTCGGTCTCGCTTAGTAGTTCGCTTGGACTTGACGTTTAGCTTGTTACCTCAGCTACGATCTTGTGCCCTCGGCAGATCTGGTAGATAGTCGGGCTTCTCGACCTTTTTCATTTGTAGATTTCTGTACGGACATGTTAAGCTTCCGCTTGTGCTTTGACTTGTATGCTCACGAGTGTTGGGTCATGAGACCCATGTTTGTAATATCTCGCTCCTCGGAGCCTAATGAATAAATATTTGAGTCATAGAGTTATGTTGTGATGCCATGTTGTATTTACACATATTGAGCATATTGTGTGTATGTTTGAAATGCTTGGTATGTGTGGGATCCGACAATCTAGTTGTTTATCCTTGGCAACCTCTCATATGGGGAAATGTAGTCTAGTGCTTCCTGAGTGATAGTAGTCCGCTACAGCCCGGTTCACCAGAGTCCTGCTAGCCCAGCACTACTACTTGGACACTTGACTGGCCGGCATGTGTTTCACTTCGTTCCTATATGCATCCCTTCGGGAAATGTCACGCGGTGATATTCGAGTCCTCGCCTAGCCTGCTACAGCCGGGATACCGGAGTCCTGTTAGCCCAGTGCTATAGCCCGAATTCATACGTTGATGACCGACATGCTCGATATGATTCATGTATGCCTGTCCCCATGGGTTAGTGCCGCTTTGGGTTCACGACTAGCCATGTCGGCCCGGGTTCTCTGTCATGTGGATGCTAGCGACACTATCATATACGTGACCCAAAAGGCATAACGGTCCCGGGCCATGGTAAGGCGACACCGTGGGAATACCGTGCGTGAGGCCGCAAAACCGATATGAGGTGTTACCGGCTAGGTCAATGTGACTTGGAATCGGGTCTGACAGCGTTGGTATCGAGCCTGACTGCTGTAGGATTACCAAGCCAAACTGGTCAAGTTGTGTCTAGAAATGCTTTAGTTATGTAAGGGAATTGATTGGGGAAGGGAACGTAAGGCTCTTTTTACTCCTTATACCTCATGGCGCTCTGATCTGAGTCAACCTCTTCTCTTCTACGGGGTTAAGAACTAGGCTTCTCATCTATCTATCAGGATGACGTGTTACTAATCCATAGACCTTTAAGATTGTTGGATTTAAGCCCTAGTTCAGTCCCTACTATTTTTGTATGTTAACTGTTGATCTCGGAACCTTGATATTGTGATGTTGAGTGGTTATGCCACCATTTTTGCAGGATGTCTCAAATAATTTTGAGCATTTATAGCCGTTATGCTGTCCAAGTCATCCCAGGTCTCTAAATAGTCTGATGCATTTGAAAATCCTTTCCTTCCATTCCCGATGTCCTTTTTGGTCAGAATAAGCACACTAATCGGTAAGTTGAGATACTTTGTTGCCCCGGCGTAGATGTTGGAGCTATTATTATGACCCTAGGTATTTAGGAAGTCACCTAGTAATTTAGCAATGCTTTTGTATCCCCAGTGTGATGATTCTGGCCATTATCCTCAAAAGCATCTCGTGATGCCATTTAGTAGCAGGCATTCTACTCCTGGGTTTCTGAACCCGAGATTCACCCTACTTCATGTTGTTAGTATTTGCTAGTCCCTTTAGGATATTAGTAACTTTGCGATAGTCCTCGAGGTCCGTGGTATTTCTTTCTTTCAAATACCATGAACCAATAAGGCAAAAGTTCTTTGAATTAAAAGATCACAACCAGGGTGCTCTTGAGGGGTACTCCATTCTATATTGTGACTCTGCCAGTTCTACCTTCTCTGCATGGATTATCCGGAAGAAATGTTGAGCTTTGCTCGACATACTAATCTGTGCATCCACAACTCAGAAAATTATATGTTCCTTTGAGTTGCTCTCTTTAGTCGTATCCCGCCATCCTCTATCAGTTGATAACCAAGAGTATGTGTGCATTTGTGTTCATTGATGCCCTGTTATTCTTGTGGTCTGTCAAGCCATTCTATTTCGGAATGACTAGGAGAAACAAACTCCAGTACCTCATCCATTTCTAGGATTGGGTCAAAGCAGTTGTATTCCGCAGATCAAAGTGCCCATCCAGCTTTTGATTACATTCTATCCTGAAGTATTACCCACTTTATGTCAGGAGCGTCATGAGAATTGCACCTTCTCTTATGAATTCTTGACGCAGTGATACTTCTCGCCATCATTGTTCATTCCTCGGTCCCAAGTTGTTGTAACTGGAATGCCGACAAGTGAATTGTGATGTGTGAAATCAATACTCCGAGCAACTCGTTGCGTGGTAGTTAATGGGCAATATCCTCATTCTTAGCGTGTTGGTTATTGAATCATCATCCTAAGATTGATCGTGCTACCTAGTCCTTATTTCTGGTGCACACTTTGATTGATGAGTTAGGTTCTTGTCAAGTCCTCACTCATTTGATCATATCGTCTTGCCCTCAAAAGCAATATTGTTCTCGAGCTTAGTAACATACCGGTGGTTCGTGACTTTCCAAATATCTTCCTGGAAGTGTTACCGGGTTGTTTCCTGACTGTTATGTTGAGCTCGTGATCAAGTTGGTTTCTTGGGAACCACCCTTTCTCCAAGAATCTGTGTTGGATATCCCTGAGCTAGTTGTTTAAGCTAGACAAAAACTTGGAGAGTTGGAAGATAAAAGCTTGCCTAACTTAGTTCGTTCCAAAGGGATATTCTTGTGTAGTGTGTGTTGAAGAAAGATGATATCTTCATCGATTGGTCCCTGTGATCAGTTGCTGGACCTATTGTCTTATCAATCCTTTGATTTGAGTGTGGGCTATCGTCAAATCAAATCAGTACCATCGATGTTCGTAATGTTGTCTTACTCGTGGTTGACCCCTCGAGCATACACCATTGCATCTCTTGGTCCGACCAATACTATCACCGTGTTCACATGATGGTGGAAGTCCAGTTATATGGAAATTCCGATGAGTTGTTGTTGAGCCCATCAGCAGCATTTTGTCTCCCCCATGATTCATGTTGAACATCAACCTAGTGTTGAAAACTTTGTAAGCAATGCCTTCGTGTTCCGTTCATGAAGCCTATGCTTGGATGGAAGAAGTGACTTCCTCGAATTCATGTGCTTTAGGTGTAAGTTGTCGCCATGAATTCGAGAAAGGTTTGTTTTGCTTCCTCTGGAATCATCCCAAGTCATTCATGCCTGTGCAAAGTATTCTATGGTCTGATAGACTGATCATCTTCATTCCATATGCAATTCCTAGCACCCCAAGCCACTGATTCATTTGTTCAAGGAGAAGAAGTTCCTTCCTAAGAGCTAATCCGGACTTATGTATGGACTTCGTTATCCGCAATGATGGTTCTTAATCATAACTCGGTAGTGTTTTATCATAAGACTACTACGTGGCCATGCTTGTCTGGGACAGCGTGTTCACATGTTTGTAGCAGAACCTGTTCATGTTTTGGAGCTCACTACCATAGTCCATCTGCCGAGAATCTCGCAACATCATCTCGTCGATTTGTGTTGCACCCTTCCTTTTCAGACATGCTGAGTCTGGAGTATCCTATTACCAATCGGATCTGAATCTCAGGCAGATATGATGGTTGGAACATTCCCAACAGTTGCATTTTGTTCCCAGCTTGCACCCCATTGTGCCAATTTCCATAGGCTGCCCCTCTCAGTAATTGATGTTCAGGATCATCTTTAAAAGTGGACTTACCATGGGTCCCATCCATTTCTGATGATAAGCAAAATCATCCATCGCGTTGTCTTCAACAAGGTAGTCCACATCATCCATTCTAGTCTGAGTATGTCATTCTTTCGAACTCTTTCAAATGATCGATTGTGATTGCCTTAGGCTGGTATGAAGAGTTCCAATGATCTATGGATCAAAAGTAATTCTTTTTTCCACTTAAGGGAATAGTCCAACGAGTCACCTTTCTCGAGGTGCCTCGTTACGGGATCTTGGTAAATATTTCCTCACCACCTTGACACCATCCACCCTCTTTCTAAGCGTGGAATTATTGCCCACCAATCAAACCCCGTCGTTTGTTCTTCCATCCCTCTCGATGTGTTTGGTGTCTCAACTCGAGATGTTTCAACATCTCATTCCGTGAGTTGATCGTGAGTTGCTCGATCTTTAAGAAGATCGATTCCTGCAGAGTTCCTCTCTGTCGTTGTTGTGTTGGATGAAGATCCCGAAAGCAAGGACGTCAAGATCAATTGGAACAATGAACCAACATCTTCGGGAAGGGAAATTGGATCGACAAGATCGTGTTAGCTAGTGTCCCCTCTGCCTTCTTACCTCACGTCTTGAATCTCGGGGCCGAGATTCTTGTTTAGTGGGGTGAGTTGTCACATCCTAGCCTTGCAATGCACTAGTGCTAGCTTGGTTGTTGCATCATGTCTAAATTTATTGAAAGTTGAAATGGGGATTGCTCAAACCCTAGCACCAAACCAAATCAACTAGGTTCAAATAAAAATATTCTCAATGAACCCAAAATGCCCTTCAGAAAAGTTTATCATTTTTAGATTGGTTTAAAACCTCTGCCAAAAATGGTGCACATATTTCTAGGCCATTCTGGATTTTTGAATTAAATCATATGGTATTTGCATTTGGGCATTTAATTGATAAATAATATTTTAAATGCTCAAATAATCACAAACTGAAATGTTCGTTGTTGGAAAATATTCCAAACAGTGACATTGACCAGTTTCATGATTTTTGGAAATGCCCTAGCATTTTTATTAAAGCCAAACACAATTACAGAAAATAGAAAATGGAAATAAAAGGAGAGGGTGTTTACCCGGCGGCCACTTACCTGGCCAAACCCCTGGCTGGCCCGGCCCACCTGGCCGTGCCAGTCATCACCTACCTCTGCCAGTAGGCAGAGGAGGGAGACAAGACCTGTGCGCATGGGCGCCACGCAGCTCCTCCGCCTTTGCCTTGCTTGGACAGCGCGACGCCCAAGCCACTCCTCGGCGCCGCCCGACCCGCCAACACCCATTATTTCCCTTGCTCTCTCCCTCGCTCCTCGGACGCCATGGCCGACTTGATCGCGCCCAGCGCCATCGTAAAGCCGCAGCCACCGCCGTCCACTCATCGCCTCTCCGTGCCCGGAAGCTTCACCGTCGTCCGCTGCTTTGCCTCGACCGAGCCCGAAGGCCGCCGCCGGGAGACGCTGCACCGAGCCATCCCGATCCGTCGTTGCCGGAGATCCCTCTCGCCGCCGTGAGCACTCCAGCTCTTCCCCGAACTCTCTGACCCGCTCGTCGAGACCACTGTGAGCTGCTGCCCGTCCTCCCCCTCTCCGTTCCCTCTCTCGTGCACCGCACGCACCACACCGAGCTCACCGCACCCGCCGCCGTCTGTGCTCACCGCCGGCGAGGCTCCGGCCACGAAATGGCTCCGCCGTCACATCCATCTTGTTCAGGCGCTGCGTGAAACACGTAGGTGCCCCGCCTGAGCTGCCCCGACCGTCGTGGCGACAACCCCGAGCTCACCCGAGCTCCGGCAGCTGCCGAAGTCGCCGCCGGGCGACGCTTCCGCCACCGGTCCAACCACCACCACCACTCGATGCGGGGGAGCGCCCGCATCACGTAAAGCCCCTCCGCCGCTCTTTTGGTCATCGGAGGGCGAATCCCGACGCTCTCCGCCGTCTCTGGCTCCGCCGGCGACGAGCCGCGGGTCAACTCCGGCGAGTTGACCCGGGTTTGACCCTAGTTTGACTACCCAGAGCCACTGACATGCGGGCCCCGCCCATTAATTAAGTTAGGTTAGTATTAACTAAGCTAGGTTAGTTTAGTTGAACAACGACACTCGGGACCCACCGGTCGGTTTGACTGGGCCGCCCGTTGACCTGCTGACGTCACTAATACGTCATGCTGACGCAGTATTTGTTTCTGGGATTTTAATAAATCAGAAATGATTTATTATTTTCAAAAAATGCCCAAAACTTCTAAAAATCATATAAAATCAACCGTAACTCCAAATTAAATAAATTATATATGAAAAATGATCAGAAAAATGCAATCTATCCATCTGTACCATTTTCATGCATGTTAGAACAACTTATAGCTGCTGTTTAGAACAAATCATATAAAGGGCATTTAAACCATCACATATGGAGTTTGAATTTGAATCTTGCGTTCAAACCAACTCCATTTAAATCATTGCTAGCTGCATTAGCTCAAATCACAGCATTCTGACATGTCATGATCATGCATCATATTGTGCACTGCATTGATTGTGTTCTTCCTTGTTTGCCGGTATTTGTCCCTCTCGAAAGACAACGCATCAAGCGATGAGTTCGATGACACCGATGAAGAACTATATTATCTTCGAAGTGCTGTGCAAGAGAAACCCCTTGTTCATTCCGATATAATCCCACTCTCTCGCTCCTGCTCTCTTTTTACCGCATTAGGACAACAACGATTCATACATTACTTGCTGCGTAGCTGAACCCCTTTATCCTCTCGTGATGACTGTCATTCCACAGTAATTAGATGAAACCCACTAGCATGAGTAGGAGTTGTTTGAGCCCTATTGTGCCTACTCATTCATGCTTGTTTTTCATGCCTGCATCGCTTAGAGTTGTTTCAGGTATGATTCATTCGGGATGCATCGGAGGTGTGTGAACATGTCCTACTGTGTGTGAGCTAAGTGTGTGAACACGATTTGGTAAAGGTAGCGGTGAGAGGCCATGTAGGAGTACATGGTGGGTTGTCTCATTGCAGCCGTCTTCAGGAACTGAGTTCTGTGTTTGTGATCCATGAAACAGTTAGTACCATGCATTGGGCCCAAAACCAATGGACCCTCTCGGCTTCTTAACCACCCTTGTTCTCTGTCCAGGAGTTGCAACTAGTTTCTGGTGTTTGTAGGATATGTGTTGGAGGCCGTGCGTAGCGCTGACCCTAGGGGTGGGCTATGATGCGGTAGATACACCGTGGCCCGGTGTACCGAATGCCCGTTTTGTTGGGTTCTACGGTAGGGTGCGTCGACTGCAAATTAAAAATTCCTACGCGCAGAACATCCAGGAACATGCTACGGGAGATGGATCACAGTTCGTTACCACTAGACGCACAGTGCCGTGCAGTGGAAGAAGAGTTGGGGCAGCGCGTCTGCGTGGATCGTCTCCTCCTCGTTCGATTTCCCTCGAGCGGCCGGTCGTCCGATCCCACGTACGAGTTCGCCGGAGCGGCGCAAGTGCACCGCCTCTAACGGTATCCGCGCGTGCGGGAGGAACGTCGTGCGGCGGATTGGTAGGTCCAATGACATAGTCGGCGGCGAGTGGAGGTGGCTATTCGCAACACGTGCAAACCCTAGTCGCAGCGCCGAAGCAATCAACTGCTTGAGTGTGCTGCACCTCCACTTTATATAGGCGTCCGTCGCGGGCTCAACACTTGGGCCTCGCACGGACCATAAAGCCCAAGGTCTATTTGGTCACGTTCCTAGTCCAGTTCAGATCACATCCGACCAAAGGTCCCATTTAACCGACCTCATAGGTTCCTTCCCTTGCGCGCGACCCCTTAGGTTCAAGTCGGCTTGGTCATACCGGATCACCTCCGACCAGACGGTTGGTAGCGGCCTCTAGCAAGGCGTGCCGACCACCAAGCTGCATTTATGAAGCTGGTTAGGCGAACTCGCATAACGTGTCACACTTCATTCCCTTTGCCGCACGATATATGTTGTCGGGCTCAAGGCGAGACTGTCATCCTTGTGCTAACCCGACCTCTTTCTCGCTCCAGTGATACCGACCACAATCCAGATTATCTCATAATCCTTGTCGCATGGCCATGCTTATTCTGGTCGGATCACACGAGGGGCCCAGAGTATATCTCTCCTGATCGGAGGGGCAAATCCCATCTTGCTCGACCGTGTCTCGCAGCATGGGACTGGACAAACCCGAAACCTACCTTTGTAACTACCCAGTCACGGATTAGCGTTTGGTCGGCCCAAAGCAAGTCTGTCACCATCCAGAGTACATGTGTCAGCTCAGGTCTTAGGACATAGAATGTATGTTGTACTAGAGACTCACAGATGACATATCGCTGCGTCTCATAGTTGGGTCTGTCCGACTCAGACCTTATGTCGATTCGGATCTGACTATGTTGAATCCGACCAGACACTTTCGAGTCCATATTATACGGCTAGCATCCAATGCTCCGTGGCTAGTGAGACCGAGCCATCCACCGTGTCATATGCTAGTCTAGTTGGCTGCATGTCCACGCATCCCTTTTGACTAGGGACCTTTTAGGACAGTCATCATACAATGCATAGTCTCAATAACCAGTCACATACTTGTTAATACGCATTATTGATAATGTCCAAGGACTATCTTTATTCATAAACACATAGGAAATATCATCATACATGATTGCCTCTAGGGCATATCTCCAACAGTCTCCCACTTGCACTAGAGTCAATCAAATAGACATCGAATGCCCATAGCTCTAACGTGCCCCTCATGCTTGGGTTGTGGAAGCGGCTTAGTCAACGGATCTGCAACATTTGCATCCGTGTGAATCTTGCATAACTCTACATCACCATTCTTTACGATCTTTCGTATCAGGTGATATTTCCGGTCTATGTGTCTGACATTGTGGTGATTCCTCGGCTCCTTGGCTTGTGCGATGGCACCAGAATTATCACAATAAATGTCCAATGGTTTCACCGAGGCTGGGAAAATACCAAGATCATCCAGAAAATGCCGGATCCAAACACCTTCCTTTGCAGCTTCACAAGCCGCAATGTATTCGGCTTCTATGGTAGAATCGGCCACCGTATCCTGCTTGGAACTCATCCAAAGGCACTGCTCCTCCGCTCAGGACGCATACCTAATCCGCATCAGAATCGACAATCATCTATGTCGGTTTGGAAACTAGCATCGGCGTAACCCCTTCACGACGAGCTCTTCCTCACCTCCATAAACTAGGAACATCTCTTTAGTCCTTTCGTGTACTTCAAAATAGTCTTTACCGCTGCCCGGTGACTCTCACCGGGTTGGCCTGGTATCTACTTGTTAGGCTTATTGCAAAAGCAACATCGGGCCTTGTACATATCATGGCATACATGATGGATCCGATTGCCGAGGCATACGGAATCGTACTCATCCTGCTTTCGCTCATCGGATGTCGGAGGACTCTCGAGTCTCGCTTAGCCTTATACCATGTGAGAGCGGCAAGAACCCTTTCTTCGCCTCACTCATGTTGAACCGCTTCAACACTTTATCTATGTACGTGCTCTGGCTTAAGCCGAGAAGCCTCCTCGATCTATCTCTATAGATCTTAATGCCTAAAATATAGACTGCCTCACCAAGGTCCTTCATCGAAAACTTGCCATTCAATGATTCCTTGACCGAGTTTAGCATCGAAACATTATTTCCGATCAGTAGTATGTCATCCACATACGATCAAAAACACGATCGAGCTCCCACTTAACTTCTTGTATAAACAAGAGTCCTCTTCGCTTTTGATGAAACCGAGATCAGTGACGACTTCATCAAAACGAATGTTCCAACTCCGAGATGCTTGCTTCAACCCATAAATGGATCTCTTGAGCTTGCATACCTTACTAGTGCTAGTCGGATCGACAAAACCCTCGGGCTGTATCATATACACGTCCTCGGTTAAATTTCCGTGAAGGAAAGCCGTCTTGACATCCATCTGCCATATCTCGTAATCGAAATATGTAGCTATAGCTAGTATGATCCTCACCGATTTCAGCATCGCTACCAGCGAGTAAGTCTCGTCGTAGTCAATTCCTTGAACTTGTCCATAACCTTTAGCGACAAGCCGAGCTTTGTAGATCTGAACATTTCCATCCACATCGGTTTTCTTCTTAAAGACCCATTTGCAACCAATGGCGATTACGCCCGGTGGCGGATCAACCAAATCGGCACTTGATTCTCATCCATGGATTTTAACTTTCGGATCTCATGGCCTCCACCATGCCTCGAATCTGGGCTCACCATCGCTTCGCATACGTGGCGGCTCGTCGCTTTCTAGCAACAATACATCACGCACTCTGCTCAATCTCTCCGACCTTCGTGGTTCGGTGCCGCTTCCACTCTGAGTTCCCCGACCGACTCGGTATGATCTCATCACCACCGAGCCGTCCCGAGTGGTCCTCGAATTTCTTCGAGTCGAACCGTCCTCCCACCGGCCTCCCGGTGAGAAACTCTTTCTCAAGGAAAACCCGTTCGAGCAACAAACACTTTGTTCTCTTCCTGGTTGTAGAAGCTATATCCCAAGGTTTCCCTCGGATATCCACGAATATGCATTTATCCGACTTGGGTGTAAGCTTGTCTGACATTAGTCGTTTGTCAAATTCTTCACAACCCCAACTCTTTAGACACGACTATCTGGGACTCTTCCCAGTCCAGATCTCTTGCGGTGTCTTGTCTACGGATTTTGATGGTTCCCTTTTAAGTGTGATTGCTGCTGTTTCTAGAGCGTATCCCCAAAATGACAAGGGTAAATCTGATTTGCTCATCATAGACCGGACCATGTCCAACAAGGTCCTATTACTCCATTACGACACGCCCGTTTCTCCGTGGCGTGCCGGAGGTGTGAGCTGAGGTACTATACCTCGACTTTTCAGATGATCATCGAACTCTGGCTCATGTACTCACCTCCACGATCAGATCGCAGAAGCTTTATAGTCTTGCCGAGCTGATTCTCAACCTTGTTATGAAACTCTTTGAATTTTTCAAAAGTCTCCGACTTGTGCCTCATCAAATAGATATATCCATATCTACTCAAGTCGTCGGTAGAAGTCACGAAGTACTGATAGCCACCTCTGGCAGTTGTGCTCATTGGACCAAACACATCACTGTGTATAAGCTCCAACAACTCGGATGCCCTCTTGCAACTCTTTGCGAAAGGAGACTTAGTCATCTTGCCGAGCAAGCATGATTCACATGTCTCGAACGATCCGAAGTCGGACGAAGTTAGGAGCTCATCATCATGGAGCTTCTTCATGCGTTTTAGACTAATGTGTCCAAGCCGGCAATGCCAGAAGTATGTCGGATTTCTCTCATTAGGCTTATGCCTCTTGACATTTACGTTATAGACCGGTTCCTGTTCTAGATTCAATATAAATAGCCCATCAACAATGGGTGCATAGTAAATGGGAACATACCTTTCAAAAATATCGAACAACCATTGTCCTTTAAATTGAATTCATAACCCTGACTCATCAAACATGAGGCAGAAATAATGTTCCGACTAAGTGCAGGAATGTAATAACAATTATTCAATTCCATAATGAATCTGGAAGGGAGCTGGAGCTGCATCGCGCCGACCTCCAACGCAGCAACTCTTGCTTTGTTGCCGACCCTGATGTCAATCTCCCCTTGTGCCACATGCCTAGTTCTTACCAGCCCCTGCATCGAGTTGCAAACATGAACAACCGATCCGGTATCAAATACCCAAGAGCTACTAGGTATGTCAGCAAGGTAAATGTCTATAACATATGCAACAAGTGTACCTTTGCCCGAAGAAGCATTTCCAGCCTTCTTGCCATGCTCAGCAAGCCACTTGCCACAATTCCTCTTCCAAAGGACCGGTCTCCTTGCGGTGATAGCAAGCGGTCTTGAAGTCCGTCCAGACTTTCTAGCAATGGCAGAGGTTACCATCTCCGTGCCCTTTGCCTTAGCCTTTTCTTGGACCAACTCTTCTTGAACTTAGCGATTTCTCGCACCATCAACACTTGATGCGTGCCTTTCTTAATATCCTGCTCTGCCACCTTGAGCATCCCATGCAATTCGGTGAGCTTCTTATCCATGCCATGCATATGATAGTTCGAGATGAACGTCCCATAGCTGGGCGGAAGAGAACCCAGAACAGCATCAGTAGCCAGCTCATCCAAGAGCGGGAAGCCCAAACGATCCAAAGCTTGCACATATCCGATCATCTTGATAACATGTGGGCTCAGTGGATCACCTTCCTTCAGCCTGCAATCCATCAAGGATCACCAGACGTTGAACCTTTCGGTCCAAGCCAGTGTTGCGAAACATGCTCTTGAGACTCTCGATCATATCGTAAGCCTCAACGTTTTCGAAATGCTGTTGCAAATCGGGCTCCATACAAGCCAGCATCAGACAGCTGATCTCCGTTGATTCATCAACGAGTTTCTGGTAGGCATTTTTAGCTGTGGCACTAGCATTATCAGTAGGTTCCTCTGGAAGTGGATCCTCTAGAACATGTTCCTTTTTATCGTGCTTGAGAACAATTCTCAGATTTCTATACCAGGTGGTAAAGTTTGTTCCATTCAGTTTATCCTTTTCCAGAATTGATTTCAATGCAAAGTTGGGTTGAGCAGGTGGTGCCATTGATCTACAACAGAAAACATGCAATCACTAAGCAATGTGTTTATGTAGAGTAATTCTAGCCTAAACAGAAATACTCCCACTGAAATCAGCATCCCTCCGCAAACTCTCAGTGATTCAGGATCCGACTAGCGCATGCGACTAGTGAGCTTTAGCATCACTGCTAGCCAACATACCTATTCGGTAAGCAACTCCTTGCTAATCGCATCTCTATACGACTCCTGTCGATCGGGAAGGTATCTCATACCTCGGCCCCCAACCTTCTTTGCCACAAGGCCCAAAACCATTTTGATAGCCTTGTCAAGTTAACCTGATGCAGTGCATGTCCGTGTCCGACACGAACCCTTCAGTTCAAGGACACCCAGCAGCACCCCAATTTTATTAGCCCACTACTAGACGTACTTGACGTGTGAAGGTGCAACATCGGGGATGGCAATTTACTTGATATTCATGAGGGATCTTTCTACCATTCTAACATGCATAGAAACAAAGAAGCATAACAATCACAAATAACACATATTGTGAAATAGTATGGCTCCTTCATGGACGTTCTTCTAGGTCGGCTCCGACTCCGATGACCATCTACTTAACTCCATCTTGTTTGTCACGCCGAGACGCCAAGCCGCCAACCTGATCTCTATTATCCAACTATTACAACTAGTAATGAATTTTACATAGAGTCACAAGTCGTCACGCAGGTCGTTATACAATATAATGACAGCACTTTGTATAAATTACACACATGCATCACATACACATGAGCCGTACTATTCACATCAAACCTGCAAAACAAAGTTATGCATAGAATCGCATTCTACCGGTTTGTGTGTCGGGTACGAAATACACGGCGCTACGCACACGGCGGTCCCGATTGACAGAAAGAATAGCCACATCTGAACTCCGATCACGCCGAATTCTCTGATCTGACCGATCTTATCGATCATCGCGAATCCGATTCGGATTTACGTTTCACTTTATTAACCCGATGGCGGATGACGGACCGGTAGGGGTAGATCGTGTCACAACCTCATTGATCCCGATTTACAGAAAACATAGCCTCAACGATCCCCATGTGCAGTTGATCATATCAACCGTGCACATAGCCGATCTCTTCAAGGACAACAGATCTCATCTGCCGCCTCCACATATCTAATATGCATACGATCTGAATCCAAATCCTATAACAGAGGCTCTGATACCACTGTTGGGTTCTACGGTAGGGTGCGTCGACTGCAAATTAAAAATTCCTACGCGCAGAACATCCAGGAACATGCTACGGGAGATGGATCATAGTTCGTTACCACTAGACGCGCAGTGCCGTGCAGCGGAAGAAGAGTTGGGGCAGCGCGTCTGCGTGGATCGTCTCCTCCTCGTTCGATCTCCCTCGAGCGGCCGGTCGTCCGATCCCACGTACGAGTTCGCCGGAGCGGCGCAAGTGCACCGCCTCTAACGGTATCTGCGCGTGCGGGAGGAACGTCGTGCGGCGGACTGCTAGGTCCGATCACACAATCGGCGGCGAGTGGAGGTGGCTATTCGCAACACATGCAAACCCTAGTCGCAGCGCCGAAGCGATCAACTGCCTGAGTGTGCCGCACCTCCACTTTATATAGGCGTCCGTCGCGGGCTCAACACTTGGGCCTCGCACGGACCCTAAAGCCCAAAGTCTATTCGGTCACGTTCCTAGTCCAGTTCAGATCACATCCGACCGGGTGTCATTTAATCGACCTCATAGGTTCCTTCCCTTGCTGCGACCCCTTAGGTTCAAGTCGGCTTGGTCACGATTCGGATCACCTCCGACCTGCATAGCTTGGTAGCGGCCTCTAGCAAGGCGTGCCGACCACCAAGCGAGCGATGAAGCTGGTTAGGCGAACCTGTATAACGGCGTGTCACACTTCTGTTCCCTTTGCCGCACGATATATGTTGTCGGGCTCAAGGCGTAGACTGTCATCCTTGTGCTAACGGACCTCTTTCGTTCGCTCCAAAGGATACCGACCACAATCCGGATTATCTCATAATCCTTGTCGCATGGCCATGCTATTCCTGGTCAGATCACACGAGGGGCCCAGAGTATATCTCTCCAGATCGGAGGGGCAAATCCCATCTTGCTCGACCGTGTCTCGCAGCATGGGACTGGACAAACCCGAAACCTACCTTTGTAACTACCCGATCCACGGAGTAGCGTTTGGTCGGACCAAAGTAAGTCTGTCACCATCCAGAGTACATGTGTCAGCTCAGGTCTTAGGACATAGAACGTATGTTGTACTAGAGACTCACAGATGACATATCGCTGCGTCCCATAGTTGGGTCTGTCCGTCTCAGACCTTATCTCGACTCGGATCCGACTATGTTGAATCCAACCAGACCTTTCCAAGTCCATATTATCCGGTTAGCATCCAATGCTCCATGGCTAGTGAGACCAAGCCATCGACCGTGTCATATGCCAGTCTAGTCGGCTGCGCGTCCACACAGCCCTTTTGACTAGGGACCTTTTAGGATAGTCATCATACAATGCATAGTCCCACAAACAAGTCACATACTTGCTGATACACATCATTGATAATGTCCAAGGACTATCTTTATTCATAAACACATAGGAAATATCATCATACATGATTGCCTCTAGGGCATATCTCCAACACGTTTGGTATCTCGGGAGCCCTGCACACATCGTTCGGGGCCGTTAGTGGAAACCTCGGCCGGACTCCCTGCGGATGGAACCCGAATAGGCGATAAACCTGGACTAGGGACTTGAGTGTTTAGGTAGGCCGTGGCCGACACCCTCGCTGGGCTTCCGCTTGAAGGTTGCCGAGTACTTGTCGTGTCAACGGCGGTAAGTGGTGAGAGCGTGTGTGAAGAAGTACACCCCTGCAGGGTTAATATGATCTATTCGAATAGCCGTGTCTGCGGAAAAGGACTTCTAGGTTGCCTATATCAGTTCATAGACAAGTGAAAGTGGATACTCTAAAATGCGCAAGATAAGCGTGAGTGCTATGGATGGCGTTCTCGTAGGGAGACGGGAGCGGGTCCATAGTGGTGTATTGATATGGTGAATATGTGGACTCGTGTGCGCCACCTCAAAAGAGTTAATTGTGGTTGTAGTTCAGGATAGCCACCGAGTGAAAGCTGGCTTACTGCAGTCAAACTCCACCACCCCCTTTTGTTGATAATGATGCATATGTAGTTAGTTCTGATGTAAGTCTTGCTGAGTACGTTTGTACTCGCGTTTGCTTATTTTATGTTTTGCAGAGAGACGTCAGTCTCGCTAGTAGTTCCGCTTGGACTTCGACGTTTAGCTTGTTACCTCAGCTACGATCTTGTGCCCCAGCAGGATGTGGTAGATTGTCAGGCTTCTCAGCCTTTTTCATTTGTAGATGTATGTACTCAGACATTTTAAGCTTCCGCTTGTGCTTTAACTTTGTATGCTCTGAGTGTTGGGTCATGAGACCCATGTTTGTAATATCTCGCTCCTCGGAGCCGAATGAATAAATATTTGAGTCGTAGAGTTATGTTGTGATGCCATGTTGTATTTACACATATTGAGACATATTGTGTGTATGTTTGAAATGCTTGGTATGTGTGGGATCCGACAATCTAGTTGTTTATCCTTGGCAGCCTCTCATATGGGGAAATGTAGTCTAGTGCTTCTGAGCGATAGTAGTCCGCTACAGCCCTGTTCACGGAGTCCTGCTAGCCCAAAGACTACTGCTTGGACACTTGACTGGCCGGCATGTGTTTCACTTCGTTCCAATGTACGTCCCTTCGGGAAATGTCACGCCTTGATGATATTCGAGTCCTGCCTAGCCTGCTACAGCCCGGGATACCGGAGTCCTATTAGCCCAGTGCTACAGCTCGAATTCATACGTTGATGACCGACATGCTCGATATGATTCATGTATGCCTGTCCCCATGGGTTAGTGCCGCTTTGGGTTCACGACTAGCCATGTCGGCCCGGGTTCTCTGTCATGTGGATGCTAGCGACACTATCATATACGTGAGCCAAAAGGCGCAAACGGTCTCGGGCCATGGTAAGGCGACACTGTGGGAATACCGTGCGTGAGGCCGCAAAGTGATATGAGGTTTTACCGGCTAGGTCGATGTGACTTGGAATTGGGGTCCTGACACTCTCGCAACCCACCATCTATTTACTACTCCATAATGCATTCCCTTAGGCCCAAATATGGTGAAGTGTCATGTAGTCGACGTTCACATGAAACCACTAAGGGAATCACAACATACATAATATCAAAATATCAAACACATATCAAGTTCACATGATTACTTGCAACATGATTTCTCCTGTGACCTCAAGAACAAAAGTAACTACTCACAAATAATAAACTTGCTCATGATCAGAGGAGTATTAAATAGCATCATGGATCTGAACATATAATCTTCCACCAAATAAACCATATAGTAATCAAGTACAAGATGTAATTAACACTACTAGTCACCCCTAGCACCAATCTATAGTTCAGGTAACAAGATTGAATACAAGAGATGAACTAGCAGGGTTTGAGATGACATGGTGCTGTGAAGATGCTGATGGAGTTTGCCCTCCCCAATATGGGAGAGTTGTTGGTGATGATGATGAAGATGATTTCCCCCTCCGGGAGGGTTCCCCCGGCATAATCGCTCCACCGGAGGGCAAAAGTTCTCCTGCCCAAGATCCGCCTTGAGACAGCGGCGCTCCATCCCAAAAGCCTTCTCCTTATTTTTCTAGGTCAAAATGACTTATATACCAGAAGATGGGCACCGGAAGTGGACCGAGGAGGCCACAACCTACCAAGGCGCGCCTGGGGGGCCTGGCGCACCCAGGTGGGTTGGGCCCACCTCGTGGCCCCCCTCTGCTAGTTATTGGATCCAATATTTCTTAAATAATCCGTAAAAAATCTTCATGAAGTTTCAGCTCATTTGGAGTTGTGCAGAATAGGTGGCCTGACGTAGCTTTTTCAGGTCCAGGTTTCCAGCTGCCTGAATTCTCCCTCTTGGTGTGTAGCTTGCAAATTATGTGAGAAAAGACATTAGAATTACTACAAAAAGCATTATTATATATAAAAACAATCTAAATAACAGTAAGAAAACATGATGGAAAATGGATGTATCAATCATGCATCATATTGTTGCATTGCATTGATTGTGTTCCCTCTTGTTTGTGGGTGTTTGTTCCCTCTCAGTGGACATTGTTCCGACGTTGTGATCGTTGACACTGATGAAGATCTATTATATCATCAGAAGTGCCAGGCAAGCAAACCCCCATTGAGCATTCCGATACAATCCCACTCTCACTCTTGCTCTCTTTTACTACATTAGGACAACAATGATTCCACTGTTACATGTTGCGGTAGCTGAACCCCTTTCCTGTGCATGACCTGTCTATGGCACAGTAAATAGTTGAAACCCACTAGCATGAGTAGGAGTTGTTTGAGCCATGATGTGCCTACTCATTTATGCTTTTCTTGTTATGCCTGCTATGCTTACAGTTGTGATGGGTCCGATTCATCTGGGATGGATTGGAATGGTGATGAACATGTCCTACTGTTGAGAGCTAAGTGTGTGAACACGATTTGGTAAAGGTAGCGATGAGAGGTCATGTAGGAGTACATGGTGGGTTGTCTCACTGAAACCGTTCTCTGGAACCGAGTTCTGTGTTTGTGATCCAAGACAGTTACTAACGCACATTGGGTTCCGGTAAACTCGACCCCTATCGGCTTATTAATCATCTCGATCTCTGTCCATGAGTTGCAGCTAGTTTCTTGTGTTTGTAGGTTGTGTTATTAGTCTACCAAGTGGCACCCGGTACAGGTGGGCTTGGGATAGACTAGGCACTGTGGCCAGGTGTACGAAGCGTCGCCCGTTTGGTGGGTTTGGGAACCCTGTACACATCGTTTGGGGATGTAGTGGAAACCACGGCCGGATTTCCTTGTGGATGGAACCTAAATAGGCGATAAACCTAGACTAGAGACTTGTGTGGTTAGTTAGGTCGTGGCCGACACCCTCGCTGGGATTCCGCCTGAGAGTTGCCGAGTACATGTCATTCTAACAGTGATAAGTGGTGAGATCATGTGTGTAGAAGTACACCCTTGCAGGGTAATAGGATCTATTCGAATAGCCACGTCCGCGGATATGGACTACTTTGTCACAGCCTGGTTTTTGCCCTCTTTTCTTTGCTTGATTTTTAGCTGAGTTGATTTTGGATTTGGAGTTTTGAATGATTCCATTTTGACTTGACCACTTGGGTATCCTTTGATTTTCACACAAGTATTCCCTCTCCTCCTCAAAGCCATCATTTCACCCCTGGCCAACCCAACAATATTGCTTGTAATATTTTTCTTAAATGAGAAATATTCATTTTGCCTCTAAAACCCTAGCTAAACTCTTTGACCTCCAAAGCAACCCTCATTTCTGTTGCCCCAAAAATCCTGAGAAAATCCCAAATATTCTTTGGACCCTAGGGCACATTTCTGAGCAAAAATATTTCACCAACCTTTGGAGTATTTTGGCTACAGAAAATAATTTCACTTCTGGGCTGAAATGGTAGTTTCTACAGCAACTACCTTTTTACTAGCTCCAATGTAGCTGGTTTTCCCTGAGCTTATTCACCTTAGTAAAAGTCAGTAAAACCCCAAAGCTCAGCCCTTGAATCCCTGTGGTTTGACCACAGTAACTCCTCAAAGTTTCTGTCCAGTAACTTAACCTCATCACCATTTTACTTCTACTACACGTGGAACCGAACCGAGCCGTGGTAACACCTCATTTTACTAAGGACTACATGCCAGACATCATGGTTAGTGCATAGGTGGCCTGATGTCACGGTCCACACGGTGACCGCGTTCGTCCGAGCGTGCTGGCATGCCAAACGCGCACTCTGCGCGTCGCCAGCGCCTCTGTGGAGCTTCTGCTCGCTGCCCGGCTAGCCAGAGCGTGTCCCCCCTTGCCACCATCCTCGTCTCCACCCCCTTAACTCCACCTTGCCGCTCGCCGACGCCGGAGCTCGCCGCAGAAAGAACGGGCATGGCCCAGCCAACGGCACGGTTGTCCACAAGACCGTGTTCGTCTCATCCCCCTCGTTCCTCGGGCTCGCGCCACAAGACAGCTTGCTTCGTGACCTCCGTTGCCTTCTCCATCGCCCTCTGGCACTGTTCATCACCGGGCGTCGGGGACAGGTTTCCTCCAGCGGAGCCCGAGCCCTCCTCGCCGCCCCGCCTATAAACCCCCCCCCCCCCTCTGCAGCCTCCTGGAGCATCGCAACTCACCCCCACTCCCTCCTATAGCCACTATAAGCCGCAGCCCTGCCGGGCAGGCCGCGGGCTGCCATCCACGAGCCGAGCTCGCTGTCGATCTCCTCTGGATCGTTTCCGCAGCTCCGGCCACTCCCAAGCCAAGGCGACCCCGCCAGGACCTCCGCCTCTCCTCCGTGAAACCAACGCGCCTAGCTAGAGCCCATGGAGTCTCCCCAAGCCGCCGTCTTCTTCAACTCAAGCAACCTCCGCCCTCTGCCGCCGCAGGAGAGGACAAATTCGATGCCGTCCGGCCACCGTTAGCCACGCTACAGGTATGGGCAGGTGAACAAGAACCTTCTCCGTTGATCCCACCCTCTCGTTTGCCTCCAAGAAGTCTCATCGCCGGCGTGAGCTCCGGCGAATCGCCGTTCCCCTCTGTTTCCCTCTCCCCTCCCTCCGGCCTGACTAGCCGGGCCCGCTAGTCAGGCACTCACTACGCGCGCGAAGCAGTATGAGTGGTGGCGCCCTGGGAGATTACGCCTTCGACATCACCCCCCTCTGTTTTTCTTTTTCAAATTCATTTAAATTCCAGGAGACCTCAAATGACCTTAACTTTTATTCTACAAATCCGAATGCAATGATTCTTTTTGCATCGTGTTCTGCGTCCAAAAATCTAACATCACCCAAAAGATGGGATTTTTCCTTGTTGTCTAGATTTTCTGGCAATTTTCAGAAGGCTTATTGATATTCTCATTTGTGGTTTTTGAATATTTTCAGAGGAACCAGCTTGTCTTGAGGATCACCAGGAGCTTTGTGAACCTCATCAGTACTAAGGCAAGCCACAGTAACATTTTCATGATGCCACTTCAATATTTATGATTTTCATACTTGAACTTATGAATATTGATGCATTTAATTTAGTTATATAATAAATATATTCTGTTATACGCTTGTTATGTTAAAATACTTGAACTTCAGAATGTTTGAAGTAAATATTGATGGCAAGATAATGAGAACTTAGTTGCAAGTGATAAATAAATAATATGGTCATAGAATTTGATAAGTAATTTAAATAATATTTTACATGAGGTATAATGATGATAATGCTAGAAATGGTTTTGGTATGAGTAAAGAGAGGTTTTAACCAGAATAGTAGCATGAGTTTATGTTGGCTCCGTAGGAGCGTCATTGGTGCAGTCTTTGCACGGTTATGTGATGCATATGTTAAGTGATGCATGGTATGGCAGTATAACACCGGTTATTTTCTTTTCACATTAAGTTGAACCTGATTTATAATTCAACTTGAACATGTTGTTGACCGGGTCGTGGTGCCGCTGAAACGAGTCTTTCCCAGTGCAACCACATTTGCCGATATGGGACGGCCTTAATGTGTTTCATTGTCGTGCCTCTGGTCGGTACCTCAATTTAGGGAAGGTTATGGGCGTGCTGTACCCTGGCCCGGTAGGCAAGCATAACCTTGTGAGCCCGTTGTTAAGTTAATTTTGGTACCGGATCCCAGTGTGGATCGTGGCCACGACGGTGGTTGAGTTGTCTGGAGGTATACACGGGGCCACCCAGGACTAGCCCGGTGGGGTCTGAGTCGGGAGGGCCGGGAGAGTGTCATGACAGTGAAATGGTTCCGTCGGAACGCTGTTGGTCCACCCGAATGGGAGTGTGAGGCCATGGGTTCCGTAGTGTGGGTACAGTGTACTAACCTCCGTAGAGTGTTTTTAATCTATCAATAGCCGAGTCCACGGATACGGATATGCTCGAAAGTAAGGTACACCATGGGTCAACACTTAATAAATATGCACACTAAATTGCACTAAGGATGGAAGTGAGGTCATTGTGTTGAGTTGGACATGAGTTGTCAGGTTGTGATCGCCGTAATGATCACGGGGCACGAGTTGGTCGGGCTGTGATCGCCGTAAGGATCACGAGTATGTTTTGGTAATATTATGCTTGTTGGTCACACCTGGTAAGCAAGTCGGGAGAATGAGTACCTGTTGAGCACTGTCATAGCATGTTGGATACATAGTTGCATTGTTGATTAAACTGGATAAATATCATCATATTGCCTGTCATCTTGTTTATGCTTATTGTGAGCTTGCAAGTACATTCAATGTACTAACCTGGCGTGTCATGCCAGATTTCAGGAAAGTCCCATTGGAAAGGAGTGCTATTCGAATCTAGACTGTGTCCACGTCGGTGTCCTTGGGCTATGGAGTCCCGCTACGACGTTGTTCCGCTGCCGAGTAGTGGTCATGATCGAGACCCCTTTATGTTCACTAAATAATGTACATATTGTTCAGCCGCACCGTGTGTGCCGCTTGGCCTCGCTAACTGTTGTAATATGTACTATGTTCCGCTAGCATGAATAAATCGGTTGTTTTCTGTACCATGTTATTGTGTCCTGCCAGAAGACAAGGTCTCTGGGCTGGCAATGCAAGGTAAACCGGTCGCTCTGAGCCGGGGTGCCACAACACTTGGTATCAGAGCCGCGCTGACTGCAAGCCACGCTAGACTAAGCCGAGTTAACTGGACGCTAGATACGAGTGGTAGCTGAGTGTCGGTAATAAATATAGCTGGTTGTTGCATTGCTTGCACTGATTATATTTTTTTTCTATGCTAACCTGCTAGTGGTTGTGAGTGTAGATGGCTCCGGTGCCGTATCCGTGCCAGCTGCAGCTGATGTCGTACACGTCGCCGCATCTCCTTCGTAACGTGTGGCGTCGGCTGTACCCTCACGCAGACGATCTAGTCTATCGTGTGCACCGGGAGTGCCTAGCTGACTCAGTGTATGAGTATCACGCCGTGGTTACTCTACGCACCAGTTCCGATGCTAGTTCTTACACTCGTACCTCTCGTAGCGGCTACGCTTCTTCTGCTTCTCAGGCTGTCTAGTTTGCTGCATTCGAGGTACTTGTTGAGCTCCGCTACAACAAGGTCCGGATGCAGAATCTCCCAGGTTTCCATTACTATCCTTCTCTCCATGATAATGGTCGTGTCCGTTTCCCTGTCATTGATCCGGAGTCTGATAGTGTAGCTAGCCACCTTTCTCTCTACATCACTGCTAGCTATCTTTTGATCTATGAGCTGGCTCGTGAGCTGAGTTGTGCCCATACTGCTTTAGCCTCTACTTTAGTCTCTGCTCGCTCAACCACTACTTCTCCATCTGTGGGATTTATTTCCTACGCTCCTGCCAGTTCTGGATCCCATGTTTCTCAAGTTACTCCCCTGAGTAGCTCAGGCACCGTGACTGCGAGTCCCCTTAGTGCTCCTGCCGAGTGGGTTTCACTCCTCGCCACTCCTGCAGCCCCGATGATCCACCCTCCACCTGCCCCAGAGGGAGAGCCCTCGAGGCAGCGCCGCTGTGTCACTTTTAACCCGGAGGTCTCCGTTAACCCTGTCAGTTCTGGATCCGAGTCCGCATCAGAAGAGTACCCCTTGGCCAAATGACCCGGCGGTAGAGCTTTTGAGTATTCTCAGTTGTCGGGACGGAGTATGGATGTAGTCATACTAGTCATGATGTTTTGTTTCATGTATGAGGGTAGTTGGACCTGGCATGTTGTTATCTTTCATGTATGAGTCTATGTATAATTATGTTGGACTTTATTTTATTCGCCGTTTTTTCTTCGCCTTTTCGGTTTCGCTTGGTTTTTGGTTGCTGGCTTCTCCCCAGTTTTTGTTGAATGTTTCTCATCTCGGTTGCGTTGACTTGGGAAAAATCATATTAGGATGACGCGGGAGGCTGCAGTAGCAACGTTCGCGAGGTTCTCCTGTTCGGTGTTCCGCACGACAGGCAGGACAATCACCCGAGCCGTACGTTCCACCACCGCTTCCACCGCCAAATCCGCCCTCCACCGAGCAAATTATGCGTATGTTCGAGGAACGACAAAACAATGATCTAATGCAAATATTCAGAAGTATTCAAGCAATGGTTGGACAGAATGGAAATCAGCCTGCCTCTCACTCCAAACTATCTGATTTTCAAAGGACTAAGCCTCCCAGTTTCAGTCAGGCCGTTGATCCCTTGGATGTAGATGATTGGTTAAGAACCATGGAAAAGAAACTTGAGGTTGCTCGAACTGATGAATGGGATAAAGTTCCATTTGCAACGCATTATCTGGAAGGCGCTGCTGCCATATGGTGGGAAAGTGAGAAAGCCATAGGGACTGAGAATGAAGCAATTACCTGGTCAAGATTCAAGGAGCAATTCCGGAAATATCACATCCCTGCGGGAATTATGAAGACTAAGCAGCGTGAATTTCTCGCGCTCCTCCAAGGAAGTCAGTCAGTGGGAGAATATTTACAAAAATTCAATCACCTGTCACGTTACTCTCAATATGACGTGACCACTGAAGAAAGGAAGATGGACCGCTTTATTGGGGGATTGAACCTGCAACTTCGCTGTGCTCTCAGTGTGTTCAATTTTCCAGATTTCCAAACCCTGGTGAACAAGGATTTCATTGCTGAAAGGGAGCACAAGCATGTGTCATATAATAAGTCTGCCCATAACGATCAAAAACGCAAGTTTGAGCCCAAGAAGGAAATGCAACCAGTGCAGAAGGTTCGTACCTGGCAGCCAACTCCGGTGGCATACCAGCCTAGTTGGCAACTAAATGTTAACAAGACCACCACCCAAGTGAAGAATGACGTGCTCAACCCAGTTATGGAGAATCGCCTGCGCAACAATTCCTCTTATAGTTGCGGACAAACCGGACATTATGCCAAACAGTGTCCCAAGAACAACCGGACCAATGCTACGTTCAAGCCTCAAATCCATTATTTGGAAGACGGTCTGTCGGCGTTCTAGGAACGGGGGTCCCCAGACTTGCCTGCCTGCGGCCTGCGGCGTGGCTCGAAGGAGGCCCAGCACGGCCCATCTTCATCATCGCAAGCTCAAGACCCTCGCGAGGGGCCAAGCCTCGCGGGGCGGACGACAAGGAGCTTCCTCAGGCACGGCCTCATCAGGCTGGCTCATGAGGAGGCGGAGAGTTCAAGGCAGGGTACCTCGCGAGGTGCCCATGACGCATAAGCCATGGCGACCAAGGCGCCCGGTCGAGCGCCAGCCAAGACCGTCCTCCTTTCCTCTTTGGTGCAAAGGGGCAAGCAGGCGTAGAGCATCAAGCAAAGGCATCCGTTTGATTGCAACAAGACCAAGACCAGCCCAACGGCTGGAAGGAGTCACCATGGAGCCCAAGCAGGCGTCATCACCAGAGCCTTTGGCAGGCGAGGACCAACTTTAGTCAGGATAAGTGTACCCGCTGTTCCCCTTCAAAATGGCCAATTGTTGGCGCCCTTCCCGCTCAATTTTTGGGAAGAGGCCCAGGGCCTTCGCCTATAAATAGGAGTAGCCACCCCCAGGGCAGGGAGATCCGAATCCTCATCAAGAAACCAGTAGCTAGAGCGACTGAACACCACCTAGCAGTTCATCGCACCCGCCAAGAACAGACCCTCACGAGGTTGTTCTTCCTTGTATTGTTCCTCATCAGCCCAAGAGGAAATCCACCACACCACACACTGGAGTAGGGTATTACACCACAATGGTGGCGTGAACCAGTATAAATCCCGTGTCTCTTGTGCTGCTCCGTTTAGTAGTTTAGGTCCCAGCGATTCGGCGAGGTGCGAGATGGTGGAGGGTTGGATCTCCGCGCGCACCACAGTGTTCGAACCTCAAGGTTCTGCCGGAACCCGAAATCCGACATTTGGCGCGCCAGGTAGGGGGTGCGCCGGAATCTGCCTTCCGTCGCCTCGTTCTTCCCCGACCACCGCAACCATGTTTGATGCTCGTCGGGCTCGCGCCGAGCGCCGAGCCGCCCTCGCCTCCCATGCCGCCCGAATGGCTTACGACGGCGGGCGCCCTCGTCGTTCCTCACCGCCCGCTGTCAACACCGCCACCGGCCCGGCGGGGAACGGGCAGCAAGCATCGTCCCTGCGCTCCTTGGCGACCTCTGGGGCGGCGCCGCGCAGCTTCCTCGTCACCCGCCCCGTCGCGCCGGTTCCTCCGGTCGTCGCGGCCCTCAAGGGCGGCTCGCAGGCGCCGCCTTCCAGCCGCCATGTCAAGACATTCGTCCGCCGGGTCAGCGCCGCCTCCATGCGGCAGGGGGCTCCCTCGGGCCGGACGGAGCCGTCGGCCGGGCTGACCTTCGACTCTCGGGACCACCCCACCAACTCGGCCGGCTCGTAGCGCTCCCCATGCTCTGCACACCCACCATCTGCCGAGTTGCCGTCACGGGACCCTCATCGCCGATGGCGGCGCCCGGCCTCAACGTACTCTCGATCGAGGCCTTCAACCTCCTCTGCATACCCGAGGCGGCGCAGCCCAGCCGGCCTTTTTTCGGGCGTGGGAGGAAGGTCATCCAGCTCCTTGGGGCAAGTCCGCTTCGGTGACCTTGGCACCTCGACAACTTCCGTGACGGAACTGGTGCGACCGACATCGCCCCCATCAGCCTCCCTACAATGCCATCCTTGGCTATCCAGCATTGGCCAAATTCATGGCCGCAACCCACCCGGGGTACAACCTCATGAAGATGCCCGGGAGCAGCGGCGTCCTCACCGTGCCCGGGGATACCGAAGGTGCGCTGTGAGCGCTTTCGGGCTTCGCCGACGGCGGCCGCGGGGCAGCCCGCCGATCGAAGCCCTCAAGCCCAAGAGGGCTGCGCCGACCAAGAAGAAGCGGTTGTTCACTCAAGACAAGGCGGAGACCAAGCAGATACCTGTCGGCGAGGGCGGGTCCTGGCGCCCGGCTTCACCATAGGCGCCAACCTCGAGCCCGAACAGGAGGAAGCCTGGTCAAGTTCCTGCGTGCGAACAAGAAGGTGTTCGCACAGGAGCCCGATCAGATGGTGGGGATCCCACGGGCGTGTCGAGCACCACCTCAACGTGTGCCCCAACGCAAGGCCCCGTGAAGCAGAAGGCGAAGTCAGTCCATCCGAAAAGCAGGCCTTCATCGTCCAAGAGACCCGCAAGCTAGAAGCCGCGGGGTTATTCACGAGGTCCGATACCTAAATTGGCTGGCCAACCCCGTGGTGGTGCCAAAGAAGGGAGGAAAGGAGCGCATGTGTGTCGACTTCACCAACCTCAACAAAGCATGCCCGCAGGATCCGTTCCCGCTCCCTCGCATCGACCAGATCATCGATTCCACCGCCGAGTGTGACCTGTTATGCTTCTTGGACGCCTTTTCCGGGTATCACCAGATCAAGATGGCGGTGGAAGACGTGGAAAAGACGGCCTTCTTAACCCCGTGTGGAGTGTACTGCTATACATGCATGCCATTATGGCTGCGCAACGCGGGGGCAACCTTCCAGCGGCTCATGCACCTCACCTTGGGCCCGCAGCTCGGGAAGAATGTGGAGGCTTACATTGACGATGTCGTGGTGAAGTCTCGCGAGGCCAAGACCTTGATACAAGACTTGGAAGAAACATTCGCGAGCCTCAACACAGTGAGCCTGCGACTCAACCCGGAGAAGTGTGTGTTTGGAGTTCCCTCGGGCAAGCTCCTGGGTTTCCTCGTGTCCCACCGAGGCATCGAGGCCAACCCAGAGAAGCTCACGGGGCGTGTAACGGCGCTGGGCTGTTTCATCTCCCGATTGGGGGAGCAGGCGCTGCCTTTCTTCCAGCTGATGAGGAAAAAGGGGCCCTTCGAATGGATTGAAGAGGCCGACAAAGCGTTCCAAGACCTCAAGAGGTACCTGACCAGCCCTCCAGTGATGGTAGCCCCGCGCCCTCAGGAGCCCTTGGTACTCTACCTCGCCGCCACTCCCTACTCCGCTTAGCGCAGCCCTGGTGCGATTAGGGAGGAGCGTCGAGCCAAGACCACGGCGGCCACCCGAGCTAAGGCAAGGCCGAATCGAGAAGGAACTTCATGAAGCCAGCACATAGCGGAAGGAGATCAGTCGTCGCAGCAGAGCACACCAAGGGCGGGAGAGGCCCTCCATCCAAGCACCCAGCTTTTGGAGGCGCCGTCACCGCGGGAGGCACCACAGCTTCCGGAAGACGCCACCAGCACCGACGCCCCTAGCCTCGTCGAGCACCCGGTGTACTTTCGTCAAAGACGGTGTTACGGGATGCGAGGGCACGGTACCCCATGCCGCAGAAGCTCCTCCTCGCTTGTTGGTGGCTTCGCGCAAGCTGCGGCACTACTTCCAGGGTCATCCAATCAAGGTTGTCTCGGCATACTCCCTGGAGAGGGTGCTCAGGAGCCCCAACTCGGCCGGAAGGGTCGCTGAGTGGAACATTGAGCTGCAAGCATTCCAGCTCGAGTTCAGCACAACCAAAGTCATCAAGGGGGCCGCGCTGGCAGATTTCGTGGCCAAATGGACAGAAGCACCAGGCCTCAAGGCCGGCGAGGATCGATCCCTCTCCCCAGGAAGCGAAGCACCAGAAGGTTGGGTCATGTACTTCGACGGAGCGTTCTCCAGACAGGGCACTGGGGCTGGGGCGGTGCTCATATCTCCCGCTCAAGACAAGCTCTACTATGTCGTGCAGCTCTGTTTCCAGCAGGGCGAGAAGGTCTCCAACAATATAGCAGAATACGAGGGGATGATAGCGGGTCTGAAGGCTGCTGCTGCCCTGGGGGTGAAGCGCCTTACCATCAAGGGCGATTTGCAGCTCCTCGTCAATTTCTCCAACAAGGTGTACGAGCCAAGAGATGAACACATGGAGGCCTACCTTGCGGAGGTCTGCAGGATGGAGAAACAGTTCTGGGGGTTGGAGCTGCAGCACGTGCCCCACAGCACCAATCAAGAGGCCGACGACATCGCCAAACGAGCCTCCAGGAGGTTACCCCAGGAGCCGGGCGTCTTTGAGGAACGGCTCTTCAAGCCCTCAGCCCTGCCGCTATTATCAAGCACAGCACAGCCTCGGGTGGAGCTCCCTCAGCCACCTGCCTCAGGAGCTCCAAACAGTGGCCCGGCCTCAGGAGCACGCCTGCTCCTAACGATGGAAGCTCAAGAGGGGTGCTGGATCACGGAGCTCAAGAGTTACTTAACGCACGGAACCTTGCCGGAGAAGGAGGAGGAGGCAGAGCGTGTGGCGTGGCAAGCTACGGCATACAGCATCATGGATGGAGAGCTCTACCCGAAACGACCGAACGACGTATCCCTACGCTGCATCACCAGGGAACATGGGAAGGAGCTGCTGGCAGATATACATGGTGGAGATTGTGGGCACCATTCGTCGTCACGGGCCCTCGTCGGCAAGGCGTTCCGCAGCGGTTTCTATTGGCCCACTGCGCTCAATGACGCTGTTGAACTCACGAAGGCTTGCGAGGCTTGCCAGTTCCATGCCAAGCGGATCCACCAGCCAGCAGGAGGTCTGCAAACCATCCCCCTCTCTTGGCCATTCGCGGTCTGGGGGCTGGACATCCTGGGCCCTTTTCTTCGGGCGCCAGGGGGCTATCGCTACCTCTACGTCGCCGTGGACAAATTCACCAATTGGGCCGAAGTCGAGGCCGTCCGCACCATCCCCGCTGGCTCTGCGGTCAAGTTCATCAAGGGCAACGTGAGCCGGTTCGGAGTGTCGAACCGCATAATCACCGACAACGGTTCGCAGTTCACCAGTAACCTTTTTAAAACGTACTGCGCTAACCTTGGGACGTGGATATGCTACGCTTCGGTGGCGCACCCCCGCAGCAATGGACAGGCCGAGCGGGACAACGCAGAGGTCCTGAGAGGCCACAAGACCAGGACGTTCAAGAAGAAACTGGAGGCCTACGGCAGAGGCTGGTATGACGAGCTTCCGTCCGTGTTGTGGTCCATCCGCACAACCACAACCAAGCCGACTGGAGAGACCCCCTTCTTCCTGGTCTACGGAGCCGAAGCGGTCCTCCCTCACGAGGTCAAGCATCGATCCGCGTGGGTCCTGGCGTTCGATGAAATGCTGTAGGACGCCATGCGGGGGACGGCCCTCGTGCTGGGGGAGGAGCGCCATCAAGAAGTTGCGCTGCGAGCGGCAAGGTACTAGCAGGCACTCCAGCGATACCACTGCCGCAACATCCGCCCCAGAACTCTCGAGGTAGGGGACCTCGTGCTCCCATGTGGGAGGGCCCGTTCAAGGTTGTTCATGTTTCCAGGCCCGGCTCCGTGCGCTTGGAGACTCAAGAGGGAGTACCTATACAGAACGCGTGGAACATCCAGCACCTCCGGAGGTTTTACCCTAAAAAGGCCCAAAGTGCTCGTGAAGAAGGCGGATGGCTGTGAAGCTCATTCTTTTTGGAAAAGGCCCAAAGGTGCTCGTGAAGAAGGCGAATGCCTGTGAAGCTCATTCGTTTTGGAAAAGGCCCAGTGCCTATGAAGAAGGCGAATGCCTGTGAAGCTCATTCTTTTTGGAAAAGGCCCAGTGCCTGTGAAGAAGGCGAATGCCTGTGAAGCTCATTCTCTTTGGAAAAGGCCCAGTGCGTGTGAAGAAGGCAAACGCCTGTGAATCTCATCTTTTCCGAGAAAGGCCCGGAGCCTGTGAAGAAGGCGAACGCCTGTGAAGCTGTCGCATTCTGGAAAGGGCCCGGAGCCCGTGAAGAGGGCCAACGCCCGTGGAGCTTGCTTCCTAGAAGAAAGGCCCGGAGCCTGTGAAGAGGGCCAACGCCTGTGAAGCTCGCCGCCCGTGACACTCTCACGTAATAATGAGTTGGGGATGTACACGCCTGAGTCTCGTGGAGTGCGGCCTCGGGACTGGGCTCCCTCCCACACCCAGTGGCAGCACTTAGCTCCGCGCTGGTGAGAAGACGTCGAAGACTAGACTAGCTGCCGGACACGGCTTTTTCATTTGCTTTCTGCAGTTGACTAGTTATTCCCATTTGGAGTTTTTATCCAAAGTATCGCCATCTTTTGGTCCGTGGTTCTTCGATCTTTTTCGCTCTCCTGCCTCGATTTCTCTTGCGTGGGGACTCGCAAGGCAGAACCCTCGGGAGCCCTCGCGAGCGTTCCTACCCCTATCGCTCAAGTTTTCACGGCCTACGGTCCACACCTGAGCACCCTCCCGACCATGCCTCACGGGCGGCAAAGACAACGCTAACACGGGCTGGATCGGTCCCGCCTCATGCCCACGGCTGGAGTTCACTTGCGAATGGGCGCATAAATGTAAAGGAACGATGTCGGGATAAAAAGGAGTACAATAATTAACGGCGTTAACCTAAACGCGTGCCCCTCACGGGCCACACATTGTTGTCTTTTTGCGCAGGAGAAAAGAAAGGAAAAGGACAAAAGCAGGTGAAGCACGCCCCGTGCCGGCCCTCTTCGAAGGCTCGAGCCGTCTCCGGAGCTCAGGCGGACTCCCTCTCACGCTTCACCAGGGTGCGGCGGCGAGCGGACCCGCTGCCACCCCCCAAGCAGGCGCGGCAGCGTGGGGGCTGGCCGCGGCCGCTGCTGGAAGAATCACCACCCGAAGAAGAGCTGGTGAAGCTTGAGGAGTCACGGGCATCGCCAGCCGCCCGCGCGCTGCCCTCTCCATCCACGCCGGGGCTGAGTCCTCGGCCGCGGTCGTCGTCTTCAGGGCAGCACCACATGCGGCGACCGTCTTCCCCGAACACCCTCACGTAGAGGGTGGCGTCGCCGTCGTACTTGAAGTGTAGGGAGCACCAGCGGCGAAGACCACGCACGCGAGCGAACGTCTGCCACCATGCTGGTCGAGACGGAGTTCCTGTGGCGGAGATCTCCGGAAGAAGCCCACGGCCCGGCTGCAGCAGCCATCCGCCTGGAGCAGAGGCCACCCAGGCGCCACTGGGAGCTCACCCAGAGGAAGCGGAGCTGAAGCCGAGATGCGGACGGCTCCTCCGCCCACACCATGAACTCCGGCAGCGGCAAAGAGCATGGAGGCGCGGCCTCGGGGGACGCGCGGCCGGGGCACGCCCTCCGACCATGGCCAGCCGCTTGTCGCCACGATGAGAGCCTCCCCCATGACCGCGGGGGACCGCCGTGGAGGCCACGGGATGCTTGCGAGGGCGACCTCGACCACGCTTAGGAGGAGGAGGGGAAGACTCGACCTGGCGGCCCTTCCCCTTCTCTGCGGCCGAGAACTTCCTTGGTGGAGCCATGGAGAAGAAGGAGAGACAAGAAAGGATGGACTGGAAGGGTGCGCGCCGTTCTGTACTTATAGCCGGCGAAGGCCAACCGTCGGCCTCCACGATCACCGGTAATCATGACCGACTCTGCATGCAGGGACTTGTCGAATCCGGGTGGTTACTGAGGCATCATGGGGAAGCAGTGCGCACGCATCCAATCAACCGCCACGCGTCGCCAAAGGCCGCAGTTGTTACGCTCACGACGATGCGCAGACTTGCCCTTTCGCCTCCCTTTCGGCCAAGTTCGGGCGCACCGTGGCCCGGGCTACTGTCGGCTGCTTCCGGGAACGGGGTCCCCAGACTTGCTCGCTGCGGCTCATGGCGTGGCTCGAAGGAGGCCCAGCACGGCCCATCTTCATCAACGCAAGCTCAAGACCCTCGCGAGGGGCCAGATTGCTGAGGCGGACGACAAGGAGCTTCCTCGTGCACGGCCTCGTCGGGGCTGGCTCATGAGGAGGCGGAGAGTTCAAGGCAGGGTACCTCGCGAGGTGCCCATGACGCATAGCCATGACGACCAAGGGCGCCCGGGCCGGGCGCCAGCCAGACTTGTCCTCCTTTCCTCTTTGGTGCAAAGGGGGCAAGCGCAGGCGAGAGCATCAAGCAAAGGCATCCGTTTCGGTGCAACAAGACCAAGACCAACCCAACGGGTGGAAGGGAGTCATCGTGGAGCCCAAGCAGGCGTCATCACCAGAGCCTTTCGCAGGCGAGGACCAAATTTAGTCAGGATAAGTGTACCCGCTGTTCCCCTTCAAAATGGCCAATTGTTGGCGCCCTTCCCGCTTAATTTTTGGGAAGAGGCCCAGGGCCTTCGCCTATAAATAGGAGTAGCCACCCCCACGGGAGGGAGATCCGAATCCTCATCAAGAAACCAGTAGCTAGAGCGACTGAACACCACCTAGCAGTTCATCGTGACTCCGCCAAGAACAGACCCTCACGAGGCTGTTCTTCCTTGTATTGTTCCTCATCAGCCCAAGAGGCAATCCACCACACCACACACTGGAGTAGGGTATTACACCACAATGGTGGCCTGAACCAGTATAAATCCCGTGTCTCTTGTGCTGTTCCGTTTAGTAGTTTAGGTCCCAGCGATTCGGCGAGGTGCGAGACGGTGGAGGGTTGGATATCCGCGTGCACCCCAGTGTTCGAACCTCAAGGGTCTGCCGGAACCCGAAATCCGACACGGTCCAAGTCAGCCCGACATCACGGGTTACGTTCATCGTATTTCAGCTGACGAAGCCCAAGACTATGGGGCTTCCGACTCTTTTATTTCTCGGTGTTTTGTCGCCCAAAACAAATTTCTTTGTTCACTTTTGGGCAAGAATATGCTGGTACAAACCCTGGGATCTATTATTAAAAGCAATCTTGTCTGCCGCAATCTGGAAGTCGGTATCAACGGAATCCGTTTCCTGAAGTCTTTGATACTGATTGAGTCTGATAAATTGGATGTTATCTTGGGTATGAATTGGCTGACTCAGTACCAAGTATGCATAAATTGTGCGACCCGAGAAGTCAACTTGACCGGACAAGATGGACAAGCTACCAAGTTTATTGCTCGTAGAAGCATACCCTCCAAGGAAATGGTTTTTACAGCAATAGCAGAAATGGAATTAATTCCGGTGGTCAGGGAGTTTCCCGATGTATTCCCAGAAGAACTGCCAGGCATGCCCCCTGACCGAGAGCTTGAGTTTGCAATAGAACTTGTGTCCGGAACCACACCAATACACAAGATATATTATCGAATGCCGTCATCCGAATTGGTAGAGCTAAAGAAACAGCTCGATGAAATGCTCCAAAAAGGATATATCCGCCCCAGTTCCTCGCCATGGGGATCACCCGCTATTTTTGTCGACAAGAAAGATGGCAGCCATCGTATGTGTGTGGACTACCGACAGTTGAATGATGTCACGATCAAAAACAAATACCCCCGGCCAAGAATTGAGGATTTGTTTGATCAGCTCAGTGGAGCCAAGGTATTCTCAAAGATTGATTTGCGGACTGGATATTACCAACTCAAAATTAAAAAGGAGGATATTCCCAAGACCGCGTTCATCACTCGCTACGGTCTTTATGAATATACCATCATGTCCTTCGGCCTCACTAATGCCCCCGCCTTCTTCATGCACATGATGAACTAAGTATTAATGGATTTCATTGATAAGTTCGTGGTCGTCTTCGTCGATGATATACTTATTTACTCAAGAAGTGAAGAAGAGCATAAAGGACACCTCCGCGCTGTGCTACAACGACTCCGTGAGCACCAGTTGTACGCCAAGTTCAGTAAATGCGAGTTTTTGCTCAATCAAGTTGGATTCCTCGGGCATGTACTATCCGCTGAAGGAATAGCCATGGACCCAAGAAAAGTAAAAGATGTGCTCGACTGGTTGCCACCTGCCACCGTGTCTCAGATCCGGAGTTTTCTTGGATTAGCCGGATACTACCGTCGTTTCATTGAAGGGTTCTCCAAGATTGCTAAGCCCATAACGGAGTTGCTTAAGAAGGATAAGAAGTTTGAATGGACGTCATACTTTGAGAAAAGTTTCACCGAGTTAAAGAAGCGCTTAACAACTGCGCCAATATTAACACTTCCAGATATCAACCGCAGCTTTGACGTATATTATGACCTCTCCCGGCAAGGACTTGGGTGCGTGCTTATGCAAGATGGCAAGGTAGTAGCCTACGCCTCACGGCAGCTATGATCCCATGAAGGAAATTACCCCACTCATGATTTGGAATTGGCTGCGGTAGTTCATGCTTTGAAAATTTGGAGACACTATCTCATTGGAAAAAGGTGCCAAATTTTTACCGACCACAAAAGTCTCAAATACATATTTACTCAGCCGGATTTAAACCTCCATCAGCGAAGACGGCTGGAGTTCGTCAAGGATTATGATCTTGGAATAAATTACCATCCGGGTAAGGCCAACATGGTTGCTGATGCACTCAGTCGAAAGCCCGTCAGTTTAAACGTCATGCTGGAATCTCTGCCTCCCGAACTCAAAGAAAAAATTGCTCAGCTCAACCTGGTCATAGTTGAGGCTGGCCTTGCCAATATTCTGACAGTTACCCCTACTCTTGAGGAAGAAATCCGCAAGGCCCAGCCAGGCGATGCCAATCTGTAGAAACGCATCAAGTCATCTGATTTCTCGAAGGATCAGTACGGTACCCTCCGCTTTAGGGGAAGGATTTGTGTGCCTAATCAAGCTGACCTAAAGCACAAAATTTTGTCAGAAGCCCACGAATCCTCGTATTCAATCCACCCTGGAGGCAAAAAAATGTATGAAGACCTTCAACAAATATTCTGGTGGGATGGAATGAAGAAAGACATTGCTTATTTCATGGCCTGTTGCGACATATGCAACAAAGTTAAGGCGGAATATCAGAAACCAGCCAGACTTCTCCAACCACTGCCTGTGTCACAATGGAAATGGGATGATGTCTGTATGGGTTTCATCACAGGATTACCCAGGACCCGACGAGGCAATAATGCAATCTAGGTCTTAGTGGATACATTAACCAAGGTGGCCCACTTGCTCCCAGTCAAAACCTCATACCGAGCAGATGAGCTTGCCGGGCTGTATGTATCCAGGATTGTCAGTTTACATGGAGTTCCCCGAACCATCACTACTGACCGAGGTTCACTGTTCACCTCTGCTTTCTGGACCCGTCTCCATCAAGCCCTTGGGACGAAATTAAAATACCGCACCGCTTATCATCCTCAGACAGATGGGCAAACGGAAAGAGTAAATTAGATACTCGAAGATATGCTCCGAGCCTGTGATTTAGCCCAAGGACCACAATGGGAAGATTGCTTGCCGTACGCCGAGTTCTCGTCTAACAATGGGTTCCAGACCAGCTTAAAGATGACACATTATGAAGCTTTGTATGTCCGTAAGTTCCGCACTCCGTTAAATTGGTCTCAAACCGGAGACAGCCGTATTTTCGGAACAGATCTCATGCTGGAAGCCGAAAAGCAAGTCAATGAGATCCAAGACAGATTACAACTGGCCAAATCGCGACAGAAAAGTTATTACGATGCAAAGCACCGGCAGATCAGTTTTGAACCCGGAGAACATGTCTACCTTCGAGTCACACCCATGAAGGGAATAAAAAGGTTCCAAAGCCGTGGAAAATTGGTACCCAGGTTTATTGGTCCATTTCCTGTCATGACACGAGAAGGTGCTGTGGCATATTAGTTGGAGCTGACTCTGGAACTGTCCGACGTGCACAACGTGTTCCACGTTTCACAACTGCGACGGTGCATCTCACCACCTGAGAAAAAGACCGATTTGGCAGAGATAGAGCTGGCAAAGGACTTGACCTACGAAGAGAGGCCTGTGAAAATTTTGGATCGGATGGAAAGAGTCACTCGCAGTAAGTCACGAAAATTTTACAAGGTTCAATGGATGCATCATACCGAGTCAGAATCAACCTGGGAATCAGAAGAGTTTCTAAGGGCATGTTATCCAGAAAGGTTTTCCCAAGCAACCGAATCTCGAGGACGAGATTCATTCTAAGTGGGGGAGGTTTGTCACAGCCTGGTTTTTGCCCTCTTTTCTTTGCTTCATTTTCAATTGAGTTAATTTTGGATTTGGAGTTCTGAATCATTCCATTTGGACTTGACCACTTGGGTATCCTTTGATTTTCACCCAAGTGTTCTCTCTCCTCCTCAAATCCATCATTTCACCCCTGGTCAACCCAACAATATAGCTTGGAATATTTTTCTTAAATGAGAAATATTCATTTTGCCTCTAAAACCCTAGCTAAACTCTTTGATCTCCAAAGCAACCCTCATTTCTGTTGCCCCAAAAATCCTGAGAAAAATCCCAAATATTCTTTGGACCCTAGGGCACATTTTTGAGCAAAAATATTTCACCACCCTTAGGAGTATTTTGGCTACAGAAAATAATTTCACTTCTGGGCTGAAATGGTAGTTTCTACAGCAACTACCTTTTTACTAGATCCAATGTAGCTGGTTTTCCCTGAGCTTATTCACCTTAGTAAGAGTCAGTAAAACCCCAAAGCTCAGCCCTTGAATCCCTGTGGTTTGACCACAGTAAGTCCTCAAAGTTTCTGTCTAGTAACTTAACCTCATCACCATTTTACTTCTACTGCACCTGGAACCAAATCGAGCCGTGGTAACACCTCAGTTTACTAAGGACTACACGCCAGACATCATGGCTAGTACATAGGTGGCCTGATGTCACGGTCCATGCGGTGATCGCATTCGTCCGAGCGTGCTGGCATGCCAAACGCGCTCTCTGCGCGTCGCCAGCGCCTCTGTGGAGTGTGTGCTCGCTGCTCGGCCAACCAAAGCGTGTCCCCCCTCGCCACCATCCTCGTATCCACCCCCTTAACTCCACCCTGCCGCTCGCCGATGACGGAGCTCGCCGCAGTGAGCACGGGCATGGCCCGGCCAACGGCGCAGTGCTCGCGCACTGTGTTCGTCTCTTTCCCCCTCGTTCCTATGCTCGTCCGCGCCCACGCATAGTTGCTTCGTGACCTCCGTCGCCTTCTTCATCGCCCTCTGGCACCGTTCATCGCTGGGCGCCGAGGACAGGTGTCCTCCGATGGAGCCCGAGCCCTCCTCGCCGACCCGCCTATAACCCCCCCCCCCTCCGCAGCATCCTGGAGCATCACAACTCACCCCCACTCCCTCCTATAGCCACTAGAAGCCGCAGCCCGGCTGGGCAGGCCACGGGCTGCCGTCCCCGAGCCGAGCTCGCGGTGATCCCCTCTGGATCGTTCCCGCAGCTCCGGCCACTCCTAAGCCAAGGCGACCCTGCCAGGGCCTCCGCCTCTCCTCCGTGAAGCCAACGCACCTAGCTAGAGCCCCTGGAGCCGCCCCAAGTCGCTGTCTTCTTCAACTCCGGCAACCGCCGCCCTCTGTTGCCGCTGGAGAGGACAAATCCGACGCCGTCTAGCCACCGTTAGCCATGCTACGGGTATGGGCAGGTGCGCAAGAACCTTCTCCATCGATCCCTCCCTCTCGTTTGCCTCCAAGAAGTCTCATCGCCGGCGTGAGCTCCGGCGAATCGCCGTTCCCCTCTATTTCCCTCTCCCCCTCCGGCCTGACTAGCAGGGCCCGCTAGTCAGCCACTCACTACGCGCACGAAGCGGTATGACTGGTGGCGCCCCAGGAGATTACGCCTTCGACGTCACCCCCTCTGTTTTTCTTTTTCAAATTCATTTAAATTCCAGGAGACTTCAAATGGCCATAACTTTCATTCTACAAGTCCAAATGCAGTGATTGTTTTTGAATCTTGTTCTGTGTCCAAAAATCTAACAACACCCAATAGATGGGATTTTTCCTTGCTGTCTAGATTTTCCGGCAATTTTTAGAATGTTTCTTGATATTTTCATTTGTGGTTTTTGAATATTTTCAGAGGAACCAACTTGTCTTGAGGATCACCAGGAGCTTTTTGAACCTCATCAGTGCTAAGGCAAGCCACAGTAACATTTTCTTGGTGCCACTTCAATATTTATGATTTTCATACTTGAACTTATGAATATTGATGCATTTAATTTAGTTATATAAGAAATATATTCTATTATATGCTTGTTATGTTAAAATACTTGAACTTCAGAATGTTTGATGTAAATATAGATGACAAGATATTGAGAACTTATTTGCAAGTGATAAATAAATAATATGGTCATAGAATTTGATGATTAATTTAAATATTATTTTACATGAGGTATAATGATGATAATGCTAGAAATGGTTCTGGTATGAGTAAAGAGAGGTTTTAACCAGAATAGAAGCGTGATTTATGCTGGCTCCGTAAGAGCGTGATTGATGCAGTCTTTGCACGGTTATGTGATGCATATGTTAAGTGATGCATGGTATGGCAGTATGACACCGGTTATTTTCTTTTCACATTAAGTTGTACCTGATTTATAATTCAACTTGAACATGTTGTTGACCGGGTTGTGGTGCCGTTGAAACGAGTCTTTCCTAGTGCAACCACATTTGCCGGTATGGGACGACCTTAATGCGTTTCATTGTCGTGCCTCTGGTCGGTACCTCAATTTAGGGAAGGTTATGGGCGTGCTGTACCCTGGCCCGGTAGGCAAGCATAACCTTGTGAGCCCGTTGTTAAGTTAATTTTGGTACCGGATCCCAGTGTGGATCGTGGCCAGGATGGTGGTCGAGGTGTCTGGAGGTAGACACGGGGCCACCCAGGACTAGCCCGGTGGGGTCTCAGTCGGGAGGGCCGGGAGAGTGTCATGACAGTGAAATGGTTCCGTCGGAACGCTGTTGGTCCACCCGAATGGGAGTGTGGCCATGTGTTCCATAGTGTGGGTACAGTGTACTAACCTCTGTGGAGTGTTTTTAATCTATCGATAGCCGAGTCCACGGATACGTATATGCTCGAAAGTAAGGTACACCATGGGTCAACACTTAATAAATATGCACACTAAATTGCACTAAGGATAGCAGTGAGGTCATCCTGTTGAGTTGGACATGAGTTTTCGAGTTGTGATCGTTGTAAGGATCACGAGCCACGAGTTGGTCGGGTTGTGATCGCCATAAGGATCACGAGCCATGAGATGGTCGGGTTGTGATCGCCTTAAGGATCACGAGTATGTTTTGGTAATATTATGCTTGTTGGTCACACCTGGTAAGCAAGTCGGGAGAATGAGTACATGTTGAGCATCACACATGTTGGATATATAGTTGCATTGTTGATTAAATTGGATAAATATCATAATATTATACATCATCTTGTTTATGCTTATTGTGAGCTTGCAAGTACATTCAATGTACTGACCTGGCGTGTCATGCCAGATTTCAGGAAAGTCCCATTGGAAAGGAGTGCTATCCGAGTCTAGACCGTGCCCACGTTGGTGTCCTTGTGCTATGGAGTCCCGCTACGACGTTGTTCTGCTGCCGAGTAGTTGTCATGATCAAGGCCCCTTTATGTTCAATAAATAATGTACATATTGTTCAGCCGCATGGTGTGTGCCACTTGGCCTCGCTAACTATTGTAATATGAACTATGTTCCGCTAGCATGAATAAAGCGGTTGTTTTCTATACCATGTTGTTGTGTGTTGCCAGAAGACAAGGTCTCTGGGCTGGCAATGCAAGGTAAACCGGTCGCTCTGAGCCGGGGTGCCACATACTTGGAACGCCTACATTGTTCATAGATAATTGGAAGTGGATACTCTAAAATGCGCAAGATAAGCATGAGTGCTATGGATGGCCTTCTCGTAGGTAGACGGGAAAGGATCCATAGTGGTGTATTGATATGGTGAATATGTTGACTCATGTGCGCCACCTCAGAAGAGTTACCAGCAGTCATAGTATAGGATAGCCACTGAGTTAAAGCTGGCCTGCTGCAGTTAAACTCCACAACCCCTTTGTTGATACTGATGCATATGTAGATAGTTTTGATGCAAGTCTTGCTAGGTACATTTGTACTCATGTTTTCTTAATTTATGTTTTTCCAAAGAGACATCAGTCTCACTAGTAGTTCCGCGTGGACTTCGAAGTTTAGCTTGTTACCTTAGCAATGATCTTGTACCCTTGGGAGGGTCTTGTAGATAGTCATGCTTCTTAGTCTTTTTCATTTGTAGTTGTCAGTACTCGGACATGTTATGCTTCCGTTGCTTGTATGCTCTGTATGTTGGGTTATGTGACCCCTGTTTGTAATAAATGCTATGAAGACTCTTCTGGGCATTTTTCTATATGAGTTGTTGAGTTATGATTTGATGCCATGTTGTATCTACACATATCGTGCATGTTATGCGTACGTATAACGTGTATTGTGATGTGTGGTGTCTGACACCTAGTTGTTTATTCTTGCTAGCCTTGCTTATGGGGAAATGTCTCCTAGAGCTTCCACTGAGCCATGGTAGTTCGCTACTGCTCCGGAACACTTAGGTTGGCCGGCATGCATGCATCCTTCTTTGTTCATGTGTCTGTCCCTTCAGGGAAATGTCACGCATTGTTCCTTCAAGTCCTTGAAGTTTGCTACGACTTGGGTTCATACGTTGATGACCGACACATTCCACTACAAAAAAAGACACATCCGTGACATTTTGGGCCAAATGAAAAAAATATGTCATACTTATGACACTTCTATGACGATAATTGTGACCAAACCCGGTATCACCATAGATGTCGTGGGCTCCTACTTCTATGAAAAAAATCATGACAGAAAATGGGCTTTTCGTCCTGGGCGGGCCGGAGACGCAACTGCATGACATTCTTTGGGCCGTCCATGACAGAGAAAACCATGGTAGAAGAGAGAGCGCGGAAAATATCTGGGGAGTTCCCGGTTACAGTGGGTGGTCGGGGGCCGAGCGATGCGCTGCTTTCTTCTCGTGACGACACGCGTGCAGTGTGCGAGGCATTGCACTCTAATCGAACCCGAAGCGAGGCGTTGAGCTCTAGCTGAACCCGAAGGACAGATTGCAGTTACGCTACATCGAACCCGAGCGATCGATCGATGGGTGTTAACTGAACCCGATCGAGCGATTCCTTCTCTACTACTGCTAGCTGAAGCCGATCGATGCTGCCTCTGGATGAACAGTGAGTATTGTTGGGGGGTTTGGATGAACAGTTCCTGGTGGGGGTTGGATGAACAGGACCTCATGGTAGTAGAGGCCGTTGCCGCTGGATGAACAGTACCCCGATCGATCGAGCCGGTGGACGAACATGACCCCATGGAGGGCTAGATGAACAGGACCCCATGGAGGGCTGGTTGAACAATAGCCGGTGGAGAGCTGGTTGAACAGTAGCCGATGGAGAGCTGGATGAACAGTAGCCCATGGAGGGGTGGTTGAACAGGACCCCCGTGGAGAGGGCTGGTTGAACAGTAGCCGGTGGAGGAGCGCACGGTGGAGGCTAGAAGAACAGGACCCCGTGGATGAACAGTCGCAGGTGGAGGCTGGAGGAGGTCGACGGTGGATGAACAGTAGCCCATGGCGGCTGGAGGAGGTCAACGGTGGAGATGAACAATATCCAGTGGAGTCCCGTTTTGTGGTACGCCACACCCCTCCCGATGAACAGGACCCCCGTTTCGACCGTAGCGCAACAACACAAGTCAGTTTCCTCTGTTTCACGGTACGCCACACCACTCCCGATCAACAGGACCCTATTACGACCGTAGGAGGTCCATTTCCTCCGTTTTGTGGTACGCCAGACCCCTCACGATGAACAGGATCCCGTTTCCACCGTGGCCGGTCGAACACAAGGCCGTTTCCTCCATTCTGCAGTACGCCAGGCCTCGTTTCCATCGGCTGTTCCATCCAAGCCGGTTGGCTCCCGATGGAAAGCACGCGTTCCATTGCCTCCTGATGAACATGACACATTCTGTTGCCTCCCCATGAACACGACGACGACGCATTTTCTCCGTTCCTACCCAGCCACAGCCATGTACACGAGCCTTGGTCGTACGTATGCGCGAGTAGGCGTTCGAGACCCCGCCCGTACGTACGTATGTGGCCGTATTTACTTTCTTGCACCCTGGTCGTTGTACGTACGTGTACATGTTACGTGCGCGCCTCTACTACCGAACGTGCGCGCCTCTACTACCACACGTGCCCTTCCTTACACGGTCACGGTTCATCGCTGCAGCCTGTAGACAGACCAATTGACCAGTATGTACATACACGTTCGCGACCAGAATGACAACGCTACGTACGCTTCGACCGGGTGGGTCCCGATTGTGAGGCACTTCCTTGCATGCGAAGATGTAGCTGGTGGGTTCCTGCAGTCAGGGGGGCGAATCATTGTTTTTTGCCCGTAATATGGACGCGATTCCTTGCGTGCGAAGATGTAGCTGGTGGGTCCCAGCAGCCTGGGGGGAAACATTTTTTTCGCGAAATACGGTGGCCCGTCCGGTGGGTCCCTGCTGTCAGGTGGAGGAATAATTATTTTGCGCGTCATAAGGAGGCACTTCCTTGCTGTTGTTGGGTTCTACGGTAGGGTGCCTCGACTACAAATTAAAATTTCCTACGCGCAGAACAACCAAGAACATGCTACGGGAGATGGATCACAGTTTGTTACCACTAGACGCGCAGTGCCGTGCAGCGGAAGAAGAGTTGGGGCAGCGCGTCCTCGTGGATCTTCTCCTCTCATCCGATCTCCCTCGAGCGGCCGGTTGTCGGTTCCCACGAACAGGTTCGCCGGAGCGGCGTAAGTGCACCGCCTCTAACAGTATCCACGCATGCAGGAGGAACGTTGTGTGGCAGACTGCTAGGTCCGATCACACAACCGACAGCGAGTGGAGGTATCTATTCGCAACACATGAAAACCCTAGTGACAGCGCCGAAGCGATCAACCGCATGAGTGTGCCGCGCCCCACTTTATATAGGCGTCCATCGCGGGCTCAACACTTGGGCCTCGCATGGACCCTAAAGCCCACAAGTCTACTCGGCCACAATCCGAACACAGCTCGGATCACATCCGACCAGTGTCTTCGGATCCGACCTCGTAGGTTCCTTCCCTTAAGCGTGTGACCCCACAGGTTCAAGCCGGCTTGGTCATAGTTCGGATCACCTCCGAACTACATGGCTGGTAGCGGCCTCTAGCAAGGCGTGTCGACCATCAAGCAGACGATGAAGCTGGTTAGGCGAACCTGTACATCACACTTCCATTCCTTTTACAACACGATATATGTTGTCCGGCTCAAGGCGAGTCTGTCATCCTTGTGCTAGCCCGACCCCTTTCTCGTTCTAGTGATGCCGACCACTATCTGGATTATCTCATAATCCTTGTCGCATGGCCATGCTTATCATGGTCGGACAACACGAGGGGCCCAGAGTATATCTCTCCTGATCGGAGGGGCAAATCCCATCTTGCTCGACCACGTCTCGCAGCATGGGTCTGGACAAGCCCGAAACCTACCTTTGTAACTACCCGATTCACGGAGTAGCGCTTGGTCGGCCCAAAGCAAGTCTGTCACCATCCCGAGTACATGCGTTAACTCCGGGTCTTAGGACATAGAACGTATGTTGTACTAGAGACTCTCAGCTGACATATCGTTGCGTCTCATGGTTGGGTCTGTCTGACTCGGACCTTATCTCGACTCGGATCTGACTACATCGAATCCGACCAGACCTTTCCTAGTCCATATTATCTGGTTAGCATCCAATGCTCCATGGCTAGTGAGACCAAGCCATCGACCGTGTCATATGCTAGTCAAGTCGGCTGCGCGTCCACACAACCCTTTCGACTAGGGACCTTTTAGGACAGTCATCATACAATGCATAGTCCCCCAACCAAGTCACGTACTTGGTGATACACATCATTGATAATGTCTATGTCACATCCCAGATAGACCATGCATTAGGGTGTGCATCATGTTTAAATTTCATTTGAAATTGAAATGGGGAAGGCAGGAAACCCCAGAACACCCCCTTAAAACAACTAGGGATTACTAAAATTTATTTCAATGAATCCAAAATGCCCTTCAAAATGCTCATCCTCTTTGTTTGGGTTCAGAACCCATGTCAAAGGAGGTGCACCATTTTCTAGGTCATCTCAGGGTCCTAGAATTAATTCACAAGTTTTTGAAATGAGCATTTTAAATTATGAAAAATATTTTAAATGTTCAAAAATTGCCAAACCAAAATGTTTCATGTTGGGAATATTCCAACAAGTGACCAGGAGCATTTTGATGATTTTTAAAATAGTTTTGGTATTTTAAATAAACCCCACAAAGTTCAGAATAATAGGAAAAGACTAAAAAAAAGGAAATGCTTACCTGTCGCCCACGCCCGGCCCACCTGCCGGCCCAGCCCAGCAGCCGCGCCAGCGAGCTGCTTGGCTCGGCCAGCAACAGCTCGGTGCCGGTGGTGGTGAGCGCAGAGCGCGCCACGCAGCTGCCGCCGCCTCGCTTCACCCTTGCCGCGCCGCCTCTGGATGACCTCCGCTGTCAGCCTCGACCCTGGACACCCCATTCTCCCCGCCTTCTCTCTCGCTCTCCCCCAACCTGGCCGACGCCATCGCCGACGCGCCACCGTCGATGCCGTGCTCCCCGCCGTCCATGCTCCTCCCCACCATGTCCAGCAGCTCCGCCGCACCCCACTACCCCTAGCTAGCCGAGTCCTACTCGCTCTAAGCACCCCGAAGCCTCTACACCGACCTCGACCGAGCTCAAGCCGCTGGAGATCCCCATCGCCGTCGCCGCCCGCATCGAACCGCCCCGACCCGGCAGAGGCTCTCTACGGGTTCACCGTGAGCACAGCTACTCCCCGTCCTCTCCGCTCTCTTCCTCTTGCACCACAACGAAGCGACGTCGATCACCCGAACGCACCTTGGCGGAGCTCGCCGCCGACGAAGCTCCGGCCACCCAACGCCACCACGCCACTCTGTCCATCGCACTCACCGAGTTGCGCTGGGCCTAGCTATGCACTTCCCGCCTCGCCGAGCTCCTCTAACACCAAACCCGACATCACCCGAGCCCCGACCGCCCCCGACTCGGGCGCCCCACTCCGCCACCCCTAACCCAATCGACCCCACCAAACACCGTGGCTCACTTCCAGCTCACGTAGATGCTCCTCAGCGCTCCATTTGGTGCCCAGAAGTGCAAAAGCACTTTGCTCCGCCGCGCCTGGCCTCGCCGGCGGCTAGACGCCGGCGAGTTGACCACTGACCCCTGACCGTGGGCCCTGTTGACCGCCCTGAGTCAATGACAGGTGGACCCCCCCCGGTTAACTAATTAGGATTAGTTCTAATTAACTTAATTAGTTAAACTAACTCCGACATGCGGGTCCCACTGGTCAGTTTGACCTGGATGACCCGTTGACCCTGACGTCCACGCTGACACCTCATGCCGACAAAGAATAAATGAATTTCTGGATTTATTCTAATATAGCAAATTCGAATATAATTCAAATTTCAAATGCTTATAACTTTTATTCTATAACTCCAAATGCAAAGATTTATATATGAAAAATTATCAAAAAATCCACTCTATCCATTGGTACAGGTTTCATGCATGTTAAAACAAGTTAACTATGCTGAATAACCAGAATAAGATATTGCACCATTAGGTCTAACTCAAATGAACTATCATTTGAATCCTTGATTCAAATGAGTTCATCCCCGTTCTTCAGCTTGCATTAGACCAACACACATCCATATTGCCATGTCATAGCATGCATCATATTGTTGCATATCGTCATGTGTGTTTACTTTCGTGTGCTCTCATGATAGGTTCTCGCTCAAGATAACCTCGACTACCCATCTCAAGGGCAGTTCTCACCCCAGTTCCATCGGGCAAGCAAAACCCCTTGTTCATTCCGATATAATCCCACTCTCTCGCTCCTGCTCTATTTTACTGCATTAGGACAACAACGACTCATGTGTTACTTGCTGCGGTAGCTGAACCCCTTGATCCTTTGCATGACCTGTCATTCCACAAGAATTAGATGAAACCCACTAGCATGAGTAGGAATTGTTTGAGCCATGTTGTGCCTACTCATTTATGCTTGTTTGTCATGCCTGCCATCGCTTAGAGTTGAGTCGGGTCTGATTCATCGGGAATGAATTGGAATGGTTGTGTGAACATGTCCTATTGTGTGTGAGCTAAGGGTGTGAACACGATTTGGTAAAGGTAGCGGTGAGAGGCCATGTAGGAGTACATGGTGGGTTGTCTCATTGCAGCCGTCCTCGAGGCTGAGTTCTGTGTTTGTGATCCATGAAACAGTTACTACCACGCATTGGGATCCTTAATTGACCCTCTCGGCTTCTTAACCACCCTTGTCCTCGGTCCGGGAGTTTCAAGTAGTTTCGGTGTTTGTAGCATCTTTGGGGGCCGCATAACGCTGACCTTAGGGGTGGGTTGTGTTGCGGTAGGCACCGGGTCTGATGTACCGAGTGCCCGTTTGGTATCTCGGGAACCACACACATCGTTCGGGGCTGTATGGGAAACCTCGGCCGGACTCCCTACGGATGGAACCCGAATAGGCGATAAACCTGGACTAGGGACTTGAGTGTTTAGGTAGGCCGTGGCCGACACCCACGTTGGGCTTCCGCTTGAAGGTTGCCGAGTACATGTCGTGTAAACGGCGGTAAGTGGCGAGAGCGTGTGTGAAGAAGTACACCCCTGCAGGGTTTAATATGATCTATTCGAATAGCCGTGTCCACGGAAAAGGACTTCTGGGTTGCCTATATCAGTTCATAGACAAGTGAAAGTGGATACCCTAAAATGCGCAAGATAAGCGTGAGTACTATGGATGGCGTTCTCGTAGGGAGACGGGAGCGGGTCCAGAGTGGTGTATTGATATGGTGAATATGTGGACTCGTAAAGCGCCACCTCAAAGAGTTACTTGCAAATGTAGTTCAGGATAGCCACCGAGTCAAAGCTGGCTTGCTGCAGTCAAACTCCACCACCCCCTTTTGATAATGATGCATATGTAGTTAGTTCTGATGTAAGTCTTGGTGAGTACAATTGTACTCACGTTTGCTTATTTTATGTTTTTGCGTAGAGACGCTGGCCGGTCGCTAGTAGTTCCACGTGGACTTGACGTTTAGCTTGTTACCTCAGCTACGATCTTGTGCCTTGGCAGGATCTGGTAGATAGTCGGGCTTCTCAGCCTTTTTCATTTATAGTTATGCGTACTCGAGACATGATTAGCTTCCGCTTGTGCTTTGACTTGTATGCTCGAGTGTTGGGTCATGAGACCCATGTTTGTAATATCTCGCTCTTGAGCCTAATGAATAATATCTGAGTCGTAGAGTTATGTTGTGATGCCATGTTGTATCTACGCATATCAAGTATAATGTGTGTATGTTTGAAATGCTTGGTATGTGTGGATCCGACAAACTAGTTGTTTATCCTTGGCAGCCTCTCATATGGGGAAATGTAGTCTCGTGCTTCCGAGCGATAGTAGTCCGCTTCTGCCCGGTTCACCGGAGTCCTGCTAGCCCAAAGACTACTGCTTGGACACTTGACTGGCGGCATGTGTTTCACTTCGTTCCTATATGTCCCCTTCGGGAAATGTCACAGCGGTGTTATTCGAGTCCTGCCTAGCCTGCTACAGCCCGGGATACCGGAGTCCTGTTAGCCCGGCTACAGCCCGAATATATCCGTTGATGACCGACATGTTCGATGTGATTCATGTATGCCTGTCCCCATAGGTTAGCGCCGCTTTGGGTTCACGACTAGCCATGTCGGCCCGGGTTCTTTGTCATATGGATGCTAGCGACACTATCATATCGTGAGCCAAAAGACGCAAACGGTCCCGGGCCATGGTAAGGCGACACCCGTGGGAATACCGTGCGTGAGGCCGCAAAGTGATATGATGTGTTACATGCTAGATCGGTGTGACTTAGGATCGGGGTCCTGACAGCGTTGGTCTTAGGATTAGTTCTAATTAATTTAATTAGTTAAACTAACCCTGACATGCGGGTCCCACTGGTCAGTTTGACCTGGATGACCCCGTTGACCCCTGACGTCACGCTGACCTCATGCTGACGCAATAAATGAATTTCTGGATTTATTCTAATATAGCAAATTCGAATATAATTCAAATTTCAAATGCTTATAACTTTTATTCTATAACTCCAAATGCAAAGATTTATATATGAAAAATTATCAAAAATCCACTCTATCCATTGGTACAGGTTTCATGCATGTTAAAACAAGTTAACTATGCTGAATAACCAGAATAAGATATTGCACCATTAGGTCTAACTCAAATGAACTATCATTTGAATCCTTGATTCAAATGAGTTCATCCCCTGTTCTTCAGCTTGCATTAGACCAACACACATCCATATTGCCATGTCATAGCATGCATCATATTGTTGCATATTGTCATGTGTGTTTACTTTCGGTGTGCTTTCATGATAGGTTCTGCCCCCGAAGATAACCTCGACTACCCATCTGAAGGGCAGTTCTCTACCCCAGTTCCATCAGGCAAGCAAAACCCCCTTGTTCATTCCGATATAATCCCACTCTCTCGCTCCTGCTCTATTTTACTGCATTAGGACAACAACGACTCATGTGTTACTTGCTGCGGTAGCTGAACCCCTTGATCCTTTGCATGACCTGTCATTCCACAAGAATTAGATGAAACCCACTAGCATGAGTAGGAATTGTTTGAGCCATGTTGTGCCTACTCATTTATGCTTGTTTGTCATGCCTGCTACTGCTTAGAGTTGAGTCGGGTCTGATTCATCGGGAATGAATTGGAATGGTTGTGTGAACATGTCCTATTGTGTGTGAGCTAAGGGTGTGAACACGATTTGGTAAAGGTAGCGGTGAGAGGCCATGTAGGAGTACATGGTGGGTTGTCTCATTGCAGCCGTCCTCGTGAACCGAGTTCTGTGTTTGTGATCCATGAAACAGTTACTACCACGCATTGGGATCCTTAATTGACCCTCTCGGCTTCTTAACCACCCTTGTCCTCAGTCCGGAGTTGCAAGTAGTTTCGTGTTTGTAGCATCTTTGGGGCACGCATAGCTGACCTTAGGGGTGGGTTGTGTTGCGGTAGGCACCGTGGCCCGTGTACCGAAAGTGCCGTTTGGTATCTCGGGAACCCCGCACACATCGTTCGGGGCTGTATGGGAAACCTCGGCGGACTCCTGCGGATGGAACCCGAATAGGCGATAAACACGGACTAGGGACTTGAGTGTTTAGGTAGGCCGTGGCCGACACCCACGTTGGGCTTCCGCTTGAAGGTTGCCGAGTACATGTCGTGTAAACGGCGGTAAGTGGTGAGCGTGTGTGAAGAAGTACACCCTGCGGGGTTTAATATGATCTATTGAATAGCCGTGTCCACGGAAAAGGACTTCTGGGTTGCCTATATCAGTTCATAGACAAGTGAAAGTGGATACCCTAAAATGCGCAAGATAAGCGTGAGTACTATGGATGGCGTTCTCGTGAGGGAGACGGAGCGGGTCCATAGTGGTGTATTGATATGGTGAATATGTGGACTCGTGTGCGCCACCTCAAAGAGTTACTTGCGATCGTAGTTCAGGATAGCCACCGAGTCAAAGCTGGCTTGCTGCAGTCAAACTCCACCACCCCTTTTGATAATGATGCATATGTAGTTAGTTACGATGTAAGTCTTGCTGAGTACAATTGTACTCACGTTTGCTTATTTTATGTTTTGCGAGAGACGTCGGTCTCGCTTAGTAGTTCCACGTGGACTTCGATGTTTAGCTTGTTACCTCAGTTACGATCTTGTGCCTTGGCAGGATCTCAGTAGATAGTCGGGCTTCTCAGCCTTTTTCATTTATAGTTGTGCGTACTTTCGAGACATGATTAGCTTCCGCTTGTGCTTTGACTTGTATGTTTCGAGTGTTGGGTCATGAGACCCATGTTTGTAATATCTCGCTCTTGAGCCTAATGAATAATATCTCGAGTCGTAGAGTTATGTTGTGATGCCATGTTGTATCTACGCATATCAAGTATAATGTGTGTATGTTTGAAATGCTTGGTATGTGTGGGATCCGACAAACTAGTTGTTTATCCTTGGCAGCCTCTCATATGGGGAAATGTAGTCTCGTGCTTACGGCGATAGTAGTCCGCTCTGACCGGTTCACCGGAGTCCTGCTAGCCCAAAGACTACTGCTTGGACACTTGATCAAGCGGCATGTGTTTCACTTCGTTCCTATGTCCGTCTCCTTCGGGAAATGTCACGCGGTGTTATTCGAGTCCTGCGCTTAGCCTGCTACAGCCCGGGATACCGGAGTCCTGTTATCCAGTGCTACAGCCCGAATATATCCGTTGATGACCGACATGTTCGATGTGATTCATGTATGCCTGTCCCCATAGGTTAGCGCCGCTTTGGGTTCACGACTAGCCATGTCGGCCGGGTTCTTTGTCATATGGATGCTAGCGACACTATCATATACGTGAGCCAAAAGACGCATAAACGGTCCCGGGCCATGGTAAGGCGACACCCGTGGGAATACTGTCGTGAGGCCGCAAAGTGATATGATGTGTTACATGCTAGATCGGTGTGACTTAGGATCGGGGTCCGACAGCGTTGGTATCGAGCTCGATTTGCATCAGAGGATTACCAAGCCAAACTGGTCGAAGTTGTGTCTAGAAATGCTTTAGTTATATAAGGGAATTGTTTGTGGAAGGAACGTAAGGCTCTTTTTACTCCTTATACCTCATGGCCTTCCGATCCGAGTCATCCTCTTCTCTTCTACGGGGTTTAAGGACTAGGCTTCTCATCTATCTATCAGGATGACGTGTTACTAATCCATAGACCTTTAAGATTGTTGGTTTTAATCCCCAGTTCAGTTCCTACTATTCCGGTATGATAAATCAAGTGATCTCGAGAATCTTGTTATGATGTTGTTGAGTGGTTATGCCACCATTTCTGCAGGATGTCTCAAATCATTTTGAGCATTTACAGCCGTTATGCTGTCCGAGTCATCCCAGGTCTCTAAATAGTCTGATGCATTTGCAAATCCTTTCCTTCCGTTCCAATGTCCTTTTTGGTCAGAATAAGCACACTAATCGGTAAGTTGAGGTACTTTGTTGCCTCGACATACATGTTGGAACTACTATTATGACCCTAGGTGTTTAGGAAGTCACCTAGCAATTTAGCAATGCTTTTGTATCCCCGGTGTGATGATTCTGGCCAGTATTCTTGAAAGCATCCCGTGATGCCGTTTAGTAGTAGGTATTCTACTCCTGAGTTTCTGAATCCGAGATTCATCCTACTTCATGTTGTTAGTATTTGCTAGTGCCTTTAGGATATTAGTAACCTTTGCGATAATCCTCGAAGTCCGTGGTATTCCCCTTCTTCCAAATACCATGAACTAATTATGGCGTAAGTTCTTTTGAACCAAAACATCACGATAAGAGTGCTCTTGAGGAGTACTCCATTCATATTGTGACTCGCCAATTCTACCTTTTCTCGCATGGATTATCCGGAAGAAATGTTGAGCTCGCTCGACATACTAATCTGTGCATCCACAACTCGGAAAGTTATATGTTGCTCGAGTTGCTCTCTTGATTGCATTCGACCTTCATCTATCAATTGATAGCCAAGGGTATGTGTGCATTTGTGTTCATCGATGCATTTTGTCCTTGTGGTCCGCCAAGCCATTCTATTTCGAATGACTAGGAGAAACAAACTCGATACCTCATCCATTTCTAGGATTAGGTCAAAGTAGTTGTATTCCGCAGATCAAATGCCAATTCATCTTTTGATTTTGTTCCACCTGGAGTGTTACCATCTTTATGTCAATAATGTCATAAGAATTGCACCTTCTCTTATGAATTCTTGATGTAGTGATACTCTCGCTATCATTATTCATTCCTCGGTTCCGTGTTGTTGTAACCGGAATGCCGGCAAGTGAATTGTGATGTGCGAAATCAATACTCCGAGCCACTCGTTGCTTGGTGGTAAATGGACAATATTCTCATTCTTAGCGTGTTGGTTATTAAACCATCATTCTAAGATTGATCGTGCTACCTAGTCCTTATTTTCGGTGCACTCTTCGATCCATGAGTTAGGATCTTGTCAAGTCCTCACTCCCTTAATCATATCATCTTGCATTGAAAAGCAAGATTGTTCTCGAGCTTAGTGACATACCGGTGGTTCGTGACTTTCCAAATATCTTTTTGGAAGTGTTACCGGGTTGTTTCCTGACTGTTATGTTAGGCTCGTGATCAAGTTGGTTTTCCTGTGAACCACCCTTCTCCAAGAATCTGTGTTGGATACCCCTGAGCTAGTTGGTTAAGCTAGACAATAACTTGGAGAGTTGGAAGATAAAAGCTTGCCTAACTTAGATTCGATCCAAAGGGATATTCTTGTGTAGTGTGTGTTGAAGAAAGATGATATCTTCATCGATTGGTCCCTGTGATCGATTCTTTGGATCTATTGTCATATCAACCCTTTGACTTGAGTATGGGCAATCGTCAAGTCAAATCAGAACCAACGATATGCGTGATGTTGTCTTACTCGTGGTTGATCCCGCGAGCATACACCATTACATCTTTGGTCTGACCAATGCTATCAACGTGTTCACATGATGGTGGAAGTGCAGTGATATAGAAATTCCGATAAGTTGCTGTTGAGCCCATCAGTAGCATTTTGTCTTCCCCATGAGTCATGTTGAGCATCAACCTAGTATTGGAAACTTGTGTAAGCATTTCTTCGCGTTTCGTTCATGAAGCATATGTTTGGATGAAAGTAGTGACTTCCTCGCATTCATGTGCCTTAGGGGTAAGTTGCCGCCATGAATTTGAGAAAGGTTTGTTTTGTTTCCTTGGAATCGTCCCAAGTCAGTCATGCACGTGCGAAGTATTCTATGGCATGATAGACTGATCATCTTCATTTCATATGAATTCCATAGCACACCAAGCCACTGATTGACTTGTTCTAGGAAAAGGAGTTAAGTGCTAATCCATGGTAATGCACAAGACTTCATCATCCTCGATGATGGTTCCACCTGAACTCGGTAGTGTTTTATTATAAGACTACCATGTGGTCATGCTTGTCTAGGACAACGTGTTCACATGTTTGTAGCAAAACCAGCTCATGTTTTGGAGCTTGCTATCGTAGTTCATATCCCGAGAATCTCGCAACGCCATCTCGTCGAATTGTGTTGCAACCCTTTCTTTTCAGACATGATGAGTCTGAAATATCCTAACACCAACCAGATCTGAATCTCAGGCAGATATGATGGTTGGAACATTCGAACAGTTGCTTTTCGTTCCCAGCTTGCACCGTCCTTGTGCTTTTTCACCATAGGCTGCCTTCTTAGTAATTCTTGTCCAGGTTCATTTCCAAAAGTGGACTTACCATAGGCCCCCTCCACCTCCGATGATAAGCAAAAATCATCCATTGCGATGTCTTCAACAAGGTAGTCCACATCATCCATTCTAGTCCGGGTGTACCATTCCTTTGCATTCCACCACTTGCTCGCTTGCGATTGCCTTAGGCTGGTATAAAGAGTTCCAATGATCTATGGATCAAAAGTAATTCTTTTTGCCACTTAAGGGAATAGTCCTTTGCGCCACCTTTCTCGAGGTGCCCCGTTATTGAATCATGGTAATTATTTCCTCGCCACCTTGACATCATCCATCATCTTTCTAAACGTGAAATTGTTGCCACCAATCAACCCCGTCGTTTTTCTTCCATCCCCCTCGATGTATTTTGTGTCTCAACTCGAGATGTGTCACCGTCTCAGTCCGTGAGTTGATCATGTTTACCTGATCTTCATGAAGATCGAATCATGTAGGGTTTCCCCTTTCTTTCTATTGTCGTGTCGAGTGAAGACCTCGAAAGCAAGGACGTCAAGACTAAGATGATGGAGTGAATCAACATCTTCGAGAAGGGCAAATGGATCATGAAGATTGTGATAGTTTGTGACTTCCCTTTTCCTCTTACCTCACGCCTTGAATCTCGGACGAGATTCTTTTGAGTGGGGGTGAGTTGTCACATCCAGATAGACCATGCATTAGGGTGTGCATCATGTTTAAATTTCATTTGAAATTGAAATGGGGAAGGCAGAAACCCCGAACACCCCCTTAAAACAACTAGGGTTTACTAAAATTTATTTCAATGAATCAAATGCCCTTCAAAATGCTCATCCTCTTTGTTTGGGTTCAGAACCCATGTCAAAGGAGGTGCACCATTTTCTAGGTCATCTCAGGGTCCTAGAATTAATTCACAAGTTTTTGAAATGAGCATTTTAAATTATGAAAAATATTTTAAATGTTCAAAAATTGCCAAACCAAAATGTTTCATGTTGGGAATATTCCAACAAGTGACCAGGAGCATTTTGATGATTTTTAAAATAGTTTTGGTATTTTAAATAAACCCCACAAAGTTCAGAATAATAGGAAAAGACTAAAAAAGAAATGCTTACTGTCGCCACGCCTGCCCACTGGCCCAGAATGGCCAATGAGCTTATTCGCCAGCAACTGGTGCTTGGCTGGCGAGCTAGGCGCGCCACGCACTGGCCGCCGCCTGCGCTTCACCTCGCCGCTTCGCCGCCCTGGATGACCTCCGCGTCGTCGTCTCGACCCCCAGGACACCCCATTCTCCCCTGCCTTCTCTCTCGCTCTCCCCAACCTGGCCGACGCCATCGCTGACGCGCCACCGGCCGACGCTGCGTTCCCGCCGCCCATGCTCCTCCCCACCATGTCCAGCAGCTCCGCCGCACCCCACTACCCCTAGCTAGCCGAGTCCTGCTCGCTCTAAGCACCCCGAAGCCTCTACACCGACCTCGACCGAGCTCGAAGCCGCCGGAGATCCCCATCGCCGTCGCCGCCGCATCAGACCGCCCCCGACCCCGACGAGGCTCTCTACGGGTTCACTGTGAGCCTGGCTACTCCCCCGTCCTCTCCGCTCTCTTCCTCTTGCACCACAACGAGCGCACGTCGATCACCCGAACGCACCGCTGGAGCTTCGCCGACGAAGCTCCGGCCACCCAACGGCCACGCCACTCATCCATCGCACTCACCGAGTTGCGCTGGGCCTAGCTATGCACTTCCGCGCCTCGCCGAGCCCTCTAACACCAAACCCGACATCACCCGAGCCCCGGCCGCCTGATTGTCGCCGGGCGCCCACTCCGCCACCCCTAACCCAATCGACCCCACCAAACACCGCGGCTCACTTCCAGCTCCACGTAGATGTTCCTCAGCGCTCCATTTGGTGCCCAGAAAGTGCAAAAGCACTTTGCTCCGCGGCCTTTGGCCTCGCCAAGTGCTAGACGCCGGCGAGTTGACCATCGACCCCGACGTGGGCCCCGTTGATCGCTTTCTGAGTCAATGATGGTGGACCCCGGTTAACTAATTAGGATTAGTTCTAATTAATTTAATTAGTTAAACTAACCCTGACATGCGGGTCCCACTGGTCAGTTTGACCTGGATGACCCCGTTGACCCCTGACGTCACGCTGACCTCATGCTGACGCAATAAATGAATTTCTGGATTTATTCTAATATAGCAAATTCCAGAATATAATTCAAATTTCAAATGCTTATAACTTTTATTCTATAACTCCAAATGCAAAGATTTATATATGAAAAATTATCAAAAAAATCCACTCTATCCATTGGTACAGGTTTCATGCATGTTAAAACAAGTTAACTATGCTGAATAACCAGAATAAGATATTGCACCATTAGGTCTAACTCAAATGAACTATCATTTGAATCCTTGATTCAAATGAGTTCATCCCCATTCTTCAGCTTGCATTAGACCAACACACATCCATATTGCCATGTCATAGCATGCATCATATTGTTGCATATCGTCATGTGTGTTTACTTTCGGTGTGCTCTCATGATAGGTTACGCCTCAAGATAACCTCGACTACCCATCCGAAGGGCAGTTCTCTACCCAGCCCATCAGCAAGCAAAACCCCTTGTTCATTCCGATATAATCCCACTCTCTCGCTCCTGCTCTATTTTCTTGCATTAGGACAACAACGACTCATGTGTTACTTGCTGCGGTAGCTGAACCCCTTGATCCTTTGCATGACTGTCATTCCACAAAGAATTAGATGAAACCCACTAGCATGAGTAGGAATTGTTTGAGCCATGTTGTGCCTACTCATTTATGCTTGTTTGTCATGCCTGCCATCGCTTAGAGTTGAGTCGGGTCTGATTCATCGGGAATGAATTGGAATGGTTGTGTGAACATGTCCTATTGTGTGTGAGCTAAGGGTGTGAACACGATTTGGTAAAGGTAGCGGTGAGAGGCCATGTAGGAGTACATGGTGGGTTGTCTCATTGCAGCCGTCCACATGAACTGAGTTCTGTGTTTGTGATCCATGGAACAGTTACTACCACGCATTGGGATCCTTAATTGACCCTCTCGGCTTCTTAACCACCCTTGTCCTCATCCGGGAGTTGCAAGTAGTTTCGTGTTTGTAGCATCTTTGGGGGCCGCAACGCTGACCTTAGGGGTGGGTTGTGTTGCGGTAGGCACCGTGGCCCGGTGTACCGAAAGTGCCCGCTTGGTATCTCGGGAACCCTGCACACATCGTTCGGGGCTGTATGGGAAACCTCGCCGGACTCCTGCGGATGGAACCCGAATAGGCGATAAACCTGGACTAGGGACTTGAGTGTTTAGGTAGGCCGTGGCCGACACCCACGTTGGGCTTCCGCTTGAAGGTTGCCGAGTACATGTCGTGTAAACGGCGGTAAGTGGTGAGAGCGTGTGTGAAGAAGTACACCGCAGGGTTTAATATGATCTATTCGAATAGCCGTGTCCACGGAAAAGGACTTCTGGGTTGCCTATATCGGTTCATAGACAAGTGAAAGTGGATACCCTAAAATGCGCAAGATAAGCGTGAGTACTATGGATGGCGTTCTCGTAGGGAGACGGAGGCGGGTCCATAGTGGTGTATTGATATGGTGAATATGTGGACTCGTGCGCCACCTCAAAGAGTTACTTGCGATCGTAGTTCAGGATAGCCACCGAGTCAAAGCTGGCTTGCTGCGGTCAAACTCCACCACCCCTTTTGATAATGATGCATATGTAGTTAGTTCTCGATGTAAGTCTTGGTGAGTACAATTGTACTCACGTTTGCTTATTTTATGTTTTGCGAGAGACGCGTCGGTCTCGCTTAGTAGTTCCACGTGGACTTGACGCTTAGCTTGTTACCTCAGCTACGATCTTGTGCCTTGGCAGGATCTCGGTAGATAGTCGGGCTTCTCAGCCTTTTTCATTTATAGTTATGCGTACTTTCGAGACATGATTAGCTTCCGCTTGTGCTTTGACTTGTATGCTCACGAGTGATGGGTCCTGAGACCCATGTTTGTACTATCTCGCTCTTCGGAGCCTACTGAATAATATATCGCGTCGTAGAGGTATGTTGTGATGCCATGTTGTATCTACGCATATCAACTATAATGTGTGTATGTTTGAAATGCTTGGTATGTGTGGGATCCGACAAACTAGTTGTTTATCCTTGGCAGCCTCTCATATGGGGAAATGTAGTCTCGTGCTTACGAGCGATAGTAGTCCGCTACAGCCGGTTCACCGAGTCCTGCTAGCCCAAAGACTACCGCTTGGACACTTGACTGGCCGGCATGTGTTTCACTTCGTTCCTATGTCCGCCCTTCGGGAAATGTCACGCGGTGTTATTCGAGTCCTGCCTAGCCTGCTACAGCCGGGATACCGGAGTCCTGTTAGCCAGTGCTACAGCCCGAATATATCCGTTGATGACCGACATGTTCGATGTGATTCATGTATGCCTGTCCCGATAGGTTAGCGCCGCTTTGGGTTCACGACTAGCCATGTCGGCCCGGGTTCTTTGTCATATGGATGCTAGCGACACTATCATATACGTGAGCCAAAAGACGCAAACGGTCCCGGGCCATGGTAAGGCGACACCCGTGGGAATACCGTGCGTGAGGCCGCAAAGTGATATGTTGTGTTACATGCTAGATCGGTGTGACTTAGGATCGGGGTCCTGACAGTCTAAGGACTATTTTTATTCATAAACACATAGGAAATATCATAATACATGACTGCCTCTAGGGCATATCTCCATCAGTCTCCCACTTGCACTAGAGTCAATCAAATAGACATCGAATGCCCATAGCTCTAACGTGCCCCTCATGCTTGGGTTGTTGAAGCGGCTTAGTCAACGGATCTGCAACATTTGCATCCGTGTGAATTTTGCATAACTCTACATCACCATTCTTTACGATCTTTCGTATCAGGTGATATTTCTGATCTATGTGTCTGACCTTGTGGTGATTCCTCGGCTCCTTGGCTTGTGCGATGGCACCAGAATTGTCACAATAAAGGTCCAACAGTTTTACCGAGGCTGGGAAAATACCAAGATCATCCAGAAAGTTCCTGATCCAAACACCTTCCTTCGCAGCTTCACAAGCCGCAATGTATTCAGCTTTTATGGTATAATCGGCCACCGTATCTTGCTTGGAACTCATCCAGCTCACTGCTCCTCCGTTCATGACGTACACGAATCCGAACTGTGACCGACAATCATCTCTGTCGGTTTGGAAACTAGCATCGATGTAACCCTTTACGACGAGCTCTTCCTCACCTCTATAAACTAGGAACATCTCTTTAGTCCTTTTCAGGTACTTCAAAATAGTCTTTACCGCTGCCCAGTGGCTCTCACCTGGGTTGGACATATTAGGCTTGTTAGGCTTATAGAAAAAGCAACATCAGGCCTTGTACATATCATGGCATACAGGATGGATCCGATTGAAGAGGCATACGGAATCCTACTCATCCTGCTTGGCTCATCAGATGTCGAAGGACTCTGAGTCTCGCTTAGTCTTATACCATGTGAGAGTGGAAAGAACCCTTTCTTCACCTCAGTCATGTTGAACCGCTTCAACACTTTTTCTATGTACGTGCTCTGGCTCAAGCCGAGCAGACTCCTTAATCTATCTCTATAGATCTTAATGCCTAAAATATACACTGCCTCACCAAGGTCTTTCATCGAAAACTTGCCATTCAATGATTCCTTGACCGAGTTCAACATCGAAACATCATTTCCAATCAGTAGTATGTTATCCACATACAAGATCAAAAACACTATCGAGCTCCCACTGAACTTCTTGTATAAACAAGTGTCCTCTTCGCTTTTGATGAAACCGAGACCAGTGACGACCTCCTCAAAACGAATATTCCAGCTCCGAGATGCTTGCCTCAACCCATAATTGGATCTATTGAGCTTGCAAACCTTACTAGTACTAGTCGGATCGACAAAACCCACGGGCTGTATCATATACACGTCCTCGGTTAAATTTCCATGAAGGAAAGCCGTTTTGACATCCATCTGCCATATCTCATAATCGAAATATGCAGCTATAGCTAGTACGATCCTCACCGACTTCAGCATCGGTACCGGCGAGTAAGTCTCGTCGTAGTCAATTCCCTGAACTTGTCCATAACCTTTAGTGATAAGCCGAGCTTTGTGGATCTAAACATTTCCATCCACATCGGTTTTCTTCTTAAAGACCCATTTGCTACCAATGGCTGTTATGCCAGGTGGCGGATCAACCAAGTCCCAGACTTGATTCTCATCCATGGACTTTAACTCGGATCTCATGGCCTCTAGCCATGCCTCGGAATCTGGGCTCACCATCGCTTCCGTATACATGGCCGGCTCGTCGCTTTCTAGCAACAATACATCATGTACTTTGCGCAATCTTTCTGACCTCTGTGGTTCCGGTGCTGCTTCCAATATGGGTTCCCTGACAGACTCCGGTATGATCTCATCACCAGCCGAGCCGTCCCCGAGTGGTTCTCGATTTTCTTTGAGTCGGACTGTCCTCCCACTAGCCTCCCGACTGAGAAACTCTTTTGATCAACAAACACTTTGTTCTCCTCACGGTTGTAGAAGCTACATCTCAAGTTTTCCCTCGGATATCCCATGAATATGTATTTATCTGACTTAGGTGTAAGCTTGTCTGACATAAGTCGCTTGACAAATGCTTCACAACCCCAAATCTTTAGAAAAGACAAACTGGGAGTCTTCCCGGTCCACATCTCATGTGGTGTCTTGTCTACGGATTTTGATGGTACCCTGTTAAGTGTGGAAGCTGCGGTTTCTAGAGCGTATCCCCAGAATGACAAGGGTAAATCAAATTTGCTCATCATAGACCGGACCATGTCCAACAAGGTCCTATTGCTCCGTTCTGACATGCCGTTTCTCTATGGCGTACCCGGAGGTGTGAGCTGAGGTACGATACCTCGGTTTTTCAGATGATCATCAAACTCATGGCTCATGTACTCACCTCCATGATCAGATCATAGAAGCTTTATAGTCTTGCCAAGCTGATTCTCAACCTCGTTCTGAAACTCTTTGAACTTTTCAAAAGTTTCCGTCTTGTGCCTCATCAAATAGATATATCCATATCTACTCAAGTCGTTGGTAAAAGTCACGAAGTACTGATAGCCACCTCTGGCAGTTGTGCTCATTGGACCACACACATCACTATGTATAAGTTCCAACAGCTCGGACGCCCTCTCGCAACTCTTTGCGAAAGGAGACTTAGTCATCTTGCCCAGCAAGCATGATTCACATGTCTCGAACGACCCGAAGTCGGACGAAGTTAGGAGCCTGTCATCATGGAGCTTCTTCATGAGTTTCAGACTAATGTGTCGAAGCCGGCAATGCCATAAGTATGTCGGATTTATCTCATTAGGCTTATGCCTCTTTACATTCACATTATAGACATGTTCCGTTTCCAGATTCAAAATGAATAGCCCATCTACAAGGGGTGCTTAGCCGTGGAACATACCATTCAAAAATATCGAACAACCATTGTCCTTTAAATAGAATTCATAACCCTGACTCATCAAACATGAGGCAGAAATAATGTTCCGACTAAGTGCAGGAATGTAATAACAATTATTCAATTCCATGATGAATCCGGAAGGAAGCTGGAGCTGCATCGAGCCGACCTCCAACGCAGCAACTCTTGCTTTGTTGTCGACCCTGATGTCAATCTCCCATTGTGCCACACGCCTAGTTTTTACCAGCCCCTGCATCGAGTTGCAAATATGAACAACCTATCCGGTATCAAATACCCAAGAGCTGCTAGGTATGTCGGCAAGGTAAATGTCTATAACATATGCAACAAGTGTACCTTTGCCTGAAGCAGCATTCCCGGCATTCTTGCCATGCTCTGCAAGCCACTTGCTACAGTTCCTCTTCAAATGACCAGTTTCCTTGCAATTATAGCAAAAGGTCTTCGAGTCCGATCCAGACTTCGGCGCTGCGGCGGAGGTTAACGTCTCCGTGCCCTTTTCCTTAGCCTTCTGCTTGGACCAGCTGTTCTTGAACTTAGCCGATTTCTGCACCATCAACACATGATGTGTGCCTTTCTTAATATCCTGCTCTACCACTTTGAGCATCCCATGCAATTCAGTGAGCTTCTTATCCATGCCATGCATATGATAGTTCGAGATGAACGTCCCATAGCTGGGCGGAAGAGAACCTGCAAAGATCAAGAGCTTGACTCATCCAAGAGCGGGGAGCCCAACCGATCCAAAGCTTGCACATATCCGATCATCTTGATCACATGTGGTCTCAGTGGATCACCTTCCTTCAGCTTACAATCCATCAAGTATCGCCAGACGTTGAACCTTTCGGTCCTCGCCTGTGTCTGAAACATGCTCTTGAGTCTCTCGATCATATTGTAAGCCTCAACATTATCGAAATGCTGTTGCAAATCAGGCTCCATACAAGCCAGCATCAGACAACTGATCTCCGTTGATTCATCAACGAGTTTCTGGTAGGTATTCTTAGGTGTGGCACTAGCATTATCGGCAGGTTCCTCTAGAAGTGGATCCTCTAGAACATGTTCCTTTTTATCATGCTTGAGAACAATTCTCAGATTTCTATACCAGGTGGTAAAGTTTGTTCCATTCAGTTTACCCTTTTCTGGAATTGATTTCAATGCAAAGTTGGGTTGAGCAGGTGGTGCCATTGATCTACAATAGAAAAATATGCAATCACTAAGCATTGTGTTTATGTAGAGTAATTCTAGCCTTAAACAGAAATACTCCCACTGAAATCAGCATCCCTCCATAGACTCTCAGTGATTCAGGATCCGACTAGCGCATGCGACTAGTGAGCTTTAGCATCACCGCTAGCCAACATAACTATCCGGTAAGCAACTCCTTGCTAATCAGATTCAGATACGACTTCGCCGGTCGGGAAGGTATCTTATACGCCGGCTCCCAACCTTCTTTGCCACAAGGCCCAAAACCGTTTTGATAGCCTTGTCAAGTTAACCTAATGCAGTGCATGTCCGTGTCTGACACGAACCCTTCAGTTCAAGGAGACCCAGCAGCACCTCAATTTTATGAGCCCACTACTAGACGTACTTGACGTGCGAAGGTGCACCATCAGGGATGGCAATTCGCTTGATATTAATGAGGGATCTTTCTACCATTCTAACATGCATAGAAAGTAAGAAGCATAACAATCACAAATAAACATATATTGTGAAATAGTATGGCTCCTTCATGGTCGTCCTTCCACGCCGTCTCTGATTCCGATGACCATCTAGGAACTCCATCTTGTTTGTCACGCCGGGATGCCAAGCCACCAACCTGATCTCTATTATCCAACTACTACAACTAGTAATGAATATTACATAGAGTCACAAGTCGACGTGCAGGTCGTTATACATTATAATGACAACACTTTGGCTCCTGCTGGCTGACAAACATGACGCACAAGTCATGTATAATTTACACACATGCATCACATACACATGAGCCATACTATTCACATCAAACCCTGAAAAACAAACTTATGCATAGAATCGCATTCTACCGGTTTGAGTGATCGTGTACAAAATACAAGGCGCTACGCACACGACGGTCCCGATTGTACTCATGTGCAGTTGATCTCATCAACCGTGCACACAGCCGATCTTATCAACGACAACAGATCTCATCTGCCGTCTCCACATATCAAATATGCATACGATCTGAATCCAAATCCTATAGCAGAGGCTCTGATACCACTGTTGCACTACTAGAAAAAGGGCTATAGATGGGATTGACACTAATGGCGCACCAGACAAGCGGTGCGCCATTAGTATATACTAATGGTGCACCACCTTCTGATAGCCATTAGAGTTGAAACTACTAATGGCGCACCTGGCCCAAGGTGCGCCACTAGTATCAAATTTTTTTTGAACTAGTGCGCCTGTCCAAACATACTAATGGCGCATTCAGACCAAAGGCGCCATTACTAGTTGTAACTAGTAATGGCGCACTATCGGAAAGTGCGCCACTAATGTTGTTTTTTAATTATATTTTTATTCCTTTTTTGCAAAACTACTAATGGCGCCTTTGTTCCACTATGCGCCATTACTAGTTTAAACTAGTAATGCATCGTGAACAAAGGCGCCATTAGTATGTTTTTTTTTGCAAAACTACTAATGGCGCACCACGGAAGGTGTGCCATTAGTAACCTGGGTTACTAATGGCGCATTTAGGGTTGGTGCGCCATTAGTAAGTGGGCAGCAACAAGATATTTTGGACAGCCTCTCCCCTACCCACACTCACTTTCTCCCCACTTCATTCTCTCCACCTCCTCCTTGTCTCGGGTGCCTCCTCTTTTTCACCTCATTGCCACCATAGATTCATTCAAATTAAGTGGTTAAATTAACTTGTTACGATAGGTAAGTAAGGGGGAAGCTATATTTATGTTGTTCTCCCTACAACAATGTGCACATGCACTTTTTATGGCCTAGCTAGATCTATGTATGTTCGTGGTGTTGCATATGTTTGTGGTGTTGCATATGTGTTTGTGTTTGGAGGTGTACCGGTATTTGAAATGCAATAGTTGCCAATATTTTGCCAGAATGTTGATTCATTTCCGTTTCGGCAAGAATTTTGGCATTAAGCATTCTTTTTGGTCCTATTTTTAGGGAAAGTCATGCCAAATTTTTTCTTGGTTCTAAAATATCGCTTTCTTGTACCCCACAAAGTGACCATGGTCCGCACGATGACCGAAGGCATCGTGAATAGGTTTTTGAGGTCCGTGAAGGCCGAGATGCTTCAAAAGAACGAGACGGAGATAAGATGTCGATGTCGAAGATGCAAGTCAAGAGCCTTATTGCGGACCCGGATTCCGGCAGGTGCGGGACCGCCGCTCTTGCGTGGTTTCATGGATGGCTATCGGTGGCAAGGTGATGAAGATGACTACGAAGTCGCCCATGGAGGCCGGGCAAGAAATGAGGAAGGGCAGCAAGACAACCACCGCGGCTCGGGCGGGCGAGAAGACGAAGAATCCCGGAGATGATCACGACGGTGATGCTGCATACGATCATCATGTAGAAGATGCAGGACATGATGATGAGGAAGATGCCGGAGCAGACGACGGGCATGATCATGAAGATGATGATGCCAGCGGAGCGCATTTACGCCGGACCATCGATGGGCTGGGTGCAGGACCCTCATATTCAAGAGCTGCTTCTCGCTGCACGGATAACGCAAGAGCTGCCGCCGAGAGAAAGCCAAGATGGATCAACTTGAGTTAGACGCGTTACTCCATTGTATGAAGGACGCAGGCCCGAGGATACCCGCCTGAAAGTAACGCTCATGGCTCGAGATGAAGGTAAAACACAAAATGACCGACGCATGCTTCGACGAGAACATGTCATTACGCACGAACGTCTTCCCAAGGGGAACAAGTGCCCGACCAGTTTGGAGGAGGCTAAGAAAATCGTGTGTCCTCTGGATTTACCGCATGTGAAATACCATGTGTGCATGAACAATTGCATCATTTATCGGGACGAGCACGCGGAGTCTACCGTATGTCCGGTTTGCGGCGTCACTCGATACAAGAAGAGGAACAAAGCTCCTCGAAAAGTGGTGTGGTACTTTCCGATCACTCCTCGTCTGCAGCGGTATTTTGCGGACCCTAAGGTAGCAAAGCTCCTGCGTTGGCACGCGGATAGGGAGGAGAAGAAGCGAGAAGATGACGCAAATGATCCGAAGATAGAACGTGTGCGAGAGTCTGGTTGGTACCCTGCTCAACATGCCAGAGAGGACCAAAGATGGGCCGAAAGCAAGGGCAGACTTGAAATCAATGGGCATCAGGCGGGAGCTTCACGCTAATGATGATGATGATGATGATGAGGCGAAGCAGGACACAGTAAGTCGTCGCAAAGGCAAAAAGGCCAAGAAGACCGGAAATGACTACCCTTCCGCGTGCTTCACTCTAAGTCAGGAGGAGATCGAGCAGTTTTTCACCTGCCTCCTAGGAGTAAAATTTCCTTACGGTTACGCGGGGAAGATAAGCAGATACCTAGACCCAGCGAAGCAGAAGTTCAGTGGGATGAAGTCTCACGACTGTCACGTGTTGATGACGCAGATACTTCCAGTTGCAATCCGTGGGATCATGGACGCGCACGTCCGTGAAACGCTATTTGGCCTAGGCAACTTTTTCAACGTCATCTCTCTAAAGTCGATTGGCGTGAGGCAACTCAGAAGGCTACAGGAAGAGATCGTGGTGATACTATGCGAGCTTGAGATGTACTTCCCGCCCGCATTCTTCGACGTTATGGTGCATCTGCTGGTCCATATAGTGGAGGATATCATCCAACTTGGGCCGACGTTCCTGCACAGCATGATGCCGTTCAAAAGGATGAATGGTCTCATCAAACGATACGTTCGCAACATGTCACGTCCACAGGGAAGTATAGCCAGGGGCTTTCTGACCGAAGAGTGCATCTCCTACTGCACGAATTATCTAGGCATTGAGAACCCCGTTGGTCTGCCCGTCAACAGGCACCTCGGCAGGCTCGCTGGATGGGGTCACCGTGAGGGTCACCGCGAAATGCATGTCGACTTAGAGGGTCGACTTCGCCGACTTTGAAAGAGCAAACCTAGTCGCGCTTACAACACATAGACGTGGTCGATCCTTGACCGGTAGAGCACAAAACCTTTATTAAGAAGACGTACAATGACCGAGGCCAACAGAGGATGACGGAGATATAATCAAAGAGCACAACTCATGTTTCACGCGTTGGTTCAAGCAGAAGCTTCTGTCGTACCCTTTGCATGAGGATTCTTCCGCGGAAGAACAACTCATATTCGCCTTGTCACAGGGCACCGAGCACAACCTGATGACCTATGAGGCATACGATATCAATGGCTACACATTCTACACCGAGGCCAAGGACATGAAGAGCGATGGTTATCAGAACTCCAAGGTAACGATGGAATCCTACACCGGTAATGACAAGGACAGACACTACGGAGGGATCGAGGAGATCTGGGAGCTGAGCTACGCTGGAGAGCAGGTTCCGATGTTCCGTGTCAGATGGGCGAAGATCGTCGTAAAAGAAGACCGGTATTTCACCACCATGGTTATACCCGAAGCCAAATCCAAGACCGCGGGCACAAACGTCACCGCGAAAAATGAGCCATGGGTACTGGCTTCCCAAGTTGACCAATGCTTCTTCATTACCGACCCGTCAAAGCCCAGTCGTGTTGTCGTGAGGAGAGGCAAAAGGAAGATCATCGGAATGGATGAAGTCGCCAATGAGCAAGACTTCGACAAGCACGGCGACCCGAGGATCGAACATGACGACGATGATGAAGTAGCAGCATACACCACAAGAAGAAGCAGGACCACCCTACCTAAAGGACGTCTGCTCCCGGAAGAACTCCATTTGCGAAAAAAGAAGGGAAAGAACATTGTGAACAGATAGCTAGCTAAGATCGATTGTATTTAAATCGTAGCCTTCATTTCTCGATTGTATTTCATGGGCACTTTTTGAACTATCATGAATATTTTTAAATTTCATGGACACTTGATCTCGATCGCTATCCCACCTCGCCAGATCCGGTCCCTCGCCGAGCACCCCGGTCCACTGCCGCCGCCGACCCCCCGCACCTCGATTCCCTACTCAACCGCCACGACTCCCCGCACCCGCCCCTACTCAACCGCCACGACCCCCGCACTTCGCACCTCCCCCGCTCCACCGGCATTACTGTTTGATGATATTTTTAAAAAATTTATTATTGTCTTATAAAAAAATATTACTGTTATGATTTAAACAAGTTTGAACATATTTAAACACAAATAAGTATCAAACAGCATTTTAAATGCATAAAAAAAATTTGTGGAGGCTGGGAATCGAGCCCAGGACCTCCTGGTGAGAGAACTGGCTGCTGACCAGTCGAGCTAGTAGAGGGAGCTTGATGTGGATCAGGTCAGGTGGAAGATAACCTGTTGGATCGAGCAGAAATCTAAAAAATAATACTAATGGCGCTCCTGTGGGAGGTGGGCTATTAGTATGGATGTTCTTATCTCACACCGTGGCTTGGTGAGCCATTAGTATTGTGCCGCCCCACCATCCATACTTCCTCCCGGCCCTCGATCCCTTCCTCTCCTCTCCTCGCCTCGCCCTCGATCCCCTTCCCTCTCCTCTCCCGGCTGCTGCCCGCCCGCCTCGGCCGCCGCCTGACGCCTCGACGCCCGCCCGCTCCTCCTTGGCGCCTCTCCGCCCAGCCCAAGCCCAAGGCCGCTCCGCCTCCACCTCCTCCGCCTCCGCCCGTCGACGGCGCTGGCAGCATGGGCCCGTCAGCAGCGCTCTCGCTCTTTGGGGCTCACCGGCGCCGTCGCCACCAGCGCCTTCAGCGACCTCTCCACCTTCGCGACGCCGCCCTTGACCTCTCCCTCCCGGAGCTCCTCCCCGACCACCTCCCTTCTAGGTAAGTGTTGCAACTTTCTTAGTATTTGTAGATAAGTATGTGGATCGCATGATGATAAAGTTGGTTTATAAAAGTATGGGTGGGCGCCATCGACATGAAGAATCATGTTGTGCTTTGTGCTTGGGAGACTTAAGTATCGTGTCATGTTTCTGAGCCATTTTGTTCTTCTTAAGAGTGATTAACCATGTCTTGATTGGTGGCAATTTTAATTTTTTTATGCTGTTCCTGGCCTTTGTCAGGGTATGCTCTAAGTTTGCTCTATGTTGGCCGCTGCATGCGAGCGGGCTGAACTAGCACTGCATATCAAATGATGTTGCTACTGCCCCTGTTCGTTTTAGAAAGCAATGTGAATGCAGTACACATTGGTTGAGGTTGTAAACTGGACCAATACAAATCGAAGGAACTTGAGATCACAGGTTGCCGAAACAAATGCAGAGTGTCCTCAAGAGACATCAGATTCGAGGTTTCAATCACGTAAAAGTGAAACAATGTGTCCGCTGCTTCAGTTGTCATGTTTATGATTGAAACCATCATTGTTGTCTCATGCTTCATGTTGCAACTTGTAAACCAAAGTGACGAATTGTGAGTAAATGAGTACCGATGCTTGTGTTGTTAGTTTGCCACCTCTGAAACATGTCTCGAAACATGTATAGGTCGGCATCTCCAGGACATTTCTCTTGGGGCCCCTCGTCCAGCTTTGCCTTGCACCGTGGAGTGCTGATCTTATTGCCGTGGATCAATTAAGCATAGTGCTGCAGGTCCATCATTGGTGGATTTTTTACTGTTGTAGTTCTTATTTGCTAGGCATATCACCTTACAATGAGTTGTGGGTGAAAATACCAGGTTAATCGATATTTGAGTCCATTCGCAACTGCTCCCATTAAGTTAAAGATCAACCAATTTAGTTACTAGGGGGTTACTGGACGCCTGCAAGATAGATGCACATATCTACCTTTCACGCTAGTGAAATCTACAGATGCATCCTTCGCTCGAGGATTCCTTTCTCATTATATATTGTAGTTTAAGTGCACAACTGAACTTTTAGCTTCGAACAAAGCAACGATGGATATTTATTTACTTTTTTTCGTTTCGTTTAGTCGGTTTTGGCTGACGGCAGGTGTATCCCCATATAGGTTTTGGCAGCAGGTGTATCTCTCAAGTACCAGGCTCGCCAGAGCATTAGCAGGATTTTGTCAGTAGACTTTGAGGTCAGTTTAATCTGTCATTTTTCAACAGTACTCAACTATTTCAATCTATCGTTATTTCTATCAGCAGACTTTGAGGTCAGTTGGTATTGATTATGCTAATGTGGGGATTTTGAGCTGTTTTCCGACATGTCTTCTTTTAGTGTACTTGTCTCCCGCTTGTTGGTTACTTCTCATGGTTAGAAGATGTGTTGTAGCTTTTCTTAGACTTGTACTTGTAAATGGATTTGGTTGTAATAGAAATGACATTTTCTCTACTCAAACTCATTATATTGGAATTATTTGAAGATGTGTGGTGTTAGCCTATCGGTAATAATTATGTGTTAGTGTGAGTTTATTCTTCCTGTGGGCATTCTAATTTTATTTCTCTGGATTCAAGCAATGGGTTTGGACTTGCAAGATTCAGTTCACAAGTACTTGTGGGCTTTGGCTTTTAGCCTAATGAGGTCTCTTACTTGTGACAGTTCAGTTGTCGATGTAATATGTTAGAAACTGCTACTATGTCTCTAGAAGAATCATCACTCTTTACACACTTATTAGAAACCCGCTTATTTCATCTGGTGAGACTTGTGCATCTTCAGCTCAGCTGCAGGTCTCATAGACATGAGCAGCCGCCAATTAATTCTGCTCCTGGTGTTCCCCACTTGCGATTAATAAGAAATTATTTTGGTTTTGCAAGATTACGTGTTTTACTACTAGCACAATTATGCATTGTCTTGTGTCCGCCGTAACACGAATGACCTTCCTTTAATTGGCACACCCTCTGTTCCTAAATATGAGATGTTTTCACAGTTCAACTAAACTGTCAAAACGTCTTACATTTAAAAACAGAGGTAGTACTTGCTAAGTTATTACACCCTCCATTCCAAAATACTTGTCTTGGTTTTAATTCAGATTTGAACTAAAACAACGACAAGTGTTTTGGAACAGAGGGAGTAAATACTAGGAAAGTTTCTCTTCACACATACTCAAAAAGCAGAGCTTTTCTACATGACACTATAAACCACGATAAAGAAAGGGTGGAAACAATAAAAGCAAGCGAGAACTCTAATACACAGCAAAGTTATTACGATCCAAGATTGCTTGTAGTGGTTTGTCCAAAATGTTGAATGATACTGCTTGGAGATGCATATATTGTTTCACCTCTTCACATGCCAATGTATTTTCCATGTTGTGATGAAGGCCTTTTTGCCTTGTCCACCCGAGAGGCCCTTGAGTTTGCTGGAATGTCGATTAACTTCCGCTCCAGAAAATTGGTACTCCATATGTCCTATTTTCAGCAAAGGTCATGCTGAAATTTTCCGTGAATTTTAGCATGACTTTGCTAAAAATAGGACATATGGGGTACTTGTGACTAATGCATGGGCCGGGGTACTTGTGACTAATGATGAAAGCTTAGGCTTCTAGGGTACCTCGGCGTCGAAAAACCCTCAATGATAAAAGCTTAGCTTTTAGGATGCCTCTGTCGACAAACCCTAAATGATGAGACCATGATCTTGTTCCTTGACAATAAACAACTTTTGACCAAACTTTGTTCCTATTTAGAGAGAAACATGGCCAACAACGATGAGGCCGGGGTTCAAGCGGCAAGGCATTCAGGGAGTTGTCCCGGAGATGGAGGAACAACCTCACTTGTATGAGGACGCCGCCTTCCCACCGATCCCGAGACCACCGATGGTACCGCCGAGGATGACCCCACTGATGCCACCACTGATGGTGCCGCCGAGGATGCCACCACTGATGATGGCGGCGCACAGATGGCAGCCAACCGAAGAGGCAACGGAAGGACCGGCGCCCGACCGTGCTCCGCACCCTCAAGGAGGAAGTTACTAAAGTGGACTCCGACGGGAATCCAACGGCGCCCGAACGAATAGTCAAGGGGTACTCGCTTCAGCTCGGGTGCATTCTTCGAGCACCGCCTCGATCAACACCGAGAACCCGAGGCATCTGACCGAGGGAATTTGGCGAACCTCCTCTTCTCGAAGCTGCACGAACGATACAAGTTCCCCGCTGAATTTGAAAACACAAGCCTCAAAGGTAATAAAGTGAACAATGCTGCCCTCACGAAGATGAGCAAGGCCCTGTCTACTTGTAAAAGCAATGTGAAGAGAATGATCGAGAAAGGTGAAAGTTATGAGAAGATCAAGGAGAAAAATCCTTCGATCACCGAAGATGACTATAACGACTTCAAGATCAATTGCTCGAGCACCACAAACTCCGAATCAAGTCAGTGGGGGAAAGAAATGCGGGAGCTGAACTTAGGGAACACACTCTGTCCCGGCGGTTACAGAGTGGCGGAGCCTATATGGGACAAGGAGGAGGCGGACTGTGCCGAGCAAGGCCTACCGCCCCTCTTCGATAAATACGGTGACAAGCAGACCAAGAACTTTGTCAGGCCCGGTACCAGAAGGACCCGAAAACAAAGGAGCTTACCACGGATCCGAAGACCAGGGCGCTTGAGCTTGTTCTGGTAAGGAATACACCCCCGCGTAATTAGCTCCATATGGTTGCATTCTAATTAATGAAGCCAAATTTCTAAATGGTTCACATTCCTTCCGCAGCGCATCGAAAGCAGTAGCGCTGGGTCGACTAAGAGCAACCCTTGGGACACCACTCTAAATAGGGCGTTGAATGTAATGAAGAACAAGGATAAGCTCAATGAAGCCGACGTCACCTGGTCGTGGTGGCGGCAAAGGCTTGTCGACAAAATGGTCGTCATACTATAACACTGGTGGGCGAAAGGAGAAAAAGACCAGCTCGGAAAGCCAGGTGCACGAGGTTCAAGAACTCAAGGCACAGGTGGCGCGGATTCCGGAGATTTTCCAAGAGCAAGTGCAACAACAACTCGGAGCGACGATCACCGCCATTGTGCCTACCTTCATCGAGGGGTTGAGTGCGTGGATTGCGGGCGGCCAACAGGGGCCATTGGTGTCTCCGGCGGAGGCGGCATTGGTGTCTCCGACGCCGGCACGGAGCCATCGCACCGGTGTACGCCGCCGCCACCTCTGCAGCAAGCGGCCCCTCCGTCAATCAAGACGCCCTCCGTTGGCGGTGCCTCGACATTAGCCGAGCTCGACGCCATCATCACGGTAACTAATTAAGCCTCTCTATGCCGAGGACTTCATCTCCTTGCCTTTTGATCGGGCATCCCCGACGCCCTACATGTTTTCGCAGGCGTCGCCGACGTTCCGTGCACTCTCACGCACTTCGTGAACAACGAGTTGGTCGATGTAGCCAAGGGCAAAATCGCTCAACCGGGCAACCCTTGTTCCACGGTACCCAGATGCCACCCAACTTGTTTAAGGTTCAACTGGTTCGGTGCTGCCAGGCTGCGACGAGTTGTTACCTCCGATTCGACCCGTCGGGGCCGACGATGATGACGTGATGACCTCGGCCGCCTGAGCTGGCCCCTGCTTTGGCCGAAGAGCCAGATTTGTTTGGGGGCGGGGGACACCACCCCAGAGACAACACCGCCAGTCGTGCCGGTGCCAAGTCGGCCCCATGGCAAGACCGCCGCAACATTGCCGGACATCCCTATGCCACTGGATCCAAACATGCATATGGCACATGATCAGAACGACGATGACGACGATACGTTTGCCAACGTCGACCAGTACTTTGCCGATCATGGGTACGGTGGCGACTTCATGGGGCCTCCTTCTCAAGAACCCAACCCAACAAAAGACGTGTGCGATCTAGCTGGTACCACGGAGAAGCCAAGTTGCAACAGGCGTCGTCTGCCATTCAGCTCTCAGGAGACACCTCCAGCTGCCGACTTCACCGAGCCTCAGATAGGCGAGGTGCGAAATATTATCAGCCCCAACACACTCAAGAAGGCGGTCTATGAGCAGAACTCGGTCCCATTACAGGAGAAGAAGAAGGCACGCAAAAGAAAGACTAACAAGGGTGCGGGCCAGCCGCACCGAGTACGATCCGTGCTCGGGACGGGCCACCTTCACCGAGGATATCTCGAGGAGGGTGCATGTGGCGGGTAGGGCGATGCTACCGACAAATATGCTCAATGCTGCAACCGTGCTATGCGGAGTCTGCATGATGTTGTTCTTTCTTTGGAGAAGCGGCGCCTCGTGAGAGAAGGATGTGGCATACCCGGTTTCGTGGCCAAGGTGCCGGAGGGCAAGGGCTTTGTGGATAACTCCATCGGGCGTCTGATCGTCCTGCGGTTTGATGACATCCATGCTATGTTGAACCTTCATCCGCTGCACTACACCTTCGTTCGGCTATTTTCGCTGAGTATGAAGATGCGGATCATTCGCGACAAGACCCCGGACATCGTGATAGTCGACCCCTTCTACATGCGTGCCATGATCTTGGGCATCGCTGGGGACCGGCAAGTCGCGAGTTCTTACCTCGAAGGCGTCATTCTGGCAAACCAAGATAAGGATAACTTCCTCGTGCCTTACTTTCCCGAGTAAGTCCTCCCCTCAACCGGCCGTAACATATGAATTCTTAGATTTCGATCGCTTTTCTTTTAACATTCCGTGTTTTCTGCAGTGACACACATTGCACGCTCATCCTCCTAAGCCCCAAATATTCCATGGCCACGTATTTCGACCCGGACCGTCAGTCGAACATAGACTACACAAATGTCAAGAAGGTTCTTGATGATGTTCTCCTCGGCTACGCCCAATATGGAGGCACCTTCACCAGGCCTATTCGTAAGTACGGCAAGCACGTGTTCTCCCACAATACGACGTTCTGCTGCGTCAAGCAGCCGCCTAGCGGTCAAAAGGGTACCTACTACGCCATCCATCACATGCGGGCGATCGTACGGGACCATCATCAACTTCTGCTGCCGAGCAAACTCAAAGATTGGGCTGCGAGCGTGTCGGCAATCCAGGACGCGGACATCAGACAAGAATTCTTTCGCATCCAATCGGAGTTTGCGGAAATCATCCATCAAGATGTCCTTCACCTCGGGCAGTTCTACCTCGTAAATCAACCGTCCAACGGTGACATCGACACAATGCTACAAATGCAGTCGACAACGCCCGTTATTTCATGACTCCCACGGTAGACGGCGGCTTCATCCACGCTCCGGTCCCTTGAGTCGAGTCGAAAGCAGTGATGCTGTGTCTAGTTCTGAAACATCGATTGGCTCATGTTGTAATTAAACTTTAATGAACTTGTAGTATGTCTCTTTGGTTTCGAGATTCGTTCAACTTAGATGTAATCGATGCTATTAATGTCTTGCTTTTCTCTTCCGATCGTTCTGTTGCGTACTTATATATTGCTTATGTATTGTCTGTGAATTGGTACTAACTTTCGTTTGGCTAGTGCATAGCGATGCCGTCGTATGTCGTGTACAAGGGTAAGGTCCCCGGAGTCTACAACGACTAGGAGGAGTGTCAGAGACAGGTTCACCGATTCAGCGGTAAAAATTACAAAGGGTAAACCACTAGAGCCGAGGCCGAATCTAGATACGCCCGCTATCTAGCGGGAGAGGGGAGGGAGCGTTGGAGGAACCGGATGAAGACGAGTTTCATCGTGATGATGCTCATCGTGATGACCGCAACTCTCTTCTATGTGATGGTAGTTTAGATGATCGATATCGACTTGTAATGTGAAGACAAACTCGCTACTCGCGGTCTCGAGACTTGTAATATAATGTTCTATCTTTGTTCGGTCTTTTCAATTCAGAGACTAATATGATGAATTGTATTCGGAGACTAATATGCTGAATTGTATTCAGAGACTAATCTTCTATTGTATTCGATGAATCTGTTGTTGATGTGTGCTGTCTATATTTTGTCCAATTATACATTTTGTAACCTGTGCAAAAAACAGAAAATTAAAAAATAAATAAAACCTAATATTCATACTAATGGTGCATCACATCACAGTGCGCCATTAGTATGCCAAAGTTACTAATGGCGCATCTTGTTGTTGTGCGCCATTAGTATGCCAAAGCACCTGGGTATACATGGCCCCCTGGGAGGCATACTAATGGCGCACTGTTGTATATACTAATGGCGCATCCGAGGTGCGCCATTAGTATACCAGATACTAATGGCGCACTAGTGGTGCGCCATTAGTAAAATATACTAATGGCGTGGCACTAATGGCGCACCACTAATGCGCCATTAATGGCCAAATTAGGTGCGCCATTAGTAGGCCTTTTCCTAGTAGTGTTGGGTTCTACGGTAGGGTGCGTCGACTGCAAATTAAAATTTCCTACGCGCAGAACAACCAAGAACATGCTACGGGAGATGGATCACAGTTTGTTACCACTAGACGCACAGTGCCGTGCAGCGTAAGAAGAGTTGGGGCAGCGCGTCCGCATGGATCATCTCCTCCTCGTCCGATCTCCCTTGAGCGGCCGGTTGTCGGTTCCCACGAACAGGTTCGCCGTAGCGGCGCAAGTGCACCGCCTCTAACGGTATCGACGCGTGCAGGAGGAACGTCGTGTGGCAGACTACTAGGTCCGATCACACAACCGGCGGCGAGTGGAGGTGTCTATTTGCAACACATGCAAACCCTAGTAACAGCACCGAAGCGATCAACAGCATGAGTGTGCCGCACCCTACTTTATATAGGCGTCCGTCGCGGGATCAACACTTGGGCCTCGCATGGACCCTAAAGCCCACAAATCTACTCGGCCACAATCCGAACACAGCTCGGATCACATCCGACCAGTGTCTTCGAATCCGACCTCGTAGGTTCCTTCCCTTAAGCGCGTGACCCCTTAGGTTCAAGCCGGCTTGGTCGCAGTTTGGATCACCTCCGAACTACATGGCTGGTAGCGGCGTTAAGCAAGGCGTGCCGACCACCAAGCAAACGATGAAGCTGGTTAGGCGAACCTGTACATCACACTTCCATTCCTTTTGCCACACGATATATGTTGTCGGGCTCAAGGCGAGTCTGTCATCCTTGTGCTAGCCCGACCCCTTTCTCGTTCCAGTGATGCTGACCACTATCCGGATTATCTCATTATCCTCATTGCATGGCCATGCTTATCCTGGTAGGATCACACGAGGGGCCCAGAGTATATCTCTCCTGATCGGAGGGGCAAATCCCATCTTGCTCGACCACGTCTCGCAGCATGGGTCTGGACAAGCCCGAAACCTACCTTTGTAACTACCCAGTTACGGAGTAGCGTTTGGTGACATATCGAGTACATGCGTTAGCTCAGGTCTTAGGACATAGAACATATGTTGTACTAGAGACTCACAGATGACATATCGTTGCGTCTCATAGTTGGGACTGTCCAACACGGACCTTATCTTGACTCGGATCCGACTACATCGAATCCGACCAGACCTTTCCAAGTCCATATTATCTGGTTAGCATCCAATGCTCCATGGCTAGTGAGACCAAGCCATCGACCGTGTCATATGCTAGTCAAGTCGGCTGCGCGTCCACACAGGCCTTTCGACTAGGTACCTTTTAGGACAGTCATCATACAATGCATAGTCCCACAAACAAGTCACGTACTTGCTGATACACATCATTGATAATGTCCATGGACTATCTTTATTCATCAACACATAGGAAATATCATGTCACGCCCAATATGCGACCCTATCCAAAAGGAACTCAAAGGTCCCACCAAGGATAGACCCGCATATTGAAACGCTTTTGGAAGGTGGATATCATTACATCCACATTACATAATAGATGGGGGTACAACCAAGACATACAATGTCACATGAATACAACAATACAACATACAAGATCAACATCCGACTACGGATGAATCATAAACAGTAACTCAAACAATATCCACCCTGCTAGCCCAGGCTGCCGACCTGGAACCTATCCCCTGATCAAAGAAGAAGCAGAAGAAGAACTCCAAAACAAGCAAACATCGCTCTCGCGTCATGATCATCGCAAACCTGTACCTGCAACTGGTGGTGTAGTAATGTATGAGCCACGAGGACTCAGCAACCCCATTACCATGGGTATCAAGACTAGCAAAGCTTAATGGGAAAGGAAGGGATAAAGTGGTGAGGTTGCAGCAGCGGCTAAGCATATATGGTGGCTAACATACGCAAATGAGAGCGAGAAGAGAAACAAAGGAACGGTCGTCAACTAGCAATGATCAAGAAGTGATCCTGAACTCCTACTTACGTCAGACATAACCCAGAAACCGTGTTCTCCTCTCGATCAACCCCGAAAAGAGACACTCACGGTTACGCACACGGTTGGTGTATTTTAGAAGAGTTTACTTCAAGTTTACTACAACCGAATATTAACAAATTCCCATCTGCCACATAACCGCGGGCACGGCTCTCGAAAGATTGTACCCTGCAGGGGTGTCCCAACTTAGCCCATGATAAGCTCTCGCGATCAACGAAGGATATTCCTTCTCCCCGGGAAGACCCGATCAGTCTCAGAATCCCGGCTACAAGACATTTCGACAGTAATAAAACAAGACCAGCAAAGCCGCCCGATGCGCCGACAATCCCGATAGGAGCTGCACATATCTTGTTCTCAGGGCAACACCGGATAAGCGAAGCGTACAGATATCGACATAACCCAAGTTGCCAAGGGATGGTCCCGCACGGTGCTCTAGTTTGGACCAACACTTAGACAAGCATTGGCCCGGGGGGCTAAATAAAGATCACCCTTGGGTTAATTACTCCCCAAGGAAAGTAGGTGGTGGTGAGGCAAATAGTAAAACCAAGGTTGGGCCTTGCTGGAGGAGTCTTATTCAAAGCGAACTGTCAAGGGGGTCCCATAAATCACCCAACCGCGTTAGGGACGCAAAATCCGGGAACATAATACCGATATGACGGAAACTAGAGCACACTGAAAACGGAGCAACGGTTCAACACATACTCTATACAAGTTTAAAGGACAAGCTGTCCAAAACAGCAACTAGGCATATTGCAAGCATCAAAACACTATGCTACAGCATCTCAACGTGAAAACAGAAGGCATGGGCATGATGCCAAGGTAAAGCATGACAAAACATGAACACTGAGCTATCTCCAGAAATCAATAGAACATGCTCAAAATGACATGACAAGATTGCAAATACTAACAGTTTCAGACTTTGCAGAAATAACATCAGGTTGCAATGTTTAGAGCTATCAACCAACATGCTACAGGAACTAATCATGGCAAATAAAGGCATGGCATGAATCTACTAATTTCATAGAACAAAAGTCCCTTAATGACCATGAGCCAAAAAGGATCAGAAGATATGATGGCACCCATGTAAACATGGCAAGTTATATGACAGATTCATACATGGCAGGAACAACAATAAGTAGGCATGTTGGTGAGCTTGAGCCACTCACCACAGAGCACTACATGGCATCGAAAGGCAACTCACAGTAAGAAGACATGTTTATAAAGCTAAACATGGCAAGAACAAGTTTATAGTCTGCATGGATCACTAGCAAAACTCATGGCAAAACTGAACTTAATGTTAACAGGCTGACAGCAACATTATTTAGCAACTGGAGAGCAAGATTACAACAAGTTACAGCAGACTATAATTGCAACAAAGGGCATGGACGGATAGAGCAAGACATGTGTAACAAAACATCCTTAGTGAACATCTCCAGATTATGCATAGAATGACTTGTAGCAGCAGCTTCACATAGCATCATAATATAACAGAATCAGCCTAGCAAAACATCAATAGCAAGTACCCTACTTAACAAGCTCGATGCACTCACTACGGGAATCACAAAAATACATGGATAGCACCCATGTAAATATGGCATGGCATAATTCAAAACTTATGTAGAGCTCATGCTCATAAGATGCACACATCAAATGCAACAAAAATGACAAATCACCAAGTTATAACAGTTTCAGCAGATTAACATCATATAGCACTCTTGCAACGATGATTCAGGCATCAAGATAAACTCAAATGAACATGATGCAATGGAATGAAATGAAGTACTCGTCGAGGCGAACAATTTGACATATTGCACGCACGAAACCGAGCAGTATGCAGCAAGTTATGATACGTTGAACATGGCACGATAATGTCAAAATCTTCGGGAAAAGTCAACTCGGGACGGAGATATCCGGGACGCGGGGATGCCGTTTGCTTCGTCTCCTGGTGGATCTGATCCATCTTCGTCTCCGGCGAGGCGAGGCGGTTCCGGCGAGGAGCTCCGGCGAGGAGGTTGGAGGAGGCGCGGGAGGTGGCCGGGGAGGTCGGGGACGACCGGATCCGCAGCGAGGCGACGGAGGGCGGCGCACTCCGGCGAGCTCGGGCAGGGGCCGGCGAACTCACGCGCGGCGGGCGGCGCTGGAGACGGAGAGGTGCTCGGCGGCCACGACGCGCAAGGGAGGCGGCTTGGGCGCGCGGCGCGGATCGTCCGGCGGCGGGCGGACATGTCCGGTGGCGGCGGGGAAGTTTTAAGGTTTCATCTGCGGTTTGGACGGGGGAGGCACATATTTATAGGTAGAGGGAGCTAGGAGAGTCCAAATGGAGCAAGGTTTTTGCCCACACGATTGTGATCGAACGACGAAGAGCATGGAGGGGAGTTTGCTGGGTTTTGGGCCACTTTGGAAGGGGTGTTGGGCTGCCAAGAGAAGGGGGCTTTGCGGTTACCCGGTTAACCGTTGGAGTATCAAACGACCTCCAAATGGCACGAAACTTGACAGGCGGTCTACCGGTGCTATACCAAGGCCGCTTGGCAAACCTCGGACCATTCCGAGAAAGTTTAACACCCGTGCATGAAAATAGGTAAAAGGGGGCGCCGGGGGACATAGGAGTGCCGGATTGCAAAACGGACAACGGGGAAAATGCTCGGATGCATGAGACGAACACGTATGCAAAATGAAATGCACATGATGACATGATATAAAATGCAGATGATGACATGGAAAAGTGCAACACGCAAGCACATGACATGGCAATGCCGGCGAATAACTGGCGGACACCTGGCGCATCGAATCCGGGGCGTTACATATCATCATACATGATTGCCTCTAGGGCATATATCCAACAGTCTCCAGTTGCACTAGAGTCAATCAAATAGACATCGAATGTCCATAGCTCTAATGCGCCCCTCATGCTTGGGATGTGGAAGCGGCTTAGTCAACGGATCTGCAACATTTGCATCCGTGTGAATTTTGCATAACTCTACATCACCATTCTTTATGATCTTTCGTATCAGGTGATATTTCCGATCTATGTGTCTGACCTTGTGGTGATTCCTCGGCTCCTTGGCTTGTGCAACGGCGCCAGAATTGTCACAATAAAGGTCCAACGGTTTTACCGAGGCTGGGAAAATACCAAGATCATCCAGAAAGTTTCGGATCCAAACACCTTCCTTCGCAGCTTCACAAGCCGCAATGTATTCGGCTTCTGTGGTAGAATCGGCCACCGTATCTTGCTTGGAACTCATCCAGCTCACTGCTCCTCCGTTCATGACGTACACGAATCCGGACTGTGATCGACAATCATCTCTGTCCGTTTGGAAACTAGCATCGGCGTAACCCCTTACGACAAGCTCTTCCTCACCTCCATAAACTAGGAACATCTCTTTAGTCCTTTTCAGGTACTACAAAATAGTCTTTACCGCTGCCAAGTGGCTCTCACCTGGGTTGGCCTGGTATCTGCTTGTTAGGCTTATTGCAAAAGGAACATCAGGCCTTGTACATATCAGGGCATACATGATGGATCTGATTGAAGAGGCATACGGAATCCTACACATCCTGCTTCGATCATCAGATGTCGAAGGACTCTGAGTCTCGCTTAGTCTTATACAATGTGAGAGTGGAAAGAACCCTTTCTTCGCCTCAGTCATGTTGAACCGCTTCAACACTTTATCTATGCACGTGCTTTAGCTCAAGCCGAGCAACCTCCTCGATCTATCTCTATAGATCTTAATGCCTAAAATATACACTGCCTCAGCAAGGTCTTTCATCGAAAACTTGCCATTCAATGATTCCTTGACCGAGTTCAACAACGAAACATCATTTCCAATCAGTAGTATGTCATACACATACAAGATCAAAAACACTATCGAGCTCCCACTTAACTTCTTGTATAAACAAGCGTCTTCTTCGCTTTTGATGAAACCGAGACCAGTGACGACCTCATCAAAACGAATATTCCAACTCCGAGATGCTTGCCTCAACCCATAAATGGATCTCTTGAGCTTGCATACCTTACTAGTGCTAGTCGGATCGACAAAACCCTCGGGTTGTATCATATACACGTCCTCGGTTAAATTTCCATGAAGGAAAGCCGTTTTGACATCCATCTGCCATATCTCATAATCGAAATATGCAGCTATAGCTAGTACGATCCTCACCGACTTCAGCATCGCTACCGGCGAGTAAGTCTCGTCATAGTCAATTCCTTGAACTTGTCTGTCAAGACCGGGTTTTCGGGATAATAATTTCCAGAAAATGGCCCTAGTGCTCACCAGCCCCAGGATTACTGTTAGCTGATGAGGCACCAACTTGATACAGAAACTCCAAGCAAAATACATAATATGTGGTACAAGACCATTCTTGCTTATGGGTACAACACAAGGTTTCTAGTGGTTGATGGCGGAAGCGGTTTGTGGTTCATCAGTGGCCATGGGACTCCATTTCCCACAGGAACAACTGACCAGGCTAACTCCTATCTTCGCGAGGCTGTCGTCACCATTGCTTAGGTTCCGGGGCTATCATCGCAACGCTCCTCTCCAAGCAAGAAATCTAGCCAAGACAATAGCCAGGGACAAGCCAGTGAGTATTTTGAATGTACTCGCAAACATTATGAACACGGGTATAATATAACAAACGATAATCATGCTATGAAATATTCTATGGTCACAACGTCAGTCATGAAAATAAAATCCCTGAAGCATGCGAGCAGGTTATTTATATACAACATGAATATGCAATAACAGAGTAGTAATAAAATGCACCGATCGGGTGTCTGAAGCGACGCCTCGAAAGGATAGTAAATAACGAGCATGCCTCAGTCGGGTGTCTGAGCGACACCACATAAAGGGCTTATAACGTAAACAACAAGCATGCCACAGTCGGGCGTCTGAGCGACACCACATAAAGGGCTTATAAAGTAAACAACAAGCATGCCACAGTCGGGCCTCTGAGCGACACCACATAAAGGGCTTACAAGTAAACAACAAGCATGCCACAGTCGGGCGTCTGAGCGACACCACATAAAGGGCTTATAAGAAAATAATCACAGTGAATACCCAGGAGGTATAACCATCCCAGGGATACTCAATAATTCAAGTAATAAAATGGGTTAGTCCATGATAATCATAATCATCACAAGTCACAATTCATGATCCATATTCTGGTTTTACAGTTTCTCCTCCGAAGACCGACACTAAGACTGACACTTGACCCATCCCAGACTGTAGTCCTTTACCATGGACACGGCTATTCGAATAGATTTAACCTCTGCAGAGGGTGTACTCTTTACCCACGAATAACGGATTCCTTTAGTCCATCGGGACTAATTCCATCTACGGTCTTTTAATTGAAAACACACCTGACCCACACACACCAGCTTAACTTACCGGTGTCTGGAATCACCCACGACACGTGTTAAGCGAAATTCTAAGTGGGGAGGCTACAACCTCGCGTAGCATGGGATCAAATTTATATCAAGACGCCTAAGGGTGCCCCGCTCTCGGTCCCAACCGGAAACACCCATGCCCCCGGACCAGGTGGCATGCCTACCAGATGCAGCCGGTATCTTCCACCATGGCCTCTCTGTACGGTGTGTGCTAGGAAGGGGTTGACAACTTACTGAACCATAACCTATCTACAGCAGGGACACGTGGTAGTACGAAACAAGTATGGGCGTTACCGGAACAAGACTCGATCTATGGTCGACTTAGGAGGTTTAAGTATTCCCTGCATGATTAGCATAAGAATTATACTTCAACCCACAGACAGAATCACCACCCGTCATACCTCATCATGTCGTACCGGACTCAACCGTCTCGATGGAGGACTAGGTACAAGCCCGTGTCTACCCAAGATAGAGGCTTTCGCAGATTCCTTCCGGTATGCATGAAAGGCATACGATGGTGGTTACTATCACAACGTATCAAATTCCAACACGCACGAAATCATCGATATGCACTTATGAGTATGTTCATATCATCACATAAATAACAAAAATTCTGAGACAAGGAGTGTTGTAACCGTATTGAAACATATTATGCCAGAGTTCAAATGCTTGCCTTCAAGTTGTGGGGAGGCAGGGTGCATTCCGAAAGTTTTCTTCTCTCTCCAACAAATCCTATTTTTGAAAATATTCAAATTAACACATAGTTTCAAAACAGTACAAAAAAGTTGTCTGAAAATTTTCAAATACATCTAAAAATAAACTAGACAGTATTTGAAAGGGGTAGGAAAAAGAATCAACTCATTTGGAGTTACATTTAAAAAGTTATAGCCAGTCAAAGTTTAGTCAACTTTCTGTTTTAAAAAAACAGAAGAAAAAAAACGATTCGAATAGATACACGTAGGAGACGTACTTTGCGTTTACGCCTCCACTTAAAACAGCGCGGGCCGGCTCGGGGTCACTCACAGTGGGTCCAGGGGGCCCACTGGTCAGGTTTGACCAGTCGCCCCTCCCTCCTTTCTCCTCTGCCCGAGCAGAGGCGGGTCTCCTGCGATCAACGCCGGCGAACGGCGGCTCCTCGTGGGATCCCGAGGGCAGGGATGGATCCGCCAGCCCAGGGAGGTCCTCCCGGTGGTTGAGGGGGTGGCGGGGATGGAGGGAGTAGCCGGCAGCGAGCTTCGCGGCGGACGGCAGCTTCGGAAGGGAATGGAGGTTCAGGCTACGGTGGCTCCCGGTCGAATCTGAGAGGCTGGGCAGCTCCGCACAGTCGAGGGGGTTCGGCTGGTGGTGCTGGATGGACGGGGGAGGCTCTGGCTGCGACGAAATGCATCGGAGGGCGGCGGCGGCCGAACTGGCCGGAGACGGGGAAGAAGGCTTCCCGCCATCATTTGCTGGCCGTGGGGTCACTAGTGGGGTGGTAGGAGGTTGCCTGAGTGTCTGGACGAGCTCGGGGACTCCTATTTATAGGTGGATGAGGTCGGTTCTGACGGCGGCCACGGATAAGAACGGCGAACTGCCGTTCTGTAGCTTGCAGGGCGACGTGGCGGCGACGGTCGCTAGCAGATGACTCGTGGATGAGCTCGAACTGCTCCAGAGGGAAGCTGGCGCGCTGGGGTGGCTCGAGCGGCGCCGTCCAGGGCAGGAGCCCACTGTGGCCGGCCGCCAGCCGCTGTGGCCGACCTGACGGCGGCACTGTGGGGCTCCAGGGACGACTCTGCGGCGAGGGAGGGGGCGGGCGTGTTGGCTGCGAGTGGGGAAGGGCTAGAGCGAACGCGGGGATGCGTCAGTGGGACGCGGCGGCTCGGGCGCACGCACGTGCAAAACGCGCGCTCTGGGCGCGCCCAGAGCACGCACGCGAGGTGTTTGGCAAAATGCCAAGGCATGCCAGGAGGTTTGGGTGGGGCTGGGGACTACCAGGTCTAGGCTAGGGTTTGCAAGGAGATCAGTGGACAAGCTTGTTGGGTCAGAAGGCCAAGTTTACAATGCAAACTAAAGATCATGCCAAACATGTACGAGTATGTTCATATCATCGATATGCACTTACGAGTATGTTCATATCATCACATAAAATAACAAAAATTCCGAGACAAGGAGTGTTGTAGCCGTATTCAAACGACACACAAACATATTATGCCAGAGTTCAGAATGCTTTCCCTCAAGTTGTGGGGAGGCAGGGTGCATTCCGAAAGTTTTCTTCTCTCTCCAACAAATCCTATTTTTGAAAATATTCAAATTAACACATAGTTTCAAAACAGTACAAAAAAGTTGTCTAAATTTTTTTCAAATAAATCTGAAAATAAACTAGACAATATTTGAAAGAGGTAGGAAAAAGAATCAACTCATTTGGAGTTATATTTAAAAAGTTATAGCCAGTCAACTTTCTGTTAAAAAAACAGAAAAAGAAAAAAAAGATTCGAATAGATACACGTAGGAGACGTACTTTGCGTTTACGCCTCCACTTAAAACAGCGTGGGCCGGCTCGGGGTCACTGACAGTGGGTCCAGGGGGCCCACTAGTCAGGTATGACCAGTGGCCCCTCCCTCCTTTCTCCTCTGCCCGAGCAAAGGCGGGTCTCCGGCGATAAACGCTGGCGAACGGCGGCTCCTTGCGGGGTCCCGAGGGTGGGGATTGATCCGCCAGCCCAGGGCGGTCCTCCCAGTGGTCGAGGGGGTGGCGGCGATGGAGGGAGTTGCCGGCAGCGAGCTTCGCGGCGGACGACGGCTTCGGAAGGGAATGGGGGTTCGGGCTACGGTGGCTCCCGGTCGAATCTGAGAGGCTGGGCAGCTCCGCACGGTCGAGGGGCTTCTGGTGGTGGTGCTAGATGGACGGGGGATGCTCTGGCTGCGACAAAATGGACCGGAGGGCGGCGGCGGCCGAACTGGCCGGAGACGGGGAAGAAGGCTTCCCGCCGTTGTTTGCTTGCCGTGGGGTCACTAGTGGGGTGGTAGGAGGTTGCCTGAGTGCCTGGACGAGCTCGGGGACTCCTATTTATAGGTGTATGAGGTCGGTTCCGACGGCGGCCGCGGATAAGAACGGCGAACCACCGTTCTGTAGGTTGTAGGGCAACGTGGCGGCAACGGGCGCTAGCAGACGGCTCGCGGATGAGCTCGAGCTGCTCCAGAGGGTAGTTGGCGCGCTGGGGTGGCTCGGGCCGCTAGCCGCCGTGGCCGACCTGACGGCGGCGCTGTGGGGCTCCAGGGATGGCTCTGCAGCGAGGGAGGGGGCGGGCGTGTTGGCTGCGAGTGAGGAAGGGCCAGAGCGAGCGCGGGGAGGCGGCAGTGAGACGCGGCGGCTCGGGCGCACACATGTGCAAAACGCGCGCTCTGGGCGCGCCCAGAGCACGCACGCGAGGTGTTTGGCAAAATGCCAAGGCATGCCAGGAGGTTTGGGTGGGGCTGGGGACTACCAGGTCTAGGCTAGGGTTTGCAAGGAGATCAGTGGACAAGCTTGTTGGGTCAGAAGGCCAAGTTTACAATGCAAACTAAAGGTCATGCCAAACCTGTTCATGCACTCAAGGAGTTTGATAGAATGCCACAGGCATCTAGGCATCTCTTGGGGTGTCCAAAAACTCCAGACCAGTGGGTGGAGGTGATGGTGGCAAGGTTAGTTGGTCAAGACTGGAAACTTGATAGTGCAAGTCTTTGAGAAAACCATTTCTAGACAGAAAGAAAAGGGCATAGTTTCATGGACCAAAAGTACTCCAATGGGTCCATTCTCCTGGACTTAAGGGTTTGGTAGGGAGGACTATAAGCAGGAAAAAGCTCATGGTCACTAGAGCAAAACAAATTAGGGTTGTAGTAGAAAAAGCCAATCTGGACCAGAGAGCAAAAGAGGATGTTTGGCTCAATTTTTTTCAAAGAACATTGGTGGTTTTTTGCACAAAGATGAATAGTATACTCCTTCTAACATCCCCTAATTTTGGTGGAAGTTTTAAAGAAATATTAAAATAGGTTGTAGTGCAAAAGTGCAATTGGACCAGATTTGAAAACTAGGGGTAAAGCTCAAAATCTCCAAATGACAAAGGGATATTTTTGCATAAAAGTGATTTAGGGACATCATACGTCATCCCCAAATTTTGGTGGGATTTTTAAATGAATTAATAAAAGGGTTGCAGTGCAAATGTGATCCTAAGACTTATAAAAAAACATTTTAGAGAAATAAAGCTCAGGGAAAAATAATTTCATAAATAATCCCATTGATAAAAGAAATGTTTCTTGGGAGGGTATACAAGTCCAAAATTTCGGAAAGATTTCACTTGGGGTTAAAAACTCCACAATATCAAGGAAAAGGAAGGTTCTGAAATCAAAGATAAACCCAAAAAATAAAAAATTTAATTTCCTGGCAAGATTTTAATAAACAATACATGGTTAAATTTTTGGGGTGTTACATTGTCCATAACCTTTAGCAACAAGCCGAGCTTTGTGGATCTGAACGTTTCCATCCACATCGGTTTTCTTCTTAAAGACCCATTTGCTACCAATGGCTGTTACGCCAGGTGGCGGATCAACCAAGTCCCAGAATTGATTCTCATCCATGGACTTTAACTCGGATCTCATGGCCTCTAGCCCTGCCTCGGAATCTGGGATCACCATCTCTTCCGCATACGTGGCCGGCTCATCGCTTACTAGCAACAATACATCACGTACTTTGCGCAATCCTTCCGACCACCGTGGTTCCGGTGCCGCTTCCACTACGGGTTCCCTGAAAGACTCTGGTATGATCTCATCACCAGCTGAGCCATCCCCGAGTGGTCCTCGAATTTCTTCGAGTTGGACCGTCCTCCAACTAGCCTCCCGACTGAGAAACTCTTTCTCAAGGAAAACCCCGTTCCGAGCAACAAACACTTTGTTCTCCTCACGGTTGTAGAAGCTATATCCCAAGGTTTCCCTCGGATATCCCACGAATATGCATTTATCTGACTTAGGTGTAAGCTTGTCTGACATAAGTCGCTTGACAAATGCTTCACAACCACAAATCTTTAGAAAAGGCAAACTGGGAGTCTTCCCGGTCCACATCTCATGTGGTGTCTTGTCTACGGATTTTGATGGTACCCTGTTAAGTGTGAAAGCTGTAGTTTCTAGAGCGTATCCCCAGAATGACAAGGGTAAATCAAATTTGCTCATCATAGACCGGACCATGTCCAACAAGGTCCTATTCCTCCGTTCTGACACGCTGTTTCTCTGTGGCGTCTCCGTAGGTGTGAGCTGAGGTACGATACCTCGGTTTTTCAGATGATCATCAAACTCATGGCTCATGTACTCACCTCCATGATCAGATCGTAGAAGCTTTATAGTCTTGCCGAGCTGATTCTCAACCTCGTTCTGAAACTCTTTGAACTTTTCAAAAGTTTCCAACTTGTGCCTCATCAAATAGATATATCCATATCTACTCAAGTCATTGATAAAAGTCACGAAGTACTGATAGCCACCTCTGGCAGTTGTGCTCATTGGACCACACACATCACCATGTATAAGTTCCAACTGCTCGGACGCCGTCTCGCAACTTTTTGCGAAAGGAGACTTAGTCATCTTGCCCAGCAAGCATGATTGACATGTCTCGAACGACCCGAAGTCGGACGAAGTTAGGAGCCCGTCATCATGGAGCTTCTTCATGCGTTTCGGACTAATGTGTCGAAGCCGGCAATGCCAGAAGTATGTTGGATTTATCTCATTAGGCTTATGCCTCTTGACATTCACATTATAGACATGTTCCATTACCAGATTCAAAGTGAATAGCCCATCTACAAGGGGTGCATAGCCGTGGAACATACCATTCAAAAATATCGAACAACCATTGTCCTTTAAATTGAATTCATAACCCTGACTCATCAAACATGGGGCAGAAATAATGTTCCAACTAAGTGCAGGAATGTAATAACAATTATTCAATTCCATGATGAATCCGGAAGGGAGCTGGAGCTGCATCGTGCCGACCTCCAACGCAGCAACTCTTGCTTTCTTGCCAACCCAGATGTCAATCTCCCCTTGTGCCACACGCCTAGTTTTTACCAGCCCCTGCATCGAGTTGCAAATATGAACAACCGATCCGGTATCAAATACCCAAGAGCTACTAGGTATGTCGGCAAGGTAAATGTCTATAACATATGCAACAAGTGTACCTTTGCCTGAAGCAGCATTCCCGGCCTTCCTGCCATGCTCTGCAAGCCACTTGCTATAGTTCCTCTTCCATTGAGCAGTTTCCTTGCAATGATAGAAAATGGTCTTCGAGTCCGGTCCATACTTCGGCGTCGCGGCGGAGGTTACCGTCTCCGTGCCCTTTGCCTTAGCCTTCTTCTTGGACCAGCTCTTCTTGAACTTAGCCGATTTCTGCACCATCAACACTTGATGCGTGCCTTTCTTAATATTCTGCTCTGCCACTTTGAGCATCCAATGCAATTCAGTGATCTTCTTATCCATGCCATGAATATGATAGTTTGAGATGAACGTCCCATAGCTGGGCGGTAGAGAACCCGAACATCGATCAAGAGTCAGCTCATCCAAGAGCGGGAGCCCAACCGATCCAAAGCTTGCACATATCCGATCATCTTGATCACATGTGGGCTCGATGGATCACCATCCTTCAGCTTACAATCCATCAAGGATCACGGACATTGAACCTTTCGGTCCTAGCACGTATGCGAAACATGCTCTTGAGACTCTCGATCATATCGTAAGCCTCAACATTTTCGAAATGCTGTTGCAAATCGGGCTCCATACAAGCCAGCATCAGACAGCTAATCTCCGTTGATTCATCAACGAGTTTCTGGTAGGCATTCTTAGCTGTGGCACTAGCATTTTCGGTAGGTTCCTCTGGAAGTGGATCCTCTAGAACATGTTCCTTTTTATCATGCTTGAGAACAATTGTCAGATTTCTATACCAGGTGGTAAAGTTTGTTCCATTCAGTTTATCCTTTTCCAGAATTGATTTCAATGCAAAGTTGGGTTGAGCAGGTGGTGCCATTGATCTACAATAGAAAAATATGCAATCACTAAGCATTGTGTTTATGTAGAGTAATTCTAGCCTTAAACAGAAATACTCCCACTGAAGTCACATCCTCCGCAGACTCTCAGTGATTCAGGATCCGACTAGCGCATGCGACTAGTGAGCTTTAGCATCACTGCTAGCCAACATACCTATCCGGTAAGCAACACCTTGCTAATCGTATCTCTATGCGACTCCAGTCGGTTGGGAAGGTATCTCATACCCCGGCTCCCAACCTACTTTGCCACAAGGCCCAAAACCGTTTTGACAGCCTTGTCAAGTTAACCTGATGTAGTGCATGTCCGTGTCCGACACAAACCCTTCAGTTCAAGGACACCCAGCAACACCTCAATTTTATGAGCCCACTACTAGACGTACTCGACGTGCGAAGGTGCAACATCGAGGATTGCAATTTGCTTGATATTAATGAGGGATCTTTCTACCATTCTAACATGCATAGAAAGTAAGAAGCATAACAATCACAAATAAACATATATTGTGAAATAGTATGGCTCATGGTCGTTGTCGGTGTCAAAACCGGCGGATCTCGGGTAGGGGGTCCCGAACTGTGCATCTAGGCGGATGGTAACAGGAGACATGGGACACGATGTTTTTACCCAGGTTCGGGCCCTCTCGATGGAGGTAAAACCCTACTCTTGCTTGATTAATATTGATGATATGGGTAGTACAAGAGTAGATCTACCACGAGATCAGAGAGGCTAAACCCTAGAATCTAGCCTATGGTATGATTGTTGTTCGTCCTACGGACTAAAACCCTCCGGTTTATATAGACACCGGAGAGGGCTAGGGTTACACAAAGTCGGTTACAATGGGAGGAGATCTCCATATCCGTATCGCCAAGCTTGCCTTCCACGCCAAGGAAAGTCCCATACGGACACGGGACGAAGTCTTCAATCTAGTATCTTTATAGTCCAGGTGTCCGGCCAAAGGTTATAGTTCGGCTATCCGGACACCCCCTAATCCGGGACTCCCTCAGTAGCCCCCGAACCAGGCTTCAATGACGATGAGTTCGACGCGTAGATTTGTCTTAGACATTGCAAGGCGAGTTCTTCTCCAAATTCTGTGTACCTGTTGAATAGTGTCTGGCTTCTCGTGAATATTGTGCTCCTTGGCTTCCACGCCCAATAATGGCCGTCTTCCACGTGTCAAACAAAATGCAAAAAGCCAGGGTGTTTTTACATTTACCCCCTAGCTGCGCAAATGAGCTGCCTATAAAAGAGACGAGGATTCAGATCCGAATCACACCATCTTCCCTTCGCGAGCGTTCATCGGAGCGCATCCGACAGAAATCCATTACATCATCCCAGTCGACGCAGCTCCTCCTCTCGCCCTCCCGGTCCTCATCCTGGAGATTGGGAGAGATGTTCCGTCCCGCACAGCGAGCTAGTGACGCTCCAAACCAAGGGATTTCTTCCCCCGGCCTTCATGGTCCCGGTTCGAGCCGGACTCGCCGCCTATAATGGCGGAAAGCAGGCGGAGAGCGTCCCCAATCCATCCAAAGGAGATCGGGTATGCCTTGTCCCTTATTTGATAAGAGGCCTCATCCAATTGATCCGTTTCTCCGGGGGCTCCTGGAGTTCTACGGCCTCCAGTTGCACAACCTTACGCCTGCCTCCATTTTGCATATTGCGGGCTTCGTAGCCCTTTGCGAGCTGTTTTTGGGCATCGAGGCTCATTTCGCACTGTGGAAGAAGCTGTTCTGCCTTGTGCCCCGTTCTCAGGAGGGGTCGATATATCAAGTGGGCGGAGCCGAACTATGGCGCATCACCGGGACCGGATATCTATCCGGAACCCCAAGGAAGGCGTCCGAAGACTGGCCTTCAGAATGGTTTTATATAGAAGACGTCCCCCTGCCGGACCCTGTTCGGATCGGCCTCCCCGAGTTCAATAATGCTCCCTTGAAGAAGCGCCTAAGCTGGCGTCCACGGAGCCCTCAGAGGGAAAATGACAAGGACGTCCTTTACCTGATGAGCCGGATAAGGTTGTTAGCCCATTCCGCATCGACCATGATCGGAGTCATGGCCACATGCATTATGCGGGGGTGGAACCGCTTCAAAGATAGAGGCCACCTCATGTGGGATTTCAACGGGGAGGATGATGCCACCCGCTGCGGCCGTAAAGGGCCGGGATCGGTTGCTGCTCTGACGAAGGCCTTGTCCGCATTGTACAAGGGAGAAGAGGAGGATTTCCTCCGCGTCAATCGACATGACGGATTTTCTATCTACAATCCTCCAAGCTGGGTAAGCTGACACTTCTTTTTGCCCATCCGACTACTGGAATCAGAGGATTTGACATCAGCCCCTTCTTTGCCGTCTGCTAGCGGACGGCAAAGGACGTCTTTGTTGTCCGTTTCCAAAAAACAGACGGCAAAGAACTGGCTGATGGCAAAGATCATATTTGCCATCAGCCAGTTCTTTGCCGTGCCAGTTCTTTGCCGTCTGCTAGCGGACGGCAAAGAATCTTTGCAGTTGGCTAGCGGACGACAAAGCGGGAGGGGGCCCCACTGATGAGCTGCCTAAAAAAACTTAACGGCCCCCCTCTTTGTCGTCTGCTAGCAGACGACAAAGAGCAAAAAAGCGCACGACAAAGTGGGGCGGACGGCAAAGATTTAACTTATCTAACAGCGGCCGCCCACCCCCGCCTGCCTCTCTCTGCTTTCTCTCCCTTCACACGCCGCCGCCTCACCACTCGCCGCCTGTCGCCCCACCAGCCCACCGCCCACGGCCCCCGCCTGGTGCCACCATGTCGCCCGCCGCCCTGCCGCCTCAGGCCGCCCGCCTCCCTCCTCAACTGCCACCTCCTCCACCGCCCCGCCTGTGTGAGCTCTACCTCCTCTTTTTTCTGTTTTTTTTTTCTGTTTTTTTAGTTTTAGGTTTATGTTTAGTTTAGATTTAGTTTTAGTTTTAGTTTTAGTTTTAGGTTTAGTTTTAGTTTTAGTTTAGTTTTAGGTTTATATTTAGTTTTTTCCTTTTTCTGTTTTTTAGTTTCAGGTTTATGTTTAGTTTAGTTTTAGTTTTACTTTTAGTTTTAGATTTAGGTTTAGGTTTAGGAAAGAAGAAGAAGAAAAAAAGAGGAGAGGAGGAGAAGAAGAAGAGGAAAAAGGAAAGGAAGAAGAAGAAGAGGAGGAGGAGAAGAAAAAAGAAGAAGAGGAAGAAGAAGAAGAAAAAAGAGGAGAGGAGGAGAAGAAGAAGAGGAAAAAGGAAAGGAGGAAGAAGAAGAAGAAGAAGAAGGAGGAGGAGGAGGAAAAAAAGGAAGAAAAGGAAGAAGAGGAAGAAGAAGAAAAGGGAAAAAGAGGGGAAAACCCGACCCAACACGGCACCCCGACCCCGACCCGGCACCCCGACACGACACCCCGACCCCGAGACCCCGACCCCGACACCCTGACCCCAACCCCGACACACCGACCCCGAGCCTGACCCGATCGACACCCCGACCCCGACACCGACACGGCCCCCCGACCCCGAACCGGCACCCCGACCTGACACCCCGACCCCGAGACCGACCCTGACCCCGACACACCGACCCGAGCCTGACCCGACACCCCGACCCCCGAGCCTGACCTGACCCGACACCCCGACCCGACAACCGACCCTGACCCGACACCCGACCCCGACCCGACACCCGACCCCGTTCAAACAAGACCCGACCACGGCACCCCGACCCGACACGACACCCCGACCCCCGACTCAAACAGCACCCGACCCGACCACGGCACCCGACACCGACATGACACGGACCCCAGGCCAAACAGCACCCGACCCGACACGGCACCCGACACCGTCCACGACAGACCCCGACACCTCCGAAAAAGGTGTTCTTTGGCCTTCCAGAGGCCGACGGTGTCATATATTTGTGAATTATTAGTTAGGTCATATATTTTTTGATTTTGTTATGAAAAACATCATATATAATTGTGATGATCGGGTAGTTTGAAATGTGCAGTTGTTTCATCGCTGCGAGGTTTGGTGTTCGACGACCTCCCCGTGCGTTTGACGAGCTGTGCCCCTTCGTTCGTGGGTGAGAATAAATGACATGTCCTCCTCCCCCATTAATTATTTGATTTATTCCGATGAAACTTGATAGCTAGCTATATATGTGTCTTGAATCATCAGTATGCGTAACCAATATGTGTCTCCTGTTCGAAAGCGTCATAGTTATAAATATGCATGCATTTGCATATTTATAACCTTGATTCTTTCAAATTGTCCAACGCTATCCATGGACAGCCAGTATGTGTAGATTTGGTTCGTTTTCCCATATGCTTTGCTCGGATCCGACGCATAAATTTCGTGGTGCCTCCCTGTTGTTCTCGGGTACACATCCTCTCTGCTTATTGCAGAGACGTGTATCGAGAAGCTGCGAGGTGCTGCCGAAATTTTGTGTCGGATCCGGAGCATAGCATGGGAAAATGAACCCAATCTACACATACTCGGGTGGGATTAGGACCTATCATTACCTATTAGAGTGTAGGTTGCATGGACATAATAAAATTGACAAAATAGATCAACTGATGAATATATACACGGTGAATTATATATATAATTGTTATGTGTCCAGTAGCTCTGAAATTCAAGATGAGTACCGGTCACACTGGTCAGAACAAATGGAGCGCTGAATGGTTCACAAAACCAAGGGGTTTGTGCAGGCCGCATTTGCAAATGGCCAGAGGAAAACCTGGTGCCCCTATTTCTAATGCGGCAATTGGGAAAAGAGGTCAGGGGCTGAAATGGGTAAACACCTGCAGAAGAATGTTTTTATGCCCGATTATACGGTGTGGACATTTCATGGTGAGTCTGCCCAACGTGACCGAGCTGAGGTGGATCGTCGTCGCACCGACGAGCATGGTACCGGGATGGAAAACATGGTGCAAGACTATGATGATGCTCGGGATTCGGACGAGGAGATGGAGGAATCTGCAAAGGCCTTCAATGAAATGTTGGAGTCTTCAAAACGTCCGCTCCACGAGCACACTGAGCTTTGTCAGTTGGATGCCATCTCACAAGTAATGGCTCAAGGCTCGATTCAACTTGGGCAGAGAATGCTACGACGCAATTATGATGATTTGGACGCTTTCTACCCAAAGGCCATGTAATGCTCGCAAACCTGTACCGATCGGACAAAATCCTCCGTGCCTTTGAAGATTCCCTATGAGAAGATACATGCTCGTGAGAAAGGATGTGCCTTATTTAGGCTTGACTATGCGGACTTGAACTATTGTCCCATTTGCAAGTCTTCCAGGTATAGTGTGGTAGACAATGGTATGGGTGAGAAGACACTGACCAAAATCCCCGTTAGTGTTCTTTGGTATATGCCGATCATACCAAGACTTCAACGTCTTTTCATGGTCGAAGAGACGGCCAGACAGATGACATGGCACAAAATAGGCAAAAGAGCCGAACTAGATGCAGATGGGAATCTGATGATGGTACACACATCGGATGGTGTTGCGTGGAAAAAGTTTGATGAATTACATGCTGACAAAGCGGCAGATCCGAGGCATCCTCGAGTCGGCATCAGCACAGATGGGTTCAGTGTGTTTGGTATGACGGCAGCCCAATATAGTTGTTGGCCCGTATTTGTCTTTCCACTCAATCTCCCCCCCCGGACAGATTATGCAAGGACAAACGTGCCCAAATGGAAGGTGTGCCACACCACCAAGGTAGCTCCAACTTATTTCAGTACGGGCGGAACTGGGTATCTGGTTTGCTTCATGATTCATGCAATTCATTCATCATGCTAGCTTTATCCCTTTAATTACTAATTTACTTTGTTTCTCTCTTTCAGGCATGCTACAATAAGGCGGATAAGGTGCCAGAGGTGTACGACCTGTATGCCATGGCCCACACCGCCCTTACAAGAAAGTCAAGGCATTCTCTGCGTCGACCTTGATGATCCAAAGAACTTCACCAACATCTCCGCCTACGACAAGATCGTGCAATATAGAGATCAGGGAAGGCGAGGAAAGGGGAGGACTTTAACCCGAGCCAGGTCCCATTGATCTGAGAGCTGATGATATCTGGTGGCGGGAGGTCCCATGGCTCCATAGCCATGGGAGATGGATTTATCCGTTGTCCTAGCACTCTCCTGGAGATCAAGGCGCGCCAGTCGAGCTCCGCTCCTGAGATAAGGCCTCGTGAACAGCCAGTCCAACTCGCCTTCAAGGTTAGTTACACGTACTCAGCTATCTTTCTCCATTACATTGTGTGCGCTTCCATCAATGATGACAAATGGTCATGTGAGTGGTGTTGCAGGCTGCTATACACATAGTGAGAGAGATAGAACGGAGAAACTTCTGGTGGAGGCGGCGGAGAGGCAGCGGGAGTTGGAGGAGAAGACGACAAAGATGTTGGAGGAGGAGAGGGCACGGAATGACATGCAGGCACGGGCCATGTATGAGATCCTTGTGGTAAGTTTCTTCTGCAGATTACTTGCTTGTCTTCACATTTGAGTCTCATTACTAACTAGTATGACTCTGTTGTGAAATCCAAATGTGCAGTCTGTGTGCGAGAAGTCCGGTCAGACCGCTCCGCCGATGCCAGTGATTGCTCCTGGGAGCACGGTGAGTTTAATTAGAATGGACATTACTTGCTAGTCTTAACATTTGAGTGTCATAATGCTAACGAGACATTGGAAATGATCTTTGGTGCAGCTTAACTCCGAGAACGCATGGCACGATCCTTCTCCGACTACCGGTATGAGCCAACCCTTCGTACACCTCCCTGATCACGGTAAGTTTCTCTAGTGTTTTGCTTAACAAATGAATAAAGACGTAGACTTAGCTTTATTTCCTCCAATATGCTTACCATAATGACCTAGAGTTAGCTTATTTTCCTCCAAAATGACTTAATAAGCTTACTGACCTCATAAACCTTCCATTCTACCTAAGTTAGGTCTAAAACGATATGTACTTAGCTTATTTATGTCAAAAATTGCATAATTAGCTTAGTTAGCTCATAAACGATCCATTTTACCTAAGTTAGCTCTAAAATGACTCATTTTTACCTTAGTTAGCTTACAAGTGATCCAATTTATCCAAGTTAGCTCTAAAATGAACCATTTTACGTAGATTAGCTCCTAAATGATCCATTTTACCTACGTTAGCTTTAAAATGACCCATTTCACCTAGGTTAGCTCCAAAATGACCCATTTCACCTAGGTTAGCTCCAAAATGACCCATTTCACCTAGATTTGCTCCTAAACGATCCATTTCACCTAAGTTAGCTAAAAACGATACATTTCACCTAAATTAGCTCTTAAATGATCCATTTCACCTAAGTTAGCTCAAAAACGATCCATTTCACCTTAGTTAGCTCAAAAACGTGGCATTTCACCTTAGTTAGCACATAAACGACCCATTTCAACTAAGTTAGCTCATAAAAGCTCATAAATGATCCATTTCACCTAAGTTAGCTAGAAAACGATCCATTTCACCTTTGTTAGGTCAACAACGTGGCGTTTCACCTTAGTTAGCTCATAAACGACCCATTTCAACTAAGTTAGCTCATAAAAGCTCATAAATGATCCATTTCACCTAAGTTAGCTCAAAAACGATCCATTTCACCTTACTTAGCTAAAAAACGATGCCCTTCACCTTAGTTAGCTCATAAACGACCCATTTCAACTAAGTTAGCTCATAAATGATCCATTTCAACTAAGTTTGCTCATAAACAACCCATTTCAACTTAGTTAGCTCATATATGATCCATTTCACCTAAGTTAGCTCATAAATGACATATACTTCTTGTTCTAGTCTTCTTCTTGTTCTAGTCACCTATTTCTAACTTTCTTATTTACCATTTTGCAGATTTCATTCACTTCATGGAAGCTAGCTTGCTATGATGGATTGCTTGCTTTTCCTTTGATGAAACTTTGCATTGTATCTAGCTTGCTATGATGGAACTTGCTATCTTGATGAAACTTTGCATTATAATATGTATATGGATGGAACAATGTGTATGGATGGAACTTGCTTATGTATGAACAATGTGTATGGATGAAACCGATTTGATATGTGATATCTGATATGAAACTTATGTGTTGGATATGTGATATGGAAATATATCTATATATGTCATATATATTTGCTGTGAAAATTGTTGGATTAAAAAAACAGAAAAAAGAGACAATATGCAGGCTCTTTCTTTGTCGCCACCAATGACAAAGGGCTCTTTGTCATCGGCATGGACGGCAAAGAGGCCACATGGCAGGCAACTGTGCTTCTGGGAGGCTGACCAATTTGGTCTGTTTTCTCTGATGGTCGACAAAAGGCTTTGCCGTCCGCAGCGGATGGAAAAGAGAAAAAAAACTTTGCCTACAGCGGCGGACGGCAAAGGCCTGCCGTGTAGTGACGTCGGCTGACATCATTCGGCTGAGGGCAAAGGCCTTCCGAAGTTTGCCGTCAGCGGCGGACGGCAAAGGCCTGCCGTTAACCACCTAACAGAGTAACAACGCATTTATTGCCGTCTGCATTCTTTGCCATCTGCATTCTTTGTCGTCCGCTGCTGATGGCAAAGGCCCCTTTGCCATCAGCCGCCCGAAGCAGACGGCAAAGTAGCTCTTTGCCGTCCCCTTTTGCCGTCCGTGGAGGAAGGCAAAGACCTTTGCCGTCCGCCATGCATGCCTTTGCCGTCCGCCGTGGCAGATGGCAAAGTAGCTTATTCCTGTAGTGTCTGTTCCATATTCCCATAGTTAAGTACCTTATCTTGTGATTTCGACGCAGGAATTGCGCCGGGCCGTGAAGGATATAAACAGCCCTCCTCCACAACCCGAGGATCCAGAACGGTCCCTCGATCCGGCCTCCCAAGAGGATCTGGACATAGCCGTGGAGCTGATTGATGGGGTATTTTACCAACCGAGCATCAACAATGCCTTGGTCGCCATTACGGTCGATTACCCGGAAATACTTCCAGCCTCGCAGGTAACTGAGACCGAAGTCCCAATACTTTGAAAAAGATCCATCCGTGATTATTTTTGATCACCTTATACCAATGGTGTTTTGCAGGGGGTGCCCGTGAGGCGGAAGGCCGAGCCTGCGGTGGCTAGCCAACAAGGGGCAGCAAGGCCCAACAGGTTGAAAAGAAGTGCGGTCCCGATTGAAACGCCGGTGCAACGGTATGGCGTGCCATCTTATTCCCAGGTTTTATTCCCGGAAGGCATACTAACGCTCGTGCTCTCTTCAGGAAACAGAGCGCTCGCCGGACTATGTCCGGAGAGGTTGACAATCGAGCCTCCACCAGCCAGGCTCCAAAGCCAGGTCCGAAAGCGGAGGCAAACACGAGGCGTGCATCGGACGCTCCTCCGACAGAGGATGCCGACAGACTGTCTGCCATTAATTCCGAGGTGGACAGTGCCATGAATCACAGGCGTCGCCGGACAGTTCTTCGTGACGCATGTTTCTCCCAAGAGGCATTAGATGCCTTCAATTCGGGAGATGCGTACCTCCGTGCCGCTCAAAATGGTCTAGCCAGAGCCACGGAGCAGTATGTGAAAGACATAAGGGTGAGAAAATTTGATGGTTATATATGCCAGTAGCCCCCGAGACATGAAACAGTTATAATAACTGATTTAAGGATCATTTGTTATGCAGGGTCTTACAAAAAAGAATACCCAACTGTCCCGGGAGCTGGAAGAGTGCAAAGCCCAACTTGAGGCCGCACTAGCCGCTGCAGGGGAGGCCAAGGAGACCCCCTCTGGTAATATAGCTTTGAAAGATGAGTATGTTGTGAAGTGTGGCGTGTGTAAATCTGAAAATATCATTGCAGATGGCGCCGGAGTGGATCCGGACAAGCAACAACTCTTGCGCCGGTTAAAGGCCGGCGAGAGCGTGTTTACGAGGGTGAGGCAGGAGAAGAATAATCTCCAAGATGCCAACACCCAGCTGGGCAAGGAACTAAAGGATGTTCGTGCCCAGCTGTCGGACTCCATGAAGGAGAATCGACGGCTTCGACGCGGCATTTTTAGTAAGTGCTTGAACGAACTTTGAAAAAGAGTTCGGCGAGGAAGTCGACTAACAGAGTTATGTCTGTAGGTATGCTGACAGGTCATCCTGCAGGGGAAATGCCCGGTTCTACGGGTGACCTTCTTCCCGAGCTCTTACAACTGCACGAACGAGTTCGGCAGGTGATGAAAGGCGTCGCCCAGGCCTTGTGGCCATCTGTCTCCCTGCCCGAAGGCCTTGGAGAGCTTGCAGAGAGGCTTAAGGGAGCACGACGGCGCTTCCAATTATGGAAGATATCGGCCTGCCGTCAAGGCGCCAGGGAGGCCTGGGCCATGGTGAAGACGCGGTACATGAAGGATGACCCAAACCACATGGCCGAGGTCGGACCTGTGGGGCCCGATGGGAAGGAGATCCCTGTGAGCTTAGTGTACGGCCAAGTAGAATTGGCCGCAAAGTATTCCCAACAGGACAGTAAACTAGACAGCCTATTAGATGGTATTGAGGAGGAATACACCCATTCAAATTGACTATGTAATTTTAAGATGACATGTAAAAATGCCTTCTAGCCGGATTGTAGATCATTTGTCATGGCGGACCTTTTCGCTTCAACCTCAGGACCCTATAGTCCGGAGTGTGTCCGAATACTCTCACGGTTATGTAAGAACCGGGGCATGCGTGGAGACCAGGCGTAGGGGTCATTAGTGCTTGAACACACAAGTGCCCAACTAGTTATGTTATATTACATGGTTAGTAAGAAACATCTTCCAGGGAGAATAGTTCCGTTAGGGGTTCCCTTCCCTGGGAGGCACGCCTTAAAGTGCATGTCCGAACTGCGAAAAAAGCAGAAAAACATCTGGGGGCAGATAAATAAATAAGTGAGAAATCATCTTTAGTTCACCGACGGAATATTCCCTTAAGAACTCTAGCTTTCGGCTTCACCCAGTCTGAGGTACACATCCGGCTGACCCGGCAGTAACAATCGCAGAGGTGCTCCCTTTACCACCTAGCCGAACAATCGGGAACGTAGGGGTAAGCACAAGAGCCAGTCAACCCAGCTTGGCCAAAACTTAAGTCATATCGATGCATATAATGGTGAATAAAAGGTACATGCGGAAGTGTGACACATGTGTTAGGCATGAAGCCCGTACAAATAAGCTTCTGTTAAAGAAGCCCCAGGTATAATGGTAGCGGATAAGCGCGTCAAGTGTCTTGAACAATGCGCGAACGAGCCTTTGAAAGCTGTAAGAGAAAAAGAAGGAGAAGGAGAGAAATATAAGACAGCTAATGTGTAAAAAATAGACAGAGGAAGGAGACGAACTCAGAATCCGGCGCTAGGCGTAGAATCTTCGGAGATGGGCTGCGTTCCATGGGTTCGGCTCGAGTCGGTTATCCGATAAATCTCCCAGACTGTACGCTCCACCGGTCAGGACTTGGTCGATAATAAAGGGACCTTCCCATTTGGGCTTGAGTTTGTCCTTTTTCTTGTCCGGCAGGCGTAGAACTAACTCGCCAACATTGTAAGTTTTGGCCCATACTTCTCTGCTTTGATATCTTCGAGCCTGCTATTGATAGAATGCGGAACGAGCTTTTGCCACGTCACGCTCCTCCTCCAAGGCGTCCAAACTGTCCTGCCGATCGAGCTCGGCTTCTCTTTCTTCGTACATGCGCACGCGAGGTGAGTCATGAATTATGTCGCAGGGCAGAACTGCCTCTGCGCCGTATACCGTAAAGAATGGTGTCAATCCGGTGGTGCAATTCGGCGTGGTCCGAAGCCCCCAGAGTAAGGAGTCGAGCTCCTCTACCCAATGCGTGTTAGATTCCTTGAGGGACCGCACTAATCTGGGTTTGATGCCGCTCATGATTAGACCATTTCCTCGCTCGACTTGACAGTTAGTTTGAGGGTGATAGACTGAAGCATAGTCGAGCTTGATGCCATGTTTTTGCACCAGAGTTTGACCTCGTCGGCCGTGAAGTTCGTGCCGTTATCAGTGATGATGTTGTGGGGGACGCCGTAATGGTGTACGACCCAGATATGAAGTCTATCACCGGTCCGGATTCGGCCATCTTGACAGGCTTGGCCTCTATCCATTCGGTAAATTTATCCACCATGACCAGTAGGTATTTTTGCTTGTGGGTTCCTCCTTTAAGGGGTCCAACCATGTCAAGCCCCCAGACCGTGAATGGCCAGGTGATGGGTATAGTTTGGAGGGCGGTGGGTGGCATGTGGCTTTGATTAGCAAAGAGCTGGCAACCGACGCATAATTGCACTAACTCCTGAGCATCTGCCCGGGCCGTCGGCCAATAAAATCCTGTACGGAAGGCCTTGCTTACAAGGGCCCAGGCTGCGGCGTGGTGCCCGCCGAGTCCGGCATGAATTTCAGCCAGAATATTCCGCCCTTCCTCTTCGGAGATACACCTTTGAAGGTCTCCAGTCGTGCTTTTCTTATAAAGCTCTCCCTCATGGACTTTATAGGCTTTAGATCGCCGCACTATGCAGCGTGCCTCGTTTTGGTCCTCGGGAAGTTCCTGCCTGGCTAGGTAGGCTAGGAATGGTTCCGTCCACGGGGCAATGACTGCCATTATTATGTGGGCTGAAGATGTTACTTCGTTGGCGGAGCCTCCAATTGTGTGAGAATGTTCGGTGTCGGGCAGTGTTGTTGGGTCCGGGCTGTTATTTCCGGACTCCTCTTCCCATAATATTGATGGCTTGAACAGCCTCTCTAAGAAGATATTTGGGGGGGGGGGGGGACGGCATCGTGCTTTGCGCCAATGCGTGCCAAGACGTCTGCTGCCTGATTGTTTTCCCGAGCTATATGGTGAAATTCGAGCCCTTCGAACCGAGCTGACATTTTTAGGACGGCGTTGCGATAAGCTGCCATTTTTGGATCCTTGGCATCAAAGTCTCCATTTATTTGGGATATCGCGAGGTTCGAATCCCCGTGCACCTCTAGGCGTTGAATGCCCATGGATACTGCCATCCGGAGACCATGCAGAAGGGCCTCGTATTCGGCTGCGTTGTTGGAGTCCGTATACATTATCTGGAGTATGTATTGAACTGTATCTCCTGTTGGGGACGTCAGAACGACGCCAGCCCCCAGACCAGCTAACATTTTGGAGCCGTCGAAGTGCATGATCCAGTTGGAATATGTGTCGTACTCTATAGGGAGTTCGGCTTCAGTCCATTCGGCGACGAAGTCGGCCAAAACTTGCGACTTAATGGCTCGCCGTGGCTTGTAGGTTATGTCGAATGGGAGGAGCTCAATGGCCCATTTGGCAATCCGGCCCGTCGCGTCGCGGTTGTTTATAATGTCATTAAGAGGTACTTCGGAGGCTACTGTTATCGAACACTCTTGAAAGTAGTGTCGCAGCTTCCGGGATGCCATAAACACCGCGTACGCTATCTTTTGATAATGCGGATACCGTGACTTGCATGGAGTGAGGACAGTGGACATGTAGTAAACTGGTTTTTGAAGGGGAAACTTGTGTCCGTCCGTTTCTCGTTCGACAACGAGCACCGTGCTTACAACTTGATGAGTTGCCGCGATGTATAATAGCATTGGTTCGCCCATGTTGGGCGCGGCCAGGACCGGGTTTGTTGCCAATATGGCTTTTATTTCTTCGAGTCCGGCCGTGGCGGCATCCGTCCCACTCGAAGTGTTCGGTCTTGCCGGAGGAGGCGATAAAGGGGTAATGCCTTTTCTCCCAAACGGCAGATGAAGCGGCTTAGAGCCGCCACGCATCCAGTCAATTTTTGTATTTGTTTGAGGTCCTTTGGGATATCCAATTGTGACAGAGCTCGGATCTTGGCTAGGGTTGCTTCAATTCCTCTACCGGATACAATGAAGCCCAAGAGCTTTCCGGCTGGTACGCCGAAAACGCATTTTTCCGGGTTAAGCTTGATGTCATATGTTCGGAGATTATCGAGTGTGAGCCTCAAGTCGTCTACTAGAGTTTTGGCATGCTTGGTTTTCACGACCACATCATCTACGTATGCCTCCACTATTTTGCCGATCTGGTTTGCCAGACATGTCTGAATCATGCACTGATATGTTGCGCCGCCGGCGTTTTTGAGCCTGAAGGGCATTGTGTTGAAGCAGAATGGGCCGTATGGGGTGATAAATGCCGTTCTTGGCTTGGTCGAAACTCTGCCATCTTAATTTGATGGTAGCCGGAGTATGCGTCGAGGAAACACAATGAATCGTGTCCTGCGGTAGCGTCGATAATTTGATCGATGCGAGATAGGGGGGAGGGATCCTTTGGGAAAGCCTTGTTGAGGTCCTTGAAATCGATGCATAGGCGCCCGGATTTGTCCTTCTTTGGTACCATCACCAGGTTTGCTAGCCAGTCCGGATATTTTATATCTCTGATGAATCCGCCTCCGATGGTTTGGCTAGCTCCTCTCCCATGGCTTGTCTCTTAGGTTCGGAGAAACGCCGAAGAGCCTGTTTGACTGGCTTGAATCCTCTTAAGATGTTTAGGCTGTGCTCGGCCAGCCGGCGTGGTATCCCTGGCATGTCTGAAGGGTGCCAGGCAAAAATGTCCCAATTTTTGCGTAGGAATTCTCGTAGTGCGGCGTCTACATCAGGGTTTAATTGTGCCCCGATGGAGGCCATTTTTGTAGGGTCCGTTGGGTGGACTTGGAATTTGACTATTTCGTCCACTGGTTTAAAGGAGGTGGACTTGGATCTTTTATCTAGTATCACATCGTCCCTGTTCACCGTGGAGCGTAGCGCAGTCATTTCCTCGGCCGCTATGTCTTATTTTCAGCGCGGAGTGCTATGTCCGGGTCACTAGCAAGAGTGATGATTTCGTTGGGCCCGGGCATCTTGAGCTTCATGTACCCGTAATGGGGTATAGCTTGAAAAATTGTGAATGCCTCTCGCCCTAATAGAGCGTGGTATCCGCTGCTGAATGGGGCCACTTGGAACATGACCTCCTCGGACCCACATCCAGTGTGATTTTTCCTGTGCAGCATGCTTCTGGACTGGGTATTATTCCTCTAAAGGTTGTGCTGCTTCGCTCAATGCGGCTCTAGTCTATTTCCATTTTTCGAAGGGTTTCCTCATAAATGTGGTTCAATCTGCTGCCACCGTCCATGAGTACCTTGGTAAGGCAATAGCCGTCCACTATTGGACTGAGGACCAATGCTGCTAGTGCTCGGGCTGTTCGGAATTTAGGTTCATCACTGGCATTGAAGGTAATAGCCGTGTCACTCCATGGATTTATTGTTGCTACTTGGTAGACTTCGGCAAGGCTGCGGAGTGTTCGTTGTTAGCATATTGTTTGATGCGAAAGTCTCAAGACCGTTAATACCGTAATGGTATCCACGGCTGGTGCTCTGTGGATCTTTGGGGTTAGAAGCTCTTCGCCACTTTTGGCCACCGCCGGAGTATCCAACATGCTCTAAGGCTATGAGTTGGTGTGGCGCCCTCTGTACTATGAATTTTACAGGGTCCGTTGAGCCATCCCTCCAGTACGGTTCCATGCCCCGTAGGGGGTTTTTGTTTTTTGGTGTGAAACCCGGGTGATTGGCGATAATGCACCCTTTTATTTCAGACTGGGTTTGTATTCAGGGCCGGATTGTCCCAAAATCTTACTTCGATTTTCCAGGCGCTTTCCATCGCACAGTACTTTCGTACTATGGACGCCAAGTCAGCAAAGCGTGTAATTTCACGGCGACCTATGGCGTTGAGGATTCCCTTGTCCATGCAATTATTGTAGAAGAATGAAATTGCGTCTTCCTCGCATCAGTCCTTTATCCTGTTCTTAACCAGGAGGAATCTGGCCCAGTAATGATGTACTGTTTCCTCGGGCTCTTGCCTAATTTTGGATAGATAGCCTATGTTCGGGTGGGTGGGTGGAATTAGATCCGAAACCTCACCCAATCTGAGGCTCAAGGGACAAGGAGTTTCCGAACTCGGAAGCTTGGGTTCTTGGATGTTGTCCAATGAATCTAGCCCGTTGCCTGACTCTATTTTCAGGTCTTGAGTGACGTCCTCCCCTCCGTGGGTATCCGGCTTGGAGGGATCGAGAATCCGGACATAGCTAGTCCTTAAGATAGATGAAGGGTCGCCGCATTATTCCTCCACCACAGCAACGTGATGGGTGACCTGGGGAGAGTTAATCTCTCTCAGATCGGGTTTAGGCCCAATCTGATCGTAGTCTGTAGTGACTCCCAGGGCGGCGATGCGATCCAGGAGCTCGTTTAAGGAAGAGAGCTCCGTCGGATCTAACTGCTCAGCGAGTTCCGAGTTGACGTGAAGATTGCTTTGGATGACCCGAGAAGTCATCGTCGGCGCGGCGGCCGATCAGGCGGTCATTAGAAAACCGCCTAGCCGGAGAGTTGGCCGTTAGCCAAAGCTCCTTTAGCAATAGTGCCGTCTTTAAAGACGGGATGAGGCATCCTTCCTGATGGCGACGACACAGAGGAACTCTCAATGAAAGCACCAATGTCGGTGTCAAAACCGGCGGATCTCGGGTAGGGGGTCCCGAACTGTGCGTCTAGGCGGATGGTAACAGGAGACAAGGGACACGATGTTTTTCCCTAGGTTCGGGACCTCTCGATGGAGGTAAAACCCTACTCCTGCTTGATTAATATTGATGATATGGGTAGTACAAGAGTAGATCTACCACGAGATCAGAGAGGCTAAACCCTAGAAGCTAGCCTATGGTATGATTGTTGTTCGTCCTACGGACTAAAACCCTCCGATTTATATAGACACCGGAGAGGGTTAGGGTTACATAGAGTCGGTTACAAATGGGAGGAGATCTACATATCAGTATCGCCAAGCTTGCCTTCCACGCCAAGGAAAGTCCCATCCGGACACGGGACGAAGTCTTCAATCTTGTATCTTCATAGTCGAGGAGTCCGGCCAAAGGTCATAGTCCGGCCATCCGGACACCCCCTAATCCAGGACTCCCTCACTCTCCATGTACAGTCCAATTCCGATGGATTTCGTTCAGTGACAATGTTGACCATGCCGCGCTGAGAGCACCAGGGCGGTGGACGATGGCGAGGCCTAAGAAGGGAACGACACGGAGCCGGGGAAGACACGGAAGTGGCTGCCCACGCGGTGGGGAGTACGAGGGTTGACTGGTTCAGCTGCCATCGCCAGAAAATAACAGGAGGTGTGGGTGAGTTGAGGGATAGCCAGGCCAGGGATGCGAGTATGGTGGGGCCGTGAGGCCTGCCCGGCAGTGATACGTCTCCAGTGTATATATAATTTTTGATTGATCCATGCTACTTTATCTAATGTTTTGGACTATATTGGGATTTATTTTCCACTTTTATATTATTTTTGGGACTAAACTATTAACCGGAGGCCCAGCCCAGAATTGCTGTTTTTTGCCTATTTCAGTGTTCCGAAGAAACATAATATCAAACGGAGTCCAAATGGAATGAAACCTTCGGAAACGTGATTTTCTCACCGAACGTGATCCAGGGGACTTGGACCCTACTCCAAGGAACGAAAGAGGCGGTCACGAGGGTGGGGGGCGCGCCCCCTGCCTCGTGGGCCCCCTGTCGCTCCACCGACGTACTCCTTCCTCCTATATATACCTACGTACCCCCAAACGATCAGAATAGGAGCCAAAAACCTAATTCCACCGCCGCAACTTCCTGTATCCACGAGATCCCATCTTGGGGCCTGTTCTGGAGCTCATGGGAGGGGTCATCCACCACGGAGGGCTTCTACATCAACACCATACCCTCTCCGATGAAGTGTGAGTAGTTTACTTCAGACCTTCGGGTCCATAGCTAGTAGCTAGATGGATTCTTCTCTCTTTTTGGATCTCAATACAATGTTCTCCCCCTCTCTCGTGGAGATCTATTCGATGTAATCTTCTTTTTGCGGTGTGTTTGTTGAGACTGATGAATTCTGGGTTTATGATCCAGCTTATCTATGAACAATATTTGAATCTTCTCTGAATTCTTTTATGTAGGATTGAGTTATCTTTGCAAGTCTCTTCGAATTATCCGTTTTGTTTGGCCAACTAGATTGGTAGTTCTTGCAATGGGAGAAGTGGATAGCTTTGGGTTCAACCTTGCGGTGTCCTTACCCGGTGATATAAAGGGTTGCAAGGAACGTATTGTATTGTTGCCATCGAGGATAACAAGATGGGCTATTTATCATATTGGATTAATTTATTCCTCTACATCATGTCATCTTGCTTAAGGCGTTACTCTGTTTTTAACTTAATACTCTAGATGCATGCTGGATAGCGGTCGATGAGTGGAGTAATAGTAGAAGATGCAGAATCGTTTCGATCTACTTGTCCGGACGTGATGCCTATATACATGATCATACCTAGATATACTCATAACTATGCTCAATTCTGTCAATTGGTCAACAGTAATTTGTTCACCCACCGTAGAATACTTATGCACTTGAGAGAAGCCACTAGTGAAACCTATGGCCCCCTGGTCTATTCTCATCATATCAATCCCCATCACTTCTATACTTTCCTTGTTTTCACTTTGCTTTGTACTTTTCACTTAGCATCTATATACCAAAAATACCAAAAATATTATCTCTGTCAGATCTCACTCTCGTAAGTGACCGTGAAGGGATTGACAACCCCTAATCGTGTTGGTTGCGAGTAGCTATCGTTTTGTGCAGGTACGAGGGACTCGTGCATGGCCTCCTACTGGATTGATACCTTGGTTCTCAAAAACTGAGGGAAATACTTACGCTACTGTGCTGCATCATCCTCTCCTCTTCGGGGAAAACCAACGCAAGGTCAAGACGTAGCAAGAAGGATTTCTGGCGCCGTTGCCGAGGAGTCTAAGCAAAAGTCAACCATACCAAGTACCCATCACAATCCCTGTCTCTCGCATTACATTATTTGCCATTTGCCTCTCGTTTTCCTCTCCCCCACTTCACCCTTGCCGTTTTATTCGCCCTCTCTTTTTCGTTCGCCTTCTTCCCGTATGTATCTTTGTTTGTGTTTCCTTGTGCCTTCCATATGCTTGCATCTTTGCTTGCTAAAAATATATTGATATGGATCCAATTAAAGTGTTCTACTTGGATCATCTTCGAACCTTATGCGCTCGTGCTGAAACCCCAACTAGCCTAGTTGATGGGAAATCTTTAGATGATCATTCTCATTTTGTGCGTCGTCGTTTGTCTGAAAAAGGGAGACTCTTACGGTATCATATAAATAGTTTGTTATGCTATGCTTGGAATCTTTGTGAAATGTGTGATTTTACTTGTTGCTCTAAGAACCCTAAAAAACACCTTCCCTACCTATGTGAGTTCAATGATAATAAAATCTTATCTTCTTATGCAAAGGGTGTTTATAGTTACTATGATATCGAACAAATTGAAGAATTTGTCGTTTTTAAGGGTGCTCATGAAGTTGCTTCTTTGATTGAAAAGTATGATTTTACTCTCAACAAATCTGAAAATTCTGTCATACTTAAATATTGCAATGAAAACTTGGCTCATAATGTCTATGTCCAAGAATTTATTGAAAGAATGACCGTTGCTTTGGGAGGAAATAATGATATGCATGAATCTATAGATAATGATGATTCCGATGATTTGATTGAAATATCCCTTGATGAACATGATGCTTGCTATTCTTGTGGCCATGATGCAAATATTTATGAAGATGAATTTGCTATAGTTCCTTATGTTAAACATGAGATCGTTGCTATTGCACCCATACTTGGTAGTTCCTTCGATGAAAAGCATGATTGCAATGATTTTACTATAAATTCTCTTGATGTCAATTATGCTAATAATATGCAAAACCCTAAGCTTGGGGATGCTAGTTTTGCTATGTCTACTACTTGTTGCAATGACCATGATTGGGGTGATTCTTCTTTTGATCTTGAAAATTTATTTATGCCCCATGATGAATATGATATTGATAATATTGTTTGCAATAATATTGAAAGTGGGTTCGGAAGAGTGTCAACTTTAGATCCCACATATTTGGAGAATGTTCAATCTTATGAAGTTTTTGATAAAAGTGGGTTTGGAAAGGTCATGACTTTAGTTAATGATAATCCCACTATTTTGGAAGAGTATCAACTTTGCATGCATGTGGATCGTGTTGAGAATATACTTTGTGATAGCTATTTTGTTGAATTTCGCTATGATTCTACATTTAATTATTATGAGAGAGGAAAATATGGTTATAGAAATTTTCATGTTACTAAATTACCTCTCGTTATGTCGAGATTGCTATTGTTCCTTTCCGCTTCCTTGCTTATGTTAGTTTTTGCTTGCTACAATAATTTGTTTGCCTATAATATGCCTATGCATAGGAAGTATGTTTGACTTAAGTGTGTTTGTCACATATTTTATGATGCTCTCTTTGTGCCTCAATTCTTGTCTTTCTTGTGAGCATCAATGCCTAGCTAAAAAGGCTTTAAACAAAAGCGCTTGTTGGGAGACAACCCAATATTTTTCCTTGCTGTTTAGGAATAAATAATCCATCTAGCCTCTGTTTAGATGTGGTTTTATGCTTTAATTAGTGTTTGTGCCAAGCTAGACCTATTGGATCTTCTTGGATGATAGTTATTTGATCTTGCTGTAATTTCCAGAAACTTTGTGCTCAGTGCCCGAATTGTTAAAAATCACCAGAACGTGATAAAATATTGATTCCAATTGCTGCTGATCAATACAGAAATTTTCCAGGTCGTCTAATTTTGGTAGAATTTTTTGAGTTCCAGAAGTTTGCGTTAGTTACAGATTACTACAGACTGTTCTGTTTTTGACAGATTCTGTTTTGCGTGTGTTGTTTGCTTATTTTGATGAATCTATGGCTAGTAAAATAGTTTATCATCCATAGATAAGTTGGAATACAGTAGGTTTAACACCAATATAAATAAAGAATGAGTTCATTACAGCACCTTACCGGAGCTCACGAGATTTCTATTGAGTTTTGTGTTGTGAAGTTTTCAAGTTTTGGGTGAATTCTTTTGATGGATTATGGAACAAGGAGTGGCAAGAGCCTAAGATTGGGGATGCCCATGGCACCCCCAAGATAATACAAGGACACCAAAAAGTCAAAGCTTGGGGATGCCCTGGAAGGCATCCCTCTTTCGGCCCACTTCCATCGGTAATTTACTTGGAGCTATATTTTTATTCACCACATGATAAGTGTTTTGCTTGGAGCGTCTTGTATTATTTGCGTGTTTGCTTGTTAGTTTACCACAATCATCCTTGCTGTACACACCTTTTGAGAGAGCCATATATAAATTGGAATTTGATAGAATACTCTATGTGCTTCACTTATATCTTTTGAGCTTGATAGTTTTGCTCATAGTGCTTCACTTATATCTTTTGAGCGTGATAATTTTTGCTCTAGTGCTTCACTTACATCTTTTAGAGAATGGTGGTGGATTTGTTTTAAAGAAAATATTGATCTCTCATGCTTCACTTAGATTATTTTGAGAGTTGTTAATAGCATGGTAATTTGCTTAATGTTAATATACTTGGTATTCAAGATATGTGAAACTTTCTTTTGAGTGCGTTGAATACTAAGATAAGTTTGATGCTTGATAATTGTTTTGAGATATGAAGAAGGTGATATTAGAGTCATGCTAGTTGAGTAGTTTTGAATTTAATGAATACTTGTGTTGATGTTTGTGATTCCCGTAGCATGCACGTATGGTGAACCGTTATGTGATGAACTCGGAGCATGATTTATTTATTTATTGTCTTCCTTATGAGTGGCGGTCGGGGACGAGCGATAGTCTTTTCCTAACAATCTATCCCCCTAGGAGCATGCGCGTAATACTTTGCTTTGATAACTTCTAGATTTTTGCAATAAGTATATGAGTTCTTCATGACTAATGTTGAGTCCATGGATTATACGCACTCTTTCCCATCCTTCCACCATTGCTAGCCTCTCTAATACCGCACACCTTTCGCCGGTATCATACACATACCATATACCTTCCTCAAGACAGCCACAATACCTACCTATCATGGCATTTCCATAGCCATTCCGAGATATATTGCCATGCAACTTTCCACCGTTCCGTTTATTATGACACGCTCCATCATTGTCATATTGCTAGCATGATCATGTAGTTGACATTGTATTTTTGGCCAAGCCACCGTTCATAATTATTTCATACATGTCACTCATGTTTCATTGCATATCGGTACACATGAAGGCATTCATATAGAGTCATATTTTGTTCTAAGTATCGAGTTGTAATTGTTGAGTTGTAAGAAAAATAAAAGTGTGATGATCATCATTATTAGAGCATTGTCCCAAGTGGGGAAAGGATGATGGAGACCATGATTCCCCCACAAGTCGGGATGAGACTCCGGACGAAAAATAAAAAAAATAAAAAAATAAATGAAAAAAAAGAGGCCATAAAAAAAGAGAAAAGGCCCAAATAAAAAAATGAGAGAAAAAGAGAGAAGGGACAATGCTACTATCCTTTTACCACACTTGTGTTTCAAAGTAGCACCAAGATCTTCATGATAGAGAGTCTCTCATTGTGTCAGTTTCATATACTAGTGGGAATTTTTCATTATAGAACTTGGCTTGTATATTCCAACGATGGGCTTCCTCAAATGCCCTAGGTCTTCATGAGCAAGCGAGTTGGATGCACACCCACTTAGTTTCTTTTGTTGAGCTTTCATATACTTATAGCTCTAGTGCATCCGTTGCATGGCAATCCCTACTCACTCACATTGATATCTATTGATGGGCATCTTCATAGCCCATTGATACGCCTAGTTGATGTGAGACTATCTTCTCCCTTTTTGTCTTCTCCACAACCACCATTCTATTCCATCTGTAGTGCTATATCCATGGCTCATGCTCATGTATTGCGTGAAGATTGAAAAAGTTTTGAAAATGTTAAAGTATGAAACAATTGCTTGGCTTGTCATCGGGGTTGTGCATGATTTAAATATTTTGTGTGGGGAAGATAGAGCATAGCCAGACTATATGATTTTGTAGGGATAACTTTCTTTGGCCATGTTATTTTGAGAAGACATAATGTCAGGACCCCGATTCCATGTCACATCGATCTAGCCAGTAACACCTCAGATCACTTTGCGGCCTCACGCACGGTATTCCCACGGGTGTCGCCTTACCATGGCCCGGGACCATTTGCGCCTTTTGGCTCACATATATGATAGTGTCGCTAGCATCCATATGACAGAGAACCCGGGCCGACATGGCTAGTCGTGAACCCAAAGCGGCACTAACCCATGGGGACAGGCATACATGAATCAACTTCGAGCATGTAGGTCAGCAGCGTGTGAATCCGGGCTGTAGCACTGGGCTAACAGGACTCCGGGAACCCGGGCTGTAGCAGGCTAGGTAGGGCTTCGGATGTCACCGCATGACATTTCCCCGAAGGGACAGACACATGAACGAAGTGAAACACATGCCGACCAGTCAAGCGTCCTGAGCAGTAGTGCTGGCTAGCAGGACTCCGGTGAACCGGGCTGTAGCGGACTACTATGGCTCAAGGAAGCACTAGACTACATTTCCCCATAAGAAAGGCTGCCAAGGATAAACAACTAGATTGTCGGATCCCACACATACCAAGCATTTCAAACATACACACAATATGCTCGATATGTGTAAATACAACATGGCATCACAACATAACTCTACGACTCAACTATTTATTCATTAGGCTCCGAGGAGCGAGATATTACAAACATGGGTCGCATGACCCAACATTCAGAGAATACAAGTCAAAGCACATGCGGAAGCTTAACATGTCTGAGTACAGACATCTACAAATGAAAAAGGCTGGGAAGCCTGACTATCTACCAGATCATGCCGAGGGCACAAGATCGTAGCTGAGGTAACAAGCTAAACGTCGAAGTCCGCGCGGAACTACTAGCGAGACTGACGTGTCTCTACAAAACATAAAATAGGCAAACGTGAGTACAAATGTACCCAGCAAGATTTACATCAGAACTAGCTACATATGCATCAGTATCAACAAAGGGGGGTTGTGGAGTTTAACTGCAGCAAGCCAGCTTTGACTCGGTGGCTATCCTAAACTACGTCTGCAAGTAACTCTTTTGAGCTGGCGCACACGAGTCCACATATTCACCATATCAATACACCACTATGGATCCGCTCCCGTCTCCCTACGAGAACACCATCCATAGCACTCACGCTTATCTTGCGCATTTTAGAGTATCCACTTTCACTTGTCTATGAACTGCATGTGCAACCCGAAGTCCTTTATCATGGACACGGCTATTCGAATAGATGATGATAACCCTGCAGGGGTGTACTTCTTCACACATGCTCTCACCACTTATCGCCGTTTACACGACATGTACTCGACAACCTTCAAGCGGAAGCCCAGCGAGGGTGTCGGCCACGACCTACATAAACACTCAAGTCTCTAGTCCAGGTTATCGCCTATTAAGGTTCCATCTGCAGGGAGTCCGGCCGAGGTTTCCACATACGGCCCCGAACGATGTGTACAGGGTTCCGCGACACCAAATGAGCGGCCGGCATACCTGGCCACGTGCCTACCGCATCACAGCCCACCCCTCGGTCAAGATCGCCCACAGCCTCCAAAGATACTACAAACACCAGAAACTACTTGCAACTCCTGGACAGAGGACAAGGGTGGTTAAGAAGTCGAGAGGGGCACTTAAGCATTACAATGCATGGTAGTAACTGGTCATGGATCACAAACACAGAACTCAGTTCCTGAGGATGACTTCAATGAGACAACCCACCATGTACTCCTACATGGCCTCTCACCGATACCTGTACCAAATCATGTTCACACACTTAGCTCTCAACAGTAGGACATGTTCACACACCTCCGATTCATCCCCGGTGAATCAAACCTGACTCAACTCTAAGCAGTAGCAGGCATGACAAACAAGCATGAATGAGTAGGCACATCAGGGCTCAAACAACTCCTACTCATGCTAGTGGGTTTCATCTATTTACTGTGGCAATGACAGGTCATGCAGAGGATAAAGGAGTTCAGCTACCGCAACAAACAACAGATGAACCGTTGTTATCCTAATGTAGTAAAAGAGAGCAGGAGCGATAGAGTGGGATTGTATCGGAATGAACAAGGGGGTTTTGTTTGCCTGGCACTTCTAAAGATAATATAGCTCTTCATCGGTGTCATCGATCTCACCGTCGAAACCGCATCTACTTAGGGGGAACCAATACCGGCAACAGTGAGGAAACACAATCAATGCAATGCAACAATATGATGCATGATCATGACATGGCAACATGCTGGTGTTTTGAGCTAATGCAACTAGCAACAAAGTTAAATGAAGTTGGTTTGAACCAAAGGTTCAAATTCAAACTCCATATGTGATTATTCAAATGCCAAACATATGATTTGCCCTATTCAGCAACTATAAGTTGTTCCAACATGCATGAAAACAGTACAGATGGATAGATTGGATTTTTCTGATCATTTTTCATATATAAATTATTTCGTTCTGAGTTACGGTTGAATTTATATGAATTTTTGAAGTTTTGGGTATTTTCTGGAATTTCCTAAACTAAAATTAATCCAGAAAATGAGTTATTGCATCAGCATTGCGTTACTGTGACGTCAGCTGGTCAACGGGGCCGGTCCAGGTCAAATCTGACTAGTGGGTCCCATTGGTCAGTGTCACGGTGCTGTCTACGGTCGCTGCCGTGTGGGCCCAGTCAACGGCCACGTCAGCATGGTCAAAACTGACGCGTGGGGCCACCGTGGTTAGGTTAAAGCTAAACAGGGGTTTACCCTGTAGCTAATTAGTGTGGTGAGGCTGCTCTATCAGCGTCTCTTAGGGGGATTAGTGGTGATTAGCCCTAAATAAGCGACCACGTCAGCGGTTGACGCCGGCGACCAAAAGCACGGCGATGGCTCGCCGGAGATGCTCGGGTTTGAGCTACAGGCGACCAAACGAAGTGCGGAAGGGCACGATGGAACGGCCGTGGAGCGGCGCATCCAATGGTGGTAGCGGTTTGCGTGGGGGTTGGCTCCGGCAGCGGTGGCAACGAAGTCCGCGGCGGCCGGAGCTCGGGTGCTCGCGGATTTGGCACTACGGCTTGCGTTCGAGCAAGTAGCAGGCTAGGGAGGTGCTACGCGTTGATGTGAGTACAACGGGCACACGCACGGGACCAACTGGTCACCGAAGCATGGCCGGCGACGAGCTCGTGCGGCGGCGTGATTCGGTCTTCAAGGGGGCGACGGCTACGGCGAGAAATCGAGGCGAAGAAGGGGGGTTTGGTCCGTGAACTCACAAAGGGAGCGATGGGATGTTCAGCATGCTCGGGGGAGGCTTGGAGGCGACGAAACAACGGCGAAGATCTCCGACGTCGGGAGGTTGAAGATGATGTCGATGGCGGCGATACAGCGCGTCCCCGATTGGTTGGCTGGTCGAGGTTGTAGAAGACGTCGTTCGGAGCTCTCGGGCATGGTGAGAGGTCGAGGGGGAGCCGATGGACGCGGTGGTGCTCGTCGGCACTCTCGGCTGTGCTCTGTTCTCGCGAGAGAGAGGGGAGGGGGATGTGAGAGGGGAGAGAGACAGAGGGAAACGAGGGCATCTCCGTGGCGCGGTTGGAAGCGCCGAGACACCGTGAGGTGGCAAGCAGGGGCTGGCGCGGCTCGGCTCGGCTGTGCGCCGGGCACAGAGCTGCTTCTCCTCCTGGCAGGAGGAAGAAGACAGTGCTGCCCCTGGTGGGCTGGGCCTGCAGCTGGGCTGCTGCTACAGGTAAGCTACCCAGGTGGGTTTTCTACCTTTTCTGTTTCCCTTTTCTATTTTATTTATCTGTTCTAGTTTAGTTTAGGCAATAAACCATTTTTTATAAATTCTGAAATTATTTGTGGGAGTTCTCTGCAATATACAAGTGACCCACAATTATTATCAAAATATCTGGAGCTATAAAATTATTTATAGCTTTTATTTGCTCCAACTCAAATACAATATGGATTAATTCAAAAATCCAAAATGTCCTAGAAATATGTGCACCATTTTCGACAGAGGTTCTGGACCAATTCAAAAATGATGAACTTTTATGAAGGGCATTTTGGGTTCACTGAAATGTTTTTCAGTTGAACCTGGTATTTTCAGGGGGGGGTGCTGTGGTTTGTTGATCCCCATTTCAGGTTTAAGAGAAATTTAAACATGATGCAACACGAGACTAGCTAACCCAGAGCAGACCAGAACTAGGGATGTGACAACTCACCCCCACTAAACAAGAATCTCGTCCCGAGATTCAAGACGTGAGGTTAGAAGACAGAGGGGGCACAAGCTAGCATGATCTTCATGATCCATTGCTTCAGATCGATCTTGGCGTCCTTCCTTTAGAGATCTTCATCCAACGCAATGACGACAGAAAGAAACCCTACAGGAATCCATCTTCTCGAAGATCGGTAACTCAAGATCAACTCATGGGGTGAGATGTAAAACATCTCTTGAGCTGAGACACGAAACATACATTCAGAGGGATGGGGTGTAACGGATGACGAAGGTTCACTAGGTAGGCAACAAATCCACGCTTGTTCATGACGTAGCGAGGAGTTAACTATCATGATTCCACAATGGGGCACCTTAGGAGAAGTGACTCGTAGAATCATCCCTTAAGTGGCAACAATAATTACTTTTGATTCAGAGATCATTGGAACTCTTTCTACCAGCCTAAGGCAATTCACAACAATCGTTTGGCGGAGTACAAAGGGATGGCATACCCGGACTAGAATGGATGATGTGGACTACCTTGTTGAAGACAACAAAGGATGATTTGCTTATCATCAGAGGTGGAGGGGACCCATGGTAAGTCCACTTTTGAAGATGATCCTGGACAACAACTACTGAGGTGCAATCTGGGAACAAAATGCAAATGTTGGGAATGACTCTGGTAACTGGGGAAAAACTCAACAGTCGAGAGTGTTTCCAACGTTCCAATGGTTATTGAATCATCGAAGAAACTGAGAGCACAATGATCCCTAAGGAACAACTTCAAGAATAGGTCATGCGAAATCCTCATGGAACGTGACCAAACGGCTTAAACAAGATACTACAACAATAGTGCTTCCAGCTAGGTGCGTCGACTTCACTGGAACCTATATCATAGTTCTCGGAAGAAGTTCCAACCATCATATCTTCCTGAGATTCAAATCTAGTTGGTAACAGGATATTTCAGACAACATGTCTAGAAAAGAAAGTTTGCAACACAAACCGACGAGATGACGTTGCGAGATTCTCGGGAAATGAGCTACGATAGCAAGCTCCAAAACATGAGCTAGTTCTGCTACATACATGTGAACACAATGCCCAAGACAAGCATGACCATGTAGAAGTATTATAATAAAACACTATCGAGCTCAGGTGGGGAACCATCATCAAGGATATTGAAGTCTCCACGCGTGTAAGTCCAAAGGATTAACCTTAGAACAGACTCCCTGTTTCTTGAACAAGTCAATCAGTGGCTTGGTGTGCTAGGGATACGTATGGTGATCAGTCTATCAGACCATAGAATACTTCGCACGTGCATGACTGACTTGGGATGATTCCAGAGGAGGTAAAACAAGCCTTCTCAAATTCATGGCGGCAACTTGCATCGAATGCACATGAATGAGAGGAAGTCACTTCTTTCATCCAAACATATACTTCATGAACGGGGCATGAAGAAAATGCTTACACAAGTTTCCAATACTAGCTGGATGTTCAACATGAATCATGGAGGAGACAAGATGATGTTGATGGGCTCAACAACAACTCATCGGAATTTCCATATCACTGGACTTCCACCATTATGTGAACATGGTGATAGTATTGGTCAGACCAAGGATGTAATGGTGTATGCTCGAGTAAGACAACATTACGAACATCGTTGGTTCTAATTTGACTTGACGATAGCCCATACTCAAGTCAATGTTTGGGCAAGACGATAGGTTCAACAACTGATCATGGGGATCAGTCGATGAAGATATCATCTTTGTTCAACACACACACACACACACACACAAGGATATCCATTAGTGATGAACTAAGTCGGACAAGCTTCCATCTTCCAACTCTCCAAGTTGTTGTTTAGCTTAACCAACTAGCTCGGGGGTATCCAACACAGATTCTTGGAGAATGGATGGTTTAGAGAAAAACCAACATAATCACGAACTCAACATAGCGATCAGGGAACAACCTGGTAATACTTCCGAGAAGATATTCGGAAAATCACGAACCACCGATATGTCCCTAAGCTCGAGAACAATCTTGCTTTTCAAGGCAAGACGACATGATCATAAGAGCAAGGGATTCAATCCTAACTCAAAGATCGAAGAGTGCACCAGAAATAAGGACAAGGTAGCACGATCAATCCTAGTATATTGATTCAATAACCAACACGCTAAGAATGATATTAATGTCCATTAACTACCAAGCAACACGGTTTCTATGAGTATTGATTTCACACATCATGGTTCACTTGTCGCCATTCCGGTTGTGACAACACAGGACCGAGGAATGAAAAATGATGGCAAGAAGTTTCATTGCATCAGAAATTCATGAGAGATGGTGCAATTCTCATGACAATCCTGACATAAAGAGGGTAATACTCCGAGGTAGAACAGAACAAAACCGTATTGGCATTTTGATCTGCGGAATACAACTGCTTTCACCCAATCCTGGAAATGGATAAGGTACTGGGGTTTGTTTCTCCTAGTCATTCCGGAACAGAATGGCTTGACGGACCACAAGAGTAATAGGCATCGATAAACACGACTGCACCACTACTCCTGACTATCAATTGATAGACGAAGGTCAGAAGACAACTAAAGAGGGACAACTCAAAATAACATACGATTTTCTGAGTTGTGGATGCATGAATTAGCATGTCGTACGAGTTCAACATATTTCTTCCGCATAACCCATGCAGAATGGTTGAACTGGCAGTCGCAATATAGAATGGGGAACTCATCAAGAGCACTCTTGTTGTGATCTTTTGATCCAACAAACTTCTGCCATAAGTGGTTCATAGTATTTGGATGAAGGGAATACCATGGACAGTGAGGGCTAATGCAAAGGTTACTGATAACCTAAAGGAATGAGCAAACACTATCAACATGAATTAAGTAGAGTGAATCTTGGGTTCAAGAACCCAGAAATAGAATGCCTACTAACCAAATGGCATCACGGGATGCTTTCGAGAATAGTGGCCAGAATCATCACACTGGGAGTACAACGCATGGCTAGATTACTAGGTGACTCCCTAAAACACCTAGGGTCATAATAATAACTCCAACATATATGTCGAGGCAATAAAATACCTCAACTCAGCAATTAGTGTGATTAACCTGGCCCAAAGGGACATCGGGAACGGAAAGAAGGGATTTGCAAATACATCAGATTGTTTAGAAACCTCGGATGACTCGGACAGCATAATGGCTATAAATGCTAAAAAAATCGAGACATCCTGCAAAAATGGTGGCATAACCTCTCAACATCATAATATCAAGGTTCTGAAATTAACTAACAACACACGGAAGTAGTAGAAATGTAACTGTGGCTTAAATCCATCAATCCTATAAGTCTCTATCATAGTAACTCGTCATCCTGATAGATAGATGAGAAGGCCTAGTTCTTAATCCCTGTAGAAAAGGAAGAGGATGACTCAGATCAGAAGGGCATAAGGTAAAGGAGTAAAAAGAGCCTTACGTTCCCTTCCACAATCAATTCCCTTATATAACTAAAGCATTTCTAGACTCGACTTGACCAGTTTGGCTTGGTAATCCTACAGCAGTCGGGCTCACGATACCAAAGCTGTCAGACCCCGATTCCATGTCACATCAATCTAGCCAAGAACACCTCATATCACTTTATGGCCTCACGCACGGTATTCTACCGTGTCGCCTTACCATGGCCCGGGACAGTTTGCGCCTTTTGGCTCACGTATATGATAGTGTCGCTAGCATCCATATGACAGAGAACATGGGCCGACATGGCTAGTCATGAACCCAAAGCGGCACTAACCCATGGGGACAGGCATACAAGAATCAACTTCGAGCATGTCGGTCAGCAGCGTGAGAATCTGGGCTGTAGCACTGGGCTAACAGGACTCCGGGAACCCGGGCTGTAGCAGGGTAGGCAGGACTCCGGATGTCACCGCGTGACATTTCCCCGAAGGGATGTATACAGAACGAAGTGAAACACATGCCGGACAGTCAAGCGTCCTGAGCAGTAGTGCTGGGCTAGCAGGACTCCGGTGAACTGGGCTGTAGCGGACTACTATAGCTCAAGGAAGCACTAGACTACATTTCCCCAGAAGAAAGGCTGCCAAGGATAAACAACTAGATTGTCGGATACCACACATACCAATCATTTCAAACATACACACAATATGCTCGATATGTGTAAATACAACATGGCATCACAACATAACTCTACGAATCAAGTATTTATTCATTAGGCTCCGAGGAGCGAGATATTACAAACATGGGTCGCATGACCCAACATTCAGAGCATACAAGTCAAAGCACACGCGGAAGCTTAACATGTGTGAGTACAGACATCTACAAATGAAAAAGGCTGGGAAGCCTGACTATCTACCAGATCCTGCCGAGGGCACAAGATCGTAGCTGAGGTAACCACTACAAGAAATATGCTATCTTGTGACCTCCACTATTGGTCACTGAAAGGTCATAGTTTTGCATTTGCGACCTTTTTGTGACCAAAAACAGAAGGTCAAAAGTTGAGGGTCGTAAACCGACTATAGCGACCTTCTCTGTGAGAAGGTCGTGGAGGTTTATGACCAAAATATTCCTACTGTGGCGTTTTGGTCACTAGCAGCCTCCCCAGTCCACGTAGGCATCCAGCGTGGCAAGCTGATGTGGCACAAGATTCAGCCCGGTCCAATTCGGTTTTCTACATGGGCCTAGCCCAACAATTCGGCCTTTTTACTGTATATTTTTTCTATTAATTTTTGCTAGCTACATGGTCCTGGCCCAACAACTTGGCCTGTTATATTCTAGAATGCAGCCTTTTATAGTCTACTAATTTTCTATTTTTAGCCATTTTATTTTGCAGCGGGTCCCACTTGTCATGCTTAACTCAAAATTTGTCCCACACATTAGAAATTTCGAAATTTGTCACACAACCATTATAACTTCGACCCAACTTGTCAGGTTTCCATTTCACAGGTATTCAAATCACATACACAATCATTGTTTCAATGCATAAGAGAGCAAATGAAATTGGTCCAAAACAATACTACATTAATCTATTACAATAGTTACGAGAATATTACAACCTGTATATGCCTACTACTGCCTACAACTACAACACACAATATGCTACTCTTTGATGATATGCTTCACAGCTTCGGACATGGATTCGCACTTCACCTGTGCAAAAAATAAGAATGAACATATAAGAATAGAATAGTTACAGAACATCAAACAGTAGCCAATGAGGGATCCAATAACTTGTAATCAAGAATTGACAGCAAATGCCATGTACATAAATAGTATGACTAACACTAACCAGTATGCGTTCATGGAGTGACTAAAATGTTCTCACTAGCTAGGAATGTTTTTGGTATATAATATACTGACATGTGCAACTCTCTAGATTGATCGTAGAAATGAAAACTGTAAGAACGAGTTTTAGAATCCAGGCATGTCAAATTTGAAGCACCAGCAGAATAGATCTAACAAACCAGACCATGATCATCATGCATCAGGATTTGTGGTTCTAGCAAAACAGTAAAGAGATGGACATACACGCATCAAGCATACCAGCTACTACAACACCATTCTCGTGACCACAGACATCACCATTCACTAATAATTCCCATTGGGAGATCAAACTATGCATCCAACAAGCTACAAAGAATCTGAATGCAGAAAAATTATGACCCGAGATGACGAATCAACTGGGTGCATCTCAATTTGAACAACCACGGCGAGACAACAACTGCATACTAATGCGGCGAATCAAATCTGCGCGCAGGAGCAGCGCCGTTCGTGTCATCCACATGAGGACACGCAACATCAAGAACATGGCGCATGACATCAATAGACCTAGAGATCTAGGATGGAGGGAGGGGGGAGCTTACACTTGCGTATGCAGGCGAACGGGTAACCGCACAAGGAGCAGGTGCTCTTCTGGAGGTGGAAGTTGCGGCGGCCGCAACGGATGCAGAATTGAAGAGGGCCCTCATGTAGCAGTAGCAGCAGCAGCATGAAGAATTGAAGACCGACCAACTGAGCCTGCAATGCAAACAGAGAGGCGTGAGGAAACTGAATCCAATCACATCAAATCAAATCGAGCTGCTGCACCTTGACCTTGAGGAAAACAAACCTCATCTCATCTCATCTCAGGGAAAAATAAGAAGAAAAATATATGGCTGCTGCTCCATGACCATGACCTTGAATTGTTGCTGGTGCACCAGATCGAGGAGGAATAAGACCTGCAAAGAAAGCAATAACTAGCAATGTACAAGCATGAATTCATGGAAGGACGGATGCAAGGCCAAACATCCAGCATACTATTTCTTAATGCCCCAAATACTTAAAACCCCATGGTAGTTCTAACCATATTAAATTAAAGGACAAAGTGAAGTCATGATGAATTGATAGTTCCATCTTATAAAGCTTTCTGTTTAGCATATCCTAAATCATAGTCTATCTACCAATATATGAACTCTTTAGTTTTCAGAACCGAGGCTCACATATTTGGGCTGATTTGTACACAGCCAAGAAAACTTCTTACAAATCAATTCATGGAAGCATATCATCCTTTCAGTCCCTCACCCATATATCATCATTTTAGTATTTTTTTACTTGAGACAAACTAAATGTTAACATCAATGAAAACAAGACTTGAACAGAAATAGCTATTGAAGAAACACGTTTATAAGATAGAATGAAAATGATTTACACCACAACATATAGTTCACATGTACTGGAGCTATCACAGAGACTACAGACCACACATAATCACACATATGCGAACAAGGTACTACTCCATGGTTCAGGTTACACTAATAAACAAAATTATACAAGCGACTAGACTAGTATCACAGATCTATAGAGTAGTACTAAACAGCTAAAAATAAGTAGTAGAAGTAACTAGTACATGGAGCAAGTACTCTTAAAATCTGAATCTTACAGACTTATACAACACCGAGAAATTCAGAAAAGAAAGGAAGAAAGAGAGATTGCAGGAGGAGGTCGAGGATTGTGCAAATTAACTGCCATGTTCCTAATGTACCCCTGCCTGTCCCCAAATTCGGGACACACTCACTTTCATTTATACAAAATTGGGAGGTAGTTGTCTGTCCTGTTCCCAAATTTGGGACTCGTTGTTTAGGCATCCTATAATACAGCAATATATTCCCAGACAAGCAGTTGAAAAAATACTTAGAAAGAACTTTCACTTAAAAAGACACCCTGCCTATAATACTAGCTATACAAGCCGAGACATTGTGTTAAAAATTCAGACAATGTGTCCAATGATACTAGCTATATATGCCAGCCCTTGATTTGTGAATAAGGGTCCAATGATGCATGACTTGCACAGGTAAACTACTAGCAGCCTGATGCTTGGAGATGCATGCATGAGGCTGGTCTTTGTAACTTCAAAAAGAATCGAAACGAGAAGAGGAAGGGACCACGTCCTGCACCTGCTTGGTCTGTGGCCATATGGCAGTGTGGCAAGTGATGAGCGTGATTGTGATTCTGTCCTCATAAATGTTTCGGAACAATCGGGATGAAACGAAAGTTAGGTTGGGTTGGTGACAAAGTTCAGCGTGGCAAGTGACATGCAGGATGTGCAACCTTCCTACATGGAACGAATCTCGTTTGGATTTATACATTGGATTTATGTTTACAGGTGAATGGGTGAGGCCTGGAAGGATGAGCGGAGGCCATACATCACTTACGGCGCACCCTTTGCCCCAAATCCAACATCTGCTTCGCCGTTGGCCTCCTCCTTCGCCACCTGCAAACACATCCCCAAATATGATCAGTCTCCTTCCCCACTTTCTGTAAGAAGCTAATTCTACAAAAAAAAATTAGGCACGAATGGGATAATAACAAACTGTCCGTACTAGACTAGCTACCAGTGTGTGGCTTGGTTCGATCCAATCCCCTCTGTTCATGCTAATTTGGTTCTGCAGTGTCACCGTCTCTGTGGATTGTGGCTATGTACATGTGCTGCATCAAGATTACTACATGCAATCTGCAATCAACAACGCCATGGGTAGTAGAATGAAGTTGTGGCTATGAAGTAGAGGGATTATTGACCTTCTGGAGCTCGAACTTCTCGTTCTCGAACTCGTCGTCGGGGGAGGCCTGGCTCTACAGCTTCTCGGCAGTGTGCTATGCGCCATCTCCGCCTTCCTCTCCCTCCGCGCCCCTCCTCTGACGGACCCTCCCACCCATCGCCCAGGCGGCAAACCTGGCCGGCGTGTGGTCGCGGGAGAGACGGTGTGCGTGGTGGGGCCTCGGTTCCCAGCTGCAGAAGTGCAGCGCCGACGGCCTCGAAAGCCAGGCGGAGGTCGAGCACGGGGAAGAGCGCCCGGCCGAGCGCCTGACCGCCCGCCAGAGCGGCAAAGACGCCATGGCGCCGCGCCACAGGTCCTCTAGGCCCAGCCGCGAGAACGCCTCCTCCAGGCACACCGGCGTCAGATCTGCCCACTACCTCTGCTCCTCCTCCTCCCACGGCGCCGCCTCGCCGGCCTCGCGTCCGGTTGCCATCTCGCCTCCGTTCGCTTTTATCTTCGGGTTGGTAGGCTGGTTGGTTCGGTTGGCTGGTGAGGGAAGGGGAGGGGCGAGAGGAGGGGGCGTGGGGGAGGCCATGAACGACGGCGAGCTCCGCCAGAGGGAGGTGGCGGTGGCGGTGATGGATCTGGAAGGGAGGAGGCGAGCTCTCTCCATCGGGCGAGACAGTGAGGAGACGGGGGATCTGGAATGGGATCGATGGATCTGAAACTGGAAAGAAAGGAGGCCGGGGGGTGGATGCAAAATGACCATCTAGGGTTTCGGGGTTGGTGTGGAAGGGTTGAGGACGGCCGTTGGATCCGCGAGCATCCAACGGTGTTTGATGCACGATCCGCGTGATACGTCCAGGGACCAATCAGAATGCAGTACGACATTATGACCATCTAAATTGGTCGTAGTTGACTAAAAATAATTTTTGAGTGTCCAAAATGAGTTTTTTTCATGAAGGACCTACCATATATTTGTTGTAAAATTGGACCAAATCAATTTTCTAAAATACTAGGCCATATTTAATGCATAATAGACCACATGGTTGGGTGTCAAAAACTTTTATCCAGCTCTCATAAAAAAGACAAATTTCTGCCGATTCAGCAGGAAGCGGGTCAAATTTGAACTGCGGCTGCCTCATAGTTTGCTATTTATTTTTCACAAAAATCATTTCTAGGTACAAAAGTATCTATTTAGTCAGAGAAACACCAAAAGTTTTTTCAAGAGTCAACCACTAGCTAGGAACAGTCATGCCCGCCGTTTTGTCCGCATTTTGAAATGGGCATGAAAAATTCAAAAAAAATCAAAAAATGGAAAACCTTCGCGTTGTGTCATTCTATGTGGCCAAGTTTCCAGGAAAAATAATAAACTTGTAATACGATAATTCTTTTAAAAATATGTTCTCATAAACTAGCTATCATGTGTAGAGATCAATGGCGTTCAAGCCAAATGATCAATCTTATAGCCACATTCATGACATTTGAACTGAAGCTGCCTCATAGTTTGCTATTTATTTTTTCCAAAAATCATTTCCAGGTACATAAGTATCTATTTAATCATAGAAACACCAAAAAAAAAATTCAAGATTCAACCACTAGCTAGGAACGGTCAAGCCCGCCGTTTTGACCGCATTTTGAAACGGGCATAAAAAATTCAAAAAAAATCGAAAAATTGGGAAACCTTCGCATTGTGTCATTATTTGTCACCAAGTTTCCAGGAAAATTAATAAACTTGTAATACGGTAATTATTTTAAAAAAGTGTTCTCAGAAATGAGCTATCAAGTGTGAAGATTCATGGCTTTCAAGCCAAATGATCAATCTTATGGCCACATTCATGGCATAGTTTGTTCAAATGATCTCATATCGTGCACAAGGGTGCATGTTTGAATGGCAAACAATGTTGCCTAAGGAAGTTTTCATTTTCTTTGGACGAAAAAACCATTTTCCATTTTTCGAGTGCCTGAAATGAGTTTTTTTTGTGAAGGACCTACCATATATTTGTTGCAAAATTGGACCTAATCAATTTTATAAAATACTAGGCCATATTTAATGCACAATTGACCAAATGGTTGGGTGTAAAAAGTTTTGATCCACCTCTGGTGAAAAAGACAAATTCCCGCCGATTCAAATGGAAGCGGGTCAAATTTGAACTGAAGCTGCCTCATAGTTTGCTATTTATTTTTTCCAAAAATCATTTCCAGGTACATAAGTATCTATTTAATCATAGAAACACCAAAAAAATTCCAAGATTCAACCACTAGCTAGGAACGGTCAAGCCCGCCATTTTGACCGCATTTTGAAACGGACATAAAAAATTCAAAAAAAAATCAAAAAATTGGGAAACCTTCGCATTGTGTCATTATATGTGTCCAAGTTTCCAGGAAAATTAATAAACTTGTAATACGGTAATTATTTTAAAAAAGTGTTCTCAGAAATGAGCTATCAAGTGTGAAGATTCATGGCTTTCAAGCCAAATGATCAGTCTTATGGCCACATTCATGGCATTGTTTGTTCAAATGATCTCATATCGTGCACAAGGGTGCATATTGGAATGGCAAACAATGTTGCCTAAGGAAGTTTTCATTTTCTTTGGACGAAAAAACCATTTTCCATTTTTCCACTACTAGGAAAAGGGCTATTGATAGGACTGATTCTAATGGCGCACCAGGTAAGTAGTGCGCCATTACTATATACTAATGGCGCACCGGTTGCTCGTGCGCCATTAGTGTGGAAGACACTAATGGCACACCGTGCTCACGGTGCGCCACTACTATTGATTTTTTTCCCATTTTTCCATACAAACTAATGGCTAGGATGGCAAAGTGCGCCATTACTAGTTAGAACTAGTAATGGCGCATACGACCAAGGCGATCGCCATTAGTATATAATTTTTACTTTTTGCAAACCTACTAATGGCGCACTATGCCAAAGTGCGCCATTAGTAGTTTAAACTACTAATGGCGCACTGCGCCATGGTGCGCCATTAGTATAATTTTTTTTTTTACTTTTTTACAAAACTACTAATGGCACATGTCTCTGTGGTGCGCCATTAGTATGTTGGGTTACTAATGGCACATGTCTCTGTGGTGCGCCATTAGTATGTTGGGTTACTAATGGCGCATGGCTTAGTGGTGCGCCATTAGTAACCTGGGACCAGCTAGATATTTTTGGACAGCCACACCTACACACTCACTTTCCCCACTTCATTCCCCCACCTCCTTCTCTAAGCTTGTCGGCTGCCTCCTCCTCCTCACCCCATTTGCACCATAGATTCATCAAAATTAAGTGCTGAAATTACCTCGTTTTGATAGGTAAGTAAGGGGAAAGCTATCTTCATGCTGTAGATCTACTTTTTTTCTCCCTAGCTCGCTCCAACAATGTGCACAGGCACTTTTTGTGGCCTAGCTAGATCTATGTATGTTTGTGGTGTTGCTTGTGTTTGTGGTGTTGTATATATGTTTGTGTTTGCAGGTACCGGTATTTGAAATGCGATAGTTGCCAATATTTTGCCGGAATGTTGATTCATTTCCGCTTCAAGTAGAATTTTGGCACTATGCATTCTTTTTGGTCCTATTTTTAGGGAAGGTCATGCCAAATTTTTTCTTGGTTCTAAAATATCGTGTTGCTCTACCCCGCAGGCGACCATGCTCCGCACAATGATCGAAGGCATCGTGAATAGGTTTTTGAGCTCCGCGAAGGCCGAGATGCTTCAAAAGAACAAGACGGAGATAAGATGTCCGTGTCGAAGATGCAAGCTGAAGAGCCTTATTGCGGACCCGGATTCCGGGCAGGTGCGGGACCACCTGCTCTTGCGTGGTTTCATGGATGGCTATCGGTGGCAAGGTGATGAAGATGACTATGAAGTCGTCCATGGGGCCGGGCAAGAAATGAGGAAGGGCAGCAAGACAACCACCGCGGCGAGGGCGGGCGAGAAGACGAAGAATCTCCAGGACATGATCACGACTGTGATGATGTACACAATCATCATGTAGAAGATGTCATACATGATGATGAGGAAGATCAAGACGAAGGGCATGATCATGAAGATGAAGATGCCGGAGCAGACGTCGATGGAGGCTGGGTGCAGGACCCTCATATTCAAGAGCTGCTTCGCAGGCAGACGGATAATGCAAGAGCTACCGCCCGAGAGAAAGCCAAGCTGGATCAACTGGAGATAGACGCAGCTAATCCATTGTATGAAGGATGCAGGCCCGAGGATACCCGCCTGAAAGTAACGCTCATGGCTCAGGAGATGAAGGTAAAACACAAAATGACCGACGCATGCTTCGACGAGAACATGTCATTCTGGCACGAACGTCTTCCCAAGGGGAACAAGTGCCCGACCAGTTTCGAGGAGGCGAAGAAAATCGTGTGTCCTTTGGATTTACCGCACGTGAAATACCATGTGTGCATGAACAATTGCATCATTTATCGGGACGAGGACGCGGAGTCTACCATATGTCCGGTGTGCAGCGTCACTCGATACAAGAAGAGGAAGAAAGCTCCTCGAAAATCGGTGTGGTACTTTCCGATCACTCCTCGTCTGCAGCGGTATTTCGTGGACCCTAAGGTAGCAAAGCTCCTGCGTTGGCACACGGATAGGGAGGAGAAGAAGCGGGAAGATGACGGAAATGATACGGAGATAAATAAAAATGACAAGATGCTGTGTCACCCTAAGGATGCGAGCCAGTGGCAAGCGTTGAACTTCGAATACCCAGAATTCGGGAAGGATCCAAGGAACATCATGCTGGGCGCGAGCACCGATGGAGTCAATCCGTTTGGCAGCCAGAGAAGCACACATAGCACCTGGCCTGTGTTTGTGTGGATGTACAATCTTCCCCCCTGGTTGTGCATGAAGAGGAAGTACATTCACATGAGTATGCTAATTGAAGGGCCGAAACAACCAGGGAACGACATCAATTTGTATCTGGGGCTGCTGAAGGAGGAGCTAGACACGCTGTGGAAAACGCCAGCCAATACGTGGCACGCCGCAGAGAAAAAATATTTCCCTATGAGAGTCACCGCTCACGACGGTGCACGACTATCTCGATTACGGATATCTCGCGGGCGGGTAGTCCACGGATTTTACGGATGCGTAAGGTGCATGGATGACACAACGACGCCAGCTAGATAGAGATCCCGGGTCTTGAAAACCGTGTTCATGGGACATCGAAGGTGGCTTCGCTGACGATGACCCATGGAGGAAACGCAAGGATCTGTTCGATGGTGAAACCGAATCTCAAAACGCCCGCTTCACGAGGAGCGGCGAGGAAATAGACGAGCTGTTGAAAAATTGGAAAGACCGCCTTGCCAGAAAAAAGGCGCCAGAGCCGGGAAAAAAGCGAAAGGCGCCAGAGCCGCTTGAAGGTATGGAAAGCGAGGTCTGTTTTACGGGACTTGCCATCTTGGAAGATCCACCGTGTGCCTCACAGCCTTGATGTCATGCATATCACGAAGAACGTGTGCGAGAGTCCGCTTGGTACCGCTCAACATGCGGAGGGGACCAAAGATGGGCCAAAGCAAGGGCAGACTTGAAATCAATGGGCATCAGGCAGGAGCTTCACGCTAATGATGATGATGATGATGATGATGATGATGATGATGATGATGATGATGATGATGATGAGGCGAAGCAGGACACAGAAAGTCGTCGCAAAGGCAAAAAGGCCAAGAAGACCGGAAATGACTACCCTCCCGTGCTTCACTCTAAGTCGAGGAGATCGAGCAGTTTTTCACCTGCCTCCTAGGAGTAAAACTTCCTTACGGTTACGCTGGGAAGATAAGCAGATACCTAGACCCAGTGAAGCGAAGTTCAGCGGGATAAAGTCTCACGATCGTCACGCGGTCGATGACGTAGGTACTTCCGATTGCAACTGGTGGGATCATGGACGCGCACGTCCGTGAAACGCTATTTGGCCTATGCAACTTTTTTTTGACGCCATCTCCCGGATGTCGATTGGCGTGAGGCAACTCGAAGGCTACAGGAAGAGATCGTGGTGATACTATGCGAGCTTGAGATGTACTTCCCGCCGCATTATTCGACGTTATGGTGCATCTGCTGGTCCATATCGTGGAGGATATCATCCAACTCGGGCCGACGTTCTCGCACAGCATGACGCCGCTCGAAAGGATGAATAGTGTCATCAAAGGATACGTTCGAACATGTCACGCCCAGAGGGAAGTATAGCCAGGGGCTTTTCGACCGAAGAGTGCATCTCCCATCGCATTTAATTATCTAGGCATCGAGAACCCCGTTGGTCTGCCCGCCAACAGGCACCTCGGCAGGCTCGCTGGATGGGGTCACCGTGAGGGTCACCGCGAAATGCATGTCGACTACGAGGGTCGACTCGCCGACTTTGAAAGAGCACACCTAGTCGCGCTACAACACATAGATGTGGTCTATCCTTGGGTGGTAGAGCACAAAACCATTATTGAGAAGACATACAATGACCGAGGCCAACAGAGGACGGATGGAGATATACTCAAAGAGCACAACTCATGTTTCACGTGTTGGTTCAAGCAAAAGCTTCATTGCATCTTTACATGAGGATTCTTCCGTGGAAGAACAACTCATATTCGCTTTGTCACAGGTGGCCGAGCACAACTTGATGACCTATGAGGCGCATTTATATCAACGGCTACACATTCTACACCGAGGACAAGGACATGAAGAGCGCTGGTTATCAGAACTCCGGGGTAACGATGGAATCCTACAACGGCAACGACAAGGACAGATACTACGGAAGGATCGAGGAGATCTGGGAGCTGAGCAACGCTGGAGAGAAGGTCCCGATGTTCCGTGTTAGATGGGCCAAGAGCGTCCTAAAATAAGACCGGTATTTCACCACCATGGTTATACCCGAAGCCAAATCCAAGACCGCGGGCGCAAAAGTCACCACGAAAAATGAGCCATGGGTACTGGCTTCCCAAGTGGACCAATGCTTCTTCATTACCGACCCATCAAAGCCCAGTCGTGTTGTCGTGAGGAGAGGCAAAAGGAAGATCATCGGAATGGATGGAGTAGCCAATGAGCAAGACTTCGACAAGTACGGCGACCCAAAGATCAAACATGACGATGACGATGAAGTAGCAGCACACACCACTAGAAGAAGCAGGACCACCCTACCTAAAGGACATCCGTTCCACAGAAGAACTCCATTTGCGAAAAAGAAGGGCAAGAAGATTGTGAATAGATAGCTAGCTAAGATCGATTGTATTTAAATTGTAGTCTTCATTTCTCGATTGTATTTCATAGGCACTTTTTGATATCATGAATATTTTTAAATTTCATGGGCACTTTTTGAATTCATGAGGACACTTGATCTCGATCCCCCTCCATCTCGATCTCGATTCCCCCTCCATCTCGATCTCGATCCCCCTCCATCTCGATCTCGATCCCCCTCCATCTCGATCCCACCCGCACCCTCCCCCGCTAGCTCCACTGCCGCCGACGACCCACCGCAGCCCTCCCCCGCTCCACCGCCGACGACGAGCACCCGGCCCCTGCACCCTCCCCCGCTCCACCGCCGCCAACAGGCACCCCTGCACCTCCCGCTCCACCGCCGCCGATGATATTTTCAAGTAACAAATTTGAACATGTTTAAAAAAAATTATTACTGTTTTTATAAAAAAATATTACTGTTATGATTTAAACAAGTTTGAACATATTTAAACACAAATAAATATCAAACAGCATTTAAAATGCATAAAAAAAATATTGGGGAGCCTAGGAATCGAACACAGGACCTCTGGTGTGTGTCTGCGTGCTGACCAGTCGGGCTAGTGGGCGGGTTCTGATGTAGATAGGGTTAGGTGGTATATAACCTGACAAGTCGGGCTAGATTAAAACAAAATTCTAATGGCGCGCGGAGGGGAGGTGCGCCATTAGAATAGTCGTACTTATGGCGCACGAGGGGGTGATGCGCCATTAGAACCCTTCCCCCACTCCACCTACTGCCCTCGCACTGTGTCCTCCCTCCCTCCCTCGCCAGATTCCCCTCGATCGACCCCAACCATGCGCCGCCGCAGCCTGGCCGCCTTTCGTCAGCCGCCCACGCGCCCGCCGCCTCCCTCTCCCCTTCCTCCCCTCGAGCACCGCCCCCCGAGCCCCGCCTCCCATGGCGCCGCCCCTCCGTCCCCTCCGTCCCCTCCGTCCCCTCCGTCAAGGCCTGCACGCCCTAGGGTTCCGGCTCCAAGGTGGGTGGCAAGCTCGACACGCCGCCTCCTCCTCGGCCGCGCCGCCTCCTCCTCGACGCACCTCCTCCTCGGCCGCCTCCTCCTCGGCCGCGCCGCCTCCTCCTCGACGTGCCGCCTCCTCCTCAGCAGCGCCGCCCGCCGCCTCCTCGGTGGCGCCCTCCCTCTGACAGCATGCCGTTATCCCACAGGTGATTCCTCACCTCTCCCCTTCCCTCCTCCCCCTAGGCTACCTCCCGCAAGTACCACAACCCTCTTCCCCCGTGTTCTAGGGTTAGCAAATTTGAGTGCCCTCTCGTGAGCCTCTCTTCAACTGCTTTTGCTGCTGTTTGGTTCTGAAGATGAGTAGCAAGTATAGTAGGAAGATTATGCATAGTAGGAAGATGATGCATAGTATTGATGAATTTTTTCTTATGAAACTGAAATTATTAACTCCCTCTGTAATTTGTAAGACATCCAGTAATTTTCCTAAGTAATTGAGAAGAATTTATATACCAGAACATAATAAGAACCCTAATTAGTACAGTTTCCATTAGCACACTGGTAAGATATAACTTACAACTTTACAAGTATCTCTAGTCAAGTTTGATGTTGCTTTTGCTTATATGCGGTCAATTTCTCAACTTGATAACTAGTAGATCAGTAGTTTATATATTGTCACATTGACTAGGTTTCATACAAAAAAAATCCAGGTTACATAAATTTGTAATTTTATATGGCAATATTATATAGTGGTGATAGGCTCAGCTCTGTCTGACTAATTCTATGCAATGTTATAAAATGGCATCCATTTTGGGCTAAAAAAATGTTATTTCATGAGTTGACAAACTATCTGCTAATACTTCTTCATTGTGAGTAGTTCCACTTTCAGTTTATAAGAAGTATACTATGCTTATAACTAAGCCAAATGTTTACATTATTCTTATTATTGTGCATGTTGTGATGTTCTAGACAGTTAAGTATTTGCAACCTGCTGCTAAACTAGATCATGAATATGTCATTGCTTTTCAGTGAGCTCCTAAGTGTACTATTATTTATTTATGATAATCTGTGAGATACAGAAATAGATAAATTTAAGTTTGTAATGGCTAACAGCCACACATGTGAATCTGTTCTTGATACACCTTTTCCCTTTTCTTAGAATCAACATATACATTTGCATATTCAAGGTTACCAAGGATGTAAAGGAATTGAAGTTCGTATAAAGGCAGCAGCAAGAACACCTCCAAGGTGAGAAATATGTTCGATTAGGGTACAGTTAGCATCATGTAAGAAAATGGCCATAATTTTCCTGATAATGATTTATTTTGTATTAAAAATATTTAGTTGAATGCCATGATAATGACATCGTCCTGTGTTTGCAAGCTTTCATAATCTTCGTTTTACTTGACTTTTGAGCCTGCTAGTAGTTTACTTCCATGAGTTGTTTTATTGACATGGCACATTTGCAATGGAGTTTTATATATCTTTAGCCACTGTTCATTAACAGCAAGTCAGTTTTGTTTATAGTTGAAAGTAAGTGTGTGGTTTGAAATTTTGACTGTTGGGGCGTAGTATTGTAACTAGAAGACCATGTATTTTCAGAATTGAGCTAAAGATTTGGGGGTAGTATTTCTGATTTTAGAGCACCTTTGCTGGATGTATTTTACAGCAGCTGTTGGAATCAAAACAATGCTTGTAGGCTGTCCTGTTAAGTTGAGTGAGTCATTAGAGGGCAGATAGAGTGACCCACACCAATTAATGTTTATGAAGAAGAAGAATAAACATGTTGCTGCTGCTATTATGCAACCTGGGAGGTTCTGGTTTGCTGTATCTCCACCAGTTTGGGTTGGTGAATGTGGATGATTTTTTTATCCTGTAAACTCATTGTACTGCTACAAGAATTTGGTATCATCATGGTGTAATTCTGTTAACATTCTGGTTTTGTTAGATAGTGGCTACACTAATCTAGAGTGATACAATTTTCCTTCGCATTTGGTATCATCATGTTCAGTGTATACAGTTATAACATCATGTGGGTTTTTTAAGTATGTTTACAGCTCATGTGGGTTTTAACATCATGTGGGTTGGTGAATGTGGATGATTTTTTTATCCTGTGAACTTGAATGTTGCAATGCTGTTTTCTTCAGAGGCTACTATCAAAAACTTGAGCTAGTTTGCTGGATTTTGTCTTCGACCATTGTGTCGTGATGAATTTGCAGGTACCCCGAGGGGCCCTTGAGTTTGCCGGAATGTCGATTAACTTCCGTTCCGGCAAATTCGGGTACTCCATATGTCCTATTTTCAGCAAAGGTCATGCTAAAATTTTCCGTGAATTTTAGCATGACTTTGCTAAAAATAGGACATATGGGGTACTTAAGACTAATGCATGGGCCGGGTATCTCGAGTACTTAGTTAAGTAGGATCAACTGCCTGCCATTCTTGCTGCATTAAACCGTAGGTGGCAATAGAGCCAAGTGATTAGGCCCAACTTAGAATTCTCCTTAGCATCGATAAACCCTAGATGATAAACCCAACATAGGTGGCAATAGAGCCAAGTGATTAGTGCTAAGTGATTAGGCCCAACCTAGGGTGCCTCGGCATCGATAAACCCTAAATGATGAAAACTTAACTTGGCTGCCCCGGATGCCTCGGTGTCGATGAGAACCTAAATGATGTACGCTTAGGCTTTTAGGGTGCCTCAGCATCGACAAACCCTAAATGATGAAAGCTTAGGCTTTTAGGGTTCCTCGGTGTCGACAAACCCTAAATGATGAGACCATGATCTTGTTCCTTGACAATAACCAACTTTTTGACCAAACTTTTTTCCTATTTAGAGCAAAACATGGCCCACAACGATGAGGCCGGTGGTTCGGGCGGCAAGAAATTCCGGGAGCTGTCCCAGGAGATGGAGGAACAACCTCACCGCTATGAGGACGCCGCGGAAGACACCGATCCTGATTACACAACCCGTAGTGGCGTCGGGGATGACACCACTGATGGTGCCGCCGAGGATGCCACCACTGATGATGGCGGCGCACACACAGATGGCAGCCAATCGAAGAAGCAAAGGAAGGACCAAGGCGTCCAATGCGCTCCGCACCGTCAAGGAGGAGTTCACTCAAGTTGACTACGACGGTAATCCAACGGAGCCCAAACATATAGTCAAGGGGTACTCGGTTCAGCTCGGGTGCATTCTCCGGAGCACCGTTTCGATCAACACCGAGAACCTTAGGCATAAGGACCGAGGGAATTTGCGCAACCTCCTCTTCACGAAGGTGCATGAACGATACAAGTTCCCCGCCGAATTTGAAAACACACGCCTCTCAGGGAATAAAGTGAACAGTGCCGCCCTCACGAAGATGAGCACGGCCCTGTCTACTTGGAGAAGCGCGGTGAAGAAAATGATTGATAAAGGTGATAGTTATGAGAAGATCAAGGTGAAATATCCTTTGATGAGCGAAGATGAGTACAACGAGTTCAAGATCAAGTGCTTTCGACCAAAGGTGCAACCTCCGAATCAAGTCGATTGGGGAAAGATATGCGGGAGTTGAACTTAGGGGAACACAAACTCGGTCCCGGCGGTTACAGAGTGGTGGAGCCTATATGGGACAAGGAGGACGCGGAGCGTGCCGAGCAAGGCCTATCGCCCCGCTTCGAGAAATACAGCGGTAACAAGTAGACCAGGAACTATGTCAGGGCCCGGTACAAGGAGGACCCGATAACAAAGGAGCTTACCACGGATCCGAAGACCAGGACGCTTGAGCTTGTTCTGGTAAGGAATACACCCCCGCGTAATTAGCTCCATATGGTTGCACTCTAATTAATCCCCAATATTTCTAAATGGTTCACTTTCCTTTCGCAGGAAACTGAAAGCACTAGCGCGGGGTCGTCTCAGAGCTCCCCTTTCGATAGCCCTTTAAATAGGGCGTTGAACGTAATGAAAAGCAAGGATAAGCTCACTAAGCCGACGTCAGCTGGTCGTGTGGCCGGCAAAGGCTTGTCCACAAAATGGGGGTCATACTATACCGCTGGTGTGCGGAAGCGTAAAAAGGCCAGCTCGGAAAGCCAGCGCGAGGTTGAAGCACTCAAGGCACAAGTGGCGCTGGATTCCGGAGCTTGTCCAAGAGCAAGTGGAACAACAATCGGGAACGAAGCTCAATGCCATGGTGCCTACGTTGATTCATGGGTTGACGACGTGGATTGCGGGCGGCCAACAGGGGCCTCCCCCGGTTCCCAGCTTCACGGCCAGCAACTCGCACAGCGCACAGGCGGCGCCATTGGTGTCTCCGGGGGCGCCATTGGTGTCTCCGACGGCGGCGCCATTGGTGTCTCCAGCGGAGGCGGTATTCGTGTCTCCGGAGCCGGCACGGGCATTGGAGCTTAATGCACCCGGGTGTACGCCGGCCGGCACCTCGCCAAAGAAGCTCCTCCGCTGGCTTGCACGCCCGCCATTGGCGGTGCCTCGGCATTAGCCGAGCTCGACGGCATCACGTTAACTAAGCCTCTCGGCCGATGACTTCATCTCCTTGCCTTTGACTGGGCATCCCTGACGCCCTGTACATGTTTTCGCAGGGCACCGCCGACGTTCCTTGCACTCTTCTGCACTTCGTGGGCGCCGAGTTGGTCGATGTCTCCAAGGGCAGAATCGTTCAACCGGGCCACCGCATGTTCCACAGTAATCCGATGCCACCCACAGTGTATAGGGTTGAAGTGGTTCAGGTGCTGCCAGGCTGCAACGAGCTGTTACCTCCGGTTCGACCCGCTGGGGCCGACGAAGAAGATGAGATGACCCTCAGCGCATGCGTAAACTAGGCGCTGCTTTGGCCGAAGAGCCAGATTCGTTTGGGGGCGGGGGACACCACCCCACAGACAAGACCGCCATTCGTGCCGGCGCCAAGCCATGGCAAGAACGCCGCAACGCTACCGGACCTGCCGGACATCCCTATGTCGGACATCCCTATGGCACAGGATCCGGACAGCCCTATGGCAGGATCCGGACGACGACGACAACGACGACGGTACATTTACCAACGTCGATAAGTACTTTGCCGAACATGGGTACGGTGATGAGTTCGGCGGGCCTCCTTCTCAAGAACCCAATCAAGGCGACCGCAATCTAGCTGGTACGGCGGATAAATCCAATTGCAACAGTCGTCGTCTGGCGTTCAGTTCTCAGGAGACGCCTCTAGCTCCCGCCTTCACCGAGCCTCAGATAGCTGAGGTGCGAAATATTATGAGCCCCAACACGCTCAATAAAGCGGTCTGTGAGCAGAACTCGGTCCCATTACAGGAGATCAAGAAGAACGGACGGAAACGGAAGACTAACAAGGGCGTCGGTGCGAGCCAGCCGGCACCGAGTTTGATCCGTGCTTAGGACGGGCCACCTTCACCTAAGGATATCTCGAGGAGGGTGCATGTGGCGGGTAGGGCGATGCTACCGCCAAATATGCTAAATGCTGCAACCGGTGCTATGCGGAGTCTGCACGACAGTGTTCTTTCTTTGGAGAAGCGGCGTCTAAGAGAGAATGATGTGGCATACCCTGTTTTCGTGGCCAAGGTGCCAGAGGGCAAGGGCTTTGCGGATGGCGACATCGGGGGTATGATCGTCCTGCGGTTTGATGACATCTTTGCTATGTTTAACCTTCATCCGCTGCACTACACCTTCGTTCGGCTGTTTTCGCTGAGTATGGAGATGCGGATCATTAGAGACAAGACCGGACATCGTGATAGTCGACCCCTTCTACATGCGTGCCAAGCACTTGAACAATGCTGGGGACCGCCAAGTTGCGAGTTCACACCTCGAAGGCGTCATTCTGGCAAACCCAGATAAGGATAACTTCCTGGTGGCTTACTTTCTCGAGTAAGTCATCCCTTAACCGCCCCGTAACATATGATTTCTTAGATTTTGATTGTTCTTTTTTTTCTAACATTCCGTGTTCTGTGCAGTGACACACATTGCACACTCATCCTCTTAAGCCCGAAATATTCCATGGCCACGTATTTCAATTCAACCGTAACTCCAAGATAGACTACACAAATGTCAAGAAAGTTCTTGATGATGTTCTCCCGCCACGCCAAATCTGGAGGCACCTTCACTGTGGCAGTTCGAAAGTACGGCAAGCACATGTTCTCACACAATATGAAGTTCTGCTGTGTCAAGCAATACCGCTGGCGGTCAGAAGGATGCCTACTACGCCCTCCATCACATGCGGGCGATCGTAAGGGACCATCATCAACTTCTGCTACCAGATAATCTCAAAGATTGGGCAACGAGCTTGTCGGCAGTCCAGGATGCGGACCTCAGACAAGAATTCTTTCGCATCCAGTCGGAGTTTGCGGACATCATCCATCAAGATGTCCTTCATACCTCGGGGCAGTTCTTCCTCAGATATCAACCGCCCAACAGTGAGATAGATGAAACGCTACAAATGCAGGTGACAACGACCGCGATTTCATGACCATCACGACATACGGCGGCTTCATCCACGCCTCCCGTCCGATGAGTCGAGTCTAAAGTAGTGATGTGTAGTTCGAAACATTGATTAGCTCATGTTGTAATTAAACTTTAATGAATTCGTATGTCTCTTTGGTTTGGACAGTCGTTCAACTTAGATGTAATCGATGCTATTTATTAGTAGGACCATGAATGGTGCTATTAATGTCTTGCTTTTCTCTTTCGATCCTTTTGTTGCATATTTACATATTGCTTATGTATTGTCTGTTGTTTGGCTTGTGCATAGAGATGCCGTCGTATGTCGTGTACAAGGGTAAGGTTCCCGGAGTCTATGACGACTTGGAGGAGTGTCCGAGACAGGTTCACCGTTTCAGCGGTAACAGTTACAAAGGGTACACCACTAGGGCGGAGGCCGAATCTAGATATGCCCGCTATCTAGCGGGAGAGAGGAGGGAGCGTTGGAGGAACCGGATGAGGACCAGTTTGATCGCGATGATGCTCATCGTGATGACCACAACTCTCTTTTATGTGATGGTAGTTTAGATGATCGATATCGACTTGTAATGTGAAGACAAACTCGATACTCGCGGTCTTAAGACTTGTAATGTTTTATCTTTGTTGGTCTTTTGAATTCGGAGACTAATATGATGAATTGTATTTGGAGACTAATCCTCTATTGTATTCGATGAATCTGATGTTGCTGTGTGCTGCTATCTATATTCTGTCCAATAATATATTTTGTAACCTGTGCAAAAATCAGAAAAGCAAAAAAAACCCAAATATTCATACTAATGGCGCATCAAGCCAGAGTGCGCCATTAGTATGCCAAAGGATACCAATGGTGCATCAAGGCAGAGTGCGCCATTAGTGTGACAAAGCACATGGTTACATATGGCCCCCCGGGAGGCATACTAATGGCGCATGGAGTTACATACTAATGGCGATCGCCAGTGCGCCATTAGTATACCAGATACTAATGGCGCACCAGTGGTGCGCCGTTAGTAAAAAATTCTAATGGCGTGCTACCAGTGGCGCACCGGTAGTGCGCCATTAGTAGGCAAAACCGGTGCGCCATTAGTAGGCCTTTTCCTAGTAGTGTTCGAGTGCCTGAAATGAGTTTTTTTTGTGAAGGACCTACCATATATTTGTTGCAAAATTGGACCTAATCAATTTTATAAAATACTAGGCCATATTTAATGCACAATTGACCAAATGGTTGGGTGTAAAAGTTTTGATCCACCTCCGGTGAAAAAGAGAAATTCTCACGATTCACCGAAGCGGTCAAATTTGAACTGTAGCTGCCTCATAGTTTGCTCTTTATTTTTTCCAAAAATCATTTCTAGGTACATAAGAATCTATTTAATCATAGAAACACCAAAAAAATCCAAGATTCAACCACTAGCTAGGAACGGTCAAGCCCGCCGTTTTGACCGCATTTTGAAACGGGCATAAAAAATTAAAAAAAATCGAAAAATTGGGAAACCTTCGCATTGTGTCATTATATGTGACCAAGTTTCCCGGAAAATTAATAAACTTGTAATACGGTAATTATTTTAAAAAAGTATTCTAAAAAATGAGCTATCATGTGTGAAGATTCATGGCTTTCAAGTCAAATGATCAATCTTATGGCCACATTCATGGCATAGTTTGTTCAAATGATCTCATATCGTGCACAAGGGTGCATATTGGAATGACAAACAATGTTGCCTAAGGAAGTTTTCATTTTCTTTGCACGAAAAAACCATTTTCCATTTTTCGAGTGCCTGAAATGAGTTTTTTTGTGAAGGACCTACCATATATTTGTTGCAAAATTGGACCTAATCAATTTTAAAAAATACTAGGCCATATTTAATGCACAATTGACAAACTGGTTGGGTGTCAAAATTTTTGATCCACCTCTGGTGAAAAAGACAAATTCCTGTCGATTCAGCTGGAAGCGGGTCAAATTTGAACTGCAGCTGCCTCATAGTTTGCTCTATATTTTTTCCAAAAATCATTTCTAGGTAAATAAGTATCTATTTAATCAGAAATACATGGTTTGATGGCAAGACATCGAGGTTTGGACGGTGGCCGAGGGCCCCAACTCTAGAGCGCCAGAAGCTCGCATGCCCGGCCACAAGGTGGTCACCGCGTGACTGGCGTATGCTGCCATCTGTTCTGGGCGGCCTAGGTATGTCTAGTGGGTTGGGCACTCCCCAGGTAGGTGCTAGGAAGAAAATCACAACATAACATTCTCACGGGGAGACCGATCGATGCTCAAACATGAATTAACAGCCAAGTGTTTGATTAGCGGTACGGGAAATGTACATGGCTAATGGGCGTGAATTTTGGCTGAGGATGATCAGTTACTAAGAAGACCGTCTTCACAAATTTTCAGCTCAAAAGGAGGAGCCTAGGTGGTACTTGCTTTGCAAACTACCACACTGGACATAACTACAAATGCTGAAGCTCGGCTCAAAATAATGAATGGATTGAGCTGGCATTTGGTGGAGGATGGTTATTTCGGCATAGGAAAGCAATCAGAGAAAATGGATACTATTTGGATATGCCAAAGTGGTACTTCCTTCACAAACTGCTGCTCTGAATAGAATAGGAAAATGAATATTGTTGAGTTATTTTTGAACTAGGCAAGGAAGGTTTTTGACATATTTGATGAAGATATGATCCAAACAATTTATGAGATTTTTTTGGGAATTTTTGGAATGACAGAAATATAGGTTGCTTCATGGACATGACACATAGGCAAAATTGATGAGGTGGCGCCTAGTCATCACAACCAACCACAATCTACAAGGCTATGACCATCTATTTTGGTCGTTAACAACTAGAAATAAGGCAGCGGCCAGCCCTGTTTGCTTTGTGACCATTTGGTGTAAGGAAATTACGACCTTTCTGACCAAAATGGTCGCAATGGTTTAGGGTTTGGAGCCCCCCGAACAGCTTTTGACCAATTGGTCTCAAATGGTCATAGATCTATGACCAATTCTTCCAGGGTCACTGACAAAAGGTCACTAGTTGACATATTTCTTGTAGTGAACAAGCTAAACGTCGAAGTCCACGCGGAACTACTAGCGAGACTGACGTCTCTCTGCAAAACATAAAATAGGCAAACATGAGTACAAATGTACCCAGCAAGACTTACATCAAAACTAGCTACATATGCATCAGTATCAACAAAGGGGGGTGGTGGAGTTTAACTGCAGCAGGCCAACATTGACTCGGTGGCTATCCTAAACTACGACTACAAGTAACTCTTTTGAGGTGGCGCACGCGAGTCCACATATTCACCATATCAATACACCACTATGGATCCGCTCCCGTCTCCCTACGAGAACGCCATCCATAGCACTCACGCTTATCTACCGCATTTTAGAGTATCCACTTTCACTTGTCTATGAACTGTATAGGCAACCCAGAAGTCCTTTACCGCGGACACGGATATTCGAATAGATGATGATAACCCTGCAGGGGTGTACTTCTTCACACACGCTCTCACCACTTATCGCCACATACGACATGTACTCGGCAACCTTCAAGCGGAAGCCCAGCGAGGGTGTCGGCCACGACCTACCTAAACACTCAAGTATGTAGTCCAGGTTATCGCCTATTCAGGTTCCATCCGCAGGAGTCCGCCGAGGTTTCCACATACGGCCCCGAACGATGTCTGTGGTTCCGTGACACCAAACGGGCACCGGCATAACCGCCATGTGCCTACCGTGATCACAGCCCACCTGCTGGGTCAAGATCGCCATGACCTCCAAAGATACTACAAACACGAAACTACTTGCAACTCCCCGGACAGAGGAAAGGGTGGTTAAGAAGTCGAGAGGGCACTTAAGCATTCCAATGCGTGGTAGTAATCGGGTCATGGATCACAAACACAGAACTCAGTTCCTGAGGACGGCTTCAATGAGACAACCCACCATGTACTCCTACATGGCCTCTCACCGATACCTTTACCAAATCATGTTCACACACTTAGCTCTCAACAGTAGGACATGTTCACACACCTTCGATTCATCCCGGATGAATCAAACCTGACTCAACTCTAAGCAAAGAGGTGCATGACAAACAAGCATGAATGAGTAGGCACATCAGGGCTCAAACAACTCCTACTCATGCTAGTGGGTTTCATCTATTTACTGTGGCAATGACAGGTCATGCAGAGGATAAAGGGGTTCAGCTACCGTAGCAAACAACAGATGAATCGTTGTTGTCCTAATGCAGTAAAAGAGAGTAGGAGCGAGAGAGTGGGATTGTATCGGAATGAACAAGGCGGTTTTGCTTGCCTGGCACTTCTAAAGATAATATAGCTCTTCATCGATGTCGTCGATCTCACCGTCGGAACCGCATCTACTGAGGGGGAACAAATACCGGCAACAGTGAGGAAACACAATCAATGCAATGCAACAATATGATGCGTGATCATGACATGGCAACATGCTGGTGTTTTGAGCTAATGCAACTAGCAACAAAGTTAAATGAAGTTGGTTTGAACCAAAGGTTCAAATTCAAACTCCATATGTGATTATTCAAATGCCAAACATATGATTTTCCCTATTCAGCAACTATAAGTTGTTCCAACATGTATGAAAACAATACAGATGGATAGATTGGATTTTTCTGATCATTTTTCATATATAAATTATTTCATTCTTAGTTACCGTTGAATTTATATGAATTTTTGAAGTTTTGGGTATTTTCTGGAATTTCCTGAATTAAAATTAATCCAGAAAATGAGTTATTGCGTCAGCACTGCGTCACTGTGACGTGAGCTGGTCAACGGGGCCGGTCCAGGTCAAATCTGACTAGTGGGTCCCATTGGTTAGTGTCACGGTGTCTTTACTTGATCGTTGCCGTGCAGGGCTCACCAACGCCACGCCAAGATGGTTCAAAACTGAGGCGTGGGGCCACCGTGGTTAGGTTAAAGCTAAACAGGGGTTTACCCTGTAGCTAATTAGCATGGTGGGGCCGCTCTGTCAGCGTCTCTTAAGGGGGATTAGTGGTGATTAGCCCTAAATAATCGACCACGTCAGCGGTTGACGCCGGCGACCAAAAGCACGGCGGTGGCTCGCCGGAGATGCTCGGGTTTGAGCTACGGGTGGGCTCGATGGAACGCCTGCGGAGCGGCGCATCCAATGGTGGTAGCGGTTTGCGTGGGGGTTGGCTCCGGCGGCGGCAACGAAGTCAGCAGCGGCCGGAGCTCGGGTGCTCGCGGATTTGGTGCTACGGCTTGCGTTCGAGCAAGTAGCAGGCTAGGGAGGTGCTACGTGTTGCTGTGAGTGCAACGGGCACACGCACGGGACCAACTGGTCACCGAAGCGTGGCCGACAACGAGCTCGTGCGGCGGCGCGATTCGGTCTTCAAGGGGGCGACGGCTACGACGAGAAATCGAGGTGGGGAAGGGGGGGGGGGTTGGTCCGTGAACTCACAAAGGGAGCGATGGGATGGTCAGCGTGCTCGCGGGAGGCCTGGAGGCGACGAAACAACGGCGAAGATCTCCGGCGTCGGGAAGTTGAAGATGATGTCGATGGCGGCGATACAGCGCGTCTCCGGTTGGTTGGCTGGTCGTCGGCACTCTCGGCTGCGCTCTGTTCTTGCGAGAGAGAGGGCCAGAGGGGGATGTGAGAGGGGAGAGAGACAGAGGGAAACGAGGGCATCTCCGTGGCGCGGTTGGAAGCGCCGAGACGCCGTGAGGTGGCAAGCAGGGGCTGGCGCGGCTCGGCTGTGCGCCGGGCACGCAGCTGCTTCTCCTCCTGGCAGGAGGAAGAAGACAGTGCTGCCCCTGGTGGGCTGGGCCTGCAGTTGGCTCTTTGCTACAGGTAAGCTACCCAGGTGGGTTTTCTACCTTTTCTTTTTCCCTTTTCTATTTTCTTTCTCTGTTCTATTTTAGTTTAGGCACTAAACCTTTTTTTATAAATTCTGAAATTATTTGTGGGAGCTCTAAGCAATATACAAGTGACCCACAATTATTTTCAAAATATCTGGAGCTATAAAATTATTTATATCTTTTATTTGCTCCAACTCAAATACAATATGGATTAATTCAAAAATCCAAAATGTCCTAGAAATATGTGCACCATTTTTGACAGAGGTTCTGGACCAATTCATAAATGATGAACTTTTATGAAGGGCATTTTGGGTTCACTGATTTTTTTTTCAGTTGAACCTGGTATTTTCAGGGGGGTGCTGGGGTTTGTTGATCCCCATTTCAGGTTTAAGAGAAATTTAAACATGATGCAACACGAGACTAGCTAACCCAGAGCAGACCAGAACTAGGGATGTGATACATAATTGCTTAGTTAGTATGCTTGAAGTATTATTATTTTTATGTCAATATGAACTTTTTTCTTGAATCTTTCGGATCTGAATATTCATACCATGATTAAGAAGATTTACATTGAAATTATGCCAAAGTATCACTCCGCATCAAAATTCTCTTTTTATCATTTACCTACTCGAGGACGAGCAGGAATTAAGCTTGGGGATGCCTGATACGTCTCCAACGTATCTATAATTTTTTATTGCTCCATGCTACTTTATCTACTATTTTTTTTGACAGAAAGACTGTAAGGGAACCCCTTACAGTATAATTGGTGCAACAAACCCAAATTGCAAGTACCATGCCTTGAACCTGGGTGGGTGGGAAGGCATCAGCCCCTTCCCACCACTAGGGAACCCCTTACTTTATCTACTGTTTTGGACTATATTGGGCTTTATTTTCCACTTTTATATTATTTTTGGGACTAACCTATTAACCGAAGGCCCAGCCTAGAATTGTTGTTTTTTTTGCCTATTTCAGTGTTTAGAAGAAACATAATATCAAACGGAGTCCAAACGGAATGAAATCTTCGGAAACGTGATTTTCTCACCCAACGTGATCCAGGGGACTTGGACCCTACTCCAAGAAATGAAAGAGGCGGTCATGAGGGTGGGGCGCCCCATGCGCCACCCGCCTCGTGGGCCTGCCGCTCCACCGACGTACTCCTTCCTCCTATATATACCTACGTACCCCCAAACGATCACAACAGGAGCCAAAAACCTAATTCCACCGCCGCAACTTCATGTATCCACGAGTTCCCATCTTGGGGCCTGTTCTGGAGCTCCGCCGGAGGGGGCATCCACCATGGAGGGCTTCTACATCAACACCATAGCCTCTCCGACGAAGTGTGAGTAGTTTACATCAGACCTTTGGGTCCATAGCTAGTAGCTAGATGGCTTCTTCTCTCTTTTTGGATCTCAATACAATGTTCTCCCCCTCTCTCGTGGAGATCTATTCCATGTAATCTTCTTTTTGCGGTGTGTTTGTTGAGACCGATGAATTGTGGGTTTATGATCCAGCTTATCTATGAATAATATTTGAATCTTCTTTGAATTCTTTTATGTATGATTGAGTTATCTTTGCAAGTCTGTTCGAATTATCCGTTTGGTTTGGCCAACTAGATTGGTAGTTCTTGCAATGGGAGAAGTGCATAGCTTTGGGTTCAACCTTGCGGTGTCCTTACCTAGTGATAGAAAGAGTTGCAAGGCGCGTATTGTATTGTTGCCATCGAGGATAACAAGATGGGCTATTTATCATATTGGATTAATTTATTCCTCTACATCATGTCATCTTGCTTAAGGCGTTACTCTGTTTTTAACTTAATCTCTAGATGCATGCTGGATAGCGGTCGATGAGTGGAGTAATAGTAGTAGATGCAGAATCGTTTCGATCTACTTGTCACGGACGTGATGCCTATATACATGATCATACCTAGATATACTCATAACTATGCTCAATTCTGTCAATTGCCCAACAGTAATTTGTTCACCCACCGTAGAATACTTATGCTCTTGAGAGAAGCCACTAGTGAAACCTATGGCCCCCGGGTCTATTCTCATCATATCAATCTCCATCATTTTTATACTTGCCTTGTTTTTACTTTGCCTTTTACTTTTCACTTTGCATCTATATACCAAAAATACCAAAAATATTATCTCTGTCAGATCTCACTCTCGTAAGTGACCGTGAAGGGATTGACAACCCCTAATCGCGTTGGTTGTGAGTAGCTATCGTTTTGCGTAGGTACGAGGGACTTGTGCGTGGCCTCCTACTGGATTGATACCTTGGTTCTCAAAAACTGAGGGAAATACTTACTCTACTGTGCTGCATCATCCTCTCCTCTTCGGGGAAAACCAACACAAGCTGAAGATGTAGCAGGCGGCACAGCCGGCCACGGGAGGCGGGAGCAGGCGGTTCCGCCGGCGCTGGTTTGGACGGATGGAGCAAGAAGATCAGAGACCGAAGAAGCACGATGGCCGTTAGATTGACATCTAACAGTCTGACACTGGTAGAGTCAATTGTTGACTAAGTTTCTTTTTTTGAGAAACCTTGTGTATGCTTGTACTTAGTAGGCCCATAAATCAGCCTCCAAATGTGTGGCACACAACTTAGAGCCCATTTGCTATTTTTTTTATAATTTGCAGCCCATTTGCTAATTCTTAAGTAATTTATTATAGCCCATTTTCTGCCCAGGACCACGGTAAAAAATTTCAACCTTATTTTGCATATTTTGGTGGAGTCTGAACTGTTGTAATCCCGAAATGATAAACATTTTTTTAAGAACTTATTGATTTGCCAAAAAAATCATTTTGTTTTTGTAAGCAAACAATACATGGGACAATTGAGTTGGTTTATGGGAAAACCAGTGGTAAAAAAATCAGCGTTGGGAGGGAAAAAAGAACAAAAATAAGGATGTGAAGATGAAAAGGAAACTTTATGTATTTTCAATATAATGATACGTGTACATGAACTAGTAAAACTATAGGTAGAGATTAGAAAACGGAAGTAGGACATGGTGTTTCAAGAGGAAAATAGAACTGGACTGTGTATTTGATTCAGTAAAAAACTGCCTGTGAATGTTGTAAGACAAAATATAAGTAACACTTGAAGGCGGGCCAGAGGCCAGTAGATACCTACTAGATCTTTGTGCCCCGTTGTCGTCATGGGCTAGGCCTGTTAAAAACAAAACCAAGTCTGGGCAGTCTACAGCCTAGTTGAAACTTGCTCGACCTGAAAAAACAATATACCTGCTCAATAAACGAGAGAATTCTGCAAGTACAGACTGATAACTGGGATGCAGTATTGTTTTTTCATCATGATAATAAGTGCATGCATTTGTTTCGAAAAATTTGGAGAACTGGGAATTCGAACGGAAGGAGCTTATGCTACCCATCAAATAAAAATCAGGTGCCTGAAAATTTGTTTCGAAACAAATGATTCAGCTTTATATCCACGTCGACCCTCGGCATGATGGTTGGAATCAAATGCCAAGTTCATGCCGAAAGATCGTTAACAGCAATACCAACTTGCGAACGACAAGGTAGTACAAATACCAATACTAAACTAACTTATAATCTTTTTAGTCCTGGCCCTAGTGTTCGTCTGGTAGAAAATCTTGCAGAGGACCAGCTCCCACTCCTTCTCTTGCTCCAGGTCCCCGAGGTGGTACTGGTGCATTACCCAGTTGGTCCTCTATGGGTCGAAGTTTTTTTTGCAGGAATGGTCGAAGTTCTTGTTGGTGTGCAGCACCAGAACCTTTTTGCTGCCCGTCTGCCGGTGATTGACCATCACCGGCAAGGTATTGCCGGTCTTGTGCCATATCGCGTGCATGCCGCACTCCGACTGTACCTTGCGACGCATCCACGTGCCCCTTTTGAACGCCCTGGAATTGCGCTGGAAGTAATGCTTTCTTAGGCCACTCAGTGTGATACCAGCAGTATTGTTGAATACATGTTTTAGTGTACGTAGTTGGCATTTTCATAACATCTTTGGCATGTTGCAGTCACTTGTTTCAATTTTTAGTAACAGTCAAATTGTAGTTGCTTCACTAGGTCTGCGTCTAAAAAGAAAAACAGAGCTATAAACAAAGGAATATGTTTGTGCAAGTAGACGGTCGATCGGTGTCTTACCTGGAAGTTTCTCAGGATGGGTGTAGCATATGTCGTGCGCGTTGTTGATGGTTGGTATGAACAAATCGATGAGAGGGTGAGATCCCGCGCTGTCAGCACTCACTTTGGCCTCAAGGTGCTCGATCAGCTCCTGATCCGTGGGATCGAACTTGACGCCAGCCGGCAGCACCGGCCAATCCTTCTTGGAGTTGCATCGGTTAATTCCAGTTATATGGTACTCAATGTATGATCAATCGACTGTTTTAAGTGAATGATGAAAGATTTCGACAGATAAGTGGTAGTACTCCACATCTGAAGTCCACAATACCCGAACACTCTGCCGGGATTCTTGTGTCACCTCACGCGCAGCGTGTTGTCACGTCAATTCAATGTGAGGACATGATGAATAATCTGACCGATGTATACTAGTACTGCTACTGTACTACTTAATAGTCATATTTACTGTCACATTTTAACCATAGGTTTAACTAACAACATGTCAATGCATGTCACCAAAAATTATTCCATTGGAAACTATGTTCAAATACGAAGAAAACGATATAATTTTTTGTGACATGCATTAACATTTAGTTAGTGAAATTTATGGTCAAAATTTGACACAAGTTACCAAGGGGACCAGTAAACCAGGAGGGAGGTAGTAGTATGAGTAGCGCAATATACAGTATAGAGGACTAGTACAAATTTAGAAATGGGGTAAGAAGTTACAAGGCTGTGCGACAGACTTTGTAGGCTACATGAGTTATACAAAATATAATTTCCATTGGACAACACTTTCACCAACAAGTACACACTTGAAGCCTAAAAGATATATATATATATATATATATATATATATATATATATATATATATATATGGCTTCTGCACAACATCTCCATCATCATTATCAGTACATCCTATGCAGGTGAGTTAGGATGCACTTGATACCAGAAAGGTATCTATCCTTCAACCAGAATGCTTCAAACTAACAACAGTACATAATATCCAACAAAAGAGGGTCATGCTACAACAGCAGGATACATGGCTCAATCTAGATATCAGTATGAATCAAGTTATGCATATTCGCTATTGGCATGAACCACAGCGCCGCATGTCGTTTTTGCAAAAGCCATCCATCGCATGGAAGCTTGATGCCTTTCACACACTGAAGATTATCTGGCAACAAGATGTGTCGACGAATCTCGGGATATGGTGATTCTTGAAACACATGGTGTGATGTGTAAACACAGTTCCCCCTGGCGAATGGAAGTTGCATAGCACGGTAATCATCGCTAGTGATATGATCGATGATTGGTTGGATGATCGGATAATTGAGCCCGAGGAACATGGAGTGGTTGCCGAGGCTGTAAACCCGCCTCCAGTTGAATACGCCTGGACCAACGGAGCTGGGATCTTTCTCGAACACGAAGTAGCCATAGCCATCAATGTCACGAACGCCCCAGGCATTGTACTGCATGTGGTTTGATGAAATGGTTTGGTCAATTTGGTACATGCAAATGAGCATCACATGACCGTCGTCAGCCGGGCGAGCGATAAACCACCACCCATCGTCATAAGGGCCAGCGCATTCGCGTCTGCTGCAACAATTGAAATTGGAGACCAAAAGAACAAAAATAAACAATCGTGTTCAGAGTATGTGTGGAATTAAGAATTTTATAACAGTGACACATATCATAGATAGAGAATTGCAATGTCGTGGTCAGAATCATACCCCAAGTTAAAAAAATAAGCCAATGGCTTTCATATTCTAGCAATATATCATGGTTCAAACATCATGTAACAATGAGAGGAAAACAGATATGACAGGGCCTACTCATATTCTACCATAGCACTTACTACAGTTATCATATCAACTCTAAGCACATGTGTTGTTATAAAAATCCTGGAAATGAGAGTAACATATAGCAATCATGAGGTTATACTCATAATATCTATTCTAACAATCATTAGATCCAATTGTTCTCATATCAACTCTAACAATAACATGTGTGGTCATAAAAATCTAGGAAAGGAGAGGAACATATAGCAATGATGTGGTTATAGACATACTATATATTCTAAATATGTAACAATGAACAGGCAGTCGTATTCTTAAGGTAAAGATGAGATGAGATGGAACAATTACACGATGATAGATTCCACCAGTATAGGCAGCCAATCTGTGCGTCGACCGCATAAACGATGCCATCATGCACTATAACATCAGACATAAATGTTGGGTGAATAGGATCGATGATGAGCCATAACCATGTATGGCGACCAGATTCCATATAGACTAATCCCATGTAGAACACTTCAATGAGCTTGTAATCCATGTAGTCTTCTGATGATGTGGGCACTTCGCAGATTACAACCTTCAACAAATTGAGGTCGAGCCAAAAGCTCGACGCGTCTCGTCCGTAGTAGGAAGGAGTGTCCGGCGGGCCGCGAGGCTCAATGGCGGCGGTATCCAACTATGGAAGGGTGATCTCTCGCTGGGTGTAGATATCCACGAGATGCCACGGACTACCGGATTGGTGGATGAGGACTATCCAGTTGGCCTTCATGCCCGCCCAGTAGTGGCCGCGCATGAAGGACAGCTGGACGGGTAGTGGTAGCATGTCGAGGGGCACCACGACAACCTCCGTAGGATCGTCAAGTTAGTGTTTGGGCCAGCTGTGAGGATCGGGCATCAACAAGCAGGGTGTCTTGAAAAGAGCCAGCCGGTTGCAGACGAGTAGATGGTACAAAGACACCGAGCATGCGGCCAGACGGACGGTGCTGAACAGGTCCATATGATCACAGATCTACTCCAAGAGAACATCAGGGAGGGAATTCCAATCGCGGTTCTGCGTGTCAGTTGATTCTGCCATAGGGTTTTTTAGGGCGATAAGTGACTAGGGTTTTCGGTGCCTGCGAGCCAGCGGGGAGGTGGATTCGGGCGGGCGAGCGAAGAAGATGGCGTGTGTGGCCGAGCAGTGAGTGGGGGGATATGGTACGCGCGAGCTACCAAGGAAGATGGCGCGGGCGGGCGAGCAGTGAGCGGGGTGAAATTGTGTGCAGCCGACGATGGGGAAGAGAGGAGGAAGAAGAAGACATGAGGAAGAGGAGCAGAGGAAGAAGAGTGAAAGACGGGGAAGAAAGTGCATGAAATCTCAATTCTACTAGTACTACTACCAGGATATACCGTCCTTCGGAGGGTAAATAGTTACACCGATGACATGTGCGTCTACCTCAATAGGGCCCATATGTCAGTTAATGGAGGAGAGAGGTGCGTAGTCGTATTTGCGGAAGCGTGCTCCACTGGCAAACATGATGGTAGTACTGGGTATGGATGATTTAGTAACACCAACACGCTGGTTCAGCTTATTAATTAAGTGTTCCATCTGCTGCAGGATGTATTTTCACTTCACTGTGATGAAGACTAGTTGTCTCTGACAGAGATGGGGAATAATGGATCGCGAAGAATTCTATCTGCAGTATCCCTATGCCTGCACGCCCGGGCCCCTCCCAATCCTCCGCCTTGTACATGTGCTAAGGCTGCCATGTAGGCAAAAAGTCTGATGTGGCAAGGTAATTAAGAGGAGAGATAAGTGTGGTGACCCCAGTACTAAGCGCGGGAACCTAGACAAAAGACTTAAATGGAAGAGTCCCACCAATGCATGAAGAACTTTAGTTACAAAATCATTAAATAAAGGATGCTTAGCACCAACAAGTTAAGCACATGTACATGTAAGCATTGGGAGCTTTAGTTGCTAAAGATTTTAATGTGCTTAGCACCCCATGTAAGCACCGGTGCACTGGAAGTAGCCTCATCCTGTCCAACAAGATGAAACATTGGCCAAGGCATCCGGCGCCAATAATGTAGGAGTACTAGTACTACCTCCTTTCCGGTTTATAGGGCTCAATTCAAAAATCTCATCAACCAAGGTAGATGATGAGTGGTGGAATAATTTTAGTAGTTTGCAAAAACACTCAATTAATGCACCTGCTTTTCCTCAAAAAATTATGTTTACCAATGCATTAATTTTGTGTCAAACTTTGACCATCTACTCCCTCCATCCAGGTGAATAAGTCATCTTTGGTTGTGCACTGTGACCAAGGAGGGAAAAACCAGAAAACTTAATGTTTATTTGCTACTCCCTCCGTTCCTAAATATTGTCTTTTTAGACATTCAAATGGAATACAACATACAGATGTATGTAGAAATATTTTAGTGTAGATTCACTCATTTTCCTCCGTACGTAGTCACTTGTTGAAATCTCTAGAAAGACAAATACTCCGCGGGAACAGAGGGAGGCTTTTACTCCATATTTGGGAATAGAGGGAGTATCACAATATGGAGGGAACAGAGGAAGCTTGAAATATGAACATGTCAATGGGAGGGAGTAAAAGCCTCATGCATGCATGCATGCATGCAACATGCAACACTCACGCGTACACATGGACGCACGCAACACTCACGCACCCATGCGACACACAGCATGCGACGCAACACACACACTCACGCTCAAGTGCTCAACCTACTCCCTACGTCCGTGAAAGACTGTACATTTAGAGATTTACACATTGACCAGGGCATAATTAACGCCCAAAAGTAGAAGATTTATATGTGCATGCGACCATTGAGAGAAGAAGATTAAATGAAGGTTGTTGCATGCTGTAATTAAGGATAGACATGTAGCCTATAGCTAGAGCACAAGTTGGTGCATTTAGTCAATCAATATCGATTTTAGATTAAAGGCTAAATGCATTGGAATTGTAGATGTACACTCTTTGTTTTTTAGCCGATGTACACTCTTTGTTTTTTAGCCGATGTACACTCTTCGTTGGAAGACCGAGGCAGTACACGTGCATGCACTCACATACACAGCCAGGGTGGTTCGCGTGCAAGGGTTGGACTCCTGTCGCGCCTGCGTAAAGTTTTGTTCAACTGATTTCTTTGTTACGCCAACCGGCTGTGTGGGACCCAGAAACCAGGTGACAATTTAACCAGTCAACAAAGTGCCACGTCGACTATGTGGCCAGTCAGTAGGGTGCAATACGGTGCTCTACGATGAGCTAGTGATCGTTTAATCACCGCAAAACTATATATACTGACCGTCAAGAGCATATTGTTACATACGTTAACCGCCAGTGTATTTTTCTCATTTCAAATTAAGCCATATTAACCGGAAAGGACTAGTACTTTTACTACTTTGATGTGTCCCGTCAACTCGCCGAACGAGGAGAAGCTTGCTTACTACGCCTCTCCCTCGCCCATGTGCACGGTGGCTCGCAGGACGAGGTGAGGGTTTTTACTATAGCGCCATCTCCCTCTCCCTCTCGCGCGTCCTCGCCCTCGCGGTGGACGTGCAGCTGTTCAATCGGTGTCAGATTGCCAGAAGCATATTGTACTGTAGTATCATCATTGTTGGACCTTTCGAAGAGGCGAAGAGCCAAGTGCAAGGTTCACATGAGTACGAACTGTTGAACCTCCCAAAGAGGCAAAGAGCCAAGCGCAAGGTTTTATAGGAGTTATCATCCTAGTAGGAGTATACTACAACTATAGCGAACGATGCTACTGTATTATGCCGCCACATCACCTATATCCAAAGTTGTGCCACCTTTTTTTTCTCAAAGAGCGTGTTGGAGCCCGTGCAACAACCACACAAGTTGCACGTACACAGTGATAAATTCTAAAGGACAAATGACAGTATGCCACACAAGTTCATCTCCAATTCATGTGATAAATTTGTGCAGGACTAGTCTACACATATTCACAGCGCTACCGTTCACAATTTACCATACCCCACTTACACGTTATAGATGGGCTACATGTCATCCTCCAGGTTCCAGTCCTGTGTGTTCTTCATGGATGGCACGATCCATAGCAGTGGGCAACGAGAATCATTGTCGCAGCTTTCTAGTCCGGTTCCACATGATGGAGACTCATCCAAGCTGAAGCGGCATAAATCAAGGATCATGTGTCCCAGCATGTCGTTCATCCGGTGGTGCGCACTAAAGACACATACATGCTTCATGAATGGCAGGCCTTGGTGTCGTGCACGGAAGGTGGCATCCGCTTCACAATGGGGTAGCTGTCCCCAATGAAAAGCAAGTACTCTCCAAGAGTGTTCCTCGGCACCCACGTAGCATCACGGGGGTCGAACTTGGCGCTGACGGTGTCCTAGACTAGGGGGTATTCACCACGTCGTCTCCCTATCAGTTGGTTTGGACCGAGGACCCCAGGGCCGAATACTCATGGGCCAGTTCGGACAGCCGATGACATATGCAAGGAAGATTCCACAAGACTTGGTGATCAAGACAAGGACTCCTCCCCACCGGCGTATTCGACTAGGATTCTTGTAATCCTAGGCCCCTGGTACATTATATAAGCCGAGGCCAGGCTAGTCGATAGATACATCATATATGCTAGATCATTATGACATTACTCATCATACCTCTAGGGCTTAGACCACAACATATGATCTCGAGGTAGATCAACTCTTGTAACACTCATATTCATCAAGATCAATCAAGTAGGAATTAGGGTATTACCTCCATAGAGAGGGACCGAACCTGGGTAAACATCGTGTCCCCCGTCTCCTGTTACCATCGATCCTAGACGCACAGTTCGGGACCCCCTACCCGAGATCCGCTGGTTTTGACACCGACATTGGTGCTTTCATTGAGAGCTCCGCTGTGTGTTCGGCAAAAGATCGATGGCTCGCCTGCAGATCAACTGCAACTTCGGCATCTTCGTCACCAGCTCGACTGGTCACCTTGGTTCGACCAAGAACTGCGCCCCGTGTTCGGATCACCATGTTTGGACGAGGGCCTTCATCAAACATCAACTCCGATCTCTATCAAGATCATGGAGGAACCATCCATGGAGCTCGGGGGCTCAACGTCAACATTGCCCTCGAGCGATCGTGTTGTTTTTCTGACAGCGAACTCATATTTGCTGCCACTGCCTCCTCGATTATCGCTTTGACGATTGCTTTGGCCGGATTATGCGGAATTGAGTCTACAACAACCATGCAAAATTTCATCTACTTCCGATGGAGGAATTTCTAGCAATCTATGATATACCAGAGTTGTTTCCAATCTGGGCGGGAATCTGGACGAGTTTGGAGCGTGGCGTCCAGCATCTAGCTCGGACGTCCTTAACACCAACCGTTGATCTGCAGCAGAATTCCTATATCTACCACCCCTCAAAATTTCAGCTCGCTCCGACAGTTCAAACTCCAGGAAACCTCCGATGAGCACAACGATTTTCGGATCCATTTTATGCGCGAATACGAATCCGGCCCGAGTTCATGTTTCTTCATGAACGGGATATCGGACACCCGTTTTGAAGAATTTTGTTTTCTAGGGTATTGTGCGTAGTTTTTAAACACGTACCCATAAAATTTTAAGCCTCCTCCGAGGTAATCTTCACCATAACTCTGGTGTCAAACCAGTCCGGTAGTATTGCTCCACGGCTGCCAACATGCGCTAGACACATCGCCGCTTTATTGAGCCGAGCTCAACTCTTTCGATCGTCATCTCGGCAAGCCGAACAAGAGTTCGGCATCGTGAAGGATAAATCATCATCAACATCGCTAGGGCTGGGCATATAAACCAAAGACCGAAGTACCGAACCGTAAAAACCGAGACCGAGACCGAACTGACCAAAACCGAGAAGTTAGGTTGTTACTTCGGTCAAAGCTTGTGGAAAACTGAAGTAGTTTCGGTAAATTCGGTCATGACCCTCGGTCACCCGAAACAACCGAGATATGCAGTACGTGCATGTGTATGTAGTCCAAAATCTGAGAAACAACCCACCTAATTACCTAACTCCATCGCCCTTGGCCCAATTCAGTCCCAAGATCTCACGTGATGGATAAGCACGCAACATCGAGTAACCAGCATCTATATCCATCCACTCGACCCCCCCAAAAAATACCATATCCACTCGATGCTTTAACCTAGCCGCCAACGTTCCCCTCGAAAGAAAAAAAAGCCGCGTATATCTCGCTACTCTGCAAGCGGCGGCCGCAGACTCAAGATGTTTCTCTCGCCAGTGGCGGCAGCCCAAAGATGGGCGTTATCTGCTCCCTGCTTCTTCCTCGTCCACCGGCGCTTCCGTTGCACTGCATCTTCTTCTTTTTACCTATCTATTTTTACCATCCTGTTGGGGACTGTTTCTTGATTTCTTTCGATGCGTTCACATTCTCATGAGAAATTGACTGCTACGCGTGATGCTCTTGCATCTGATTTGTTTCCTTCTTGTTCCATTGGTGAGGGGCTGCTCAAATTTAGACGGAACTCTCCACAGATTCCTATGGTCGGGCTGTGCTGTAGCTTGTTCGGTTGAATCGAGACCCGACCCGAAATATTGGTGGACCGAAATCATCGGTTACTGTTTTTCTAAGAAACCGATCGGTCAACAAAGTAAGAAAACCGAATTTTTTATTAACCGAGGAAACCAAACCAAATGGTTCGGTCTAACTGAACACCCAGCCCTAAACATCGCTGACCCACGGATTACACGGAGCGGGCACACCGGCATCGCCACACGGTAGCTTCATCAAGCTATCGTCGATCGCGTCACAAGTCTTGACCTGCATCGACATCACCATGCTGCCTCTTCTTCAAATCATCATCAAACACGCCGACCTGTTTCGACACATCGGCTAACATGTAGACTCCGACATCCCTTCGTCGAGCTGCTCCAACACCTCGGCTAGACCGAGGGCTTCATCATCTCTTCATCAACCTACTCCGGTGACTTTGGCGTCACCAGCCAACCAGCTTCGTCACGATTAGCTGTACTGAGGGCTTTGTCTCGGCCAGCCAACCATTGCCAGCATCCCCATGCCGACGCTTTATCACCCATCAGGCAATGGGTGTGCGGATTGTGTCCCAATTTTCGGAGTCACCTTTCTTCGGATTGCTACAATAAATAAACCAGGTGCTATTTATCCCAGTAATATTTGCTTCTTTGGGTCTATTCTCCCCAAAGAATTATTACTCTGGTTTGTTCCATCATCTCTACGCAGGCCTGTCAAATGGCAGACGCATTATCAACGGTCACGCGGTGGTACGGTCAGTTTCCATATATAGTCCGGCAAATGCCGAATCCGGAACTCGGACCGGCATGTGAATTCAGGCTTTTGCCACGCCTTCATTGCGTCACGCCGACGCTCTGCATCAACATTGACTTCGGCGCCAGGCCACATCTCTTTAAATAAATTATTTTTGCGTAAATCAATTATGCAAGGATTATATATATATATTTATTTATATTATTCTTTTTGGACCGTACTATTTTATGCGCGTAGGTGATCGACTTTGACTGCGTTACGCGGTCGCTTCGGCAAGCCAACGCCGCTGTCTCAAATTGGCATAAATCGGCTTGCGTGATCACCTTGTTTGTCGTGTTGCCATACAGACGTGTTCGGTTGCCTCGGGGACTTCGGCATCGCCGAGAGAGCTCTACCTCACCGAGTGATCAGCGCACAGGTAAATGAATCGCGTTGGGCAGTGCTGTCTCCTCGGCTGGACGGGAGGCTTCGTCAACACTTCATTAACCCGCACCGGGGGCTTCGGCGTCACTCTGCCGGCCTGCTTTGGTCATGCTATGCCACCACTTTGGAGTGTCGAGCTCTTCGCTCCGCCTCCTTGGTACCGGCTTGGGGGTGGAACCTTGTCCTGCATCAAGCTTGGACCGCGTCATTAATGCCAAACACATTAACAAGCTAAGTCACTTTCATGCTAAAAAACTTTCGGTTTTAATTTTTTTTCGGTTCGACCAAGCGTCATACTTCCTTGTCAAAACTTTGTTTGTGACGCACAAATTCAAATACCCTGTTTACTTGAGGGCTTCATTCATGAAGCTTTTCCTCTTGCATATGATTATACTTGTACGGCTTCGTTCCTTGTTCGTGTATTACGCCACAATATGCACCATATTGACTTAAGTGTTCCGCAAGCTGGGTTGCCTGGCTCCTGTGCTTACCCCTACGTTGCCGATTGTTCGGCTAGGGAGTAAAGGGAGCACCTTTTCGATTGTCACGACCGGGTCATCCGAGCTATGACCTCAGACTGGGTGAAGCCGAAAGCTAGCGCTCTTATTTTTTTCAATCATGGTCGGTGAGGGAGTCCTGGATTAGGGGGTATCCGGACAGCCGGACTATATACATCGTCCGCACTATTGCAGCATGAAGATACAAGACTCAAGACTTCGACCCATGTCCGGATGGGATTTTCCTTGGCATGGAAGGCAAGCTTGGCGATCCGGATATTATATTTCCTTCCTTGTAACTGACTCCATGAAAACCCTAGCCCTCTCCGGTGCCTATATAAACCGGGGAGGTTGGTCCTTAGAAGGCCGATCACAATTACAATCATACCGTCATAGGCTAGCTTCTAGGGTTTAGCCTCTATGATCTCGGGGTAGATCTACTCTTGTACTACCCATATCTTCAATATTAATCAAGCATGAAGTAGGGTTTTACCTCCATCGAGAGGGCCCAAACCTGGGTAAACATCTGTGTCCCTTGCTTCCTGTTACCATCAGCCTAGACACACAGATCGAGACCCCCAACCCGAGATCCGCCGGTTTTGACACCGACATTGGTGCTTTCATTGAGAGTTCCTCTGTGTTGTTGCTACAGGGCTCGATGGCTCCTTCAACCATCGTCGACAACACGGTCCCTGGCGAGACCTTTCTCCCCGGACAGATCTTCGTGTTCGGCGGCTTCGCCCTGCGGGCCAATTCGCTTGGTCATCTGGAGCAGATCGACAGCTACGCCCCTGGCCACCAGATCAGGATCGGAAACCTGAACTACATGGCGGACATCCAAAGAGACTGGATCTTCGACAGATTTGGGCCTATGCCAGGAGCACCGGACAGTCGGGACGAGCACAACTTAGACCTGCTGTCGGACAAAGCTCGGGGTATCACCCCCGCAGTAGCCCCAGACCTAAATCCGGAACAGGGTGCGTTGCCTAAGGACGGAGGGCTGGACCCCGCCCCACAGGTCGCACACTCATCGGCGATGGAGCCGAACACGGGCCTTACATCTGTGGTGGCCTGTGACTCCGGACCCCTGGATCCATATCCGGATGTTGGTTCCGGTCCGCGCACTCCCGAGCCAGTCGAGCCAGGTTGGGCTCCGGTAATGGAGTTCACTGCTGCGGATATCTTTTAGCACTCGCCCTTTAGCGACATGCTGAACTCGTTAAAAACTCTCTCTTTGACAGAAAATTCTGGGCCAAACTATGTCCGGCTTGAGTGGGAAGCAGGCAACGAAGAAATTCGTTGCCCACCCACCACCCACTTCGTAGCCACAGTCGATGATTTAACCGACGTGCCTGACTTCAACTCCGAAGGCATCGACGGTATGGATGATGATGCAGGAGAAGATTTGGAATCTATGGGGCGCTGGACTTCTGCCTCGTCACACGACATATACATGGTGGATACGCCCAAAGAGGACAAAGGCGAAAATCCAGAAGATAAAACCCCTGGGCAAAAGCCAAAGCAACGGCGCAGACGCCGTTCTAAGTCCAGCAACAGTAAAAATAACGACAAGAGCGCCAGAGGGATCGATACTACAGTCAACTCCGAAGGCAACAACGACCATACGGACCCATCGATGGAGCAGGGCGAACCAGGCCACCCCGAACATAGTTCGGTGCAGACGCCCAAGGACAATGATCCCGACATACGAGGTCATCAAACCGAACCAGCACAAGAAAACAGTCCGGACGACGATGCATTCATCATCCCGGAAAAACGCATGGAACAAGATAACCTCCACATAAAGCTTATGGCCACCGCAAGAATTCTAAAGAAGCAGAAGCAACGGCTCAAAGCTGCACAGGAAATGCTCAATCATAGATGGAATAAAGTGCTAGACACTGAAGAAAGATACGGTGATGATTGCCATACAAAGAGCTATCCAAAACGCAAGCTACTACCAGAATTCGACGACGAAGTCGTGCCACTTCATAACCGCAACAAAGCGGCTACCGACGCCACGCAAGATCTACGTGAGCACCTGGATAAGAAAGCTGGTGCGGCCAGGTCCATTTATGGATATAAAGGACATACCCCGGCGAGGGACTATAGTCACCAAAACGATTATGCCAATCGAATACCAGTTCGGAATAAACACCAGACACAACAACAGCCCACGACATGCCACAACACGTCCAGATACAGAGGGGTTGCTCACCCCCTGTGCTTTACCGAAGAAGTATGTGACCATGAATTTCCACAGGGCTTTAAACCTGTGAATATAGAGGCATACGACGGAATGACAGACCCAGGTGTCTGGATTGAGGATTTTATCCTGCATATACATATGGCTCGTGGGGATGACCTCCACACCATCAAATACCTTCCCCTCAAACTGAAGGGACCAGACCGACACTGGTTGAAAAGCCTCCCCGAAAATTCAATTGGTTGTTGGGTGGAACTCGAGGATGCTTTAGGGCCAATTTTCAAGGGACGTATGTCCGGCCTCCGGATGCTGACGATTTAAGTCACATAATCCAACAACCCGGAGAGTCCGCCCACAAGATTTGGAATAGATTCCTCACTAAGAAGAACCGAATTGTCAACTGTCCGGACGCCGAAGCTTTAGCGGCATTCAAACACAGCATCCGTGACGAGTGGCTCGCCAGACACCTCGGCCAAGAAAAGTCGAGGACAATGGCAGCCTTAACAAGCCTCATGACCCGCTTTTGCGCGGGTGAAGATAGCTGGCTAGCCCGTAAAGGCACCAGCGACCCCAGCACATCCGAAATAAGGGATGGCAACGGGAAGCCACAGCGTAATAAAAACAAATGCCCAAACAAGGAAGGGATCCCGGATAACACAACGGTTAATGCCGGATTTAGGGGCTCTCGACCTGATCAGCAAAATAAGCCATTTAAAGGCAGTAAAGAGGGACTGTCCAGTCTGAATAGATTCCTAGACAGACTATGCCAAATTCATGGCACCCCTGACAAACCTGCGAACCACACGCACAGAGAGTGCTGGGTCTTCAAGCAGGCCGACAAATTAAATGTCGAACACAAGGGAAGGGAAAAACCAAGTGAAGACGAGGATGAACCTCGCCAGCCAAACACTAGGGGACAGAAAAAATTCCCGCCAGAGGTTAAAATTGTGAACATGATCCACGCGACTCACACATCCATGAGGAGGCACGAACGCGCGCATAGAGACGCGCTCGATATAGAGCCCATCGTACTCACACCTAACCACTGGATGTCTTATCCGATCACCTTCGATCACTTGGACGACCGAACTAGTATTCGGCGCGGAGAATCAAAGGCCTTGGTGCTTGACCCGATAATCGACGGATACCGTCTCACCCGTGTCCTCATGGACGGCGGCAGTAGTCTCAATTTAATATACGAGGACACTGCCCGCAGGATGGGGATAAACCCATCCAGAATTAACCAAAGCAACACCACCTTTGAAGGGGTGATACCAGGCGTTGAAGCCCACAGATGGGGCTCCGTCATACTGGAGGTAACATTCGGCTCTCCAGGCAACTCCAGAAGCGAAGAGCTACTCTTCATCATCGCACCCTTCCAAAGCGACTATCATGCATTGCTTGGAAGAACGGCCTTCGCCCGCTTCAACGCATTGCCGCACTATGGCTACCTTACACTCAAGATGCCCGGTCTACGGGACGTCATCACCGTTACCGGAATCACAGAGCGCTCTTCACGCGCAGAGGAACTCGCTACGGCCCTAGCGGCCGGACTATAAGCGGCCTCCAATATCAGAAAACATGACTGGTCATTAAGACCACAGACACGGTTAGACGAGTCCGGTCACCCAGATAAAATTGAATCAGGGCACCGTATATGTAATCCCATAGTGGACACCAGGGGCTATAAATATTTAATACAGCCCCAAACTTGGCTCAACCTTATTGGCAGGCCAACATCTCACACTTTTACTATCCATCGCATACTTACGTTGTACTCTCCTACGAGTTTTCTTTTTTCACATTCAACATTCGCGCGATACCCTTCCAAAGATACTACGGCACAACGGAGACAAAGGCGCAGACGCAGCAGCAGGGCCCGCTCAACAGGTTTCTTTTAGATTAAGCCCCTGTGTAAACCTTTTCTATTGCCTCTTGTTGTTTAACCATCCCATGGGTTCCGTACCCATAGAGGATACTGCCGTTATTGGCATTTCGCCATGGCAGATTCACGCACGTACCTGGAAACATAGGGTTTATAATGAATGGGCATTCTTGAGCCCATCGTCTGTTATAAAGTCCGAATACCTTCATGAGTGTTCGGCGTCACGAGTTTGGCCTTATATGCAGTAGCTCCGAATCATGTCTTTGGTCAAAAGTTGGGTTTGCCCAGCTCCTGGGTTTGCCGCCTTACGTTCCGTTATTATCGGCTAAGGTGGCCAAAGGAGAACTACTGCGATTGTGCCCTGGTTATTCCGGACGAGCACCTCAGTAGAGAAAGCCGAAAACTAACTGTCATGATACAGCGAGAGACTGTTCAACCACTCGAAGACTTATCGGAATCTTTAAGATCCCTCCGCATTAACGAAGGACCGTTTCCCGGTCATGTACACACGCGTAGCCCTAACGTTAGACTCCGATGGCTAAGCGGAAGTGTTACAGCTATATAGTCCGGTTGCCTAGTTCGACGTGCGATCACCTCCTTAATGGACCAAGACGTTGGATCAAGTGTGATTAAGCATATTCGCGAACACCCCCGCATTGTCTGCGTGGGGCCTGAAACCAACGACTGCTAACTTTCAGATTACATATTCATATATATATATATATATATATAAACGGCCGCACAGGGGACACAATAGTATTATCAGGCAAACAGTATAATAAATATTGTTTCATAATCAAAATAAGCATTGTTTTTTAAAATAATTCGATTCATCTCTCGAACAAGACATTCTTCGAGCACTGCGCCTCTATTAGGCGGGCACCTTCTGTGACCTGCGCCAAGTAGTGCTCGGCCGGATATTGGCCCCCCGTCGGATCCTCGGTCGCTATAATGGTGGCCTCCATATCCGTCCAATAGGCTTTAATGCGGGCAAGAGCCATTCGTGCACCCTCTATGCACGCCGAACTCCTCATGATGTCTATCCGAGGCATGGCCCTAAGGAATTGCTGCACCAAACCAAAATAACTGTCCGGCTTAGGCCCCTTCGGCCAAAGATGGTCTATCATAGCCCGCATTGCAAGCCCGGACAGCCTGTGAAGCTCCGCTACAGCAGCCATCTTGTCACTTAACGGCAGCGGGCAAGTGGGAGCATTGAATTGCGACCAGAAAAGCTTCTCCACTTCCTTATCACCCTAATCCTCGAAGAACTTGGTAAAGGCCAAATTGTACTTTCTTCGCCAAATCCGCATACGCGTCCGCAGGACTCCAGCGTCCATCCAGGGGAGCGTACTTCGGATCGAAAAACTTCGTCTGCAGCAAGTAGGAGCCTATTGATGTTACTCCCGCACACCCCTGAGCGTGGTCCGTATTTCCTTGGTGGCATTAAGTTCCTTGTCCAGCTCGGCCGAACTATCACTATGCTCCTTTTTAAGGAGCTCATACTGGTCAGCGGCATTTTTTAACTCCATAGCCATTTCGGCTATACTTTCCTCGCTTCGGCGATGGGCAGCCTGTTCGGCACTCAATTCTCCGACCGCCTTTAGGGCAGTCGCATTGCTAACCCGAGCTTGTCCCTTGTCCTGGACAAGTTCTGCCCTCAGGGCCTCCACGGCAGCAGCACCATATGCAGTCCGAACATATTACATTAATATCATGCCGCCTCCATATTTTCCTATACAAAGGAAGGCGAGCACATACCTTGTGATTTTCCAGCCATTGCTCACCAGCGTGATATCGGCATCAATCGATCCAACTGACCGGGTTAGTTCGGCAACTTCAATGGATCTGGTCGGCCGGACCCACGTGTGTACCGCACGTATTGACAAAGATAGTCATCGATTTATGATCCCCTGTTTGCCTCCTAGGGCGGGCAACCAGAGTCACAGGGGCTACTATCTATATGGAGCACACCTAACGTGTGCTTCACAGCCAAAAACAATGTATTCTTCACTACATACCTCAAAGCCTCTGAGCAGACTTGTAAATGCTTCATTCAAACCGCTTGTAGCGGATGAAATCTTCTTGAGCACCGCGCTTATTAATAAGCGGTGCTCCTCCGAGAGCGCAGCTCGCCCAAAGAGGCTCACAAGACGTCCGGCCGGACATCGAACTGTGCCGGACCCTTCCCATCGCCCCTCGTGGGAGCCAAACACTCTGGGCTCAGGGCGGCTGACGCATTGGATTCCGTCTTCGGCAGATCCGGACTACTCCGTGACGACACCTCGGTGTCGCCCGCTTCATGAGCCTGAGAGGTGGGTGGGGTCTCGCTCTCCATCATCTCTGGAGGAAGATCCCATGAAGACGAACTCTGTTGAGAAGGGCTGCTAGCCGGACTGCGAAAGACGAATCCTGGTTATTTATCTAGGAGGAACGCAATACCTTCAAATTAAAAATTAACTTACAGCTCGGTGGAGGGCTGGCCCGTTGGTGGGCACGACGCGGTGAGGGTGCCCGTCGGGGCAGAGCCCCCTGCTGATATCTTTTTCCCTGGTTTGGGCATCTCCGTCTCCGAGTCTTCGGAGGCAGCCCTCTTCTTCCCGCGCGGGGAGGAGGCCTTAGCCTCCCCTTCCCGACTATCCTCCTTAGGGGAGGCAACAATTCCCCCGGTTCGGATGCGTAGCGTGTGAAGTTTGGTTTCTTCGTTCTTCCCCTTGTCTTTCCCTGAGGGCATTCTGCTGAGTACCCGGTCAAGCATCTTGGCCATGGTGGGACCAGGCGAGCCTTCGGGAAGTGGCGCCGGACACCTGATTCTCTCCGCCTTGCTGAGCAATTCCTGGCCACGGATGATTTTCAGAATAAACAATTATGACAAATACAAAATAAGGTGTCCGGTTTTAAGTTTACTTACTTAGGTATCTAGGCGATTGCAGCTTAGGCCCGCATCCTCGGTGGTGTCCGGACACTTTACTTTCGGTCCAAAGAATAATTTGAACATCCCTTCGAGCTTCAGGCCGAAGAAGTGCTTAACAGTCCGCGGACCCTCTGGATTGAACTCCCATATCCGGAGAGGCCGGGCGTTAACGGCAACATCCGTTGGATTAACATCACTTGCATTATGCTAACAAGGTTAATATCCCTCTCAAGAAGCTCTCGGATGCGGCTCTGCAGTACTGGAACATCACCAGCGGGCCCCCAATTTTGTCCTGTGTCGTTCCGAGACGCTAGTTGTGACGGAGGGCCCGAGCGGAACTTGGGGGCGGCCACCCACTTTGTGCCTCTGGGAACCGTGACATAAAGCCACCTCCGTTGCCATACATCGGATACTTCTGGGAAAGAATCCTCTGGCCATGGGGCATCGGCGTTCCTACTTATTACGGCACCTCCGCACTCCGCGTGTCGCCCCTCGATCATCTACGGCTTCACATTGAAGGTCTTGAGCCATAAGCCGAAGTGTGGGGTGACATGGAGGAAGGCCTCGCACACTATAATGAACGACGAGATATGGAGGATAGAGTCCGGAGCTAGATCATTAAAATCCAACCCATAATAGAACATGAGCCCCCTCACAAAAGGATCGAGGGTGAGGCCCAAGCCACGGAGGAAGTGAGGAATTAACACGACGCACTCATTGGGCTCCGGTGTTGGGATGACCTGCCCTGGAGCAGGAAGACTGTGCTGGATGTCGGTGGTTAGATATCCGACCTCCCTAAGCTTCGCAACATCCTCCGCTTGAATCGAGGAGGCCACCCACCGGCCTTGATGGTCGGATCCGGACATATTGAAGGATCTAGGGCGTTGGAGCTTAGATCTCGGGTGCTAGAACTCGAGGTGCGGAAAGGCGCGAGGGAGGTGGAAAAGAGGAATAGGCCTCGGCCCCTTTTATAAAGGGGGTGAATATCAGGAGTCCTTAGGGCGACCGCTTGAGGTTTACCTGACGACACACGGAGTCATACCAATGGTCGTCATGGGGCTACGCACGCCCGCATTAATGGAAGATCCCGTATAAAGAGGTACACGATCTCTGCCTCGACAGGACGTGCCAATAAAACCGCCTCGCAGTGCGAGTCGAGGTGGGGCAAGAAACGCCGGTTCGCGTTGGACTAGGCCACGATGCAAGAGCACGACGTACAAAAATTGCCCGCAGATCGTATTTACGCTATGTTCCCTACAATGGTATGTGATGATCATCTTGCAGATCCGGACACGGTTTTGAGTGTTCGATAATTACTTTGGAGTACTCAGAGAAGGAACCCGACCTGCAATGCCGAAGACAAGACTACGCGCCGGACTAATCGTCATTGAAGCTTGGTTCAGGGGCTACTGAGGGAGTCCTGGATTAGGGGGTATCCGGACAGCCGGACTATATACATGTCCAGACAATTGAAGCGTGAAGATACAAGACTCAAGACTTCGACCCGTGTCCGGATGGGACTTTCCTTGGCGTGGAAGGCAAGCTTGGCGATCCGGATATTATATTTCCTTCCTTGTAACCAACTCCATGAAAACCCTAGCCCTCTCCGGTGCCTATAAAAACCGGGGAGGTTGGTCCATAGAAGGCCGATCACAATTACAATCATACCATCATAGCCTAGCTTCTAGGGTTTAGCCTCTACGATCTCGCGGTAGATCTAATCTTGTATTACCCATATCTTCAATATCAATCAAGCAGGAAGTAGGGTTTTGCCTCCATTGAGAGGGCCCCAACCTGGGTAAACATCTGTGTCCCTTGCTTCCTGTTACCATCAGCCTAGACACACAGATCGGGACCCCCTACCCGAGATCCGCCGGTTTTGACACCGACATTGGTGCTTTCATTGAGTGTTCCTCTGTGTCGTCGCTACAGGGCTCGATGGCTCCTTCAACCATCGTCAACAACACGGTCCTGGGCGAGATCTTTCTCCCCGGATAGATCTTCGTGTTCGGCGGCTTCGCCCTGCGGGCCAATTCGCTTGGCCATCTGGAGCAGATCGACAGCTACGCCCCTGGCCACCAGATCAGGATCGGAAACCTGAACTACACGACGGACATCCGCGGAGACTGGATCTTCGATGGATTCAGGCCTATCCGAGGAGCACCGTACAGTCGCGACGAGCACGGCTTAGACCTGCTGTCGGACAAAGCTCGGGGTATCACCCCCGCAATAGCCCCGGACCTAAATCCGGAACAGGCTGCGTTGCCTAAGGACGGAGGGCTGGACCCCGCCCCGTAGGTTGCACACTCATCGGCGATGGAGCCGAACACAGGCCTTACCTCTATGGTGGCCTGTGACTCCGGACCCCCGGATTCGTATCCGGATGTTGGTTCCGGTCCGCGCACTCCCGAGCCAGTTGAGCCAGGTTGGGCTCCGGTAATGGAGTTCATTGCTGCGGATATCTTTCAGCACTCGCCCTTTGGCGACATGCTGAACTCGTTAAATACTCTCTCTTTGACAGAAAATTCTGGGCCAAACTATGTCCGGCTCGAGTGGGAAGCAAAGCATTTAAGAAATTTGTTGCCCACCCACCACCCATGTCATAGCCACGGTCGATGATTTAACCGACGTGCCTGACTTCGACTCCGAAGGCATCGACGGTATGGACGACAAAGCAGGAGAAGATTTGGAATCTATGGGGCGCTGGACTTCTGCCTCGTCACACGACATATACACGGTGGATACGCCCAAAGAGGACAAAGGCAACAATCCGGAAGATAAAACCCCCGGGCAAAAGCCAAAGCAACGGCGCAGACGCCGTTTTAAGTCCAGCAATAGTGAAAATAACGACAAGAGCGCCAGAGGGATCGATACTACAGTCAACTCCGAAGGCAACAACGACCATAGGGACCCATCGATGGAGAAGGGCGAACCAGGCCACCCCGAACATAGTTCGGAGCAGACGCCCGAGGACAATGATCCTGACGGACGAGGTCATCAAACCGAACCAGCACAAGAAAACAGTCCGGACGACGATGCACTCATCATCCCGGAAAAACGCATGGAACAAGATAACCTCCACAAAAAGCTTATGGCCCCCGCAAGAAGTCTAAAGAAGCAGAAGCAACGGCTCAAAGCCGCACAGGAAATGCTCAATCATAGATGGAATAAAGTGCTAGACACTGAAGAAAGATACTGTGATGATTGCTATACAAAGAGCTATCCAAAACGCAAGCTACTACCAGAATTCGACGATGAAGCCGTGCCACTTCATAACCGCAACAAAGCGGCTACTGACGCCACGCACGATCTACGTGAGCACCTGGATAAGAAAGTTGGCGTGGCCAGGTCCATTTATGGATCTAAACAACATACCCCGGCGAGGGACTATAGTCACCATAACGATTATGCCAATCGAATACCAGTTCGGAATAAACACCGGACACAACAACAGCCGACGGCATGCCACAACACGTCCAGATACAGAGGGGCTGCTCACCCCATGTGCTTTACCGAAAAGTATGTGACCATGAATTTCCACAGGGCTTTAAACCTGTGAATATAGAGGCATACGACGGAACGACAGACCTAGGTGTCTGGATTGAGGATTTTATCTTGCATATACATATGGCTCGTGGGGATGACCTCCACGCCATCAAATACCTTCCCATCAAACTGAAGGGACCAGACCGACACTGGTTGAACCCCCCCCCCCCCACGAAAATTCAATTGGGAGTTGGGAGGAACTCGAGGACGCTTTCAGGGCCAATTTTCAAGGGACCTATGTCCGGCCTCCGGATGCTGACGATTTAAGTCACATAATCCAACAACCCGGATACTCCGCCCGCAAGCTTTAGAACAGATTCCTCACTAAGAAGAACCAAATTGTCGACTGTCCGGACACCGAAGCTTTAGCGGCATTCAAACACAACATCTGTGACGAGTGGCTCGCCAGACACCTCGGCCAAGAAAAGCCGAGGACAATGGGAGCCTTAACAAGCCTCATGACCCGCTTTTGCGCGGGTGAAGATAGCTGGATAGCCCGTAAAGGCACCAGCGACCCCAGCACATCCCAAATAAGGGATGGCAACGGGAAGCCACGGCGTAATAAAAACAAACGCCCAAACAAGGAAGAGATCCCCGAATAACACAATGGTTAATGCCGGATTCAGGGGCTCTCGACCTGATCAGCAAAATAAGCCATTAAAAGGCAGTAAAGAGGGACCTTCCGGTCTGAATAGAGTCCTAGACAGAGTATGCCAAACTCATGGCACCCCTGACAAACCTGCGAACCACATGCACAGAGAGTGCTGGGTCTTCAAGCAGGCCGGCAAATTAAATGACGAACACAAGGGAAGGGAAACAGCAAGTGAAGACGAGGATGAACCTCTACAGCCGAACACTAGGGGAAAAAAAATTCCCGCCAGAGATTACAACAGTGAACATGATCCACGCGACTCACACATCCATGAGGAGGCACGAACGCGCGCATAGAGACGTGCTCGATATAGAGCCCATCGTAATCACACCTAACCACTGGATGTCTTATCCGATCACGTTCGATCACTTGGACGACCGAACTAGTATTCGGCACGGAGAATCAAAGGCCTTGGTGCTTGACCTGATAATCGACGGATACCGTCTCACCCGTGTCCTCATGGACGGCGCCAGTAGTCTCAATTTAATATACGAGGACACTGCCCGCAGGATGGGGATAAACCCATCTAGAATTAACCAAAGCAACACCACCTTTAAGATACCAGGCGTTGAAGCCCACAGCAGGGGCTCCGTCGTACTGGAGGTAACATTCGGCTCTCCAGGCAACTCCAGAAGCGAAGAGCTACTCTTCATCATCGCACCCTTCCAAAGCGACTATCATGCATTGCTTGGAAGAACGGCCTTCGCCCGCTTCAACGCATTGCCGCACTATGGCTACCTTACACTCAAGTTGCCCGGTCCACGGGGCATCATCACCGTTAGCGGAATCACAGAGCGCTCTTCACGCGCAGAGGAACTTGCGACGGCCCTAGCGGCCAGACTATAAGCGGCCTCCAATATTAGAAAACATGACTAGTCATTAAGACCACATACACGGTTAGACGAGTCTGGTCGCCTGGATAAAATTGAATCAGGGCACCGTATATGTAATCCCATAGTGGACACCAGGGGGAATACATATTTAATACAGCCCCAAACTTGGCTCAACCTTATTGGCAGGCCAACATCTCACACATTTACTATCCATCGCATACTTACGTTGTACTCTCCTACAAGTTTTCTTTTTTCACAGACAACGTTCGCGCGATACCCTTCTAGGTTACGGCACAACGGAGGCAAAGGCGCAGACGTGCAGCAGGGCCCCGTTCAACATGTTTCTTTTTAGATTAAGCCCCTGTGTAAACCTTTTCTATTGCCTCTTGTTGTTTAACCATCCCATGGGTTCCATACCCACAGAGGATACTGCCGTTATTGGCGTTTCGCCATGACAGATTAACGCACATACCTGGAAACACAGGGTTTATAATGAATGGGCATTCTTGAGCCCATCGTCTGTGATAAAGTCCGAATACCTTCGGGAGCGATCGGCGTCACGAGTTTGGCCTTATATGCAGCAGCTCTGAATCATGTCTTTGGTCAAATGTTGGGTTTGCCCGGCTCCTGGGTTTGCCGCCTTACGTTCCGTTATTATCGGCTAAGGTGGCCAAAGGAGAACTACTGCGATTGTGCCCTGGTTATTCCGGACGAGCACCTCAGTAGAGAAAGCTGAAAACTGACTGTCATGATACAGCGAGAGACTATTCAACCACTCGAAGACTTATCGGAATCTTTAGGATCCCTCCGCATTGACAAAGGACCGTTTCCCGGTCATGTACACACGCACCCGTATTCGGATGCACGCGAAGGTAGCAGGGGCTACATAGTAGCACCAACGTTAGACTCCCATGGCTAAGTGAAAGTGTTACAGCTATATAGTCCGGTTGCCTAGTTCGACGTGCGATCACCTCCTTAATGGACCAAGACGTTGGATCAAGTGTGATTAAGCATATTTGCGAACACCCCGCATTGTGCGTGAAATTTGAAATAACCATCGCTAACTTTCGGATTACATATTCATATATATATATATATATATATATACATATATATATATACATACATATATATATATATATATATATATATATATATATATATATATATATATATATAAACGGCCGCACATGGACACAATCGTATTTTCAGGCAAACAGTATAATATATACTGTTTCATAATCAAAATAAACATTGTTTTTTACAATAATTTGATTCATCACTCGAACAAGATATTCTTTGAGCATTGCGCCTTTATTAGGCGGGCACCTTCTGTGACCTGCGCCAAGTAGTGCTCGACCAAATATTGGCCCCCCGCCGGATCCTGGGTCGCTATAATGGTGGCCTCCATATCCGTCCAATAGGCTTTAACGCGGGCAAGAGCCATTCGTGCACCCTCTATGCACGCCGACCTCCTCATGGCATCGATCCGAGGCACGGCCCCAAGGAATTGCTGCACCAAGCCAAAATAACTGTCCGGCTTAGGCCCCTTTGGCCAAAGATGGTCTATCACAGCCCGCATTGCAAGCCAGGACAGCCTGTGAACCTCCGCTACAGCAGCCATGTTGTCACTTAACGGCAGCGGGCGAGTGGGAGCATTGAATTGCGACCAAAAAAGCTTCTCCACTTCCTTATCACCCTGATCCTCGAAGAACTTGGCAGCGTCAGCTGTACTCTTCGCCAAATCCACATATGCGTCCGCATGACTCCAGCTTCCATCCAGGGGAGCGTACTTCGGATCAAAAAACTTCGTCCCGATTGTTGCAAGTAGGAGCTTCCAGCCACTATTTTACAGGCCTGTTGAAGTTCCTCCCGCGCACCCCTGAGCGCGGTCCGTATTTCCTTGGTGGCATTAAGTGCCTTGTCCAGATTGGCCGAACTATCCCTATGCTCCTTTTTAAGGAGCTCATACCGGTCAGCGGCATTTTTTAACTCCACAGCAATTTCGGCTAACTTTTGCTTGCTTCCGCGATGTGCATCCTGTTCGGCTCTCAATTCTTCGGCCGCCTTTAGGGCAGACACATTGCTAACCCGAGCTTATCCCTTGGCCTGGACAAGTTCTGCCCTTAGGGCCTCCACGGCAGCAGCACCATCTGCAGTCCGAACATATTACATTAATATCATGCCGCCTCCATATTTTCCTATACAAAGGAAGGCGAGCACATACCTTGTGATTTGCCCACGCTTGCTCACCAGCCGTGATATCGGCATCAATCGATCCAATCTGCACAGTTAGTTCGGCAACTTCAACGGACTGGTTCGGGCCGGACCCACAGTGTACCTACGGCGTATTTACAGCGTAATCATTGATTTATGATCCCCCGTTTGCCGCCTAGGGCGGGCAACCAGAGTCTCAGGGGCTACTATATATATGGAGCACACCTAACGCGTGCCTCACAACCAAAAATAGTGTATTCTTCACTACATACCTCAAAGCCTCTAAGCAGACTTATAAATGCTTCACAAACCGCTTGTAGCAGATGAAATCTTCTAGGAACGGGGGTCCCCAGACTTGCCTGCCTGCGGCCTGCGGCGTTCATCAGCTCAAGCTCAAGACGCTCGCAAGGGGCCAAGCCTCGCGAGGCGGACGACAGGAACCTTCCTCAGGAGCAGCCTCGTCAGGCAGGCTCACGAGAAGGCGGAGAGATCAAGGCAGGGTACCTCACGAGGGTGCCCTGTGATGCAAGCCATGAAGATCGAGGCCAGGCGGGCGCCAGCCCGCGCAGTGTCCTCTTTTCCCCTTTGGTGCAAAGGAGGCAAGCACAGGCCAAGGCATCCGGCAAAGGTTACTGCTTCGGTGCAACAAGACCAAGACGAGAAGAGCGGCATGATGGAGGTCATCGTGGAGCCCAGGACGGCATAACCGTCAGAGCCTTTGGCAGCCAAAGACCAACTTTAGTCAGGATAAGTGTACTAGATGTTCCCCTTCAAAATGGCCAATTGTTGGCACCCTTCCCGCTCATTATTTGGGAAGAGGCCCAGGGCCTCCCTCTATAAATAGGACTAGCCACCACAAAGAGAAAGGGGAGACTAGAGGCAAGTAGGTGCAATCAGATAGAGCCCTAGCAGAGAGAGAGAGAGAGAGAGAGAGAGAGAGAGAGAGAGGCGATCGAACTCAACCAAGCAGTTCACCGCACCAGCCCAAGAACACCCCTCGTGAGACTGTTCTTCCTTTGTACTGTTCATCATCAATACCTGAGGCAATCCACCGCACCACACACTAGAGTAGGGTATTACACCACATCGGTGGCCCGAACCAGTATAAACCTCGTGTCCCTTGTGTTGATCATCGTTCGTAGTTTAGATCCCTTGTTAACCATTCACGCGTGACCTGGTACGGGAAAGATCTCCGCGCACGCCCCAGTGTTCGAACCTCAAGGGTCTGCAGGAACCCAAAATCCGACATTTGGCGCGCCAGGTAGGGGTGCGCCGGAATCCTTCTCCCGTTGGTCGCGTGTGATCTTCCGTCGTGCCCATGGCTGACGCTTGCTGAGCTCGCACCGAGCGCCGGGCTGCCCACGCCGCTCGAGTCGCCCAGACGGCTACCGCCGGCAGACGCCCCCGTCGTTCCCCATCGCTTGCCGCCAACGCCGCCATCGGACCGGCGGGGAACGAGCAGCAGGCCTGTTGGGGGGAGCTGCGCGACCTCTACCTCACCCATCGCGCTGGGCCGGCGCCCCCGGTCGTGGCAGCTCTCCTTGGCGGCTCACTGGCGCCACCTTCAAGCCACCACGTCAAGCCATTCACTCGCCAGATCGCCGCCGCCTCCTAGCGCTAGGGAGCCCCGCTGGGCTGGGTGGCGCCCCAGGCCGATCTGCTCTTCAACTCGGGCGATCACCCCTCCAACCCCGCCGGATCCGGTGTGCTCCCTATGCTGTGCACCCCCACCATCTGCGAAGTGGCAGTCTCCAGGACCCTCATCGCAGCGGGGCCCGCCTCAACGTGCTCTCTGTGGAGGCCTTCAGCCTCCTCCATGTGCCACCAGAGCGGCTCTAGCCCAGCAGGCCTTTTTCGGGAGTCGGAGCCGGTTCCACCGCCTCCACGGGACAAATTACCTCCCGGTGACCTTCGGCACCCGCGACAACTACCGCACGGAGCTGATCGACTTCGACATCGCCCCCATCAGCCTCCCCTACAATGCCATCCTTGGCTACCCGGCCTTGGCCCGGTTCATGGCAGCAACTCACCCGGCGTACAACCTCATGAAGATGCCCGGGAGCAGCGGCGTCCTTACCGTGTCAGGAAACACCGGAGATGCACTGCAGGCGCTCAAGCTTGTTTACGAGGTGGCTGCGGCGGCACGGGCCACCAGCGCTAGTGCCCCCGAACCCAAGGGGGCTGCGCCATACAAGAAGAAGCAGCTATTCACTCAAAACAAGGCGGAAACCAAGTAGGTACCAGTCAGCGAGGACGGGTCCACTGACGCCACCTTCACCATAGGTGCAAACCTCGAACCTGAGCAGGAGGAGGCCTTGGTGAAGTTCCTGCGTGCAAACAAGAAGGTGTTTGCATGGGGACCTGATCAGTTGGCGGGCGTCCCGAGGGGTGTGATTGAGCATCACCTCAACGTGTGCCCCAATGTGCGCCCCGTGAAGCAGAAGGCAAGGCGACATTCCACGGAGAAACAAGCTTTCATCGTCCAAGAGACCGCAAGCTAGAAGCAGCAGGGGTTATTTGCGAGGTCCACTACCCGGATTGGCTGGCCAACCCAGTTGTCATGCCAAAGAAAGGGAGAAAGGAACGTATGTGTGTCGACTTCACCAACCTCAACAAGGCCTGCCCACAGGATCCGTTTCCGCTTCCTCGCATCGACCAGATCATCGACTCCACCGCTGAGTGTGACCTGTCAGGCTTCACGGATGCCTTCTCGGGCTATCACCAAATCAAGATGGCGGTGGAAGACGTGGAAAAACGGCTTTCCTGACCCCGTGCGGAGTGTACTGCTATACCTGCATGCCGTTTGGGTTGCGCAACGCAGGCGCGACCTTTCAGCGGCTGATGCACATCGCCCTGGGCCCACAGCTCGGGAGCGATGCTAAAGCGTACGTCGATGACATCGTAGTGAAGTCTCGGGAGGCGAAAACCTTGATACAGGATTTGGAAAAACCTTCGCGAGCCTCGATGAAGTGGATCTGCGGCTCAACCCAGAGATGTGTGTATTCGGAGTCCCCTCAGGCAAGCTCCTGGGTTTCCTCGTGTCCCATAGGGGCATCGAGGCCATCCCGGAAAAGGCCAAAGCAGTCGAAGACATGAGCCCACCAAAGACCCTCAGGGAAATGCAGAAACTCACCGGGCGCGTGACCGCGCTAGGACGTTTCATCTCCAAGCCGGGGAATGAGCACCGCCATTCTTCAAGCCGATGAAGAAGAAGGGCCCCTTTGAATGGGTGAAGAGGCCGACAAGGCATTCCAAGAACTCAAGAGGTACCTCACCAGCCCCACAGTGATGGTCGCCACACGCCCGCCGAGCCCTCGGTGCTCTACTCGCCGCCACACCCTACTCCACCAGCGCAGCTCTAGTGGCGGTTCGGGAAGAGCGCCAGATCAGGGCTGTGCCACGCCCGGCCACGGCCCCGGCCGTGGCGGCACAGGACCAAGAAGGCCACGCGAAGATCACGACCTCGGCAGATGGAAACCAGCTTCAGCGGGAAGGTGCCCCTAGGGCCGAAGAGGTCGCACCAGGCAGCCAGGCGCTATGGGCTCCGTCGACTCCGGAGGGCACGGGCCTCGTCAGAACTCCTACTCTCGTCGAACACCCAGTGTACTTCATAAGCAAGGTGCTACGGGATGCGAGGGCGCGGTTCCCCATGCCCCAAAAACTCCTCCTCCCGCTATTGGTAGCCTCACGCAAGCTGCGGCACTACTTCCAAGGTCATCCCATCAAGGTCGTCTCAGCATACCCTCTGGAGAGGGTGCTCAGGAGCCCCAACTCAGCTAGGAGAGTCGCCGAGTGGAACATCGAACTACAAGCGTTTTAGCTAGAATTCAGCACAACCAGAGTCATCAAGGGGGCCGCCTTGGCAGATTTCGTGGCAGAATGGACGGAGGCACCCGGCCTCGAAGCAGGCGAAGACCGATCACTTTCTTCGGGGAGCGAGGCACCGGACGGCTGGGTCATGTACTTCAACGGGGCATTCTCCCGACATGGCGCGGGGGCCGGTGCAGTGCTCGTATCCCCTACTCAGGACAAGCTCTATTACACCGTGCAGCTCTGTTTCCAGAGCGGGGAAAATGTCTCCAACAACATAGCATAGTATGAAGGCCTGATACCCGACCTGAGGGCCGCAGTCGCTTTGGGGGTAAAGCGCCTCATCATCATGGGCGATTCACAACTCCTCGTCAACTTCTCCAACAAGATATACGAGCCGAAGGACGAGCACATGGAGGCCTACCTCGCGAAGGTTCGCAAGATAGAGAAATAGTTCTGGGGGCTGGAGCTACAGCATGTGCCTCGCGGCACCAATCAGGAGGCGGATGACATCGCCAAGAGGGCGTCAAGGCGGCTGCCTCAGGAGCCTGGCATCTTCGAAGAGCGACTCTTCAGGCCCTCAGCGGCACCATCACTATCAAGTGCGGCGCAACCTCGGGAGGAGCTCCCCCAGCCGCCTGCCTCGGGAGCCCCGGCCTGCGGCCCGGTCTCAGGGGCACGCCTGCTCCTGGCGTTGGAGCCTCAGGAGGGGTGCTGGATCACAGAGCTCAAGAGCTACTTGATATAGGGAACCCTACCGGAGAAGGAGGAGGAGGCGGAGCGTGTGGCGCGGCAAGCCACGGCCTAGTGCATCAGGGATGGAGAGCTTTACCGGAGGCGACCGAATGATGTGGCCCTGCGTTAAATTCCCAGAGAGCAGGGGAAGGAATTGCTCGAAGACATACACAGCAGAGACTGTGGGCATCACTCATCATCGCGAACCCTCATCAGCAAGGCATTCCGCAGCGGGTTCTACTGGCCCACAACACTCAGCGACGTTGTCGAGCTGGTAAAGGCTTGCGAGGCCTTCCAATTTCACGCCAAGCATATCCATCAGCCGGTGGGAGGTCTGCAAACTATACCCCTTTCATGGCCATTCGCAGTTTGGGGACTGGACATTCTAGGCCTGTTCCCTCGGGCGCCAGGGGGCTATCGCTACCTCTACGTCGCCGTGGACAAATTCACCAAATGGGCTGAGGTGGAAGCTGTCCGCACCAACCCCGCGGGCTCTGCGGTTAAGTTCATCAGGGGCCTTGTGAGCCGGTTTGGGGTGCCTAACCGCATCATCACCGACAACGGTCCGCAGTTCACCAGCAACCTCTTCAAAACATATTGTGCTAACCTTGGAACGCAGATATGCTACGCTTCGGTGGCGCACCCCCGGAGTAACGGCCAGGCCGAGCGAGCCAACGCCGAGGTCCTGAAGGGCCTCAAAACCAGGACCTTCAAGAAGAAGCTAGAGGCCTGCGGCATAGGCTGGCACGACGAGCTCTAGTTCGTGTTGTGGTACATCCGCGCGACCGCGGCCAAGCCGAATGGTGAGACCCCGTTCTTCCTCGTCTACGGAGCAGAAGCCGTCCTCCCTCACGAGGTCAGGCGTCATTCCGCACGGGTCCTAGCGTTCGACGAGGCGCAGCAGGACGCCATGCGGGTGACGGATCTCGTGTTGGGGGAGGAACATCATCGAGAGGTCGCGCTGCGAGCGGCAAGGTATCAACAGGCGTTGCGGCGATATCACTGCCGCAACATCCGCCCCAGGACTCTTGAGGTAGGGGACCTCATGCTCAGACGGGTCCTCTCCAGGGAGGGCCCGTTCAAGGTTGTTCATGTTTCTAGACCCAGCTCCGCGCGCTTGGAGACTCGGGAGGGGGTGCCCATCCCGAACGCGTGGAACATCCAGCACCTCCGGAAGTTGTACCCTTGAAGAAAGGCCCGGAGCCTGTGAAGAAGGCAAACGCCTGTGAAGCTTATTTTTCCGAGAAAGGCCCGGAGCCTGTGAAGAAGGCAAACGCCTGTGAAGCTTATTTTTCCGAGAAATGCCCGGAGCCTGTGAAGAAGGCAAACGCCTGTGAAGCTTATTTATTCGAGAAAGGCCCGGAGCCTATGAAGAAGGCAAACGCCTGTGAAGCTTATTTTTCCGAGAAAGGCCCGGAGCCTGTGAAGAAGGCAAATACCTGTGAAGCTTATTTTCCCGAGAAAGGCCCGGAGCCTGTGAAGAAGGCCAATGCCTGTGAAGCTCACCGCCCGTGACACTCTCACGTAATAATGAGTGGGGCTGTACATGTCCCGGAGTCTCAGGAGCACCGGCCTCAGGCCCTGGGGCTCCCGCCCACGCCCAGTGGCAGCACTTAGGTCCGCGCTGGTGAGAACACGTCGAAGACGTCGAAGACTAAATTGGGTGCTCGACGCAGCTTTTTCATTTGCATTCCGTAGTTGGCCTGTTCGTTCTCATTTGAAGTTTTATTGGAGTTGTTGCCGTCCTTAGTTTGTGCCTCTTTGTCTTTTCGCTCTCTTGCCTCGATTTCTCTCGCTCAAGTCTCGCGAAGGAGCAGCACGAGCACCCTCGCGAGTGTTTTCTTCCCTGGTCGTTTGAAGCTTTTTGTATCTAGGTCCACTACGGGAGCACCCCTCCCAGTCCGAGCCCCACGGGCATCGCGACGCGGACACAGGGCCTAGGTCGGTCGCCTCCACAACCGAGGCCGGAAGTTACCCCTCCTGACTAATCCTTGCAGGACATGAAGCGTTCGACGAGGCCTTGGCCTCGGGAGGCGAAGACCGCGGCAAGTCCCCCCAAGCTAAGTAAATCATGCACGCGGGCATGTGGCATGAAAGCACAACACAGAAATAGCAGAAACCACATGATAATTAACAGCAACAGTTCAGCACGCCCCCATGGGGCCCTACACTACTTGCTCTTTGCGCAGGGAAAGGAGAAAAACAAAATAGGCACGACTTGCTCGGCGCCAACGCGTAGAGAAGGCTCGCACTGCCTCCGGAGCTCAGCCAGACTCCACCTCGCGTTTCACCAAGGTGCGACGGCGGGCTGGTCCACTACCTCCCTCCAAGCGGGCGCGACGGCATGGGGCTGGTCGCGGCCACCGCTGGAGGAGTTGCTGTCCGAAGGGGAGCCGCCGGAGCTCGACGAGCCCCGAGCGCCGCCGACCACGCGCCTGCTGTCATCTTCATCCCGATCAGCTCCGGGGTTGGGTCCACGGTCGCGGTCGTCGTCTTCGGGGCAGCACCCTGCACGGCGACCATCTTCTCCGAACACCGTCACGTAGAGGGTGGCGTCTCCGTCGAACTTGAAGTGCAGGGTGCACCGCCGGCTCAGGCCGCGCGCGCAGGCAAACGTTTGCCAGCCGCGGGTCAGGGCCACACTCCCGGCAACGGAGACCTCCAGCGAAGCCCAGGAGGCCCGACTGCAACAACCGTCCGCCTGAAGCCAGAGGCCGCCCGGAGCGTCGGGCGGAAGTTCACCCAGAAACAAGAGGGGGAGCTGGAGCCAGGTGCTGGTCGGCTCCACCGACCACATGACAAACTCCGGCAGCACCTCCGCCGAGTGGAAGCGCGGCCTAGGGGGCCGCGCAGTCGCGGCATGCCCCCCATCGATGACTTGGCGCCCACCGCCACGCAGGTGATCGCCTCCACGACCACGGGAAGCCGCTACGGGAGCCACGGGAAGCTTGCACGGACGGCCTCGACCGCGCTTGGCTGGGGGAGAGTCAGGCCCAACCTGGCGAGCCTTCCCTTTCTCCGTGGACGAGAACCTATTTGACGGAGCCATGGGGAGAAATGAGTAGCGAGAGGGGATGGACTGGAAGGGTTTGCGCCGTTTCGTACTTATAGCCGGAGGAGGCCAACCGTCGGCCTCCACGATCGCAGGTAATCATGACCCATTTCTGCATGCAGGGACTTGTCAAGTCATGCGGTTGCCGAGGCGTCGTGGGGGAGCGGAGACGCCCACGACGAATCAATAGCCACGCGGCGCCCAAGGCCCTTGTTGTTGGGGCTCAAGGGCGCCGCACTTGCCCCTTCGCTTCTCTGCTAAGCCAAGTCCGGGCGTGCCTTGGGCCCGGGGGCTACTGTCGATGTTCTGGGAACGGGGTTCCCGAGACTTCCCTGCCTACGGCCTGCGGCGTGGCTCAAGTGGGGGCCCGGTGCGGCCCAGCTTCATCAGCTCAAGCTCAAGACCCTCGCGAGGGGCCAAGCCTCGCGGGGCGGACAACAGGAACCTACCTCAGGAGCAGCCTCGTCAGGCAGGCTCACGAGGAGGCGGAGAAATCAAGGCGGGGTACCTCATGAGGGTGCCCTGTGACGCAAGCCATGACGATCGAGGCCAGGTGGGCGCCAGGCGGGCGCCGGCCAGCGCAGTGTCCTCTTTTCCCCTTTGGTGCAAAGGAGGCAAGCACAGGCCAAGGCAGCAAGCAAAGGTTACTGCTTCTTTGCAACAAGACCAAGACCAGTAGAGCGGCATGATGGAGGTCATCGTGGAGCCCAGGACGGCGTCACCGTCAGAGCCTTTGGCAGCCGAAGACCAACTTTAGTCAGGATAAGGGTACTAGATGTTCCCCTTCAAAATGGCCAATTGTTGGCGCCCTTCCCGCTCATTATTTGGGAAGAAGCCCAGGTCCTCCCTCTATAAATAGGACTAGCCACCACAAAGAGAAAGGGCAGACTAGAGGCAAGTAGATGCAATCAGATAGAGCCCTAGCAGAGAGAGAGAGAGAGACGATCGAACTCAACCAAGGAGTTCATCGCACCAGCCCAAGAACACCCCTCGCGAGGCTGTTCTTCCTTTGTACTATTCATCATCAGCCCCTGAGGCAATCCACCACACCACACGTTGGAGTAGGGTATTACACCACATCTGTGGCCCGAACCAGTATAAACCTCGTGTCCCTTGTGTTGATCATCGTTCGTAGTTTAGATCCCTCGTTAACCATTCACGCGTGAGCTTGTACGGGAAAGATCTCCGCGCGCACCCCAGTGTTCAAACCTCAAGGGTCTGTCGGAACCCGAAATCTGACAGCATTGGCTTCCGGCTTCGGCAGATCCGGACTCCTTCGTGACGACACCTTGGTGTCGCCCGCTTCATGAGACGGAGAGGTGGGTGGGGTCTCGCTCTCCATCATCTCCGGAGGAAGATCCCCCGAAGACGAACTCTATTGAGAAGGGTTATTGATCTTGGAGGAACGCAACACCTTCGAATTAAAAATTAACTTACAGCTCGGTGGAGGGGTGGCCCGTTGGTGGGCACGACGCGGTGAGGGTGCCCGTCGGGGCAGAGCCCCCTGGTGATATCTTTTACCCTGGTTTGGGCATCTCCGTCTCCGAGTCTTTGGAGATAGCCCTCTTCTTCCCGCGCGGGGAGGAGGCCTTAGCCTCCCCTTCCCGACTATCCTCCTTAGGGGAGGCAACAATTCCCCCGGTTCGGATGCGTAGCGTGTGAAGTTCGGTTTCTTCGTTCTTCCCCTTGTCTTTCCCTGAGGGCATTCTGCTGAGTACCCGGTCAAGCATCTTGGCCATGGTGGGACCAGGCGAGCCTTCGGGAAGTGGCGCCGGACACCTGATTCTCTCCACCTTGCTGAGCCATTCCTAGCCACGGATGATTTCCAGAATAAACAATTATGACAAATACAAAATAAGGTGTCCGGTATCAAGTTTACTTACTTGGGTATCTAGGAGATTGCAGCTTAGGCCCGCATCCTCGGTGGTGTCCGGACACTTTACTTTTGGTCTGAAGAATAATTTGCACATCCCTTCGAGCTTCAGGCCGAAGAAGTGCTTAACAGTCCACGGACCCTCTGGATTGAACTCCCACATCTGGAGAGGCCGGCATTGGCACGGCAACATCCGTCGGATTGACATCACTTGCATTATGCTGACAAGGTTAATATACCTCTCAAGAAGCTCTCGGATGCGGCTCTGCAGTACTGGAACATCACCAGCGGGCCCCCAATTCTGTCCTACGTCGGTCCAAGACGCTAGTTGTGAGGGAGGGCCCGTGCGGAACTCGGGGGCGGCCACCCACTTTGTGCCTCTGGGAGCCGTGACATAAAGCCACCTCCGTTGCCATACATCGGATACTTCTGGGAAAGAACCCTCTGGCTATGGGGCATCGGCGTTCCTGCTTATTACGACACCTCTGCACTCCGCGTGTCTCCCCTAGATCATCTTTGGCTTCACATTGAAGGTCTTGAGCCATAAGCCGAAGTGTGGGGTGACATGGAGGAAGGCCTGACACACTATAATGAACGACGAGATATGGAGGATAGAGTCCGGAGCTATATCATGAAAATCCAACCCATAATAGAACATGAGCCCCCTCACAAAAGGAACGAGGGTGAGGCCCAAGCCACGGAGGAAGTGAGGAACAAACACGACGCACTCATTGGGCTCCGCTGTTGGGATGACCTGCCCTGGAGAAGGAAGCTTGTTCTGGATGTCGGCGGTCAGATATCCGACCTCCCTAAGCTTCACAACGTCCTCCGCTTGAATTGAGGAGGCCACCCACCGGCCTTGAGGGTCGGATCCGGACATATTGAAGGATCTGGGGTGTTGGAGCTTAGATCTCATGTGCTAGAACTCGAGGTGCGGAAAGGCGCGAGGGAGGTGGAAAAGAGGCATAGGCCTCGGCCCCTTCCATATAGTGGGTGAATATCAAGAGTACTTAGGGCGACCGCTTGAGGTTTACCTGACGGCACATGGAGTCATACCAACAAGTCGTCATGGGGCTATGCTCGCCCGCATTAATGGAAGATCCCGTAACAAGAGGGACACGATCTCTGCCTCGACAGACGTGTTAATCAAACCGCCGCAACGCGAAGTCGAGGTGGGGCAAGAAACGCCGGTTCGCATTGGACCAGGCCACGATGCAAGAGCACGACGTACGAAGATTGCCAGCAGATCGGATTTACGCTATGTTCCCTACAATGCTATGTGAAGATCATCTTGCAGATACGGACACGGTTTGAGTGTTCGATAATTACTTTGGAGTACTCAGAGAAGGAACCCGCCCTGCAATGCCGAAGACAAGACTACGCGCGGACTCATCGTCATTGAAGCCTGGTTCAGGGGCTACCGAGGGAGTCCAGGATTAGGGGGTATCCGGACAGCCGGACTATATACATCGTCTGGACTATTGAAGCGTGAAGATACAACACTCAAGACTCCGACCCGTGTCCGGATGGGACTTTCCTTGGCGTGGAAGGCAAGCTTGGCGATCCGGATATTATATTTCCTTCCTTGTAACCGACTCCATGAAAACCCTAGCCCTCTCCGGTGCCTATATAAACCGGGGAGGTTGGTCCTTGGAAGGCCGATCACAATTACAATCATACCATCATAGGCTAGCTTCTAGGGTTTAGCCTCTCCGATCTCGTGGTAGATGTACTCTTGTACTACCCATATCTTCAATATTAATCAAGCAGGAAGTAAGGTTTTACCTCCATCGAGAGGGCCCGAACCTGGGTAAACATCTGTGTCCCTTGCTTCCTATTACCATCAGCCTAGACGCACAGATCGGGACCCCCTACCCGAGATCCGCCGGTTTTGACACCGACAGTCGGCACACAAGGGAACTCATGAGTACAAAAAATCTATTGCACAAGCCTTATAGTAATAATGAGCACCGAAGAAACGTATCGATGGGGGTACTATTTTCTTCGAAGATGCTTCTTACACTTTGTCTGTAATATAGCATAAGTTCCCTGAGCGCTTTATGTCCGTTGACCTTTATGGCCTGGTTGCCTGGTTATCGGAAACACTGCCAATATACTCAACAGGTGGAGTACATAACACTATTCGGCCCTTGACCGAAGAGGGAGAAGCCGACGGTCGGTTAAGACGCATTTAAAGTAAACATATATCACAAGTATTTGTATTCAGTATACAAGCGCTGCCTTATGTAATTATCGTTATAAAGCCATAAATATGCATCAATGTGACTTAAGATTTTGGCCAAGCTGGGTTGCCTGGCTCCTGTGCTTACCCCTATGTTCCCGATTGTTCGGCTAGGTGGTAAAGGGAGCACCTCTACGATTGTTACTACCGGGTCATCCGAGTAAGTACCTCAGACTGTGTGAAGCCCAAAGCTAGCAATCTTAAAAGATGACATTGCTCAGCAACGACGGAAGTGAAAATTTGGGTTTATTAGTACCATAGAGTTCGAGAACTTTCCCCCAACTAAATCCTCAATATTTTCCTCCCGCATTGGTCGGAGGTGAGGTTTCATGATCATGGTCAGCATGACAACCCAAAGAAAGGAACCAATAGCGGGACTATTTTCTTTGGAAGATGTTTCTTACGTTAAAAAGTAATATAACATATCTCTCTGCGTACCTTTGTTTATAAAACTGTATGGACGGATTGCCTTGTTTTCCATAAATCTTCGCCCTTATCACGGCTATATAAAGTAGGAAAACACTCCTCGGCTACTGGCCGAAGAGGTTGAATCCGATGGTCGGTCAACAAAATTTGTACAATGCAGATCCACGCATTAATGATGTAAAGTACTTGGGTACATAGAATCATTACACATAAATTGTGAGCAAAAATCAATTTTTTCTCAGCCAATCTTTTAAAGAATCAATGGCACAGTCTCTTTGAGACGCCCGAGCAGCTGACATAACACTCTCATAGTTCCTTATTGGCATTAATTTCCTTTCTTTTGAGCCCCTTGAGGCCTAGCTTGGCGAGCTCAGCTTCCGTTAGCTCTAACTCCTTTATGACATCTGTATTCTCTTCCGAGAAGTTTGTGTTACACACAAGCAATTTTTTCAAATGGATATCGATCCTTAATTCGGCCACCCATGCCCACATTAAGGCTTGGGGGCTGCTGGGATTCGTGCTCATTATTTATAAATATTAAAAGGACAAGTGTCTCGGGGGCTACTGCATTGCCTATTTCAATGCAGAAAATTTCAACTGCCAAGTGTTATGCTTGACCGATCTATGGGCAAACGTGTCTTCGGATAACAATAGGTACCATTTGGACCTATTCGGCGTCAAGCTAAATATATTACGGAAACTTTTCAAGACCCTCTCTCAAGGGCCCGTTCGCCGATCACTATTATCTCTAATATATTACACTGCGTTTCTATTCCTACGTGTGCTACCGAGCTAGGAGTTGATCCTCATGCCGATTTCGCGCATCGACCTGAGTCTCAGGGGCTACTACGATCAGCGGTTTCATGTTTTCCTTCAGGTGCATTTCGGGTTTTAGACCAACACACACCTTGAGGGCTACTAGCTATACATGTTGACAGCGAATAAATTTATACGCATCGGAAATAAAATCCGTAAACAATCAGCCCAAGTCCGAGGTGGTGCACCACCTTGGAGGTAGTCCGGCACAAAGCTCGGATTTGAATGGCTTGCTCCATAGAGGGCATTTCCGGAATTAAGCTCGGCTAAACTCCATCACTTTTTTAAACCGGGGTGTTCTATGACAGCTCGGATATAGTCCGGCGTTGGAGCTCAAATACGGTCCGGCATTGGAGCTTGGACATAGTCCAGAGTGGGGGCTTGGATACAATCTGGCGTTGGAGCTCGGAAGCGGTCTGACGTGTGTGCTCGGCTGCGAAAGATACCTTGAATACAGTCCGGCGTTGGAGCTCGGATGTGAGACACACCGCCGCATGGGAAACACTTCAAACCTGAGGTGTGGCGTAAAATATAACAAGGCATTGATAAAGGCCGAGAACTTAAAACGGCTCCTCGGATACCCGACGTGTAAACTTTCCGGATTCACTTCGTCGATCCTCATGATCGAAGATGAGAGGATTTGTTGAACTCGTTTTCAAGACCGACGATTGAAGATGAAGAACAATTCGGAAGAATCGAGGAGCGTCCCCAACTTGAAGACCGGTTCAGGGGGCTACTGACGGTGTCCTGGACTAGGCGGAACTCACCACGTCGTCTCCCGATCAGTTGATTTGGGCCAAGGACCCCAGGGCCGAGTACTCATGGGCCAGTTCGGACAGCCGATGACATATGCAAGGAAGATTCCACAATACTTGGTGATCAAGACAAGGACTCTTCCCCACCGGGCGATTCGACTAGGACTCTTGTAATCCTAGGCTTCTGGTACATTATATAAGCCGAGGCCAGGCTAGTCGATAGAGAGATGATATATGCTAGATCCTTATGACATTACTCATCATACCTCTAGAGCTTAGACTACAACATATGATCTCGAGGTACATAAACTCTTGTAACACTCGTATTCATCAAGATCAATCAAGTAGGAAGTATGGTATTACCTCCATAGAGAGGGCCCGAACCTGGGTAAACATCGTGTCCCCCGTCTCCTGTTACCATCGATCCTAGACGCACAGTTCGGGACCCCCTACCCGAGATCCGCCGGTTTTGACACCGACAGGCGCCGTTCATCTGGTACACGCAGCATCTCGGATCTGGACACATGTGTGGCGACCGGTTTTCCGGGTATTAATTTCTAGAAAATGGCCGTTGTGCTCACCAGCCCCAGGATTACTGTTAGCTGATGAGGCATCAACTTGATACAGAAACTCCAAGCAAAATACAAAATATATGTAGTACAAGACCATTCTGGCCTGGGAGTACAACAAATGGTTTCTAGTGGTTGATGGCGGAAGCGGTTTGTGGATCATCGGTGTCTATGGGACTCCATTTCCCACAGGAACAGCTGACCAGGATAACTCCTATCTTCGCGAGGCAACGGTCTCCGTTGCTTAGGTTTCGGGCGGTCATCGCAACGCCTCTCCATGCAAGAAATCTGGCCAAGACAATAGCAGGGGACAAGCTTGAGTACTTTAAATGTACTCGCAAACATTATGAACACGGGTATAATATAAATGATAATCATGCACGGAAATATTCTATGATCACATTGTCAGTCATAAAATAAAATCTCTGATGCATGCAAATAGGTTATTTATATGAAACAAGAATATGAAATGACAGAGGAGGAAATAAAAATGCACCATTCGGATGTCTGAAGCAACGTCTCGAAATGATGGTAAATAACAAGCATGCCTCGACAAGGTTCGAGCGACGCCACATAAAGGGCTTATAAGGGAAATAAATAACAAGTAATGTTACGACAAGGCGTCGAACGACACCACATAAAGGGCTTATAAGGGAAATAAATAACAAGTAATGCCACGATCGGGCGTGCGAACGACACCACATAAAGGGCTTATAAGGGAAATAAATAACAAGTAATGCCACGATCAAGGCGTCTGAGCGACACCACATAAAGGGCTTATAAGGGAAATAAATAACAAGTAATGCCACGATCGAGGCGTCCGGCGACACCACGTAAAGGGCTTATAAGGGAAATAAATAACAAGTAATGCCACGCGATGGGCCCGAGCGACACCACATAAAGGGCTTAGAAGGGAAATAAATAACAAGTAATGCCACAGTCGGGCGTCTGAGCAACACCACATAAAGGGCTTATATAGCAAATACATTCATAGTGAATATCCAGGAGGTAGAACCGTCCCAGAGATACTCAATAAATCAAGTAACGGCAATAGTTAGTCCATGATAAAAATAATCATAATCATCATAATCATCACAAGTCACAAATCATGATCCATGTTCTGGTTTAGCAGTTTCTCCCTCGAAGACCGACACTAAGACCGACACTTGACCTGACCTGCATCGTAGTCCTTAACCATGGACACGGCTATTTGAATAGGTTTAATATCTCTGCAGAGGGTGTACTCTTTACCCACGAGTAACGGATTTCTTTAGTCCATCGGGACTAATTCCGTCCTATGGTCTTTTTAGTCAAAAAACACGCCTCGACTTGCACACACCAGCTTAACTCACCGGTTATGCGGAATCACCCACGACACCGCCAAGGTAACTCTAAGTAGGGAGGCTACAACCTCGACGTAGCATGGGATCACAAAATTTATACCGCCACAAGAAACTAGGGGAGCTACCCTTCGGGTTACAACCGAAACACCCATGCCCTCGGTCGATGGCATGCCTACCGGATGCCTCCGGTATCTTCCATCATGGCCTCTGCAGACGGTGTGTGCTAGGAAAGGGGTTGACATCTTCTTGAACTGCACTACCACGTATGGCAGGGACAAGTGGTAGTACGAAACAAGTATGGGGGTTACTGGAACAAGACTCGATCTATGGTCGACTCAGGAGGTTTAAGCATTCCCTGCATGATTAGCATAACAAATATATTTCAATCAACAGGATCACCGCTCATTATATCTTACTATGCCATACCGGACATAACCGTCCCAACGGAGACCGGCGACAAGCTCACGCCTACCCAAGGTAGAGGCCTTCCCGGATTCCTTTCCGGCATGCATGTAAGGCACATGAGGATGATTACCATCACAAGTATATTCATTTCCAACAGCAAGGAAAATCACAAATATGCCTTCATGCAAAAGATCACATCACCACATAAAATAACGAGCTTTTCCGATGCAAGGTGGTGTTATAACCGTGTCAACTAACACACCAAAAATATTATGCCATGGTTCAGGATGCTTGCCTTCGAGGTGTGGAGAGGTGGGGTGCTCTCTAAAACTTTTGAAAGTTTTCTCCTCTCTCCAACAAATCCTATTTTGAAAATATTGGAATTAATACACAAATTCAAAACAACACAAAAAGTTGTTTGAAATTTTTCCAAATAAATCATAAAATAAACTAGATATAATTTGAGAGATGTAGGAAAAAGAATCAACTCATTTGGAGTTTTATTTAAAAAGATACAGCCAGTCAAAGATTTGGTCAAAATCTGTTTTTAAAATAAAACAGAAAAGAAAACGTTTCGGGCAGAATACGTCTTCGAAAAGGGGAGACGTACTCGGGGTTTTGTGCTTCCACTTAAACACGCGGAGGCGGGGCTGGGTCTCTGACAGTGGGTCCAGGGGGCCCACTAGTCAGGTTTGACCAGTCCCCACTCCCTCCTCTTCTCTGCCCGAGCAGAGGCGGGACGTCCGGCGATCGTCAGCCGTGCAGCCGGATTCTTCGCGGGCATCCGAAAGTGTAGGATGGATCCGCCACTCCTGCACGGTCCTCCCGGTGGTCGTAGGGCGTCCGGGGGTGGAGGGAGTCGCCGGCGGCGAGCTCCGCGGCGGAGGGGAGGCTTCGGTGGATTTGGGGATTCCGGCCGGACTATAAGCGGCCTCCAATATCAGAAAACATGACTGGTCATTAAGACCACAGACACGGTTAGACGAGTCCGGTCAGCCAGATAAAATTGAATCAGGGCACCGTATATGTAATCCCATAGTGGACACCAGGGGCTATACATATTTAATACAGCCCCAAACTTGGCTCAACCTTATTGGCAGGCCAACATCTCACACTTTTACTATCCATCGCATACTTACGTTGTACTCTCCTACGAGTTTTCTTTTTTCACATTCAACATTCGCGCGATACCCTTCCAGGATACGGCACAACGGAGACAAACTCGCAGACGTGCAGCAGGGCCCCATTCAACAGGTTTCTTTTTAGATTAAGCCCCTCTGTAAACCTTTTCTATTGCCTCTTGTTGTTTAACCATCCCATGGGTTCCGTACCCACAGAGGATACTGCCGTTATTGGCATTTCGCCATGGCAGATTCACGCACGTACCTGGAAACACAGGGTTTATAATGAATGGGCATTCTTGAGCCAATCGTCTGTTATAAAGTCCGAATACCTTCGTGAGTGTTCGCGCCACGAAGTTTGGCCTTTATATGCGATAGTTCAATCATGTCTTTGGTCAAATGTTGGGTTTGCCCAGCTCGGGTTTGCCGCCTTTACGCCCGTTATTATCGGCTAAGGTGGCTAAAGGAGAACTATCGCGATTGTGCCCTGGTTATTCCGGACGAGCACCTCAAGAGAGAAAGCCGAAAACTAACTGTCATGATACAGCGAGAGACTGTTCAACCACTCGAAGACTTATCGGAATCTTTAAGATCCCTCCGCATTAACGAAGGACCATTTCCCAGTCATGTACACACGCGTAGCCCTACCGTTAGACTCCCATGTCTAAGTGAAAGTGTTAAAGCTATATAGTCCGGTTGCCTAGTTCGACGTGCGATCACCTCCTTAATGGACCAAGACGTTGGATCAAGTGTGATTAAGCATATTCGCGAACACCCCCGCATTGTCTGCGTAAATAAACCAACGATCGCTAACTTTCAGATTACATATTCATATATATATATATATATATATATATATATATATATATATATATATATATATATATATATAAATATATATATATATAAACATACAGGGGACACAATAATATTATCGTGCAAACGTATAATAAATATTGTTTCATAATCAAAATAAGCATTGTTTTTTAAAATAATTGATTCATCTCGAACAAGACATTCTTCGAGCATGCGCCTCTATTAGGCGGGCACCTTCGTGACCTGCGCCAAGTAGTGCTCGGCGGATATTGGCCCCCGTCGGATCCTCGGTGCGCTATAATGGTGGCCTCCATATCCGTCCAATAGGCTTTAACGCGGGCAAGAGCCATTCGTGCACCCTCTATGCACGCCGAACTCCTCATGATGTCTATCCGAGGAATGGCCCTAAGGAATTGCTGCACCAAACCAAAATAACTGTCCGGCTTAGGCCCCTTCGCCCAAAGATGGTCTATCAAAGCCCGCATTGCAAGCCTGGACAGCCTGTGAAGCTCCGCTACAGCAGCCATCTTGTCACTTAACGGCAGCGGGCAAGTGGGAGCATTGAATTGCGACCAGAAAAGCTTCTCCACTTCCTTATCACCCTAATCCTCGAAGAACTTGGTAGCGTCAGCTGTACTCTTCGCCAAATCTGCATACGCGTCCGCAGGACTCCAGCGTCCATCCAGGGGAGCATACTTCGGATCGAAAAACTTCGTCTGCAGCAAGTAGGAGCCTCCAGCCGCGATTTTACCAGCCTATTGATGTTACTCCCGCACACCCCTGAGCGCGGTCCGTATTTCCTTGGTGGCATTAAGTTCCTTGTCCAGCTTGGCCGAACTATCCCTATGCTCCTTTTTAAGGAGCTCATACCGGTCAGCGGCATTTTTTAACTCCATAGCCATTTCGGCTATACTTTCCTCGCTTCGGCGATGGGCAGCCTGTTCGGCACTCAATTCTCCGACCGCCTTTAGGGCAGTCGCATTGCTAACCCGAGCTTGTCCCTTGTCCTGGACAAGTTCTGCCCTCAGGGCCTCCACGGCAGCAGCACCATATGCAGTCCGAACATATTACATTAATATCATGCCGCCTCCATATTTTCCTATACAAAGGAAGGCAGAGCACATACCTTGTGATTTTTCCAGCCGCTCGTTCACCAGCATGATATCGGCATCAATCGATCCAATCTGCCTGGTTAGTTCGGCAACTTCAATGGACTGGTTGGCGGCCAGACCCACAGGTACCTGCACGTATTGACAGCATAGTCATTGATTTATGATCCCCCGTTTGCCTCCTAGGGCGGGCAACCAGAGTCTCAGGGGCTACTATCTATATGGAGCACACCTAACGTGTGCCTCACAGCAAAAAACAATGTATTCTTCACTACATACCTCAAAGCCTCTGAGCAGACTTGTAAATGCTTCATTCAAACCGCTTGTAGCGGATGAAATTTTCTTGAGCACCGCGCTTATTAATAAGCGGTGCTCCTCCGAGAGCGCAGCTCGCTCTAGTAGGCTCGTCAGTACGTCCGGCCTGACATCGAACTCTGTCGGACCCTTCCCATCGCCCCTCGTGGGAGCCAAACGCTCTGGGCTCAGGGCGGCTGACGCATTGGATTCCGTCTTCGGCAGATCCGGACTCCTCCGTGACGACACCTCGGTGTCGCCCGCTTCATGAGCCTGAGAGGTGGGTGGGGTCTCGCTCTCCATCATCTCTGGAGGAAGATCCCACTAAGACGAACTCTGTTGAGAAGGGCTGCTAGCCGGACTGCGAAAGACGAATCCTGGTTATTTATCTAGGAGGAACGCAATACCTTCAAATTAAAAATGAACTTACAGCTCGGTGGAGGGCTGGCTCACAGTGGGCACGACGCGGTGAGGGTGCCCGCCTGGGCAGAGCCCCTCGCTGATATTTTTCCCTGGTTTGGGCATCTCCATCTCTGAGTCTTTGGAGGCAGCCCTCTTCTTCTCGCGCGGGGAGGAGGCCTTAGCCTCCCCTTCCCGACTATCCTCCTTAGGGGAGGCAACAATTCCCCCGGTTCGGATGCGTAGTGTGTGAAGTTGGGTTTCTTCGTTCTTCCCCTTGTCTTTCCCTGAGGGCATTCTGCTGAGTGCCCGGTCGAGCATCTTGGCCATGGTGGGACCAGGCGAGCCTTCGGAAGTGGCGCCGGACACCTGATTCTCTCCGCCTTTGCCGAAAGCAATTCCTAGCCACGGATGATTTTCAGAATAAACAATTATGACAAATACAAAATAAGGTGTCCGGTTTTAAGTTTACTTACTTGGGTATCTAGGCGATTGCAGCTTAGGCCCGCATCCTCGGTGGTGTCCGGACACTTTACTTTTGGTCTGAAGAATAATTTGCACATCCCTTCGAGCTTCAGGCCGAAGAAGTGCTTAACAGTCCACGGACCCTCTGGATTGAACTCCCACATCTGGAGAGGCCGGCATTGGCACGGCAACATCCGTTGGATTAACATCACTTGCATTATGCTAACAAGGTTAATATCCCTCTCAAGAAGCTCTCGGATGCGGCTCTGCAGTACTGGAACATCACCAGCGGGCCCCCAATTTTGTCCTGTGGTCGCCCGAGACGCTTAGTTGTGACGGAGGGCCCGAAAGGAACTTGGGGCGGCCACCCACTTTGTGCCTCTGGGAACCGTGACATAAAGCCACCTCCGTTGCCATACATCGGATACTTCTGGGAAAGAATCCTCTGGCCATGGGGCATCGGCGTTCCTACTTATTACGGCACCTCCGCACTCCGCGTGTCACCCCTAGATCATCTTTGGCTTCACATTGAAGGTCTTGAGCCATAAGCCGAAGTATGGGGTGACATGGAGGAAGGCCTGACACACTATAATGAACGACGAGATATGGAGGATAGAGCCCGGAGCTAGATCATGGAAATCCAACCCATAATAGAACATGAGCCCCCTCACAAAAGGATCGAGGGTGAGGCCCAAGCCACGGAGGAAGTGAGGAATTAACACGACGCACTCATTGGGCTCCGCTGTTGGGATGACCTGCCCTGGAGCAGGAAGGCTGTGCTGGATGTCGGCGGTCAGATATCCGACCTCCCTAAGCTTCACAACGTCCTCCGCTTGAATTGAGGAGGCCACCCACCGGCCTTGAGGGTCGGATCCGGACATATTGAAGGATCTGGGGTGTTGGAGCTTAGATCTCATGTGCTAGAACTCGAGGTGCGGAAAGGCGCGAGGGAGGTGGAAAAGAGGCATAGGCCTCGGCCCCTTCCATACAGGGGGTGAATATCAAGAGTCCTTAGGGCGACCGCTTGAGGTTTACCTGATGGCACATGGAGTCATACCAACAAGTCGTCATGGGGCTACGCTCGCCCGCATTAATGGAAGATCCCGTAACAAGAGGGACACGATCTCTGCCTCGACAGGACGTGCCAATCAAACCGCCTCGCAACGCGAGTCGAGGTGGGGCAAGAAACGCCGGTTCGCATTGGACCAGGCCACGATGCAAGAGCACGACGTACGAAGATTGCCAGCAGATCGGATTTACGCTATGTTCCCTACAATGCTATGTGAAGATCATCTTGCAGATACAGACACGGTTTGAGTGTTTGATAATTACTTTGGAGTACTCGGAGAAGGAACCCGCCGCAATGTCAAGACAAGACTACGCGCGGACTCATCGTCATTGAAGCCTGTTTCAGGGCTACCGAGGAGTCTGGATTAGGGGGTATCCGGACAGCCGGACTATATACATCGTCCGGACTATTGAAGCGTGAAGATACAAGACTCCAGACTCCGACCCGTGTCCGGATGGGACTTTCCTTGGCGTGGAAGGCAAGCTTGGTGATCCGGATATTATATTTCCTTCCTTGTAACCGACTCCATGAAAACCCTAGCCCTTCCGGTGCCTATATAAACCGGGGAGGTTGGTCCTTGGAAGGCCGATCACAATTACAATCATACCATCATAGGCTAGCTTCTAGGGTTTAGCCTCTCCGATCTCGTGGTAGATCTACTCTTGTACTACCCATATCTTCAATATTAATCAAGCAGGAAGTAAGGTTTTACCTCCATCGAGAGGGCCCGAACCTGGGTAAACATCTGTGTCCCTTGCTTCCTGTTACCATCAGCCTAGACGCACAGATCGGGACCCCTACCCGAGATCCGCGGTTTTGACACCGATAAATCGGCACACAAGGGAACTCATGAGTACAAAAATCTATTGCACAAGTCTTATAGTAATAATGAGCAATCAAGAAACGTATCGATGGGGGTACTATTTTCTTCAAGATGCTTCTTACACTTCGTACGTAATATAGCATAAGTTCCCGAGCCGCTTTTGTCTATTATGACCTTATGGCCTGGTTGCTGGTTATCGGAAACACCGCCAATATACTCGGCTGTGGAGTACATAACACTATTCGGCCCTTGACCGAAGAGGGAGAAGCCGACGGTCGGTTAAGACGCATTTAAAGTAAACATATATCACAAGTATTTGTATTCAGTATACAAGCGCTGCCTTATGTAATTATCTTTATAAAGCCATAAATATGCATCAATTTGACTTAAGATTTTGGCCAAGCTGGGTTGCCTGGCTCCTATACTTACCCCTATGTTCCCGATTGTTCGGCTAGGTGGTAAAGGGAGCACCTCTACGATTGTTACTACCGGGTCATCCGAGTAAGTACCTCAGACTGTGTGAAGCCGAAAGCTAGCAATCTTAAAATATCACATTGCTCGGCAACGACGGAAGTGAAAATTTTGGTTTATTAGTACCATAGAGTTCGAGAACTTTCCCCCAACTAAATCCTCAACATTTTCCTCCCGCATTGATCGGAGGTGAGGTTTCATGATCATGGTCAGCATGACAACCCAAAGAAAGGAACCAATAGCGGGACTATTTTCTTTGGAAGATGTTTCTTACGTTAAAAAGTAATATAACATATCTCTCTGCGTACCTTTGTTTATAAAACCGTATGGACGGATTGCCTTGTTTTCCATAAATCTTCGCCCTTATCACGGCTATATAAAGTAGGAAAACACTCTGAAGAGGTTGAATCCGATGGTTGGTCAAAAAAATTTGTACAATGCAGATCCACGCATTAATGATGTAAAGTACTTGGGTACATAGAATCATTACACATAAATTGTGAGCAAAAATCAATTTTTTCTCAGCCAATCTTTTAAAGAATCAATGGCACAGTCTCTTTGAGACGCCCGAGCAGCTGACATAACGCTCTCATAGTTCCTTATTGGCATTAATTTCCTTTCTTTTGAGCCCCTTGAGGCCTAGCTTGGCGAGCTCAGCTTTCGTTAGCTCTAACTCCTTTATGACATCTTTATTCTCTTTCCGAGAAGTTTGTGTTACACACAAGCAATTTTTTCAAATGGATATCAATCCTTAATTCGGCCACCCATGCCCACATTAAGGCTTGGGGGCTGCTGGGATTCGTGCTCATTATTTATAAATATTAAAAGGACAAGTGTCTCGGGGGCTACTGCATTGCCTATTTCAATGCAGAAAATTTCAACTGCCAAGTGTTCGGCTTGACCGAACTATGGGCAAACGTGTCTTCGGATAACAATAGGTACCATTTGGACCTATTCGGCGTCAAGCTAAATATATTACGGAAACTTTTCAAGACCCTCTCTCAAGGGCCCGTTCACCGATCACTATTATCTCTAATATATTACACTGCGTTTCTATTCCTACGTGTGCTACCGAGCTAGGAGTTGATCCTCATGCCGATTTCGCGCATCGACGTGAGTCTCAGGGGCTACTACGATCAGCGGTTTCATGTTTTCCTTCGTGCATTTCGGTTTTAGACCAACACACACCTTGAGGGCTACTAGCTATACATGTTGACAGCGAATAAATTTATACGCATCGGAAATAAAATCCGTAAACAATCAGCCCAAGTCCGAGGTGGTGCACCACCTTGGAGGTAGTCCCAAGCATAAAGCTCGGATTTGAATGGCTTGCTCCATAGAGGGCATTTCCGGAATTAAGCTCGGCTAAACTCCATCACTTTTTTAAACTGGGGTGTTCTATGACAGCTCGGATATAGTCCGGCGTTGGAGCTCAATTACGGTCCAGCGTTGGAGCTTGGACATAGTCCAGAGTGGGGGCTTGGATACAATCTGGCGTTAGAGCTCGGAAGCGGTGACGTGTGTGCTTGGCTGCGAAAGATACCTTGAATACAGTCCGGCGTTGGAGCTCGGATGTGAGACACACCGCCGCATGGGAAACACTTCAAACCTGAGGTGTGGCGTAAAATATAACAAGGCATTGATAAAGGCCGAGAACTTAAAACGGCTCCTCGGATACCCGACGTGTAAACTTTCCGGATTCACTTCGTCGATCCTCATGATCGAAGATGAGAGGATTTGTTGAACCCGTTTTCAAGACCGACGATTGAAGATGAAGAACAATTCGGAAGAATCGAGGAGCGTCCCCAACTTGAAGACCGGTTCAAGGGGCTACTGACGGTGTCCTAGACTAGGCGGAACTCACCACGTCGTATCCCGATCAGTTGATTTGGGCCAAGGACCCCAGGGCCGAGTACTCATGGGCCAGTTCGGACAGCCGATGACATATGCAAGGAAGATTCCACAATACATGGTGATCAAGACAAGGACTCTTCCCCACCGGCGTATTCGACTAGGACTCTTGTAATCCTAGGCTTCTGGTACATTATATAAGCCGAGGCCAGGCTAGTCGATAGAGAGATGATATATATGCTAGATCCTTATGACATTACTCATCATACCTCTAGAGCTTAGACTACAACATATGATCTCGAGGTACATAAACTCTTGTAACACTCGTATTCATCAAGATCAATCAAGTAGGAAGTATGGTATTACCTCCATAGAGAGGGCCCGAACCTGGGTAAACATCGTGTCCCCCGTCTCCTGTTACCATCGATCCTAGACGCACAGTTCGGGACACCCTACCCGAGATCCGCCGGTTTTGACACCGACAGGCGCCGTTCATCTGGTACACGCAGCATCTCAGATCTGGACACATGTGTGGCGACCGGTTTTCCGGGTATTAATTTCTATAAAATGGCCGTTGTGCTCACCAGCCCCAGGATTACTTTTAGCTGATGAGGCACCAACTTGATACAGAAACTCCAAGCAAAATACAAAATATATGTAGTACAAGACCATTACGCCCGGGAGTACAACAAATGGTTTCTAGTGGTTGATGGCGGAAGCGGTTTGTGGATCATCAGTGTCTATGGGACTCCATTTCCCACAGGAACAACTGACCAGGATAACTCCTATCTTCGCGAGGCTGCGGTCTCCGTTGCTTAGGTTTCGGGGCGGTCATCGCAACGCCCCTCTCCATGCAAGAAATCTAGCCAAGACAATAGCCAGGGACAAGCCAGTGAGTACTTTAAATGTACTCGCAAACATTATGAACACGGGTATAATATAAATGATAATCATGCACGGAAATATTCTATGATCACATTGTCATTCATAAAATAAAATCTCTGATGTATGCAAACAGGTTATTTATATGAAACAAGAATATGAAATGACAGAGGAGGAAATAAAATGCACCATTCAGATGTCTGAAGCGACGTCTCGAAATGATGGTGAATAACAAGCATGTTTTAGTCAAGGTTCGAGCGACGCCACATAAAGGGCTTATAAGGGAAATAAATAACAAGTAATGCCACAACAAGGCCCTGAATGACACCACATAAAGGGCTTATAAGGGAAATAAATAACAAGTAATGCCACAGTCGGGCGTCTGAACGACACCACATAAAGGGCTTATAAGGGAAATAAATAACAAGTAATGCCACGATCGGCGTCGAGCGACACCACATAAAGGGCTTATAAGGGAAATAAATAACAAGTAATGCCACGATCGGCCCGAGCGACACCACGTAAAGGGCTTATAAGGGAAATAAATAACAAGTAATGTTACCACGATCGGCGTCGAGCGACACCACATAAAGGGCTTATAAGGGAAATAAATAACAAGTAATGCCACAGTCGGGCGTCTGAGCGACACCACATAAAGGGCTTATATAGCAAATACGTTCATAGTGAATATCCAGGAGGTAGAACCGTCCCAGAGATACTCAATAAATCAAGTAACGGCAATAGTTAGTCCATGATAAAAATAATCATAATCATCATAATCATCACAAGTCACAAATCATGATCCATGTTCTGGTTTAGCAGTTTCTCCTCCGAAGACCGACACTAAGACCGACACTTGACCTGACCCAGACTGTAGTCCTTAACCATGGACACGGCTATTTGAATAGGTTTAATATCTCTGCAGAGGGTGTACTCTTTACCCACGAGTAACGGATTTCTTTAGTCCATCGGGACTAATTCCGTCTATGGTCTTTTAGTCAAAAACACGCCTGACTTGCACACACCAGCTTAACTCACCGGTGTCTGGAATCACCCACGACACCTGTCAAGCAAAACTCTAAGTGGGGAGGCTACAACCTCGACGTAGCATGGGATCACAAAATTTATACCACAAGAAACTAGGGGAGCTACCCTTCGCTACAACTGAAACACCCATGCCCCGGTCGATGGCATGCTCACCGGATGCCTCCGGTATCTTCCATCATGGCCTCTCTGTACGGTGTGTGCTAGGAAAGGGGTTGACATCTTACTGAACCGTACCCCACGTATGGCAGGGACAAGTGGTAGTACGAAACAAGTATGGGGGTTACTGGAACAAGACTCGATCTATGGTCGACTCAGGAGGTTTAAGCATTCCCTGCATGATTAGCATAACAAATATATTTCAATCAACAGGATCACGGCTCATTATATCTTACTATGCCATACCGGACATTACCGTCCCAACGGAGACCGGCGACAAGCTCACGCCTACCCAAGGTAGAGGCCTTCCCGGATTCCTTTCCGGCATGCATGTAAGGCACATGAGGATGATTACCATCACAAGTATATTCATTTCCAACAGCAAGGAAAATCACAAATATGCCTTCATGCAAAAGATCACATCACCACATAAAATAACGAGCTTTTCCGATGCAAGGTGGTGTTATAACCGTGTCAACTAACACACCAAAAATATTATGCCATGGTTCAGGATGCTTGCCTTCGAGGTGTGGAGAGGTGGGGTGCTCTCTAAAACTTTTGAAAGTTTTCTCCTCTCCAACAAATCCTATTTTGAAAATATTGGAATTAATACACAAATTCAAAACAGCACAAAAAGTTGTTTGAAATTTTTCCAAATAAATCTTAAAATAAACTAGATATAATTTGAGAGATGTAGGAAAAAGAATCAACTCATTTGGAGTTTTATTTAAAAAGATACAGCCAGTCAAAGATTTGGTCAAAATCTGTTTTTAAAAAAAACAGAAAAGAAAGCGTTTCGGGCAGAATACGTCTTCGAACAGGGGAGACGTACTCGGGGTTTTGCGCTTCCACTTAAACACGTGGAGGCGGGGCTGGGTCTCTGACAGTGGGTCCAGGGGGCCCACTGGTCAGGTTTGACCAGTCCCCACTCCCTCCTCTTCTCTGCCCGAGCAGAGGCGGGACGTCCGGCGATCGTCGCCGGCGAACAGCGGTTCTTCGCGGGCATCCGAGTGCAGGGATGGATCCGCCACTCCTAGGCGGTCCTCCCGGTGGTCGTACGGTGGCCGGGGGTGGAGGGAGTCACCGGCGGCGAGCTCCGCGGCGGAGGGGAGGCTTCGGTGGATTTGGGGATTCCGGCCATGGTGGTTCCTAGCTGTGTCTGGGAGGCTAGGCAGCTCCGCAGGTTCAAGTGGAGTCGGATGGTGGCGTTTGGGAGGGCAGGGGAGGTCTTGGTGCGTAGGAACTGACCGGGACGAGGCGGCGGCCTAGTTGACCGGAGAAGTTGAAGACGACCTCCTCGCTTCGATTGACGATTAAGGGGGCACGAGAAGGACGGAGTTGGGTTGCCCGAGGGATTGGAGGAGCTCGGGGCTTCCTTTATAGCGCGGTTAGGTCGGTCCGAGGTGGCCGGAGATAAGAACAGCGGTGAACTGCCTCCCTGTGCTGCAGGGTGACGTGGCGGTGGCTGGCTAGCTCCAGGGGCTAACGACGACCATTCCACTGTCGAAGGAGGCGAGCTGGCGCGCTGTGGTGGTTTGGGCGGTGCTGCCCAGGGCGGTGGCGGATGCGGTCGTGGGCGTGCCGCCAAGAGCTTGCTGGCAACGCTGCAGGGGGCGAGGTGGCGGTTGGGGCCTTTGGCGTGACGCGGCGAGAGCGAAAGGATCAGGATGAGCTCGGGGAAGCTTATCCAGTGGCGCGCTGGCTCGGGCTCGAGCACGTGCAAAACGCGTGCTCTGCTCGCGCTCCGGGCGTGCACGGCGACTGTTCGACGAAATGTCAGGATGGCAAAAACTGCTGGAGAGCTAATGCAAATCCACAGGCCTGGGCTAGAGACTGTTAGCAGGCTACTTGACAACTTGGTTTGGACAGATGGGAAAGTTCACAACACAAACTTACAATCATGCCAAATCTGTTCATGCCCACACGGTGTTTGACAAAATGCCAGAGGCATCTAGGCAGGTCTTGGAGTGGCCAAAAACTCCAGATCCTAGTCTCTTTAGATGGATAAGGGGGTGGTGAAGCTAGTTTGTTAAAAGGAGAAACTTGTTAGTGCAAGTTTGGCAAAACTTCAGTTCTGGGCAGAAGGTGAATGGCACTGTTTTATGAACCAAAAATCTTCCAATGGTTGCATGCTCCTGGACTTAAGGGTTTTGTAGGGTGGTCTACAAATAGGGGAAAGAATCAAGGGCCAAAGAGCAAGCAAGAATAGGGATGCTGTACAAACCATCATGTTGGACCAGAATGAAGATGAAGTTGATTCACTCAAAATTTTCAAATAACATCACTGGGTTTTTGCATAAAGTTGAATCATATGCTACTAACAACATCCCATAATTTTTGGTGGAAGCTAGAAAGGAATATTTAAAAGAGTTGTAGTGCAAAATTGCCCACTGGACCAGAGAAGAAAATTGGGTGTAGAGCTCAAAATATTTAGGGAATGAAATATCTTTTTGCATAAAAGTGGTTTGGTGACATCACAGGACATCCCCAAATTTTGGTGGAATTTTTTAAAAAATTTATAAAAGGGTTGTAGTTCAAAAAGGACCATAAAACCATGGGAAACCATTTTTCAAGAAAATAAAGATTGTGGAGATTATTATATAATTAATTCCTCTGATGAAAAGAAAAGATTTTTCTTGAGAGGATAAACAAGTCCAAATATAATTGGAAAGTTTTTACTAGGGGTGAAAACTCCACAACTTAGGGGAAAAGAGAGGCTATGAAAACAAGAATAAATCCGGAAAAATAAAAATTTTAATTTCCTGGCAAAATTTTAATTAATAAAACAAGGTTAAAATTTTGGGGTGTCACAACATGGTGACATACACAGTCAAGGTCCATGCATAATAATGTTGTGCTCAAATATGGCGGTCAGTAATACCGTGCAACGAATAGTACTACTCTAGTATAGAGTAAGTAAAATAACCAGCTTATTATATATAGCCACTCTTGGCTACATGGATGAGATAGTAAGACATGGAAAAACAAAAATGGTGACAGCTAGTGGGATCAAGTCTTCAAAGGCCTAGCTAGCTATACGCGTCCTCCAAGGTAAAAAGTACTCCTACTAGTACTTGTAAGTAGTACAACAACGAAATAGAAGGCGAGAGGGTTACAAAATATAATACTAAATGGAATACCCGGGTAGATGGTGATGGTCCGATCGTGGTAGATTGTGTGACCATGTTGCGCATCATTGGTACCATGGGTAACGACTGCTAAGATAGTTGATCCCAATATGCCAAACTCAGCTACAAGGTTCTAGGTTTGACCGAATCACGGATGCAAATGCACATCCAGGATCGGCGATCTTATTTTGACCGGGGGATGACTAGTCCCTGCAAAATAATGGAGTACCATTAGGGATGCAAATGATGGTTTGTGCATTCCGTTTGTAATCTCCCGTGCCGTATGATGGCAACCAGATGAAACAAGTCCCTAGCTTGTCACCGCGATGATGCGGCCTAGATAGAACACGGCGACTTCGAACGTGTAGGGGTACAAATCTGCCGCGGCAAACATGCGCCAGCCTATGCCCTCTCTGCCATTACTGCCTCTTGTATTGATGGCAATCCTTGTGTCGAACACTGTAATGAGATAGTAGTCGTCGTAGGCGTGTCGCTTTGTCGGCGGATCCACAATTGCTATCTTCTTCAATCTCATGTTGGCATCATCATACATATTCAAGCCCAGCCAGTCCGGAAGGCCGATCCCAATGGTGGAGAAGGGGTCTACAGGAACGGCCGCACTACTGTGGATGTTGTGCAAAATGATGGTGGTATCCGGCCGGAGGTATGCAAGCCAATCTTCGTGGGCACCGACCCAGACCTATATGTAAGACGGTGGGCAGCGGAGAAATTACGTGATGGAAATGGAATAACTTAGTACTACATGATCAAACTTCATGACTGACCTGCTCATCGGAAAAAACCCGACTACCTCTCAACATCGGCAACTCTAGCGGAGTCAACTTGCAACCATGGCCAGGGAGCGGTGGACTGTTCGAAGGATTGTCCCATAGAGGAACCTTATCCTCGAGGACGCATGGAAGACCAACAAGCATGGCCTTTTCCCAAGCCTATTTAAGCACCGTCTTGAAAAAGTTTGTGTAGGAAGCACCGAGTCTTGCGGCGGTGAGGACATCGGAGCGGCGTGCAATTTCTCCCAGAGGATGATCGTCCAAGGTCTCCCAGCCTCGACAAGGAGGAAAACCGCCTGGCGAATCCATGGGAGCAGCGACGAACTGCCTTCTCTTCGGGGGGAGGGGAACTGGCGAGGAGGAGATAAGAACGTAGTAACCGCAAGGCCTCGTCCCTTCCAACTGTACATCCTCGATCGTTCCTTAGTGAAGGGGTGAGGCTATTATTTACTACGTACTCGTACTGTAGTAGTACTAGTACTACTTTATCAACTAGTAGTTCTAGTATAGTGCACCATTTTTGAACTCTTGAATCTCAGGGCCAAGGAGCTACAGTTGGAAGTGGAGGGTAGTACTGTTCTCTGGAACCATCGCTATACTATCAATGCAGGGAAAGTACACCTGCGTAGTGGGTACTCTCGGTGCTCTATTCAAGCGCGTAGCTGGCCTACTCAGCCGCTCCTCTCACGCACACACTAGCAGCCTGTTTATCAGCGACGGTTACTGCGGGGCAGAACATTTGAGTTATTTGATACAGCGAGACTAGGCTTTTCGCTTCCATTTGTGGAGGTGTAATGGATCTCGTCGAACTTTAGTAGTTCCTTCTTTATGAATGAGATGAGGAAAAGCTTTTGCCTCCGTTTCAAAACAAAAAGAATCACGTCAAGAGGAATTTCTTTTATACAGCCGATAATGGAGTGAAGTCCATGGGTGCAACGCCACAAGCTACAGAGTAGTAGAGTACTAGCACTTTACGATGTATAGAGCCATATTGCACAGTTCCCAATGCCACGCCAGGCTTTTCCGGCTCCTCGGGCTTAATGGGGAGGTGCTAGTTTAAATATGCTACTAGCTGATGAGGAAGCTGCAAGCGAGGTGAGGCTAGGGCGGGCACACGAGCCACGAGATGATGGGAATGAAAACCCGTTCACGTGGCTGGGCTATCCAGTGCACCCAGATTGTGGTGCCACACGTCCGTTCGACTTAAAAACTCAAACTAACCATGTACAATATTGGCTCACAGCAAAGTTACTATTTAAAAAAAGGGCTCCGTGCATTCGGTCGGGTTCGAACCCTCAAAATGAGCTATACACTCCCACGACCACTAGTAGTACTCGTTGGAGTACAACGCAACCTAGAATCGCCTTTTGTCGCTAGTAGTACATTGTTCGTTACAAGAAACCACTAATAATGCCAAGAAACTACTACCACTTGCATACGTGGCAGACTTAAGATAAGACTACCTTATCAACCATTGTACATGCGCTTACCAACCAGACCTACCAAGAAACAACTACTCTACAAAGTGCCGTTATAGGCACGTTTCAACCCATGTCGCCCCTTAAGTCAAGTCAATGCCTTCTATTGGACCGACAAGTTAGGCGTTATGACTTGTGGAACCTACATGTTAGTCTGCAAAAAAATCCTCGAGTAACCTCCTACCTACGGCCCGTCCACCTAGTCATCCTCGGCCATAGGACGCAGCTACCGCCGCCGGCAGAAGGCGAGGTCAAAACTATCGGCGGTGCGGAGCCCATCTTGTGGCAGCCCGGATGCGAGCTCCGTCTGGCGCTCGCGGCCGCTAGCTAGCCAAGATAGCTACGTCCAGCTTCCTGTCTGCAAGGTTTGCTAGCTAGATTGGCACGGCGGCGCGACAGCTTGCTCATGCGCGCCGCCCTAAGGCTAGCCATCTGGCTCGAGCGAAGGCCGGCGCGGCGGCTTGCTCGCGCGTGAGTCACGCTCGGGCCAGCCTGCCAACCTGTGTGGAGGTAGCGCGGCGTCTGGCCCGTCCGACGGAGCGGCGGCCAACTCCCAGATCACCGGCACCACCGACGAACACGCATCAGTACTGTTTGAAGTAATGTTCAGGAAAAATAATGATTTGAGGGGGAATATAACAGGATAGAAGGTCAGATGTGGGTCCCTCGTGTCAACAGTCAAACAAAATGTGTTGGTTAAAGCTGCCTCGTCAGCACGTACGTGTGGGCCAACCCTGTCATAAACGGGTTTAAACGAGCCTAATCAACACTAGGTAGTAGTTTTTGGCACGGATTATTAAATTTTGGGTATGTTTTTGCTATTTTTTGTACAATAGTTTCTTCCTAGGGCTGGCTGAAAGTGGTAGTTTTTTGTTAAATACTCTACATATTGTAAGTAGGAGCGAAAGTTAAGCTTTGGAAGCCAATAACCAAGGTTAGTTACATAGTGCCTATGTGTATGTGATTGAAAGTAAATATGAACCATGAGTGACTAATATCTTGATGGAAAACTCGAAACTATGGAAATACTAGCAGTTTTTTGAATGGTTGGAAATACTAGCAATGTTTATGCTCACGTATATGATAGTGTCGCTAGCATCCATATGACAAAGAACCCGGGCCGACATGGCTAGTCGTGAACCCAAAGCGGCACTAACCCATCGGGACAGGCATACATGAATCACATCGAGCATGTCGGCTGAAAGATGTGAATCCGGGCTGTAGCACTGGGCTAACAGGACTCCGGGAACCCAGGCTGTAGCAGGCTAGGCAGGACTCCGGATGTCACCGCGTGACATTTCCGCGAAGGGACAGACACAGGAACAAAGTGAAACACATGCCAGCTATTCAAGTGTCTGGCGGTAGTCTTTGGGCTAGCAGGATCATGCGGTGAACCGGTCAGAAGCGGACTACTATGGCTCATGGAAGCACTATACTACATTTCCCCATAAGAGAGGCTGCCAAGGATAAACAACTAGATTGTCGGATCCCACACATACCAAGCATTTCAATCATACAGACAATATGCTCGATATGTGTAAATACAACATGGCATCACAACATAACTCTACCACTCAAATATTTATTCATTAGGCTCCGAGGAGCGAGATATTACAAACATGGGTCTCATGACCCAACATTCAGAGCATACAAGTCAAAACACAAGCGGAAGCTTAACTTGTCTGAGTACAGACATCTACAAATGAAAAAGGCTGGGAAGCCTGACTATCTACCAGATCCTGCCGAGGGCACAAGATCGTAGCTGAGGTATCAAGCTAAACATCGAAGTCCACAAGGAACTACTAGCGAGACTGACGTCTCTCTGCAAAACATAAAATAAGCAAATGTGAGTACAAATGTACTCAGCAAGACTCACATTAGAACTAACTACATATGCATCGGTATCAACAAAGGGGGTGGTGGAGTTTAACTGCAGCAAGCCAGCTTTGACTCGGTGGCTATCCTGAACTACTACTGCAAGTAACTCTTTTGAGGTGGCGCACACGAGTCCACATATTCACCAATCAATACACCACTATGGATCCGATCCCGTCTTCCTACGAGAACGCCATCCATAGCACTCACACTTATCTTGCGCATTTTAGAGTATCCACTTTCACTTGTCTATGAACTGTTATAGGCAACCCAGAAGTCCTTTACCGTGGACACGGCTATTCGAATAGATCATTTCTAACCCTGTAGGGGTGTATTTCTTCACACACGCTCTCGCCACTTACCACCATGTACACATCGTGTATCTCGGCAACCTTCAAGAGGAAGCCTAGCGAGGGAGTCGGCCATGACCTGACAAACCACACAAGTCCCTAGTCCAGGTTTATCGCCTATTCGGGTTCCATCCGCGAGGAGATCAGGCCGGAGTTTCGCTCACAGCCCCAAACGATGTGTGCAGGGTTCCAGAGACACCAAACGGGCGCTCGGTACACCGGGCCACGGTGTATCTACCACATCATAGCCCACCCCTAGGGTCAGCGCTACGCACGGCCTCCAACACATATCATACAAACACCAGAAACTAGTTGCAACTCCTGGACAGAGGGCAAGGGCAGTTAATAACTCGAGAGGGTCCATTGGTTTCGGGCCCAATTGTCACAGCCCTAGAGCTTGCTTGCAACTAGTGGCATTGCATCCATGCATCATGTTTAATTTTCATGAAATTTGAAATGGGGATGACCAAGCTCTAGCACCAAAGCAATTCAAATAGGTTCAACTAAGAAATATTTTTCAATGAACCCAAATGGCCTTCAAAAATGTTCACCATTTTTGGAAAATGCTGAAACAAGAACCAGAGATGTTGCACATTTTTCCATGACATTTGGATTTTTGAATTAAATCATATAGTATTTGCATTTGGGCATTTAATGCTAATAAATAGTTTAAATGGTCAAATAATCATAAACTGAAATGTTTGTTGTTGGAAATATTCCACACAGTGACATTGACCAGTTTCATGATTTTTGGAAATGCCCTGGCATTTTTATTAAAGCCAAACACAACTACAGAAAATAGAAAATGGAAATAAAAGAGAGAAGCCCAGCCACTTACCTGGCGCTCACCTGGCAGCCCATCTGGCCCGCCCAGCCCACCAGGGGCAGGGAGGTCTTCTTCCTCCCGCCAGTCGGATGCACAAAGGCGCGTGCCCGATGCTCGCCAAGGCCACCTCCCGCTTGCCGCCTCCTCCCGACGCCTGGACGTCTCCCACGAGCGCCACGCACTTCGACCCTCTCTCCTCGCCTGCGTGGCCTCTCCTCCTCTGCTCTCTCACTGTGACGCACCCGAAGCGGCCCGTCGCCACTGTCCGCTGCCGTTAAATCGTGGCCACCGACCTCCCCACGGCCAGCCATCCCTCCCACGAGCTCCGCCTCGCCACCCTGAACCTCTCCACCGAGCCACGCGGCACCGGATGCCCCCGAATGACGTCTCCGCGGTCGTCTTCTACCTCGGGCAACCGAGATCGCCGGAGATGCTCCGACGCCGTCCGGCCTCCCCCGAGCCCGCTGAGCTAATCATCGACCCCGCCGTGAGCTCCTCTGCCAAACCCCTCTTTCCCCGTGCTCTATTTCCCTCTCTAGCCGTTGATTCCGCCGGACCCGAGAGCTTCCCGCCGCCGGCCATGGCGCCGCCGTAGCTAGAGCGCACCCACGACGCATTCGAGCCTACCCTCGGGTTCAGTGAGTCCGCAGGACTCCGTAGCACCCCTCCGCACCTCCTGCCGTGCCTCCTAGCGACGACCCCGAGTTCGTCCGAACTCCGGCGGCCGCCAACCTCGTCGCCGGCGCCGATTCCGGCCGCCCCGAGCTCAACTAACTCCACCAAAAGCTGCGGTTTGCTCCCATCTATCCAAAGACACCCTCCGCGGCTCGTTTGGTTGCCGATATGACCAAATCCACTCTCGCCGCCGCATCGGGCTCGCCGGCGGCTAGACGCCGGTGTAGCCGACTTTGACTTTGACCACGGGTGGACCCTGGTTGACTCTGTTGAGTCAATGACAGGTGGGGCCCAGCCCTGTTAACTAATCAGGTTTAGTTCTAATTAATATTTTGCTAAACAAATTATGCTGACACGTGGGACCCACTGTCAGGTTTGACCCGGACCGTGTCCCGTTGACCCGCTGATGTCATCCTGACGCATTGTTGACGCAGTAAATGAATTACTGGAATTATTCTGTTATAGGAAATTCCATAATATAGTTCAAACTTCAATAAATTCATAGTAATTCAACCGTAGCTCCAAATCAAATAATTTATATATGAAAAATTATCAGAAAAATCCAATGTATCCATCTGTACCACTTTCATGCATGATTGAACAAGTTAACCTCACTGAATAGGATGAATCATGATTAGGGCAACTTATGAACTAGCATTTGGAGTTGGAGTTTAACCTTGTTTGAATTCCACTTCAATTAAGTTGGCTTAGTGCTGCATTAGGTCAATTCAGTTCCTTAACATGACATGTCATTCATTTGTTGTGCATTGCATTGATTGTGTTTCTTCTTGTTTGTCGGTGGTTGTTCCCTCTCAATAGACGTGGTTTCGACGATGAGTTCGATGACACCGATGAAGAACTATATTATCTTCAGAAGTGCCAGGCAAGCAAAACCCCCTTGTTCATTCCGATACAACCCCACTCTCTCGCTCCTGCTCTCTTTTACTGCATTAGGACAACATCGATTCATCTGTTACTTGCTGCGGTAGCTGAACCCCTTTATCCTCTCGCATGACTGTCATTCCACAAAGAATAGATGAAACCCACTAGCATGAGTAGGAGTTGTTTGAGCCCTGTTGTGCCTACTCATTCGTGGCTTGCTTGTCATGCCTGCTATTGCTTAGAGTTGTGTCAGTCCGATTCATCGTGGATGAATCGGAGGTGTGTGAACATGTCCTCTTGTTGATGACTAAGTGTGTGAACACGATTTGGTAAAGGTAGCGGTGAGAGGCCATGTAGGAGTACATGGTGGGTTATCTCATTGAAACCGCCCTCGTGAACCGAAGTTACGTGTTTGTGATCCATGAATAGCTACTACCACACATTGGAATGCTTAAGTGCCCTCTTGATTTATTAATCAACTTGATCTCTCGGCCCGTGAGTTGCAACTAGTTTCGTGTTTGTAGGTAGTGTTAGTAGTCTACCAAGTGGCACCTGCATGTGGGCTTGGGATGATTAGGCACCGTGGCACGGTGTACCAAGCGTAGATCCACCTGTTGAGGTGGGCTTGGGAACCCTGCACACATCGTTTGGGGCCGTGAGCGACACCCCGGACGGATCTCCTTGCGGATGGAACCCGAATAGCGATAAACCTGGACTAGAGACTTGTGTGGTTAGTCAGGTCGTGGCCGACACCCTCGCTGGGCTTCCGCTTGAAGGTTGCCGAGTACATGTCGTGTAAACGGCGATAAGTGGTGAGAGCGTGTGAGAAGAAGTACACCTCGCAGGGTTATAAATGATCTATTCGAATAGCCGTGTCATGGAGAAGGACTTCGGGTTGCCTATAACAGTTCATAGACAAGTGAAAGTGGATACTCTAAAATGCGCAAGATAAGCGTGAGTGCTATGGATGCCGCTTCGTAGGTAGACGGGAGGCGGATCCATAGTGGTGTATTGATATGGTGAATATGTGGACTCGTAGCGCCACCTCAAAAGAGTTACTTGCAAATGTAGTTCAGGATAGCCACCGAGTCAAAGCTGGCTTGCTGCAGTCAAACTCCACCACCCCCTTTATTGATAATGATGCATACGTAGTTAGTTCTGATGTAAGTCTTGCTGAGTACATTTGTACTCACGTTTGCTTATTTTATGTTTTGCAGAGATACGTCAGTCTCGCTAGTAGTTCCGCTTGGACTTTGATGTTTAGCTTGTTACCTCAGCTACGATCTTATGCCCTCAGCAGGATCTGGTAGATAGTCGGGCTTCTCAGCCTTTTTCATTTGTAGATGTCTGTACTCAGACATGTTAAGCTTCCGTTTTTGTTTGTTGCTTGTATGCTCTGTATGTTGGGTCATGAGACCCATGTTTGTCATATCTCTCTCCTCGGAGCCTAATGATAAATATTTGAGTCGTAGAGTTATGTTGTGATGCCATGTTGTATTTACACATATTGAGCATATTGTGTGTATGTTTGAAATGCTTGGTATGTGTGGGATCCGACAATCTAGTTGTTTATCCTTGGCAGCCTCTCATATGGGGAAATGTAGTCTAGTGCTTCCCGAGCGATAGTAGTCCGCTACAGCCAGTTCACCGGAGTCCTGCTAGCCCAAAGACTACCGCTCTGGACACTTGATCTGCCGGCATGTGTTTCACGCCTCGTGTCCGTTCCTTCGGGAAATGTCACGCGGTGATATTCGAGTCCCGCTTAGCTCGCATGCCCGGGATACCGGAGTCCTGTTAACCCAAAGGTTACAGCCCGAATTCATACGTTGATGACCGACATGCTCGATGTGATTCATGTATGCCTGTCCCCATGGGTTAGCGCCACTTTGGGTTCACGACTAGCCATGTCGGCCCGGTTCTTCGTCACGTGGATGCTAGCGACACCGCTATATACGTGAGCCAAAAGTCGCAAACGGTCCCGCCGTGGTAAGGCGACACCCGTGGGAATACCGAGCGTGAGGCCGCAAAAGTGATATGAGGTGTTACCGCTAGGTCGATGTGACTTGGAATCGGGTCCCGACAGCTTTGGTATCGAGCACGACTTCCTCAGAGGACTACCAAGCCAACCTGGTCGAAGTTGTGTCTAGAAATGCTTTAGTTATATAAGGGAATTGATTGTGGAAGGGAACGTAAGGCTCTTTTTACTCCTTATACCTCATGGCCTTCTAATCTGATTCATCCTGTTCTCTTCTACGGGGTTTAAGAACTAGGCTTCTCATCTTTCTATCAGGATGACATGTTACTAATCCATAGACTTATATGATTGATGGTTTCAAGCCTCAGTTCAGTTCCTACTACTTCTGTATGTTGACAGTTGATCTCGGAACCTTGATATTGTGATGTTGAGTGGTTATGCCACCATTTTTGCAGGATGTCTCAAATCATTTTGAGCATTTACAGCCGTTATGCTGTCCGAGTCATCCCAGGTTTCTAAACTGTCTGAAGCATTTGCAAAATTCCTTCCTCTCATTTTGATGTCCTTTTGGTCAGAATAAGCACACTAACCGGTGCGTTGAGGTAATTTATTGCCTTGACATATATGTTGGAACTATTATTAAGACCCTAGGTGTTTTAGGAAGTCACCTAGTAACTTAGCAATGCTTTTGTGTTCCCAGTGTGATGATTCTGGCCGTCATTCTCGAAAGCATCCCGTGATGCAATTTAGTTAGTAGGTATTCTATTCCTGGGTTCTTGAACCCGAGATTCACCCTACTTACTTCATGTTGATAGTAATTGCTAGCTCCCTTAGGTTATTAGTAACTTTGCGATAGTCCTCGAGGTCCGTGGCATTTCCTTCTTCCAAATGCCATGAACTATTTAAGGCAGAAGTTATTTGAACCAAAAGATCACAATCAGAGTACTCTTGAGGAGTACTCCATTCCATATTGTGAATCTGCCAGTTCTACTTTCCTGCATGGGTTATCCAGAAGAAACCTGTTCAACTTGATTCGACATACTAATCCATGCATCCACAACTCCGAAAAACATGTGTTCCTTGAGTTGTCCCTTTTTAGTTGTTTTCTGGCCCTCGTCTATCGATTGACACTCAGGAGTAGTTATGCATTCGTGTTCATCGATGCCTATTATTCTTGTGGTCCATTAAGTCATTCTATTCCAGAATGACTAGGAGAAACAAACTCCAGTACCCTTTTCCATTTCCAGGATTGGGTCAAAGTAGTTGTATCCCGCAGATCAAAATGCCAATCCAGCTTTTATCATGTTCTACCTTGGAGTGTTGCCCTCTTTATGTCAGGAATGTCATGAGAATTGCACCATCTCTTATGAATTCCTGATGTAGTGATACTTATCGCCATCATTTTTCATTCCTTGGTTTCCGCGCTATGGTAACCGGAATGCCGACAAGTGAATCGTGATATGTGAAATCAATACTTCTAGCAACCATGTTGCTTAGTAGTAAATGGACAATAGTTTCACTCTTGGCGTGTTGGTTATTGAATCATCATCCTAAGATCGTGCTACCTAGTCCGTTTTCATGGTGCACCCTTCGATCAATGAGTTGGGATTGTGTCAATCCCCTACTCTTCTGATCATATCGTCTTGCCCTGAAAAGCAAGATTGTTCTCGAGCTTAGTAATATATCGGTGGATCGTGATGTTCCGAAAATCTTCTCGGAAGTGTTACCAGTTGTCACCTGACCGCTATGTTGAGTTCGTGATCATGTTGGTTTTCCTCTAAACCACCCATTCTCCAAGGATCTGTGTTGGATACCCCTGAACTAGTTGGATAAGCTAAACAACAACTTGGAGATTTGGAAGATAAAAGCTTGCCTAACTTAGTTCGTTCCAAAGGGATATCCTTGTGTAGTGTGTGTTGAAGAAATATGATATCTTCATCAATTGGTCCTCGTGGATCAATTGTTGGACCTATTGTCTTATCAATCCTTTGACTTGAGTATGGGCTATTGTCAAGTCAAATCAGAACCAACGATGTTCATAATGTTGTCTTACTCGTGGTTGATCCCTTGAGCATACACCATTACATCTTTTGGTCTGATCAATGCTATCACCGTGTTCACATGATGGTGGAAGTCCAGTGATATGGAAATTCCGATGAGTTGTTGTTGAGCCCATCAGCAGCATTTTGTCTCTCCCATGATTCATGTTGAACATCAACCTAGTGTTGGAAACTTTGTAAGCAATGCCTTCGTGATCCGTTCAGGAAGCCTATGCTTGGATGGAAGAAGTGACTTCCTCGAACTCACGTGCATTTGATGTAAGTTGTCGCCGTGGATTCGAGAAAGATTTTTTGTTTCCTATGGCACCATCCCAAGTCATTCATGCACGTGCAAAGTGCTCTATGGTTTGATAGGTTGGCCGCCTCCACTCCATATGTGTTTCCTAGCACACCAAGCCACTGATTGATTTGTTCAAGGAGAAGGAGTTCCTTCATAAGAGCTAATCATGACTTATGATAGGACTTCGATATCCTCGATGATGGTTCCCCCACCTGAACTCGGTAGTGTTTTGTTGTAAGACTACCATGTGGTCATGCTTGTCTGGCACAACGTGTTCACATGTGTTTAGCAGAACCAGTTCATGTTTTGGAGCTTGCTACCTTGGTTCATTCCTCGAGAATCTCGCAACGCCATCTCGTCGAATTGTGTTGCAAATTTTCTTTTCAGACATGCTGAGTCTGAAGTATCTTATTGCCAATCGGATCTGAATCTCAGGCAGATATGATGATTGGAACATTCCCAACAGTTGCATCTTGTTCCCAGCTTGCACCGCCATTGTGCCAATCCCCCCATGGGCTGCCTTCTTGGTGGTTGCTATCCAATATCATCTTCAAAAGTGGACTTACCATGGGTCCCATCCATCTCCGATGATAAGCAAAAATCATACATTGCGTTGTCTTCAACAAGGTAGTCCATATCATCCATTCTAGCGCGAGTGTGTCGTTCTTCCGAACTCCTTCAAACGATCGTTTGTGCATTTGCCTTAGGTTGGTATAAGAGTTTCAATGATCTCTAAATCAAAGGTAATTCCTTTGCCACTTAAGGGAAGATTCTGCGAGTCACCTTTCCTAAGGTGTCCCGTTATGGAATCATGGCAATCATCTCCTTGTTACTTTGAAACCATGCACCATTTTACTTAAGCGTGGAATGGTTGCCTACCAATTTGAACCTTCGTCATCCGTTTCTTTCCCATCATTCCTAATGTGTGTTTGGTGTCTCAACTCAAGAGATGTTCTTACGTCTCACTCCATGAACTGATCTTGAGTTGCTCGATCTTCAAGAAGATTTAATCCTGTAGGGTTTCCCCATTCTTTCTGTTGTCATGTTGAGTGAAGATCTCGAAAGCAAAGACGCCAAGACCAAGATGATGGAATGAATCAACATCTTCGAGAAGGGCAAATGGATCATGAAGATTGCGATAGTTTTGTGACTCCTTTTCCTCTTACCTCACGCCTTGAATCTCGCCAGATTCTTGTTCAAGGGGTGAGTTGTCACAGCCCTAGAGCTTGCTTGCAACTAGTGGCATTGCATCCATGCATCATGTTTAATTTTCATGAAATTTGAAATGGGGATGACCAAGCCCTAGCACCAAAGCAATTCAAATAGGTTCAACTAAGAATTTTTTTCAATGAACCCAAATGGCCTTAAAAAATGTTCACCATTTTTGGAAAATGCTGGAAACAAAGAATCAGAGATGTTGCACATTTTTCCATGACATTTGGATTTTTGAATTAAATCATATAGTATTTGCATTTGGGCATTTAATGCTAATAAATAGTTTAAATGTTCAAATAATCATAAACTGAAATGTTTGTTGTTGGAAATATTCCAAACAGTGACATTGACCAGTTTCATGATTTTTGGAAATGCCCTGGCATTTTTATTAAAGCCAAACATAACTACAAAAAATAGAAAATGGAAATAAAAGAGAGAAGCCCAGCCACTTACCTGGCGCTCACCTGGCAGCCCATCTGGCCCGCCCAGCCCACCAGGGGCAGGGACGTCTTCTTCCTCCCTCCAGTCGGCTGCACAGTGCATGCCCGACGCTCGCCGCGCCACCTCCTGCTTGCCGCTCCCCTCCCCCGACGCTCTGGACGTCTCCCCCGAGCGCCACGCACCCCCCCATGACCCCTCTCTCCCTCGCCCGTGGCCTCTTCCCTCCTCTGCACACTCACTGCGACGCACCTGAAGGCCCTGCCGCCACTGCCGCTGCTCGTCGTGGCCACCGACCTCCCCACGGCCAGCCATCCCGCCCACGAGCTCCGCCTCGCCACCCTGAACCTCTCCGCCGAGCCATGCAGCACCGGATGCCCCCGAATGACGTCTTCGCTGTCGTCTTCTACCTCGGGCAACCAAGATCGCCGGAGATGCTGCGACGCCGTCTGCCTCCCCGAGCCCGCTGAGCTACTCATCGACCCCGCCGTGAGCTCCTCTGCCGAACCCCTCTCTCCCCGTGCTCTATTTCCCTCTCTAGCCGTTGATTCCGCCGGACCCGAGAGCTTCCCGCCGCCGGCCATGGCGCCGCCGTAGCTAGAGCGCACCCACGACGCATTCGAGCCTACCCTCGTGTTCAGTGAGTCCACAGGACTCCGTAGCACCCCTCCGCACCTCCTGCCGTGCCTCCTAGCGACGACCCCGAGTTCGTCCGAACTCCGGCGGCCGCCAACCTCGCCGGCGCCGATTCCGGCCGCCCGAGCTCAACTAACTCCACCAAAAGCTGCGGTTTGCTCCCATCTATCCAAAGACACCCTCCGCTGCTCGCTTTGGTTGCCGAAATGACCAAATCCACTCGCCGCCAAGATCGGCTCGCTGGCGGCTAGACGCCGTGTAGCCGATTTTGACTTTGACCACGGGTGGACCTGGTTGACTCTGTTGAGTCAATGACAGTGGGGCCCGACCGTTAACTAATCAGGTTTAGTTCTAATTAATATTTTGCTAAACTAATTATGCCGACACGCTGGACCCATCGTCAGTTTGACCCGACCGTGTCCCGTTGACTCACCGACGTCATCTGACGCATTGTCGACGCAAAGAAATGAATTCATCGGAATTATTCTATTATAGGAAATTCTATAATATAGTTCAAACTTCAATAAATTCATAGTAATTCAACCGTAGCTCCAAATCAAAGAATTTATATATGAAAAATTATCAGAAAAATCCAATGTATCCATCTGTACCACTTTCATGCATGATTGAACAAGTTAACCTCACTGAATAGGATGAATCATGATTAGGGCAACTTATGAACTAGCATTTGGAGTTGGAGTTTAACCTTGTTTGAATTCCACTTCAATTAACTTGGCTTATCGCTGCATTAGGTCAATTCAGTTCCTTAACATGACATGTCATTCATTTGTTGTGCATTGCATTGATTGTGTTTCTTCTTGTTTGTCGGTGGTTGTTCCCTCTCGATAGACATGGTTTCGACGATGAGTTCGATGACACCGATGAAGAACTATATTATCTTCAGAAGTGCCAGGCAAGCAAAACCCCCTTGTTCATTCTGATACAACCCCACTCTCTCGCTCCTGCTCTCTTTTACTGCATTAGGAAAACATCGATTCATCTGTTACTTGTCATGTAGCTGAACCCCTTTATCCTCTGCATGACCTGTCATTCCACAGTAAATAGATGAAACCCACTAGCATGAGTAGGAGTTGTTTGAGCCCTGTTGTGCCTACGCATTCATGCTTGTTTGTCATGCCTGCTATTGCTTAGAGTTGTGTCAGGGCTGATTCATCAGGGATGAATCGGAGGTGTGTGAACATGTCCTACTGTTGAGAGCTAAGTGTGTGACCAGGATTTGGTAAAGGTAGCGGTGAGAGGCCATGTAGGAGTACATGGCGGGTTGTCTCATTGAAACCGTCCTCAGGAACTGAGTTCTGTGTTTGTGATCCATGAATAGCTACTACCAGACATTGGAATGCTTAAGTGCCCCTCTCGATTTATTAATCAACTTGATCTCTGTCCAGGAGTTGCAACTAGTTTCTGGTGTTTGTAGGTAGTGTTAGTAGTCTACCAAGTAGCACCAGGTACAGGTGGGCTTGGGATAGACTAGGCACCGTGGCACGGTGTACCAAGCGTAGATCCACCCGTCGAGGTGGGCTTGGGAACCCTGCACACATCGTTTGGGGCCGTGAGCGACACCCCGGCCGGATATCCTTGCGGATGGAACCCGAATAGGCGATAAACCTGGACTAGGGACTTGTGTGGTTAGTCAGGTCGTGGCCGACACCCTCGCTGGGCTTCCGCTTGAAGGTTGCCGAGTACATGTCGTGTAAACGGCGATAAGTGGTGAGAGCGTGTGTGAAGAAGTACACCCCTGCAGGGTTATAAATGATCTATTCGAATAGCCGTGTCCGCGGAGAAGGACTTCTGGGTTGCCTATAACAGTTCATAGACAAGTGAAAGTGGATACTCTAAAATGCGCAAGATAAGCGTGAGTGCTATTGATGGCGTTCTCGTAGGTAGACGGGAGCAGATCCATAGTGGTGTATTGATATGGTGAATATGTGGACTCGTGTGCGCCACCTCAAAAGAGTTACTTGCAGTCGTAGTTCAGGATAGCCACCGAGTCCAAGTTGGCTTGCTGCAGTCAAACTCCAACACCCCCTTTATTGATAATGATGCATATGTAGTAGTTCTGATGTAAGTCTTGCTGAGTACATTTCTACTCACGTTTGCTTATTTTATGTTTTGTAGAGAGACGTCAGTCTCCCTAGTAGTTCCTCTTGGACTTCGACATTTAGCTTGTTACCTCAGCTACGATCTTGTGCCCTCAGCAGGATCTGGTAGATAGTCGGGCTTCTCAGCCTTTTTCATTTGTAGATGTCTGTACTCAGACATGTTAAGCTTCCGTTTGTGTTTGTTGCTTGTATGCTCTGTATGTTGGGTCATGAGACCTATGTTTGTAATATCTCGCTCCTCGGAGCCTAATGATAAATATTTGAGTCATAGAGTTATGTTGTGATGCCATGTTTTATTTACACATATTGAGCATATTGTGTGTATGTTTGAAATGCTTGGTATGTGTGGGATCCGACAATCTAGTTGTTTATCCTTGGCAGCCTCTCATATGGGGAAATGTAGTCTAGTGCTTCCTGAGCGATAGTAGTCCGCCATGCCCGGTTCACCGGAGTCCTGCTAGCCCAAAGACTACCGCTCGACACTTGATCGGCCGACATGTGTTTCACTGCCTCGTGGTTCTGTCTCTTCGGGAAATGTCACGCGGTGATATTCGGAGTCCCGCTTAGCCTGCTACAGCCGGGATACCGGAGTCTCATAGCCAGATTACAGCCCGAATTCATACGTTGATGACCGACATGCTCGATGTGATTCATGTATGCCTGTCCCCATGGGTTAGCGCCGCTTTGGGTTCACGACTAGCCATGTGGGCCCGGGTTCTCTGTCATGTGGATGCTAGCGACACTGTCATATACGTGAGCCAAAAGTCACAAACGGTCCCGGGCCAGGGTAAGGCGACACCCATGGGAATACCGTGCGTGAGGCCGCAAAGTGATATGAGGTGTTACCGGCTAGGTCGATGTGACTTGGATCGGGGTCCTGACACCAATGTGTGGTAGTAACTATTTCATGGATCACAAACGCAGAACTTAGTTCCTGAGGACGGCTGCAATGAGACAACCCACCATCTACTCCTACATGGCCTCTCACCGCTACCTTTACCAAATCGTGTTCACACACTTAGCTCTCAACAGTAGGACATGTTCAACACCATTCCAATTCATCCCCGATGAACCGCACTGACGACTCAACTCTAAGCAAGAGTGGCATGACAAACCAACATGAATGAGTAGACACATCAGGCTCAAACAACTCCTACTCATGCTAGTGGGTTTCATCTATTTACTGTGGCAATGACAGTTCATGCAGAGGATAAAGGGGTTCAGCTACCGCAGCAAGTAACAGATGAATCGTTGTTGTCCTAATGCATTAAAAGAGAGCAGGAGCGAGAGAGTGGGATTGTATCGGAATGAACAAGGGGGTTTTGCTTGCCTGGCACTTCTGAAGATAATATAGCTCTTCATCGGTGTCATCAAACTCATCGTCGGAAGCACGTCTATCGAGAGGGGACAAATACCGGCAACAGAGAAGTAAACACAATCAATGCAATACACAATATGATGCATGATAATGAAATGGCAATATGCTGTGATTTAGTCTAATTCAACTAGCAACAAGTTAAATGGAGCTGGTTTGAACACTAGGTTCAAATTTAAACTCCATGTAAGGCATTTCAAATGCCATTTATTCAAATTGTCTTATACAGCAACTTTAGGTTGTTCAAACATGCATGAAATGGTGCAGATGGATAGATTGGATTTTTCTGATCATTTTTCATGTATAACTTATTTCATTTGGAGTTACAGATTAATTTCTATGAATTTTTGAAGTTTGCAACAATTTCTGGAATTTTCTATATATAAATAAATCCAGAAATTTGTTATTGCGGCCAAGAAGGCGTCGAGGTGAAGTCGATGGTCAAGGGACGCCCAGTGTCAACTGATGGGTCCTCGTGTCGTGATTAATTAAACTAACTAAATTTAGTTAGTTCTAATCTAAGTTAATTAGCAAAGGGGCCCCACTTGTCATAGACTCAGGGAGTCAACCCGGCCCACCCAAATAAGGTCAACGGTCAAACTAAATCGGCTTTTAGCCTTGGCGAGGCAGAAGCGAAGGAAGCGGCGTCACCTCTGTGCATGCTGGCGAGGACGAAGCGGTGGTGGCATGGGCGACATAGTGCTAGGCCGGCCGGTGAAATGCCAGTGGGCTGCTGACGAGGTAAGTTTCTCTCTCTCTTTTATTTGTTTACATTTTCTATTTTTCTTCCTTCGTTCGATTTAGTTTAGCAACTAAATCATTTTAATAAATTATGTAGGTTATTATATGGCTTGCTAAAATATATACAAAGCCACTCACAAACTTCAGAATTATTGAGTCATATTTAATATATATTAAATATAAATCCAAAGCAAATAGTTATTGGATTAATTCAAATGGCGAATAAATATTTACGTGACTCCAAAAATATTGGTTTGAATTTCACCTCATGCCAATATTTTCACAGAATAACAGGAACATTTTCTTGGACTCATTTGATGAGATTTAAATGTTGGTTATTTTAGGGGTTTTACGAGGCTTTGAAAATTCCTCAATTCAAATTTCATTTGAGTTTAAACATGATGCACACATGGAAGCCGCATAGGTCAGACCAGGATTAGGGATGTGACAACTCACCCCCACTAAACAAGAATCTCGTCCCGAGATTCAAGACGTGAGGTAAGAAGACAGAGGGGGTATAAGCTAACACGGTCTTCACGATCCAGGTTGCACTTCATAAGAATGTTGATAGGATCACCATCTTTTTCTCGACGTCTTGCCTTGAGAACTACATCCAACATGACAACGAGAAGAAAGGGGGGATCTTAGAAGAATCGATCTTCTTGAGGTTCGAACAATTTAGGATCATCTTAATGATCACAAGATCAACTCACGGAATGAGACATAGAAACATCTCTGGAGCTGAGAGGCAAAGCATGCATCAGGAGCGACAGAAGAAACAATTTGACGAGGGTTTCAAAGTAGCGAGGGAAATTGCCATCATTCCAAAACGGGGTACCTCAGGGAAGGTTACTCGAAGAACTATCCCCTTAAGTGGCAAAAAGAATTACTTTTGATATCTAGATCATTGAAACTCTTTATACCAACCTAAGGCAATCACAAACGGTCGTTTGGCGGAGTTCAAAGGAATGACACATCCGAATTCGAATGGATGATGTGGACTACCTCGTTGAAGACAACATAATGGATGACCTTTGCTTATCATCGGAAATGGATGGAACCCATGGTAAGTCCACTTTTGAAGATGATCTTGGACAACAACTATTGAGAAGGCAGCCCATGGGAAATTGGCACAATGGCGGTGCAAGCTGGGAACAAGATGCAATTGTTGGGAATGTTCCAACCATCATATCTGCCTGAGATTCAGATCTGATTGGTAATAGGATACTTCAGACTCAACATGTCTGAAAGGAAAGTTTGCAACACAATTCGACGAGATGGCGTTGCGAGATTCTCAGGGAATGAACTAAGATAGCAAGCTCCAAAACATGAGCTGGTTCTGCTAAACACATGTGAACACGTTGTCCCAGACAAGCATGACCACATAGTAGTCTTATGATAAAACACTACCGAGTTCAGGTGGGGAACCATCATCTAGGGTAACGAAGTCTTGTGCATGACCTAGGATTTGCACAACAACTCCTTTTCCTTGAACAAATCAATCAGTGGCTTGGAGTGCTAGGAATTACACATGGAGTGGAGGTAATTAATCTACCAAACCACAGAATACTTCGCACATGCATGACTGACTTGGGACGATTCCAGGGGAAACAAAACAAGCTTTCTCAAATTCACAACAGCAACTTGCATCGATTGCACGTGAACTTAGAGGAAGTCGCTACTTTCATCCAAACATATGCTTCATGAACGGAACATGAAGGCATTGTTTACAAAGTTTCCAACACTAGGTTGATGTTCAACATGAATCATGGGGAGACAAAAAGTTGTTGATGGGCTCAACAACAACTCATCGGAATTTCCATATCACTGGACTTCCACCATCATGTGAACACGGTAATAGCATTGGTCAGACCCAAAAGAGATAATGGTGTATGCTCGAGGGATCAACCACGAGTAAGACAACACTACGAACATCGTTGGTTCTGATTTGATTTGACGATAGCCCGTACTCAAATCAAGGGTTGGATAAGACAATAGCACCGACAACTGATCACGAAGATCAATCAACGAAGATATCATCTTTCTTCAACACACACACACACACACACACACACACACACACACACACAAGGATATCCCTTAGTGCTGAACTAAGTCGAACAAGCTTTTATCTTCCAACTCTCCAAGTTGTTGTTTAGCTTAACCAACTGGCTCAGGGTATCCGGCAAAGATTCTTGGAGAAAGGGTAGTTTGGAGGAAAACCAACATGATCACGAACTCAACATAGCGGTCAGGTGACAACCTGGTGATACTTCCGAGAAGATAATCGGAATATCACGAACCACCGATATGTTACTAAGCTCGAGAATAATCCTGCTTTTCAAGGAAAGATGATAGGATCAAAAGAGTGAGGAATTGACACAATCCAAACTCATTGATCGAAGAGTGCACCAGAAATAAGGACTAGGTAGCATGATCAATCTTAGGATGATGATTTAATAACCAACACGCTAGGAATGGAATATTGTCCATTAACTACCAAGCAACGGAGTTGCTAGGAGTATTGATTTCACACATCACAACTCACTTGCCAGCATTCCGGTTGCAATAACACGGGAGCCGAGGAATGAACAATGATGGCAAGAAGTATCATCACACAAAATTCATAAGAGATGGTGCAGTTCCTATGATATTCTTGGCATAAATAGGGTAATACTCCAAGGTAGAAATGTAACAAAAGCTGGTTTGGCATTTGATTTGCGGAATACAACTACTTTGACCCAATCCTGGATATGGATAAGGTACTGGAGTTTGTTTCTCCTAGTCATTCCGAATAGAATGGCTTGACGGACCGCAGAAGTAAAAGGCATTGATGAACACGAATGCATGACTACTCCTGACTATCAATTGATAGACGAGGGTCAGAATACAACTAAAGAGAACAACTCAAAGGAACATATAATTTTCTGTGTTGTGGAGGCATAGATTAGTATGTCGAGCGAAGCTCAACATTTCTTCCGGATAACCCATGCAGAAAGGGTAGAACTGGCAGATTCACAATTATGGATGGATAACTCCTCAAGAGTACTCAGATTGTGATCCTTCGGTTCAGCGAGGAACTTATGCCATAAGCGGTTCATAGTATATGGAAGAAGGAAATACCACGGTCCTCGAGGACTATCACAAAGTTACTAATATCCTAAAGGAACTAGCAAACACTATCAACAGGAGGTAAGTAGGTTGAATCTCGGGTTCAAGAACCCAGGAATAGAATACCTACTACTAAATAGCATCACGGGATGCTTTTGAGAATGGTGGCCAGAATCATCACACTGGGAACACAAAACTTGGCTGGATTACAAGGTGACTCCCTAAAACACCTAGGGTCATAATAATAGCTCCAACATATATGTCAAGGCAATAAATTACCTCAACACACCGGTTAGTGTGCTTATTCTGACCAAAAAGGACATCGGGAACGGAAAGAAAGGATTTGCAAATGCATCAGACTATTTAGAAATCTGGGATGACTCGGACAGCATAACGGTTGTAAATGCTGAAAATGATTTGAGACATCCTGCAAAATAGTGGCATGACCACTCAACATCACAATATCAAGGTTACGAGACCACCTATGAACATACTAAGTAGTAAAACTGAACTGAGATTTGAAACTATCAATTCTATAAGTCTATGGATTAGTAACACGTCATCCTAATAGATAGATGAGAAGCCTAGTTCTTAAACCCCGTAGAAGAGAAGAGGATGACCCAGATCAGAAGGCCATGAGGTATAAGGAGTAAAAAAAGAGCCTTACGTTCACTTCCACAATCAATTCCCTTACATAACTAAAGTGACACAACATCGACCAGTTTGGCTTGGTAATCCTATAGGCAGTCAGGCTCTGATACCAAAGCTGTCAGGACCCCGATTCCAAGTCACATCGATCTAGCCGGTAACACCTCATATCACTTTGCGGCCTCACGCATGGTATTCCCACGGTGTCGCCTTTACCATGGCCCGGGACCATTTGCGCCTTTTGGCTCACGTATATGATAGTGTCGCTAGCACCCATATGACAGAGAACCCGGGCCGACATGGCTAGTCGTGAACCCAAAGCAGCACTAACCCATGGGGACAGGCATACATGAATCACATCGAGCATGTCGGTCAACAGCGTGTGAATCCGGGCTGTAGCACTGGGCTAACAGGACTCCGGATGTCACCGCGTGACATTTCGAAGGGATGCATACGTGAACGAAGTGAAACACATGCCGGCCAGTCAAGTGTCCTGAGCAGTAGTGCTGGGCTAGCAGGACTTTAGTGAACCGGGCTATAGCGGACTACTATGGCTCATGGAAGCACTAGACTACATTTCCCCATAAGAGAGGCTACCAAGGATAAACAACTAGATTGTCGGATCCCACACATACCAAGCATTTCAATCATACACACAATATGCTCGATATGTGTAAATACAACATGGCATCACAACATAACTCTACGACTCAAATATTTATTCATTAGGCTCCGAGGAGCGAGATATTACAAACATGGGTCTCATGACCCAACATTCAGAGCATACAAGTCAAAACACAAGCGGAAGCTTAACATGTCTGAGTACAGACATCTACAAATGAAAAGGCTTGGAAGCCTGAATATCTACCAGATCCTGCCGAGGGCACAAGATCGTAGCCGAGGTATCAAGCTAAACATCAAGTCCACAAGGAACTACTAAGCGAGACCGACGCCTCTCGCAAAACATAAAATAAGCAAACGTCAAGTACAAATGTACCCAGCAAGACTTACATCGTAACTAACTACATATGCATCGGTATCAACAAAGGGGGTGGTGGAGTTTAACTGCAGCAAGCCAGCTTTGACTCGGTGGCTATCCTGAACTACTACTGCAAGTAACTCTTTTGAGGTGGCACACACGAGTCCACATATTCACCTATCAATACACCACTATGGATCCAATCCCGTCTGCCTACGAGAACGCCATCCATAGCGCTCACACTTATCTTGCGCATTTTAGAGTGTCCACTTTCACTTGTCTATGAACTGTTATAGGCTACCCAGAAGTCCTTTACCGTGGACACGGCTATTCGAATAGATCATTTATAACCCTGCAGGGGTGTACTTCTTCACACACGCTCTCGCCACTTACCACCATGTACACGTCGTGTATCTCGGCAACCTTCAAGCGGAAGCTTGGCGAGGGAGTCGGCCACGACTTGACTAACCACACAAGTCCCTAGTCCAGGTTTATCGCCTATTCAGGTTCCATCTGCGAGGAGATCCCGCCGGAGTTTCGCTCACAGCCCCAAACGATGTGTGCAGGGTTCCCGAGACACCAAACGGGCGGTCGGTACACCGGTCCATGGTGTATCTACCGCATCATAGCCCATCCCTAGGGTCAGCGCTACGCAAGGCCTCCAACACATATCCTACAAACACCAGAAACTAGTTGCAACTCCTGGACAGAGGGCAAGGGCAGTTAATAAGTCGAGAGGGTCCATTGGTTTCGGGCCCAATGCGTGGTAGTAACTGTTTCATGGATCACAAACACAGAAGTCAGTTCCTGAGGACGGCTGCAATGAGACAACCCACCATGTACTCCTACATGGCCTCTCATCGCTACTGTAGGACCTTGAGAAGAGGTGTCTAGAAGGGGGGTGATTAGACACTAAGTACCAAAGTTGCAGTTTTTAAGTTTCTTTAAAGTTTGAGTGGAGTTTAGGCACAAGTTTAACATTCACAACATATAGCAAGCAAGCATGCAAAGAGTATTTGAGCAGCGGAATGTAAAGCATGAAACTTGCAAGAATGTAAAGGGAAGGGATTGGAGGATTCAAACGCAATTGGAGACATGGATGTTTTTGGCGTGGTTCCGATAGGTGGTGCTATCGTACATACACGTTGATGGAGACTTCAACACACGAAGGGTAACGGTTGCGCGAGTCCACGGAGGGCTCCACCCACGAAGGGTCCACGAAGAAGCAACCTTGTCTATCCCATCATGGCCGTCGCCCACGAAGGACTTGCCTCACTAGCGGTAGATCTTCACGTAGTAGGAGATCTCATTGCACTTACAAAATCATTTGTTCAACTCCACAATCTAGTCTGAGGCTCCCAAGTGATACCTAGCCAATCTAGGAGACACCACTCTCCAAGAAGTAACAAATGGTGCGTTGATGATGAACTCCTTGCTCTTGTGCTTCAAATGATAGTCTCCCCAACACTCAACTCTCTCTCATAGGTTTTGGATCTGGTGGAAAGAAGATTTGAGTGGAAAGCAACTAGGGGAAGGCTAGAGATCAAGATTCATATGGTAGGAATGGAATATCTTGGCCTCAACACATGAGTAGGGAGTTCTCTCTCAGAAATAGGATGCTGGAAGTGTAGGTTCAGTCTGATGGCTCTCTCCACGAATGAAGAGGAGGTGGAGGGGTATATATAGCCTCCACACAAAATCTAACCGTTACACACAATTTACCAATCTCGGTGGGACCGAATCAACAAACTCGGTCAGACCGATTTTAGTAAACCTAGTGACCGTTAGGTCTTTCGGTGGGACCGATTCGGTTAGGGTTAGGGCATAACGTAATCTCGGTAAGACCGATTACACGAACTCGGTGGGACCGATTTTGGTAATAAGCTTTCCAGAGAGTTGGTCAGGCAAACTCGGTTTGACCGATTATCAAACTCGGTGGGACCGATTTTGATAATAAGTTAACCAGAGTGTTTGCATTGTAGTCTCGGTAGTACCAATTGCTCAAACTCGGTGAGAACGATTTTGATAATGGACATACACAGAGAGATTACAATCCCATCTCGGTGAGACCGAGATCCCTATCGGTGAGACCGATTTGCCTAGGGTTTGTGGCAGTGGCTAAGACATTCAAACTCGATGGCGCCGGATAGAAAGAATCGGTGGGGCGAGCTTGACTTTAGGTTTAGGACATATGTGTGGAAGTGGGAAAGTAGTTGAGGGTATTTGGAGCATATCACTAAGCACTTTGAAGCAAGAGGCTCATTAAGCAACACCTCATCCCTCCTTGATAGTATTGGCTTTTCCTATAGACTCAATGTGATCTTGGATCACTAAAATGTAAAATGAAGAGTCTTGAGCTTGAAGCTTTAGCCAATCCTTTGTCCTTAGCATCTTGAGGAGTTCCCACATCCTTTAGTCCATGCCACTCCATTGTTGAACTTATCTGAAACATACTAGATAAAAGTGTTAGTCCAACAAGAGATATGTTGTCATTAACTACCAAAACCACCTAGGGAGCACTTGTGCTTTAAGATACCATTACCAAATCGTGTTCACACACTTAGCTCTCAACAGTAGGACATGTTCAACACCATTCCAATTCATCCCCGATGAATCAGACCTGACTCAACTCTAAGCAGTAGCGGGCATGACAAACAAACATGAATGAGTAGGCACATCAGGGCTCAAACAACTCCTACTCATGCTAGTGGGTTTCATCTATTTACTGTGGCAATGACAGGTCATGCAGAGGATAAAGGGGTTCAGCTACCGCATCAAGTAACAGATGAATCGTTGTTGTCCTAATGCAGTAAAAGAGAGCAGGAGCGAGAGAGTGGGATTGTATCGGAATGAACAAGGGGGTTTTGCTTGCCTGGCACTTCTAAAGATAATATAGCTCTTCATCGGTGTCATCAAACTCATCGTCGGAAGCACGTCTATCGAGAGGGGACAAATACCGGCAACACAGAAATAAACACAATCAATGCAATGCACAATATGATGCATGATCGTGACATGGCAATATGCTGTGATTTAGTCTAATGCAACTAGCAACAAGTTAAATGGAGCTGGTTTGAACACTAGGTTCAAATTCAAACTCCATGTAAGGCATTTCAAATGCCATTTATTCAAATTGTCTTATACAGCAACTTTAGGTTGTTCAAACATGCATGAAAATGGTACAGATGGATAGATTGGATTTTTTAAACATTTTTGATATATAACTTATTTCATTTGGAGTTATAGATTAATTTATATTCATTTTTGAAGTTTGCAACAAAATAAATCCAGAAATTAGTTATTGCGTCAGCAGTGCATCAGGGTGACGTCAGTGGTCAAACTGGCCGGCGTTTAGCCGCCGACGAGGCCAGATGCGGCGAAGGAAGTGCATTAACGCGTTTCGGCGACCAAAAGAGCGGCAGAAGGCATCTACGCGTAGCTGGGAGCAAGCCGCGGAGTTTGGTGGCAGTGGTTGGGCTCGGGGTGGCCGGGAGCGTCGCCCGCGACGACCTTGGCGGTCGCCGGAGTCGGGTGAGGTCGAACCCGAGGCTGCGGGGCACGGCGAGGCTCGGGAAGTGGTGCGTTGGACTCGCGGGGGTGCGGTGGAATTAGTGGATAAGGTGGTGAGGCATGTGGGTGGCCGGAGTCACGCCGGCGACGAGCTCCGCGGCGGCGCTTGCGGGTGAGCTACATGCAGTCGCTACAAGGCTCGAGAGAGGGAACGGGGAGGATGGGGAGGTAACTAGGCTCACGGCGGTTGCAACGGAGCTGACGGCGAGGTCAGGGGCGGCCTGCTGCGACGGTGATGGAAAAGGGGATCTCCTGCGGTGGCGGAGTCGGCCGAGGTTGATGCGGTGGCTTCGGGGCACGCGAGCGCTCGGGGCTCGGCTAGCTCGACGGAACGGACGACGGCGGGGCTCGCGGACAAGGTGGAGCGGCGCGAGGACGACGGTGGCTACGGCTCCGGCGGCGGGACGGCGACGGCTGCTTCGGCCATGGCGGAGGGGAACGAGGGAGAGAGGCAGGGGGAGAGTGAGGTCTCCACGGGGTAGGGGCAGCTTCGTGGAGCCTGCCCAGATGTCCAGGGGTGCGGGCGGCAAGCAGGTGGCGCCGTGGCAAGCTCGGGCTCGCCGGCGTCACCTCTGTGCCTGCCTGGCGCGGACGAAGCAGCTGGCTGGCATGGGCCAGCATAGTGCTGGGCCGGCCAGGTGGGCTGCCAGGTGGGCTCTTGACCGAGTAAGTTTCTCTCTCTCTTTTATTTGTTTCTGTTTTCTATTTTTCTTTCTCTGTTTTGATTTAGTTTAGCAACTAAATCATTTAATAAATTCTGTAGGTTATTATATGGCTTGCTAAAATATATACAAAGCCACTCACAAACTTCCAGAATTATTGGAGTCATATTTAATATATATTAAATATAAATCCAAAGCAAATAGTTATTGGATTAATTCAAATGGCCAGAATAAATATTTTTGTGACTCCAAAAATATTGGTTTGAACTTCACCTCATGCCAATATTTTTACAGAATAACAGGAACATTTTCTTGGACTCATTTGATGAGATTTAAATGTTTGTTATTTTTAGGGGTTTTCTGAGGCTTTGAAAATTCCTCAATTCAAATTTCATTTGAGTTTAAACATGATGCACACATGGAAGCTGGCATAGGTCAGACCAGGATTAGGGATGTGACAACGTGCGTTGCAACGTATCATAATTAGAATAACTAGTCATCACCCTGTGCAATTGCACGGGCTAGGTATTTTTCTATAACCCCTTTTTATAGATAAGGATTACATTATTTATTCTTGTAAGCAAACTTCATACACACTAAATAGTAAAAATGAATTAATGTCGTATGTTCTTTCTTTTCTTTAGTATAGTTTTACTCAGATATTTTTAAAATATTGTCCAAGGATGGAATATGAAGGCTAAGCCATAGTGCAGACACACACACCATGATTCACACAGAACATCATACAATTGTTGTAGTTGTGGTGAAATGGCTACATACTTGATGAAAAAGTGGTGTTGTGAACATGACCAAGGCTCTAGTACTACAAACACTGTAGGACACATCCAATTAGGATACCTCTAATCAAGTGAATTAAAGACCATGGGCATGGATATCTCCACCATGATCACTTACAGAACCTTTAGATTTTCCAAGTAAGATGCTATGAGTAGTTACCCTTATTTCTCTGTCAACATCTGACATTTTTCACCTTATGTGCAATGTGAACATAGTTTAATATTAGATAAAAGGGCAACCTACACACGTAACCTTTTTACGCTGAATCACTCAACAGAAAAACAAATCAATTTACAATACATTAGGATGATAGCTCTCTATGTAAAAATCATACTTGTCCATAATTGGTTTTGTGCTAATATAATGTCAGTGTCATGAATGGAGCTATAAATGACGTGTTAAAAAGTATTGTGAGCAAAGAAGCAATCTAATAGTGGAACCGCATTTGAATGCATTCTACACTACATTTAGCAGAATGTGTCATATTTTATCTAGGAAATGAAGAAGATTGCATGGAAGAACTAAGTTTCAGTAGGATTTCCTAAATATAAAAGAGTACAAATTTAGCCGAAATAGTGTATGTACAATAGATGGCAACCATGAAAGGACAATAATCATGACACCTTAAAGGCACAACAATAGGTTCAGCATACCATTCCACATAAAGAATTTGTAAATAAAATACAAAATGTGAAAATCGACAGTGAGTTCAACATTAATGGATGTATACAACACCGAGCAAAGAACTTTACTGGTACAACATACTAAACCTTACAATCGCATCAAAGTATGAGAGCAACAATTTTCAAATTCCAATGAGAGTGCCTTCTTGTGTAATTGACTCATTCTCGTTCAGCTACTGATGTTTACCATTCCTTCATTCATACACATAGCACTTGGACGGATCATCTTACCTTTCATCCTCGATCCATTTTTCCTAAACGTCTATATGTCTCTTAATGTGATTTAACTTCTTTGTAAGTTAGATTAAGCTCTCACTTTCATTACCATTGGCTCCATTTTCCTCCATACGTCTTGCATGCATCTCACTCACTGTCCCTTTGCAACACCTGTCTGCAGCAAGTGGCATTGCCCTCTGGAGACCCTTTTGCATTGCCTTGTACCCTAGATGCCGCCACTGCCAGGTAAATAAGAAACTCTTATCTAGTTACACATATCTGGTTAGAAAAAGTAGAGTAATAATCCGGAAATTACATATAAGTGCATGCTATTTGCAGAGATAAAGCTTTAAAGGCACACGTTTTCAACTATACTCTTCTGGAAATAAAACATGATTCCCCACCCGTCCTCAAAAATATTGAATATTTACTAAGAAAAATGTCTAGATATTAATCAGTGCCATACCTATGCAGTTCCAGTAATAATGATACATGCAGAAAGTATGTGTCCTATCCCAGTCGATAGGAATATATTTCTGAAGAAAAGGTTTCTCTGAAAGTTTCTGGTGCAAAGTGCATTTTGAAAAATTAGATATGCATATACAAATCTATTCATGCTGGGAAGCACAACCGAAGTCATTGTTCTACTCAGTATGCACAGTGGAGGTAAAGTCAAAGATCCACTCATTTTGTGCAGGTAGATTTAATATAGAATATGTAGACTGTTTACATCGTGTATAACTCATTTCCATAGATTATAGAAAGCAGTTAAAGGTACGATTTAGGCATATCGTAGCAGAAGGTTAACTATTTAAAATGAGTTAAAGAGAATATACATTCATTATTTAGCTACGGTTGCAAGCTGATCACATATGAATGTTTCAATTTTTATATGAGACATCATCATCTAGATCCTTTCTGCTTGCGTCGCTGGAGATGATGGTGACAATCAAAGCTGGACCTCATGATCCTGGGCTCTGTGTATAGCACATAATCAGGTCCTGGTACATCCAGAACTTATCTTTTTGTCATTATACATTAGGAATCATGCCAACTTAGCAGACTTCTACAATGAAATGATGGGTCAGAGGACACTTATGGAACTGGGATTACTTGCTACTACTTGAATTACGGCATGTGTAAAGGGCAACAGCTGAAATAAACAGTTTAAGCTGCACCAGTCTGCTGTAGTGCGTACCATACTGAGTGCGTACACCCGCCTGCCTCGTTGATGACTGTGGAAATTAAGTCTGCATAAAACGTGGTTGGTATACCTCAGTATGCCTCCTCCTACACTAAACTTTGGCTCGAATAAGCTACACATAGATGTTTGGCTTGTGCGCAATTGGCACTTAAGAAGATTGTAAAGGATGGAGAGTATGGATTTCAGCACGTTCTCTTTTAATCAATTGCAATCTTGCGGGACGGACTATTGTCCTAGCCTTATCAGCTTCAATAAATAATTCTTGTTAAACTTAACGAACACACCAATGTTTCATGTTGTGAGACCGGCTATTATTCTTAATTCACTCGATCCAGAATACCTGGGTCCTCATGAACTTGCAAGTCAAAATTATATTGATCTTATCAGATCAATTCAATGCATGACCCATAGCTAAGCAGAATTGTTCTAGATCTGGCATGACCATGTAGGGAAGTGGACATGCTTAGCGCTTACCAGGTCACGACTGCTTCCCACGGCTGTACGAACTTGGCACTGGCCAGTGCTACCTCTGAAGTTTAGTCTGTCACGGTACGGAGAGTCAATGGGGCGAGGCAGAGACAGGCATGAAAGTATTAGATAAATCCACGCCAGCACCCAAACATATGAACTACCCATATCTAAAGCACACACAGAGTAATATCGAGCCTACCTTTGTCCATGTCTGGAGGAATTACTACAACAGGCATGTACAGGTATTTATAAGAAGCTCTTGGAATAGCTGGCCTGCTGCCGGCAGTACTTGCCAACGACTCCTGGCATGGGCCTCCCTCGGCACTTCACTTTGTCGGGACAACACGCTCATGAGCTTCTTTTGCATCTGATCTGCAGGTTTCGTTATCCTTAAGGTACATGCCTGGTTAGTGTTTTTATTTTGTGGAGATCTTCTAGGTTTATCGCTCTAAGAATCCCGAAATCATCCACACGCCTACTTCTAGAATAAGAAATTAAGATCCATAAATAAATTAGGAAGACGAATTTTGTTCCTAACACCACAAAATTCTGGTGCTTACCAGTAAACCCTCCATCAAATATTATGTCCGTCCACAAAGCATGGGTGATGGAGAGCCATCATGAATCATCGCCTGCTCCACATCTTGTTGTGGGTTTTTGCTACAATTCAGATCTGAGCACGTGGGTGATAGGCGCCATGAAGATCGGCTGTTGCAGACTTCCGTGGAGTTGATGATACTTACGACGTCGGCGCAGATGAGGAGCACAGTGCCGACCTCGCCGCCGACGACCATCTTCCTCCTGCCGGCGACGTTGATTGCCACGAACAAAGCCGCCACCAGGTTGTAGGCGCACCCGATGACACCCACGGCCAACACGTACCTGACAGTCGAACAGATATTGAGATTCCATGGACGGGCAGTAAAGATGTGAAACTTAGTCTCGTGGATCTTTCTTACTGGTAAGCATATAAATCCTTGAACGTGATGATGGCTTCCTCGTCGAAGATGCTGTCCGAGGCCACGAGGAGGAGCAGCGCGACGACCCGGAGGGCACTTGTACCGTCCAATCAATAGGGAGAAGGACAAACATCTGCTCGTTTTCTCCCTTTTATCACAGAAGGAGATGGAAAGAGATTCGATGTGTTTTTTCTCTTCATTACTATACTATTTTTATTAGGAAAGGAAACGTAAAAAGAGGGGTCAGTTTTCATTTCTGAGCGAAAGAGAGGAGTCAGGTTGCCTCACGCAGGTGGAATTGGTGGAGCTGGCCTCATGATAATCTGAGGGCTGTTAATTGATTATTACTCAATCTAATGGATGAAATTTTCTAACCACCAGGATTAGCGTGGAGCCTCGTTTGGTGCCTCCAATTAGTAAATATAAGATACTTATTCACAAACTTGATACAAAACACTCTAATTTTGATATACATATATCACTAGAGATATATATGTTTCAATCAAAAAATATTCCTTGGGCTATTTTGGTGAGGTGAGGGAGGGGTGTGGTTGGTTTTAAGGTACTAATTACGGGTTTTTCTGCAAATTGGTAGAGAAGTGGGATGTTGGTGAGAAAAGGCAACAACTTACCTCACAGTCGTTAGATGTAGATATAATTTTCAGAAATGACAGATGGCAGACACACCATCATCACCAACTTAGTCTTTTGTAGGAGTACTAGCAAGATGTCCGTCCATTGCACGGAACATCAAGATGCATTTTTTTATAAAACACTTGTTGTGATTGATCCATGCAGTAGTAATCCCATGTGTAAAAACTAATGGTATCTCGAGAAAGAGGAGATAAGGTGAAGAGGAGTGGGGCGTGGTGGTGATTGGTGGTCGGACTGAGCGGAGGCAAGGGGATGGACAACACTAGCAACGGCCACCAATCCAGTTTGTTCTAGAGGCTTCCTTTTTTAATTGCTCAACAATGAGGTTGTTGGAGATAAGGATGAACAAGGGAAGGCCTTGTCTGCAAATGTGGAGAGAGGTGCGAGTATCTTTTAGTTTAATTTCCATCTGTCAGATATAGATCGGACGGTCTATTCCAAGATGGCACGCATACCATCATCACCAACTCGGTTTTTTATAATAGAAGAAATATAAGTATGGAGATACAAAAGTATTATCGATACTTGTTTCCGTAAACTAGGATCTATATTCTATTCAACGGCTCAGCATGTGGGGCCTTAGCACAATGACTTCTTGACTGTGTAAAACAAAGGTTTTCCCGTCGCTGATAAGGAGGGGGTGACGGTGGTGCGCTTTCGGCTTGCTCTAGTCCTAGTAGTCACACTAGGTGGTCTACGCATGTTTAGATTTATTCTTTTTCACGTCTCGTGTTCGCTGTACTGCCATGACTGTTGATGAATAGACGGTAAGTTATTCATGGGGAAACCCTTGTTGAGCGTGTTTGCGTGAGAGAGAGAGACAGTGTGTGTGTGTGTGTGTGTGTGTGTGTGTGTGTGTGTGTGTGTGTGTGTGTGTGTGTGTGTGTGTGATATGTCTAGAGACTGAGGCAATTGATAAGAGATTCTTTGTGTCTATGTGTGTGGAGGATAGAGAGAGACATGTACATGGGGCTTTGTGTTGTGTAACGTGGAGACACATAGACATAATAAGAGAGTGAGTGTGTGAGATACACATGCGGGCATGGGGAGAGATGTGTGAGTTAGAGAGATGGAGAATTTTGGTGTGCATCTGAGCTAGAGGGTGGATATATACATATCTGTAGAGAATATGCAAGGGTGTGTGTCTTAAAAGAAGGATCCAGATAGCTAGATGGGTGTTTGTGCGTGTCTGTGTGTGTTTGTCCGCGCGTTTGTGTGCGAGAGGGAGTGTGTGTATGTCGAGTAGAGAGACCACTAATGATGTAAACCTAGTATAAGGTAAGGGGAATGGTGTGACATGTGTGTCAAAGAGAGACAAAGGCATGTGTAGTAGCGGGATAGCATGGGTGCGGGCGGGGAGTAGACTATTTGGAAGAGAAATCGAGTGTGTGTGGGAGAGGAGTGTGAGAGCGAGAGCGAGAGAGAGAGAGAGAGAGAGAGAGAGAGAGAGAGAGAGAGAGGAAAAGAGGGGGGAGAGAGAGGGGTCGTTTGTGTCCATAAGTGGCGAATAGATAGGGAGACAATGTTGATGTTTTTCGAAATGGGCCTATGTACGGAGACGCAAGGGAAGCGAGTCATCGTGTGTGTGATAGGGACTTCATGAGAGATATAGAATAGATGATGTAGAGAACAACGTGCGAGATTGATAACGATGATACATTAGGGATCTATGGAAAGAGTCGCGGCATATATGTATAAAGGGAAGGAGCTGGGGCGGGTTCGCATGTGGGAGAGATAGAAAGAGGAGAGTGGTGCACAAGGAGGCAAAGTGTGCTTGTTTGAAGTGGGGGTGTTGTGTGAGGTGAGTGTGCGAGAAGCACATAACTAGGGAGATAGTCTTTTGGGGGCGACGTTTCGTGTGTATGGGAAAGATACACTCTACATAGTGCGTGTGCTTGGGAAAGAGAGATGCGTGGAGACCTGGAGAGTGGGGGAAGAGATGTGTGCATGCCCGAGAGACAAAGTGATAAGAGACCTATATTGGGGTCCGGACTTTAGAAGAGAGGGGGCTATTAATGTGCTCGTGTGTTCATGTCTGCGGGAGAGAACGGCATGTGTGTGGGGGGGCATGTTGGCTTCAGATAATGAGTTGGGTGTCTATATTGGAGGGACTTTAGCGTAATTGAGATATATATATGGTCAATAGTGTGTGCACTCATGGTTGATCAATTTGTTTCATAGTTTGGACTATGAGATAACAACACTTTTGAACATGCGTGATATACCTTGACGTACCAGAATTACAAATCTAAGATTGGAATTTTGGAATTCGAATCCATGATTAGCTTTTGTAATTCATTTAAATGAAGATACATTTTTTAAGCCGGGATTTCGTGATTTCAAATTCATATATCAAACCTAGAGATATACACATACGGGCATGCTCAAACTTTATAATCATCCACTTTATTCATACACATACAAATTTTTTGCTTTTTGTCATCATATTTAGGATAAACACATTTGGAATTTCATTTGAATTGGACCGTATGATGGTATTTGCTTGTACTAGCTCAATGATCCATATTTGAATTGAATGGACAATCTAAGTTTCAAGTTGGAGACAATGATTTTCAAAACTTGCACTTTTTTGCGTTCAAAACAAATAAATTCTCGGCCATGATATCATAGTCGGCCGTACAAGAGCAGAACACTTATAATTTCAGGCGCCAAAAGCTCTCAAACTTCCCACTCACATCGAAATATCTCGCGCCCGAAAGTTTAGCCCTGCGATATTCCAGTTTTACCCCTGCCACATGAACGGAAAAGGGATGCTTTGGTAACTCCATTGGTTTTCCCTCTTTGCCCCCAACATTCTTCCCAGAGCCCTCCTCCTTCCCTCCCCCCCCCCCAACCACGGCAAGCCGCGAATCTAGTCCTCCGCCAGTAGCGGTGGACCTCACACCCCGCCGGATCTACCTTCCGCACCTTGGAACCCCCAACTGCCAACTCACCACTTCACCGGAGCCGCTTCATCGACTGGCTTGTCCACCGCTCCAGATCTCCTTGAGCGCCATCATGGTCCACCGCACGGGATCTGCTTAACCAGTGCCCACGTCCACCACAGTGTAGGCCCTTCACTGGCTCTCTCGTCCGCCCCATCGCTGGCCCTTCATACAAGCCCTCTTCCTCCGCAATAGATCCGCCTCACCGAAAGCACTGTACACCGCGCCCGCCGAACCTTCGTCCACCGCACCGGACCCACTCCACGGATGCCATATTCAACTCCACCGGCCCTGCTTTACTGACGCCGTAGCCTCATCAGGTTATTTCGATTTGTACTCCTTCGGTTTTTCTCTTCTTTATCGTGCAGCTGTTCACTTACCACGGATGAGCTTTCTTGTATGTCGACAGGCGCCACAACCGAAGCACCGAAGCCGTTCAGTGACGGCGATAACCGGCCCAAACTTAACCGCAACACGAGCACCATCGGCGATCCTTAGCTATCAAGTATGACAACGATACCCATACGCCGCCGAGAATCAGGTACTATTATCCAACGGCCAGCGCCTACGTTTACTTTCTTAGCATAAGCATCGCACCTTTGAATTTCTTCAGGGCATCATTCAATTTTTCATGAGACGCGTTATTTTGCTTGCACCTGTAGGGCCATACTTCTGGCAGTGAAGATGTTACATGTGCTAAATTACATACCAGTGCACATATACTTAATATGCTTTAGTTTTGTCCTAAGTATTATTGTACTTCCTAGATATCACTGCCTACTATTTTACTTCTTGCATCCTATCTTTATGATAATGGTGTTGTTCTGATGCCACCTGTTGGTTCCACCAGACTGCTTCATGTTCTCTATGCTTAATTACACATCAGCAAACTAGCATGTGGTTCCGCTGCTTTTTGTTCGTTTTACCCTACATTTTCTGATGCTAGCTATTACATCACAACTCCAAGCCTCTATTCATTAGTTTTTTGTGTGTTCTTGATCTTCCCAAGTTGCCTGACTAATTTGATGCTTCTATTAATTATGGCGCTGCCAACCCCATCAAGCAAAATATTTGTTCTTTTGGGGCTGGCACCTCGAACAAGCATAAAAATAGAGTGAAGCACATATATTGTCGTGTAAGCACACACCCTTCTTTAATTAGTTTAGATGAACCATTGATGATCAATTCGAACCATTGCATGCGATTATAATTAATTTTACCTGAATAGAGGGTGCAGAATAAACTACAAAAACTAGATTTGCGACCACGGGATGCTGACGATATCTTCAAAGAACATTGCAACAGCAGCGAGGCTTCATAGCAACATATGGTAAGCCAGTGTGTTTTGGTACATCTGAAATGCAATGCGTGTGGGCTGCTTTCTTGGCTTGCGTGTGAACCATTTAAATATAGCTTGCCATGCTCGGCAATAATTCGCATGTTGTTTACCATGTAAGCTTACTGCCTGGATCATGCGATAACTATCTCTTACTTATGTCCAGCGGAAACCTTTCAGGATGCCACTAGGACACAATGTACAACCCCAGAATCTATTTGTGGAAGAAGTGTGCCATCCATGTTACCAAATGGTAGCAGTTCAGAGGCAACACCACCGGAGAGCAGTCTGAGCACAGATATTATAGTTCTTGAGGCTCTACTAGAGGCAGAAAGAGATGGTGTGGCTGCCATGAATGAGGTAATCTTGATCTTGAGGCTGGAAATTATGCAATTAGCTGCACACATTATGCAAGCAACACAAGAATTGGAGGAAGTAAGAATGCTGCATTTGAGGATGGAGGAGGTCCTGCTGTTTCTGCTATCTGAAGCCTAGGGTAATCCCAATTCTTCTTTAGATACCAGTTGAAATTGTCAATATATTATTGTACTTTCATGTTGTGTCATGTCTCTAAATGGATTATGTTGTAAGATCCCCTATGTTATCCATGTGTTGTAATGATCCAAATGTTTTAGGCGAGGTAATCCTCAGTACTTTTATGATTGACATAAGGTGAACTATTTTTCGTGTGAGCATATTGTATTGGATGAAATAACTGTTTGACTCAAAGTGTATCCAACCTACTGAATTCAAAGATCATGACATTTCTAAATCATAATCATATATAAAGGTGGAATAAATATTTGTTGTGGTTTTGAAGAAATAAATAACAAAACATAGAATTATCGGTGGATATTCGTAATCGAATACAAATTGGATTTGAATTTAGTTGCCAAGGCCCAAGGAAAACGTGAATGCTAATTCTCCCAAGTTTTGAACGAAGCGGCTAAACACCCGCTATCATTTCTGTGCTGCCCGAAGCAAGTGTTTGCGAGATGGAAACTACTATCTACCCCTGACACTTTGACATCCTTATCGACCGGATTTACACTGCTGTCGATAGCGGTAGACTAGTAACTTCAATTAGATGTGACACGACCGCCTCTGAGCCCATTCAGATACGGTGGGCGCCAAACGTGGGTGGCAAAACACATTTGATTCAAGCTCCTCTGAAAGACATGTGTCTCTCCCTCCATTTCCCCATTCATACACGGTGGTCGGCAAAACAAACTCGCCTCGGCCAAAATCGATGTAGGCAAATATTTTAAATAGGGGCAGATGTGTAACTTCCCTTAGACGTGACACAACCACCCTACCTGTTAGCCGCGTTCATACACACCATGGGCGCCAACCGTGGGCAGCAAAACACCCTCTCCTCGCCCGCAATCGCTACCGGCAAATATTTGGGAGATGCGAGATTACCGTCCTATCCCCAACCGACATGATGTCCGAAATTTTAAACGGGGGTTAAGTTCCGTAACTTTCCCACATTTCAGACAAGTGTGTCCCAAAGTTTGAGATCCCCCCTCCCCCTCCATTTCCCCATTCATACACCGTCGGTGCCACAACAACCTCCCCAATGCGGCTAGCCTCCTCCGTCCGCCACCCCATCCTCCACTTTGCCGGAGCCGCTACCCTGTCATCCACTATAAGAGATGGACGTCTCTCATCCATGGCACCGGACCAGGATCCTTTCATCCCGTCCCCTCGCTTCATCGGAGCCGTCGTCCACCTTGTCGATGCCGCTCCTACGTCCGCCTCGTCCACGGCAACAAGATGTATCCCCCAACCCGCCCGTCTGCCGTCTAAAGTCTTCTTCCCCGCCGCCGACAGCCATCGCACCCGCAGCATGCTCAACGTATCAGCAGGGGCCTACACGGTGTCGCAAGAGAGGTGGTACTCTTCCCTATGTGCTTAAGTAATTGATCTCACCCAGAAAATAGATCGTAAATTGTTTACTGTACTTTTCTTGTCTGTACCAAATCGTAGTGGCTAGTTGAAAGAAACATTGGTTGGGAAGTAGTTTTGTCCGGTTTGCACCTTCAGATCCGCCATGGCACGGTCACTATACTCGTAAAGCTTATGGTTTTCCCCCCTTTATATTTACTACCATCATCGAATCATCGTAGGTGCCTCGTGTCATGCTAGCACTGCTCCTCAACACCTCAGCCCATCAATCGAAACAACATGCCACTCATAATTCCAAAGCTTAGGTGTTGAAATACGAATCTGATATGATGATCATATTATTAAAGCAGAGAACGTTTAATTGGTCGCCTAATGTTCCTATATTCGTTTTGAAAAGCATGTGCACCACCCACTGGTCCAGCTAGTTCCACTTTCCTGATTTTACACTTGATGCTTAGGGTTTTCCCCTTTTATCTACTCTACTATGATCTTTGTAGGTGCTTTCTGTCGTACTAGCATTATTTCACCCTTCAAGCTAAACAACACAACACTCAAAATTCCAAAGCTTAGTTGTTAAAATATGAGTGTGATATGATACTGATATTAGTTAACCGACACATTTAATTTGTTAGCTAAAGGTCCAGCTTGAGTTTCAAAATGCATGGCGCGGCATATAGAGAGACAGTAGAATTGCATTTCTTTGTCACTTGTTGACTGTACTTTCTTGTCCATACCAAATCTTAGTTGTTATTTCAAAGTAAACATTGGTTGCTAACTACCCTTTGAGCGGTTTTCAGCTTCAGATCTGCCATCCCACTGCCACGGTTGACACTACACTCATCATGCATACGGTTTCCCCATTTTATGATGACCACGATCATCCTACATGGTTCGTGTCATAATAGCATTTCTCCACCCATCGAGCTAAACAAGCTTAGTTGTACAAATTCAAAATATATTATGCTGATATTAGTAAAACAGAGAGATGTTTAATTGTTCAGCTGAATGTTCCTACTTTAGTTTTGAAATGCATGTGAGCCACATATGGAGAGACTGGAAGGAATAGTATTTCTCTATGCGCTCTGGTTCATCATGGGTGGGCAACCGACATTGTATAGAAAGACTTGTAATATCTTCAATCTGCTTGCTCTTCTGCTGTTCTTTAAGATGATCCTCTTCTCTTCTTTAATAAGTATGCTCCTTGTTGGGAAGAGTAGCAGAGACATTTGCGATCGACTGGTCAGATTGAGTTGTTCTCCCTTGGTATATTTTGAATCTGTCAGGTCAGGTCGACTTGTTCTTCTTTACTATATGTTGAAGCTGTCATCTGCGTAGTATCATCACTTATGGAGCTCTCATATTTTGAGTAGTAGGCCACATTATATTAATGCACACACCAAATTACAGCATGCATGGCATCTCTCAGAATAATTGCAGAGATAGCACAAAGGGGTTTCTGAGGAGGCGATTGGATTAGAATCACTACGCATTACAAAGATAATCTCACTTGTTTTTATGTTTTCATGCATGTCAATTATTGAACATTATCAAAATGAATATGAGAATGGTATACGAGAGGAATATTGCGGAACAATCCATTGGCTAACAAACTTGGCATGGTGGAGGATGGCCTATCTTATTCACCCATCAAGGTGCATGCTCTAACTTGGCAAGGTTGTATTGGTCGCACATATTTTGCATCTGACCTCTTGCATTACTTCTACTTTGTTACACCATCTACTTATTTTAAGCATCATATATGAGTATATGCCATACCTACCCATTTCCTTTACCTATTCCATGTGTCGTCATACTATGTTTTTCCAGTCAAATGTTGTTCTTTCGTAATAGATGTCCAAAAGGAAGTGGGTGAGTGCAGATCCTCAAGGAGTAGAAACTAGGTATTTCAAAAAGGTAGTGATACCTGATAAATCAGATAGATCAGCAGCCACAGAAAACACAGGCCCAACTGTACCACACTTCACCCCTACTCCACTGGCCAAACCCCTATTAGAACTACTAAGAGCCCAGCGTCAGGTACTGTCTATGATATCAATTGAAAATTTGAACTCCTAAATTTCTGCATGTGCCTTACCTTCTCTCTTGTATGAAAACTAATTTCAGATGAATCTCCTTGCTCTAAGGATCATAGGATCTCACAACAATACTGGGCTCTGCATTTCTCTTGTCAGTACCTCTTGCCCTCTGTCAGCATACTTACACTCATTGTTGTTTGATTATGTAGCATCACTGTAAATGTTCGCTTATTTATCCTCCCTTTGCTTGAAATTATAAGGTCTATATTTACTCTGAGATAAATGTACAATTAACACAATGGTTATGAAGTTTCGGATTGCTCATGTAAGTACCTGTTGTCATGTACTCCCTCTGTATCGAATTAATTGTTGATCAATTGGATGTATTTAAAACTTAATAGTGCTAGATACATCCATTTGAGCAACAAGTAATAATGGACGGTGGTGGTATTACTGTACTTGCATCGCGAGATAGTTGATTGTCTAGCATTACTCTGCATCTTATCTGCCCTCCCCTCCACTTTCTCCAAATTATCATATCTACATTTACTCTTACAAAAATGTTGAATAAAGCCAATGCCACTACACACGTTGATGTCTGCATTCCTCTTGTCAGTACCTTTTGCCTTTTAACCATGTACTTAATTAATTGCTATTTGATTACGTATCATCAGTCTGCACCTGAGCTTCATTATCCTCTGTTTCTTCCAATATTATTTGATCTATATTTACTCTTTGCAAAATGTAGAATAATGGCAACGCTTATAAAGAATTTTCTTTGGGGAATTTATTGAATTATCCTTCCATCAACATGGAGAAGGGCTTTGTCCAGCCCGTATTAACATGTAATGTAAGTTCATCCTTCTCAAGCCTTCAAACTTTGTTCTAGTATAGAGTTGGATAGGCATCATTTCCTCCACTGCAGTTTACTTTCCTATTTACATCTGATTGGATGTTTGCAACATCTACTAGTTTTAAATTGTAGTTGTAAAAACATGTTCCTTATGAAGAACAGATCCATTTATTTGCTTATATAATTGTGAAACCTGTTATGTCTCTCCTTGTTTCTCTTTCACAGTCGTATCTCTTATGCCAGGCAGAACTTTAGGGAAGATAGTGAGCCAAATCATATTGAGGATAGCGAGATGACGCCAAGGTGCTGTCTTGATGAAGGCAGTGAGTTGAAGCTACTCACCAGCAGGTGTGAGACAACCTCTGTGCAGTCCCTGCCTCATTCAGTTCGACAACTTGAGTCTCAACTTAAAGCGGAAAGGCTTATTTCAGCTCAGCTCTGACTTGAAGTCAAAGATGCAAAGAAGATGTCAGAGGACTGCAATGCGCACTATCATGCCATACAGTTAGGGATGGAGCATCTATCATTGACACAACTGAGGTCTCATCAGCTTGTTCGCCTGCTTGCGGGGCCCGTCTTGTAAAGGCCTAGTGCCTTCTGAAGTGCTCTCAGTTTTGTATATTCCTTTGTCGGCGCGTTTATATGCACTGGTGGCGACCTTTGATGCCCAGTGTGTGTAATCCACGGTCACGTTGCGCTTTATTATCACCGGTAGCAAACTTTGATTCCCAGTGGATGTAATATGCCGTAATTTCTTTATTGTATAGTCTAGGTTTATTCTTTGGTCGGTATTCTGTAATTTGGGCCAGAAGGTTCAGTGGATCTCAATGTTGTCGGTCTTCAGGCCGGCCCGTTACTCATATGGGACAAAACATGGGCATATAATCATCTTGGGCCATTAACAGGTCTAAACCTATAGTTGTTTCCCATCTTTAACAGGCCGAGTAAAGTTCTAGCCAGCTGGGCCAGAGAATACCATGGGCTTTTAACAGGCTAAAAACCTAGATTGGGCCAGCGTTGGACCAAAAAATTCACGGGCCAATACAGGACAAAACTAACAAAGGCCCATGTTTGTCCCAAATAGGACGAGCAGTTAACAGGCCAAAATGTATCTCGGGCCAAATTGTCCCAATAAAATTATGGGCTTTAAGCCGGCCGGTATCCACGCGGGCCATAGTCCCAAAAGTGTCATGGGCCATTATCAGATTGGCTGTAAGCAGGCCGGATTCAACGCGGGTTGTAATTAGGCCCAACTGTTCCACGGGGCATTAACGGGCCGATAGGCCTGTTGGACTAAAATTTATGACTATGGGCCGTTAAGAGGCCTAAAGTTACTTCGAACAAGAAATAGCCCAGTTTCTGCATGAGCCGTTAAAGGGCCTAAAGTTAAACCGGGCCCACAATGTCCTAGATACACCACGGGCCGCTAACAGGCCGAACTGGTTAACAGGCATTTAACAGGCTGAAATACAAACCTATCTTAGAATGGGCCCAAGAGATGATAGGCTGTTAATAGGCCAGCCCACTAGTGTCTGAAAAAACATGGTGGGCCTTTAGCTGGGCCGGCCTTTTTCCCCGGAATGGGCCTCTGTTGGGCCATGCCACGTGTCGACGTATCATAGGCACCTCCTGTACAATGAGTGGATGACATCTGTCCGAACATTGGGCCGACACGTGTTTCCTCCAGCCAATGAGAATTTTACACGTGGAAAACTCCCATTGGTCCGGGCTGTTAACGGGTTATCGGATCCAAAATCGGACCCGATAGCTTAACGGCGTCCCGTTACGGTGGATGCCACATGTCGGTCACCCTTGATGAAAGCACTTCTATGATGCGCGATTTATCGTCATGGAAGTGGACACTTCCGTGATGATAATTTTGGTAATGTCATGGAACACTTCTATGACAGCACAGGTATGACTATCTTGATTCTGTCATAAATGTGTCATGGATGTACATGCATGACAGAAAACGTGACCTACTGTGACAAACACGTATCATCACGGAAATGTATTTTTTGTAGTGTTCATTGCTGGGTTACGTATGCATGTCCCTGTAAGTTAGTGCCACCTTGGGTTTATGACTAGTCATGTCGGCCCGGTTTCTCTTTCATATGGATGCTAGCGACACTATCATATACGTGAACCAAAAGGCGCAAACGGTCCTGGGCTAGGTAAGGTGGCACCTGTGGGATACAGTCCGTGAGGTCGCAAAGTCATATGATGTGTTACATGCTAGATCAGTGTGACTTAGGATCAGGGTCCTTACATCTGGGATTGGTCGGATGATGATGAAGACGGCGATGAACAACGTCGCTCTGAAGGCACCGACGGGGCAGGCGCCTGCTCTTCGACGGCGTGGCCGTCAAGCGTAGCGCCGACTGGCACACCTGCCGCGCCTAAATGTCGTGCCGAGGGGATGTTTGGTAACAAGCCGCCCAAGAAGGCCAAGCAGGCGGCCGCGACCAAGCGGCAAGAGGCCGCAAAACGGCCGCCATCTGGAGGGCCCTGAAGGAAAGCCCATTGGTGTCCGGGTAGGCGGATTTATTGCACTGTATTGATTGTTTCTTTTTTGAAAGTTTCTCATTTCTGCTTGCCATGCTAAGTAGGGCCGCCCTCTCCATATCACGAGCTCCATCCGCCTCGCTGATTGGACCACCAGGCAGCTCTGAGGAGGCCCGGCACACGGACCTGGCCACTGCCCTTCGGGAGGCGACAGAAAGGAACGCGCGGGAGGAGCAGGAAGCTGCCGCGGTGCGGGCGGAGGCCGATGCCCAGGCCGCCGCGCACGCGGAGGCGAAGGCGGCGACCAAGGTATAGGCAGAGGCCGACGCCAAGGCCGTGGAGGATCCGGCTGGTAGCAGAATCCCGGAGGCTACCAACCTTGAGCAGTCATAGGTGCCGGTGGTGGAGGCCCATGTGCCGACTGGAGCAGCCGGAGCCGACTAGAGCAGCCGGAGCCGACCAGACGGCGCCGGAGCTGGAGGTTGCTGACTCCATCGTCCTGCAGGAGGAGGTGACTCAGCACATGCCGGGTGCTAGTGAGCGAGGTGACGGCCACCCCGGAGGGCCGGAGATGCCACTGGCTGACGTCAGATTGGTGACAAGCCAGGCCATGACGGCACGCACCTCCGCACGCCTGCGCCCGGCATGGGCAGCTTCCACGCCGAGGCCGGTAGAAATTGGGGCCGCGAGCTCGCAGGGAGCCGACACCGAGGCCACGAGCTTTGCTCCGCCTGGTTGGATGCCAGGGGCCGGCCCGGCCGCCTTGAAGCTCGCTGTGGAGGATGTCCTGGACAAGTTCTCCACCCACAGCGCCACCCTCCTGAAGGTGAGGAGCAAGGTAGTGGCGATGCATATGTCTGTCCGGGTATGCTCTTGATCTTGCTTTTTAATTTGCGATCTTCAGTGGGGTAGCGGTACCTGGTGTAGCCCCCGAGTTCCAAGCGGCGGTGGCGAGCGAGTTCAAACTTTAAGGCATGTTTCTGAATGCTGAGATGTCATGCTTGCTGCAGGACTACCACGACCTGCGTGCGGCCGTCTACAACTCACAAAACCAGACGCTCGCCAAACGGATGGCCGTGTTGCGGAAGAGCCGAGGTACATAGGTCGACTTTCAGTGGGGGCGCGCAAGCGCACCAACTGGGTGTAGCCCCCGAGATTCGGGCCGATTGCTGAGCAGTCGGGCCGGATCTTCCCGGCGACTTCTTGCTTTAGTTGATATTGTTGCTGATGATTCTTCTTTGTCTTCGCAGAGGCTGCTGCACGGCTGCTGAGCCGCGTGCATGAGCTCATGGGCCAGCTTCAGGCCAGGGAGCTGGAGCGCAGCCAGCTGGTCGCGGAGCGCAACCGGCTCGAGAAAGAGCTAGCTGACCAGGTGACCCGGCATACCGAGTAGGTCCGACAGCTGAAGGACGGGGAGGAGCTCCTCAAGGCTGAGTTCGAGTCTCAGCGCTTGGGCTGGGCCGAGAAGGAGAAGTACTTGTCGCAGGGCTATGAGGTGATCGAGGGCATGCTCAAAGGTAACACTTCTTTCTTTCTTGATTGGCTCGTTGTTAGCTATCGCTGGAGTCCGACTTCTCATTTTCTTGTTTTCTTCTTAAGCAGAATTCCTCCCGGGCCACGCGGGTGCCATAGTCCAGGCGATCAAGGTGCAGCATGAGCAGCGGAGGAAGGAGGGCATGGAGATTGCAGAGGACCGGCCCCGGAACTTGGGTGAGCAGTTCCTGGCCGTCCTGATGCATCTTGAGCCGGCACGCCATCTTCTCTACCGGTTTCAACGCGTCGGGTCGCGGGTCTTGGAGTGGCTCTGGTCGGGTGTGCAGGTCCCCCGGACTCCCAGTCGGACTGCCGACTGGTTGGAGGTGGCAGGAGAGCAGCTCGACACCTGGAGAGGCACTGCGGCATGGGCCGGTGCCAAAGTGGGCTGGAGTTCGTGAAGGTGTGGTACCCGGGCGTGAGCCTGGCACAGCTGGCAACCTTCCGCTAGGAGGCGGCACCGGAGCTGGAGGCGGAGCGCGAGGAGATCGCCATTCATGCGTCGGCCCTCATCGAGTACACCGACGGCAGCGTCTCCATCCCGGAGCAGGCGGAAAACGGCACCGATGCACCATCGTCCTGGTTCGGACTGAAGCCGGACGAGGGGGAGGACCCGGCGGAGGAGATTGCCTCCAGCGACAAAGCCGCGGAGGAGGACGAGGACGAGTAAAGCGATGGCGTCGCACAAGATGACGGAGGGACCAGCCAGACTGAGCCTGATCCGGCCTCCACTAGCGAGCGGCGGGAGACCGAGACCAACCAGCCGGAGGCCCCGCCAGTCGGTGCTTCAGCTACCACCGACCTGTCCGAGCAGCCCGTAGCCCCTTCGGTCTAGGCAGCCCTTATCTTTTAAATTTTTCTATCTTGTGCTCAAGAACAAGTTAATTATGCGCAGTTCCACCCACTGGGGTGTATTTTAAACTCTAATGAATGCCAGTCGCGGGCCTTTTGCAATGTAAATCAATTTATTTTCCCCACATGCTTGTGTGCTTTGCCGAGTTCTCAATCGATTTTTCCTGTGCTTTCTTTGCCTTCTTCCTTTGCCGTCTTCCTTTGGCTACCGCTCTATTAGCCGGACAGCCGCGCTGCGGTCTGTGGCCGGGTCAGGGACTTGGCCGTCTGGAATAGGCAAGTTACTTTAGCCGCTTAAAGCATAGATACACTACAAAAAAAGACGAGGGGCCGGCTTGGCCTAAATACACTACAAAAAAAGACACATCCGTGACATTTTGGGCCGAACGAATTTTTTCTGTAATACTTATGATGATAATTGTGACAAAATCTGGTATCATCATAGATGTGGCCGGGTCCTACTTCTATGACAAAAAATCATGACAGAAAATGGGCTTTTCGTCCTGGGCGGGATGGAGACGCAGCTGCATGAAATTCTTTGGGCCGTCCATGACGGAAAAAACCGTGGTAGAAGCGAGGGCGAGGAAAATATCAGGGTGTTCCTGGTTACGGTGGGTGGTCGGGGCCAAGCGATGCACGTTTCTCTCGTACACGCAAGTGCGTGGGTGCGAGGCGTTGGGCTCTAACTTAACCCAAGCGAGGCGTTGGGCTCTAACTGAACCCGAGCGATTGCACTATAGGCTACGCGTTACTGAACCCGAGCGATCAATCGGTGGCTGTTAACTGAACCCGATCGAGCGATTCCTTCGCTACTGCTGCTAACTGGAGCCGATTGATGCTACCTCCGGATGAACAGTGAGCGTTGCTGGGGGGGTTTGGATGAACAGTTCTCGGTGGGGGTGGATGATCAGGACCCCGTGGTGTTGCCTATGGATGAACAGGACCCCGATCGATCGAGCCGGTTGGGGCTGGATGAACAGGACCCCGTGGAGGGCAGGATGAATAGGACCACCTCATGGAGGGCTGGATGAGCAGTAGACGGTGGAGAGCTGGATGAACAGTAGCCCGTGGAGCGGTGGTTGAACAGGAGCCCGTGGAGAGGGCTGGTTGAACAGTAGCCGGTGGAGTAGCGCGCGGTGGAGGCTGGATGAACAGGAGCCCGTGGATGAACAGTCGCAAGTGGAGGCTGGAGGAGGTCGACGGTGGATGAACAGTAGCCCATGCAGGCCGGAGGGGGTCGGCGGTGGAGATGAATAGTATCCCGTGGAGTCCGGTTTTGCGGTACGCCACACCCCTCTCGATGAACAGGACCCCCGTTTCGACCGTAGTGCTCTAACACAAGTCTGTTTCCTCTGTTTTGCGGTACGCCACACCCCTCCCGATCAACAGGACCCCCGTTTCGACCATAGGAGGTCCGTTTCCTCCGTTTTAAAGTACGCCAGATCCCTCCCGATAATCAGGATCCCATTTCGAACATGGCCAGTCGAACACAAGGTCGTTTCCTCCGTTTTGCGGTATGCCAGGCGTCATTTCCATCGGCTGTTCCGTCCAAGCCAGTTGGCTCCCACACGTTCCGTTGCCTCCCGATGAACACGACGAATTCCGTTGCCTCCCCATGAAGACGATGACGACTCAGTTTCTCCGTACCTACCCAGCCATGTACACGAGCCCTAGCTGTACGTAAGCGCGAGTAGGCGTTCGAGACCCCGCCCGTATGTACGTACGTGGCCGTATTTACTTTCTTGCACCATGGCCGATGTACGTACGTGTACATGCTACATGCGCGCCTCTACTATGACACGTGCGCGCCTCTACATCGACCAGTATGTACGTACACGTTCACGACCAGAATGACAACGCTACGTACGCTTCGACCAGGTGGGTCCCGATTGTCAGGCACTTACTTGCCTCCGAAGATGTAGCTGGTTGGTCCCAGTAGTGAGGGGGGCGAATCGTTTTTTTTGCCCGAACGCACTTCCTTGCTTGTGAAGATGTAGCTGATGGGTCCTAGTAGTCAGGGGAAACTTTTTTTTCGTGAAATATGGTGACCCGTCCGGTGGGTCCTTGCTGTCAGGTGGAGGAATAATTATTTTGAGCGTAATAAGGAGGCACTTCCTTGCTGCGGCCGTGGACCCAACTGTCGTCCTCTCCACGTACAGTACTCTTCCGATGGAAGTAGTTCCTTGACCACGTTGACCACGCCGCGCCGAGAGCACCAGGGCAGTGGACGACGGCGAGGCCTAGGAAGAGGACGACACGGAGCCGGGGAAGACGCGACAGTGGAAGCCCGCGCGAAGAGGAGTACGAGGGTTCACTGGTTCGGCTGCGGTGTGAGGCTGTCATCGCTGCAGGGCCTGGCCAGTGGTGGGAATAGTAGGGGACGGTGAGGCCTCCAGCAAAGACCTGGTAGCCACGAGGCGAGGAGCATGCGGCACGACCGGGCGCTGCTTTGGAAGTTGGAGCAAGAAGACCAGAGGTTGACGAAGCACTACGACGACCGTTGGATGGACATCGTCACGGTCCTTGGAGCTAGAATCGTTCATATTGACTAAGTTGAGACAGCACTCCATCCACGTCAACTTAGTAGACCCTCCAGTCAGCCACCCACCAAGGTGGGTCCCAACTAGCAGGGGGAGTATTCATTTTTTTGTGCGTAATAAGGAGGCACTTCCGGTGGGTCCGAGCTGACAGCGAGGGGAACGTTTTTTTCGTGAAACACGGTGACCCGTCTGGTGGGTCCCAGCAGTCAGGGGGAAATGTTTTTTCGCAAAATACGGTGGCCCGTTCGGTGGGTCCCTGCTGTTAGGTGGAGGAATCATTATTTTCTGCGTAATAAGAAGGCACTTCCCTGCTGTGGCTGTGGACCCAGCTATCATCCTCTCCATGTACAGTACACTTCCGATGGAAGTCATTCCTTGACCACATTGACCACTCCGCGCTCCGTTGTGTGCATGCTTCCATGGGCGTGGTGCGCCCCCACTGTCAGCCTCACGTACAGTCATCTTCCGATGACTCTCGGTTTTTGACCAGGTTGATCACACCGTGCCAGGCGCACCAAAGGCCGGTGGACGACGGCGAGGCCCCATACTGGAACGACCCGGAGACGGGGAAGACGGGGCACTGGAGTCGCAGAGGGAGAGGAGTGGGAAACTTGACTGGTTCAGGTGCATGGCAGCACAGCCGCGGTGCCGCCCACGGGAGACAGGAGCAAGAACAAAGGTTGAAGAAGGAGCACGGCTGTTGGATTAACATCCAACGATCCAACTGCTAGAATCATTTGTTGATTAAGTTAACAAAGCCCTGCATACACGTCCGCTTAGTAGGCCCACAAGTCAGCCACCAAATCTGATGGGTCCTAGCTGTCAAAGGGAGGAATAATTTTTTTCGCATAACAAGGAGGCCCTTCCTTCCGTGCGAAGATACAGCTGGTGGGTCCCAGCTGTCAGGTGGAGGAAACATTTTTTAGCTTAATAAGGAGGAACTTTCCTTGCGTGCTGATACATCCATTTTGCATCATACTTTTATACCGATATTTATTGCATTATGGGCTGTTATTACACATTATGTCACAATACTTATGCCGATTCTCTCATATTTTACAAGGTTTACATATGGAGGGAGAATGCCGGCAGCTGGAATTCTGGGCTGGAAAAAAAGAAATATTAGAGACCTATTCTACACAACTCCAAAAGTCCTGAAACTCCATGGAAGTTATTTTTGGAAATAATAAAAAATAATGAGCGTAAGAAATACGTCAGGGGGGCCTCCACCTGTCCACGAGGGTGGGGGCGCGCCCTACCCCCCTGGACACACTTCCTTGCGTGTGAAGATGTAGCTGGTGGGTCTCAGCAGTCAGGGGGAAACGTTTTTTTCGCGAAATACGGTGGCCCGTCCGGTGGGTCCCATTGTCAGTTGGAGGAATAACTATTTTCCGCGTAATAAGGAGGCCCTTCCTTGTTGCGGCCATGGACCCAGCTGTCAGCCTCTCCACGTACAGTACTCTTCCAATGGAAGTCATTCCTTGACCATGTTGACCACGCCGCGCCGAGAGCACCAAGGCGGTGGATGACAGTGAGGCCTAGGAAGGGGACGACGCGGAGCCGGGGAAGACGCGGCAGTGGATGCCTGCACGGAGAGGAGTACGATGGTTCACTGGTTCGACTGCGATGTGAGGCTACCGCTGCCGCAGGGCCTGGCCAGCGGTGGGAATAGTAGGGGGCGGTGAGGCCTCTGCGGTAGCACGGCCGACCACGAGAGGCAGGAGCATGCGGCACGACCGACGCTGCTTCGGGCGGCTGGAGCAAGAAGACCAGAGGTTGAAGAAGCACTTCGGCCGTTGGATGGACATCGTACGGTCACTGGAGCTACAATCGTTCATATTGACTAAGTTGACAAAGCACTCTGTCCCCGTCAACTTAGTAGGCCCACAAGTTAGCCACCACCAAGGTGGGTCCCAACTAGCAGGGGGAGTATTCAATTTTTGTGCGTAATAAGGAGGCACTTCCGGTGGGTCCGAGCTGACAGCGGGGAATGTTTTTTTTCATGAAATACGGTGACCCGTCCGGTGGGTCCCAACAGTAAGGGGGAAACGTTTTTTCACAAAATACGGTGTCCCGTCCGGTGGGTCCCTGCTGTTAGGTGGAGGAATCATTATTCTCCGCATAATAAGGAGGCACTTCCTTGTTGCGGCTGTGGACCCAGCTGTCAGCCTCTCCATGTAAAGTACACTTCCGATGGAAGTCGTTCCTTGACCACGTTGACCAGGCCACGTTCCGTTGCATGCATGCGTCCATGGGCGTGCCGCGTCCCCACTGCCAGCCTCTCACGTACAGTCATCTTCCGATGACTCTCGGTTGTTGACCATGTTGACCACACCGTGCCGAGCGCACTAATGGCTGGTAGACGACGGCGAGGCCCCAGACTGGAACAACCCGGAGATGTGGAAGACAGGGCAGTGGAGTCGCAAATGGAGAGGAGTGGGAAACTTGATTGGTCTTGGCAAAGCGCCGCAGCTTGATGCCGCATACGGGAGACAGGAGCAAGAATAGAGGTTGAAGAAGGAGCATGGCCGTTGGACTAACATCCAACGGTCTAGCTGCTAGAATCATTTGTTGATTAAGTTCACAAAGCCCTGCATACACATCCTCTTAATAGGCCCACAAGTCAGCCACCAAATCTGACGGGTCCCAGCTGTCAACGGGAGGAATATTTTTTTTGGCATAACAAGGAGGCACTTCCTTCCGTGCGAAGATACAGTCGGTGGGTCCAGCTGTCAGGTGGAGGAAACATTTTTTTCAGCTTAATAAGGAGGAACTTTCCTTGCGTGTGACAATGGACCTCGTGGGTCCCAGCCGTCAGGCCCTCCACGTATAGTCCTCTTCCGATGACTCTCGTTTGTTGACCAGGCCGCATCGAGCGCAGCGCGGCGGTGGATGACGGTGAGGCCCCGGACGGGAACGACTTGGAGATGGGAAGACGCGGCAGTGGAGTCACAGATTGAGTGGAGGAGAATGGTTATAACTGGTTCTGGTGCGGCGTGCGGCTGTAGTGGTTGAGAATAACAGGAGGTGTGGAGGGGTGGAGGGATAGCCTGGCCGGCGGTGGGGTAGCGCTTCGCAGCGATGCGTGCTAAGCAGAGCCGCTAGTCGCTGGAGGCCGGACCAGGCGGTCCCGGCGACGCTGGAGGAAGAAGACGAGAGATTGAAGGTGCATGCCGACCAAGTTGACAATGCCCTGCGTAGGCTTCGACCTTTTGGCCCACATGTTAGTCTGCAAAAATGTGGCATATATTTAACCCATGTTTTCTAGAATGTACAGTCCATTTGCTGGGCTGGGTGAACAAATAATTTCGCGTCAATGCGGCCCATTTATATTATTTAAGAAATCCCAGCCCATTTGCACCTCCTTCAAATACAATAATTAGCTGGGCTAGTTATATATATAATGTTATGTTAGAAGTAGCAATTAATATCAAAAATAAACCGGAGAGGCACATTTTTTATATACATAATTAACAAATTAGCGAGTTATTGCTCAAAATAAAAATGAGCGCGTTATTATTACATTGGTCCTTAAAATCTTCGCAAGCTTTTGTACGTAATCACCAGGACTTTCCTTGCGTGTGAGACAAAAACAACCAGGATTTTCCTTGCCAACTTCTGTTAAACATTTACTTTTATAAGTTAATAACATGTGGAATGTTTTCATAATGTATATATAAGTCTCTATAAAATATACGATAATAGTAATAATATAAATATATATAATGTGGTTAAAAAAATACATTGGGCTGCCAATCTTTAAGAAAAAACCCATAGGCCGTTATGGACCTCAAAAAATAAGTTGAAACCACTATCACCCGTATGTCGTGGGCTACGCATTTTTAAAATACAAAACCTAGGCCTAGCTGATACTTGTTCGCCATCTAGAAAAAAATGATACCAGATCCCCGAGCGAACTGGATTATAGAGGGGGCCGGCGGCATGACTGAAGAAGCACACCAGGAGCGATTTTTTTTCTTCAGTGGATGGCTCTCGGTGACATTTTTTACTTGCCTCTGCACCATACAACTTGTATTTTTAGCCTCCCAGTCCGTGGTGGACCAGCAACCCAGTTGCTGGGTGGGCCAACCTATAGAAACCAGCACTCGATTTTTCATCAAGCCCCAAAAACAATGTTGTACTATGTTTGTTTTGAGGCCAAAAACATTACGGCAGGGGCTGGCGGGGGAGGGGGCAAGACAGAGCAAAAAGATTAAAAAGAGGTGATGCACCATTGCTACCCTAACAAAGCAGGTGCAATTCTTCTCGGGAAGAAGGTTTGCCGTTGACACCCACGCGTCACATACCCCACAGTAGGCATACTAACAAGTTCACACACGAGCACAACAGAAAAGGTAAACATTCGTATCAAACTCAGGTTCACAGGACACATTCATATTCATAGCCAACATTCACTATTAACAACTCAAAAGATTCATATATACACAAGTTCAACATGTCTATGGATCCAAATGATTGATAGATCACACAACAATATTGATAGATAATTCACAAAAAGATTCAGATATACACATGTTCAGTATGTTTATGCATCCAAATGATTGAGATCACAGCCAATATGATCCATGGAAGAACTTTAATTATCTAAGGTACAAACTGGTAAATGGTGTTCAGTCGGAGGTACTTCTTGCTAAAATTAATGCTTGTACGAGTAAACTTTCGAGTACATAAGAGGCAGCACAGACAATCTGAACTTTGCTTGTAGGTTTATCCTCAAATAGTGGCCTCGTGCCGAGGGAGGTTTGAGCAACTTGGCCACTACTTTCATCCAACTAGTTTACTGGCTCATCTTGGCCCTGTAGCTCGCCAAAATTCTACATTGCATACTAGTAATTGGTGTTCAGTCAGAGGTAATTCTTGCTAAAACTAATGCTTGTACGAGTAAACTTTCGAGTACATAAGAGGCAGCACAGACAATCTGAACTTTGCTTGTAGGTTTATCCTCAAATAGGGGCCTCGTGCCAAGGGAGGTTTGAGTAATTTGGCCACTACTTTCATCCAACTAGTTTACTGGCTCATCTTGTTCTGGTATCACGCCAAAATTCTACATTGTAGACAAGAAAGGAGGCGGTTGAAAATGAACCACCCAAATTTTTTGTGCAGTCAACTTAAATGGAGCATCCCTGGCGTGCAGACTGGTTAAGTGCCAGATGAATATACGCGTCAACCAACTTGTCTGGAATCTTTAGACTCCATGCCATACAGTTCGCTACCTTATGTGCCGATAACCAAAAGGCACAAGTTGGCACCAAAGAGTGGACTACGTTTTTCTAGGCTATGCGCCAAGCAATATTTTTGGCATTCACTCTCCTAATACTTGGAGTTTGACAATTGGTTGACGCCGGTTGATACTCGAATGAATATAGGCACTTCTTCTTGTCAACATCGATGCTTGTCTAAGTGCACTTTGGAGTACGTAGCAGCAGCATAAGTACCTGTCCATCTGATCTTTTTGTGCACTTCTACTGAAATCAGCCGATGTAATGATTTGCCTGCGAGTTTAGGCTCCAAGTTACTCCTTTATGAAATCGACAAACAGTACCACAATACCAAATTACCAATACATATGACAAGCACAATAATCAGGATAAAGACCAGTACCAACCTGTGTGAGGTAGCATATCAATTACTATTTCCTTTGACTGGAAGCCGAGATAAGCCAAGTGACTGACAGCAAAGGAAGAATGCAAGCCGAGATTAGCGACCAACAGGAAAGGAAGGAAGATGTCGAGGCAATGAAGCACCCAAAGTTTTTGTGCAGTTCCACCAAAATCGAGCATCCCTTTTGGCACATATATTGAGAGAGTGAGATTACTGTAATAGCACTAGTAGAAAACAGGGCAATGGTCCAGGCCCGGCCAGCCCATTAGTCCCGGTTCAATCCAGAACCGGGACCAATGGGGGCATTGGACCCGGTTCATGAGCCCCGGGGGCCGGCCGGGCCACGTAGGCCATTGGTCCTGGTTCGTCTGGACCTTTTGGTCCCGGTTGGTGGGACGAACCGGGACCAATGGGCCTCGCCTCGCTCACCACCATTGGTCCCGGTTGGTGGGACGAACCGGGACCAAAGGCTGCCCTTTAGTCCCGGTTCAAGTCACCAACCGGGACCAATTAGATGCCTATATATACCCTCGCTCATGAAGCGAGCACTCCCTGCTCGCATTTTTCGTGGCCGACGAGGGGAGAGCTTTGTGGTGCTCTAGCTCACCTCCTATGCACACGAGGTGTTCGATGGAATGCCCGAGCCACACTACTTAAGCTTTCACCTCTCCAAGCTCGACCTCCAAGCTCCATTTTCCTTAATATTTGTCTAGGTTTAGCGGTCCGTCACGTCCCGTCCCGTCTTTCACCGCCGTCAATCACCCGCCGATCTCATCGCCCGGCACCATCGTGGTGAGCCTCTTGTTCTTATCTTCTTTCCGAAAGGAAAAAATCTTACTTGTATGTTTATATAGATACTTGTATAATTTTCTTACTTTTATTATTGCATCTTATATAGTGCGATGGTTTTGGTATCCGCCCCGGCCCTCGCCCACATCTATGATTCGGATGTGGTATATATTATCTTTTCATAACTATTGGTTCATTTATTGTTTATGACAATTATGCCGACCAACGTGACATAGATTTTATTTATCTAAGAGGTTGTTGAACCGGAAATTCCAACCGATCCTATTGTCGAGAGGTTAAATTCAGTTGAAGAAGAAAACAATTTGTTGAAGGAAAAAAATAGAAAAATGGAGGAGGAGAAGTTGATATTGGAGTTGCATGTTGCGGATGTCGTTGATGATCACAAGATCAATATAGATGCAATGCGCTTGAAGATTTGAAAGATTAGAAAATATGCCATTCATACCGAGGCTTGGTATCATTATTCCGTTGGATCAGTTGTTACATTGGTTGCAATTATGATCGCATTTGTTTTCGCATTGAAATGTTTTACATAGTTTCAGTGTATGGTTTAATTAATTTAGATGCTCTGCAGAGCTTTATGTTGTTAGATGAGAACTATGTATGTACTTTGGTTTTAATGTGATGATGAACTTCTATTAATTTGGTCACTTAATTATCTATTCATGATGTTCTATAATGATTTTTGACACACTTAATTATATATAATGCACGCAGATGAACCGGGAATGGATGTACGGTTCAAGACACACCTCCGAGTACATTAAGGGCGTGCATGATTTTCTGAAAGTGGCTGAGTGTCACGCCGAAGATGCGACCCTATCCTAAAGGAACTCGAAGGTCCCACCAAGGATAGAAGCGCATCTTGAAGACGCTTTTGCAAGGTGGATATCATTACATCAACATTACATAATAGATGGGGATACATACATAAGGCACAAATGCCACAAGAATACATCAACATCATATACAAGAGATCAACATCCGTCTATGGATGGAACATGCATGTAAACTCAAACGACATCCACCCTACTAGCCGGGCTGCCGACCTGGAACCTATCCCCTGATCGAAGAAGAAGCAGAAGAAGAACTCCAAAACAAGCAAACATCGCTCTCACGTCATGATCATCGCATAACATGTACCTGCAACTGTTGTTGTAGTAATCTGTGAGCCACGAGGACTCAGCAATCCCATTACCATGGGTATCAAGACTAGCAAAGCTTAAAGAGAAAGGATGGGTTAAAGTGGTGAGGCTGCAGCAGCGACTAAGCATATTTGGTGGCTAACATACGCAAATAAGAGCGAGAAGAGAGCAAGCGGAACGGTCGTGAAGCTAGCAATGATCAAGAAGTGATCCTGAACTCCTACTTATGTCAAACATAACCCAGAAACTGTGTTCACTTCCTGGACTCCGCCGAAAAGAGACCATCACGGCTACACACGCGGTTGATGCGTTTTAATTCGGATCTGGTGTCAAGTTATCTACAACCGGACATTAACAAATTCCCATCTGCCTATAACCGCAGGCACGACTTTTGAAAGATTATACCCTGCAGGGGTGTCCCAACTTAGCCCATGATAAGCTCTTGCGATCAACGAAGGATATTCCTTCTCCCCGGGAAGACCCGATCAGTCTCGGAATCCCAGCTACAAGACATTTCGACAGTAATAAAACAAGACCAGCAAAGCCGCCCGAATGTGCCGACAAATCCCGATAGGAGCTGCACATATCTCGTTCTCGGGGCACACCGGATGAGCAAGCCGACGGGTTGGCATAGACCCTGGTTGCCTAGGGGGCGCCGGACATCGCTCGGTTTGGACCAGCACTCAGAGGAGAACTGGCCCGGGGGGGCTAAAATAAAGATGACCCTTGGGCTCCGGAAACCCAAGGGAAATAAAAGAACATAGGTGAGGCAAAAGGTAAAACCAATGTTGGGCCTTGCTGGAGGAGTCTTATTCAAAGCGAACTGTCAAGGGGGTCCCATAAATCACCCAACCGCGTTAGGGACGCAAAATCCGGGAACATAATACCGATATGAAGGAAACTAGGGCGGCAAGAGTGGAACAAAACACCAGGCATAAGGCCGAGCCTTCCACCCTTTACCAAGTATATAGATGCATTAATAATATAAGAGATATTGTGATATCCCAACATAAACATAATCCAACATGGAGCAATCTTCATCTTCACCTGCAACTAGCAACGCTATAAGAGGGGCCTAGCAAAAGCGGTAACATAGCCAAACAACGGTTTATTAGGAAGGGTGACAAAGGTTAGGGGCTATCATGCAATTTGGGAGGCTTGAGCAGCAAGTGGTAGGTAACGCAGCATAGCTATAGAACGAAGCAACTAGCATAGCAATGATAGTAGCGAGATCCAGGGTAGCGGTCATCTTGCCTGAAATCCCGCAAGGAAGAACAACGAGTCCATGAAGAAAATGAAGCCACGAAGGCAGACCAAGCGTGAGATTTAACGAATCCTCACGATCGCAACGAAACGGGAACTATCGAGAAGAAGCACACAACATAGTAAACACACCACACATGACAAGGCATGATGCTCAACCAAGCATAATGCATGACAAAGCTACATGAAGCTACTCATGGCAAGAGATGATGCAAACATGAACAACACATCAAAGTAAGTTTAAATGAGGCCGGAAACAACAAACAACAATTCCGGAAAATCCCCACATGGATTTAGCATTTTAATGCAAACACAATTTAAACATTTTAAATATTGTTATCATGATGCGAATGACATATGCAAGTTTTAAGCAATTTTATGAAAATGTTGGCATGAGCATGATACGAGGTATTTGTCGCTATGGCAGAAGGAAAAGGGTGCCACGGCGACGAATCCGAAAATGATGCCACGGCAACATATCGGTTCCGGTAGCTCATGGAGATACCGGTGCAAAAGGAAGCGTGCGGATGTGCGGAACATGCTAGAGATGGTGGGGTGCTCCCGACTACCGGGTTCCCATGGGTTAGTGGCATGGAAACGAGTGACAATTCGGACACGGTGCAAACGGTACATCTCATACAACACGTGCATTCGGTCCACGGCGGTCATTTCGGCGGTTATACCTTCGAAGCGTGCATTTCGAGGTGGTTCAAAAATGTCGAGGGAAGTAGTCGTTCATAGGTCGTAGTGGAAGTAGTCGTTCTCGCAACGGTAGTGGAAGTAGTGGTACACGGTGACGGTAGTGAAAGTAGTGGTACACATCTTGGAGAGGGACTTGACGAATCCGAGTTCTTCGGGGCAAACGGGTACCCGTTCGCGTTGTAGTCGTGCATGTTCCAACCTCGAACTTGGAGGGACACTGACGGCGTGGTACTTGGCGATCCCGGAGATGGCGGAAGACGAACTTGGCGCCCACGGTCTTGACGTCAACAAAGGCTGTGCAGCGGAGAGAACGCGCTGGCAACACGGCAGCCACGGGTCATCTAAAGGAGGCAGAGGCCAAGGCGCCAAGGATGAGCGGCACGAAGCAGAGGCAGATGCGGGCGAGCGGGAGGCTCGCAGGGCCTCGGGTGCTCGAGGAGAGGCCGAGGGCGGCTGGATCCGTCCGGAGGTGATGAACGGGTGGCGGCCATGGCAGGGCTTGAGCTCCTGGTTTCCTGCTGCTGGTCGGGACGGCGAGGGAAGGTGAGGGAGCGGCTTGGGGCGGCGACGATGGGTGCAGGCGCGACGCTGAAGGAGGAAGGCCATGGTAGAGGAGGAGCGGCGCGGAGCAGAGGCGAGCTGGCGCAGCGGCGAAGATGGAAGGGCGAGGAAAGGTGGCCGCGACAGGGGAGGCTGCGGCCTCGGACGGCGGCAGGGAAGAAGCAGAGGACTCGGGGCTGCAACTGCTGGCTCCTGGTGGGCGCGGACGATGACGGCTGCGGGCGGCCGGACGCGTCCAGGAGCAAGGGAGGAGGAGGCACCAGGCTGCGCTGGGATCTTACGAGGCGCTGGGATCTTACGAGGCTGGAGAAGGAGCTGCAGCTACGGCGAGCGTCGAGGGCCTCGGGCGCGAGGAACAGGGGCGCCATGGGGATCTCGGCGCGGCGCCTCTCTGTCTGGAAGCGTGTGAGTGGCGGCGGTGTGGGAGGACGAGAGGGAGAGATCGAGAGGAGGGGGTCTGGGCTAGGGTTAACAGGGCAACGGCTACCGGAGGCCCAGGTGGCCGGCGGGGCTGCTGGTTGGACCTCGGTCTGCTGGGCTGCACTGTGGAGAGGGAAAAGGCAGGAGAGGCCTGGTCGGCTGTTGTTGCTGGCATCTATCTCTCTTTCTCACTTCTTCAAATCTCTCACAAAAAACAGAAAAGCAAAGAAAGAAAAGGAGAGAAAAGAAATGAGTGGACAAGAATTTGGGCAAGGGGATGATTTTCCCGGACTCACAAAAATGCGTTTGTCCCAAGAAAATAGAAGTGAGCATGATTGCAAGATTTAAATTCAGATTCATTTGAATTTAATTCAAATGGTTTGAACAAGGACGAGGATTTCAAAGTGCCCAAAAATGTTGAGAATTTAGGAGGAGCCTCGATAAATGGAGAATGAATTATGGAGAGTGTTTGGAGAACAAACATGAAGCAAAAGGCATGAGAATTGAATTGCAAGTGTGTTATGGTGATTCCAAAGTTAATGGAATATTTCAATATAGCTCCCTAATATTGGGAGGATATGTTATAAAGAGAAATCACCATGTGAATTCCCTCGATTTAAATGGATCGAAGATCCACACGATTTATTTATTTGAGTTTTTTTAAAAAGGGATGCATGATGACATGATGCAATGCAAATGATGCAACGATGAATGCAACAAACAAAACAAATCACACGACGAAAGTCAGAAAACATGAAGGCATCTGAAGCTCCGGTCTTGGGGCGTCACACTGAGGCAAACAAGCAGAATGGTTTTATGTGTTGTCCATGCCCTATATGTGGGAATACGAAGTCTTACTCTAACCGGAAAATCCTCCACACCCACCTGCTTTACACGGATTTCATGCCACACTATAATGTTTGGACGAGGCACGGAGAAATAGGGGTTATGATGGAAGACGGCGAAGAAGAAGAGTACGATGACAACTATGTGCCCCCTGAATATGGTGATTCTACTGAACATCAAGAGGAACCACACGATGTGCACGATGATCTTTGCAACGGGTGAAGCTGCTGAAGATCAAGAGGAACCAGACGATGTGCCCGATGATGATGATCTCCGCCTGGTCATTGTTGATGCAAGGACGCAATGCGAAAGTCAAAAGGAGAAGCTGAAGTTCGATCGCATGTTAGAGGACCACAAAAAAGGGTTGTACCCCAATTGCGAAGATGGCAACACAAAGCTCGGTAACATACTGGAATTGCTGCAGTGGAAGGCAGAGAATGCTGTGCCTGACAAAGGATTTGAGAAGCTACTGAAAATATTGAAGAAGAAGCTTCCAAAGGATAACGAATTGCCCGACAGTACATACATAGCAAATAAGGTCGTATGCCCTCTAGGATTGGAGGTGCAGAAGATACATGCATGCCCTAATGACTGCATCCTCTACCGTGGTGCGTACAAGGATCTGAATGCATGCCCGGTAGGCGGTGCATTACGTTATAAGATCAGACGAGATGACCCTGGTGATGTTGACCGCGAGCCCCCCAGGATAAGGGTTCCTGCGAAGGTGTTGTGGTATGCTCCTATAATACCACGGTTGAAACGCCTGTTCAGAAACGGAGAGCATGCCAAGCTGATGCGATGGCACAGTGAGGACCGTAAGAAAGACGGGAAGTTGAGAGCACCCGCTGACGGGTCTCAGTGGAGAAAAATCGAGAGAAAGTACTGGGATGTTTTTGCAAGTGAGCCAAGGAATGTATGGTTTGCTTTAAGCGCAGATGGCATTAATCCTTTCGGGGAGCAGAGCAGCAATCACAAAGACTCGCCCGTGACTCTATGTATGTATAACCTTCCTCTTTGGATGTGCATGAAGCGGAAGTTCATTATGATGCCAGTTCTCATCCAAGGCCCTAAGCAACCCGGCAACGACATTGATGTGTACCTAAGGCCATTAGTTGTAGAAATTTTACAGCTGTGGAATGGAAACGGTGTACGTACGTGGGATGAGCACAAACAGGAGGAATTTAACCTAAAGGCGTTGCTGTTCGTGACCATCAACAATTGGCCCGCTCTCAGTAACCTTCGTGACATGCATAAACAAGGGATACCACGCATGCATGCACCGTTTACTTGACACCGATAGTATATACCGGCAAGCTGCGGGAAGAATGTGTACCGGGCTATCGCCGATTTCTTCCGACCAACCATCATCGCCGAAAGAAAGGCAAGCATTTCAAAGGCGAGGCAGATCACCGGAAGAAGCCCGCCATGCGTACCGGTGATCACGTACTTGCTATGGTCAATGATTTAGACGTAATCTTTGGAAAGGGTCCCGGTGGACTAGCTGTTCTGAATGACGCTGAGAATCACGCACCCATGTGGAAGAAGAAATCTATATATTGGGACCTACCCTACTGGAAAGACCTAGAGGTCCGCTCTTAGATCGACGTGATGCAGGTGACGAAGAACCTTTGCGTGAACCTGCTAGGCTTCTTGGGCTTGTATGGGAAGACAAAAGATACACCTGAGGCACGGGAGGACCTGCAACGCTTGCACGAAAAAGAGGGCATGCCTCCGAAGCAAAGATGAAGGTCCTACCAGCTACGCTCTTACGAAAGAAGAGAAAGAAATCTTCTTTGAATGCCCGCTCAGTATGAAGGTCCCGACTGGCTTCTCGTCGAATATTAAGGGAATAATAAATATGCGAGAGAAAAAGTTCTAGAACCTAAAGTCTCATGACTGCCACGTGATTATGACGCAATCGCTCGGTTGCATTGAGGGGGCTTCTATCGAAAACGTCCGATTAGCCATTGTGAAGCTATGTGCATTCCTCAATGCAATCTCTCGTAAGGTGATCGATCCAAAAATCATACCAAGGCTAAGGAGTGATGTGGTGCAATGTCTTGTCGGGTTTCGAAATGGGTGTTCCCACCATCCTTCTTCAATATCATGACGCACGTCCTAGTTCATCTAGTTGACGAGATTGTCATTCTGGGCCCCGTATTTCTACACAATATGTACCCCTTTGAGAGGTTCATGGGAGTCCTAAAGAAATATGTCTGTAACCGTGCTAGGCCAGAAGGAAGCATCTCGATGGGCCATCATACAGAGGATGTCATCGGGTTTTGTGTTGACTTCATTCCTGGCCTTAAGAAGATAGGTCTCCCTAAATCGCGGTATGAGGGGAGACTGACTGGAAAAGGCACGCTTGGAAGGGACTCAATAATATGCTGGGACGGATATTCTTGGTCTCGAGCACACTACACAGTTTTATAGAACTCTACCTTGGTGACCACGTATGTCGATGAACACAAGAACAGTCTGCGCTCCAAACACCCGGAGCGGTGCGACGACTGGATTACATGTGAACACATCAGGACTTTCAGCAGTTGGTTGGAAGCACGTATCAGAGGTGACAACACTGTTTGTGATGAGCTGTATTTGTTGTCCAGGGGACCATCTTTGACTGTATTGATTTGGAAAGGATACGAGATAAATGGGAATACATTTTACACGATTGACCAAGATCAAAAGAGCACCAACCAAAACAGCGGTGTCCGCTTGATGCAACAACCGAGAGGGGAAAGGACACATATTATGGTTACATAGTGGACATATGGGAACTTGACTACGGACATGATTTTAAGGTCCCTTTGTTTAAGTGCAAATGGGTCAATCTGTCAGAGGCGGGCATGTAGACCCATAGTACGGAATGACAACAAGTGGATCTGAAAATTCTTGGGTACAATCGACGAACCGTTAAATCCTAGCCAATGATGTGGCACAAGTTATCTATGTGAAGGACATGTCTACCAGACCGAGAAAGAGAAAAGATAAGGAAGCGAATACATCATACGATGAGCCAAAGCGCCACATAGTTCTTTTCAGTGAAAAGGGACATCGTGGGAGTGGAGGACAAGATGTACATGTCTCGAAGATTATGAAAAGTTTCATGAAATTTCTCCTTCAAAGTCAAGGCTGACCCCAAAGATCCCGATAAACGATGAAGATTATCCATGGTTACGGCGCAATAAGCAAATGACACAAGCGAAGAAAAAGTGAAGACTTTCTCCATAACTATTATGATGATACCATGCCAACTTTGTAATCGACGAGTATGATACCATTGTCCGTTTTGTACATGCACATGCTATGTGGGTGAAATTATGATACCATGCCAACTTTCAACTTTTTTAGAGTTCATTTGAAATGCTTTATTATGAATTTAGGTTGAATTTTCTCTATAGGCGCATCTATGTTCAGTTTTTTGCTGACCTAAAAGCAAAAAGAATTAAAAAATAAAGCAAAAAACAAAAGAAAATAAATAATGTAGAAAACAAAACAAAAAAAACTGGAAACAAAATAAAAATAGAAACAATAAGTATTTTGTTGTAAGTAGAAACAAAATAAAATAAATAAAGCAACAGAGAAAAAAAAGTGTTTTCAAATTTGAAAACTAATGGCACTAACAGAAAGTTTATAATTTTCCAAAAACTAAAAGCAAAAAGAATTAAAAATAAAGCAAAAAACAAAGGAAAATAAATAATGCAAAAAACAAAACAAAAAAACTGCCACCTATTGGGCCACCACGGCCTGAATACGACTAGAAACCCAACCTGGGCCAGATTCAGGCCAGAAGGGCCCAATAGGACCACAGGCAGCACAGTGTGAGATTAGGCCTATAAGCCTGCATTTGAGAGGAGCTCGAGAGGGTAGCCGCAGTGGGGCTTATAAACCTCTCCGAGCCCCTCTCAACTAGTGAGGTGGGACTAAACTTTTGGCCGCGGGCAGCGCAAGGCCTTTGGTCCCGGTTCGTGGCACCAACTGGGACTAAAGGGGGCATTGGTCCCGGTTCGTGGCACCAACCGGTACCAATGCCACCCTTTAGTCCCGGTTGGTGCCTCAACCGACCAAAGGCCGCTTCCGCCCTTTTGGGCTCTTGGCCAGCCTTTGGTCCCGGTTGGTGGAACAAACCGGGACTAAAGGGGGCATTGGTCCCGGTTGGTGCCACGAACAGGGACCAATGGCTTTGCTATATAAGCAAACACTTTGCAAAAATTCAGAATCTCGCCGCTTGATTGCCCCGACGACGCTTGACCCTCCTCGGCGCCACCAGGCTGCTCCACCTCGCCCGTCGTGTAAATGCGCGCCGCCGCCGCCAAGGCCGTCGCCCCCCCCAACCAGCGTCGTCCTCGCTCGGCCTCCCGAGCCAGGCCGTCCTCATTGCCCGGCCTCCCGAGCCGCGCCCGTCGCCCCAGCGCGCGCCGCTCCGGGCGAGTGACGATCGGGCACGCGTGGCGGCACTCCGCCTCCTTCTACGGGCGCGTGGCGGCACTCCACCTCCTTCTCCGCTGCGTCGGTAGCGCCGAGCAGCCAGTATCCTCCTTCTCCGCCTACGCCCGGCAAGGGCGGAAGAGACCCGCCGCCCGCTCCGGCTGCTCCGTGGCGTCGTAGTCCTTCTCCTCCGCCTCGTAAGCAAGCAAAAAGAAGACATCCGCCTGCTCGCTCTGCCGGCGTCTAGCAGTACAGCCAAAGGCGGGAGGAAATACAGATTCGGTCCTTCTCTGAAGACTCCGGAGAAGTTACCGTACGAGAGGACCGAGGAGGAAAACGCGAAGATCGCGCAGACCGAAGTGGATGACTGGTTTGCAAGATTGAAAGCAAAGAGACGTCCACCTCCGGAGGAGAAGGTAGATCCGGTGAAAGTGAAGCGCACTCTGGCTGCCCTAAGGAAACCGGCAAAGTCTCTGCCTTGAACCAACTATGAGTGCATTATTGAATAGACATATCTCCAAGTGGAGCGGTCGGGAAGTACTGTCAGACATCAAAGAGCAAAAGAACGAGCAGCTGCGAAAAAAATTGACCATCTCGGCGAACAAGCAAACCAATCGTGCCCCCCGCTCAATGTGTCTAGCGGCAACATCGTTGCTCATGTTCCAGGGATGGTGGTCGGTTATGGCAATCTACAAGATTACCTGCCTGACGATGCACTTCCTGAATACATGAAGGTGGAAGAACACAGATACGAGTACGGGAAGCCTCTCGTCAAAGATGAAAAATCTCTAACAATGATGATGCGAAGATTCCATACTTGGTACATGAAAACCTGTAGAGGAGTTCTTCGCGTTCTTCAATCAAAAGATTCCATACTTGGTACATGAAAATATGGGGGGACGAATGCTTTGTATCTGAACATTAAAGAGGAGCACGACCTCGTTGGAACTGATCTGTTGTGTGTTCCATTTGAGGAGTTCTTCGCGTTCTTCAATCAAAAGGCCCTCGATAAATTAACGGTCTTTTGCTACTGCTTGTAAGTACTATTTCTGTCATTAAGTCTCTATATATAGCTCGGCTCTTTCATTGCATGTATTTATAATTAATTATCCTCAATATATTATGCAGATTGAAGATCGTCGAGCGCAAAAAATGAAATCTATGATATTGGGTTCATTAACACAAATATCATAGATGTATTTCTGGTTGAAAAGCACGTCAAAGAGGCCGAGGACAACTTGCTACAATCGTTGATCAAAAATCAAAACAAACATACCATACTCTTTCCTTACAACGACAAGTGAGTGTTACTGATCGTTTGCATATTCGGTTTCCCTTATTACTCGGCGAGGTTATAGTAATGTAATTGATGAGTTATGCATGCGTGCGCAGGTTCCACTATATTCTTCTGGAGATTAAGCTTGAGCGTGGACTAGTAACCGTCTTAGACTCGAGACGGAAAGATCCCAGCACCTATGCGGGCATGACTGAAATGCTCAGCAAGTAAGTTCAATTAATCGATCATTATCGCACCATAGTGGCAACTCTTTGTTCATTTCCTGATATCTCAAGTAATAATAATTATTTTCTTTATCTTGCAGGGTTTGGAAACAGTTCACCGCAAAAGCTCCGGGACTGCCGAAGGAGCTGCGATATACATACCCGAAAGTAAGTACTACTGGCTAGCTAGTTGTGCGCATCTCCCGTTGATTCTATAGCTATACTTTCATCAATGCCATTTATAAAGCTTCATTATCAGTTTGATTGACCTCTATTTCTCGTAAAGTGCTTGTGGTAGGAACAAGGGAATGATTTCTGTGGATACTACGTGTGCGAGTTCATCTACAACGCGACTTTGAAAAATAAGCGAGGCTACTCTCAAAGACAATATGAAGTGCGTAAGCAATTAATAATATTCACAATTTCATTTTATTACACCATCATTTCTGTTGAGTTTATTTCATATATATGTATTAATTAACCCCCTTCTTCAAATTAGACGTGGCAGATGTGGAATGAACTCCTAGAACTAGATCGCATTAAAGAAATTCAAGAGGAATTGGCGGGATTCTTTCTTGACCACGTCATCAATAAAGCCAGAGAATACCATGTGGAAGTTGATTTCAAATGCTAGGGGACTGTAATTGAGAGATCTTATATATTGTACATGTATGTAGCCAAGATGGCGTCGGACGTACATGATACTGAAAACTTGTTGTTCGACCAATCTCTCGGAGAAGGAGAGGTCGATTGATCATTTCTCTCGGTATGCATGACGAACTTACGTACTTTCGATGGTTCCCTTCATTTTCTTACTAGCTAGCGTGTTGAGGGCTATATGTATATAGTACGTGGCGTCGACCAAGCACGGACATAAGAGAGGACACTTCTACGTATTAATTAGCTAGCTAACACAATATATGAAACACCTAAATTAACCCCAACCCCCCCACTTTAAAAAACAAAACCCCAGCCATCGGAATGTCGACGATGGATGTTTTTGGTCCCGGTTAGTGCCACCAACCGGGACCAAAGGCCCCCCTACTGGCTCGGCGCACCGCCACGTGGAGGACCATCTGTCCCGGTTCGTGTTAGAACCGGACTAAAGGGGAGGTATTAGTAACGACCCATTAGTCCCGGTTCATGAACCGGGACTAAAGGCCCTTACGAACCGGGACTAATAGGTGTTTTTCTACTAGTGTAGTGGGACTAGTTGATTAAACATACACTAACAAATAGAAGCACCCTCATTATCTTAATGGGTAAAGTTAGCATTCCCTCCCTGCTCCACCACATGATTCACCTCCATAGACAAACATACACACATACATGATTCAGCATAGGGTGCTACTAAAGATTTGTTTTAACTCCGACAGGAAAATTAGGCAGCAATAAATTAGTGGTACTTAAGTACTCCTAATTAATTAAGTTAGATAGCAGAAGTGGAAGGGCTACCTGGAGGATCGTCTCAGATGTAAGGTATTCATTGCCGGAGCCCTTGAATGGCCTCGACTGAGGCCTCTGGCTTTAGCAAGATCGCCTTGGCACTGTTTACTCTTCTTCTTCTTCCTCTTCATGCTCTGTTTCTCATTCTCCTCACCAGTTGGTGAAACCAAGTACATGATTGGCCTTCTATTTCAGATTTGGTTTTGTCAGTGGGGGAGTACAACTGTACTAGTAATAAATATCATTATTTTCTCATGGTAGTCGCAAAATAGAGATGAACACATGCATTAAATACCATTCTTACCTAAAGGAAGGTTATGGTGCCAATATGGATGATGAGGATTGGAACACAGATCTCCCTTTGTGCAGTTCGACCGAAATGAACCAACTGTTCCATTCTGACAATCCAGTTAAACAACACAAAAGTCACTTCTTTTAAGAAGAGTTTTGTGCAGTGCACCAAAAGGTCACAACAGCTACCAGGTGAAATTCATATCCCTGTTTGCACAAAAAGCTACAGAGGAAACAATCAGAGTATCAAACAATTACAGGCAAAAACATTTGGCTAAACTTGTCATGGCTTATAATAGTGGCATGGCTTCATTTTTACCAGGGGCATTAGATTAAGAACAACTAAATATTTGGTATAAGAGCATGGGACAGTGGGTGCACCAGCAGTCCAGCACCATGTACCTAAACAGGGGCATAATTAAAGTGGTGATTCATAGTTTGTTGCCCCGAGAAACAAACATCCAAGAAACATATCTGGGTTGGTCCCATTTTTGTTCACTCTAGACACCTACTCCTATATATGCGTGGATAGCAAATCAAGTCCTCGTCATACCACAGTGTACAGCGTTACCCCTATATTTCCCTTTTCGACCAAGAGATCGGTTGGATGACCAGTCTGTACTACTTTCACCCCCTTTCCTTCCTGTTTGTACCAAGTCCGATGTACTACATACTAAAGTCCCCCACCCCCACTTTATTTCTTGTTTGAAACAAGTACAAGATTGGACTCCATGAAGTAGCTTTACCTCTAACAATAGAAGAAAAACATAGGTGACATTGGACCATCCGATCGAGAGGGGCTGAGAGGTAGAAAATGATGCACATGCAGCGACGTAGCAAGCTGCGGAACTAGAGCTAAGGCGGTTTCGAAGGAAGATATATCTGAAGGTCGTCGAGATGTGGAGATTGCAACAGGTGACTACATACGAAGCAAAATATGTCTACATACATCCGTATGTAGTAGTCCATTTGAAATGTGTAAAAAGACTTATATCAAGTGCAGTGCTTTGATGTGTCGCGTCAACTCGTACAAGACCGAGAAGTTTGATTACTACAACGCCCTCTCCCTCGCGGACTGAGCTCTAGTGCCTTAACTGCACCTGCCTTTGGCTGCATGACAGGTGGGCCAACCACCTGTTGGGCCCATCTGTCATAGACGCAAAGGCAGGAGGCGATAAAGTCAATGAAGTTGCGACCCTCCCTCGCGCATGAGCGTGGTGTCTGGCAGGACTAGTAGGATCTTTCGCTACACGCCTCTTGACGGCGGCGAACTTGCGGATGGAGTTGACCATCATGTCGTCCATGCGAGAGGCGAAGCCGACGTAGGCGAGGGCAACAACGCCAGCGGTTGCCAGCACCGTCTGGAAATGCGGCGCGGTGAGGGGCCGCAGGCCGGTGCCTTGTATGATTTGGCACAGCCGACTACCGCTCGCGACCTTCGCCTCCATAAGTGCTTCTGGCTCCTGGTCACTTGGTCTTGGATTGGAGTGAGCAGTGTTGTGCAGAGACTAAGGAGTAGATGGATTGGAGTGGTGGGCGCCTTTATATGAGAATCCAAACATTGTTACATTCACATCGTGCTGGCTCTATTATGCTTCTCCAATTAATCCCCTCTGCATGTAGAGTAATCTGAGGATGCATCATTGACCGTTCAACGTCTCGGGAACCGCTACCCTCTCCCTCCTTGGCATTCAAGCACCTATGGAGGCGATTGCCGCTCGCGTCTATCGCGTGTCAGGAGACGTTCCCGTCGACGACGAGGTGCCTATGGTGACTTCCTAAATTTCAAGATGGTAGTACTTGTATACTCAATATTGTGCACCGCGACCAAGGCCGAGAGGAAAACGAGAGAACTACGTATTTATTTACGGTGTAGATTCACTCATTTTCCTCCATATGTACTCCGTCTCGCTGTAGTCTAGTCACTTGTTGAAATCTCTAGAAAGGCAAATACTCCTTTCTGGTTTACTGGGCTATACTAGCAAGTAGTACTACAATAGTGGGCTCACATAGCAATTTTGTCTCATGCAAGAGCCTGGCTATATGCGTGCTCCAAGGTTCGGGTTGCACTTGGCTCTTCGCCTCTTCGAGAAGACGAACAATGATGTTACTACTACTGCTTCTACAATATCGAATCCACTGCTGCATGTCCGTCCATCGCGAGCGGGAGGGATAAGCAAAAGCCTGTCCTAGTCTGCGAGCCACCGTGCGCATGGGCGAGGGAGAAGGCGTGTAGTAGTAAAATCAAGCTTCTACTCGTTGTACGAGTTGACGCGACACATCATAGCACTGGCCCCACATGGTTGCCTCTAAACTTGGTTGAAAGACCCGAAGTGTACAATACTCCATTTGCTGCAACCTCTAACATGTACCCCACCACAAATTAAAATATATATTCCTGTCTTGACCAGATGAGCGTGCAAACTAGAATCACGAGGATAACAGGTAGGGCCGGAAGATTATTTTGACCAAACAATATAGCATGGAGCCGACCCCAACGATTTTAAGCTTACAGGCACGATACACGCTATCCTAGACTACTCTACACATGAAACAGCCACACGAGCGTCCGGGCTACGCTTGGCTCTTCGCCTCTTCAGGAAGTCAAACAATGGCCCTGTTTGGATACTCTAACACAGTTAGAGGTTAGAGTTAGCTTTTAACCCTGAACTAACCCTGAACTAACTCTAACCAAAAAGGTGTTTGGATGGCAAGGTTAGATGGAGAACGGATACGGCGAGGAGCCTTCATGGGCGGTGCGAGAGGGAGGGAGGGAGAGGACAAGAAGATTCGAGGAAGTGAGGAGGGATCCGCCTAGAGGATGTGCCATCTAACACCGATTGAACTGCTGCATGTCCACCACGTACGGGAGGGAGAGCGTGTAGCAAACGAAAGCTTCTCCTAGTCCTGCCAGCCTCCACGCTCATGGGCTAGGGAGGGACGCAACTTCATTGACCTACTGCTCCTGCCTTTGCGTCCATGACAGGTGGGCCCAACAGGTCGGTGGCCCACCTATCATGCAGCCGAAGGCATGTGCGGTTAAGGCGACAGGGCGTTGTAGTAATCAAACTTCTCGGTCTTGTATGAGTTGACTCGACACATCAAAGCACTGCACTCGATATATTTCAATAATTTGTATTTACCAATGCATTAATTACAATGCATGCATGCATGCCATGACTCTCCTTTTGATACTTGCATGTGTTGATTTAATGCACCTTGAAGTAGTATGAATATGTGACGGTAAAGCTTTGTAGATGGTTGTGCACGAGGAGGGCGAGATCATGCAGACGGAATAGGACCCGACGATGGAGCTCTCTATGGTCTCAATGGACCTCACCTTGCTCCACTTCCCCTTGTGCCTCTGCCCCTTGAAGCCTCCAGTGTATGAGGTTCGAATAAACCTCGTCCGTTCGGCTTTGTCGGGGAGGCTGATCATACCCACGAACACCTATGGGGCCGGCGGAGCAGGCCCCTTGTGGTTCGGAGGGGGGCGGAGATCGCACGAAGAGCGGATCGAGGCGAGGCACACGAGCAGTTTACCCAGCCCGGAGCTCTCCGGAGAGATAAAACTCCTCGCTGCTTGTATGCGATGTATTGTGTTCTTGCTAGGGAGCAATGCGGGCTACAAAACCTAAGCGTGAGTGTATCTGGTCTCGAGTGGGTCAAATGAACTGAACGAGCCGAACCCCCTACGCTATGCGCATGGGCCTCCTTTTATATGCTCAAGGGTCTCCGGCAGGTGGCAACATAGGCGAGGGTACAAATGTAAAAATAGGAGTTGGTACACCTACTTGAGCGATTATGCAGTGCAAAATACCTAACTCTGATGGCAAGGGACAAAAGCAATAAATGCCCGTCATTGTCGCCCAAACAGTGCAACAGAGGCCGTCAGGTGCGCCTCCGCTCGCCACGATGGCAAGCTTGTCAGCGCCGCTTATCGCTGCTCTCCGCTGGCTGCACAGCCGACTCGACCTGTAGCGCGCATGGAACGGTCCCATGGCGACACGTTGCTGGATGAGCTGGAGCGGAGGCGGAGAGAAGTTGCATGCAGCGGCAAGCGCCTTGCCGCGGCGAATCTTGTCGCGCCCGGAGGCTTGTCGCTCCGAGCCTTCCCGGCAAGCTCCTCTTGCCGGGCCTTGTCTTCTGCATGCCTTGAGCGGCCTTCCCGACAAGCTACTCTTGTCGGGGCCTTGTCTTCTCAATCTAATACTTTGTTCTTGAATGGCTCCAAAGGAGCCACGGAGGATCTTGGCGGTGACGAGGCAAACCCTGCCGCGGGGTGCTACAACTGTCCGTGCACGAGTACGGGATACTAGGGTACCCCTACTCTAGTACACGGTGCCGAGCGCTTGTCGGGCCAGGCCCAGAACTGTGCACGGACACGCGCGGCCTCGACCACGTCGCAACTCGCCCCGGACCCACCACGATCCCCACTAACGGCACGCACCGGACGTGGCGTCGTGCGAGAGATCGTGAAGTAGCGTGATCGTGGGGGGGTTCTTTATTAGTATAAGCGGGCGTCCGCCCTCTCCTCCCTTTATAAGCGGAGGAAGCGAGGCAGGCCGACCACCCCTGCCATTGCTGTCTTGTCAAGAAAACCACCGCTGCTCCCTCTTCTTCTCCGGTGCGAAGAGAGCAGCGCCCGCTTCTTCGCCACAAGCACACTCACCGCCGTCGACCTCCTCCGCCCTCCTCGCCATGGCTCCGAAAGCCGATAAGGAGAAGGGCGTCAAGTCGGCCGAGGCGCAGCGGCTCGCGGTGCTGCGCAAGGAGCGAGCCATCTTCCCCCCGCAGCTCGGCGCACGGGAGCTGCGGGACGTCTTCTACCTTTTCTGTTCGACAGAGACTCGTGCGCATCCAGCGCGACGAGGATGCTCCCGCCTCCGCCGCTGATTTGGCCCCAATAGGGTACCCTTCTTCGCCCTTTTCTTCTATTGCGGGCTTTGCCCGCCTTTTCCGGAAGTTCTTTTGCGACATAATGAACACCTTTAGCCTCCGCCTCCTTGATTTCACCCCCAACGCCATCTTGACCATGGCAGTTTCGGCGCATTTGTGCGAAAACTTTGTCGGAGTCCACCCGAATGTGGCACTCTTCCGCCATTTCTTTGTTCCCAGCGTCGAGAGAGGAGAGGAGAGCCACTTGCCGAGGGATAGCACAGGTCTCTAGGATCGGCAAGAAAGAGGCCTACCTAGAGGGAGAGTTCCGCAACAAGTGGGAGGAGTGGAGAGCCAACTGGTGCTGGAGTCGTGAGGAGAACCCGCAGCCCTTCACCGCCCGGCGCCAAACCCCAATAGTGCGCGGCGGGATTGGAGTAACTTGGCGCCGAGGAGGCCGAAGCTGAAGATAGTTGTGACCCGAATTCTGCGCCTCAGGCTTGCCAGGTTAACCGTAGGAGCAGTTGGCGCAGACTTCCTTCGCCGCCGCATCGCTCCCTTGCAGGAAAGGAGGAGGCCTGCTTGGGAGTTCCAAAATGCGGCGGACATCATGAGGCTGCGCCCGGGCCTGAATTGGAACTTTACTGTCTTGGAGCTGGACTCAGTGCTGCTCGAGCTGTTCAAGAACGACCCGACCACCCTCGAGTGGTTTAGGTTGCTGCGGGGTCGTCCCTTTGTGCAACAACTTCGGCCGACCGCATCCGCACCATGATGCCAGCTGCGACTCCCACGGGATCGTCCCAACTGGCGAGGAGCCCCGGCGAGATCGTGGCAGCAATTCTTTGATGACTTAGAAGAAGTGTCGATCCGTGCCGACGAGCGAAGAAGAGGCTCACCTGCGACACCACCGACCGGAGATGGCGGATTGCCACCGAGGGTGGAGGAGGCAGCAGCCGCTGCCACTGGAGCCTTCGGGTTCACCGTGGAGGAGGCGGACGCGGCGAAGGCGGCAAGCCTTGCCGAGCGAGGGGAGGTCACCGGCGAGGACGAGCTTGTCGAGCCCGAGGCTGGGTCGAGTGGACCTGCCGAGGGCGCTTCTTCCCCACGGCCAAGCGACTTGCCGCCAGCGGAGCCTCCGGCTCCGCCGAGGAGGCGTATCCGCAAGGCTGGAGACGAGCCGAAGCGGCAGGCAAGCCCAGCGGCCAGCCAGCAGGCGACGCGCTCCACCGCGGGAAGCGAGGTTGCCGCGGGAGCGCCCCACACGGCCGCGACAACCGGGGCGGGATCTTCTCAGGCCACCGCCGACGCCTCCGCCAAGTGGCCAAGAGAGCCCACGCATCCACCTCGTCGCACCGGAGGCGAGGCGGAGTTTGACTTCTCCGCGCCCAGCTCCGAGGAGGAAGGCGAAAAGTAAGCTTCTCGAGATTGTGCTTGTATTTCTTCAATTTTATTGCTTCATTTTGAATCTGATTTGCTTCGTTCTGGACTCTTTCCTTTTCAGGACGCTGGCCTAGAGAGCGGCGAAGAGGGCCAAGATCCCGACGGTCGTTATTGAGGACGATTCTCCCGTGGCGACGGGGGACGCGTCCGAGACCGCCTTGCCGGACCCGCAACCTTCCCAGGCAGCCCCCAAAGACAGCCCCTGAGTAAGTGTGCAGTTTTCTTCTTACTATTAGGTGTGCGGGGTGCTCCTTCTTTGTTGATATCTAACTGTGTGCTTGTGTAGGGAGCAGAGCAGCCTCATCGGAGGGCTCGGAAGCCGCCTCGAGATCCCGCCCGGCTGCCACTCGCCGCCAAGGGAGAACTCCCGGCAAGGGAGCTCCCTCCGACAAGGAGGAGGCCACCCGGCAAGGGAGGCCACTCCGGCAAGGGAGGCTACCCGGCAAGGGACGGCGCGGCTGACCCTCCGGTGGTCGAGGCCATGGCTGCGGACCCGTTGCGGTGTAATTCCCTTACGTGAAAATCTCCCTTGGGTTTGCTTTCTTTTGTTTCTCTTTTTGAATATCTCGCTGATTGCTCTTTCTTCGTCAGCTGTGAGACCCGATGGAGGTCGAGGCCGCCGGCGAGGAGAAACGCAGCGGCAACACCGACGAGGCCGCCGTCCCGAAGAAGAAGAGGTCGTCGTCGTGGAGGAAGAGGCCGCCGACGAGCACTGTGGCGAGAGGCCACCGAGGCTGCCAACGCAGAGGTCGGCGAGGGGTCGGGCGATCGCAGACCGACGGCCCTCGAGGCCGCAGGAGCGGCAAGCGCTACACCGACAGCCGACTTCTGGCCATTGCCGCTGGCCAGTTCGAGGAGCCCCAGCCCGTGCCTACTTGAAGGCCGGGCGTTTTCATCAAGCTCCCAGGAACCCGAGCTCAGGCGCCGGTCGAGGGAGAAACCTTCGACGGCGAGCTACTCGCCTCCGCTGGGCTGACGCTGGTGGATGCGCCAAGCAGCAGCAGCGGCGAGTCTGAGGAGGAGCAGCTGCTGAAGAAGCTGCTGTCTCTCTACCGCACCCGGCAGGCCAAGTTGGAGACCCGGGAGGCACTTGTCGCGAGGGCAGGAGCGGACATGGAGAAGCGCGCCGAAGAGCTCCGGAGCACCAACCAAGAAACCCTCCGCGACGTAGCAGAAGCGCGGGGGCAACTCGCAGAAGAGCGCACGGCCTTCATCCTTGAGAAGGCCGGTGAGAAGGAAGCGGCTGTGGCTGCCGAGAGGCTCGCCACAGGAAAGCGAAGTTGGCGCGAGGGAAGGTCAACCTGGACAGCCACGAAGAAGACCTTGCAGCGAGAGGATTCGCTGGCGGGCGCCAGAAGCGAAGGACGCTGCCGCAGCCGCCGAGGCTGCCAAGGAAGAGCTGAAGGCGAAGGTGGCACAGTTGGAGGCCACCCTCAAGAAGAGCGGCGAAGAGCTTGCCGTGCTCAAGCGTGAGCGCGAGAAGGACGCCTACGCTCTGGGTGAGCTGCAGAGTCGTCTCACTGATAGAGGCAAGGAGCTCGACGCCGCCAAGGATTCAAAGCGGATCTGAGCTGAAGCCGACCACCCCGACGCAGACGTTGGACAGCGCCAGAGAGCGGGAGGTGGGCTTGTTGGAGGTGATCAAGGCCAAGGAGGAGCTGCTGGCGAATGCTGCCTCCGTCCAGAACACCTTGAGGGAGAGCGTGGAGCACTGGACCGAGGGTCTTGTGGACACCGCCGCCGCCATCCACAACGAGGTGATGGAGCTGGGGATGGCGGACCTTGCGTACTCCTCCGACGAGCATCTCCAACCCAGCGCCAAGCTCAGCTTATTCTTCAAAGGCGTGGCGACGGGCCTCCAGCGACTCCGGGAAGAGGTCCCAAAGCAGCTGGCCGAGGAATCACGCTAGGTCTGTGCAGGAGCCCTCGAGAAGGTGTTGATCAAGGTGGCCTTCCGCAACCCGGGCCTCAACCTTAACGGCGTCCTCAGATCCCTGCCGCCCGATGCCAACGTAGAGGAGCTCAAAGCCCTTGTCGCACCCATTGTGGACAAGGTGAACAAGATCAAGCGGATTGAGGGCGACCGCATAGACTAGGCCGCCGACTTTATCTTTCCCTTGTCGCTGCTGATCATGTTTAGAACACTTTGTTAGATCAGCGACAAGTTATTTTGTAATATACTCTATCTTAGGCGATCAATGCAATGTTATTTCCTCTACTTGATTCCTTCCTTTATACGTTTCTGCCTTACGCATTTGGGGGACTTGTCGGTGCGGGCACTTTTTGTCATGCGCTGAGTGCGAACGTCGGCAACCTCTTTGGCAGTGCCGCCTCCGACAAGCAAGCAACCTTGTCGCGACTAGCCGCAGCTCACTTAAGTTGTTGAGCGGACTCGAAACAAAGTAAGGGCGCGACTAGCCGGCGAGTTGGTTCCTCTGTGCACAGGTTCTCCATACAAAGTACTATCGTTCGAGGAAGATAACTTAAAAATTTAAAAAATTGATTGCTCAAGCTTTGGCAACTTAGCTTTTCTGTTTCTTGCTTCCCGATGAGGTGAAACTTCCTCGAGCGGTGCCTGGTCCATAGTATTATCTCCTCCTCTCCCCCTGGTTAACTTGTGCGCGAGGGAGCCTTCCTTTCTTTGTGAAAAGAAAAAGAAGAGGAAATAATCGTTATGGAGCCCAGCGGATCGATTCTGCTTACCAGGTGTGGTTGCTGCCCAGAGTGTTAGCCAAAACATGCAATAAAATGATGAAAGCATGAATTTGACAAGCTGTGCGCAACACATGAGCTTCTTCGATGCAGGGGTCCGCGCTCGGCTTTGTAAAAGGATTACATGCAAGCTGCGGCAAGACTTGTACAAAGGTGGTTGCCGAACGGGTTCCGACAACCGCGCCCTATGGGTAAAACTTACGAAGATGCTCAATGTTCCGTGAGTTGCTCACAGGAATGCCATCTTCGGTCTCAAAGCCCAGACAGCGCCGGGCCTAGTGACTCGTTTCACCCGACAAGGGCCTTCCCACTTTAGGCGTCAACTTGTTTGAATTCTTGGCGGACTGAGCAGCGAAGAACAAGGTCGCCTTCCTCGAGACTTCGGCATTAACCCTGCGGTTATGGTAGCGACGCGAGCTTGTCGGTAGCGAGCAGCTCGCCTGACTTTGAAGGCGATCCTCCTCAAGGAGCAGCGCGTCATCTTGTCGCAGCTGCTCTTGCTCAAGCTCATCATAAGCGGCGCTCGAGGCGATCCGTATCACGAGTTCCGTGGGAGAACTGCCTCTGCTCCATAGACTAGAGCAAAGGGTGTGCGGCGGTGGCTCGATTTGGCGTCGTCTGATCGACCAAAGAACCATCGGCAGCTCCTCGATCCAGTTTCTTCCGCACTTGTGCAGCACTGTCGAAAGTTACGGTCTTGAGCCCGCGCAGCACTTCAGCATTTGCCCTCTCTCGCCTTGACCGTTGCTTCTCGGGTGAGCAACGAAGCAAGCAGACCTTGGCGCCAAGGTCTTGGACGTCTTGCATGAAGGTGCGACTCATGAATTGTGTGCTATTGTCGGTGATGATCCTGTTAGGGATTCGAACGGCAAACAATCGACTGAAGAACTTGATCGCTGACCGTGCCGTCACCTTCCTCACTTCTTCCACTTCCGGCCACTTTGTGAACTTGTCGATGGCGGCGTACAAGTACTCAAAGCCCCGACAGCTTCGGGGAAGGGGCGAGGATGTCGAGCCCAGCACGAAATTGGCCATGATAAAGGGATCGTCTGGAGAGCTTGAGCTGGCTGGTGTATCTGTTTGGAATGGAACTGGCACGCTTCACACTTGGTTACTTGTGCCGTTGCATCCTGGAGGGCTGTCGGCCAGACGAAACCTTGCCGGAAAGCTTTGCGGCAAGTGCTCTTGCGCCAATGTGGTGACCACATATGCCTCCATGTATCTACGCCGCCAACAGCTTCATCCATCTTGCACAGGAATACACTTCAATTTCACACCGTTGAGTCTTCTCTGTACATGCGGTATGCTTGTCGACAAACTGGTACATACTTGACTGTCGGGCTACTCTTTCCGCTTCTTCTTGCTCTTGAAGTTCTCTGTCTCAAGGAAATGGACAATCTGTTGCGCCCATCTTTGGAGCTTCAGGCTCGACAACAAGGACTAAAGGCACATCTGCTGCTGCGGAACATCAGCTTCCACGGCAAGAACACTGCGGCCCTGCGGAGCTTGATGCTCCCCGACAAGCTTGCCGGAGCAAGACTTGTCGGGGCGTCCGCTTCAACGAAACAAACCACAGGGCTGTCGAGACTGCTCCTCGGCCTGCTTGTGTTAATCTTGGGGACCTTTGCAACGACGGCTTCGGGGAAGCTGCCGGAAAGTAGTCACCAGGAGGCCAACTTCCTCTTCTTGCTTTATGCAGTTGATGGTGTTACGGTTGGTCGAGTCAGCTTGAGCACGAAAATCCCTGGTTCCACAGTGCAACTTAAGTGCGGCGCACTTGACAGCCGTCGGCAATATCATTACGAGCTCTTGGAACATGTTCCATTTGCGAGCCGTCAAAGTGCTCTTCTAGCTTCCTCACTTCATCAACGTAGGCTTCCATCAACGGACTCTGGTAATCTTTTGTTGACTTGGCGGACTGACGAGTTGCGAGTCACCCCGACAATGAGCTTTTTGATCCCAAGGTCCACGGCGATCCACGAGACCGGCAAGCAAACCTTCATACTCCAGCGGTATTGTTTGTCGCTTGCTCCTTGGGAAAGTGCATACGGGCGACGTACTTGAGGTGCTCTCCGGTGGAGTGCGATAAGCGACGCCGGCACCGGCGCCTTGCAGCGAGAAGGCACCATCAAAGTACATCAGCCACTCTTTGTTTGCTTCTTTGACGGGAATGCTCGTCTCCGGAATCTTTTCATCTGGTGTTGGCGTCCATTCTGCTATGAATTCTGCCAACGCTCTGCTTTGGATAGTTGATGTGCTTTCAAACTTAAGACCAAAGCTTGACAATTCCAGTGCCCACTCGACAATCCTGCACTTGCCGCTTCCGGATTCTGCAGTATCCTCTTCAGGGGAAAGCGAGTGACAACTGTGATCTCATGTTCTTGGAAGTAATGGCGCAGCTTTCTCGAGGCCATGAGGAGGCCGAAAAGCAACTTCTGCACACCAGAGTACCTCGACCTGGCCCCTTGCAGGAGGGAACTGACGAAGTAGACTGGGCGCTGCACCATCCTTTTTTGCGTCTGTCATGTATCTGCGCGGATTCGTCCTTGTCGGGACCAGAGCTTGTCGGCGAAGCCCCCTTCTTGTCGCTGGATGTGCTTGCCGTGGTTGCTGGCTCGTCATCCGCCTCCCTTTCCGCTACTAATGCAGCACTAACCACTTGATTGGTTGCCGCTATATATAGCAGCAACTTCTCTTGTGGCTTAGGTGCGACAAGTGTTGGAGTGGAGGACAGGTATCTCTTCAAGTCCTGCAGCGCAGCCTCCGCCAGAGTCCATTTCATTGGACCTACCTTTTCAAAAATCTTGAAAATGGCGAGGCACGCCACAGAACCTAGAAATAAACCTCTTTGAGAGCAGCCACATAACCGCAAGCCTTCGTACATCCTTGACGCGCTTTGGTGCTTCAATCTGCTCAATGGCCTTGATCTTGTCGGGATTAGCTTCGATCCCTCATTTGAGACCACGAAGAACCCGAGAAGCTTGCGGAAGGAACTCCAAACACGCACTTCTCGGGGTTGAGCTTAAGGTTGATCTTGCGCAGATTTGCAAAGGTCTCGTCCCAAATCTTGAACCAGAGTTGCTTTGTCCTTGCTTTTGACCACTATGTCATCCATGTAGGCTTCTACATTTACGTGCATTTGCGGCTCAAAAGCGTCATGGACTACCCTTGCAAATGTTGAACCAGCATTCTTCAAACCGAAAGGCATCCGTATGAAACAGAATGTGCCACATGGTGTAATGAATGCGGTCTTCTCTTCATCTTCTTCAGCCATGAAGATCTAATGGTATCCTGAGTATGCATCAAGAAACGAAAGCAAATCACATCCAGCCGTGGAGTCAACAATCTGGTCAATGCGCGGCAAGGGAATGGATCTTTGGGACAAGCTTTATTAACATCCGTGAAGTCAATACAAAGTCTCCATTTCCCATTGGCTTTTCTTGCGACTACGAGGATTGGCCAACCACGTAGGATGGAGCACTCCTCGACAAGGCCTGCTGCTTCCAGTTTCTTGATCTCTTGGCTATGAATTCTTGGCGCTCATCGCTTGCTTCCCGACTTTTTGCTTGATGGGTCGCGCATGAGGAAAAAGCGGCCAGGCGGTGCTCAATCACTTTCACGGAACACCGGGGATATCAGACGGTTGCCATGCAAACACGTCGACATTCGCCCGCAGGAAAGCAACGAGCGCGCCTTCCTATTTAGGGTCGAGAGAGGCACTGATGGTGAAGGTATCACCAGTGCCGTCCTCCTTGGCGGTCACCTTCTTGGTCTTTGGCGGAGCCACCATCTTCTTGCACTTGCCGGTGGAGCTCGATGGTGCGTCCTCGACGGTAGCGCAGCACTCCGAAGAGGTGCGCTTGCCGGAGTGAGCATCAGAGTTCTTGCCGGACTTGGACTTCGTCTTCTTCCCCCCGGGAGCTTCAGCGGCAAGTGTTTGGCAATCTGTCGCGGCTGCTGCATCCCGGTAGATCTTGTCGGCGCAGATAAGGGCATCCTTCTTGTCGCCATGGACAGAGATGACGCTTATCGGGCCTGGCATCTTGAGTAAGTTGTAGGCGTAGTGGGAGGCTGCCATGAACTTGGCGAGTGCTGGACAGCTGACTATCCCATTGTAGGGCAATGGCAAATCGGCAACGTCGAACGTGACCCTCTCAGTCCTAAAGTTCAGCTCGCTGCCAAATGTGACCGGCAACGTAATCTTCCCCTTCGGCTTGCTCCTTCCCGGATTGATTCCTTGGAAGGTACCGGTCTCTTCGAGCTCGCCGTCAGGGATTTGAAGCTTCTGGAGCACCGCGGAGGAGATCAGATTCAAGCCGGCCCCGCCGTCAACTAACTTTTTGTGACCTTGAGGTTGCGGATGGTTGGAAGAGACCAACATCGGCAAGCACCGACCGCAGATTATGCGATCAGGCTGGTCCTCAATATCAAAAATGATAGGCGTCTTTGGACCACTTCAGAGGCTTGCGTGACTCTACGGATGGTTCCGCTGCATTGACCTCCCGCATCCATTGCTTGAGTTGGCGGTGGGAGGTATGCAGAGAAGCACCTCCGTCAACGCAAAGGACCTCTGTGGCTTTCTGAAACTCCTGCTCATCGGCGTCGTCGTCTTCCATATCTTCATCGTCATCCTCATCTTCATCCTTGTCGCGGCCTCGGGGAGGTCGATCTCCTTGTCGCTGCTTGGCCTTGCTGGCGTCCTCCCAGCCGGACGTTTCTTGCTTGCTCCCCGGCACCTTCTGGGCCTTCTCCTTGTCGCGCCGCTCGTACTCAGCTCTCTGCTGTTCGACAAGCTGCTCGACCTTCTTGCAGCTCTGGAGGTCGTGGCCCTTGGTGCGGTGGATCTTGCAGTATTGCTTGCCGGAGCTGTCTGCTTGTCGTGGCCGCCACCGACTGGTGGTTGGCGTCAGCGGCAACCTCCTTGCCGGAGCCACCAGCCTTGGCGTTCTTGTCGCCACCTCCTTTGCCGGACTGCTCAACTGCTAGCACTTCTCTGGCTTTCTTCTTCCTGTTGCCTCGCCGTCGGCCCTTCTTTGCCGGGGCGGTGTCCTCACTGTCAGATCCTGCTACGCATTCTCTCACAGGAGTCTCCTCCTTCCTCGGTAGCGTGCACATTTGTCGGCCAAGGCGTACAGCTCACTTGGCGTCCTTGACTTTGCACATCGCCATCTCCTCCCTCATCCTGCGGTTCCACACATTACGATGAAATGCGCTGATCACCACGGCGGGGTGGACGTGCAGGATGTTGTAGTGCACACGGCTGAATCTTTGGATGAACTTGCGAGGACTCTCCTTCCTTACGGGCGGCAGAGATGAAGGTCACTTTCTGGCCATGAGGCTTGTGGCCACTGTGAAGGCGCCAACAAGCGATGGCACAGATCTGCCCAAGAGGATATGGAGCTGTCCGGCAAGTGCATGAGCCAAGATCGGCGTTGAGCTTGAGCACGGCGGGAAGTAGTTGGCGAGGATCTTGTCGTCCCGTCCCCGCAGCCTGCACCGCGATGGTGTAGATGCTGAGGAACTCCGACGGATGCGTCCTGCCATCATACTTCTCCGGCACGTCTAGTTTGAAATTTTTCTGGCTGGGCCACTGGACTTGCCGCAGCTCACGAGTGAACGCAGGGCAACCTACCGCGTATGGCAAGCCGCCTGGCTCCTCCGGCGCGCGCATGTCAACAGAAGGCCCAATGGCGGCTTGTCGGATCGACGTCGGCGCTTCTCTTCGGCGCTCGATGCGAGTTCGAGCGTCCTCTTGTTGTCGCTCATGAAGAACTTGGCGCTGATCGCGGCGAGCTCGCAGATCCGACGACGCAGTGGAGTCGCTGTCGAGGTGGATCCGGTGAGTCGGCGATCTTGGCCTTCTTGGCGGAGAATGCACGGTGGTTGCACCTTCGACAGTCTCGTCGCCACCGGCTCGTGCCTTGTCGTCTCGCCGCGACAATGATGGCGTTGGTTGCCGCGGAGCGTCGCCGTTGGCAAAGCCGATGAGGCTCTGGATAGTGGCACTCCATTCGTCGACCTTGTCGGCCGTTGGAGGGTAGTCGAGGAGCAGCTGAGCTCTCGCCAGAGCTTCTGCTGGAGTAGTGGGCGGCATTGGAGAACGGTGCGAGGAGCGGGACACGCTCGGACTTCTAACTACGTTAGAAGGAGCAGCAGCCGTCCGGGCAACCAGATCTCACTCGTGCCAAAGCATGTTGGCGCATGCTGGTCTTGAGGGTCTCGATCCAACGAACGTATGGCGTTGCCAGAACGCCATGGCGTTGTTGGTCCCGCGTCTCCTGAGATGGGCGCGGGGGATGCGCGGACGCCGAGGTTTGCGGTGCCTGGTCCTTGGACTTGGCAACGTCGCGAGCACCTTCGTTGGCGCCCGTCCCTCTGCCAGCGTCTGCCCCACCACCCGTTTGCTACGGTGAGGGTGGAATGCAGCGACGGCTCTGCTGCCGCGAAGCCTTCTTCTTCGGTGGCATGTTGAGGAAGATGTTGATGACGCTGCTTTCGTGTGAACGCCGGATCAGATTCACATCGGCCTCGACGCTTCTACCGGGCGCGCCAAAGATGTCGGGAGGCTGATCGTACCCACGGACACCTATGGGGGCCGGCAGAGCAGGCCCTTGTGGTTCGGAGGCGGAGATCGCACGAAGAGCGGATCGAGGCGAGGCACACGAAAGCAGTTTACCCAGCTTCGAGCTCTCCGGGAGATAAAACTCCTACTGCTGCTTGTCTGATGTATTGTGTTCTTGCTAGGGAGCAATCACGGGCTACAAAACCTAAGCGTGAGTGTCTACGGTCTCGAGTGGGTCGAATGAACCGAGCAGGCGAACCCCTCTACGTTGCGCATGGGACTCCTTTTATATGCTCAAGGGGTCTCCGACAGGTGGCAACATAGATGAGGGTACAAATGTAAAAACAGGAGTTGGTACACCTACTTGAACAATGTAAAGTGCAAAATACCTAACTCTGACGGCAAGGGACAAAAGCAATAAATGCCCGTCATTGTCGCCCAAACAATGCAACAGAGGCCGTCAGGTGCGCCTCTGCTCGCCACGATGGCAAGCTTGTCAGCGCCGCTTATCGCTGCTCTCCGTTGGTTGCATAGCCGCTCAACACGCGCGCATGGAACGGTCCCATGGCGACTGCCGTCATTTGGATGAGCTGGAGCGGAGACGGAGAGAAGTTGCATGCCGCTGCAACCGCCTAGCCGCGGCCGAATCCTTGTCGCGCCCGGAGGCTTGTCGCGCTCCGAGCCTTCCCGGCAAGCTCCTCTTGCCGGGGCCTTGTCTTCTGCATGCCTTGAGCGGCCTTCCCGACAAGCTCCTCTTGTCGGGGCCTTGTGTTCTTAGTCTAATACTTTGTTCTTGAATGGCTCCAAAGGAGCCACGGAGGATCTTGGCGGTGACGAGGCAAACCCTGCCGCGAGGTGCTACAACTGTCCGTGCACGAGTACGGGATACTAGGGTACCCCTACTCTAGTACACCGACAGGCTTATCGAGCAAGGTGCAGGTTTCTTGATTGATGTGTTGTTCGATTAATTTGTGCAGTGCAAGGGAGGGCACCTGGCTTGCGCGGACTGCCGCGTCGAGCGCCCCGGGAACCAGCGGCAGTGCCAGAAGTGTGAGCGTGGCGGTGGGTTCGACGTGCGGAACACGGCGGTGGACGCCGTCCTCTCCTCGGTGAGGGTGGAGTGGCCGCACGAAGGCTTTGGGCTCTACGTCACTTACCACAAGCTCGGCGATCACCAGAGCGTGTGTCCGCTCGCGCCCTACAAATGCCACGTGCCCGTCTGTGGCTACGAAGGCCCACCGCTGGTGCTCTCCCACCACATCAGCACCGTGCATTCCATGCCCGTGCACAGGATCCAGAACGGCAAGGCGCTCCAGCTGCAAGTGCCACTGTCGGAGCCACGGCTCTTGCTGTTCGCAGAGGAGGACGACCGCGTGTTTTCTTGGTCGACGGCATGCTCGACATCGGCGCGCCTATCGCCGTGTCGGTCGTCTGCATCAGAGCGGGGGTGTCCCCACTAGCACACTACGTGGCCAAGCTGTGGGCGAACAGCCCGCCGGGGGAGCCCAAAGGTAGGACAGACGCCGACAAGGTGGAAATGGAGGTGACAAGCAGCAGGGATCCCGGCGACATCGTCATGCAGGAGCTGACCTTCTTCACAGTTCCGCCCAAGCTGCTGGCCGGGGCTAAGCTGGTGTCCCTCCACATTCAGATTGATAAGCACACGTCCTAAATAATTCTACAGTGCCTTCTGTTTATCTTAGTAATATGCTAATATAGGGTTTAGCACGGTCTACTTCAGCTTAAGAGATGGTGGGTTTTGGTGGCGATGCAGCAATTACCTCGACATCAGATCAGTAGTGAAAGTAATTTTGAACAGTCGAATGGATATTTTGTGTCTGTTGGATATTTGGGTAAGAAGTAACATCTTATATGTTTTTTCGAAACGGAACAACGATACTAGTATAATTTTTGTTGACATGCACTAATATTTTTGAAACGGACGTCGGGCCGTAGCTAGAAGGGAGATTGGGACGCGGCATCAGCCCATACCGCCGTGACCCCCGATTGGGACGCACTGATTGTGGATTTCCTCCCTCGCCGATGTCGACCGCGTCTACGCAGAACATTGTTCCCTTCCCCCAGCTACGGGATCATGCCGGATATGTGACCAGTGGTGTGGCCACCGTCGTTCTTTTTTTTGCGGGTGAGCCACCGTCGTTCTATGCTTGTGAAGAGAGCAACCCAAGCAAGCAGGCTTGTACCTTAGGCTCCTGCTAGTGTATATATAGTGGTTTTCATTTTCTCTCCATATCAATCATTTTATATTGCGACGTGTCATTGAAGAGTGAAATGATGGTTGCTTCTTCCGACTAACTTCTTGTGTGATTTGTTTGCTCCCTTAGTGGCCCCTACATGTACTCCCCCTACGTGTATGCAACAGTCACACGTACACATGGATACAAAAACGCGCGCGACGCCCTAATGCATGCATGTAGAGCACACGACGGAACACACACGTCACGCTCAAGTGCTCAACCTACACGTGCGTGCACACACATACTGAGCCAGGGTGAGTTAGTGACTGTATAAACACCGGAAAATGTATATATTGAGCGCAATGAGCGTATTATGAAGTCCACTGACCGTAACAAATATACAGTGACAGACAGTGTATTTATCTCGTTTGAAATTAAGCCATATTAACTGGAGAGAAGGCAGTATGGACTAGCATTACTTTGCTATGTCCCGTCAACTTGCCGAACGAGGAGAAGCTTGCAGGACGGGAGAAGCTTGCGCGCGGTGGATCGCAGGACATGGAGAAACTTTTGACTAATGCAAGTTGTCCTTCACTCAGGCGGTGGACGTGCAACAGTTAATTTGGTATTAGATTCCAAGAAGCATACACTATACTAGTACTATTATTGTTGCACTTCCCGAAGAGGAGAACAGCCAAGCGCAAAGTTTAATAGTACTAGTACTACTACTATAGTCTATAGAGGTACTATACTAGTACTAGGAACCGGATGGAGGAGCGTCTGCACTCTTATTTTATTTTTAATATGTGATAAAGCAATCTTCAACACATTTCGTTCTCTTCGAGGGTTCTCGCATGTGATAATGGAAGTTGATTGCATGGAACACTCGCCACAATTGTCGCTTAATTCTAGCTCATATCCTGTTACAAATAGGAGCACTCGGTAATATTCCCTCTTTTTTTGTTATTCAACATGTAAATAGGTCAGCAAACCTTGCGGCGCATCTTTGTGCGAACCGTGTTTGCTGCACTTTGAATGTGGCCGAGAGCTGGCTTGATGAAACACCTCGCTTCCTACTTCTTTTTTTGCGGGGTACCTCACTTCCTAGTGACCAGTGTCTTTGGCCGATCGTCCTAAGAATGCTTATATATGAATAAAGCTCTCTCATTTACCCGCAAAAAAGATTAAGCCATATTAATCGGAAAGGAGGAAGTATGGACTAGAACTACTTGGTGTGTCCCGTCAACTCGCAGAAAGAGGAAAACCTTGCAGGACAAGGTGAAGCTCGCTTACGCCTTTTGACTAATGCAACATACCCTCGCCCAGGTGGTGGACATGCATCAGTTCATTCGGTGTCGGGGGTTGGGTGCGACATATGCCAATGGATGGCTTATCATGGTGGGAGAGAGTAGAACATCGCCGATGCCCGGAAGCGGGATGAGGTGTAGACACGAACGCCGGCGTACTTTACCCAGGTTAGGGGCTCTCCTTGGAAATAACACCCCTAGTCCTGCTCTGCGGGGTCTCCGCATGATCACTAAGGCACAAGTGACTACAATGGTGCTCCTCGAGCTATGTGCTAGAGGTAGGAGAAGGCAAGGCCAGCTCTCCCCCTCCTCTATAGGTTGGTCTAGTTCTAACAGGTTGGGAACCCTTTGCATGGTGCCCTGGGGGGTTTATATAGGCCTACCCCCCAGGGGTACAATGGTAATCCAGCGGGTGTAGGTCCCGGATGTCAATGTCTCTGGTCGCCGGCTTCTCCGCCGCCTGGTGGGCCCCGCCGACTGGTCTGGTTCGAAGCCGACAAGCCGTGCCCGCCAATCGCGGGCCTTGCCGGCTGCTGGTTACCGTAGCCGCTATGTTAATGATGTAAGCTTGGTCATGGGGGCATGGCTACAGTCCTGCCGCCTGGTGGGAGATCACTATAGCCACCCCCGTCTCATCTGGTTAATGACTTGCGAGCCCCGAGGAGAGAACGGGCCGCCTGCTGGAAGTCGGCTTCCCTCGGGTCCGAATGGTCTATCTCCCTCCGTCTTGTATGCTGCCTGCTGCCAGGTAGGGCCCGCCACCTGCGGGCCGTCCCGACAGGCCATCGTGGGGCAAAGCTCTGCCGGACTGGCGTGACTTCATGGGAGGAGGGGCAACAGTGTCGTGCCGGACGGTGACCTCCGCCTGAACGGGGCACTGTTCCCTCGCTAAGCCCGATCGTGGGGGTGAGGAGCTACATTGTAGCCATATTTGGTTTTGTCCCCTTAATGAGGGTGCAGACTTTGAGGGCGCCTGGGAGCCGACTGCCAGGAGCCGTCCTCTCTAGAGGCCCCCTGCTGGGAGTCGGCTTGTCTTGGCGCATATACATGGCTTGGCCGCCTTCGACCCGGCCACTGACCCGGCCGGCCAGAGGAAGGTGGCGCTCCATCTTGGTGTCTTGAGGGGCGCAGTCGGCCTGATGTTTTTAGAATATTCCGGGACTCGGGTTGGGCTACCCGTGGCCCATTACTTCGAAAGTAGTCCCCGAAGCTGGTGAGGCACCGCGGTCGAGGAGCCAAGGGCCTCAACAGTTTCTTCTCCGGATGCTTGAGATAGTAGAATCATCCGTCTTCTGGCGACCCGCCTGGAGGGAGCCGGCCTCCGCCAGTCGGACTTGTCTGAGAATTTCGAATGCCACAGCGGGAAACAGGTGGCGTGCCAGCCAAGCTTTCCAGCCCACTGTCGGATTTCGGGTTCCGGAAGACCCTTAACGTTCGAACTCTGGGGTGCACGCGGAGATCCAACCCTCCACCGTCTCGTACCTCGCCGAATCGCATGGACCTAAACTACTAGCAAGAACAGCAGCAGAGACACGAGATTTATACTAGTTCGGGCCACCGTTGTGGTGTAATACCCTACTCTAGTTTGTGGTGTGGTGGATTGCCTCTGGGGCTATTGAGGAACAGTACAGGGAAGAACAGCCTCGCGAGGGTCTGTTCTTGGCGGGTGTGATGAACTGCTAAGTGGTATCCCGTCGCTCTAGCTTGAGTATGGGTCCCTCTCTCTCTCTCTCTCTCTCTCTCTGGATTCCAAATGCCGGATCCTTCTCCCTTCTTCTCCGTTTCCCTACTATGGTGGCTAGCTCTACTTATATAGACGAAGGCCCTGTGCCTCTTCCCAAATATGGAGCGGGAAGGGCGCCAATAGTTGGCCATTTTGAAGGGGAACAGCGGGTACACTTATCCTGACTAAAGTTGGTCCTCGCCTGCCAAAGGCTCTGGTGATGACGCCTGCTTGGGCTCCACGATGACTCCCTTCCAGCCGTTGGGGCTGGTCTTGGCCTTGTTGCAATCAAACAGATGCCTTTGCTTGATGCTCTCGCTGCGCTTGCTCCCTTTGCACCAAACAGGAAAGGAGGACGCTGGCTGGGCGCCTGATGGCGCCCTTGGTCGTCATGGCTTGCGTCACGGGCACCTCGCGAGGTACCCTGCCTTGAACTCTTCGCCTCCTCATGAGCCTTCCTGACAAGGCCATGCCCGAGGAAGCTCCTGGTCGTCTGCCCCGCGAGGCTTGGCCCCTCGCGAGGGTCTTGAGCTTGCGTTGATGAAGATGGGCTGTCCTGGGCCTCCTTTGAGCCACGCCACGGGCCGCAGGCAGGCAAGTCTGGGGACCCCCGTTCCCAGAACGCCGACATCAGCCCCCGGGCCCACGGCGTGCCCGAACTTGGCCGAGTAGTGAGGCGAAAGGGCAAGTGCGAAACATCCCGGGCCCTAACAGCCTGCGGCCTTGGGCGACGCGTGGCGGTTGATTGGACGTGGGTGACACTGTTGCCCCACGCCTCCTTATTTCGTGCCTTGCTATGCGGACACGCTGCTGTACACATCCGATCTCCTCTCTGCTCCTTGTGCGCTCCTGTCCTTCCCTCTCTCGAACTCCAGCTTCCATTTTCAATCCAATCCCGAATCTCCCCCTCCCCCTTTCAATCGCCATGGCTCCGACGAAGAAGGGGAAAGGGAAGAAACCTGTGCCTCCGCCTCGCTCGCCGCCGCCGGCGGCCTCCGCCGTCGATCCGTCGATCATACTCAATCCTGAGGGCTTGCGCAAGGTTAGCTCGGCTCTGGATACCTCCTTCAACGAATGCGGGAGGACGACGGCTTGGCCCTCGCCCCACTTCTCCATCGATAGGATAGTCACCGAGGTCCGGTATTTTCTTTGACGGCATACATGCGGGACAGGTTCCCCTTCTCTGATTTCTTCAATGCCGTGCTTTCCCACTATCGAGATCCACATGATGCATCTGCGTCTGAGTCCATTACTCTCCTCTCGGTCTTCGCCTTCGTTTGGCAGCGCAATGATGGGCATCCTTCCCTCGGTTGCCTTGCTGCGCCCACTTCTTCTCTCTGCGCCTTTGTCGACCCCACTCAATGCTCGGCGTGCGTGAGCTTCGCCGCCGCTACCGAGACAGCGGCCCTGTGGATTGACTTCAGCTTGCCTTCGCCCCACGGCTGAGTTCCATGAGCGTGGCTATGCGTGGATGTGGGGTGCCCAGCCCCTGCTATCGGAGCCAACCTCGCGTCTTGTCCCCAATTCAGCCGGGGCGGAGACACTTTCAAGCCCTCGGCTCATCTTTATGCGGCGCCCGCTTGGCGCGTTCGGGAGGTCGGCTGTGACAGCGCCCAAGGTGGTGAAGGAGTTCTGATCGCCGCATTGCTCCTCTCCAACGCCATTCCCACGGATGTGGGCCTTGGCAGTTCTGCAATCGTATGAGGCTCCAGGAAGAAGACCTGACGCCTGAAGCGCTAAGGAAAGTGCTCCTGGTCCTGACTGGCGATCCTAACCCCGGTGGCATCCGGCATGAAGGGGCCTTGCTATACCTCTGCCGGAACAGGGGTGATTTGGTGAACCAGATGCCTATCTTCGATGAATGGGGGCTGCGCCCCGCTGGTCTCCAGGGGCCTCACGAGAATCCAGTGGTGGTGATAGCCCTTCCAGTCGGCCAAGGCGGCTCCTCCTCAAGTGGCGGAGCAGGGAGGCACGAGCCGCCAGAGGGCGAAGGGACCCCCACTGGGGTGACAGCGCCGGGCGATGCTCGTGAGGGGGCAGCTGCTGAGGCTCATGCCGCTGCGGCTGAGGGCGGCAGGCAGCCGCCCGCAGCGCCCGCGGATGGAGCCCCCGAGACCCCTGCTGCTTCTCTTGGTGAGGCGACTAGCCCTTGGCGTCAGAGACGCCCACAGCCTTAAGCCGCCTTGATGCTTCTCCCTCGCCGCGAGCTGATCCTGCCTTTCGAGATCTTGGGTCGTTTCGCGTGAACTTCGAGTCCCTCCGGAAGAGAAGGGAGGCCCTGGGCGATGATTACCCTTGTCGCCTGCTGAAGCGTAGGAAGTAATTCGCCACTGATGAGTAAGCCTTCTCCTTCTCCAGCTCCTGATTCTTCTGCTGCTCGTACTAATCCCTGCCCTGCAGGCCCCTTCCTGCCGAACTCACGGAGACGGGTGAGGAGCCGTCCTCCCCGCATTCGCCCCCTTCCCAGTCCTCGTGTGCTCCAAGCAGTGGAGCCCTTGTGGTGAGGGCGACCGGGGAGGTGAGCCGTCCCGTGGCGCGTCGTGGCCCTGCGCGCCTCGCGATCCTTCCTCGCGAGCCTTCCCGTGGCATAGCTAACTGGCCAGGGCTTCTCGCCTGGTCGTGGACGGCGATTGGCTGAGGCGCTTCCTGCGCCCCTCGTCTGGGGATGGGCTGGCTCCAGGCCAGGCTTCTAGCGCAGCGCGCCCGCCCGTCGCGAGGGTGCCAGCCCCCAGCCCCCTGCCCGGAGGGGAAGTGTTGATTCGCGGCTCCCGGCGCCCGCCTGGGGTGATTGATGGTGTGGAGGACGTGCGTGAGCGCGCCCGGGAGCACCGCGCCCTTCGCCAAGGATTTCTTTGAAGGGCGGCCGACGCGGTGAGCCTTCTTTGTGAAGATCTTGCTGACGAAGACGCGCGCCTTGAGGCCGAGGGCCTGCGCCTGGCCGCAGAGAGGCGCGAGCTGGAGGGCTGTTGCCGCCTGCGCGCCGCCAGCCGCGATCTTGATGATGAAGAGGCCACATGTTCGCTGCAGCCTCTCGGGCAGGCCTGTTCTCGGCCGTCGAGGAGGCTGCAGCTAACAGTGGCGAGAGGCGGCGGAGGCGGGCACGGGAGCTCCTGCCCGGTGTCACTCGTTGGAGGAGCAAGTGGAGCTGCTGAGGCAGCCCTGCGTCGATGAAGGTGGCCTCCGGCGACTCGGGCGGAGCTCGAGCGTGAGGAGGCGCTAACGCTTGAAGCCGCCAACGCTGAGCAGTCTGAACGCTTGGAGATGAGGGAGCGCCACACGCTGGCAGAGGATGAGGTCGCTGCACGGGAAGCCAGCGTCTGGAGGAGGTCGGACGCCGAGTGGTGTGGCGCGCTCGAGCCTCGAGCGCGAAGTTTGAGGAGCGGCTGGGGTTGATCAAGGCCGAGGCTGAGGGCAGGACTGCTGCCTTGAGGCCAAGCTAGAGGAGGCGACGGCGGGCCGATGCTCTTGAGCCGCCCTTGAGGTGGCGCAGAGGGAGTCCACCACCTCTCAGGCCGAGGCGCTCCTTCTTCGCCAACGGGTGGAGGAGGCCGAGGCCGTCGCGCGCCAGAACACAGACGAGATGCGTCAGCGGCGAATCCTGGAGCATGAGCACGGTCCCATGCTCGCCACGCTCCAAAAAGAGCTAACGCAGCCTTGGATAATATCTGCGAGGCGTCAGTAGGCGCGCCGCACGCGGTTAACTACGCTGGCAACCTCTAGTTCTTCACTGACGTGGTGGCGCGGCTGGAGGCGTGGTCGGTCAGGGCCAAGAGGTTGGTGGAGAAGAGTTGCCGCGCGCTGCTCGGACGCGCCTTCTCTCGTGTCTTCAGCCATCTCCGGGACATGGACCCCCACTTCAATTTTGACGCAGCCATCGCCCCAGTTCCCCAGGCCGTCCGGGGCGACCTGGCGCACTGGGTGGAAGACAACGTGGATGCCCTCGTCCGGGCCTTCGCTTCGGACGACGACGGCGTGGTCGTGGCCGCCGATGAGGGCGGCATGGTGAACGGCCCAGACGCCGCCGACGATCACGCAGACAGCGACGGCGAGGCCACCGACGCCAGCAACGGCTCGGGAGGTGCTCCTGAGGATGCATTGGGGGATTTATCCGACTGATACTATATTGTCTCTGTTCCATTACCCTGCATGAATAGAACTCAGGTTTTGGCCTGATGGAGGTGAGAGCATTTTGGGAGGGGGAGCCCCTCATGTAAAACTTGTATTCTCCGTATTAGCAGGTATTACATTGCCCATACGCCCGCGCCAAGTGGTTGGCTAAGCGACGTGCTAGTTGGATGGTTTACATTTGTTTCGTATGAGCCCCGAGATAGCCTGTGGCCGTATTGAACGAGCCCTCGGCTTCTGACTCCTTGGGGTCGGGCGACATCTCTGGCTGCTTGCTTGCCATCACCACAACCCGATCAAGGAGTCGTTTCTCAGCCGCCATGACAAGGGACTTGGCTAGCCGGCTACTGTCCGTAGCGCAGGCGGACGATTTCTTGTATTCTCCGACTACGGTCAAGATTCCCTTGGTACTTGGCATCTTCATCTTGAGGTAAGCATAGTGGGGGACCGCCATGAACTTGGCCAGAGCTGGCCTGCCAATGAGTGCATGATAGGGGCTTTCAAGGTCTACCACTTCAAACAAAACTGGCTCCCGGCGGAAATGATCTTTGTCTCCGAAGAGGACATCTATCTGAATCTTGCCGATTGCAGAGCAGGAAAGGCCAGGAACTATGCCATGAAATACTGTCCGAGTGCGCTGAAGCTATTTCTGTTTGACTCCTAACTTCTCCATAGTTTCTTGGTACAGGATGTTGATGCTGCTGCCGCCATCCATTACGACCCGGGAGAACCGAGCAGCTCGCTGATACGCCTCCGTCGTATCTATAATTTTTTATTGTTCCATGCCAATATTATTCAGATTTTATATACTTTTGGCAACTTTTTATACTATTTTTGGGACTAACATATTGATCCAGTGCCCAGTGCCAGTTCCTGTCTGTTGCATGTTTTTTGTTTCGCAGAAACCCAATATCAAACGGGATAAAAACGGACGGAGAATTATTTTGGAATATTTATGATTTTCTCGAGGAAGAATCAATGTGAAACGGTGTCCGGGGTGGCCACAAGACAGGGGGGCACGCCCTCCCCCCTGGGCACGGCATGGGCTCTCGTGGGCCACCCGTAAGGCGGTTGACGCTCTTCTTTTGCCGCAAGAAAGCTAATTTTCGGAAAAAATCACGGCGAAGGTTTCAGGACAATCGGAGTTACGGATCTCCATATATACATGAAACGGTGAAACAGAGCCAGGAGAGAATGCAGAAATAGAGTGATAGATCCAATCTCGGAGGGGCTCTCGCTGTCACATCCCTAGTTATGGTAATGCTTAGTGCTTGCATTAGAGTGCCGCATCATGTTTAAATTCTTTTGAATTTGAAATGGGGATTGATCAAACCCTAGCACCAGATCAAATCAAATAGGTTCAACATAAAATCATTTTCAATGAACCTGAGATGCCCTTCTAAAATGTCCGTCAGTTTTGCCTTGGGTTAGTGTCACATCCTAGCTAGTCCATACATTAGAGAGTTGCACCATGTTTACCTTTCATCAGAAACTTGAATTGGGGAAGACATAACCCCCACAACCCCTTTGAATTCAACTAGGGTTTACTAAAAATATTTTCAATGAACTTGAAATGCCCTTCTAAAAAGTTCACCCTCTTTGTCTTGGGTTAGAACCTCTGGCAAAATTGGTGCACATTTTTCTAGGTCAACAGAAGGTCACTGCATTAAATCATATGTAAATTGCATTTGGGCATTTAAATGCTACTTTATATTTTGGATGCTCAAATAATTATGAAAATAAGTGTGGGCTATTGGAGATATTCTAAACAGAGCCTCTGATTATTTCCAGGATTTTTAGATGTGCCTAACTATATTTAATAAGTCTACAAACTTAAAGAATAATAGAAAAAGGAAAACAGAAAGCAAAGGCTTACCTGGCGCTCACCTGGCAAGCCCACATGCCGGCCCAGCCCAGCCACCGCTCCAGCGAGCTGCTTGACTTGGCCAGGCAGGCAGCCAGGTGCTCGACGGCGGCACCAGCGCGCGCCACGCAGTTGCTTGCCGCCCTGCCTCCTTCCCGCACCGTCCTGCAGCCCCGGTTCGATCGGCCACTCCTCCCCCGACCTCGCAAACACTCTTTCTCCTCCCCCGAGCTCGCAGACACTCTTTCTCCTCCCGAGCTCCTCTCCCTCGCTCGCCCGCACCATGGCCGACGCCGTCGCGCCCGCGCCACCGTGAAACCCGTGCCCTCCGTCGTCCCCGTGCTGCACCATTGTGTCCGTTCACTCCGCCATCGTCGACTACATCGAGCAGGCCGAGCCCCGAGCGCTCGCACGCTCTGCAACACCTTCACCGACCCTGTCTCCGTCGATCACCACCGGAGATCCCTTTCGCCGCCGCCACCGCATCACCTCGTCCCCGAACTTCTTGGACTGCTCCGGCGGCGCGCGTGAGCTCAGCTACCTCCCATCCCTCTCGTTCTCGCTCTCGAGCCCCGCACCGACCGCACCGAAGCTCGGCCGCACCGCCGCCGCCATCAAGACGTCGCCGCCGTCGTGGCCATAGCCACGTTGGCTCGACTCCGAGCACACCACCGCACTCACCGCACTCCCAGGAGCCCAACCCACCTCACCACATGCCTTGTCGTGCCTCGTAGCCACGGGTTCATCCTCACCCGACTCCGGCAACCGCCAAGCTCGTCGCCGGCGACGTTTCCGGGCACCCCGAGCTCAACAACCGCCACCAAACGCCGTGGCTTGTCCCCGGTTACACGTAGATGGCCTCCGCCGCCCTTTTGGTCGCCGGAATGCACAAACGCACTCTCGCCGCCGCGCCTGGCTTCGCCGGCGGCTAAACGTCGGCGGGTTTGACCCCGTTGACTGAGTTGACTGGGTGGGGCCCCCTCTGCTAATTAACCTAGTTTAGTTTAACTAAAATTAGTTAGTTAAATTAACTACTGACATGCGGGAACCACTGGTCAAGTTGAGCTGGACGCCCCGGTTGACCACTGACGTCACCCTGACGCATTGCTGAGGCAATAACTAATTTCTGGATTTATTTGTTTTCAGGAAATTCCCGAAATTGTTGCAGACTTCAAAAATTCATAGAAGCTAATCTGTAACTCCGAATGCAAAGTTCTATATATGAATTTTGATCAGAAAAATTCAATCTATCCATTGGTAATAGTTTCATGCATGACAGAACAAGCTAACTTTGCTGTTTAAGCAGAATAAGATAATGCACTAATATGGCTATGTTAAATGAGCTAACATTTGAATCTTTGATTCAAATGAGTTCATTCCTTTCTGTTTTAGCTTGCATTAGGCCAACTCACATTCATATTGCCATGTCATAGCATGCACCATATTGTTGCATATCGTCATGTGTTGATTATGTTCGGTGTGTCTTTCATGGTAGGTTCTGTCTCCGAGGATAACCCCGAATATCCATCTAAAGGGCAGTACCCTACTACCACTACATCAGGCAAGCAACCCATTGATCATTCCGATACAAACCCATGATCTCGCTTCTGCTCTTGTTTACTGCATTAAGACAACGCGATTCAAACTGTTGTGTGTTGCGGTAGTTGAACCCACTTCCTTTGCATGACCTGTCATTGCCACAATAACTAGATGAAACCCACTAGTATGTGTAGGAGTTGATTGAGCCATATTTGTGTTTCCTACCATGCTGTGCTTGCTATGCTTAGAGTTGTGTCAGGTCTGGCTCATCGGGATGATGAACTAGAGTGAAAGGTTGTGTTGGTAACGAGAGTGAAGTGTTGAACACGATTTGGTAAAGGTATCAATGAGAGGCCATGTAGGAGTACATGGTGGGTTGTTTCATTGAAGTCGTCCCTAAGAACCGTGATCTGTGTGTGTGATTTAAGACTCAGCTACTACCACGCATTTGGATCCTTAATTGACCCTCTCGACTTATTAACCACTCTTGTCCTCTGTCCGGGAGTTGCAAAGTAGTTTCTGGTGTTTGTAGCATGCTGGGGCCCGCACGCACCGCTGACCTTAGGGTGGGCTATGTTGCGGTAGGCACGTGGCCCGGTGTACCGATTCGCCCGTTTGGTGTCTCGGGAACCCTGCACACATCGTTCGGGGCCGTTAGTGGAAACCTCGGCCGGACTCCCTGCGGATGGAACCCGAATAGGCGATAAACCTGGACTAGGGACTCGTGTGTTTAGTCAGGTCGTGGCCGACACCCTCGCTGGGCTTCCGCTTGAAGGTTGCCGAGTACATGTCGTGTAGCGGCGATAAGTGGTGAGAGTGTGTGTGAAGAAGTACACCCCTGCAGGGTATGAAACTATTCGAATAGCCGCGTCCGCGGTAAAGGACTACTTGGTCACCTATACAGTTCATAGACAAGTAAATGGATACTACTAAAAGCCTCAAGATAAGTGTGAGTATCATGGATGGCCCTCTCGTGGGTTGACGAGAGAGGATCCACGGTGGAGTATTGTGATGGTGATTAGTGGACTCGTGTGCAACAAATGCTTTTCAAGTGGTGTCACGTAGGATAGCTTAGCCAAGAGTCAAAGCTGGCTTGCTGCAATAACTCCACTACCTTCTTGAGAATGTGCATGTATAGTAGGATTATGTTGTAAGACTTGCTGAGTACCTCCGTCCTCATGTTTTCTTAATTAATGTTTTCAGACGACAACACTGCCCCCTCCGATGGGTTCTATGTAGACCTTGACGTCAACGAGTGACTGGCCACCCAGGTGGTGATCCAAGGCTTGTGAAGGGCCACTGTAGATAGAATGGCTTCGTCAAGCCTTCTTTCTTTTTAGTGTCTGTACTCAGACTAGTTTGCTTCCGCATGTGCTTGTATGTTTGTATGACTTGAGTGTCGGGTCATGTGACCCCTATCTGTATGAACATGTTATGTATGGCTCCTCAGAGCATTTTAAATAAAGTACTTGAGTTGTAGAGTTCTGTTGTGATGCCATGTTGTATGTACTCATATCGGGCATATTGTGTGTATGATTGAAATGCTTGGTATGAGTGGGATCCGACAATCTAGTTGTTTATCCTTGGCAGCCTCTCATATGGGGAAATGTAGTCTAGTGCTTCTGAGCGATAGTAGTCCGCTACATGACCGGTTCACCGGAGTCCTGCTAGCCCAGCACTACTGCTCTGGACACTTGACTGGTCGGCATGTGTTTCACTTCATTCATGTGTCTGTCCCTTCGGGGAAATGTCACGCGGTGACATCCGGAGTCCTGCCTAGCCTGCTACAGCCCGGGTTACTGGAGTCCTATTAGCCCAGTGCTACAGCCCGGATTCATACGTTGATGACCGACATGCTCGATGTGATTCGTGTATGCCTGTCCCCATGGGTTAGCGCTGCTTTGGGTTCACGACTAGCCATGTCGGCCCGGGTTCTCTGTCATGTGGATGCTAGCGACACTATCATATACGTGAGCCAAAAGGCGCAAACGGTCCCGGGCCATGGTAAGGCGACACCCGTGGGAATACCGTGCATGAGGCCGCAAAGTGATATGAGGTGTTACCGGCTAGGTCGATGTGACTTGGAATCGGGGTCCTGGCAGCGTTGGCATCAGAGCCGGACTGCCTGTAGGTTGGCTAAGCCAAACTGGTCGATGTCGAGTCTAGAAATGCTTTAGTTATATGTAGGGGAATTGATTGTGGGAGGGACGTAAGGTTCTTTTTACTCCTTTACCTTTTGCCCTCTGATCTGTGTCATTCTCTTCTCATTCTACGTGGGTTAAAGACTAGGCTCTCTTCTCTCTATCAGGTTCACATGTTACTAATCCGTAGTAACTTATAGGATTGTTGGTTACCAGCCCCAGTTCAGTTTCTACTACTTTTAGTATGTTATCAGTTGAACCAGAACCTTGATATGATGTTGTTGAGTGGTTTTGCAATCTGATTTTGAATGTCTCAAATTCGTTCTTGAGCATTTACAGCTGTCATGCTATCCGATTTCGCCTAGAAATTCTAATATCTTTGCATTGTGGCTGTGCTTTCAGATGGCCACTCGTGCTCAAAACCAAGTGGTTCGCCTGACCAGGTGCGTCGATGTTCCCGGTCATACGGCTATGTTAGTCCGTGTAATGATTGAGAAGGGTTACCGTTGGTATCCGGAATACACCGTCGAAGAGCAATTCCGAGACTTTAACCAAAGCCAATACCTCTGCACTGTCAGGATATTTCCTTCTTATCCTGGATCGACTGAGCCCCTTCACTGCTCCTATGGACTCGGGGTCACTATTGAGATGGATGTGCAGGATGCTGCATACTCTATGATGACCATCATGCGAGTCAGGACTAGCCTGCTTCGGAACACCGACTTTCGATATATGCCAGCTTCACTCCCGGGGGCGCAAGGGTATCTTCTGGCTATCAGTGCTGAGACAGGACAGTCTGACTTGGAAGCTTCACGCAAGCACTCCCGTGACTTTGGTTCTTCATCCGGCTCTAGATCTCAGAAGCGCCGGGTGTGGATTCCAAGCACCGCTCTACCACCTAGATTCACTCCGAGGCCATCCTTTGAGGCGCCTCGCCCCAACCAGCAGTTTGCACCGTCCAAGGCCTATGGTGGCCATGCTGCTAATGCTGCTCCACGTCCCAATGTGATAACTTGTTTCAAGTGTGGAGAGATGGGTCACTACGTCCGTGAGTGTCCCCAGAACAACCCCAGTCAGATCGGAAAGTCTGTTGGCCGTGGTAAGCTAGCAGGAAAGGTGCCCTACGCCAAACCAGCCGCCACTGCTCGTGGCCATGTCAACTACGTTTCAGCTGAGGAGACCCATGAGGATCCCAACGTCGTTCTCGGTATGCTCCTTGTTAATTGCCATCCGGCTACTGTTCTCTTTGATACTGGAGCATCTCACTCATTTATTTTTGAGAGCTATGCTCGATTGCACAACACCACATTTTCTGACATGCACACCTCCATGCAAATTCAGACTCCTGGTTCTAGATGGCAAACCTCTAGAATAAGTCATGGGAATGAAATCCTTGTCGACAGATTAGTCTTCCTTGCATCACTAATAGCTCTCAAGTCCTCGGACATAAACATCATCTTGGGTATGGACTGGATGTCAGTCCATTATGCTAAGATTGATTGCTCTACTAGAACTGTTCAACTCACCCACCCTTTGGGCAAGACAGTCAATATTTTGACCCGAGTGTCTAAGCGTCAGCTCTACTCCTTAAATGCCAACCCCCTTCCATACCTTGAAGATATTCCGGTAGTCCGTGACTTCCCGGATGTCTTTCCAGAAGAACTGCCAGGTGTTCCACCTGACAGAGATGTCGAGTTCGTGATAGACCTTGTTCCAGGAACCGTCCCAATCTCTAGAAGACCTTATAAGATGGCACCCCTAGAACTAGTCGAGTTTAAGAAACAACTCGATGAGTCCTTGCAAAAGGGTTTCATCCGTCCTAGTTCTTCTCCATGGGCTTGCCCCGTCCTCTTCGTCAAGAAGAAGGATGGAACGGATCGGATGGTTGTAGATTACTGACCTGTCAATTTGGTCACTATCAAGAACAAGTATCCGCTCCCCAGGATCAACAATCTGTATGATCAGCTCACCGGATCCTCGGCCTTTTTTCCAAGATGGATTTGAGGTTGGGCTACCATCAAATCAAAATCAAGAACGGGGACATTCCTAAAGCGGCCTTTGTTACTCGTTATGGCCAATACGAGTACACCGTCATGTCCTTCGGGTTAACCAATGCTCCAGCCACCTTCTCTCGGTTAATGAACTTCGATCTTCATGGAGTATTTGGATAAATTCGTGGTTTACCTTGATGATATACTCATCTACTCCAAGAATGAGGAAGAACATGCCGAACATCTAAGGCTAGTATTGATGAAACTTCGAGACCATCGCCTTTATGCCAAATCCTCTAAGTGTGAATTCTGGTTGCCAGAAGTAACCTATCTAGGTCACGTAATCTCTGGTAAGGGCATTGCTGTCAATCCCGAGCGAGTTCAAGCCGTCCTTGACTGGACTCCACCTGAATTAGTCAAGCAAGTTCGTAGTTTCCTCGGTTTAGCGAGCTATTGCCGCCGCTTCGTCGAGAATTTCTCCAAGGTTGCTAAGCCTCTAACTGAACTCCTCAAGAAAGATAAAAAGTTCGAGTGGACCCCACAGTGCGAGTTCAGCTTTCAGGAACTGAAAAGACGCCTGACGTCTGCTCCCGTACTTGTTCCACCAGATTTTTCTAAGGACTTTATTATCTATTGTGACGCCTCGTGACAAGGACTAGGTTGCATACTCATGCAAGATCGTCATGTGATTGCCTACGCTTCTCGACAGTTGCGTCCACATGAGGATAACTATCCCACACACGATCTAGAGCTTGTAGCAGTGGTCCATGCACTCAAAACATGGCGAGATTACCTTCTTGGTAATCGTTGCGAAATCTGCACTGATCGCCAAAGTCTGAAATACATCTTCACCCAACCGGATCTGAATCTCAGGCAAAGACGTTGGGTCGAGTTGATTAGGGATTACGACTTAGGAATATCTTACACCCCAGGCAAAGCCAATGTCATGACCGATGCACTAAGTCGTAAATCTTATTGTAACAACCTGATGTTACAACAAAGTCAACCGCTTCTCCCCGAGGAAGTTAGTAAGCTTAACCTTCACATTGTTCCTCGAGGATTCCTTTCCACCCTGGTGGTGAAACCCAACCTTATGGATCAAATCATAACCGCTCAGCGGTATGATAGAGGAATATCTCGGATCAAGGAGAACATTGCTAGCGGAGTTGCTAATTGTTTCTCCATAGATGAGCGAGGTGTTGTCTTCTTCGAGAACCGCTTGGTGGTTCCCAAGAAACAACAGCTACGGCAATTGATCCTTAAGGAAGCTCATGAATCCCCTCTCACCATTCATCCCGGTAGTACTAAAATGTATCAAGACCTACGCCAGAGATTTTGGTGGACTAGGATGAAGAGAGAAATCGCTCAATACATTGCTAATTGTGACGTCTGTCGTCGAGTTAAAGCAGAGCATCAACGGCCTGCTGGCACCCTTCAACCTTGGCAATTCCTGAATGGAAATCGGATAAAATCGGTATGGATTTCATTACCGGGTTTCCCAGGACCAAGAGAGGGAATAATGCTATCTTTGCTGTTGTCGATCGTCTTTCCAAAATAGCCCACTTCCTACCCATCCGTGAGAGTATAACCGCTAGCCAGCTAGCTGATTTGTACATCTCCCGAATAGTGTCTCTTCATGGTGTTCCATTGGAGATTAACTGCATCGTGGAAGTCTCTTGACCTCTCGATTTTGGGAAAGTTTCCAAAATGCTATGGGAACTCATCTCTCCTTTAGCACCGCCTTCCATCCTCAATCAAGTGGTCAAGTAGAACGAGTCAATCAAATTCTGGAGGATATGCTTCGAGCTTCTGTCATCTCTTTCGGCATGAATTGGGAGAAATGCCTTCAATTCGCCGAATTCGCTTATAACAATAGTTATCAAGCTAGCTTGGGCAAAGCTCCTTTCGCGGTTCTCTATGGACGTAAATGTCGAATGCCTCTTAACTGGTCAGAAACCGGGGAAAGACAACTCTTTGGCCCGGATATGATCCAGGAAGCAGAAGAGCAGGTTCGCGCTATTCGTGAGAAATTGAAAATAGCCCAATCTCGTCAAAAGAGCCAATATGACCGCAAGCATAAGCCTATGTCTTATGAAGTTGGCGAGAAGGCTTACCTTCAGGTTACTCCTTTGAAGGGAACCCATCGATTCGGTATCAAAGGCAAATGGCTCCTTGTTACATTGGACCCTTTCGCATTCTTGCCAAACGAGGATAAGTTGCCTACCAATTGGAACTACCTCCGCATCTTTCCAGAGTTCATGATGTCTTTCATGTTTCTCAACTCAGGCATTGCTTCTCGGGTCCTATCCGTGGAGTGGACCACGAAACGCTTGATCTCCAAGATAATCTCACCTATCGAGAATATCCCGTTCGTATCCTTGATCAAGCCGAGCGTACCACTCGACGCTAGAATATCAAGTTTCTCAAGGTTCAATGGTTAAACCATTCCGAGCAAGAAGATACTTGGGAAAGGGAGGATCGTCTTCGACTTGAGTACCCCACCTTCTTTCCGACGGATCCAAAATCTCGGGACGAGATTCTTTTGAGTGGGGGTGAGTTGTCACATCCTAGCTAGTCCATGCATTAGAGTGTTGCATCATGTTTACCTTTCATCAGAAACTTGAATTGGGGAAGACAGAACCCCCAGAACCCCTTTGAATTCAACTAGGGTTTACTAATTTTTTTTCAGTGAACCTGAAATGCCCTTCTAAAAAGTTCACCCTCTTTGTCTTGGGTTAGAACCTCTGGCAAAATTGGTGCACATTTTTCTAGGTCAATGTAAGGTCCTTTGAATTAAATCATATGTAAATTGCATTTTGGCATTTAAATGCTAGTATATATTTTGGATGCTCAAATAATTCTGAAAATAAGTGTGGGCTGTTGGAGATATTCTAAACAGAGCCTCTGATTATTTCCAGGATTTTTAGAAGTGCCTAACTATTTTTAATAAGTCTACAAACTTACAGAATAATAGAAAAAGGAAAACAGAAAGCAAAGGCTTACCTGGCGCTCACCTGGCAAGCCCACCTGCCGGCCTAGCCCAGCCACCGCTCCAGCGAGCTGCTTGGCTTGGCCAGGCAGGCAGCCAGGTGCTCGACGGCGGCACCAGCGCGCGCCACGCAGCTGCTGGCCGCCTGCCTCCTTCCCGCACCGTCCTGCCGCCCCGGTTCGGTCGGCCACTCCTCCCCCGAGCTCGCAGACACTCTTTCTCCTCCCCAGCTCCTCTCCCTCGCTCGTCCGCACCATGGCCGACGCCGTCGCGCCCGCGCCACCGTGAAACCCGTGCCCTCCGTCGTCCCCGTGCTGTGCGACCGTGTCCGTTCGCTCCGCCATCATCGACTACATCGAGCAGGCCGAGCCCCGAGCGCTCGCACGCTCTGCAACACCTTCACCGACCCTGTCTTCGTCGATCACCGCCGGAGATCCCCTTTGCCGTCTCCATCGCATCACCTCGTCCCCGACCTCGCCGACCGCTCTGACGTACTCGCCGTGAGCTCAGCTACCTCCCCATCCCTCTCGTTCTCGCTCTTGAGCCCCGCATCGTCTGCACCGAGCTCAGCCGCACCCGCCGCGGCCACCGCACGTCGCCGTCATGGCCATAGCCATGTTAGCTCGACTCCGAGCACACCACCACACTCACCGCACTCCCAGGAGCCCAACGCACCTCACCACGTGCCTTGCCGTGCCCCATAGCCACGGGTTCATCCTCACCCGACTCCGGCAACCGCCAAGCTCGTCGCCGGCGACGTTTCCGGCCACCCCGAGCTCAACCACCGCCACCAAACGCCGCGGCGTCCCCGGCTACACGTAGATGGCCTTCGCTGCCCTTTTGGTCACCGGAATGATCAAACGCACTCTCGCCGCCGCGTCTGGCTTCGCCGGCAGCTAAACGTCGGCGGGTTTGACCCTGTTGACTGAGTTGACTGGGTGGGGCCCCCTCTACTAATTAACCCAGTTTAGTTCAACTAAAATTAGTTAGTTAAATTAACTACTGACATGAGGGACCCACTGGTCAGGTTGACCTGGACGCCCCCGTTGACCACTGACGTCACCCTGACGCACTGCTGACGCAATAACTAATTTCTGGATTTATTTGTTTTCAGGAAATTCCAGAAATGGTTGCAAACTTCAAAAATTCATAGAAACTAATCTGTAACTCCAAATACAAAGTTTTATATATGAATTTTGATCAGAAAAATTCAATCTATCCATTGGTAATAGTTTCATGCATGACATAACAAGTTAATCTTGCTGTTTAAGCAGAATAAGATAATGCACTAATATGGCTATGTTAAATGAGCTAACATTTGAATCTTTGATTCAAATGAGTTCATTCCTTTCTGTTCTAGCTTGCATTAGGCCAACTCACATTCATATTGCCATGGCATAGCATGCATCATATTGTTGCATATCGTCATGTGTTGATTATGTTTGGTGTTTCTTTCGTGGTAGGTTCAGTCTCCGAGGATAACCCCGAATATCCATCTGAAGGGCAGTACCCTACTACCACTACATCAGGCAAGCAACCCATTGATCATTCCGATACAAACCCATGATATCGCTTCTGCTCTTGTTTACTGCATTAAGACAACGCGATTCAAAGTGTTGTGTGTTGCGGTAGTTGAACCCACTTCCTTTGCATGACCTGTCATTGCCACAGTAACTAGATGAAACCCACTAGTATGTGTAGGAGTTGATTCAGCCATATTTGTGTTTCCTACCATGCTGTGCTTGCTATGCTTAGAGTTGTGTCAGGTCTAGCTCATCGGGATGATGAACTAGAGTGAAAGGTTGTGTTGGTAACGAGAGTGAAGTGTTGAACACGATTTGGTAAAGGTATCGATGAGAGGCCATGTAGGAGTACATGGTGGGTTGTTTCATTGAAGCCGTCCCTAAGAACCGAGATCTGTGTGTGTGATTTAAGACTCAGCTACTACCATGCATTGGGATCCTTAACTAACCACTCTTGTCCTCTGTCCGGGAGTTGCAAAGTAGTTTCTGGTGTTTGTAGCATCTTTGGGGCTGCATACGCTGTGACCTTAGGGGTGGGCTGTGTTGCGGTAGGCACATGGCCCGGTGTACCGATTTGCCCGTTTGGTGTCTCGGGAACCCTGCACACATCGTTCGGGGCCGTTAGTGGAAACCTCGGCCAGAGTCCCTGCGGATGGAACTCGAATAGGCGATAAACCTGGACTAGGGACTCGTGTGTTTAGTTAGGTGGTGGCCGACACCCTCGCTGGGCTTCCGGTTGAAGGTTGCCGAGTACATGTCGTGTATCGGAGATAAGTGGTGAGAGCGTGTGTGAAGAAGTACACCCCTGCAGGGTATGAAACTATTCGAATAGCCGCGTCCACGATAAAGGACTACTTGGTCACCTATACAGTTCATAGTCAAGTAAATGGATACTACTAAAAGCCTCAAGATATTTGTGAGTACCGCGGATGGCCCTCTCGTGGGTTGACGAGAGAGGATCCACGGTGGAGTATTGTGATGGTGATTAGTGGACTCGTGTGCGACAAATGCTTTTCAAGTGGTGTCACGTAGGATAGCTTAGCCAAGAGTCAAAGTTGGCTTGCTGCAATAACTCCACTACCTTCTTGAGAATGTGCATGTATAGTAGGATTCTGTTGTAAGACTTGCTGAGTACCTCCGTACTCATGTTTGCTTAATTAATGTTTTCAGACGACAACACCGCCCCCTCCAATGGGTTCTATGTATATCTTGACGTAGACGAGTGACTAGCCACCCAGGTGGTGATCCAAGGCTTGTGAAGGGCCACTGTCGATAGAAGGGCTTCGTCAAGCCTTCTTTCTTTTTAGTGTCTGTTCTCATACTAGTTTGCTTCCGCAGGTGCTTGTATGTTTGTATGACTTGAGTGTCGGGTCATGTGACCCCTATCTGTATGAACATGTTACGTATGGCTCCTCGGAGCCTTTTAAATTAAGTACTTGAGTTGTAGAGTTTGTTGTGATGCCATGTTGTATGTACTCATATCGGGCATATTGTGTGTATGATTGAAATGCTTGGTATGCGTGGGATCCGACAATCTAGTTGTTTATCCTTGGCAGCCTCTCATATGGGGAAATGTAGTCTAGTGCTTCTGAGCGATAGTAGTCCGCTATAGCCAGTTCACCGGAGTCCTGCTAGCCCAAAGACTCTTGCTTTGGACACTTGACTGGCGGCATGTGTTTCACTTCGTTCCTGTGTTCTGTCCCTTCGTGGAAATGTCACACGGTGACATCCGAGTCCTGCCTAGCCTGCTACAGCCGGGTTACCGGAGTCCTGTTAGCCCAGTGCTATAGCCCGGATTCATACGTTGATGACCGACATGCTCGATGTGATTCGTGTATGCCTGTCCCCATGGGTTAGCGCTGCTTTGGGTTCACGACTAGCCATGTCGGCCCGGGTTCTCTGTCATGTGGATGCTAGCGACACTATCATATACGTGAGCCAAAAGGCGCAAACGGTCCCGGGCCATGGTAAGGCGACACCCGTGGGAATACCGTGCGTGAGGCCGCAAAGTGATATGAGGTGTTACCGGCTAGGTCGATGTGACTTGGAATCGGGGTCCTGATAGTTAGAACCTTTGCCAAAATTGGTTCACATTTTTCTAGGACACATAAGGTCATTGGATTAAATCATTACCTATTTTCATTTGGGCATTTAAATGCTACAAAATATTTTAAATGCTCAAATAATTCCGTAAATAAGTGTGGGCTGTTGGAATAATCTAAACAGAGCCTATGATTATTTCCAGGGTTTTTGTAAGTGTCTAACTATTTTTATTAAAGCCACAAACTTACAGAAAAATAGAAAACAGAAACTAAATTAGAAGAGAGAGAGAGAGAGAAGTTACCTGGCCACCTACCTGTCGCGGCCCAGCTGGCCAGCCCACCTGGCGGCCCAGCCCACTGGCCTCCTCCCTGTCGTCTTCCTCCCCTGCCAGGAGGACGAAGGCGCGTGCTCGCCGCGCGCGTCCACGCGCGAGGCCACCTCCTGCCTGTGTGCTCGCTGCTGGAGACGGCCCCGAGCGCCACGACACCCCTGGAATCCCCTCGACCTCTTCCCGTGCTTTTCCCCTCCTCGATTCTCTCTCTCGCCCGGACCCAGCCTTGCGCCGCCACCTTCGCTGCCATCGCCCTCTCTGGCAACCCCTCGCTCCACCACCGAGCCCCGTCGCACCGCCGTGGACCAGAGCCTCTCCACGCGCGAGGATCGCGAGTGCGGGAGCAGCCCATCATCGCCATCGAGCTCATCATCGTCCTCTGCCCCGACGATCGCATCCATCGATTCGCCATCTCCGACGCCTCCTAGATCCTGCCGAGCTCCGCTTCGACTTTGATGTGAGCTCCGCCGTCTTCTCCCCTACTCCTCGAGCTCGTTCCCGTTCACTAGCCGTGCTAGCCGTCGGAGCCGAGAGCTCATCGCCGCCGTTCATGTCGCCGTCGTGGCCACTGTCACCTACGGCCACGACCGAGCACACCACCGTGCTCAGCGCCATGCCAGGACCCCAAAACCCTCATCTATTGCTCCTGTCGTGCCCCGTAGCGCCCAACCCCTCCATGGCCGAACTCCGACCGCCGCGCCTCCCGCCGTCGGTGTCGCTTCCGTACATCCCAGCCACCGCCACTTGCTGCGTTGGAAGCGCGCGAGCGTGCGCTTCGCGTAGAGCCCCTCCGCCGCCCGAATGGTCGCCGGAGGAGGAATTCCGACGACCTCCGCCGCGACTGGCCTCGCCGGCGGCCTTAACTCCGGCTAATCACCGGTTAGGCACTAATCAAATTACCCCCAGGGTCACTAACAAGTGGGCCCCGGCCCTTGTAATTTTTGGTTAAGGTTTTAAACTAAACTTAACTAACCCGCTGACGTGGCACCGTTAGATTAGTTAATTAGGGTTAGTTAGTGACACCGACATGTGGGCCCCGTGTCCTGCTAAATTTAGTTAGTGTTAAAACTAACTCTTTTAGCCCCTGAGTCAGTTACCAGTAGGCCCACCGGTCAGGTTTGACCTGGACGGCGCCTGTTGACCTGTTGAGGTCAGCATGACCTAATGCTTACACAGTAATACATTTTCTGGATTTATTATTTTTCAGGAAATTCCAGAAAATGGTCAAAACTTCTAAAATTCATATAAATTCACCGTAACTCTAAATAAGATAAATTATATATGCAAAATGATCAGAAAAATCCAATCTATCCATCTGTACCATTTTCATGCATGATAGAACAACTTAGGTCTGCTGTTTAGGCCAAATCTTTTTATGGCATTTAAACCTTCACATATGGAGTTTGAATTTGAACCTAGGGTTCAAACCAACTTCATTTAACCTGCTGCTAGTTGCATTAGCTCAAACCACAGCATATTGCCATGTCATGATCAAGCATCATATTGTGCATTGCATTGATGGTGCTTCCTTCTGTGTTGCCGGTGTTTGTCTCCTCTCAGTAGACGACATACCGACGATGAGTTCGATGACACCGATGAAGAACTATATTATCTTCAGAAGTGCCAGGCAAGCAAAACCCCCTTGTTCATTCTGATACATTCCCACTCTCTTGCTCCTGCTCTCTTTTACTGCATTAGCACAACAATGATTCATCTGTTACTTGCTGCGGTAGTTGAACCCCTTTATCCTCTACATGACCTGTCGTTGCCACAGTAAATAGATGAAACCCACTAGCATGAGTAGGAGTTGTTTGAGCCCTGTTGTGCCTACTCATTCATGCTTGTTGTCATGCCTGCTACTGCTTAGAGTTGAGTCAGGTCCGATTCATCGGGGATGAATCGGAGGTGTGTGAACATGTCCTACTGTTGGAAGCTAAGTGTGTGAACACAATTTGGTAAAGGTATCGGTAAGAGGCCATGTAGGAGTACAAGGTGGGTTGTCTCACTGAAGTCGTCCTAAGGAACTGAGTTCTATGTTTGTGATCCATGAACAACTACTACCACACGTTTGGCCCTGAAATATGACCCCGCTCGACTTATTAACCGCCCTTGTCCTCTGTCCAGGAGTTGCAACTAGTTTCTGGTGTTTGTAGGATATGTGTTGGAGGCCGTGCGTAGCACTGACCCCAGGGGTGGGCTATGATGCGGTAGATACATCATGGCCCGGTGTACCGAGCGCGCGTTTGGTGTCTCGGGAACACTGCACACATCGTTTGGGGCTGTGAGCGAAACTCCGGCCAGATTTCCTCGCGGATGGAACCCGAATAGGTGATAAACCTGGACTAGAGACTTGTGTGGTTAGTCAGGTCATGGTCTACACCCACGTCGGCTTTCTCTTGAAGTCTGCCGAGCACATGTCGTGTGCAGACGCTAAGTGGTGGAAACATGTGTGAAGAAGTACACCCCTGCAGGGTTAATATCATCTATTCGAATAGCCGTGTCCGTAGTAAAGGACTTCTGGGTTGCCTATAACAGTTCATAGACAAGTGAAAGTGGATACTCTAAAATGCGCAAGATAAGCGTGAGTGCTATGGATGGCATTCTCGTAGGGAGACGGAGCGGATCCATAGTGGTCTTTGATATGGTGAATATGTGGACTCGTGTGCGCCACCTCAAAAGAGTTACTTACAGATGTAGTTCAGGATAGCCACCGAGTCAAAGCTGGCTTGCTGCAGTCAAACTCCACCACCCCCTTTGTTGATAATGATGCATATGTAGTTAGTTCTGATGTAAGTCTTGCTGGGTACATTTGTACTCACGTTTGCTTAATTTATGTCTTGCAGAGAGACTTCAGTCTCGCTAGTAGTTCCACGTGGACTTCGACGTTTAGCTTGTTACCTCAGCTACGATCTTGTGCCCTCGGCAGGATCTGGTAGATAGTCAGGCTTCTCAGCCTTTTTCTTTTGTAGTTGTCTGTACTCAAACAAGTTAAGCTTCCGCATGTGCTTGTTGCTTGTATGCTCTGTATGTTGGGGTCAGGAGACCCATGTTTGTAATATCTTGCTCCTCGGAGCCTAATGAATAAATACTTGAGTCGTAGAGTTATGTTGTGATGCCATGTCGTCTTTACACATATCGAGCATATTGTGTGTATGATTGAAATGCTTGGTATGTGTGGGATCTGACAACCTAGTTTTTATCCTTGGTAGCCTCTCTTATGGGGAAATGTAGTCTTGTGCTTGCATGAGCCATAGTAGTCCGCTACAGCCCGGTTCACCGGAGTCCTGCTAGCCCAAAGACTATCGCTTCCGGAACACTTGACTAGCCGGCATGTGATTCACTTCGTTCCTGTGTCTGTCCTTTCGGGGAAATGTCACGCGGTCACATCCGGAGTCCTGCCTAGCCTGCTACAGCCCGGGTTCCCGAAGTCCTGTTAGCCCAAAGGTTACAGCCTCAGATTTGCACGGCCAATGACCGACATGCTCGATGTTGATTCATGTATGCCTGTCCCTATAAGTTAGTGCCACTTTGGGTTCACGACTAGTCATGTCGGCCCGGTTTCTCTGTCATATGGATGCTAGCGACACTATCATATACGTGAGCCAAAAGGCACAAACGGTCCCGGGCCATGGTAAGGCGACACCCGTTTGGAATACCGTGCGTGAGGCCGCAACGTGACATGAGGTGTTACCGGCTAGATCAATGTGACTTGGAATCGGGGTCCTGACACTCGCCCCTCCCAAGCCATGGGAGCCAAGGACTAGAGGGGAAACCCTTCTCCCATCTCGGGAGGAGGTCAAGGAAGAAGAAGAAGGTGGACCCTCTCCCCATTGCTTCCGGTGGTGCCTGAGCGCTGCCGGGGGCCATCATCATCACCGCGATCTTCACCAACACCGCCGTCATCTTCACCAACATCTCCATCACCTTCCCCCATCTATATCCAGCGGCCCACTCTCCCACAGCTCGTTGTACCCTCTACTTGAACATGGTGCTTTATGCTTCATATTATTTTCCGATGATGTGTGCTAACCTATGATATCTGAGTAGATTTTCATTGTCCTATCTGTGATTAATGAATTGCTATGATTGGTTTGACTTGCATGTTTTATTATTGGTGTTGTCCTATTGTGCCCCCCGTGTCGCGCAAGCGTGAGGGATTCCCGCTGTAGGGTTTGCAATATGTTTATGATTTGCTTCTGGTGGGTTGCGTGGTGAGTGAAAACACAAACCCGAGTAAGTAGGTTGTTTGCGTATGGGATAAAAGGGGACTTGATGCTTTAATGCTATGGTTGGGTTTTACCTTAATGAATCTTTAGTAGTTGCGGACGCTTGCTAGAGTTCCAATCATAAGTGCATAGAATCCAAGTAAGGGATGATATGTTAGCTTATGCCTCTCCCTCAAATAAAATTGCAATAGTGATTACCGGTCAAGTAATGTAGTCAATTGCTTAGGGACAATTCCACTACTCCTACCACCACTTCCCCACACTCGCTATATTTACTTTATTGCATCTTTATCTAAACAGCCCCTAGTTTATATTTACGTGTTCTTTATTATCTTGCAAACCTATCCTATCACACCAAAAAAGTACTTCTAGTTTCATACTTGTTCTAGGTAAAGCGTAACGCGTTGCATGAGAGTCGTATCAGTGGCCGATAGGACTTGAGAGAGTATTTGTTCTACCTTTAGCTCCTCGTTGGGTTCGACACTCTTACTTACCGAAAGAGGCTACAACTATCTCGTATACTTGCGAGTCATCACTCGCCTATCGGTTGCAAAGGTGGCATCCAGGACCAGAGCATAGGAACTGGGCGAGGGCATCACCTCCGGGTGGACAGCCCGACTCCAACTAATGGGATTCTCCGACCAGTGCATGAATTCTAGGGGCTCGGACGCCATTGCGTTGACTTCTTGGCGCTACTGCTGTCTGCTGCGCTTATCACTGGCTATGCTAGTGAATACGATGTAGGCTCCCTGCACCTCAGGGTATTCATCTTGTATAGCTCCGACTGGTCGGGCAGCCGGCTGCTGGGGAGGAGGCGGTAGCGGACCAGCCGGCGGGGGAGGCTGGAGTCCGTCGCCCTTGGTGATCCTGGTGAGCCAGTGACACTTACGGGTGGTGTGATTCGACGGCTTCGCGCCGCTGTGAAATTTGCAGGGGGCATCGAGAGTCTGCTCGTACGAGAAGGCGGGCAACCAGTTGGGCTTGCCACCCTTCTAGCGCTTGGGAGGAGGCTGCCCTTCCGGCTGCTGGCCTTCAACCGTCGCCACCTGCCGGCTGGTGGAAGCCGGCAGCGTGGCCTTGTGCTTGTGATCGTTCTGCTGCTGACGCCGACTAGTTTCGCCAGCCGGAGTCCAAGGAGCTTGGCGGGCCGCCTTGCCAGTGGCATCAACTTGGATCTCTGCCTTCATGGAGGAGTCGGCCGTGGCATATTTATCTGCTATGATCAGCAGCTCGTCGAGGGTCGCCGGCTCATCGCAGAGGTGTCGGTGCTTGAGGAGGGTGCCCTCTCGGCACCCAGCGGTGAAGTACTCGATGGCCTGCACCTCGTGCGCGCCTTTACAAAAGTTGCGGAGCTCGGCCCAGCGTGTGAGGTAGTCGTGAGTCGACTCGTTGGGGCCTTGTATGCACAAGGAAAGCTGGCGAGGTTTGGGCGGCCGTTTGTACGTGCTGGTGAAGTTGCGGACGAAAGCTTCGGTGAAGTCGACCCAGTTGTTGATGCTGCGAGGCTTCAGACTGTTCAGCCATGTCCGGGCTGTGCCCTGGAGCATGAGCGGAACGTACTTCACAGCAAGGCGCTTGTTGCCGTTTGCTATGCTGACGGCCGTGGAGTAGTCGACCAACCAGTCCTCCGGCTTCACGGAGCCGGTGCATTTGGGCGTGTCTCTTGGGAGCATGAACCCTTTGGGGAATGGCTCGTCTCGAATGCGGGGGCCGAAACAAGGTGGACCCAACTCATCTTCCTCTTCTAGTGCTAGGGATCGGTGGAGACGGTCGATCCGGTGGCGGGCGTCGTTCTCTCCGACCCCCTCTCGGCGGACAAGGCGGTCGCCGAGTGTCGGGTGATCAATAGGCGGCAGGGAGACGCGCCTTTCCCTGCGAGGGGGAGGAGGCGAACAGTCATCCCGTCGTTCCACTGCTCTTGGGCGGCCGTCTTGGTCGCGCTCAATGGTGATGCGAGTCCGGCTGCGGCTGGCAGCCGGCTCCTTGTCTCTTCTTCCGCGGACGCCACCAGTCGACGTTCAAGATGTCGCGCCTTGATCTTGACGGGGAGGCAGATCGTCGTTTTGCCGGTGTGGCGCCTAAGTGCGGCAGCCAACGTCGTGCTTCTCGGCAGCCGCGTCGAGGAGCCGCTGGACGCGCTCCGCCATCTGGCGACGTTCTTCACCCTCGAACTTGTCCAGCTCTTCTGCTGCTGCCTGGGCAGCTCGTATGTTTTCTGCAGGCATGGCGTAGACGGGGCGATCTGCCCCGAACAGGTTGGCGATGGCCGCGCCGCGCTGCTGGACCGTGCCAATGCAGCTGGGCCCCGTGGGAGCCGGCGTGCCGCCCACAGCACGGTCCATCTCGCGCTTGTAGGCTTCTGACAAGCGTCTCATGCTGGCCAGCTTCTTGGCGCCCTCGACGAGCTGGACGCGGCGTGCTTCCAGCATCTCGGCGTCGGCGTCTTCTGGGATGGGCGCCGTCAGGTCTTGCAGTGCCGCGTGGAGCGGGTCATGAGCGCCTCCGCCGGAGTGCTCGTTGTGGCCGATGACAAGCACCTCCGTGACGGTGCTTTCGCCGCTCTCCTCGCAAGGATGCGGCTCGTCGTAGACCACCACGTTGGTGGGGAACGCGTCTAGCGACGCAGTGTAGGAGTCAACCAGCATTGGGTCGGTGGAGCCGACCGACTCCAAGTCGGCAGTAGACTCGCCGGCGACATGGAGCTAGTCGAGGAGGCTGACAAGGGGGCCTTCGAGGCAGTCGGTGCCCGCGTCGGATGCGGGCTCGTCGGATAGGCGGATCTCACCAACAAGATCGGCGAGGCAGCTCATCGCGCAGGCGATCTCCGCGCCATGCAGCGCGTCTACGCAGGTGTCGTTCGGTGTGCCGGGCTGGCTGCGCTCGCCAGGGAGGAACAGGGTTCCCGTCCAGAACATGTCTCCAGACGACGGTGCACCTCGCCCCATGGTGGGCGCCAAATGTCAGGGGTTGGGTGTGACATATGCCAATGGATGGCTTATCATGGTGGGAGCGAGTAGGATGTCGCCGGTGCCCGGAAGCGGGATGATGTGTAGACACGGACGCCGCTGTACTTTACCCAGGTTCGGGGCTCTCCTAAGAGATAACACCCCTAGTCCTGCTCTGCGGGGTCTCCCCATGATCACTAAGGCACAAGTGACTACAATGGTGCTCCTCGAGCTGTGTGCTAGAGGTAGGAGAAGGCAAGGCCAGCTCTCCCCCTCCTCTATAGGTTGGTCTAGTTCTAATAGGTTGGGAACCCTTTGCATGGGTGCCGTGGGGGGTTTATATAGGCCTACACCCCAGGGTTACAATGGTAATCCAGCCGGGTGTATGCCCGACTGTCAGTGTCTCTGGGCGCCGGCTTCCCCGCCGGCTGCTGAGGCCCACCGCCTGGTGGGCCCCTCCGACTGGTCTGGTTTGAAGCTGACAAGCTGCATCACGCCATGATCGCGGGCCTTGCCGGCATTCTTTACCGTGAGCCGCTTATGTTAATGACGCAGGCTTGGTCGTGGGGGCATTGCTACAGTCCCCCCGCCTGGTGGGAGATCACTATAGCCACCCCCGTCTCATCTGGTTAATGACATGCGAGCGCCGAGGAGAGAACGGGCCGCCTGCTGGAAGCCGGCTTGCCTCGGGTCCGACTGGTCTATCTCCCTCCGTCTTGTATGCTGCCCGCTGCCAGGTAGGGTCCGCCGCCTGCAGGCCGTCCCGACAGGCCATCGTGGGGAAAAGCTTCGCCGGACTGGCGTGACGTCAAGGGAGGAGGGGCAACAGTGCCGCACCAGGCGGCGACCTCCGCCTGTACGGGGCACTATTCCCTCGCTCAGCCCCGTTCATGGGGGTGAGGGGCTACACTGTAGCCACATTCGGCCTTGTCTCCTTAATGAGGGTGCAGACTTTGAGGGCACCTGGGAGGCGACTGCCAGGAGCCGGCCTCTCTGGAGGCCGCCTGCCGGGAGTCGGCTTGTCTTGGCGCCGCCTTCTGTAGCTTGGCAGCCTTCCGACATCCGGCCACCTGACCAGCCGGCCAGAGGAAGGCGACGCTCCATCTTGGTGTCTTGAGGGGCGCAGTTGGCCCGATGTTTTTAGAATATTCAGGGACTCGGGTTGGGCTACCCGTGGCCCATTACTCCGACATTCGGTGTCAGATTGCCAGAGGCATACACTGTAGTACCAATCATGAGGAGTACCATCATTGCTTGACTTCACAAAGAGGCGAAGAGCCAAGCGCAAGGTTTAGTAGTACGAGTAGTACTACTACTAGAACCGCATGGTGGAGCCTTTGTACTCTTATTTTTCTTAATCTCTGATAAATTACACATTTATTCCGGAGAAGGGCGAAAAACGGCAGCCCAACATGTAATGATGATATCGATCAACCATGCTCGAATATATGTTGGTCTCCGTGCGAGCCCGTCTGTGTGTTCTCGCTCCTCGTCTCTCTCAAGGAACGGCAGGTTGGCCATTTTGCCGTTAATTGAGATCGGTTTGCTCACACTCCTGTCCCACATGTCAATGATATGCCAAGAGGAGGTGCGTTGACCGACTGGCCATACGCGTACTTGGTTTTGCACCTTCATACTACTCCTCCCTCCGTCACAGTTTATAGGGCGTGCTTCATTATGATGCATTTCTCTCAATGCATTTCCACCACCAAAGAGACTTTAGACGCTTTTGGTTTAATGCTCAATTAATTAGGGCGTGGTAACCGCAATTTTCTCTCGATGTAGTACTACGGAGTAGAGTAAGTGCATGCATGTGTGTACCCGGGGTGGAAGGACTTCATGCATGTGTGTACGCATCATTTCCTCTAGTAATAAACGTTGTGTTAGAAGTACCAATGCTATTTTTCAGGCCGATCGCTAGTCGCCTTGGTCCCAGACATTTTCTATTTTTAAGAAGCGCGCTCTATAAACAGTGACGGATGGAGTAGTATGAGCGGATTCAAAGAAGAGTGTATTGATGGTTGCTTCTTCCGAGAAACTTATAGTGGGAAAGGTGGGGCTTATGATTTGACTGTTCATTACTCACTATTAATGCGGCACAACGACCGGTCTGAGTCTCCCATGCGGCTGTGCAATACCCCCTCGATTCTTAAATATACTCCGGAGTATTTGTCTTTCTAGAGATTTTAACTAGTGACTACTCAAATATTTGTCTTTTTAGAGATTCAAATGGACTACTACATACGGATGTATATAGACATATTTTAGAGTGTAGATTCACTCATTTTGCTCCATATGTAGTCACTTGTTGAAATCTCTAGAAAGACAAATATTTAGGAACGGAGGGAGTACACATACGAAGAAAAATGAGTGAATCTACACTCTGAAATATGCTCATTTGAAATTTGTAAAAAGACAAATATTGTTGATGACAGTTGCGACAACAAAAAAGAAGCATATTCCTTGTCCTAAGGGAAGATAACAACACGGTTGTGTTTGTCTAAAACGATGTGAGGACGAGATTGCAATATGGAAAGTACGCCGGATGAGCTACGTTTTGTGCAAAGAACTCTGGAAGATCCACATGCAGCGACGTGGGAAGATGGGTGACGGTGTCCTGGACTGGGGTACTCATCACATCGTCTCCCGATCAGTTGGATTGGAACGAGGACCCCCATGGCCATATACTGATGGCCTAGTTCGGACAGCTGCCGCATATAAGGAAGATTCCACAAGACTTGGCGATCAAGACAAGTACTCCTCCCCACCGGCGTATTCGGCTAGGACTCTTGTTATCCTAGGCCTTTGGTGCATTATATAAACCGAGGCTAGGCCAGTCGATAGAGATATACAACAATCATAACCATAGGCTAGCGTCTAGGGTTTAACCTCTACGATCTCGTGATAGATCAACTCTTGTAATACTCATATCATCAAGATCAATCAAGCAAGAAGTAGGGTATTACCTCCATCGAGAGGGCCCGAACCTGGGTAAACATTGTGTCCCCCGCCTCGTGTTACCATTAGCCTTAGACGCACAGTTCGGGACCCCCTACCCGAGATCCGCCGGTTTTTACACCGACCTGGTGCTTTCATTGAGAGTTCCGCTGTGTGATCGGCAAAAGGATCAATGGCTCGCCCGCAGGTCAACTGCAACGCCGGCGTCTTCGTCGCTGGCTCGACTGGTCACCTTGGCTGGACCGAGGACCGTGCTCCATCTCCGATTGTCATGTTTGGACGGGGGCCTTAATCAACATCGAATCCGATCTCTATCAAGATCATGGAGGAATCATCCAGGGAGCCCGGGGGCTCAACGTCAACATTGCCCTCGGGTGACCATGCTGTTTTTCTGGACAATGAACTTGTATCCGCCGCCACCGCCTCCTGAAGTGCCATTTTAATGCTTGCGTTGGTGGAATTGTGCGGAATTGAGTGTACAACAACCCTGGAAAATTTAATCGAGTTCCGATGGAGGAATCTCTGGCAATCCGCGATATACCAGAGCTCTGTCAAATTTGGACGGGAATCTGGACGATTTTAGGGTGTGGTGTCTAGCTTCTAGCTTGGACGTCCTTTGGAAGATCCAACCGTTGATCGGCTGCGGAATTCCTATATCTACCACCCCTCAAAATTTCAGCTCGATCCGACCGTCCAAACTCCGGGAACCTTCCGATTAGTGCATCACTTTTCGGATCTGTTTTCTGCGCGAAAACGAATCCGACCCGAGTTAGTATTTTTTATGAACGGGATTTCGGACATCCTTTTTTGAAGGAAGTTATGTATGTGGTCTTGTGTTTTGTTCCCGAACACATCCCACTAACTTTAAAATCTTTTGAACATGATCTTCAATATCATGCTGGTGTCATACCAGTCCGGCAATATTGCTCCACGGCTGCCGATCTGCGCTAGACACGTCGTCACTTTGTTGAGCCGAGCTCAACTTCTTCGGATCATCATCTCGGCAAGTCGAATAAGAGTTCGGCATCGCAAAGGATAAATCATCACCAACATCACCGCCCCACGGATTACCCGGAGCGGGCACACCGACATCGCCGCACGGTCACTTCATCAAGCCGGCATTGACCACGTCACGACCGGCATCGGCAGGGCCGCACTGTTGCTTCTTCAAGCCGATGCCCGTCACGCCGACCTACTTCGACTCATCGGTTGACATCGAGGCCTCGACATCTCGGCTGGACCGGGGGCTTCACCATCTCTTCATCAACCTACTCCGGAGACTTCGGCGTCACTAGCCGATCAAGCAGCACACGTTAGCTGGACCGAGGGCTTTGCCTCGGCAAGCCAACCTTTGCCAGCATCGCCATGCCGTCGCTTTATCGCCCACTAGGCAATGGGTGTGTGGATCGAGTCCCAATTTTGGGAGTCACTTTTCTTTGGATTGCTACAACAAATAAACGAGGTGCTATTAATCCTAGTATTTTTTGCTTGTTTGGGTTTATTTTTCCCAAGGAATTATTACTCTGTTTGTCCATCATTTCAACACAGGTGTATCAAATGATGGCTGCATTAACGATGGTCTCATGGTGGTTCGGTCAAGTTCCGTACATAGTCCGGCGCACGCCGCATCCGGGACTCGGACCAACCTGTGAATTCAGGCTTTGCCATGCCTTTACTGCATCACGCCGATGCCCTGCATCGACATTCACTTCGGCGGCCAGGCCATATTTTCTTTTATTACTCACTTTGCATAAACTATTTATTTTGCAACGATTTTTTTAATTATTATTATTACTATTATCTCTGGTTTGCACTATTATTTGTGCACAGGAAAATGATCCGGGTTGGGCAGTATCGTCAACTCGGCGTACTGGCATACCACGTCACCTCGGCTGGACGGGTGGCTTCGTCAACACTTCATTACCCTATGTTGGGGACTTCGGCATCACTCTGTCGGCCCGCATTGACCGTGCTATGCCACCACTTCAGAGTGCTGAGCTCTTTGCTCCGCCGCCTCGGGACCGGCTTGGGGGATGGAACCTTGTCCCGCATCAAGCTCGGACCGCGTCATCAATGTCGAACACATTACCCAGCTAAGTTGCCTTCATGCTCAAAGTTTTAAAATTTTAACTTGTGTTCGGTTCGACCAAGCATTATACCTTTTTGGCAAAAAGTGGCTTGTGAAAAACTTCCTTGTCGAAACTTTGTTTGTGACACACAAATTCAAATACCCCGTTTACTTGGGGGCTTCCTTTATGAAGCTTTTCCTCTTGCATATGATTATACTTGTACGGCTTCGTTCCTTGTTCGTGTATTACGCCACAATATGCACCATATTGACTTAAGCGATTTGCAAGATGGGTTGTCAAGGCTCCTGTTTACCCCTACGTTCCCGATTGTTCAGCTAGGGAGTAAAGGGAACACCTCTGCGATTGTCACGATTGGGTCATCCGAGCCGGACCTCAGACTGGGTGAAGCCGAAAGCTAGCGCTCTTATTGTTTTCAATTATGGTCGGCACACAACGGAACTCATGAGTACAAAAAATCTATTGCACAAGTCTCATAGTAACAATGAGCACCGAAGAAAGGTATCAGTGGGGGTACTATTTTCTTCTTAGATGCTTCTTACACTTCGTCAGTAATATAGCATAAGTTCCCTGAGCACGCTTTGTCTGTTACAGCCTTATGACCTGATTGCCTGGTTATCGGAAACACCGTCGATATTCTCGACAGGTGGAGTACATAACACTTCTCGGCCTTGACCGAAGAGGGAGAAGCCGACGGTCGGTTAAGACGCGTTTAAAGTTTGGGTGAACACAGATATGATATACGTACTTAGGTACATAGAATCATTTTACATAAAATTCTTTTACCCAAGTCACTTGGGGGCTCTTAAATTTTATATGAGCCATTTTATAATGAGTGTTCTTCTTCTTAGTCATTGCAAAGTTTTTATTATTATTACTATTTATCACTCCTTTTTTCGACACGAGTGTGTGGTCACTAGCCGGGGAGCTTAATTTCTCTCTCAAAGCCAATAGAGTTTAGTTTGCTAAACTGGCCTAATGAGAAGTACTCCGCCTTCGGGATAGGAGGTTGAAGCCATAGGTTGACCCGCTTGAAGTCTTGAGATATGATGTGTCATGTTAAAGCGCGACAGAAGCACTTTTTTTTAAAGTCCAATTTTAAGATTGGCACAAAACACTTCACTACAAAAAAATACACTTCCGTGATGATACGTGTTTTTCACAGTAGGTCGCGTTTTTTGTCATGCATGTACATCCATGACAAATTTATGAAAGAATCAAGATAGTCATACCTGTCCTGTCGTAGAAGTGTTCCATGACATTACCAAAATTATCATCACTGAAGTGTCCATTTCCATGACGATAAATCACGCGTCACAGAAGTGCTTTCGTCAAGGGTGACCGACACATGGCATCCACCGTAACGGAACGCCGTTAAGCTATCAGGTCGGGTTTCGGATCCGATAACCCGTTAACAGCCCCGACCAATGGGGATTTTCCACGTAAAATCATCATTGGTCGGAGGAGACACGTGTCAGGTCCGTGTTGGCACAGGTGTCACTCATCCAATTGGCGAGACGCGCCTATGATATGTTGACATGTGGACCGGCCCATCAAGTTTAATTTGGCCGGCCCAACTAAAGGCCCACAAGTTTTTGCGGACCATAATGGGCCGGCGTAGCTAAAGGCCCACAAGATTTTGCAGACCATAATGGGCCGGCCCAGCTAAAGGCCCATAAGATTTTGCGGGCCATAATGGGCCGGCCCAGCTAAAGGCCCACAAGATTTTGCGGGCCATAATGGGCCGGCCCAACTAAAGGCCAACAAGATTTTTGTGTGCCATAATGGGCCGGCCCAGGTAAAGGCCCACAAGATTCTTATGGATCATAATGGGCCGCCCACTAAAGGCCCACGAGATTTCGCCGACATTAATGGGCGGCCCAGTGAGGCACACACAAGATTTTGAGGACCCTACTAGGCCGGCCCATTAACTGGCTGCCATGTTTTGGGCCAAATGCCGGCCCATATTTGATCATGTCCATTAATGGCCTGCCACGTTACGGGCCTAAAAGTGGCCCATATGAGATCCGGGCGGTTATAAGCCTACCACCTTCTGGGCCAAATTATGGCCCAGATCAGGTCCGACCCTTTAAGAGGCTTTGGGCTCAATTCTGGCCCATATGAGTTTCGGCCCGTCAACTGGACACTATGCTTTTGGGCCCACTTGCTAAAGGCCCACTTAGTAATTCAGCCTGATAGTAGTTTTGGCACATAAGGGCCTGCTTAACATTTCGCCCTATATTAATTTCGGCCTGTTAAAAGCCCATCATATAGTTGGGCCTAACTACGGGTCGATTTGCATTCGGCCTGCTCGCAGCCGATATCTGATTGGGCCAAACAAGGACCGAGATAATTTTGGCCTGTTAAAAGCCCGTGATTTGATTTGCACAATCATGGGTCGGGGTTCATTTCGGGTTGCTGCCGGCCCATGAGCTGTTCGGCACGTTTCAGGCCCAACCTACATCGTGATTGCATGACGGCCCGATTATGTACCGTAATTTTATGGTTTGGCCGGTTTACTGCGAAGACAGGATATATATATAGTAAAATAACTGCAGCATCATGAATAATAAAAAACCTAGACTATACAATAAAGAAATTACGGCATATTACATCCACTGGGCATCGAAGTTCGCCACTATGATAATAAAGCACAAGCAGACAGCAGATTACATACACTGGGCATCAAAGATCGCCACCAGTGCAAATAAACACACCGACAAAATAATATACAAAACCGACAGCACTTCAATAGAGCTTAAGAAAGATTAACCCTCCTGGGGAGCTGCAGCGCAAGCAGCTGAGCAAGATGATGAGACTGCGCTTGTTCAACACTTATATCTTCCTCACTCTGAAAGATAAACAAGCAGACAGATGATGTGTTTTGCACGTAAAAGTATCAATGCCGACAATTCATCACATTTTTATCGATTTAATAAAGTGACACGGTTTAAAATTGCATTAACACAATATGGTATTGTTCAGGTCAAGACATGGCAGGAAATGACATTGTGCAGGAGTTGGCAGCTTCGCAACAACACTGGATTACAGATCAAGAACTCAAAAGTATCAATGGTTAGTGTGCTGTCAATTTATACCATTTCAGATTGGCAAATAAAGAGATGGTTTAAATAATAGTAGAATGACATGACATTGTTCATAGTTAAGACATTGCAGAATATGAGATTGTGCTATAGTGGGTAGGTTCAAAACACCCCACTGGATTACGGATGAAGAATGTATATACATGCAAAGTGCAAAAGAAGATCACTTGCTCTGTATAGTTTAATTTACATGGTATGAAGAAGGAACTTGGTTGTACAACTGAAAACTTAAATTTAGAAAGGACAAACTTTTGTTTATGAACTACATAATAACCTTAAATAAGCAATTTGATGCAAACACCAAAAATAAACAGCTGTTGCAGTCATGCCTAACCAAATATATACAACAAAGTTTGAAGGCTTGAGATGGACAAACTTACATTATTGGTGAAGACAGGCTCTATAAAGGCCTTGTCCATGCTGATGGGGGGCAATTCAAGAAGTTTACCATAGAATCTTCTTCAAAAGCATTGCCTTTATTCTACATATTGTTAAGAGTAAATATAGATATGATAATATACGAAAAAATGGAGAATATTTAAGATAAGATGAAGAGTGATGCTACATAACCAAGTAGCTATAAATGTAAGTGCAGCGATACAGGCAAAAGGTACAGCCAAGAGCAATGCACATCTAAACTTCTTCAGTACCAACCTTATTGTAAAACTAAATATAGATCTGATGTGTAGAAAATGGAGGCCAAAGGAAAATAAGCTGCAGAGTGATGGTACATGCACAACTACATGTCATTATAATTACACTGATAAAGGACAGCATGTACTTACAAGAACAATGCAGAGCTAAAAAAACATTGGCATTGGATATATTGTACACTAATGTAACCATTCATATAGATCGAATAATTTGGAGCGAACAATTGATAAGCAAGCTATCATGCATACTGCTGTCACATAATGAACCAGGTATGTATGCAAGTACAGTGATACATGACAACAGGTACTAACAAGAGCAAAGCAGCAGGCAGCATATTTGCGATATCCTGTCGTTCTTTTCAAACCGGAATTCTTCTTCGAGCAGATTTCCTGCAAAAAAGATCCGTAAGGCACATTCCGAAAAGTAGAAGTTCAAATTGTCATATGATTTCATAGACAGTACCTCATCCTGGGAACGAGACAAGTGCATAACAAGGTTTTTCCATTCAATGTCTTCTAAATTTAGCACAGGAGACTTCTCCGGAAATTCGTTTATAGACTTGCCATCAAAGTGTGATTTCCTCAGGTAACACCGATACTACTGCAATGGTTCCTTGAAAAGCACAAGCAAGCTTTGCTCGTCATGACTATCCAGATTGACCCTTGCCTAGTTACAACAATGTAATGTAAATCATTGATGTGTTCAATCAGTAGAAAACAGGAAAATAATAACCATGAATAATAGCACTTACACGTAAGTTGGACAGGAAGATGTGAAAATGGTGTTTGTCTTCACTATAATCTTCCCATGATGGAAATATATGCACGTAGTCCCTAACAACATTGAAAGCATTGTCTTTTAAACTGGGAATAAATGGAATGGGGTTCCAATCTGCAGGAATTGGTCGCTCTCATAGCTTGGGATAGGTCTTCGACCGTGGACTTCTTGTACTTTTTGTCGGAGTGGGATTTTTCTATGGTACAGCTGGTGCTATGGCAAATGAAATCGGTATACCTTTTGCTGGAGTGCAGGTCCTGTGTGGTGGGGCTAGTGGTGTGGCCAGTGAAGTATGGGTACAAATTACCGGAGTCGGACCTACGTTTTGTGTCATTGGTTGTACAGCCAATATAAGTGGGGTGTTGTCTGATTTATCGGCACCACCACGTTTTTCAAGGACTTTGCTGGTGCTCCTTCAGGTTCGGCAATCACCCTCTTCCTTTTTGATGTCTGATGCACAAGAACAACATTCGAGTGGAAAAACATGGTATGATGACAGATGGAATATGTATTGATAATGGATGGGCATGGCATCTCGACATATATGATGAGTAAACTAAGCATTGGCGGTGCAACAAAATAGAAGAAATGCAAGACAACATATGCAAGATACCCGCAATCAATAAAACATTGCCAAATTAGAACAGGCACCTTGAGGGGTGAACAGGAAATGCCATCTGCCTTTGACTCCTCGAGGTTATAATAGTCATTACGATCATATTCTGAACAAGAATAAACACGTGGGGAGCGTATGAGTTTCATTGCATCCAGAATGGCACTCAATGCCTTGGTGCCAATTTTGTAAGTCATTGAAGTGTTTAGCTTCAAGAGTGGACTGCTGCTAGTGCGACACAAAGCAGCTACACAAATCATAGTGTAGATATAACCGGAAAACCTTAAGCATCAGAGTAAAATCAGGAAAGTGGAACCTGCTGGAATATATGTGCTAGTATTGCCGGTACAACTAGAAAGGCTTCAGATACCGGCTCTCTTCAAGTGAAGGTGCGGTACTGTTAATATCAGTGTAACTCTCACAGGCGACACAGCTCCCCGCATTTCCTTGCTATTCTTATAGGATTCAAGTGGGCACGCCACTACAAATCCTATTCCTATGTTTACAAGATCCTATGAATCAAAGAGGCTCAAAGTGTCCATCACAACCGACCGTATGGACCTCTACACTGCAAATGTCCCTGCTCATCTTCAGTACAAGGAACATATTGTACTACTATCATACTTCCTCTGTTCCGAAATATAAGTCTTGGTAGAGATTTCCACTATGGATCACATACAGATGTATCCAGATACACTTTAGAGTGTAGATTCACTCATTTTGCTCCATCTGTAGTCCATGGTGGAATCTATACAAAGACTTGTATTTAGGAACAGAGAGAGTACATATTAAAGAAGAACGGAAGAGCAACATGGTAAAGCAGAGCAATCATATTTTGGATAATAAAATGTTGGTTGTGTAGTGCCCACACATGATGAACCAGAGTGCATTAAGAATGCAACACCCAGCTGTCTCTTGACCATTTCAGGCGGTTGGATGAAGATCCTACGTCTCCTAACCCTTCTTCTTCCTCGTCTCTGATTCTTCCCATACAGAACACCGCACGGGCCGCCGGCTGGACCACCGGTCCCCATCGCCTGTGTTCCTCCTCCACCCCCACCCCACCCCCACCCCAACCCCCACCCGCATCGAGTTTTCTTCATTCGGTGAGGCCCCACAACCACTCGAGCCCCTTTGATCACACCGGCGAACTCCGGCGAGCTCTAAAAAATTGACTCACCCAATTTTGAAATTTAGTCTACTGTGATTTAACTAGTGTGAAATATAAAAGGGGAAAACCATAAGCATTGGGAGTATAGTGTTGAGCGTGCCATGGCGGATCTGAAGGTGCAAACCGGACAAAGGCAACTTCGCAACCAAGACAAGAAATCAGAGTAAAGCAGTGGCGATCTATTTTCTTGCTGCGATAAATAAGTTGAGCAGATACGTAAGAGTACCGCCTCTGGTGCGGCGCCGTGTACGCATCTGCTGAGAATTTGACAATGCTGCGTTAGCGATGGCTATCGGCGGCGTGGAAGCAGATCTAGGAGGGGAGACGGTGGCGGCGGGGCGCGGTGGACGAGACGGTCGTAGGAGCGGCGCCGGCAAGGTGGACGACGGCGGGGATGAAGTGAGAGGACGGGATGCAAGGATCCCGGTCCGAAGGCGTGGATGAGAGACGTCGATCTCTTGTAATGGACGGCGGCGTCGGGGTATCAGCTCCGGCATGGTGGAGGAGGACGGCGGTGGATGGGGTGGCGGACGGCGGCGGACGGAGGAGGGTGGGGTGGAGGGGGTGTTTCGGCGCCCACAGAGTACGAATGGGGAAAAGGGAGGTAGAGTGGAAAGGGGGAACCATGTATTCATGGCACGCTTGTCCCAAATGCGAGGAAATTTACAAACTTAGCCCCCGTTTCAAATTTCTACTACATCACAGCAACATTACTCGGTTGGGGATAGGACGGTAATCTCGCATACACCGAATATTTGCCGACGAGAGTTTGTTTTTGGCCCCTACTGTATGAATATGAATCGGGAGGGAGTCGATTTCGTAGAGGACACATCGTGTTTTGGCGCCCACCATGTATGATTCCGGCCGAGAGGCGGTTACGTCACGCTTGGGTGAAATTACAAACCTACCCCTATCGAAACCTATAGAAATCCAGCAGATAGGCTTTATGCGGCAGGTGATAGGCAGTAGTAATTTCCATCTCGCATATTTTGATTTCTACGGTTAATGCAACTTTCCCCGCTTCGCTCAAATTTTGCAGAGTGCACGCCATCGTGCCAATTCAATTCGAATCCCGTTTGTATCCTATTTTTTCGGGTGGGATCCATTTTCAATTGGAATTACATTCTATATACATCATTTTTATATATACTTTCAAAATCACAACACCATTTATACATAAATGTGGTTTACAAATGGCATGATCTCAAATTCATAATGTTGTATCCATCAATTTGGATTTTCAAATATTTGAAACCACTTTATGTTGAAATCCAATGTATGCATTCCTCGCTAACTGTCTCCGATTGATGTGTGTTTCATGCGGGTTTTTTTTACTTCTCAAACATGTATAATGTGTTTCACACACGCAACATATAGTGTAATCCCGTTTAGACATTAATTGCATATGAACCATGCATTGTTTGTAATTAAAGAATCTATGGATCTCCAATATTGATAAACTATATAACATTACACGTGTGCCCAAATTCAAATGAATATGCATCTTTGATACACCAATTTGCGTTATGATATTATCGATGCCGTGATCTCCAGTTTAAATATTTGAATCCCCTTTATTCCAGATATTCGTCTCGTATAGCTATCACTCATGCTTATACACTACTAGGGAAAAGCCTAGCAGCAGCGCGGGTTTTAGGCCTCTCAATAGCGTGGGGACCGACGCTACTAATAAGGCGCTACAGCTAACTTATAGCAGTAGCGCCTGTTGTCCCACGCTACTGCTATACATGAATAGCTGTAGCGCTCTTTAGGAAAGGGCGCTACTGCTATTATCTGCAGCGCTTTTTACAAGGAGGCGCTACTGGTAAGGCGGCGCCATCGCTAAATTCCCTCGCTACTACTAGTTTTATTAGTTTTTCCCTACATATTTGTTTTGTATTTGAATAGGCTTTATACAATAATCTTTAGCATATCATACACATACAAATGTAATCATAGCATATACATACAATTAGTCTCATCAAATCATGTCATCATCATAATCATCATCCAACACAAAGTGGTCTCTCGTCATCATCTCGAAAATAGCGATACAAGTCTCAATTACTTGCAAATACATCAACATCCATATTAACAATGATATACGCGAGAAGAGCTATCACTTTGAGTACATGAGTTCGTATCCCTCTCTCGCATTAGCGTGAACCTAAACTAACTATTGCCTGTCGCTCGGAAACCGGAAACCGGTACACTGGGCTCGACACTCACGGCCACTGTCAGATATATACTCCTGGCGTAGCACTTCTTCGCCATGTATGATCTATGCACCTGCATCGTCACATGAGTCGGTGATATGCAACATATATAGTTGAGCAACAGAAAGAGACAAACTTGGCAAAAATAGAAACAACATATCATAAGCATAAATAACAAAGTTCATCGTACCCAAAATGCCCTAACTAGAGTGATTTTCGCTAGTCGAGGAGGAGGACGGTTTAATTACATCACAAATAAAGTTTCACCGTGCATAACTCAAAGTTTTGTCATAAAGAAAGTATGGACTAAACGGAAACATTGTCATATATCAACAATCACTCCACCATGTCGTGCCATCCATCCATGTCAGGGAGATAGTCCTCGAGCTTGGTGAAAGGCTTCATGTCGAGACGCTGAGATGCTATCCATGTTCGGACGTCTTCCCGCGACATTTGTCCTTCTCCATAGAACATCCATGTTTTCTTACGACCTCCTTCATGATGATTTGGGCAAGTTCGCGCTGGATGTTATAGAACTCAGCTCGAAGTCGATGATCCTCGATATCTCCTATGTCCTTTGCCCTTTGCAGAATATGGGCATCGCCGGATCGAGGTGACATGCAAAGGTTCTGGTGATCCCGTCTGTACTCCAGCATGTGGTGTAGGATATAGAATCCATCATTAAGAGAATCGTTCGGTTGCTGGATGCAGTAGAAGTCGGTCTTATGGCTGAAGGCGACCCTGCCGCCCCTTCTCCTCTTGTCCCTGACCTCTCCACACCTTGCTTGGTAGTAAAACATAGCACTGTTGAGAACATCCTTGATGTGGGTGTAATCCTTTTTGTGAATGTTCTTTGACGAGTCCAAGTAAAGAGCGTGGGAGAATCGGGAGTAGAGGATGATGAGGACGGCGCTACCATTGCTAAGGCGCAAAATAAGTACACCTCAAATTAATTAGCCTCCACCATGCAAATGAATGATTGAAATCGAAGGAAGGATAGCAGCTGGATGACTTACAGGATGATAAGGCACGAGAATCGCCTCCTTGTCCTTATTGGCGAGCATGAAACCGACGATGTAATCCTCACAGATTCACCGTGCTTTGCGCAGACTCCTAAGAAGCCCTCGCATGTAGTACGGGTCAAGAAATACGTATATGAGGTATCTGCTCAACCCCGATGATGTAGTTCATGTGCAAGGCATAAAGGCGGACAAACGTAAAATCCAGCTTCTTCACGTGAAACATGTCAAATATGTAATCAAATCGGAGGAAGAACTTATCCTCGGGGAAGCAGTCAACGTACGACATTTGCCGCGGAACGTTAACCATGTAGAGTGGTTATCCTGGATCTTTCGAGGCACTGAGGCCTTTCTCTACCCGCAGCACATCGTCGTGAAGTCTCCTTAGATCGCCGAATCTGGACCGTAGCGCTGTTGCAGGTAGGATTGGTTGACCGGGGATATGCCATTTATCCGCATCGGGGATATCTACACGGTCCTTAAGCCGAGGCTGCTGAGGCGGCTGGATCATAGAATCAGATTTTTTTTCCTTTCCTCGCTCTCTTCCTAGACTTCTTTACTACCGGAAGGTCATCCATAATATGTTGAGACGACAATTCAGGCACCGACTCGTGACGCTCAAACCCTGAGGAGGCGCTAGTATAGACATACTGTTCAGCGCCATCATCATCCAAATCCTCATCCATGGCGACATCATCAGCGACTAATGGAGCCTCCTCCTTACCCCTTCTGCTATCACCCATCCCGACACCCGACGCTAATTGGGTAGGTGGGGTGTTGATGTTCATACCTTGCTGAGGCTGCGTGCTCGTGGGTGTGCTCCCAGCCGCCTCCAGACAAAGCAGACTCTTTGGCCACAACAGGACCCACCCATTGCAACAATCACCTAGCCGCCGTGGGGTCTCGTCGTCATCCCCCACTAGTATTAGAGGAGGCAAATTCTTGTCGCCCGGTTTAACACTGGCCACAGAAACCTTGAAGACGTTTGGGGGATTGGCCGGCTGTGGAACAATGGTTCCTTCGGCTCCATTATCGTCGCCTTCCCCACGTCCACCTTCTGGTCGCCGATGGTGTACAATATGGTGCACGGGGTTTCGTCGTCCTGGAAAGAAAAGTCCGCGATGTGAGACATCCGGAAGGCAACAAAAACGGGAGATTATACATTTATATTGAAGGGGGGCGGTGTGACAAATACCGTGAGGGCATCGGTCTCAGCCAAAGACGAAGCACCACCGAGCACGTCCGGTGTGGGAGCAGTTGCGGGAGCAGGTGCAGGAGCTGGTGCAGGAGCCGGTGCGGGAGCAGGTGCCCCCAAGAAGTCAGCAACGGGAAAGTCCTCTGCATTTTTTTCTGGATTTTGCCTTTTCCAAGTGAAAACGGCCGGAACCAAGGAAGTCGACAAATCTGCAACCACCTGTTTTGTGGCAGCTACCGCTGTTGCGACTGTCTGAGATGATTTCTTCTCAACCGCAATCTCAACCTTCTTGTCAATATTTTCTTCAGTTAACCTCCGTCTTTCCTTTCTCTCCGCCATGGTCTCACGGTAGTACTTCTTCCACGTGGCGCTGTCTCCGACACCGTGCACGCGTCCATACGACGGTCGAGTATCCACCGGTTGTTGTTTCAATATGTTCAACACTCGGTTGAATGGAGTGTCCCACTCGGGCCTCGCCAATGCCTCAGACGGTGAGTCGCTTTCAGCCGCAATCCTGTGCTGCTCTCTCTGCAAAAGGCACAAGGATCGTTTACAAATATGACTAACGTGTGCAGTCGAATTGATCAGAAACTAAAATTACCAATAGTCTCACGAACTCCGTAATGACCGGTTTTGTCTCGTAAACCTTCTTCACTGGGTCCCAATGGTGCCGGGGCCTGAGGACGTTACGCTCCTACGGGACGGTGAACGCCGCCAAGGGGTCTGGGATGCCCAGACGTGAGGCTTCCGTGTCCTCCTTGGCCCATTTGGACCTCTTTCCGCCATAACCACGGGTTCCGAGGTGGTGGCTCCAAATATTCCTCTCTTGAAGCCCCTTCATGTACTTAGACTTTTTTTGGCAGCTTCGGCCTCTCAAGCCTCCTTGAATATTTGAAACTGCTCTTCCGTGATTGTCGGATTATCCTTCACAATCTCGGAGTAGGGTTCCTTCTTGTCGATGATCTTTGCTTTCACTCGATTTTTCCAAGCGGCCAACGCGTCGCTAAACTTGGTCATGGCGTGTTTGTTTATCTTCTTCACTGCCGGGTCCTCATCTGGATCTTCATAATCCTTCTCATTCCGGCCCGAGAACAAGAATATCTGGTGAAACTTCTTTTGGAGGGAGCTCCTCATATTTTCTATCTTCTGTAGTTTCTCATCGTTCATGGTGGCGGTTGTCCGTACGATGCAGCCTATTTGATTGCCGTAGCACGAGCGCGCTTCCTCGGGCGCCTTTGGCTAAAAATTGCCATCGTCCACCTCCGTGACCACCAGTATTGTAGTCCTGAGTTTGTTAGGAAGCCGTTGCCTCTTTGCTTTCGGTTCTACACCAGCTCCGCTCCCTGAGGCAGCGCCTGTCTCAGTCTCAGCGCCGGTCTCGATGCCGGTGTGAGTCTCAGCGCCGGTCTCAGTCTCAGCACCGGTCTGCGTGTCGGTCCCAGTCCCCGATGCCACCGGTGGGCCTAGCAACAACATTGGTTGATCGTCGGCAAGGCTAAAAATTGCCCGTCACGCTGGTAGACGCCGTCGCAATCACCGTAACCCTGTCCATCATCGCTATAGCCATGTTTCCTATGATTAAATCTAGTCAATTAATTCTAGAACTAATAAAATGAATAATGACATAAAAAGGCCTATTGTTTTGCAGGAACGTTGACTCTTTCCTGGTGCAGCAAATCCCGGGCACTCGATATGTCCTAGTTTGTAGCACAAGTCATGCCGAAAATTCACGGAAAATTTCGGCATGACCTTTGCTAAAAAGTGGGAAAATCGAGAACCTGAAATTTGCCAGAACAGAAATGAATCAACATTCCGGCAAAACATATATAGGCCACTCAGCTTCATTGAAACAACAAAGCCACTTGGGCACAATCGAACCACTTCAATGAAAAGATATAACATGACCACTTCAATGAAAAGATATAATCAACAATAAAAGTCTAGGAAGGGATCATCTTTAAAATAAAACTTGCCTAAATAACCTAGATAATTAACCTAATTAAACTAGTTAAGTTGACTAGTTCTCTGTCATAGCCCTAACTAAATTTTTGCACTAACCTAGATAATTAACCTAATTAAACTAGTTAACCTAACTACTTCTCTGTGAAAGCCCTAACTAAATTTTTGCCCTGACCTAGATAATTAACATAATTAAACTAGCTAACCTATGCATGAGAGAGAGGAGGGGTGGGGGCTTACAGAGGATGGCTCCGGTGGTGGCGAGGGAGGCAGTGGTGGCGAGGGAGGCAGGGGCATCTCTGATGATGGCGAGGGAGGCAGTTGTGGCGAGGGAGGATCCGGTGGCACCGACGGCGGCTCCGGTGGCGTAGGTGAGGCCGCGCGGCTCCGTGGCGTTGGGGGCGGCTCCTGTGGCGTCGACGGTGCACGGCTCTGGTGGCTCCGGGGGCGTCGACGTCGGCAGGAGACGGCGGCGAAGTGGGGCGTCGGTGAATCGGGGAGACGGCGGCGGGGTGGGTCGAGAGATTTGGGGTCAAGTGGTGGCCGGGGGGAAACGGTTTTTTGGTTAAGTCAAAATTAGCGGTAGCTGTCAAGAAACGCCGCTTATAGCTAAGGTAGCTATAGCGCTTTTTACAAAACGCGCTACTGCTATAGCTATGTAATTTTCTCCCTTTTTTTATTTCCTTTTTTGTTTCTATAGCGGGGTCTAGGAAACACGTTGCAGCTACGTTAGCTATAGCGCCTCTTATGAGCACACGCTACAGCTATGCCTTTCTCTGTTTTTTCAATTTTTCATTTATTTTGCTTTACATTTTATTTTTTTTCTTTCTCCTTTTTCTGTTTCTTTAATTTTCATTTACTTTTTCTATTTTTTTAATTTTATTTTATTTCCATTAGCAGTACCCTCTTCTTAGGAAACGCGCTGCTACTCATGCCCTAGCGGTAGCGCCGCTCACTCAAGCCCGCCATCGCTATGCGTAGCCTATCGTTCCACCAATGGGAATATTAGTAGTAGCGCTTTTATGACCACACACGCTAATGCTACAATTGTATCTGCAGCGCGGTTTTTTCTGAACCGCTACTGCTATCTAGCACTAGCGCCGTATTTTGACCCGCGCTGTTGCTAAATTTCCCTGTATAAGGTTTTCCCTATTAGTGATATAGGACTATCTCTCTGGACCTATACGCGTTCATCGTCTCTCATGTATCTCTCGTGCTACCTGTATGTTGACAATGATCTTTTATCTTCGTAACACACTGACGATACTCTCTCCCTCGATCTTGATCACTCTATCTCTCTCTAAGTATATCTCGCTCCCTACTATGTGTCTCTAACTATGATTCTCCATGTGGAATCTCTTTCTCTCACACAAACACAAAATTTTGTCTCTCGGGGTCTCATTTCTCTTTACTATTCCCATGTGTGCCACTCGCACACCCCTCATACAGAGATGTCTTTCGCTCCTTAGATATGAGAACCTACGACTCTTCCTCTTCAATATCTCTTTCTCACACACAAACACAAACTCGCCTCCTGTGGTCTCATATTTCTCCATTGTTCTCTTGTATGTCGCTCACACACACCCTCTCTCCCTAGAGATATCTTATGCGTTCCCTCATATGTCTCTCTAGCTATCACTCTCGCTAGAAATATCTTTCTCTCTGAGACACAAAACTCCGTCTCTCCTGGATCTCATTTCTCTACGATATCTGTTTGTATGTGACTCACATGCACCCTCTCTCTATCTCTCTCACACTCACACACATAACTCAGCCTTCGATCCACTCGACTCCTATCTCTAACGCACACTAGCTAGCATCTTTATCTTTCTATTTATCTGCTTTCTCCATCAACCTTCTTTCTCGCCCTCACTCTTGATTCCTATCACGCATACTACATATGTTTCTCTCTACATGCAGTCAAGTGCCCTGTCACACACAGATATAACTTCACACTTTGAACCACCCAACAGTCATCTCCAACACCCAAACTAGCGGATGTCCCTGTAGCTAGCATCTCCATCTCTGTATCTATCTGTAGTTTCTCCGCCAACATTTCTTTCTCGCACGGAGCCTTGCTTCCTATCACCCACACTATATATGTCTCTCCATACATATGCATTTATAGGTTGATCTCGTTTGCACAATCGTTGCGCCTCACTCCCTCTGGTCGCCATAGATGCATGCTCCAGCCCACACCACTATCTCTTAAAGACAAAAACACATGCTCAATTGTCGGGCCTTCTTCCCTGCATTCTCACATGCATGCATATTGTCATACTGATCCGTCTCTCCCATGTCGCTGATCTTATGACTTATGTCTTCTTTCTTTTATCTCGATCACACAGCACACACACACACACACATCCCACGATACATGTATACCTCTGACACATGCACGCTCAAGGTCTCTATGTCTCCATACGTAGTTAATTACCCTCAATCCTAACGCCACATCGAATCGTTCTCCTCTTTTGTGCACATAACTTCCGCCTGGATGGGTAAAACACACACTCACACTTAACAATCTCCTTCTAGCTACCCCCCGCCTCTCACTCTTCCCCTATATCCCCGAAACCAATAAGACCATCCCTTTGTTTAATTCCCGCCTACATGCATCATCGATATATAGTAGTCTTCCTCGATGTCTCTCGAACAAACACGTTCTCTCGATGTCGACTCCTCTCACGCGCACACACCTTCTCTTCCCTTTCTACGGGCATTTTCTCTCTCGCACCCCATCGTTGGTGGCCTCTGTCATACACATCACCTCTCTATGATGAAGCCATGCACACTTAAATTACATCCGCCACAGAGGACCCCGCGACACACACACACACACACACACCCCCACACACTAAGACTCCATCTGTCTCTCTCACACACACACACAAAGACACACACGCACGCACGCACGCACACCCCCCTGTTGGAAATATGCCCTAGAGGCAATAATAAAAGTATTATTATTATATTTCCTTGTTCATGATAATTGTCTTTTATTCATGCTATAATTGTATTATCCGGAAATCGTAATACACGTGTGAATACATAGACCACAATATGTCCCTAGTGAGCCTCTAGTTGACTAGCTCGTTGATCAATGATAGTCATGGTTTCTGACTATGGACATTGGATGCCATTGATAACGGGATCACATCATTAGGAGAATGATGTGATGGACAAGACCCAATCCTAAGCATAGCACAAGATCGTGTTGTTCGCTTTTGCTAGAGCTTTTCCAATGTCAAGTATCTCTTCCTTAGACCATGAGATCGTGTAACTCCGGATACCGAGGAGTGCTCTGGGTGTACCAAACGTCACAACATAACTGGGTGACTATAAAGGTGCATTACAGGTATCTCCAAAAGTGTCTCATTGGGTTGACACGGATCGAGACTGGATTTGTCACTCCGTATGACGGAGAGGTATCACTGGGCCCACTCGGTAGTGCATCATCATAATGAGCTCAAAGTGACCAAGTGTTTGGTCACGGGATCATGCATTACGGTACGAGTAAAGTGACTTGCCGGCAACGAGATGGAACGAGGTATTGGGATACCGACGATCGAATCTCAGGCAAGTAAAATACCGATTGACAAAGGGAATAGTATACGGGGTTTATTGAATCCTAGACATCGTGGTTCATCCGATGATATCATCGAGGAGCATGTGGGAGCCAACATGGGTATCCAGATCCCGCTGTTGGTTATTGCCCGAGAGCCGTCTCGGTCATGTCTGCATGTCTCCCGAACCCGTAGGGTCTAAACACTTAAGGTTCGGTGACGCTAGGGTTGTATGAATATGAGTATGCAGCAAACCGAATGTTGTTAGGAGTCCCGGATGAGATCCCGGACGTCACGAGGAGTTCCGGAATGGTCCGGAGGTAAAGATTTATATATATGAAGTCTTATTTTGGTCGTCGGAAAATTTTCGCGCGTTATCCGTATTGTACCGGGAGTGCCGAAAGGGGTCCGGGGGTCCACCGGGGTCCACCTGCCCTGGGGCCACATGGGCTGTAGGGGTGCGCCTTGGCCTATATGGGCCAAGGGCAGCAGCCCCAAGAGGCCCATGCGCCAAGATATAAGAAAAGGGAGAGTCCTAAAGGGGAAGGCACCTGAGGGTGCCTTGGGGAGGATGGACTCCTCCCCGCCTCTTGGCCGCACCCCTTCCTTGGAGGAAGGGGCATGGCTGCGCCCTCCCCCCCTCTCTTGCACCTATATAAAGGGAGGGGAGGGAGGGGTGGGTGCAACCATAAGCCCTGGCGCCTCCCTCCTCCCTGCAACACCTCCTCCTCCTCCCGTAGTTGCTTAGCGAAGCCCTGCCGGAGTTCTGCTGCATCCACCACCACGCCGTCGTGCTGCTGGATCATCATCAACCTCTCCTTCCCCCTTGCTGGATCAAGAAGGAGGAGACATCATCCGCGCTGTACGTGTGTTGAACGCGGAGGTGCTGTCCGTTCAGCACTAGGTCATCGGTGATCTGAATCACGGCAAGTACGACTCCATCATCCCCGTTCCATTGAACGCTTCCGCACGCGATCTACAATTGGTATGTAGATGCAATCACTCTCCCATGACACGTTGCTAGATGAACTCATAGATGGATCTTGGTGAAACCGTAGGAAATTTTTAATTTTCTCGCAACGCTCACCAACATGGCATCATGAGCTAGGTCTATGCGTAGTTCTCTATTGCACGAGTAGAACACAATTTGTTGTGGGCGTAGATGTTGTCAACTTTCTTGCCGCAACTAGTCTTATCTTGCTTCAGCGGCATTGTGGGATGAAGCGGCCCGGACCGACCTTACACGTACGCTTACGTGAGACTCGTTCCACCGGTGACATGCACTAGTTGCATAAGGTGGCTAGCGGGTGTCTGTCTCTCCCACTTTAGTTGGAGCGGATTGAATGAAAAGGGTCCTTATGAAGGGTAAATAGAAGTTGACAAATCACGTTGTGGCTTTCACGTAGATAAGAAAACGTTCTTGCTAGAACCCTATTGCAGCCACGTAAAACTTGCAACAACAATTAGAGGACGTCTAACTTGTTTTTGCAGCAAGTGTTTTGATATGGCCAAAGTTCTGATGAATGATGAATGATATATGTGATGTATGAGATCATGTTCTTGTAATAGGAATCACGACTTGCATGTCGATGAGTATGACAACCGGCAGGAGCCGTAGGAGTTGTCTTTATTTTTGTATGACCTGCGTGTCATTGAAGAACGCCATGTAAATTACTTTACTTTATTGCTAAACGTTAGCCATAGAAGTAGAAGTAGTCGTTGGCGTGACAACTTCATGAAGACACGATGATGGAGATCATGATGATGGAGATCATGGTGTCATGCCGGGTGACAGGATGATCATGGAGCCCTCAAGATGGAGATCAAAGGAGATATATGATATTGGCCATATCATGTCACTACTATATATAATTGCATGTGATGTTTATTATGTTTATGCAACTTGTTTACTTAGAACGACAGTAGTAAATAAGATGATCCCTCATAACAATTTGAAAAAGGTGTTCTCCCTAACTATGCACCGTTGCTAAAGTTCGTCGTTTCGAAGCACCACGTGATGATCGGGTGTGATAGATCCTTACGTTCACATACAACGGGTGTAAGACAGTTTTATACATGCAATACACTTAGGTTAACTTGACGAGCCTAGCATGTACAGACATGGCCTCGGAACACAAGAGACCGAAAGGTCAAACATGAGTCGTATGGAAGATACGATCAACATGGAGATGTTCACCGACGATGACTAGTCCGTCTCATGTGATGATCGGACACAGCCTAGTCGACTCGGATCATGTATCACTTAGATGACTAGAGGGATGTCAAATCTGAGTGGGAGTTCATTAAATAATTTGATTAGATGAACTTTATTATCATGAACAATAGTCTAAAATCTTTGCAAAATGTCTTGTAGATCAAATGGCCAACACTCATGTCACCATCAACTTCAACGCGTTCCTAGAGAAAACCAAGCTGAAAGATGATGGCAGCAACTATTCGGACTGGTTCCGGAACCTGAGGATTATCCTCATAGCTGCCAGGAAACAATATGTCCTAGAAGCACCGCTAGGTGAAGCACCCATCCTGCAGAACCAAGACGTTATGAACGCTTGGCAGTCTCGTCTTGATGATTACTCCCTCGCTCAAGTGCGGCATGCTTTACAGCTTAGAACTGGGTCTCCAAAAGCGTTTTGAGCGACACGGAGCATATGAGATGTTCGAGGAGCTGAAACTAGTTTTCCAAGCTCATGCCCGGGTCGAGAGATATGAAGTCTCCGACAAGTTCTACAGTTGTAAGATGGAGGAAAATAGTTATTTCAGTGAGCACATACTCAAATTTTCTGGGTTGCACAACCGCCTGTCCCAGCTGGACATTAACCTCCCGGACGAGGCGGTCATTAACAGAATCCTTCAGTCGCTCCCACCAAGCTACAAGAGCTTTTTGATGAACTACAATATGCAGGCGATGGTGAAAACTATTCCTGAAGTATTTTCAATGCTGAAGTCAGCAGAGGTAGAAATCAAGAAGGAGCATCAAGTGTTGATGGTCAATAAAACCACTAAGTTCAAGAAGGGCAAGGGAAAGAAGAACTTCAAGAAGGACGGCAAGGATGTTGCTCGCCCGGTAAGCCAGCTTGCCGGAAGAAGCCAAAGAATGGACCCAAGCTCGAGATCGAGTGCTTTTATTGCAAAGGAAGGGTCACCGAAGCGGAACTGCCCCAAATACTTAGCGCATAAGAAGGCGGCAACACTAAAGGTATATTTGATATACATGTAATTGATGTGTACCTTACCAAGATTGTAGTAACTCCTGGGTATTTGATACCGTGTCGTTGCTCATATATGTAAGTCACAGCAGGAGCTGCGAGTAAACGGAGATGGCGAAGGACGAGGTGACGATGCGCGTCGGGAATGGTTCCAAGGTCGATGTGATCGCCACGGCACGCTACCTCTACATTTACCTACGGGATTAGTTTTAAACCTCAATAATTGTTATTTAGTACCAAGTTTGAGCATGAACATTGTATCAGGATCTCATTTAATACGAGATGGCTACTCATTTAAATCCGAGAATAATGGTTGTTCTATTTATATGAGAGAAATGTTTTATGGTCATGCTCCGATGGTCAATGGCTTATTCTTAATGAATCTTGAACGTAATGTTACACATGTTCATAGTGTGAATACCAAAAGATGTAAAGTTGATAACGATAGTCCCACATACTTGTGGTAATCGCCGCCTTGGTCACATTGGTGTCAAGCGCATGAAGAAGCTCCATGTCGATGGACTTTTAGAGTCTCTCGATTATGAATCATTTGACACATGCGAACCATGCCTCATGGGCAAGATGACCAAGACTCCGTTCTCCGGAACAATTGAGCGAGCAACCAACTTATTGGAAATCATACATACCGATGTGTGCGGTCCAATGAGTGTTGAGGCTCGCGGAGGATATCGTTATGTTCTCACTCTCACAGATGACTTGAGTAGATATGGGTATGTCTACTTGATGAAACACAAGTCCGAGACCTTTGAAAAGTTCAAGGAATTTCAGAATGAAGTAGAGAATCAACGTGACCGAAAGATAAAATTCTTGCGATCAGATCGTGGAGGAGAATATTTAAGTCACGAATTTGGTACACACTTAAGGAAATGTGGAATCGTTTCACAACTCACGCCGCTGGAACACCTCAGCATAACGGTGTGTCCGAACGTCGTAATCGCACTCTATTGGATATGGTGCGATCTATGATGTCTCTTACTGATTTACCACTATCATTTTGGGGATACGCTCTAGAGACAGCTACATTCACTTTAAATAGGGCACTGTCTAAATCTGTTGAGACGACACCGTATGAATTATGGTTTGGGAAGAAACCAAAGATGTCGTTTCTAAAAGTTTGGGGATGCGATGCTTATGTCAAGAAACTTCCACCTGAAAAGCTCGAACCCAAGCCGGAAAAATGCGTCTTCATAGGATACCCTAAGGAAACCATTGGGTCTACCTTCTACCTTAGATCCGAAGGCAAGATCTTTGTTCCCAAGAACGGATCCTTTCTGGAAAAAGAGTTTCTCTCGAAAGGAGTAAGTGGGAGGAAAGTAGAACTCGATGAAGTACTACCTCTTGAACCGGAAAGTAGTGCAGCTCAGGAAAATGTTCCTGTGGTGCCTACACCAACTAGAGAGGAAATTAATGATGATGATCAAGGTACTTCGGATCAAGTTTCTACTGAACTTCGTAGGTCCACTAGGACACGTTCCGCACTGCAGTGGTACGGCAACCCTGTCTGGAAATCATGTTGTTAGACAACGGTGAACCTTCGAACTATGAAGAAGCGATGGTGGGCCCAGATTCCAACAAATGGCTTGAAGCCATGCAATCCGAGATAGGATCCATGTATGAAAACAAAGTATGGACTTTGACAGACTTGCCCGATGATCGGCGGGCGATAGAAAACAAATGGATCTTTAAGAAGAAGACGGACGCGGATGGTAATGTTACCATCTATAAAGCTCAACTTGTCACTAAGGGTTATCGACAAGTTCAAGGGATTGACTACGATGAGACTTTCTCTCCCGTAGCGAAGCTTAAGTCCGTCTGAATCATGTTAGCAACTGCCGCATACTATGATTATGAGATATGGCAGATGGATGTCAAAACGACATTCCTTAACGGTTATCTTAAGGAAGAGTTGTATATGATGCAGCCGGAAGGTTTTGTCGATCCTAAGAATGCTAACAAGGTATGCAAGCTCCAGCGATCCATTTATGGGCTGGTGCAAGCATCTCGGAGTTGGAACATTCGCTTTGATGAGATGATCAAAGCGTTTGGGTTTATGCAGACTTATGGAGAAGCCTGCGTTTACAAGAAAGTGAGTGGGAGCTCTGTAGCATTTTTCATATTATATGTAGATGACATACTTTTGATGGGAAATGATATAGAACTTTTAGACAGCATTAAGGCCTACTTGAATAAGAGTTTTTCAATGAAGGACCTTGGAGGAGCTGCTTACATATTAGGCATCAAAATCTATAGGGATAGATCGAGACGCCTCATAGGTCTTTCACAAAGCACATACCTTGATAAGATTTTGAAGAAGTTCAAAATGGATCAGTCCAAGAAAGGGTTCTTGCCTGTTTTGCAAGGTGTGAAATTGAGCTCGGCTCAATGCCCGACCACGGCAAAAGATAAAGAAGAGAACAGTGTCATCCCCTATGCCTCAACCATAGGATCTGTTATGTATGCCATGTTGTGTACCAGATCTGATGTAAACCTTGCCGTAAGTTTGGTAGGAAGGTACCAAAGTAATCCCGGCAAGGAACACTGGACAGCGGTCAAGAATATCCTGAAGTACCTGAAAAGGACAAAGGACATGTTTCTCGTTTATGGAGGTGACGAAGAGCTCGTCAGAAAGGGTTACGCCGATGCTAGCTTCGACACAGATCTGATGACTCAAAGTCACAAACCGGATACGTGTATATGTTAAATGGTGGAGCAAGAGCTGGTGCAGCTGCAAGCAGAGCGTCATGGCGGGATCTACATGTGAAGCGGAGTACCTGGCAGCCTCGGAGGCAGCAGATGAAGCAATTTGGGTGAAGGAGTTCATCACCGACCTAGGAGTCATACCCAATGCGTCGGAGCCAATCAAACTCTTATGTGACCAGGTTTCACAAGAAGACCAGGCACCTCAAGCGTCGCTTCAACTCCATTCATGAAAATGTTCAAGATGGGGACATAGAAATTTGCAAAGTGCATACGGATCTGAATGTCGCAGATCCGTTGACTAAACCTCTTCCATGAAAGCAAAACATGATCAACACCGTAACTCTATGGGTGTTCGATTCATCACAATGTAACTAGATTATTGACTCTAGTGCAAGTGGGAGACTGTTGGAAATATGCCCTAGAGGCAATAATAGAAGTATTATTATTATATTTCCTTGTTCATGACAATTGTCTTTTATTCATGCTATAATTGTATTATCCGGAAATCGTAATACACGTGTGAATACATAGACCACAATATGTCCCTAATGAGCCTCTAGTTGACTAGCTCGTTGATCAACAGATAGTCATGGTTTCCTGACTATGGACATTGGATGTCATTGATAACAGGATCACATCATTAGGAGAATGATGTGGTGGACAAGACCCAATCCTAAGCATAGGACAAGATCGTGTAGTTCAATTTGCTAGAGCTTTTCCAATGTCAAGTATCTCTTCCTTAGACCATGAGATCGTGTAACTCCTGGATACCGTAGGAGTGCTTTGGGTGTACCAAACGTCGCAACGTAACTGGGTGACTATAAAGGTGCATTACAGGTATCTCCAAAAGTGTCTGTTGGGTTGACACGGATCGAGACTGGGGTTTGTCACTCCGTATGACGGAGAGGTATCACTGGGCCCACTCGGTAGTGCATCATCATAATGAGCTCAAAGTGACCAAGTGTTTGGTCACGGGATTATGCATTACGGTACGAGTAAAGTGACTTTGTCGGAACGAGATTGAACGAGGTATTGGGATACCGACGATCGAATCTCGGGCAAGTAAAATACCGATTGACAAAGGGAATAGTATACGGGTTGATTGAATCCTCGACATCGTGGTTCATCCGATGATATCATCGAGGAGCATGTGGGAGCCAACATGGGTATCCAGATCCCGCTGTTGGTTATTACCCGAGAGCCGTCTCGGTCATGTCTGCATGTCTCCCGAACCCGTAGGGTCTACACACTTAAGGTTCGGTGACGCTAGGGTCGTATGAATATGAGTATGCAGCAAACCGAATGTTGTTCGGGGTCCCGGATGAGATCCCGGACGTGACGAGGAGTTCCGGAATGGTCCGGAGGTAAAGATTTATATATAGGAAGTCTTATTTTGGTCGCCGGAAAAGTTTCGCGCGTTATCGGTATTGTACCGGGAGTGCCGAAAGGGGTCCGGGGGTCCACCGGGGGGGGTCCACCTGCCCCGGGGGGCCACATGGGCTGTAGGGGGTGCGCCTTGGCCTATATGGGCCAAGGGCACCAGCCCCAAGAGGTCCATTGAACGCTTCCGCACGCGATCTACAAGTGGTATGTAGATGCAATCACTCTCCCATGACTCATTGCTAGATGAACTCATAGATGGATCTTGGTGAAACCGTAGGAAATATTTAATTTTCTGCAACGTTCACCAACACCCCCCCCCCTCCACACACACACACTAAGACTCCATCTCTCTCTCTCTCTCTCACACACACAAACTATGACTCCATATCTCTCTGTCTCTCCTCTCTCTCTCTCTCTCTCACACACACACCCCACACACACACTAAGACTCCATCTCACACACACATGCTCTAGGTGGAGCATTTGTTCCTACCACCCTTCATCCAACGTTACACGTATGATAAACAATCACCTTTATTTACTTGCATAACATGGACAAATTCCACTTTACTTTAGTAGTCAACAAACTTATCATGTGTACCCTTATAAAAAAACGAGTTGGCGATGATGGTGTGCCTTCCATCTTGTAATACATACCGTATGATCTATACCTGACGAATAGAAAGCAAGCTATGATAATTTTATAAAAGATACCCGCACCTCTCTCCACATCATTATCTCCCGCAACCTCATTGCTCAGCAATTAAAAAAGGAATAAGTCTCTAGAACAATCTAGCATGCATGGTGGCCGCTGCCACCTGCCGACGCCGTCCATCCCCATGCCTCCGCCCATTCCGACCACCAGTCACCACCATGCTCCACTCCTCCTCGCCTTATCTCTCATCTGTCATTTTTTCGATGACATTCTCAAGATACCAGTTTTCCGATAAAATTCTCGAGATATCATTAGGTTTTACACATGGGATTACTCCTGCATGGGTCAATCACAACAGGTGTTTTGTAAAAAAAATGCATATTGATGTTCCGTGCAATGCACGAGAATCTTGCTTGTAATTATATAACACAAATCACGAGCAGGAAGTGACATTTTTTTGACACAACCACGTTAACATGGCCACGTAAATCACTAGCTAAAGTAAATACCATTATACTTATATCCCGATGCAAAAGGTTGAGTACACGTCTGAAGAGTAGAGTCGCACACACGCACTCTGTCTTTCAGAATCTCTCTCACACACACACCAGTTATGTGACGCCCACTTAAGCAGACACGTATGTTACAATTTGTGCACCCGCGGGTACACGTGATGTTGCGCCTTTATTTAAGCCGGAAGGCGAACCCAAATAGTAGCTGCATTCATTCCCCTCCCACCGCCTCTTCTCTGGTCACCGTTGCCCGGTAGCCATGGGCCGGCCGAAGGTAATAACATACGCCATACTCCCGCCGGAGCGGCGCTTTAATGTGGAAATTTTTGTGGTCATGCATGCATCTTTTTGTGCTAGCACTCCTATATAAGGGTTGATCGGTCGCTTCATGGACGTCTTGGCGGTGGAAGAGGAAGGAGAAGGGAAGCATGCTGTGGAGTAACGTTTTTACCACAATTTCTTAGGAAACTGAGTGCAATAATTGAGTAGTTTTGCAAACTACCAGTACTACACCTGAAACGGTTCAAAACCTATACTCCCTTGCCAGCGCGCGCTTCCCGCGTGAAACGGTCAGTGTCGCCCTGGAGCGTCAGTGCCGCATTAATGCCCGGCCAGAGCGGAGGCGACCTCTCACTGGCGCCAGCTTTGAAGTGGCGCGACGGCCGAGAGAGCGCCGCTTCCCGGTGCACGCGACTGCTCCGCGTCGAGACTGGCCATAGGCCCTGTTTGGATCCATGGGTTAGAGTTAGTTTGAGCTAGTTGGGGCTCAAATAGCCCTAAAGTATCCAAGCATGAGGGTTTAAATTGGAGCAAGTTGCACCGAACCCACCAAAAAAACTATCCCACCCAAGAGGTGCTAACTGGAGATAGTTCTCATTGGGACCACTGAAAAATCACTTTTCTCTCTCCATGAAGTACATTTATTGTCAATCTAACCCTGCCACTCAAACACCTCTTTGGCTACAGTTAGTTTAGGGTTAGTCATGAGTTAGTCTAACCTCTAGCTAAGTTAGAATATCAAACAGGAGCAGTATAGGACATGCAAGTTGCTCAAAGCATACAGGCAAATTCGTACATGAAAGGATTTTTTTCTTTTTGAGAACGGAACGTGAAAGGAATTTTTTTTAGAATGCTCTTGGCATGTCACTAACATGTGATAGTTAACCGACCTCAATAGACGGCAAAAACGCCAGCCCGCCGCACTTTGATAGAGACGAGGAGGGAGAAGCGATACAGGCGGCTAGATTACTAGAGATAGGTGTTGCACGGAAGCCAAGAAATATTGTGATAGCGTTGGTTAGCCATGTACTAGTATGATGTAACTACACTGGGCTGCCGTGTTTCGTACTCTTCCAGTCCACTGTGGAGATGATTGGTTAATTTTATATCGCTGAATAATATTAAATGAGTGCAGACGCTCCACCACGAGGTTCCTTGCTCCTTCTCGGTCGTCCGGAATCTATGTTCTTCCACTCTATTTTTTTACGTGAGCTTTGTTCATCCTTTTGCCAACACGCGAGACATCTAGCATCAAGGTGCACGTGTTATGCAAGGATCGCTCCATCTATATGAGGAACACGTGGACTTGGAACTCTGAGACGGACATGTACCCGTGGAGTGGACGCATTTAACCTGAGTAATGTAGCGCAGTAAGTGAAGTAAAAAGGCACAAATGGTATGAACATGCTTGGCATATAGGGTGTGTTTGGTTGACTTCTCGTCCAAGCATAGTTGTTCCCTCTTCATGCATGCTCAACTCAACACCCCTCTTCATGCATGCTCTCTTCATGCATTCTTCTAGTGTATTTGTGCTAAACTAGTGTGGACTCATGCACCCTCCATACACTCTACCAAGCACCCAAAAGTAGTTCAAGATGGGAACTCCTGGGTGGCATTTGTCTCTTACTACGTACTGCCACTAAATGTTGTACGTGCAACGCACGGTGATGTTATGGAGTACGTGCCTAAGTACTCGACTACTACTATATTAGTTGCAGGCACATATTAACTTTTATATTTGTTTACGTGTATGCCCCGAGACCTTCCAACTAGACGTGTCTTTCTCTCCAGGTCGCACTTTGTATCGTTGATACCACTAAGTACTACTACGGGTGGTCTCTGACCCAGAAGTGGAAGAAGTGGAGACGCTCTACCATGTTGTTTTTTTATGCTGGGCTCTACCATGCTGTTCATGTCCCACTCCTTCCGCTGACGTATGGGACATCCAGCACGTGCCGTGTTTGGCACCCTTCGTCGTAAGAGTTGAAACGCTAGCATTCATCAAAAATAAAAAATAATTATAAATCGGCAGTGGTACTTTTTTTTTGCGAACCAATCAGCAGTGATACTATACCATGCGGTTTCCTTGCTCCTCGATATCGGAAAGAATACTTCCTCGCCAACATGTGGGACGTCGACCATCCTGGTCCACTTGCCATGCACGCAGATCGTCACCCAGGTCGTTGCGCCGCAATAACAATGACTAATGAGCCGTCAAATCACAGGCACACTTCCCACTTTGAAGTTGCTCGGACGAAGGAACCATCATGACTTCGTTGAATTCCGCTTCTTGAAGAAAACTAATGTACCAGCAGCACTGCTAGCTATAGTAGTTACTCCAACAGAGGCCTCCTTTCGTTCATAGGATAGGAAAATGAAAATAATAGGAAGTGAGATGACATGCATCTCAATTCCTATAGAGAAAGAGATGCCATTTGATGGTTAGGATAGGAATTTTTCCATTTAGTCTAGGCTAATGTACTAGTAATTTGCTCCAAAAACTACAGTAGTAACTAGTAGTACTGGTACATGCTCATACTCAGACATAGACACACACACACACACTAACTACTAGTACTAATACTTCTCACATGCTGGTCAGACGCTGTCGTTCTCCTTCCCGGCATTGTTGGCGACGCCCCACCGTGCTTAGATCTCCGCCGACTTCTCTGCAGCAGCGTGTGCGTCCTTTTCTTTCTTGCGGCGGCGGGCCTCTCTTTTCTTGAGTGCTTTCTGACTTTTCCGCTCCCTCTGTGCATCTTTGGCCGCCTCTTGCTCTACCGCCCATTCGGCCTTGGCATCTTCAAATTCCTCCCACATAGTTGTGAGGTCGCGAGCAGCGATGAACGGCGGGATGCCATCGCTTCCCTACCATTCTGTGTGCGGTCGTGGGCGGCGAGGAACTCGGCGCTGCAGGATGCCATCGCTGCCTTACCGGTTAGTGTGCGGCGCGGTGGCATGAACGACGCTTGGTGAGAGCTCTGGGGTGGAGTGGCCGGACAACCGTGTAGTGCATTGGTTTGTCAAGAGCTCAAGGACAGAAGACGAATCAAATTTGGATTCCCCTTCAATCCTGGTCGTTTATTACCGAGTAAAATGCATTGGCGGTCATCGTACTTGTCTTGATAGCTCACTTTGATCATTGTATACGAGATATGGTGATTATACGGTCATCGGCTCAACAGATAGCTCCGTATTTGTCTGGTTGACCAGTCAAACAGTCCGCATGCGCCTCATCAGCTCGTGTTCTTTTTCTATCTACGCGGGACTACCTGTTAATGGAGAAAGGAATACTGTAAAAACCAAAATTATGCGTATGTGGGGAATCAAACCACGGACTCATCGCTACAACGCACCCTAGTCAGGCAAATGAAAATGAAATACTTCGTGTCAGAGACTCAGGCTCACGCTGTCAAAGCATGCTAATGCATGCACGTCGCCCTCTAAATCAAAGTCCTGCTCATGGTGAAATGCAAGCGGCGAGCCCATCACCTGCGCGCCCCGGCGGTGACTGACATTACTGTTTAGACGTTTGATGGAGGCCAGCGCGAACACCGAGCATGTATTCACCTGGCTCAACACCAACCGTCATACTCGGACGCCTTGCTCATGTATATCGTCCATCACAACGATAATCTATAAAACAGCCTAAAGCTAGAGAGGGTACTACGGTAGTATGGTACGGAGTATGTACTATCGTGAGCGACCGATCTTAGTGGCACTGCACACCGAAACCCCTTCCATCGCTAGCGTGCGCTTCCCGCCTGAAACGGTCACCTTCTCTCTAGAATGTCAATGCCGCATTCACCGGACTTAGCTGGAGGTGCAATTGGTGTGTCACTGACATGCGGGCCAAATGCCCGTTGGGCCCACATGTCAGTAACACAAACGCATCTGCAGTTAAGTCACTGAAGCAGCATCCGCATTCACGCCTGATGAACCTAGTCCGGCGCCAGTTGTCCATCCGTCTGCCGCAGCTCATTGCCATTCGCCCGCTATATTAACTTGAGCCTCAGCTCCCAGCCATAGCCAAAGACCCACACTTATTGTCCTCCGGTCCCTTCCTTCTGTCGGCACCACTTCAACCATGGCCTCCTGGCGCTCCAAAGCTCTCCTGGATGTACTGTCGCAGGAGCAGACGAGGGACATCGGCGGCTCCGCCCGGCGCGCTTCCAAACCTCTCTTCGACGTACTGTCGCAGGAGCAAACGAAGGAGATCGCCGGCACCCCCCCCCCCCCGGCCGCCCTCCGCCGCCACGACCACGAAGCCGGCGCGCATGCGCGGGCGCAGCCGGCAGCGAGGCAGAGTAGTACACGGTAGGTCACCGCCGCTCTGGTCCCGGGAAGCCAACCGCTACTCCACTCAGTCGACGCCAAGCTTGGTGGGGTAAACATCGGCGGCCGATTAGCCGCTTGACGGTGACGTGGAGGCGGAAATCTTCAGAACCTTGTGCTCCGGAGGAGGAGGTTATCGAGGCGGATGAGGAGGAGGCAAAGGCAATGGCCGGCTTTCTCGGGTTCATGGCCGGACATGGTGGTCGGTTTACAGTAGGTTTTAGTACGGTTTGTGCGAAATATGTAATGAATTTCATCCAGTTTGTAGGAAAAGTTTTCGAAATGTAATGAATTTCATTCGGTTAATTTGAAAGTTGCTTTGTTTGCACGAATTTCATCCGGTTAGTTCATATAGTTGTCGAAAGGTATGCGGGCAGCATCAGACAGATGCCGGTGTAAATTTGTGGGCCAGCGCTGGAGATGCCCTAACTATCATGCTATAATCGCTAACAATCCTCCATTATTTGGCAGGGAACAGTTATCCCTCGATCAAAATCAGATTCGTGGTGTTTCGCACTCCTCCTGCGTAAGAGTGTAAACTCTTGCTTACATAAAAATGGAGCAAGTGGACGGCACTGTTGCATGTCATATCACTTGAACTAGCCCGCCTAACGAGCGGGAAAGCACCGCCCTCGTCATTTTGTTCTGGATTTCTATTGATCGATCGCACGAAAATGTTACACTTCGCAAGTTCTAAAGGAAAAGGCAGGACACTTACGACTCGTACGCATCGCAACCCCGATAGTTCGGCTCGCACGCCGCTCACCAGAGGGGACACGCGTTGTCTTGCAATTTCACTGACATGTGGGACCGTAATTGAATAAACCTCGATAGCCGAAATCTAATCGCTCAGCGGGCGTTGGCTGAGAAGAGAGAAATGGGGGAGGGAGAAGAGATCGCCCGCCCACCGCGCACAGACTCCAAGAAATATATGGTGATAATGTGAGGTGGGCCATGCTGGAGTCCGGACCGCTTCCGGAGCCCGCTCTCACCGCCCTGGCCCCTCAAGACGCCAGCTGCCCGCCGCATGCATGCATAGCAAGTACTCCTTATGTGGAGGAGAGAGAGGCATTGACAAAGTCAAGGAGTGGGCTCTGCAAGAGCCCGTCTCTACATGTGCTCCTAGGTATAAAAAAATAATTCTAAAAAAGGCATAAAAAAATTTTTGTCTTAAAAAAGAAAGGTAAAAAACATTTGAGCGGAAATAGATAGAGAGAAAGTGAGAAAAATTTGTAACCTGGATATTACATGATGAAGGAGTGAGTGGTGCACATGCCAAGTTCACTGGGCTGCCGTGTTTCACACTCCTCCGTCGTAACAGTGGAGACAATAGCTTTCATAAAAAATAAACAATGAATACTCGTTGCTTGTCCTCTATATCGGAAAGAATACTTTCATTCGCCGACATGTGGGACGTCGACCATCCTGGTCCACCTGCCATGCACAAAACTATCCTGGTCTACCCCGGTCGTATCGTAGGCCCAACCTTTCCCACTATAAGTTGTTCGGACGAAGGAACCATCATGACTTTGTTGAATTCCGCTTCTTCAAGAAAACTTACTGTACCCGCAATACTGCTACCACATGCGAAGACTGGACGGCACTGTACCACGTCATATCAGTGAAACCCACTAGGCCAAACTAGCCCGCCTAGGTCATCTATTTTGGAACGGAGGGAGTACGTCTCTGCACTGCTATGATTTTGTGCTGCATGTTCTCTGTCTTTTGCTACGATTTTCCTACCCTATGAACCAAATGAGGCCTGAATGTATGTCGACTATTGTCTGATCAATCGCTAAGCCTACAATTTTAGGAGCTAGGGCTATTGGTCGATCGACGAGGGATAAGTATAAGCGTACCATGAGCTCATCAGCCCCAACGTTTCTCTTTGGCGAGTGTTTTGCAAGTACTATAGCTCGCACAGTAGCTAGCCTACTAACGCCAAGAATCATCAAAAAAGCCCTGCTGATATGATAAAAAGTTCAAACTTACATCTAAGCATGCCATATATTACATCAAAAGCTGGTGAGGATACATCTGTTTCCATAACTCGGAGAGGGTTCGCATGATTCATCGCATGATTCACTATCAAACAAAAGTAGCAGGATCCGCCCACACAAGATAGTGCACTAGCCCTAAGATGGTTTGATAACGCGCATCGTTCTGGTAATTAAACACAAGGCAATGCAAACTACCCTAGGATTAGCATGACCAACTATTTCTTGTCATCGATCTCTCGGGCAATGACCACAGCACGGACAGCGGCATGGGAATCGATTTCTGGGGCGATGTCCACAGGACTGACCGCGACATCGGAATCGATCTCCGGGGCGATGCAAACAGGACGGGCCACGACATCGGAACCATCAAGGACAACCACCGGCACCTGCACAACCCTAACATATTAGCAAGCACATTGCAAATAATCAAAAACAAAAACTATGGTAATAAGCCATTTTTTTACCTTGTGCAGCTCACCCGGGGATCTCATCCCTCCGGGGGCCATCTCCTCGTCCTCGATGGGGGCCATCACCTTGCTGGGGAATACTGCTTCTCAACGGCGACTATCTCCTCAAACTCGGTCTTGAGCCTCACATAGGTGGCAATCGAGTTCCTGGGGTAGGCACGGTGGGGCCCTTGCTGTTCTTCCAACTTTCTTTGAGGAGTTCGTTCGCCAACGTCCTCAACTCTTTGGCCAGTGCTTTTTTCTTCCAGTTTTTCATCTCCATGGGTTGGCCCGCCAACATGGTCAACTCGTTGGTCGGTGCTCGCTTCCTGGAGATCGCTGTCTCCAGTGGGTTGTCCCCCGGCAACTCTTTGCCTAGTGCTCCAGGATCCATCAATGAGCTGACAAAAAAAAACAATCGAAAGGAAAACCAAAATCGCTATGAAAACGGGAAAAGAATAGGATGTGATAGTCGGTCGGTGCTTCGCAAAAAGAAGATTATTGGAATGAAAATATAGCAGCATAACTGATTCGCCCACCTTTCCTTCATCAGTATAGAAGAAAAATGGTAGAAGTGAGTAGCCTGGAGTGAGGTTTTCTTCAAGAAAGGGAAGAAAGGGCTTGAACGAGCGTTCCAGTGAAATGATGGTTGCTTCGTCCAGTCCAACTTGGATGCCACCTTACCACTACTGGTGAAGGTGTGGGTTTTGTGATATGACGGTTCATGACGACCACACTGGGGTGACAGGTGAGTCTCGCTTGTAGCACCTCGCTGTGATTTGGTGGATGGCACACGGGCCCAGATACTTTGAAATGTCCCGCATGTAGATAGAGCGGCTAGTCATATAGGAGTGCTCAATATTGTGCACCGCAGCAAAGGCAGATAGGAAAACGAAAGAACTACATAATTAATGCATGGGTTTAATTAGGGTAGTTTTGTAAAGTACGAGATACATTCCTCACATCGCAAAATGCCTTGGTTCATGAGATTTGAGATTTGAGCCCTATAGACCGGAAGGGAGGGAGTACTGCACACGGTGTAGTCCAGTCACTTGTTGAAATCTCTAGAAAGGAAAATACTCCTTTCCGGTTTACAGGTCTATACTACTCCCTCCGTCTAGGTGTGTAAGTCATCTTACGAAAACCAAATAGTCCCAAAACACTTAGGCGCGGTGCATTAACTTCTACCTTGTTTCTTGTTTCTGGACATAGCAACCAATAAGAGATGAGAGGTGTGCTTGCTTTTAATGACTTGCAATGGCTAGTTCATTGCATGCGATGTTATTAATTAGCAAATAAACATTGGTGACCCCAGGAGGAAATGGTGCTAAGCGCGTGGACCTATGCAGAATGAGTATCAACCAATGGATAATGGAGTTTAATTGTTAAACAATACTCCCTCCTTTCTGGTTTATAGGGCTTATCTCAAAATTTTAGGTTTTCCATTTTATAAGGCTCAATTTGGTTGTTTTCCATCACATTTTCAGATTCCAAGGTGAATTAATTCATTGCATGCAAGTATTAAGAGAAAATTGACCAATGCATGTACTTTATGCATGCATGCATTGCAATTAATACATTGATAAACATAATTTTTTGAGGAAAACAAGAGCATTAATTGGGTGCTTTTGCAAAACTACAAACTGTATTCCACCACTCACCCTCTACATTGATTGGTGAGATTTTTGAATTGAGCACTATAAACCGGAAAGGAGGGAGTAGCAATTTTGTCTCATGCAAGAGCCTGGCTAGTATATGCGTGCTCCAAGGAACCGCACCACGCGAGCGTTCGCAACTGCCACGTTCGGGTTGCGCTTGGCTCTTCGCCTCTTCGAGAAGACGAATAATGATGTTACTACTACTTCTACAGTATCGAATCCACTGCTGCATGTCCGTCCACCTCGTGTGGGAGGCATAGCGTGTAGAAAAGTTTACTTATCGCTCCTGCTTTTGCCACTATGACAGGTGGGCCCAATAGTGGTTGGCCCTCTCCCATCATGCAGCCAAAGGCAGGTGCAGTTAAGGCACCAGAGCTTAGTCCGCGAGGCAGAGGGCGTTTTAGTAATCAAATTTCTCGGTCTTGTACGAGTTGACACGACACATCAAAGCACTGCACTCGATAAAGTCTTTTTACACATTTCAAATGGGCTACTTCATATGTACGACATATTCTGCTTCGTATGTAGTCACTTGTTGCAATCTCTAAAAAGACTTATATTTGGAAACGGAGGGAGTACAACGCATGCATGCATGCCGTGACTTCCCTTTTGATACTTGCATGTGTTGATTTGATGCACCTTGCCAAATTTTGACTATAAATTTAACTAACCAAATTTTCATGCATGTCAAAAAAATTACGGGGTTGTTTGGATTGTGACTATGTTTGTCTTATGTTGCCACATTATTTTTCCCACACTGGCCACACTTTCCTAACCTGAGTTGCTCAAATTGTTAGACACGCTTTGGCTTGCCTAAGGGAATCTTGCCACAATTTTTGTGTCTATGACATGTGGGGTTCACTGGTAATAAAAAAATTCTTGTCTTAGGTGTGGCTAATAAAAAAGACTTATATTTAGGAACGGAGGGACTAGAAAATATAAATAATAATGCATGTTGGGGAAACCCACGTTTCCGCTAATTTTAGCCGTGGGCTTGTTCACAATTTTTATGAGGGGGTGGTTGTTCATTTAATGGAGGTACTTGTAGTACCAGACTTGAACGATACAAAGTGCGACCTGGCACACCGTAACACCACTTGGAACAAGCGGGTAGCTATCTCAAAAAACAATCAACAACTAAAAAAAACCGCGACCTAGCATGTAGTAGTACACAATTTTAAATGATTGTTTTGTTGGAGTGAAAAAGGAAAACTACCCCACTGCGTATATATAGGCCGGAGCCTCCATGCTTGATCGCTAGGGTTGCTCTATTCACACACTCTCATCCTCTCCAGATCTAAACAAGATAGGGGTAGTAACACTGTCTTTCTCCCTTCAAAAAACACTGGCTTTCTATCCTCACCGCTGGTTACAGATCCGGACATATCCCCCTCCGCCGGTGAAGGGGAGGAGGGGCAGCGTTTAGGCCGTCGTCGACAGCGAGGGAGGAGACCCACTGCCGGCCGCACCGTTATCTCTGGCCGAGCGCCGGCGCGGGAGGTCCTCCGATCCCTTCGTCGTTTCCTGTGGGCGGATCCGGCCTCCCGCCGCCCACCTATCCACATCCCGACGACCTTCAGGTATATCTTCGTTCGAAACATCCTTAGCTCTACTTCCCCAGCTCACTATGTCGCTGCATGTGCATCATTTTCTACCTCTCAGCCCCTCTCGATCGGATGGTCCAACGTCACCTATTTTTTTTCTTCTAGTTAGAGGTAAAGCTACTTCATGGAGTCGAATCTTGTACTCCCTCCGTCCGAAAATACTTGTCATTGAAATGGATGTATCTAGATGTATTTTAGTTCTAGACACAAGAATTCCGGACGAAGGGAGTACTTGGTTCAAACAAGAAATAAAGTGGGGGTGGGGGAATTTAGTATGTATATCGGACTTGGTACAGACAGGAAGGAAAGGGGGTGAAAGTAGTACAGACTGGTCATCCAATTGGTCTCTTGGTCGAAAAGGGAAATATAGGGGCAATGATGTACACAGTGGTATGACCAGGACTAGATTTGCTATCCACACATAGGATTAGGTGGCTAGAGTGAACAAAAATCGGACCAACCCAGATATGTTTCTTGGATGTTTGTTTCTCGGGGCAACAAACTATGAATCACCACTTTATGCCCCCTGTTTACGTACATGGTGCTGGACTGCTGGTGCACCCACTGTCCCATGCCTTTATACCAAATATTTAGGCTCCGTTCGGAATAAAGGGGCAGAAAACATAGGTCTTGATGAAAATAGAGGAATAGGAAAGGAATGTAGGTATAAAACTACGGAACAGCGAACCGGAGGAAACTCTCAAGAGAATGTGTTCGGATGGACTACGAAATGTACAGATTTGTTTTTTAGAGTAGCATGCTTGGCAGTATGAGATGCTATTTGTTTATTTAGCTGCACAGTGACTACTCTTGTCCTCATCTCACGTCCACACATATGTTGATATTTTTATTTCGGCAAACACAACACAGGAACCTGTCTAACGCATGGCAGCGAGCGCCTGCCTCGGGCTTCCGCCAAAAAAATGAGCAGTGCGTGGATGTTTCTAATCCTATGGAATCAGTACTACCAGACCAGCTTTCCTATGAAACACTATTCACATTTCCCGTGTTCAAGCGGTTTGGAAGGGAAAGAATACCGTAGGAATTGTGTTCCTATGAAAATCCTGCACCAAACCTGTGAACCGAACGCAGCCTTAGCTGTTCTTAATCTAATGTCCCTGGTAAAAATCAAGCCATGCCACTGTTATAAGCCATGACAAGTTTAGCCAAATGTTTTTGCCTGTAATTGTTTGAGACTCTGACTGTTTCCTCTGTGCCTTTTTGTGCAAACAGGGATAAGCCATGACATTCACCTGGTTGTTGTTGTGACCTTTTGGTGCACTGCACAAAACTCTTCTTAAAATAAGTGACTTTTGTGCTGTTTAACTGGAATGTCAGAATGGAACAGTTGGTTCATTTTGGTGGAACTGCACAAAGGGAGATCTGTGTTCCAATCCTCATGATCCATATTGGCTCCATAACCTTCCTTTAGGTAAGAATGATATTTAATGCATGTGTTCATCTCTATTTTCCGACTGCCATGAGAAAATAATGATGTTTTTTACTAGTACACTTGTACTCCCTCACTGACAAAACAATTCTGAATTAGAAGGCCAATCATGTACTTGGTTTCACCAACTGGTGAGGAGAAAGAGAAATAGAGCATGAAGAGGAAGAAGAAGAAGAATAAACAGTGCCAAGGCGATCTTGCTGAAGCCAGATGCCTCAGTCGAGGCCATTCAAGGGCTCCGGCAACGACTACCTTACATGTGAGACGATCCTCCAGGGAGCCCTTCCACTTCTGCTGTCTCACTTAATTAATTAGGAGTACTTAAGTACCACTAATTTATTACTGCCTAATTTTCCTGTTGGAGTTAAAAAATTCTATAGTAGGACCTATGCGGAATCATGTACGTGTGTATGTTTGTCTATGGAGGTGAATCATGTGGTGGAGCAGGGAGGGAATATTATTAGTGTCATGACATAATAGTGCTATTGTTTTGCATGTCAATTTATTGCCATTGGTTCAATGAGGCAATGTTTTGCGTATTGTCCATCATGAATTTGAAGCTACTGTTTGAGTAATATGCTAATGTCTTCCTATCCTTTCTCACTAAGATAGTGAAGGTTTCACCTTGTTCCTACTTGTGCAAACAGGGATCATGTTGTGCCAATCATACATTTTAGTGGAACTACACAAGACAATACAATGAACTGTGTCCCAGCCAGTGCTTTAACTCTGACGGAAGTTCTTGATAATCTTTCGATATAATCTCAGCACTGGTAAACAAGAGTGATTTCAACCATACATTTGAAGTGCACAAAAATATATACTATTGTGTGATTCCAAAGGAGTGATTTATCATCTCTTATGGGACTACATGAATAATTTTTTTCTCAGGTTGGTAATGCGGCCTAAGGCCTTCATCCATATTAGTTTGCTTTCATCTCTATTTGTATCGTTACTCTTGTCATGAGAAACTCCTTTATCTTTGCACGTTAAAGTTTTGCAACCTATGATAAATGGCAATGCTTTGAGTGTTGAGTTGAGCTAATTGGCACTGATTAAATAAACTAATACCTCTCTTTAAGCAAGACTACTATGTTGCTAAATTTACCCATTAAGATAATGAGGGTTCTTCTATTTGTTAGTGTATGTTTCATCAACTAGTCCCACTATTACAGTAATCTCACTCTCTCAATATATGTGCCAACAGGGATGCTCGATTTTGGTGGAACTGCACACAAACTTTGGGTGCTCCATTGCCTCGACAGCTTCCGTCCTTTCCTGTCAGTCGCTAATCTCCGCTTGCTTTCTTTCTTTGCTGTCAGTCGCTAGGGTTATCTCGGCTTCTAGTCACAGGAAATAGTAATTAATATAATACCTCACACAGGTTGGTACTGGTCTTTATCCTGATTATTGTGCCTGTCATATGTATTGGTAATTTGGTATTGTGCTACTGTTTGCCGATTTCATAAAGGAGTAATTTGGAGCCTGAACTCACAGGCAAATCATTACATCTGGTGATTTCAGAAGAACTGCACAAAATGATCAGATGGACAGGTACTTATGTTGCTGCTATGTACTCAAAAGTTCACTCAGACAAGCATCGATGTTGACAAGAAGTGCCTATATTGATTCGAGTATCAACCGGCGTCAACCAATTGTCAAACTCCAAGTATTAGGAGAGTGAACGCCAAAAATATTGCTTGGTTCATAGCCCAGAAAAACGCAGTCTAGTCTTTGGTCCCAACTTGTGCCCATATGGTAGCGAACTATATGGCATGGAGTCTAAAGATTCCAGACAAGTTGGTTGACGCGTATATTCATCTGGCACTTAATCATTCTGCACGGCAAGGATGCTCCATTTTAGTTGAACTGCACAAAAAATTTGGGTGGTTCATTTTCTCAACCGCCTCCTTTCTAAATGCGCAATGTAGAATTTTGGCGAGATACAGGACCAAGATGAGACAGTAAACTAGTTGGATGAAAGTAGTGTCCAAGTTGCTCAAATCTCCCTCGGCACGAGGCCACTATTTGAGGATAAACCTACAAGAAAAGTTCAGATTATGCATGCTGCCTCTTATGTACTCGAAAGTTTACTCGTACAAGAACTAATTTTAGCAAGAAGTACCTCCGATTGAACACCATTTACCAGTCTGTACCCTAGGTAATTGAAGTTCGTCCATGGATCATATTGGCTGTGATCTCAATCATTTGGATGCATAAACATACTGAACATGTGTATATCTGAATCTTTTTGTGAATTATGTATGAATATTATCGTGTGATCTATCAATCATTTGGATGCATAGATATGCTGAGCTTGTGTATATATGAATCTTTTGAGTTGTTGATAGTGAATGTTGGCTATGAATATGAATGTGTCCTGTGAACCTGAGTTTGATATGAATGTTTACCTTCTCTATTGTATTTGTGTGTGAACTTGTTAGTATGCCTACTGTGGGGGTATAAAACGCATGTCTCTTATAGAAGTAATGCTGTGTACAATTTATATTTTCCATTCTAACATAACATAACATTATATATATGACGAGCCCACCTAATACGTGTATTTCAAGGAAGTGCAAATGGGCTGGGATTTCTTAGAAAATATAAATGGTCCTGATTGGCCTTAAAATTATTTGTTCACCCAGCCCAGCAAATGGACTGTACATTCTAGAAAACATGGGTTAAATATATGCCACATTTTTGCAGGCTGACATGTGGGCCAATAGGTCGAAGCCTACGCAGGGCATTGTCAACTTGGTCAACAAATGATTGTGTCATCCACAACCACTGGATTTATATCCAACGGCCAGCATGCACCTTCAATCTCTCGTCTTCTTCCTCCAGCGTCGCCGAGACCGCTGGTCCGGCCTCCGGCGGCTAGCGGCTCTTCTTAGCACGCATCGCTGCATAGCGCTACCCCACCGCCGGCCAGGCTATCCCTCCACCCCTCGACACCTCCTGTTATTCTCCACAGACTACAGCCCCACGCTACAACAGAACCAGTTATAACCCTTCTCCTCCTCTCAATCTGTAACTCCACTGCCGTGTTTTCCCATATACGAGTCGTTCCCGTCCGGGGCCTCGCCGTCGTCCACCGCCTCGCTGCGCTCCGTGCGGCGTGGTCAACAAACGAGAGTCATCGGAAGAGGACTGTACGTGGAGAGCCTGACGGCTGGGACCCACCAGGTCCATGGTCGCACGTAAGGAAAGTTCCTCCTTATTAAGCTGAAAAAAATGTTTCCTCCACCTGACAGCTGGGACCCGCCAGCTGTATCTTCGCACGGAAGGAAGTGCCTCCTTGTTTTGCGAAAAAATTATTCATCCCGTTGATAGCTGGGACCCGTCAGATTTGGTGACTGACTTGTGGGCTTACTAAGCAGACGTGTAAGCACGGCTTTGTCAACTTATTCAACAAATGATTCTAGCAGCTGGACCGTTGGATGTTAATCCAACAGTCGTGCTCCTTCTTCAACCTCTATTCTTGCTCCGGTCTCCCGTGCGGGCGCCGTCAGGCTGCCACAAGACCAACCAAAGATGAAGTTTCCCACTCCTCTCCATCTGCGACTCCACCGCCCGTGTTCCCCATCTACGGGTCGTTCGATGCAGGTGCGCTCGGCATGGTGTGGTCAACGTGGTCAATAACCGAGAGTCATCGGAAGACGACTGTAGTACATGAGAGGCTGACAGTGGAGACGCACCATGCCCATGGATGCATGCATGCAACAAAACGCGGCGAGGTCAACGTGGTCAAGGAATGACTTCCATCGGAAGTATACTGTACGTGGAGAGTTTCAGCTGGTTCCACGGCCGCAACAAGTAAGTGCCTCCTTATTACACGGAAAATAATGATTCCTCCAACTGGCAGCAGGGACCCACTGGACGGGCCACCATATTTTGTGAAAAAAATGTTTGCCCCCTGACTGCTGGGACCCACCTGACGGGCCACCGTATTTTGCGAAAAAAACGTTCCCCCCGCTGTCAGCTCAGACGCACCGGAAGTGCCTCCTTATTACGCACAAAAAACGAATACCCCCCGGCTAGCAAGGACCCACCATGGTGGGAGGAGACTTGTGGGCCTACTAAGTTGACAGGGACGAAGGGCTTTGCCAACTTAGTCAATATGAACAATTCTAGCTCTAGTGACCGTACGATGTCCATCCAACGGCCATAGTGCTTCTACAACCTCTGGTCTTCTTGCTCCAGCCGCCCAAAGCAGCGCCGGTCGTGTCGCATGCTCCTGCCTCCCGTGGCCGGCTGTGCTGCCGTGGAGGCCTCACCGCCCCCTACTATTCCCACCGCTGGACAGGCCCTACGGTGACGGCAGCCTCACACCGCAGCCAAACCAATGAACCCTCGTACTCCTCTCCGCGCGGGCTTCCACTGCCGCGTCTTCCCTGGCTCCGCGTCGTCCCCTTCCTAGGCTCGCTGTTGTCCACCGCCGTGGTGCTCTCCGTGCGGTGTGGTAAACGTGGTCAAGGAACGACTTTCATCGGAAGAGTACTGTACGTGGAGAGGCTGACAGCTGGGTCCACGGCCACAGCCCAGTTTTTTTTTGATTTGCCAAGTAAGTCACTTTGTCAGGCCTTTTGGGCTGCAAATCTTTCAAGACGAGGAGAGCTTTCATCTGTTGGCGAGAAAATGGCCCATCAGTAATGAGAAATGGGCTGTACATTTTTAAAACACATCAAACCGACAATTAGTTTCAAATATCTTTTTTTCATTTCGAGATTTTAAATTACATAATTTTTATGCATGGAGAATTTGTTGGATTTTATATTGATATACATTTATTTTTAAAATCAGTTTGAATGTGAGTCGAAATTTCGGGATTAAAACAGTTCGGACCGCGAAATATGCAAAATTTCATATAATTTTTTAACCGTGGCCACAATATGGGCTGTAATGCTAACAAAAAGAATATGGGTTAAAAAAACCTTAAGAATTAGCAAATGGGCTGTAAATTATTGGAAATAATGGCAGATGGGATGTATGCTATTTTCCACAGATTTGAGGCTTTCGTAAAAAAAGGTTGGCCTTTAAGCGGTGGATCGTTGGATGTCCATCCAACAGCCGTCGTGCTTCTTCCATCTCTGATGTTCCTGCTCCAGCCGCTCAAACAAGTGCCGGCGGGACTGCCTACTCCCTCCTCCCCGCGGCCGGCTGTGCTGCCGCCCAGGCCTCACCGCCCCACCGTACTCCCATCTCTGGCCTAGGCATCCCTCTACTCACCCACACCTGCTGTTATTCTCCGGCGACGGCAGACGAACCAGTAAACCCTCGTACAGTCGTACTCCCCTCCGCGTGGAAAATACTCTGCCGAGTCTTCCCTGCCTCCGTGTCGTTCCCTTCCTAGGCCTCGCCGTCGTCCACCGCCCAGGTGCTCTCGGCACGGCCTGGTCAACATGGTCAACAACCGACATACATCTGAAGTGGACTGTGCGTGGAGAGGCTGACAGTTGGGTCCACGGCCGCACGCAAGGAAATGCCTCCTTATTACACGCAAAATAATGATTCCTCCACCTGACATCTGGGACCCACCGAAAGGGCCTCTGTATTCCGTGAAAAAACGTTACCGCTGCTGACAGCTTGGACCCACCAGCTATATCTTTGCACACAAGGAAGTGCCTCCTTATTACGCAAAAAAAATGGATACTCCCCCTGCTAGCTGGGACCCAGTATAGAGGCAGGCTGACTTGTGGGTCTACTAAGTTGACGGGGACGGAGGGCTTTGTCAACTTAGTCAATACTCAAGTGACCGTACGATGTCCATCCAACGGCCGTAGTGCTTCTTCAACCTCTGGTCTTCGTTCTCTAGCCGCCCAAAGCCGCGCCGGTCGTGCCGCATGCTCCTGCCTCCCATGGCCGGCTATGATACCGTGGAGGCCTCACCGCCCCCTACTACTCCCACCGCTAGCCAGGCCATCCCTCTACTCACCCACACCCCCTGTTATTCTGCAGCGACGGCAGCCTCACACCGCAGCCGAACCAGTGAACCCTCGTACTCCTCTTCGCGTGGGCATCCACTGCTGCGTCTTCCCCGGCTCCGCGTCGTCCCCTTCCTAGGCCTTGCCGTCGTCCACCGCCGTGGTGCTCTCGGCGCGGCGTGGACAATGTGGTCAACGACCAACTTCCATCGGAAGAGTACTGTGTGTGGAGAGGCTGACAGCTGGGTCCACGGCGGCCGCAAGGAAGTGCCTCCTTATGACACGCAAAATAATTATTGCTCCACCTGACAGCTGGTACCTGCCGGACGGGCCACCGTATTTTGCAAAAAAACGTTTCCCCCCTGACTGCTGGGACCCACCAGCTACACCTTCGCATGCAAGGAAGTGCGTTCGGGAAAAAAAATGATTCGCCCCCCTGACTGCTGGGACCCACCAGCTACATCTTCGCATGCAAGGAAGTGCGTCCGAGCAAAAAAACGATTCGCCCCCCTGACTGCTGGGACCCACCAGCTACATCTTCGCAGTAAAGGAAGTGCCTGACAGTCGGGACCCACCTGGTCGAAGCGTACGTAGCGTTGTCATTCTGGTCGTGAACGTGTACGTACATATATACTGGTCGATGTAGAGGCGCACACGTGTCGTAGTAGAGGTGCGTAAGTGTCGTAGTAGAAGCGCGCACGTAGCATGTACACATACGTACATCGGCCAGGGTGCAAGAAAGAAAATACGACCAGCGGGGTCTCGAACGCCTACTCACGCATACGTACGGCGAGGGCTCGTGTACATGGCTGGGTCGGAACAGAGAAACAGTGTCATCGTCGTGTTCATGGGGAGCCAACCGGCTCGGTCAGAACGGAATGCGTGGTCGTGTTCATCGGGAGGGCTTGGACGGAACATGCGATGGAAACGAGGCCTGGCGTACCGCAGAATGGAGGAAAAGGACCTCCTACGTTTGGACCGGGGTCCTGTTGATCGGGAGGGGTGTAGAGTACCGCAAAACGGAGGAAACGGACCTCCTACGGTCGAAACGGGGGTCCTGTTGATCGGGAGGGGTGTGGCGTACCGCAAAACGGACGAAACGGACCTCCTACGTTCGAAACGGGGGTCTTGTTGATCGGGAGGGGTGTGGCATACCGCAAAATGGACGAAACGGACTTGTGTTGGAGCGCTACCGTTGAAACGGGGGTCCTGTTCATCGAGAGGTGTGTGGAGTACCGCAAAACGGGACTCCACGGGATAATGTTCGTCTCCACCGTCGACCTCCTCCAGCCTCCACGGGCTACCGTCGACCTCCTCCAGCCTCCACATGCTCCTGTTCATCCAGCCTCCACCGCTGCGCTTACTCCACTGCTTTGTTCAACCACCCTCCACCGTCTCATCGCTCATCTAGCCCTCCACACCGCTGGGTCCTGTTCAACCACCCTCCACGGGCACCCCCCCACCGTAAACTATTAATCCCGCCCTCCCCCCCATGGGGGCATGTTCATCCACTGGCAACGCCACCGCACACGGTTCATCCACCCCCCCCCCCCCCCCCCGCAACACTCATTGTTCATCCAATCAATCGGCTTCAGTTAGCAGCAGTAGCGAAGGAATCACTTGATTGGGTTCAATTAACAGCCATCGATCGATCGCTCGGGTTCAAGATGTCGTAGCTGCTGTCCTTTCGGGTTAAGTTAGAGCCAACGCCGCAAACACGCCGCATACGTGTACGAGAAAGCAGCGCATCGCTTCGCCCCGACCTCCCACCGTAACCGGAACTCCCGAAATTTTCCTCCCCTCGCTTCTACCATGGGTTTTTTCCGTCATGGACGGCCCAAAGAATGTCATGCAGCTGCATCTCCGGCCCGCCAGGATGAAAAGCCCATTTTCTGTCATGATTTTTGTCATAGAAGTAGGAGCCCACCACATCTATGATGATACCGGGTTTTGTCACAATTATCGTCATAGAAGTGTCATATGTATGACAGAAAAAATTTCGTTCGGCCCAAAATGTCACGGATGTGTCTTTTTTTTGTAGTGCTTGATCTTGTTCGGACGTCAGGTTTTCACTGACGTTTTTTGGTTTTCCAAGCCCATGGCACTTTTAAGCTATTTGTGTGTTTCTAGCATTAGTCTCGTAGTGCAACCCGGACACCTTTAGAGATTCGGCAAAAACACTCTCGGATATTGCCATATATGCATCGGTTTCGAATTGTGTCTTTGGTCAATAGTTGGGTTTCCCGGCTCCTGTTCTTGCCTCCTACGTTTCGCTTTGTTCGGCAAGGTGTGCAAAGGGAGAACCACTGCGATTGTGCTTCCAGCTCGCATGGTTATGCACCTCAGTTGAGAAAGCCGAAAACTGACTGTCACAACAGGAGTAAACTGGTCAGCGATCCGATGACTATATTAAATGACGGGCCGTTCATAACATTGGCCGAAGTGTTTACGGCTTGACCTCGACTGTCGCCGAACACTAACCGGAGGCTAGTAACTGGCCTTCCAACTTTAAGCTCCTATGACTAAGTGAAAGTTATAAAGCTCGCATATCTAATTGCCTCGTTTCTGCTAACACAACCACCTTCGGGCACCGAGACGTCGGCTAAGGGTTGTTTTGTTATTGCGGAAACACCCTGCGTAGTATCTACCAAGGGGTATAAGCCAACGATGGGCCACTTTCTACTGATAAAACGGTTGCAATGGAGTCAAAATAATGATGTAAAGTGCTTGGACACATAGAATCATTACACATAATCTGTGACTTTACTCTGGATATCGATCCTTAATTCGGCCACCCGTGCCCACATTAAGGCTCGGGGGCTACTGGGCTTCGTGGTCATTATTTATAAATATTAAAGGGGCACATCGATCCCCTGATTTGGTGTTGCCACCCGACCAGTGTCTTGGGGGCTACTGCATTGCTTATTCAATGCAGAGAATACAAAGTGCTCAGTGTTTGGCTTGACCTAACTATGCGCATACGCGTCTTCGGACAATAATAGGTACCATATGGACCTATCCGGCATCAAGCTAGTATATTGCGGCGACTTCTCACGACCCTCTCTTAGGGGCTCGTTCGCATTACACTGCGTTTTTATTCCTATGTATGCTGCAGAGCTAGGAGTTGATCCTCAGTCCGATTTCGTGCATCGGCCTGAGTCTTAGGGGCTAATGGGCACGGCGGTTTCATGTTTTCCTTCAGGTGCATCTCAGGTTTTAGACTGATACACACCTTGAGGGCACTGGATATACATATGTTGGCTATATACCTCGGCAGAGAATAAACTGCACCAGTTAAAAATATTCACAAAAACTCAACCCGCGGTCGGGGTGATGCACCACCTTGGAAGCAGTCCAGCATAAAGCTCGGGCACCAGCGGCTAGCTCCATAGAGGGCATTTCCGGCATTAAGCTCGGCTAAACTCCTTCAACTTTTTTGAACCAAGGTGATCTATGACACCTCGGATATAGTCCGGCGTTGGAGCTCGGATATTGTCCGACATTGGAGCTTGGACACAATCCGGCGTTGGTGCTTGGCTGCAAAGGATACCTCGAATATAGTCCGGCGTTGGGGCTTGGACGCAAGAGGACACTACCACCCGGGAACAACTTCACAACCGAGGTGTGGCATAAAAATAATAAGGCATTGATAAAGGCCGGAAACTTAAATGGGCAGCTCGGATACCCAACGTGTAAACTCTTCGGATGCACTTCGGTGATCCTCAAGATCGAAGATGAGAAGATTTGTTGAACCAGTTTTCAAGACCGACGACCGAAGATGAAGAACAGTTTGGAAGAATCGAGGAGCGTCCCCAACTTGAAGACCGATTCAGTGGGCTATCGACGGTGTCCTGGACTAGGGGTACTCATCACGCCGTCTCCCGATCGGTTGGATTGGGACGAGGACCCCATGGTCGTATACTCATGGGCGATTCGGACAGCTGCCGCATACGAGGAAGATTCCACAAGACTTGGTGATCAAGACAAGGACTCCTCCCCACCGGCGTATTCGGCTAGGACTCTTGTTATCCTAGGCCTCTGGTGCATTATATAAACCGAGGCCAGGCTAGTGGATAGAGATATACAACAATTATAATCATAGGCTAGCTTCTGGGTTTAGCCTCTACGATCTCATGGTAGATCAACTCTTGTAATACTCATATCATCAAGATCAATCAAGCAGGAAGTAGGGTATTACCTGCATCGAGAGGGCCCGAACCTGTGTAAACATTGTGTCCCCCGCCTCCTGTTACCATTAGCTTTAGACGCATAGTTCGGGACCCCCTACCCGAGATCCGCCGGTTTTGACACCGACAACGGGAAGTGGAGCAAGGCCAGAGGGGATACCTGGAGGTTGTCGGGATGTAACTAGGTGACCGGCGACGGGATGAATCTGCCCATACTGCGGCAGTGAGCAGGTGGCATAGGCCCTACCGCGCCGGAGCTTTCTCAGAGAGAACGCGTGTACCGCAAATCGGGACGTGCTGCCTCGGTGCCGTCGAACAGAGAAACGATGCACGTCCTCCCTTTCCACCGGCGGACGAGATGCAGCCGGATCAGTGACCAACGGTGAGAGAGTGTCGGTGGAAAACGACACTTATGGGATCACGAGAATCCCTACTATGGTTGCGGGGGCGCGGGCTTGTGAGAAGAGCAAGATTAACAGTCAACACAAGGATCGTTTACCCAGGTTCGGGCCGCGAGGATGCGTAATACCCTAGTCTTGATTTGGTGTGTATTTGAGAGAGTTCTTGAACTCTCGAACTAGCTATGGTGGCTGCGTAGTTCAAAAGAGCCGAATCCCTCTCCAGTATGCCATGGGCCTCCTTTTATAGCGAAAGGGACTGCCACAGTGTCACACAAGAGGTGGAAAGGTCTACAGTGTTGCGAGCTTATCGCCCGTGTTACAGGACAAGACGCATTTGATGCATCATTTAGGTGTCCGCTCGCTTAATCAGGGATGGGAACGGAGCCCGTCCTTTCCGTCGCCTCCTCGCCTTGATTTGACACGCGCCCAGGCCAGCGATGCATGCAGTGCCATGTATGCAGGTAGGAAGCTGAGGTGGCGCGGTGGTAGGGTCTTCACGAAGATCTACATGCCACCATGCAGGTGCTTGCTGAGTTGGCTGGGAAGCCGCCCATCACCATGCAGGTGCCCGCCCAGCTGGTTGAGCTAGCAGCTGCTTGGGGACGATGGTGAAGTCTTGGTCGATGCGGGCCTGGCTGTGGCCCCGCCGACGCCTTCGTCAAGGGCCTTGACGGGGGCCCGGCAAGGGTCTTGCCGTGGCGTTGCAGTCGTCCCCGGCAAGGCGCTTGCTGGGGGTCTTGTGGATCTCCTCGGCAAGGATCCCGCCATGGGTCGCCGTCTTCTGGTCCCCATCTGATCTCATATGTTTATGATCTTGACAAAAATCTGCATGCCAGCATGGAGGTGCCTCCCGAGCCCTGGTTTCAATGTAGTTGGTTGAGTTGGAACTCGTGGGCTCAAGGGTGTCTCACTCTATTGGCATCGGGCAGGTTGCCCCAGCGAGGCTCTTGCCGGGGCCGCGGAGGCCGCCCCGGCAAGGCCCTTGCCGGGGGAGTCCACCTCGCCCTCTTGCTCTTTGGTGTTCTTGGCCTTGGCGTTGCCTTGTCCATCTTGTGCTTTGGCTTCTCTCCGGCTTCCGTCCTTTGCCCTGCTAAGAGTGGCCATGGCACGTGGCTCCGACTGCCAGTGCACAAGTAAAGGGGTACAAAGGAGTGCCCCTACTTTTGTACACCGACAGGATCCCCCGGGCCTAGGCCACACATAGGCGGGACACGTTGTTGGGCCAGGCCCAGAACGGTGCGTGGGCAGGTGGGGCGGATTTTTACCGCAGTAACTCGCCGTCCGCTGCGCCTCCCTATGACTCGCGCGCGACGTGGGGGGTCGTGCATGACGTGGGGGTCATGCGTGGGGTGGTTTTGCGCACGCATGCGTCACATCGCAGTTAATGGGAAAGGAGGCGGCCCGCTCCTTCCCAGTAAAAAGAAATAACCGCGGGCGCGCTGCTCACTTTACCCCCTTTCCTGCATCTTCTCCAATCTCAGAGCCACCGCCCCATTTCTTCTTCCATCTCGAGCTCTCTCCTTTTCTTGCCAAAGCTGCGCCTTCGCCATCCGCCGCCCCTTGCTTCCCGCAGCCGCCATGGCTCCCAAAATCCACCAAAGGCAAGGGAGTGGCCAAAAATGCTGGGGCGACGGAGCCGCCGGAGAGTGCGTTGGCGGTGCAGTGGTCGATGTGACGGTCGATGTGTTCGAGCTCCAGGACTGCTTCAAGCCCCTGTGGGGGTGCAAGACAGAGGGAGAGACGATGGGGCATGTAGCTACGTGCATCATCCCCGCCAATTGCGCCGAGGCCACCCCAAATCGATATCCATTCTTTGTCGACTACTTCTCCTGCGGGCTCTGCCCCCCTTCTCTGATTTCTTCAATGATGTCATGCACACCTACGGCTTCCACCTTTTGGATTGTACTCCGAATGCCGTGGCATGCATGGCCCTTTTCGCACACCTCTACGTGGGCTTCGCCGAGGTGCATCCCAACACGGCACTCTTTCGCCACTACTTCTTCCCTCGGATCCAACCCGGGGGCGCCATTTCCGGTTGCGTCGCCTGCATCCCGCGGTCCAAGGGGACATACCCGGAGGGCGCCATGAAGGAGAGGTGGGAAGAATGGCGGGGCCGGTCGTGCTGGATTGAAGAGAAGGACCCACCGTACTTTTGTCGGGTCCGCGTCGCGCCGCCGGTTCGCCGGGGCGACTGGAGCGACGTTGATGCCGATCATGCGAAGCTCACCGTCAGCACCACCTGGATCCTTCGCCTTACCAAGGCCGGGCTCACCCTTGAGATGATCGGGGTGGATTTCATCCGCTGCCGAATCGCTCCACTGCATAACAAGGGGAGGCCGGCCGGGCTCTTCATGAATGCCGCCGACATGATGAGGCTCCGCCCCAGCCTCGACCACAACCTCACGGTGATGAGGCACACCCATCTCTGCCAACGGCTCTTCCAGCTTGACGTGAACCGCGATGGCGAGGTCGAGCGGACCAGCAAGGCTGCGAGGGCCGCCGCGTAGGCCGGCAAGGTCGCTAAGGGGCCCTTGTTCAAGTTGCCGGCACGAGTGGTTCCGCTGAGCAACAACTCGCGTCGGACCGACATCATCGCCATGATGCCGGACTTCAAAACGCATGGCCTTGACCCGAGTTGGGTCGAGCCAGAGGAAATTCAAGTGCTGGAGTTCTTCGACACCTTGCACGAGGGGTACATCACTGCCGAGTCGTGGCTCGTACAGGACACCACCCAGGTGGAGCTGGACTACATCGCCGCCAGGGCGATGGAGGCGAAGCTTGCCGAGGAGGCCGACAACGCTGGTGGCATGGAGGACAAGGCCGCGGCGGAAGCGGAGGAGAAGGAGCTCTCCCAGTGGGCAGAGGCTGCTGGGCAGGCCAGTAGTGCCGGCACTGGGGCTCCTCTCGTCGAGGATGTGGTCGACGAGTCGTCGGAGGAGGAGGTTGAGGCTGTTGATCCTCCGGCCACGTGGAGAGGGCGAGTCCTGCGGCAGGCCACTTCCGGCGATCTGGTCCGGCCCGTCAAGCCCGCGCAGCGGCCAAAGGCTCTAGAGGAGTCCGCACGTCAGACGAGGGCCGCGGTGGCGAAGAAGGTCGTGAAGGCCGCGGTGGCGAAGAAGAAAGCATCTTCTTCGTCTTCATCCAAGTGCGTCCAGACTCTGCCCTCCTCCCCTCCTCCGACAGACGATGACGCGGAGGTCACCTTTGACTTCGGGTCCCTTAGCCCAAGAAGGAAGAGGAAGGAAACATAGGAGGAAGTGGATGACGAGTAAGTATCTTGTTCCTTTTTTGTCATCTCCGTCTCCTCAATCTGTGCCGCTTGTCTTGACCTGTTTTCACCTTTGCAGGGATGCGGAGACGCTGTCCCAGAGGGTGAAGAGGGCCAAGGCCTTGGTGGGTGGCCAGCCCCGGGGGGTACTTCGAGGGCGCCACTGGTGGTGTTGAGCAGCCCGGACAGCAGCCCCCAGCACAGACCCCAGCGTAAGTTCATCACTCACCCCTCGTCAACATGTGTTGGGGGCACGATCTCTTGGTGCTGACCTTGCCGTGGTCGCAAGAGGAGGACGGTAGCAGGAGGAGCCATAGAGGGCTACCCCCAACATGCCACCCCCATCGACCATGCCGCCCCGAGGGGCGTCCCTGGCAAGGGCGCCAAGCACCGAGCCCACACACATGGAGGAGGAGGAGGAGAACTCGGGTACCGGTGGCTTCGCCTCAGCGCTAAATGTTGACGGGGAGGGGACCTCTGCTTTCCAGCCCGGCGCCGGTATGTCGTTCGCCTCTCGTTCCTGTTCTTTTTCTTCCCTTGCTGGCTCTTGGTCTTTGATTTGTCTCATCCCCTTCTTGTCATCCAGATCGTCCGTTGGCGGACCAGGAGGACATAGACACCGTCATCGAGAACGTCGCCAAGGCCGCCGAGGCGGAGGCCGAGAAGATCGCCGCCGAGGAGGCCGCCAAGGGTGCTGGTGAGGACGCCGTGAAGGGGCCTGTCGGAGAGGATGACAAGGGACCTGCCAGGGAGGCCGGCAAGGCCGCCGCCGAGGAAGAGGTGGTTGATGACCAGCCTTCCTCCTCCGCCGCCTTTGGCTCCGGCAGGTATCTGAGGGTGAGTGACGACCTTTTCGTCCATCTTCCAGGGTCGTCAAGCTCTAGAGCGCACACTGATACGTCTCCGTCGTATCTACTTTTTTTCCAAACACTTTTGCCCTTGTGTTGGACTCTAACTTGCATGATTTGACTGGAACTAACCCGGACTGACGTTGTTTTCAGCAGAATTGCCATGGTGTTATTTATGTGCAGAAACAAAAATTCTCGGAATGACCTGAAACTCCACAGAACTTATTTTTGCGCCTGGGAGCGCCCCTGCCTCGTGGGCCCCCTATTACTCCACCTACCTCAACTCCAACTCCATATATTCGTGTTCGGGGAGAAAAAAATCGGAGAGAAGGATTCATCGCGTTTTACGATATGGACCCACCGACAAGCCCCTAAAACCTCTCGGGAGGGCTGATCTGGAGTCCGTTCGTGGCTCTAGAGAGGGGGATCCAACGCCGTCGTCATCATCAACCATCCTCCATCACCAATTTCATGATGCTCACCGCCGTGAGTGAGTAATTCCATCGTAGGCTTGCTGGACGATGATGGGTTGGATGAGATTTATCATGTAATCGAGTTAGTTTTGTTAGGGTTTGATCCCTAGTATCCACTATGGTCAGAGATTGATGTTGCTATGACTTTACTATGCTTAATGCTTGTCACTAGGAACCGAAAGTGCCACGATTTCAGATCTGAACCTATTATGTTTTCATGAATATATCTGAGTTCTTGATCCTATCTTGCAAGTCTATAGTCACCTCATGTGTGTTATGATCCGGCAACCCCGAAGTGACAATAATCGGGACCACTCCCGGTGATGACCGTAGTTTGAGGAGTTCTTGTATTCACTATGTGTTAATGCTTTGGTCCGGTACTCTATTAAAAGGAGGCCTTAATATCCCTTAGTTTCCGCTAGGACCCCGCTGCCACGGGAGGGTAGGACAAAAGATGTCATTCAAGTTCTTTTCCATAAGCACGTATGACTATATTCGGAATACATGCCTACATTACATTGATGAATTGGATCTAGTTCTTTGTCACCCTATGTTATGATTGTTACATGATGAACCGCATCCGGCATAATTCTCCATCACCGATCCAATGCCTATGAGCTTTTCACATATTGTTCTCCGCTTATTTACTTTTCCGTTGCTACTGTTACAATCACTACAAAACCCAAAAATATTACTTTTGCTATCGTTACCGTTACTTCCATATCACTTTGCTACTAAATATTTTGCTGCAGATACTAAGTTATCCAGGTGTGGTTGAATTGACAACTCAACTGCTAATACTTGAGAATATTCTTTGGCTCCCCTTGTGTCGAATCAATAAATTTGGGCTGAATACTCTACCCTCGAAAACTGTTGCGATCCCCTATAATTGTGGGTTATCAAGACTATTTTCTGGCGCCGTTGCCGGGGAGCATAGCTCTATTCTTTGAGTCACTTGGGATTTATATCTGCTGGTCACTATGAGGAACTTGAAAGACGAGAAAACAAAATTTTATCCCTCAACTACGAGGGGAGGTAAGGAACTGCCATCTAGCTCTGCACTTGATTCACCTTCTGCTTTTGAGTAAGCTTGCGACACCTAAACCTACTTACGCTATTAATTACGATATGTCGCATGTTATTGATGATGCCACTTACGCTATGCATGATACTTATGATGAAACTACTTCTATGTTTGATACTACTGTGCCACTTGGTGAATTTCTTGACGAACAACTTGCTAGGGCTAGAGAGAATGAAATTATTGAAACTGATAATATTGATGAAAGTGATAATGAAGGCTCTCCCAATAAATATGAATTGCCTGTTGTGCCTGAGGGCTATATTATGGATGAACAGACTAAAAGAGACTTTCTTGCTTGCAATGATAGAAGCGATCTTAAGAAACTATTAGCTAAGCTTAAACAAAAAACTCTGAATGCTAGAAAGAAATATGATCCTGCTTATTGATCACCTATCTTTGTTACTCATAAGGATTATGCATTCTCCATTGATCCTGATATAGTTACTTTGGTTGAGTCTGATCCTTTCTATGGCTATGAATCTGAAACTGTTGTGGAACATCTTACTAAATTAAATGATATAGCCACCCTGTTCACTAATGATGAGAGAACCCGCTACCTATCCTTAAAATATTTCAGTTCTCATTAAAGGGTGATGCTAAGATATGGTTCAATTCTCTTGATCCTAGTTGTGCGCATAGTCTCCAGGATATGATTTATTACCTCCCTGCTAAATATTTCCCTACTCATAAGAAACAAGCTGCTTTAAGGGAAATATACAATTTTGTGGGAATTGAAGAAGAGAGTCTCCCACAAGCTTGGGGGAGGCTTCTCCAATTACTTAATGCTTTGCGTGATCATCCTCTTAAGAAAAATGAAATACTTGATATCTTTTATAATGGTCAAACCGATGCTTCAAGAGATTACCTGGATAGTTGTGCTGCTTCTATTTTCAGGGAAAGAACACCGGATGAAGCTGAGATTCTATTGAATAATATGTTGACTAATGAAAATAATTTTACACTTCCTGAGCCAACTCCTGAGCCTATTCCCAAACCAACTCCGAAGAAAAGGGGTGTTCTATTTCTCAGTCCTGAAGATATGCAAGAGGCAAAGAAATCTATGAAAGAAAAAGGTATTAAAGCTGAAGTTGTTAAGAATTTACCTCCTATTGAAGAAATACATGGTCTTAATTTACCGCCTGTTGAAGAAATATATGATCTTAATTCATCACCTATTGAAGAAACTCATGGTCTTGATAACCCGACACGGGTAGTAAAGGTAAATTCTCTCTATAGATTTGATGAAGGTGATATCCCTCGTTATAAGTCTGCTAGACTATGCTTAGATGAGTTTGACAACTTTATTGTTAAACAAGAAAACTTCAATGCTTATATTGGTAGACAATTGAAATATAATTCCGATACGCTTGAACACTTGGTGATTATATGTCTAGAGTTAAAGGTGAACCTAAACTCATTAGTAAACTTGCTTCTATGGTTACCACTCAAGTAGAGCAAGTACTTAAAGCTCAGAATGATTTGCTCAATGAATTGAATAGTAAAAATAATGACTATGCTGTTAGAGTGGCTACTAGAACAGTTAAAATGACTCAGGAACCTTTGTATCCTGAAGGCCATCCTAAGAGAACTGAGCAAGATTCTCAAAGAAATAATGTTGACGCACCTAGTCCTTCTAAAAACAAGAAAAAGAAAAATGATAGGACTTTGCATGCTTCTAGTGAACCTATTGCTGACACACCTGAGAATCCCAATGATATTTCTATTTCTGATGCTGAAACACAATCTACTAATGGAGATTAAACTAGTGATAACGTTAATGATGATGTTCATGTTGATGCTCAACCTAGCAATGACAATGATGTAGAAATTGAACTTGCTGTTGATCTTGATAACCCACAATCAAAGAATCAACGTTATGATAAGAGAGACTTTGTTTCTAGGAAACACGGTAAAGAAAGAGAACCATGGGTTCAGAAACCCATGCCTTTTCCTCCCAAACCATCCAAGAAAAAGGATGACGAGGATTTTGAGCGCTTTGCTGAAATGATTAGACCTATCTTTTTGCGTATGTGATTAACTGATATTCTCAAAATGAATCCTTATGCAAAGTATATGGAAGAAATTGTTACTAATAAGAGAAAGATACCGGAAGCTAAAATTTCCACCATGCTTGCTAATTATACTTTTAAAGGTGGAATACCAAAGAAACTTGGAGATCCAGGAGTACCAACTATACCATGCTCCATTAAAAGAAACTATGTTAAAATTGCTTTATGTGATCCTGGAGCCGGAGTTAGTGTTATGCCTCTCTATTTATATCGTAGACTTGATTTGAATAAGTTGACACCTACTGAAATATCTTTGCAAATGGCTGATAAATCAACTGCTATACATGTCGGTATTTGTGAGGATGTGCCTGTTGTGGTTGCAAACGTTACTATTTTAACGGACTTTATTATTCTTGATATTCCCGAGGACGATAGTATGTCTATTATTCTTGGAAGACCCTTTTTGAATACTGCAGGGGCTGTTATTGATTGCAAAAAAGGCAATGTCACTTTTCATGTTAATGTTAATGAGCATGGGGTACACTTTCCGAGGAAACAACCTCAAGTTCATAGTATCAATTCTATTGGAAAAATTCCATCGATTATTTTTGGAGGTTTTGAATTTCCTCTTCCTACTGTCAAGAAGAAATATGACATTCTTATTATTGGGGATGTGCATATCCCCGTTGAGGTAACATAGTGTTATTCGAAATTTCTCTGGTTCCATGTTATTCGGAATGAGTTTGTTAACAAGACCTGATCAACCTTGTTAGTGAATTCCTTTTGATGAGCATGAGATGGATGAAGTTAGAAGGCACAACCTTCTGTACCCTCTCTCTATTTTCTGTTATTTAGTTGAAATAAAGCAAAAATATTATTTTCTGTCAGTTTTCTGAATTATCCGTGCAATATAAAAATACCCTGAAAATAAAAGTTCTCCAAATGCCCCGAAATTGAAATATGATTTTTTCTGGAATATTTGAGAATATCTGGCACTGAGAACACAGCAGGGGGAGCTAGCACCTGGCGACAAGGGTCCACGGAGCGCCCACCCCTACAGGACGCGCACCCGTGCCTCGTGGGCCCATGGTGGCTCCCCTCCACTTATTCCTGCACCCACACACTTCTTCTTCCTCCCAAAAAATTCACCATCTAGCTCAAGCACGAGTTCTATCTCATTTTGCTGCGATTTTCAATCTCCTTGCTCAAAGCACCTCTCACAAAACTGCTTTGGGGGATTGTTCTTTGGTATGTAACTCCTCCATTGGTCCAATTAGTTTTAGTTCTAGTGCTTTATTCATTGCAAATTTGTGCTGCCTAGGTGACCATGTTCTTGAGCTTGCATGTCAAATTTATATGGTTCCAAATAGTTCTAATGCATGATATAGTCTCTAGGCACTTGTGGGAGTAGTTGCTATCAATTTTGTTGAGCTTGGTTCACTTTTATTTGAAGTTACTAAAAATTTCAGAATTTTTTAGAAAATAATGAAGAGATTTTTGAGGGGCTCATCGAGCCGAAGCTCGACGGAAAAGCAAAGTGAAGAAGGAGAGAGGCCCAGATATAATCTACCTCGCACCGTGGAGGTTCGGCCGTGTGAATGGCCTTCCGATGATTTCTTGATAGTAGCCGGGATTTATGATGATTTTTATGAATTGGCTGAGAATGCAGGCCTCACCGACTTCCTCCGCGACCAAAGCGAACATTATCTCTTACTCACCAATACTTTTGTGCAAAACTTCTGCTATTATCCTAAGGAATCAGCTCCTTCGGTAGAGTTTCATTTATATGATGTGGTTAAGAAGATGTCACTAGATGAATTTTGCAGGGTTTGCAAAATACCTTTTGAGGGTAGCTTAGAGGAACCACATCGTAAAGATGTGGACGGGTTTATTGATATTATTACTGTAGGGGAAACCAGGAAGGTTTCCGATGCAAGAATCACTAGCATACATTTTCCTGTTTTATGCTACTTTGCAATATTTGCTAGTCATTGCTTAATTGGTCGCGGAAACTGTGGAAACCTTAGTGTTCCTGATATTATTAATTTGTTCCATGGTTTATTCCGCAATGACTCTGTTAGTATGGGCGGTATTATTGCTAAATGGTTAAATCTGAACTATACTAAGGGCCCCATCTTTGGAGGTGTCTATGATTCACGCCTTGCTGCATATTATAACATACCTATTAGGCACTATGAAAAAGAAGAAAAATTGCTGCCCACTGTTTATTTAGATTATAAGAGTATGGTAGCGCATGATTTTAAAGTTAAGAACAGGGAAAGGGCGCTTAAATACAAATTGTTCTTTGATAAACATCACCCTGAGACTATTACCTTGCCTGCTCCTTCCTTGTTTGATTTATCTGCAGGCCAGTATCTTGTTCCGCTGGCGGCCACTCATGCCTACCGGAACACTACGTCAGCCACAGAGCCCGAGCCGGAACCACAATTTGATCCTTCACGACATTCTAATTACCAGTGGGATCCGAAGATGATTGCCAACCAGTGGCAATCAGGGGCTTCTTCATCGCAGTACGACCCCAGCTATAACTTTGGATATCCGCCAGTCCATCCGTGGCAATAAACCAACTTAGGCCAAAAGCCTAAGCTTGGGGGAGTACGTATTTCCTACCGACATTACATTTATGTTCACACACTCATTTCTAGATGTCGGTGCTCATACTTTTTCACTGTAATATACATGCTAGTTAATTTTCTTTTTATCTTTTCTTCTTGTGTGTTTAATAAACCTTAAGAAAAAACAAAAAAATTAGTTGTAGCTTTTAGTTAGTTTACTTTTCTTGCTATAGTAATAATTAAAAGAAAACCCAAAAAGATTGCATGTTCTTCTTTTTCTTGTTGGGAGCTTTCCCATGTAAATAGTTTTTATTTCTTTTCTTTTCTTTGGGGGTCAATAGGAGAAGACCATAATTAAATTGTTGAAGTGGCTCTTATATGCATTATTGTTGATTTAACCAAGAGCCCATATTGCCTTGTCTTCTCATGTTTATTGACTGCCTGTAGATTCCATCTTAGTCGAATGCACGTGCACTATTATTATTATTCACATCATTCGGTCGGGCAAGTGAAAGGCAATTATGGCGATATATGATGAACTGATTGAGATAAGGAAAGTTGGTATGAACTCGACCTCTCTTGTTTTTGTAAATATGATTAGTTCATCATTCCTGATTCAGCCTATTATGAATAAACATGTTTGCAATGACAATTAGAGATTATAGTTGCTTATGCCATGCTTAATTAGCTAGGAGTTTATAATGGTTTACCTTATGTGCCAACATGCTATTAAAATAGTTGTGATGTGGTATGATAGGGTGGTATCCTCCTTTGAATGATTCAAGTGACTTGACTTGGCACATGTTCACACATGTAGTTGAAACAAATCAACATAGCCTTCACGATATTTATGTTCATGGTGGATTATATCCTACTCATGCTTGCACTCAATGTTTATTAATTTTAATGCATGTTCATGACTGTTGTCGCTCTCTAGTTGGTCGCTTCCCAGTCTTTTGCTAGCCTTCACTTGTACTAAGCGGGAATACTGCTTATGCATCCAATCCCTTAAACCCCAAAGTTATTCGTCCACTATACCTTCCAATATGCGGTATCTACCTGCCGTTCCAAGTAAATTTGTATGTGCCAAACTCTAAACCTTCAAATGAAATTCTGTTTTTTATGCTCGAATAGCTCATGTATCAACTAGGGTTGTCCGTATCTTCCATGCTAGGCGGGTTATTCTCAAGAGGAGTGGACTCCGCTCCTCACTCACGAGAAAATGGCTGGTCACCGGGATGCCCAGTCCCATGCTTTATGCAAACCAAATCAAAATAATTGCACACAAAACTCCCCCGGGACTGTTGTTAGTTGGAGGCACTTGTTCTTTGGAGCAAGCCATAGATTGATGCTTGTTTGTGGAAGGGGAGTATAAAATTTACCATTCTGTTTTGGAACCGCCTATAATGTGTGTAGCATGGAAGATATCGCCATCTCTTCGTTGTTATGTTGACAATGAAAGTATGCCGCTCAAAATATTATTTATCTCTATTTTAAAATCGAGCTTTGGCACCTCTACAAATCCCTGCTTCCCTCTGCGAAGGGCCTATCTATTTACTTTCATGCTGAGTCATCACCCTCTTATTAAAAAGCACAAGCTGGAGAGCACTGCTGTCATTTGCATCCATTACTATTAATTTATATTGGGTATGACTGGATCTCTTTTACCATGAATTACAATGTTTAGTCAGTCCTTGATCTTTAAAGGTGCTCTGCATTTATGTTTTGCGGTCTCAGAAAGGGCTAGCGAGATACCATCTTGTTATATCATATCATGATTGTTCTGAGAAAGTGTTGTCATCCGAGATCTATTATTAATGCTCGCTAGTTGATTATGCCATTGATATGAGTAAACATGAGACCTAAGTGTTATTGTGAATGTGGTTAGTTATAATCTTTGCTGACCACTTGAATGCTGGCTTTACATATTTACAACAACAAGAGCAAACAGAGTTTGTAAAAGTTTTTCTTTATCACTTTCAGTTTATCAACTGAATTGCTTGAGGACAAGCAAGGGTTTAAGCTTGGGGGAGTTGATACGTCTCTGTCGTATCTACTTTTCCAAACACTTTTGCCCTTGTTTTGGACTCTAGCATGGATGATTTGAATGGAACTAACCCGGACTGACGATGTTTTCAGCATAATTGCCATGGTGTTATTTATGTGCAGAAACAAAATTTCTCGGAATGACCTAAAACTCCACGGAACTTATTTTTGGAAAATATTAAAAATATTGGCGAAAGAATCAAGGCCAGGGGCCAACCACACGTCCACGAGGGTGGGTGTCGGTGAGGCTGATCGTACCCACGAACACCTATGGGGCCGGCGGACCAGGCCCCTTTGTGGTTCGGAGGGGGGCGGAGATCGCACGAAGAGCGGATCGAGGCGAGGCACATGAGCAGTTTACCCAGCTTCGGAGCTCTCCGGAGAGATAAAACTCCTACTGCTGCTTGTTTGATGTATTGTGTTCTTGCTAGGGAGCGAAGCGAGCTACAAAACCTAGCGTGAGCGTATCTGGTCCCTGGTGAGTCGAATGAACCGAAGCTCGAACCGAACCCCTTCTACGTTGCGCATGGGCCTCCTTTTATATGCTCAAGGGGTCTCCGACAGGTGGCAACATAGGCGAGGGTACAAATGTAAAAACAGGAGTTGGTACACCTACTCGAACAGTGTACAAAGGTAAAAATACCTAACTCGACGGCAAGGGACAAAAGCAATAAATGCCCGCCGTTGTCGCCTGACAAAGGCAACATAGACCGTCAGTGCGCCACCGCCGCCACGATGGCAAGCTTGTCGGCGCCGCTTATCGCTGCTCTCCGCTGGCTGCACAGCCTCTTGACACGCTGCGATGCATGGAATGTTCCCATGGCGACACGCTATGCGGGGTGAGCTGGAGCGGAGATGGAGAGAGGTTGCTTGCGCGGCAAGCGCCTTTGCCGCGGCCGAATCCTTGTCGCGTCTGGAGGCTTGTCGCGGCTCGAGCATTCCCCGGCAAGCTCCTCTTGCCGGGCCTTGTCTTCTGCATGCCTTGAGTGGCCTTCCCGACAAGCTCCTCTTGCCGGGCCTTGTCTTCTTAATCAAATACTTTGTTCTTGAATGGCTCCAAAGGAGCCACGGAGAATCTTGGCGGTGATTTAGGCAAACCTCGCCGCTGGTGTTATAACTGTCTGCGGCACGTAGTACGGGATACTAGGGTACCCCTACTCTAGTACACCGACAGGAGCCCCGGCCTGGTCAGACACGGTGCCGAAGCGCCGTCAAGCCAGGCCCAAAACAGTGCACGGTCACACGCGCCTCGACCACGCCGCAACTTCGCCCCGGACCCACCACGATCCCCACTAATGGCACGCGACCGGACGTGGCGCCGCGGCGAGAGATCGTGGGCGTGGTCGGGGGGTTTCTTTATTAGAAAAGCGAACGCCCGCCTCTCCCCTCTTTATAAGCGGAGAAAACAGGGGCAGGCCGTCCACTCTGCCATTGCTGTCTTGTCAAGAAAACCACCGCCGCTCCCCCCTTCTTCTCTGATGCGAAGAGAGCAGCGCCCCGCCCCCGTTCTCCACAAGCGCGCTCACCGCCGTCGGCCTCCTCCGCCGCCCTCGCCATGGCTCCGAAAGCCGACAAGGAGAAGGGCGTCAAGTCGGCCGAGGCGCAGCGGCTCGTGGCGCTGCGCAAGGAGCGGGCCATCTTCCCCCCGCAGCTCGGCGCAAGGGAGCTGCGGGATGTCTTCTACCTCTTTTGGTCGACGGAGACGCGTGCGCATCCGCAAGACGAGGGTACTCCCGCCTCCGCCTCTGATTTGGCACCAACAGGGTACCCTTTTTCGCTTTTTTTCTATTATGGGCTTTGCCACTTTTTCCGGAAGTTCTTCTGCGACATCATGAACACGTTTGGCCTCCGCCTCCTTGATTTCACCCCCAACGTCGTCTTGACCATGGCAGTTTTCAAGCATCTTTGTAAAACTTTGTCGAGTCCACCCAAATGTGGCACTCTTCCGCCACTTCTTCGTGCCCAGCTGCCGAGAGAGGAGAGCCACTTGCCGGAGGGATAGCCTGGGTCTCTAGGATCGGCAAGAAAGAGGCCTACCTGGAAGGAGAGTTCCACAACAAGTGGGAGGAGTGGAGAGCCAATTGGTGTTGGGTCGTAGAGGAGAACCCGCAACCCTTCACTGTCGTGCGCCAAACCCCAATAGTGCGCGGCAGAGATTGGAGTAACTTGGCGCCGGAGGATGCGAAGTTGAAGATAGCTGTGACCCAGATTTTGCGCCTCAGGCTTGCCGGATTGACTGTAGGCGCAGTTGGCGCAGATTTCCTTCACCGCCGCATCCCTCCCTTGCAGGAGAGAAGGAGGCCTGCTTGGGAGTTCCAGAATGCGGCAGACATCATGAGGTTGCGCCCGGGTCTGAACTGGAACTTCACCGTCTTGGAGCTGGATGCGATGCTGCTCGAGCTGTTCAAGAACGACCCCGACCACCCTGAGAGGTTTAGGTTGCCGCGGGGTCGCCCTTTGTGCAACAACTTCGGCACTCGACCGCATCCGGCGCCATGATGCCGCCAGCGATTCCCATGGGATCGTCCCAACCTGGCAGGAGCCCCCCGACGAGGTCGTGCAGCAGTTCTTCGACGATTTGGAAGAAGTGTCGATCCGCTCCGACGAGCTGAAAAGGCTCACCCGCGACACCACCGACGAGGAGATGGCGCGCATTGCCACCACGGTGGAGGAGGCGGCAGCAGCCGCTGCCGCTGGAGCCTTCGGGTTCACCATGGAGGAGGCGGACGCTGCGAAGGCGGCAAGCCTTGCCGAGCGAGGGGAGATCGCCGGCGAGGACGAGCTTGTCGAGCCTGAGGCCGGGTCTAGTGGACCCGCTGAGGGCGCTTCTTATCCACCACCCAGCGACTTGCCGCCAATGAGCCCCGGCTCCGCCGAAGAGGCGTCTCCGCAAGGCCGGAGACGAAGTCGGGCGGCAGATCGCCCACAAAGAAGCAGCCAGCGACGCGCTCTACCGCGGCAAGCGAGGTTGCTGGAGCGCCTCACACCGCTGCGACAAGCTGGGCGGGATCTTCTCGTGCCACCTCCGACGCCTCCGCCAAGCGGCCAAGAGAGCCCACACCCCCGCCTCGTCGCACCGGAGGTGAGCCGGAGTTTGACTTCTCCGCGCTCAGCTCCGAGGAGGAAGGCGAAGAGTAAGCTCTCGAGATTGTGTTTGTATTCCTTCAATTTTATTGCTTCATCTTGAATCTGATTTGCCTCGTTCTGGACTCTTTCCTTTTCAGGACGCTGGCCCAGAGAGCGTCGAAGAGGGCCAAGATCCCGACGATCGTCGTTGAGGACGATTCTCCCGTGGCAACAGGGGACGCGGCCCGAGACCCCTTGCCGGACCCGGCAACCCTTCCTCAGAGCAGCCCCCAGCACAACCCCCAGAGTAAGTGTGCAGTTTTCTCCTTACTATTAGGTGTGCAGGGGTGCTCCTTCTTCGTTGATACCTGACTGTTTGCCTCATCAGGAGGGCTCGGAAGCCGCCCCCGAAATCCTGTCTGCTGCCACTACGCCGCCAAGGGAGGAATCTCCGGCAAGGGAGCGCCCTCCGACAAGGGAGGCCACTCCGGCAAGGGAGGCTACCCCGGCAAGGGAGGCTACCCCGGCAAGGGACAGCGCCAGTGACCCTCCAGTGGTCGAGGCCATGGCTGCGGATCCCGTTGCAGGTAACTGCCTTACATGGAAATCTCCCTTGGGCTTGCTTTCTTTTGTTTCTTTTTTTTGAACATTTGCTTGATCGCTTTTTCTTCGCTCGACGCAGAGCCGATGGAGGTCGAGGCACCGGGCAGGAGGAGGCGCAAGGCAACACCGACGAGGCCGCCGCCGTGGAAGAAGAGGTCGTTCTTGTGGAAGAGGAGGCCGCCGCCGACGAGCCTGTTGGCGAGAAGGCCGCCGAGGCTGCCGACGCAGCAGCCGGGCGAGGGTCGGGCGATCGTCTTGATGGCCCCGAGGTCGCAGGAGCGCCAGCGCCACACCGACAAATGACTCCCACGCCGCTGCGGCCAGCTCCGAGGAGCCCCAGGCCCGGCGCCTACCAAGGCCGGGCGAGGGTGTCTTCATCAAGCTCCCCGGGAACCAAGCTCGTGGCGCCGGTCGAGGGAGAGACCTTCGACGGCGAAGCTACTGCGCCTCCGCTTAGGCCGACGCAGGACGCGCCAGTGGGCCAAGCAAGCAGCGGCGAAGTCCGAGGAGGAGCAGCTGCTGAAGAAGCTGCTGTCGCTCTACCGCGCCCGGCAGGCCAAGTTGGAGACCCGGGAAGCACTTGTCGCGAAGGCAGGAGCGGACATGGAGAAGCGCGCAGAAGAGCTCCGGAGCACCAACCAGGAAGCTCTCCGCGACGTAGCAGAAGCGCAGGGGCAACTCGCAGAAGAGCGCACGGCTTTTATCCTTGAGAAGGCCGCGGCTGAGGAGGAGCAGCGGCTGGCTGCCGAGAAGCTCTCCGCGCAGGAAAGCGAGCTGGCGCAGCGGAAGGTCAACCTGGACAGCCACGAAGAAGACCTTGCCGCGCGCGAGGAGTCACTTGGCGAAGGATGCTGCCGCAGCCGCCGAGGCCGCCAAGGAAGAGCTGAAGGCGAAGGTGGCACAGCTGGAGGCCAGCCTCAAGAAGAGCGGCGAAGAGCTTGCCGCGCTTAAGCATGAGTGCGAGAAGGACGCCTACACTCTTGGCGAGCTGCAGAGTCGTCTCGCTGATAGGGGCAAGGAGCTCGACGCCGCCAAGGATTCCAAGGCGGATCTTGAGCTGAAGCTGACCACCCTGACACAGACGTTGGACGGCGCCAGAGAGCGGGAGGTGGGCTTGTTGGAGGCGATCAAGGCCAAGGAGGAGCTGCTAGCGAATGCTGCCTCCATCCAGAGCACCTTGAGGGAGAGCATGGAGCACTGGACTGAAGGTCTTGTGGACACCGCCGCCGACATCCACAACGAGCTGATGGAGCTGGGGATGACGGATCTTGCATACTCCTCCGACGAGCACCTCCAACCCAGCGCCAAACTCAGTTTATTCTTCAAAGGCGTGGCGACGGGTCTCCAGCGACTCCGGGAAGAGGTCCCAAAGCAGCTGGCCGAGGAATCACGCCAGATCTGTGCAGGAGCCCTCGAGAAGGTGTTGATAAAGGTGGCCTTCCGCAATCCGGGCCTCAACCTTAACGGCGCCCTCAGATCCTTGCCGCCAGATGCCAACGTGGAGGAGCTCAAAGCCCTTGTCGCACCCATTGTGGACAAGGTGAACAATATCAAGCGGATTGAGGGCGACCGCGTAGACTAGGCCGCCAACTTTATATTTCCCTTGTCGCTGTTGATCATGTTTAGAACACTTTGTTAGATCAGCGACAAGTTATTTTGTAATATACTCTATCTTAGGCTATCAATGCAACGTTATTTCCTCTACTCGATTCCTTCCTTTGTATGTTTCTGCCTTACGCATTTGGGGGACTTGTCGGTGCGGGCACTTTGTCATGGCGCTAAGTGCGGAATGTCGACTTCTTTGGCAAGGTGCCTCCGACAAGCAACCTTGTCGCGGACTAGCCGCAGCTCACTTAAGTTGTTGATCGGACTCGAAACAAAGTAAGGGCGCGACTAGCCGGCGAGTTGGTTCCTCTGCATTGCAGGTTTTTCCATACAAAGTACTATCGTTCGAGGAAGATAACTTAAAAATTTAAAAATTGATTGCTCAAACTTTGGCAACTTAGCTTTTCTGTCTCTTGCTTCCCGATGACGTGAAACTTCCTCGAGCGGTGCCTGGTCCATAGTATTATCTCCTTCTCCCCCCTGGTTAACTTATGAGCGAGGGAGCCTTCCTTTCTTTGAGAAAATAGAAAGAAGAGGAAATAAAGTTATGGAGCCTAGCGGCTCGATTTTGCTTACCGGGTGTGGTTGCTGCACAAAGTGTTAGTCAAAACATGCAATAAAATGATGAAAGCATGAATTTGACAATTTGTTCGCAACACATGAGCTTTACTGATGCACGGGTCTCATACCGCTTTGTACAAAGGATTACATGCAACTGCGGCAAGACTTGTACAAAGGTGGTTGCCGGAACGGGTTCCGACAACCGCGCCCTATGGGTAAAACTTACGAAGATGCTCAATGTTCCAGGAGTTGCTCACCGGAATGCCATCTTCGATCTCAAGGCGGACAGCGCCAGGCCTAGTGACTCGTTTCACCCGATAAGGGCCTTCCCACTTCAAGGCCAACTTGTTTGAATTCTTGGCGGATTGAACGCGCCAAGTACAAGGTCGCCTTCCTCGAGACTTCGGCGCTAACTCATGCGGCTATGGTAGCGATGCAAAGCTTGTCGGTAGCGAGCAGCTCGCAGACAAATGGCTCGAAGACGATCCTCCTCAAGGAGAAGCGTCATCTTGTCGCAGCTGCTCTTGCTCAAGCTCATCATAAGCGAGCACTCGAGGCGATCTGTATACGAAGTTCCGTGGGGAGAACTACCTGCTCCATAGACTAGAGCAAAGGGTGTCCGCCGGTGGCTCGATTCGGCCGTCTGATCGACCAAAGAACCACCGCAGCTCCTCGATCCAGTTTCTTCCAGACTTGTGCAGCCCGTCGAAAGTTCTGGTCTTGAGCCCGCGCAGCACTTCAGCATTTGCCCTCTCCGCTTGACCGTTGCTTCTCGGTGAGCAATGAAGCAAAGCAGACCTTGGCGCCAAGGTCTTGGACGCATCGCATGAAGGTGCGACTCGTGAATTGTGTGCCGTTGTCGGTGATGATCCTGTTAGGGATTCCAAACGGCAAACAATCGACCAAGAACTTGATCGTTGATTGTGCCGCCACCTTCCTCATCGCTTCCACTTCGTGCCACTTTGTGAACTTGTCGATGGCGACGCATAAGTACTCAAAGCCCCGACAACCTCGGGAAGGGGCCGAGGATGTCGAGCCCCTGCACCAAAAATGGCCGGGATAAAGGGATCGCCCTGGAGAGCTTGAGCCGGCCGGTGTATCTGTTTGGAATGGACCGCACGCTTCACACTTGGTTACTTGTGCAGTTGCATCCCGGAGGGCTGTCGGCCGAAGAAACCTTGCCGGAAAGCTTTGCCGGCAAGTGCTCTTTGCGCCAATGTGGTGACCACATATGCCTCCGTGTATCTCTCGCCAGCAACCATCCATCTTCCCCGGGAATACACTTCAATTTCACACCGTTGAGTCTTCTTCCATGCAGTATCGTCGACAAACTGGTACATACTTGACCGCCGGGCTACTCTTTCCGCTTCTTCTTGCTCTTCGGAAGTTCTCCGTCTCAAGGAAATGGACAATCTGATGCGCCCATGCTGGAGCTTGCGGCTCGACAACAAGGACTAAAGGCACATCTGCTGCTGCGGGAACGTCAGCTTCCACGGCAAGGACCTGCGGAGCAGACTGCCCCTCAGCGCTGTTGGTGTTGAGCTTGGGAACCTTTGCAACGACGGCTTCGGGAAGCTCTGTCGGAAAGTAGTCACCAGAGGTCAACTTCCTCTTCTTGCTTTGTCCAGTTGATGGTGTTACGGTTGGCTGAGTCGGCTTGAGCACAAAAATCCCTGGTTCCACAGGCAACTTAAGTGCGGCACACTTTGACAGGCCGTCACAAGAATATCATTCTGAGCTCTTGGAACATTTTCCATTTGCAGGCCGTCAAAGTGCTCTTCTAGCTTCCTCACTTCATCAACGTAGGCTTCCATCAATGGACTCTGATAATCTTTGTTCACTTGGCGGATGACAAGCTGCGAGTAACCCCTGACAATAAGCTTTTTGATCCCAAGGTCCATCATGATCCCGAGACCGCAAACAAACCTTCATACTCTGCGGTATTGTTTGTCGCTTGCTCCTTGGGAAAGTGCATCCGGACTACGTACTTGAGGTGCTCCCGGTGGAGTGCGATAAGCAAAGACGCCGCACCGGGCGCTTTGCAGCGAGAAGGCACCATAAAAGTACATCAGCCACTCTTTGCTTACTTCCTTGACGGGAATGCTCATCTCCCAATCTCTTCATCCGGCGTTGGCGCCCATTCTGCTATGAATTCTGCCAACGCCTCGCTTTGATAGTTGATGTGCTTTCAAACATGAGACCAAAGCTTGACAGTTCCAATGCCCACTCGACAATCCCGCCCGCTGCTTCGGATTCGCAGTATCCTCTTCTGGAAAAACGAGTGACAATCGTGATCTCATGTGCTTGGAAGTAATGGTGCAGCTTTCGAGGCCATGAGGAGGCCGAAAAGCAATTTCGCACACCAGAGTACTCTTGACCTAGCCCCTGCAGAGGGAATCGACAAAGTAGACCGGGCGCTGCACCATCCTTTTCTCGCATCCGGTCATGTGTCTCGCGGATTCGCCCTTGTCGGGACCAGAGCTTGTCGGCGAAGCCTCGCTTGTCGCTGGATGTGCTTGCCGTGGTTGCTGGCTCGTCATCCGCTTCCCTCTCAGCCACTAACACAGCACTAACCACTTGATTGGTTGCTGCTATATATAGCAGCAACTTCTCTTGTGGTTTAGGTGCGACAAGTGTTGGAGTGGAGGACAGGTATCTCTTTAAGTCCTGCAGCGCAGCCTCCGCTTCGAGTCCATTTCATTGGACCCGCCTTTTTCAAAATCTTGAAAACGGCAGGCACGCTCAGCAGACCTAGAAATAAACCTGCCGAGAGCAGCCACGCAACCGCAAGTCTTCGTGACATCTTTGACGCTGCTTTTGGTGCCTCAATCTGCTCAATGGCCTTGATCTTGTCGGGATTAGCTTCAATCCCTCGTTGAGACATCGAAGAACCCGAGAAGCTTGCCGGAAGGGACTCCAAACACGCACTTCTCGGGTTGAGCTTGAGGTTGATCTTGTGCAGATTTGCAAAGGTCTCGCCCAAATCTTGAACCAGAGCTGCTTTGTCCTTGCTTTTGACCACTATGTCATCCATGTAGGCTTCTACATTTACTGTGCATTTGCGGCTCAAAAGCGCCATGGACTACCCTTGCAAATGTTGAACCAGCATTCTTCAAACCGAAAGGCATCCGTATGAAACAAAGTATGTGCCACATGGTGTGATGAATGCGGTCTTCTCCTCATCTTCTTCAGCCATGAAGATCTGATGGTATCTCGAGTATGCATCAAGAAACGAAAGCAAATCACATCCAGCCGTGGAGTCAACAATCTGGTCAATGCGCCGCAAGGGAAATGGATCTTTGGGACAAGCTTTATTAACATCCGTGAAGTCAATACAAAGTCTCCATTTTCCATTTGCTTTGGCGCACGACTACAGGATTGGCCAACCACGTAGGGATGGAGCACTCCTCCCGACAAGGCCTTGCTTCCAGCTTTCTTGATCTCTTCTGCTATTTAATTCTTGGCGCCCACCGCTTGCTTCACGACTTTTTGCTTGACGGGCCGTGCACGAGGACAAACAGCCAGCGGTGCTCAATCACTTCGGGAACACCGGGATGTCGACGGTTGCCATGCAAACACGCCGACATTCGCCCGCAGGAAAGCAACGAGCGCGCCTTTCCTATTTAGGGAGTCGAGAGAGGCACCGATGGTAAAGGTACCACCGGTGCCGCCCTCCTTGGCGGCACCTTCTTGGTCTTTGGCGGAGCTACCATCTTCTTGCACTTGCCGGTGGAGCTCGATGGTGCGTCCTCGACGGTAGCGCAGCACCAAGAGGTGCGCTAGCCGGAGTAAGCATCGTAGTTCTTGCCGGACTTGGACTATGTCTTCTTCCCCGGAGCTTCATGGCAAGTGTTTGGCAACTGTCAGCTGCTGCATCCCGGTAGAGATCTTGTCGGCACAGATAAGGGCATCCTTCTTGTCGCCATGGACAGAGATGACGCTTATCGGGCCCGGCATCTTGAGTAAGTTGTAGGCGTAGTGAGAGGCTGCCATGAACTTGGCGAGTGCTGGACGGCCAAGTATCCCATTGTAAGGCAATGGGAAATCGGCAACTTCGAATGTGACCCTCTCGGTCCTAAAGTTTAGCTCATTGCCAAATGTTACCGGCAACGTAATCTTCCCCTTCGTCTTGCTCCTTCCCGGATTGATTCCTTGGAAAGTGCCGGTCTCTTCGAGCTCGCTGTCAGGGATTTGAAGCTTCTGGAGCACCGCGGAGGAGATCAGATTCAAGCCGGCCCCGCCGTCAACTAACATTTTGGTGACCTTGAGGTTGCGGATGGTTGGTGAGACCAACATCGGCAAGCACCCGACCGCAGTTATGCGATCAGGGTGGTCCTCAATATCAAAAATGATAGGCGTGCTGGACCACTTGAGAGGCTTGCGTGACTCTACGGATGGTTCCGCTGCATTGACCTCCCGCATCCATTGCTTGAGTTGGCGGTGGGAGGTATGCAGGGAAGCACCTCCGTCAACACAGAGGACCTCTGTGGCTTTCTGAAACTCCTGCTCGTCGGGCCGTGCGTCTTCCATATCTTCGCTGTCGTCATCATCTTCATCCTTGTCGCGCCGCTGGGAGGTCTGTCTCCTTGCCGTTGCTTGGCCTTGCCGCAAGGCCCTCCCCGCCGGACGCTTGCTTGTTTCCCCCAACACCTTCCTGGGCCTTCTCCTTGTCGCGCCGCTCGTACTCAGCTCTCTGCTGCTCGACAAGCTGCTCGACTTTCTTGCAGCTCTGGAGGTCGTGGCCCTTGGTGCGGTGGATCTTGCAGTATTGCCTGCCGGAGCCGTCCCCGCTTGTCGCCGGGCTGCCACCTGCTGGTGGTTGGCGTCAGCGGCAACCTCCTTGCCGGAGCCACCAGCCTTGGCATTCTTGTCGCCACCTCCATTGCCGGACTGCTCAACAGCTAGCACTTCTCTACTTTTCTTCTTACTGTTGCCTCGCCGCCGGCCTTTCTTTGCCGGGCGGTCTCACCGCCGATCTCGCTTCCGCATTCTCTCACAGGAGTCTCCTCTCCTTCCTCAAAGACGTGCACACTTGTCGGCCGTATGCACAGCTCACCGACGTCCTTGACTTTGCACATCGCCATCTCCTCCCTCATCCCGCGGTTCCGCACGGTTCGATGAAATGCGCTGATCACCGCGGGCAGGGTGGACATCTCGGGATGTTGTAGTGCACACGGCTGAATCTACGAATGAACTTGCGCAGGGACTCTCCTTCCTTCCGGGCGAGCAGATGAAGGTCACTCTCTTGGCCATGAGGTTTGTGGCCACCGTGAAGGCGCCAACAAACCGATGGCACAGATCTGCCCAAGAGGATATGGAGCTGTCCGGCAAGTGCATGAGCCAAGATCTCGACGTTGGGCTTGAGCACGAAGCGGAAGTAGTTGGCGAGGATCTTGTCGTCTGCCCCCGCAGCCTGCACCGCGATGGTGTAGCTGCCGAGGAACTCCGACGGATGCGACCAGCCATCATACTTCTCCGGCACGTCTGGTTTGAAGTTTTTCTGGCTGGGCCACTGGACTTGCCGCAGCTCACGAGTGAACGCAGGGCAACCTACCGCATACGGCAAGTCGCCTGGCTCCTCCGGCGCGCGCATGTCAACAGAAGGCCCAGCGCGCTTGTCGGACTGACGTCGCGCTTCTCTCCGGGCGCCGATGCGAAGTTCGGCGCCCTCTTGTTGTCGCTCATGAAGAACTTGGCGCTGATCGCGGCGAAGCTCATGGATTCGACGACGCGGTGGAGTCGCTGTCGAGGTGGATCCGGTGAGTCGGCGATCTTGGCCTTCGTGGCGGAGAGTGCACGGTGGTTGCACCTCCGACAGCTCATCGCCACCGGCTCGTGCCTTTGTCGCCTCGCCGCGGCAATGATGGCATTGGTTTCGCGAGCGCCGCCATTGGCAAAGCCGATGAGGCTCGATAGTGGCCCTCCACTCGCCGACCTTGTCGGCCGTTGGAGGGTAGTCGAGGAGCAGCTGAGCTCTCGCCAGAGCTTCTGCTGGAGTAGTGAGTGGCATTGGCGAACGGTGCGAGGAGCGGGATATGCTCGGACTTCTAACTACATTAGAAGGAGCAGCACCCCGTCCGGGCGCGCATGCTGGTCTTGAGGGTCTCGATCCAACGAACGTATGGCATTATGAACGCCATGACGTTGTTGGTCCCGCGTCTCCTGAGATGGGCGCGGGGGATGCACGGACGCCGAGGTTTGCGGGGCCTTCTCCTTGGACTTGGCAACGTCGCGAGCACCTTCGTCGGCGCCCGTTCCTCCACCAGCGTCTGCCCCACCACCCGTTTGTTGCGGCGAGGGTGGGTACGACGCGGACGGCTCTGCTGCCGCCGATGCCTTCTTCTTCGGTGGCATGTTGAGGAAGATGTTGACGACGCTGCTCGTGTGAACGCCGGATCAGAGTCACACGGCCTCGACGCCTCTACCGGGCGCGCCAAAGATGTCGGGAGGCTGATCGTACCCACGAACACCTATGGGGCCGCGGACCAGGCCCCTTTGTGGTTCGGAGGGGGGCGGAGATCGCACGAAGAGCGGATCGAGGCGAGGCACACGAGCAGTTTACCTAGCTTCGGAGCTCTCCGGAGAGATAAAACTCCTACTGCTGCTTGTTTGATGTATTGTGTTCTTGCTAGGGAGCGAAGCGAGCTACAAAACCTAGCGTGAGCGTATCTGGTCCCTGGTGAGTCGAATGAACCGAAGCTCGAACCGAACCCCTTCTACGCTATGCATGGGCCTCCTTGTATATGCTCAAGGGTCTCCGGCAGGTGGCAACATAGGCGAGGGTACAAATGTAAAATAGGAGTTGGTACACCTACTCAACAAAGGTATGATGCAAAATACCTAACTCCGACGGCAAGGGACAAAAGCAATAAATGCCCGTCGATTGTCGCCAGACAAGGCAACAGAGACCGTCAGTGCGCCACCGCCGCCACGATGGCAAGCTTGTCAGCCGCTTATCGCTGCTCTCCGCTGGCTGCACAGCCTCTTGACACGCTGCGTGCATGGAATGTTCCCATGGCGACACGCTATGCGGGGTGAGCTGGAGCGGAGATGGAGAGTTTGCTTGCCGCTGCAAGCGCCTTTGCCGCGGCCGAATCCTTGTCGCGTTCGGAGGCTTGTCGCGCTCCGAGCCTTCCCGGCAAGCTCCTCTTGCCGGGGCCTTGTCTTCTGCATGCCTTGAGTGGCCTTCCCGACAAGCTCCTCTTGCCGAGGCCTTGTCTTCTTAATCAAATACTTTGTTCTTGAATGGCTCCAAAGGGGCCACGGAGAATCTTGGCGGTGACGAGGCAAACCCTGCTGCGGGGTGCTACAACTGTCCGTGCACGAGTACGGGATACTAGGGTACCCCTACTCTAGTACACCGACAGTGGGGGGCGCGCCCCCTGCCTCGTGGGTCCCCTGTTGCTCCACCGACCTCAACTCCAACTCCATATATTCGTGTTCGGGGAGAAAAAATCAGAGAGAAGGATTCATCACTTTTACGATACGGAGCCGCCGCCAAGCCCTAAAACCTCTCGGGAGGGCTGATCTGGACTCCGTTCGGGGCTCCGTAGAAGGGGATCCGTCATCGTCATCATCATCAACCATTCTCCATCACCAATTTCATGATGCTCATAGCCGTGCGTGAGTAATTCCATAGTAGGCTTGCTGCACGGTGATGGGTTGGATGAGATTTATCATGTAATCGAGTTAGTTTTGTTAGGGTTTGATCCCTAGTATCCACTATGTTCTGAGATTGATGTTGCTATGACTTTGCGATGCTTAATGCTTGTCACTAGGGCCCGAAAGTGCCATGATTTCAGATCTGAACCTATTATGTTTTCATGAATATACGTGAGTTCTTGATCCTATCTTGCAAGTCTATAGTCACCTACTATGTGTTATGATCCGGCAACCTCAAGTGACAATAATCGGGACCACTCCCGGTGATGATCGTAGTTTGAGGAGTTCATGTATTCACTATGTGTTAATGCTTTGGTCCGGTACTCTATTAAAAGGAGGCCTTAATATACCTTAGTTTCCGCTAGGACCCGCTGCCATGGGAGGGTAGGACAAAAGATGTCATGCAAGTTCTTTTCCATAAGCACGTATGACTATATTCGAATACATGCCTACATTACATTGATGAATTGGATCTATTTCGTGTCACCCTATGTTATGATTGTTACATGATGAACCGCATCCGCATAATTCTCCATCACCGATCCAATGCCTACTAGCTTTTCACATATTGTTCTCCGCTTATTTACTTTTCCGTTGCTACTATTACAATCACTCTGAAACCCAAAAATATTACTTTTGCTACCGTTATCAAGCATTTCCATATTACTTTGCTACTAAATATTTTGCTGCAGATACTAAGTTATCCAGGTGTGGTTGAATTCACAACTCAACTGCTAATACTTGAGAATATTCGTTGGCTCCCCTTGTGTCGAATCAATAAATTTGGGTTGAATACTCTACCCTCGAAAACTGTTGTGATCCCCTATACTTGTTGGTTATCACCCACCGAGGGAGAGGTGTTCGACGAGGAGGTGCTTGCCGCCGCCGGGCTCGATATTTTTGACGAACCAAGCACCGACGGCGACGGTTCTCAGGAGGAGCGTCTTCTCCAGGCCATGGGCTCCAACTTCCAGAAGCTCCAGGCGCTCCATTGCGCCCGCCTGGACAAGGCTAAGTCCACAATGGCAACAGTGGACAAGGCGGTGGCGGACCTCAAGGCGTGCGTCACCGAGACACAGACTTGGTTCCGCCAGGCTTGGGAGGAGCTGAAGGCCACCCAGGGCAAGCTGGCCAGGCGTGACGTGGAGCTCATCATGAAGCAGGCCGACATCGATAAGGCCCAGGAGACGGTGGAGAACTTGGCTGCCTTGCCCGAGGCCGCTCGAACCCAGCATCAGGCCGCACTGGACTCCCAGGAGGAGGACCTTGCCGCGCGTGAGGAGAAGCTTGCCGCACAGGGAGGTGGAGAAGCTCGTCGTGCAGCGGAGCCAAGAGCTGGACAGAGGCACAGGGAGGCACTCGATGCCCAACCTCTGGTTCACGCCGGCAGGGTGAAAGAGCTGGAGGTGGAGCGGGACGAACTAAAGGAGCGGGCCCTGAAGCTGTCCATGAAGAAGGACATGCTCAACGGCGCCCTGATGAAGGCGCAAGGCGCGGCCGTCAGCAGGGCCGGGGAGCTCTCCGAAGCCAACAACTCCATCAAAGACCTGAAGCAGAAGCTGGAGGGCCTCGAGGAGATGCTCTTAGAGGCCAAGGCTCGGGAGGAGACCCTGGCCAAGGATATGGAGGCCGAGAAGCTACAGCAGAAGAACGAGGCCACCAGCCACAAGGATTTTGTGGAGGGCGAGAATCGCTGGATCAGCCGCCTCGAGGACGTTTCCGGCAGGATCACCACGCAGCTGGCTACCATGGGGATGCCAAACGCGAGGTATGCCCTAGAGCTCAGCGGGACCCCCAACGCCAAGCTGACCATATTCTTTGAGGGCGTCCTCGGGGCCCTGGAGCAGCTTCACTCCAACCGTGCGGCTTCCCTGGCCGATGAGTCCCGGAGGCTCTGCCGAGGTACCATGACCAAGGTCCTCACCAAGGTGGCGTACTAGTATCCCGACCTCGACTTCGACACCGCACTGGAGATCTTGCCGGAGGATGCTGACCTCGCGCCGCTCAAGGGTGCATCAAGTCCGTCATCAGCAGTATCGACAGAATCCAGAGGGTGGAAGACCAGCGCCGGGATTAGGCACCCTGTTTCTTTTCGTTGCTGCGGGTTCACAACCAAGATGATTTTTATCTTTAGTTAGAACCGCGACAACAAGCGATGTAATATAACTCTACAGTACTTTTGATATGATGCATGTTATTTTCCTGTTCTATTTTCCTTTGTATGTCCACCCTACGTTAATCGGGTAGGCTCGCCGGCGCGTAAACCCAGGGCGGCGTCTTGAGGACGGATCCCCATTGGCCTGCCGGGTGTGCTTGCTGCCGGGCGAACCACCTTACAGCCCTTAGCGCGGCCGCCCGAACTGTCGAGCTTGACTCGAGTCAAAATCGAGAGCGTTGCCAATTGCGAAAGGCTACCCTGCCACTCTCGACGCGGCCACTTGAGCTTATGAGTGGACTCGAAACAGAACAAGGGCGTTGCCAATTGCGGGAGGGCCCCTTTGCGTGCAGGTTTTCTATACAAAGAACAAGATCTCCGAGGGGAATAACCTTATATAAAAAGGAAAATCTAAAGTTTTGCATGATTGAGCTTTCTTGCCGCTGAACTGGCGCCCTTCGCGTATGCGGGCGGCGCCATCCTCTTGGCCGTCTTCTTCTCTAGAAGCCGTGGCCACGAGAGACTGCTAGGCCGGCTGCTAAACCAGATTCTCACAACTGCGCCCCTAGCTGGTGCGCCATAGATGTCGGTGGAAAACGACATCTATGGGATCACGAGAATCCCTACTACGGTTGCCGGGGCGCGGGGTTGTGACAAGAGCAGGATTAACAGTCAACACAAGGATCGTTTACCCAGGTTCGGGCCGCGAGGATGCGTAATACCCTAGTCCAGCTTTGTTGTGTATTTGAGAGAGTTCTGGAGCTCTCGAACTAGCTATGGTGGCTGTGTAGTTCAAAAGAGTCGAATCCTCTCTAGTATGCCATAGGCCTCCTTTTATAGCAAAAGGGGTTGCCACAGTGGCACACAGGAGGTGGAAATGTCTACAGTGCTGCGAGCTTATCGCCCGTGTTACAGGTCAGCGATGCATGCAGTGCCATGTATCGCTTAGGTGTCCCCTCTCTTTATCAGGGACGGGAACGGAGCCCGTCCCGTCCGTCGCCGCCTCGCCTTGCTTCGACATGCGCCCAGGTCAGCGATGCATGCAGTGCCATGTATGCAGGCAGGCAGCTGAAGTGGTGTGGTGGTAGGGTCTTCACGAAGATCTGCATGCCACACGCAGGTGCTTGCTGAGTTGGCTCGGAAGCCGCACATCGCCACGAAGGTGCCTGCCTAGCTGGTTGAGCTAGCAGCTGCTTGGGGACGGTGGTGAAGTCTTGGTCGACGCGGGCCTGGCTGTGGCCCCGCCGACGCCCTCGGCAAGGGCCTTGCCGGGGGCATGGAAAGGGTCTTGCCGTGGCGTTGCAGTCCTCCCTGGCAAGGCGCTTGCCGGGGGTCTTGTGGATCTCCTCGGCAAGGATCCCGCCAAGGGTCGCCGTCTTCTGGTCCCCATCTGATCTCATATGTTTATGTTGACAAAGATCTGCATGCCACCACGGAGGTGCCTCCTGAGCCCTGGTTCCAATGTAGTTGGTTGAGTTGGAACCCGTGGGCTCAAGAGTGGCTCACTCTTTTGGCATCGGGCAAGTTGCCCTGGCAAGGGCCTTGCCGGAGGAGTCCACCTCGCCCTCTTGCTCTTTGGTGTTCTTGGCCTTGGCGTTGCGTTGGCCATCTTTTGCTTTGGCTTCTCTCCGGCTTCCCTCCTTTGCGCGGCTAAGAGTGGCAGTGGCGCGTGGCTCCGACTGCCCGTGCACAAGTAAAGGGGTACAAAGGAGTGCCCCTACTTTTGTACACCGACAGAGAGAGAGAGAGAGAGAGAGAGAGAGAGAGGCCACCGCAGCCTTTTGTGAGATACTCTGAGGCGAGACAAACCAGGCAGGGAGGCTCCATTGTATATAGTGGAGCGGGCTACCTTTTTCTCCACAAAAACCGTTTCATATTCTGTGTACGTGCCATTGAGCGATATAACTTTATTTAAAAATAACGCGCCAACACATCAAGTCGAACTTTGTTTCGTGCACGTGTGGTACACGACCTCCGTAGGTAAAAAAACCGCTACACGCGTTCAAATTAGCACGTGGGCTGCCATTTCGTACAGAAATGAGCTCCACCGTGTACCCGCGCTGGTGTGGCTGGGCACGAAGCATGCGTACGTGCACGGTGCACCTATTCTCTTCTTGTATACGTACACCACCTACGTGGGGTTGTGTGAGAGAGATATAGTGTGTGGGTTCGTGAGAGTTTTTTTACGGGGGAGTCAATGAAAAAATGTAACATATGTAATGTGCGTGAAATAGAGTCCTGGATATATCATATATATAGAGGGGGCGCTCCACGAGAAGAGAGTGGAGGTATCATCGACTTGAGGTGTCCATAGAATCGAAGAGAGGGATGATGAGTGTGTGTGTGTGCGCGCGCGGTCGATAAAGAGTGCCATCGAATTTGTGTGTGCCCACGTCAAAGATATAGAATGGCTGGCCTACTAGAACGAGAGAGGGGATAAGTGCGGTTTGTCTCTGTGGCATGGATACCTACCTAGAGAGCTCGACTATTGGTGTGTGGTGGGGGGAGGCCTAATTAACTATAGAGGTACAATGGCTGGTATATGTGTGGAGGAGGAGAGATGCCTACCTCATGTATTAAGGGAGATCGATCTACCTCATGTATTAAGGTAGATCGATCGGCATCCATGCATATGTGTAGGAGAGGAATAAGGTTGGGAGAGAGACAGAGCTAGAGTGTTGGAGGGGGTGGTAGTGGAGTTGCTTCTAACAAATGGTGGGATAGGCTTGCTAGACAACCGGAGGGCACGCCTGCAATATCAATAAGAGAGGGGATGGCTGCCTGTCTGTGCACGTGCGTGTGAGAGACGGGTCAGGAGGCATGCACGACTGATGAGGGGGGAAAGATATGGTTGTGGTAAACAGACATAACTACATAGGAAGATCTTTGTCAGAGAAAGGAGAGACATAACTTCTGAGGTACGTCGATCGATGGGGGGGATAGTTAAAGTCGACCTAGGTATATGTTGGGAGATCGATCGGTATACATGCATGTGTGTGTTAGAAGCAAATGAGGCACAAGGAGAAGGATAGAGAGAGAGGGATGCATCTAGGAGGTGGTGCGAGAGTCATACTATATCGAGGAGAAGGAGTGTGCGAGTACGAGATCGATGAAAAAAGTGGTTGGAGTGAGGCATGGACGGTGATAAGAGAAGACGGGAAGCTTGTGTTTGTGCTAGGCACACCTGGCTAGAGAGGCATATCGATCGATGTGTGCCGTAAAGGAGCTGGGGGGGCCTACACACACCATGGGTGAACGACCTAAAGTGAGAAGACGAATTTGCACGACGGAGCTAGAGAATGGTGAGAGAGGGTGAGTGGGATGCGGGCGTCTGCATGAATGAGAGAAATTTAGCGCTAGCTAGCTACAAAGATAAGAGGATTGTGTGGGTGTAAAAGACGAATAGAGATCATACTTCATTATAAAAAAGCGAATTCAGATATTTGAAGAATTTATCATAGTGCTTTATACCGACGCATGTGTGAATATATATGACGGTGATACACATGGTGTGGTTATGAACATGTTATACTACATATAATATATTTTATCTCTACTCTTATAAAAAAGGAGTTGTTGATGATGGTGCCATCCTGCAATATAGGACATCCGATTTATATCTGACGGATAGGAAGGAAACTATGGCAATTTTGAAAAAATATACCCACACCCCTCATCATATTTGCAAATTAGGCCCCCCCTTAATCATGTTGATGTTCTGTGGAACGCATGGGCATCTTGCTAGTACTACGTATAACACATAGAACATTGATCATAATTTGGGCTAATGTGTGGCTTTTACAGCTTAGGTCTAAATACTTGTCATAATGTAGGGGGCGGGGCACTATACTATGTGTGATAAACACGGTGTACACGTATGGAACATGGTTTAGATTATGAATATATAATTACTACATCAAATGTACTATTATTTGGAATCAACATCAAGTGTATTCAAAAAATAGAATTCGAGTTCATGTAGTACACATAGTTCATATCTATCTCTATAGTAATCATGTGGTGTGTTATTAAGGTAATACACGAATGATGGTTGAAGTTGGCAACAATCACGATTATATATTCTTATCGAAATAGAGAAACGAATTCAAATTTAGTTCGAATTGCAGCGGTAGTATAGACATTTGGAATGCACTAAAATGTTGGTATGAGTAGGTTACATGCATTATACAGCAAGCGAAAAAATTTAATTGGACATAACATGGATTCATACTCCTCCTTCCATCTATATAGAGCGTAATGCTTTTAAGACCGCTTTTGACTATTGACAAGATTAATAGTACATGACATGCACAATGTGAAAATTATATCATTGAAAGAAACTTTCATGCATTTAATTTAACGGTGTGCTTTGTGTAAGTTGCATGTCATATATTATTTCTCTAATATTTGGTCAAAGTTAGCATCGAAAAACGCATTAGGCCCTATATAGATGGAAGGAGGGCGTAACTTTGAATAGCATTTTTATAGTAAAACAGGGCAAATACTCTCTCTTTGTGTGGTGTGAATAGTTTTATATTTTTGTTTTATTTTTGGGTGAGGGAAGTGTGAATTGATTTGGTACGTACAAGTACAATACTACACGTTAGGCTTGTCCCAAAAATTCAACCCGCGCCTTGTTATATCCCGAAAATTCAGGTATCGAGCTCCCAAAACTAGTGCCTTCACAACCCGCTCCTTGCTATCCCGAAATTGCAACGCGCACGAAAACTCCCTCCAGCTGCCAAATCCCGACACGCGAAATCCCCCTTCTAACCCTGAGCTGAAAGGACCGCTAGTTCAAATTGGTGGGGGGGGGGTCCTTTTGTTACACACCCTACATTTTGGACAAGCGCGTCCCTAAGTCATGGTTCACCCCCTCCGATCGCCTCCTTTTTGCCATTCGAAATCCCAGGCCGCCATAACCTCTCTGCTCCAGCCGTGAAACCCCACCCTCCTCCGTCTGCCACCTCACCGCTGCCTAGCTGGAGCCTCTTCCCCGATGATGTCGTCCACCGCAACAGCTCGACGTCCCTCATCCACCTCCCTGGACGAGGATCTGTCGTCCATCTCGTTGTCCCGCTGGTTCAGCCGCTCCGTCCTCCACCTCCAAGGAGCTGCTCCGACGATCGCCTCGTCTATCGCGGCTGCTCTATCCCCACAGCGCCGCCTTAACCTGCTCCACCAGAACCGCAACATCCTCACCGACTCCTCGGACGAAGCCGAGGCCTACTCGGCGCCACCAAAGAGGTTGTACACTCATCGCATCGCACCTTCTCCTGAGCTCGACCTCCCGGTGCCGATGGTGCTCCATCCCGCACTCCCATGGAGCGGCTACCTTGAAGCCGGCACCACGGGCGACATCTCCATGGCGGCTCTCCCCCAGTGTGAAGCCCCTTCGGCGGCGGCATCCATACCAGCCGGATCTGTGGCTGCTGCTCCGGCTGTCGCTCGCACTGCTGCTGCTGCTCCGACTCTTGCTTGATTGCTCGTTCGCCCAGCTGCTACTGCTCCGGCTCTCGCTGGCTCGCGCTGCTGCTGCTCTGGCTCTTGCTCGATCGCTCACTCGCCCAGCTGCTGCTGCTCCGGCTCTCGCTCGCTCGCTCACTCGCGCTGCTGCTGCTGCTCTCCTCCTCGCTCGTGCTGCTGCTCTGTCGTGGTATTCTCTCGGGGGGGGGGGGGGCAAGACGACATATGCCACAAGGTGGCTTCGTGTGAGGGCAAGACTGCTGCTGGAATATCCAGGGACTGGTATGCGAGTAGCATGCGCTAGTTTACCCAGGTTCGGGGCTCACCGGAGAGACAACGCCCCTACTCCTGCATGTCTGAGTATATCTGGTATATCTTGTACAGAGTGCTCCTGGAGCTGTATCTGAGATCAGTGCCAAGTGCATCTGATCTGGTATATATGTATGGTCGGGGTGCCTTGTGGCCGACTAGTCTCATGGCATGCATGCCCGTGTGAGCATGTGTGTCCATGCGTGAGTGTGCTTGTGAGAGTGGATGGATGGATGGATGGATGGATGATATATATATATACACACACATAAACACTATTCTGATCACGGGATCAGAATAATATTCTGATCACAACCTGAACTGCCTGAGTAACGCGCCTGACCTTCTCTGTGAACTAGGTTGAACTTCCCGCAACATTGCCCAAATAGGGGCTTGTTATATATCGTTGGAAAGCTATGCACACCAATATCATGACCCAACTTAAATTTTTGGCAAAATATAAGCGGTTTAAGAGCAGTTTTAAAAAAACCGTTTTTTCTTCGCACAAAAAACGTGAATCGTATTTTCGATCACATTTCTAAACCGTTTATTAGAATGAGGCATATAATATGGCGTTGGAAAGCTGCTGCAAAACCGCTCCTTCCACATGTTGAAAGTTTTTTCTAATTCCCTACGGTTAAAGAGTAATTTGAAAAAACATAAAATTTTGTAAACCGAACAGCTGAGTTCATTTTTTTCGATGTCATTTCTAAACGGCTAATCCAATGGAGGCATATGCTATGGCGTTGGAAAGCTTATGAAAATGCGCTACTTTTTCATCGTGAAAGATTTTTTCTAATTTTGAACCGTTTAAGAGTAATTTAGAAATGGTCCAAGTCCTACTGAGTTCGTATTTTCGAGCTAATTTTTTAACCGTGTGTCCGAATGCAGCAAATGATATGGCGTTGGAAAGCATGAACAAATGCGAAACTTTTTGTTATGTACTGTTTCTCCCAATTCTTTACGGTTTTAACTCAGTTTCGAAAATGGCGAAAAACGTATTTTCGCCGTAATTTCTACGAACTTTATCAGAATTGGGCAAATAATATACCGTTGAAAAGCTATGAAAAATGCGAAACTTTCTCATGTTGATGGTTTTCTCCGCTTCCTAGCCGTTTTCAAGTAATTCCGAAAACGACGAGATCATTCGTTCTGCCTCTACCACGAAACAGATTCTTCGAAAATGCACCGACTGAAGAACCTGAACTTCTCGGTGCGTGTACCTGAACTTCACTCTGTTTTTCACGTGATTTTTTTGCTCGTAAATCTTCATCCACCGTCAGTAGCTCTCCATCCCACTCACGGGAATTGAGCGGGTGATATACCGATGGAAAGCTGCTGTAAACACGCAACTTTCCCGTGTTGATCATTTTTTCATACTCGCGATGATTTTGAAAGTTTTTCATCTGAAATTCATTCAGCGTAGTAGTTGAACTTCATGCTGTTTTCACATTGAACTTCTGTGACGTATTTTTATTTGTACACGCGCCTGAAATTCCCTCTGTACTAGCTCGGCCTTTATCAGAATTTTGAAAACCGTTTTTTCTTCATACAAAAAACGTGGATCGTATTTTCGATCGCATTTCTAAACCGTTTAGCAACTAAATACTGGTTTTAGATAGGAATCTCGCTCATAGGCGGATTTTGCACTCGGGTCGTGAAGAAATCGCGTTTTTTGCGATTTTACTGCCTGAGTTGTTCGACCTGAACTTCCCCCTGTGCTAGGTTGAACTTCTAGCAACATTGCCCAAATAGGGCTTGCTATATACCGCTGGAAAGCTATGGACACGAGTATCATGACCCAAGTTAAAATTTTCGCAAAATGTAAGCGGTTTAAGAGCAGTTTTGAAAACCGTTTTTTCTTCACACAAAAAACGTGAACCGTAATTTCGATCGCATTTCTAAACCGTTTATCGCAATGAGGCAAGTAATATGGCTTTGGAAAGCTCCGCAAAACCGCTCCTTCCACATGTTGAAAGTTTTCTCTAATTCCCGACAGTTAAAGAGTAATTTAGAAAATCATAAAATTTCACAAATCGAACAGCCGAGTTCGTATTTTCGATGTCAATTCTAAATGGCTAAACCAATTGAGTCACATGATATGGCGTTGGAAATTTTATGAAAATGCGCTACTTTTTCATGTAGAAAGTTTTTTCTAATGTTGAACGATTTAAAAGTGATTTAGAAAACGGTACAAGTTTTACCGAGTTCGTATTTTCGATCTATTTTTTTAACCCTATGTCCGAATGCAACAAATGATATGGCTTTGGAAAGCTTGAGGAAATGCGAAACTTTTTGGTATATATTATTTCTCCCAATTCCTTACTGTTTTATGTCAGTTTTCAAATTGGCTAAAAATGTATTTTCGCTGTAATTTCCACAAACTTTATCGGAAAGGGGCAAATAATATACCGTTGAAAAGCTAAGGAAAATGCGAAACTTTTTCATGTTGATGGTTTTTTGTGATTCCCTGCCGTTTTCAAGTAATTTGGAAAATGGCGAGATCATTCGTTCTGGAGTCTCAACTACAAGCTAAAAGACATCGATTAGTTGTGTTGCAACAAGAAGCGGAAGGACTGCGGAAGTCCCTGGAGCATTCAGATGCATACTTTCTGGTGCAACAGCAAGCGTTGGAAGATTTTAGCACCAAACAGGACAAAGCTAATAAGCTTGCTAAGCTTATTGCCACCATGGTGGATACCACGCTTCTTGAGCTCTTCCGAAGTTGTTTCGATTATGCTCTTGTTTTGCTTTGCAGCGTTTATTTGCCTTTGGTGGCCAATTTTGACGGCCAGTGTATGTAATATGCTGCTTTGTTCCCTATATTTGCACTGGTGGCGAAATTTGATGCCCAGTGGATGTAATATGTGTAATAGCGGTAATAGGCTAGCGTTAATTTCTTGCTTATTTATTTCCTTATTGTCTTCTTTAGTTGTTTGCTTGTAGTCACTGCAGTTCTTTTTATGTGTTTTTCCAGTGGCCACAATAACCTATTTTTGGAAACTAGGCCAAAATAATAATGGCAACACACGGACTGTTGTAACCATGGGCCTCCTGCGGGCCGTATGATCCATGGGCCTTCTACGGGCCGTAGGATCCATTGGCCTTCTATACGGGCCGTAGGATCCATGGGCCTTCTACGGGCCGTACGATCCATGGGCCTTTTACGGGCCGTACGATCCATGGGCCTTCTACGGGGCGTATCATCATTACGCCAATCATAGGCCGTACTATTCATGGACAATAACGGGCCGTTTATTGGCCGTATTTGATAACTCTATGAAAACAGCCCAACGGGTTTTTTTCGACATGAAAATGGCCCAACGTATTAATGGGCCACAAACGGGCCGACTGTAACCACGGGCTAAATTTGGCCCACTAGCAGAAAATGACAGTAACGGGCCGTAAGTAACCGAATGCTAGAACTGAGCCCAAGAATATATGGGCCCTGAGAAGGCCGAAAGATATCATGGGCTGGAAACGGCCCAGCGGAATAATTGGCCGTTAATGGGTATAAAGTGATACACTGTTCATTACGGGCCAGTTTTACCATGGGCCGTTAAGGGGCCGAGGGTTACTACGGGCCTCATATATGGGCCGAAAGACGTCATGGGCCATACATGGGCCAGAAGTTAAAACAGGCTGGAATTATATTGGACGGCCCAGATGACGCTACTGGGCCTAATTCGGATAGGCCGTAAACGGGCCCTAGGATAGCGGGCTATAACAGGCTTGCCGTGGGCCATTAACAGGCTTGCTATGGGCCGGCCCGCCACCTTTTTACCAAGTCAAACGGGCCGGCCTTTTCACACGAATGGGCCTTTGTTGGGCCATGCCACGTGTCGATGTATCATAGGCGCTTTGGGTCCAATGAGTGGATGACATATGTCCCAACGGTGAGCCGACACGTGTTTCCTCCAGCCAATGATGATTTTACACGTGGAAAATCCCCATTGGCTGGGGCTTTTAACGGGTTATCGGATCCAAAACCAGACCCAATAGCTTAAAAGTGTTCTGTTACGGTGGATGCCACGTGTCGGTCACCCTTGACAAAAGCACTTCTGTGACGCGCGATTTATCGTCATGGAAGTGGACACTTCCGTGATGATAATTTTGGTAATGTCATGGAAAACTTCTACGACAGCACAGGTATGACTATCTTGATTCTATCATAAATTTGTCATGGATGTACATGCATGACAGAAAACGTGAGCTACTGTGACAAACACGTATCATCACAGAAGTGTATTTTTTTGTAGTGATAGGCATTCTTGCTTAGTCGTTTTTCGTGTGGACAGTGTTTCCGGCCTTTGGCTCTTGCCAGCCGGACAGTCACGCTGCAAGCTGGGGCTGGGGCGAAGAGAGGGCTTTAGCGTTGGCACACTACTGAGCCAACTTTGGATGGTACCAACTTGGGCCAAGTCGGCAAGCCCCCGGGCCGGCTAACCGGACCCGGGCAGGGCGAAAGAATGAATACTCATACATGGGCGAAGCTTATATCGTATTGATAAAAAGGTAGCCCCCGAGTGCGCCTCGGGATACCTGTTGTCTTTACTTAATATAAAAGATAGCACAGTACATACACTACATCAACTGTAAAACAGGCGAAGAAGGTTCGTGTTTCATGGGCGTTCCGACTCCTGGCCGACTGTGTCTCTCTTGCGTGCCCTGGGCTTCTGTGCGTCGATGAGGTACTAGGAGTCGTTGCCCAGGGCCTTGCTGACGACGAAGGGCCCCTCCCAAGGAGCCGAGAGCTTGTGTTGGCCAGCTATTCACTGGATCAGCCGGAGCATAAGGTTTCCCTTGTCAAAGGTACATGGCTTGATCTTCTTATTGTGGTAGCGGTGCAGGCTCTGCTGATAGATGGTGGACCGGCTGAGTGCTAGCAGCCGGGCCTCTTCAAGTAGACTGACACCATCTTCGCGGGCCTCCTTTGCTTCCGCCTCCGTGTATAGGGTGATGCAGGTGAGTCGAACTCGATGTACGTTGGGATGACGGCATCAGCCCCATACACGAGGAAGAAAGGTGCGAAGCCGATAGATCTGTTTGACATGGTCCGGAGACTCCAAAGGACGGCCGGCAGCTCCTCGATCCAGCAGCCGGCCGAGCGCTCCAGCGGCTCGACCAGCCGAGGCTTGATGCCGGAAAACATGAGGCCGTTTGCTTGCTCCACCTGGCCATTTGACTGCCAGTGAGCAACTAACGCGAGGTCCAGTCGGATGCCCTGTGTCGCGCAGAAACGAGCCAAGGCGCCTTTGGCGAAGTTCGTGCCATTGTCGGTGATGATGCTGTGCGGGATGCCGTATCGAACGATGATGTCCGCGATGAATGTAAGGTCGTGGGGCCATTCAGCTTCTTCATTGGCCTTGCCTCAATCCAATTCGTCAACTTGTCCACGGCAACCAGCAGATGGGTCATGCTGCCGCGTGTTGTCTTCAATGGGACCACCATGTCCAAACCCCACACGGCAAACGTCCAGGTGATGGGGATGGTCTTGAGTGCTGAAGCTGGCAGGTGCTGCTTGGTGCTGAAGTGCTAGCACCCTTTGCACTTCCGGACCAACTCCTTGGTGTAGTCCAGAGCTGTCGGCCAGAAGAAACCATGGCGAAAACCTTTGGCGACGAGTGATACGTCTCCAATGTATCTATAATTTTTTATTGTTCCATGCTGTTATATAATCAATCTTGGATGTTTTATAAACATTTTATAGTCATTTTATATCATTTTTGGTACTAACCTATTGACATAGTGACAAGTGCCAGTTGCTGTTTTCTGCGTGTTTTTTACATCACAGGAAGTCAATATCAGACGGAGTCCAAATGCAACAAAACTTCAGGAGATTTTTTATGGACCAGAAGGAACGTAATGGGCCCTGGTTGTGCCTGGGGGGAGTCCCGAGGGGGTGACAACCCACCAGGGTGCGCCAGGAGGCCCAGGCGCGCCCTTGTGGGTTGTGCCCACCTCGGGTGCTCCCCCGGACAACCTCTTTGCTCTATAAATACCCCAATATTTCCAGAACCCTAGGGAAGTCGACAAAATATTCATCCAGCCGTCGTAGAGTCCAGAACCACTAGACCAATCTAGACACCTTCTCGGATGGGGTTCACCACCTCCATTGGTGCCTCTTCGATGATGTGTGAGTAGTTCTTTGTAGACCTTCAGGTCTGTAGTTAGTAGCTAGATGGCTTCCTCTCTCTCTCGTTGAATTCTCAATACAATGGTCACTTGGAGATCCATATGATGTAACTCTTTTGCGGTGTGTTTTTTGGGATCTGATGAACTTTGAGTTTATGATCAGTTATATCCTTTTATATCCACGAAAGTTATTTGAGATTCTTTGATCTCTTATATGCATGATTGCTTATAGCCTTGTATTTCTTGTCCAATATTTGGGTTTTGTTTGGCCAACTTGATCTATTTATTTTGCAATGGGAAGAGGTGCTTTGTAGTGGGTTCGATCTTACGGTGCTTGATCCCAGTGACAGAAGGGGGACCGACACATATGTATAGTTGCTACTAAGGATAAAACGATGGGTTCTATCTCTACATAGGTAGATCTTGTCTATACCATGTCATCGTCCTTATTGCATTACTCTGTTTTTCCATGAACTTAATACACTAGATGCATGCTGGATAGCGGTCGATGTCTGGAGTAATAGTAGTAGATGCAGGCAAGAGTCGGTCTACTAATCTTGGACGTGATGCCTATATAATGATCATTGCCTGGATACCGTCATGATTATTTGAAGTTCTATCAATTTCCCAATAGTAATTTGTTTACCCACCGTTTGCTATTTTTCTCGAGAAAAGCCACTAGTGAAACCTACGGCCCCCGGGTCTTCTTTCTCATATATTTGCCTTTGCGATCTACTTTTCTCTTGCATTTATTTTCAGATCTATTAAACCAAAAATACAAAAATACCTTGATGTGTTTTATTTCTATTTATTTTATTTGGCGTTTGACCTATCAATCTACTACAATTTACCTCACGTCATTTTGCCTATCTTAAGGCGCCGTACCCCGGAAGGGATTGACAACCCCTTTAACACGTCGGGTTGCGAGGATTTGTTATCTCTGTGCAGGGGCTATTTACTTTGTGTTGCTTGGTTCTCCTTCTGGTTCGATAACCTTGCTTTCATATCTAAGGGAAATACCTACCGCCCCTATGCTGCATCATCCCTTTCTCTTTGGGGAAATACCAACGTAGCTTCAAGCAACATCAAAAGGAATTTCTGGCGCCATTGCCGGGGAGGATCTTCAACATATACCAGTTTCCTAATCACAAATCTCATCTCCTTGCAATTTACATTATTTGCCATTTGCCTCTCATTTTCCACTCCCCCACTTCACAAAAATTTGTCATTTTATTCGCCTCTCTTTCTCGGTTCGCCGTTCTCTCGTCAGATCTATTCTTTGCTTGCAATCATGAGTGTTTTTGGTATGGCACCATTAGATGATAGCATGATACGTCTCTGTCGTATCTATAATTTTTGATTGTTTCATCCCAATATTATACCACTTTCACATACTTTTGGCAACTTTTATATGATTTATTGTACTAACCTATTGATCCAAAGGCCCAAAGGCCGCCTCGCTTTTCTGCATGTTTTTTGTATCGCAGAGTATCCATATCAAGCGAAGTCCAAATGCCATAAAATTTCACGGAGAATTATTTTGGAATATATGTGATTTTTAGGAGGTGGAATCAACGCAAACGGGGGCCCACCGAGCCCACAACCCACCAGGGCACGCCAGACACCCCTGGTGCACCCAGGTGTCTTGTACCCTCCTCGAACATCGGTTGGAGCTCTACTTCGGGCGCAAGGAAGCTTATATCCGGAAAAAATCGTGTTAAAATCTCAGCGCAATCGGAGTGACGGATCTCCGGGAATATAAGAAATGGTTTTCGGCCAGATCTAGGGGACGTGAAACAGAAGTGAACAAAGAGGGAGATCCAATCTCGGAGGGGCTCCCGCCCCTCCGCAGCCATGGAGGGCATGGACCAGAGGGGGAACTCTCCTCCCATCTAGGGGGGAGGCTAAGGAAGAAGAAGGAGGGGGGCTCTCTCCCCCTCGCTTTCGGTGGCGTTGGAGTGCCGCCGAGGAAATGATCGGGACGGCGGTCTACATCAACAATCATGCTACCGTAAACACCAACTTTCTCCCCCTCTATGCTGCGGTGTAACACCTCTTCCCCCGCTGTAATCTCTACTTAAAAATGGTGCTCAACTCCATATATTATTTCCCAATGATATATGGTTATCCTATGATGTTTGAGTAGATATGTTTTGTCATGTGGGTTAATCTTATCTTGGTTGGTATGATTGTATATTTTATTTATGGTGCTGTCCTACGGTGCCCTCCGTCTCCCGCATCGTGAGGGGGCCCTGCTATAGGGTTTTGCCATATGTTCATGGTTTACTTATTGTCAGTGTTGCGGGGGATGACAGCAGCCCAAACGCGGATAAGTGGGTTATGGCGTATGGGAGTAAAGAGGAATTGATACTTAAGGCTATGGTTGGTTTTTACGACCTTAATGATCTTTAGTAGTTGTGGATGGTTGCTAGGGGTCCAATCATAAGTGCATATGATCCAAGTAGAGAAAGTATGTTAGCTCATGCCTCTTCCTCATATAAAATTACAAGAATGATTACTGGTACTTGTTATCGATTGCCTAGGGACAAATAACTTTCTTGTTGGCAAAAGCTCTCTACTAAAACTAACTTAGTTGTGTCTTTATCTAAACAGCCCCTAGATTTTATTTACGTGCTCTTTATTATCTTGCAAAACTATCCTATCACACCTACAAAGTACTTCTAGTTTCATACTTGTTCTGGGTAAAGTGAACATCAAGCGTGCCTAGAGTTGTATCGGTGGTCGAGAGAACTTGAGGGAATATTTGTTCTACCTTTAGCTCCTCATTGAGTTTGACACTCCCTTATCGAAAGAGGCTACAGTTGATCCCCTATACTTGTGGGTTATCAAGACAATTTTCTAGCGCCGTTCCTGGGGAGCAATAGCATGGGGTGAATATTCTCGTGTGTTCTTGTTTGCTTTATCACTAAGTAGTTTTTATTTCCTGTTCTAAGTTGTTCTCTATCTTTAGTTATGGATATGGAACACGAAATACCAAAAAAATTAGTGGTACTTGGTACTCATGGAGAAGGGGAACCTCCTAAAACCCTCGATGCTCGTTATGTAAAAGATATTATGCACTACATTGGTAATCCTGAGATAACCCCATTCAACTTGATAATGGAAGTAACGTTGGATCAACGTGAATACTTTAGGTATTATCGGTTGACACAAAAAGGGGAAATTTTATGGGATCAAAACTATATGTTGCATTGCTATGCTTGGGATTTATGCTTGAGATATGATTTTACTTGTGGCTCCAGGATGAATGCTCCACACCTTCCCTTTTCATGTGAATTTAATGATAATGAAACCTTGGTTTCTTATGCCAATGGTATATATGATTACTATGATGTGGAATGAATAGAAGAATTTGTTGCTTTTAAGGGTGCTTATGAAATTGAATCTTTGTTCGAAAAGTATGAAGCTTTTGATGATGATGTTTATAGACCTGAAAATTTTGTCATCCTTAAATATTGCTATGATAATTATAAATACAATTATGATATTGATGTATTTATTGAGAATAACTCCGCTGTCCAAGAAGAGATTAATATTTTGTAGGAGTCTATGAAAGAAGAAATTGATGAAACTGCGAGCTCATTGGACGAAAAAGATGATGAGGAGAGCGAAGAACAAATGGAGGAAAAGCGGATTAGCTACCCGTGCCCACCTTCTAATGAGAGTAAGTCTTCAACTCATAAATTATTGAATACCCCTTCGTTCTTACCTAAGGATGAATGCTATGATAATTGCTATGATCCCGTTGATTCATTTGAAATATCCCTTTTTGATGAACTTGGTGCTTGCTATGCTTGTGGCCAAGATGCCAATATGAATTATGCTTATGGAGATGAACTTGCTATAGTTCCTTATGTTAAGAATGACATTGTTTCTATTGCACCCACATATGATAGTCCTATTATCTTTTTGAATTCTCGCAACTACACTATATCGGAGAAGTTTGCTCTTGTTAAGGATTATATTGATGGGTTGCCTTTTACCGTTGCACATGATGATTTTGATAAATATAATATGCATGTGCTTGCTGCTCTTACTTGCAATTATTATGAGAGAGGAACTACATCTCCGCCTCTTTATGTTTCCGACACGATAGAATTGCAAGAAACTGCTTATGGTATGTATTGGCCTTTACTTGATGTTCATGAATTGTTCTTGTATGACATGTCGATGCATAGGAAGAGAGTTAGACTTCGTCAGTGCTTGATATATGCTGCATTGTGCTCACTACTAAATGCTAAATCATTGTTGATTCAAATTGTCTTTGATATACCTTGGGATCCGGGTGGATCCATTACTTGGGCACTTCATGCCTAGCTTAATGGCTTTAAAGAAAGCGCTGCCAGGGAGACAACTCGGAAGTTTTAGAGAGTCATTTATTTCTGTTGAGTTCTTTTATATAGTTTAAAAACAAAAAAAATATAGAGGGGGACTTAAAACTTTTCACAAAAGAGAAGCGATTGGAAGTTATGCATTGGAGAAGTGAGGGTCGACCTTGAACACTTGTGTTCATGCTCATGGAAACAATGTAGAATTTTTCATGAAGATTCTCACAAAAATAATTATCCCCTTGTAAAATTCCATTGTATTATAAAATAATGTTCCAAATTTTGCCTTTAGGATGTTTAGATTGCTTGTTGGTTTGTGCGGTGCAAAACAGAAACTTTGGCTGAAGTGCGCGATTTGACATTTTTTTACTGGAACGTCAAACGGTTCTGATACTTTTTGCACTATCTTTAAATACAAATTTTTTATTATTCCTAATTTTTTCAGAATTTTTGGAGTACCGGAGGTATGGTGAATGTTCAGATTACTACAGACTATCCTGTTTAAGACAGATTCTGTTTTTGATGCATTGTTTGCTTGTTTTGATGAATCTATAGATTTCTATCAGTGTATTAACGCATGGAAAAGTTATATTAATGTAGCTATAATGCAAAAACAAAATATTAATTGGTTTGCAACAGTACTTAGAGTAGTGATTTGCTTTATTATACTAACGGATCTTACCGAACTTTCTGTTGAGTTTTCTATGGATGAAGTGATCAAAGATCGAGGAGGTCTCCATATGAGAAAGAAGAGAGGCAAGAGCTCAAGCTTGGGGATGACCGAGGCACCCCATGTAAATATTCAAGGATACTCAAGCATCTAAGCTTGGGGATGCCCCTAAAGGCATCCCATCTTTCTTCAACAAGTATCGGTATGTTTTCGGTTTCGTTTCGTTCATGTGATATGTGCAAATCTTGGAACGTCTTTTGCTTTTAGTTTTCATTTTTATTTTATGCACCATGCTGGTATGAGATAGTCCATGGTTGATTTATCGAATGCTCATTGCACTTCACTTAAATCTTTTGAGCGTGGCTTTATAGACTGCTTCATGTGCTTCACTTATATCATTTGAAGTTTGGATTGCCTGTTTCTCTTCACATAGAAAACCGTCATTTGTAGAATGCTCTTTTCCTTCACTTATATTTATTAGAGCATGATATTTTGTAGAAATAATTAAACTCTCATGCTTCACTTATATTTATTTATAGAGTCAACATGAATTGGTCATTTGCAGGGTTAGTTATAAAATCCTACATAAAACTTATGGATCACTGAATATGATATGTTTGATTCCTTGCAATAGTTTTGCGATATAGAGATGGTAATATGTGGGAGGTACTAGTAAACAGTTGTGGTTAGTAACAATATTGGTGTTACGGTTTGTGATTCCCGAAGCATGCACGTATAGTCTCTCGTTATGCTATGAAGTTGGAGCATGATTTATTATTGATTGTCTTCCTTATGAGTGGCGGTTGGGGACGAGCGATGGTCTTTTCCTACCAATCTATCCCTCTAGGCGCATGTGTGGTAGTACTTTGCTTCGAGGGCTAATAAACTTTTGCAATAATTATATGAGTCCTTTATGACTAATGTGAGTCCATGGATTATACACACTCTTACCTTTCCGCAATTTGCTAGCCTCTACGGTACCGTGAATTGCCCTTTCTCACCTCGAGAGTCGGTGCAAACTTCGCTGGTGCATCCAAACCCCGTGATATGATACGCTCTATCACACATAAGCCTTATTATATCTTCCTCAAAACAACCACCATACCTACCTATTATGGCTTTTCCATGGCCATTTCGAGATATATTGCCATGCAACTTCCACCGCTTCCATTTGATGACTTGAGCATTCATTGTTATATTGATTTGCATGATCATACAGCTGACAGAGTAGTTGTGGCTCAGCCACCGTTCATCATTTTTCATACATGTTATGCTAGATCATTGCACATCTTGGTACATGCCAGAGGCAATCATAGTGAGTCATATTTTGTCATAGGTATCGAGTTGTAATTTTTATTTCTTTTAAGTTATAAGTAAATAGAAGTGTGATGATGATCATTATTCATTTTTAGAGCAGTGCCCAGTGAGGAAAGGATGATGAAGACTATGATTCCCCCACAAGTTGGGATGAGACTCCGGACAATGAGAGAAAAAATATAAAAAGAAAATAAAGAAAATAAATAAAGAGAGAAGGGGCACTGTTAGTATCCTTTACCACACTTGTGCTTCAAAGTAGCACCATGTTTTTCATATGGAGAGTATCCTATGTTGTCACTTTCATATACTAGTGGGAATTTTTCATTATAGGATTAGATGCACACCCACTTAGTTTCCATATTGAGCTTTCATACACTTATAGCTCTTAGTACATTCGTTGCATGGAAATCCCTACTCCTCATGTTGATATCAATTGATGGGCATCCCCATAGCCCGTTGGTTAGCCACGTTGATGTGAGACTTTCTTACTTTTTTGTCGTCTTTATATTTACCCCTATCCTCATACTCTATTCCACTCATAGTGCTATATTCATGGCTTGCGCTCGTGTATTGTGTGAGGGTTGAAAAAGCTGAAGCGCGTTAAAAAGTATGAACCAATTCTCGGCTTGTCATCGGGGTTGTGCATGATAAATACTTTGTGTTAAGAAGACAGAGCATGACAAGACTATATGATTTTGTAGGGATAACTTTCTTTAGCGTTGATATTTTGAAAGACATGATTGTTTTTGGGATGCCTGAGTATTGATGTCTTTATGTCAAATTATAGACTATTGATTTGAATCACTTATGTCTTAATATTCATGCCATGACTAGACATATGATCAAGTTTATGTTAGGTAGCATTCCACATCAAAAATTATCTTTCTTATCATTTACGTGCTCGAGGACGAGCAGGGATTAAGCTTGGGGATGCTAATATGTCTCCGTCGTATCTATAATTTTTGATTGTTTCATGCCAATATTATACCACTTTCACATACTTTTGGTAACTTTTTATATGATTTATTGGACTAACCTGTTGATCCAGTGCCCAGTGCCAGTTCCTGTTTTCTGCTTGTTTTTTGTATCGCAGAGTATCCATATCAAACGAAGTCCAAATCCAATAAAATTTCACGGAGAATTATTTTGGAATATATGTTATTTTTAGGAGGTGGAATCAACGCAAACGGGGGACCATAGAGCCCACAACCCACCAAGGCGCGTCAGACACCCCTCGCGCGCCCAGGTGTCTTGTACCCTCCTCGAATGTTGGTTGGAGCTCTACTTTGGGCGCAAGGAAGCTTATATCCGGAAAAAATCGTGTTAAAATCTCAGCACAATCGGTGTTACGGATCTCTGGGAATATAAGAAATGGTTTTCGGCCAGATCTTGGGGACGCGAAACAGAAGAGAGCAGAGAGGGAGATCCAATCTCGGAGGGGCTCCCGCCCCTCCGCGGCCATGGAGGCCATGGACCAGGGGGGAACTATCCTCCCATCTAGAGGGGAGGCTAAGGAAGAAGAAGAAGGAGGGGGGCTCTCTCCCCCTTGCTTCCGGTGGCGCCGGAGTGCCGCCAGGGCAACGATCGGGCGGCGATCTACATCAACAATCTTGCTACCATCAACACCAACTTTCTCCCCCTCTTTTCAATGGTGTAACACCTCTTCCCCCTGCTGTAATCTCTAGTTAAACATGGTGCTCAACTCCATATATTATTTCCCAATGATCTATAGTTATCCTATGATGTCTGAGTAGATCCGTTTTGTCCTGTGGGTTAATCGTGATCTTGGTTGGTATGATTGTACATTTTATTTGTCGTGTTGTCCTACGGTGCCCTCCGTCTCGTGCAAACATGAGGGGCCCCGTTGTAGGGTGGTGCAATATGTTCATGGTTTACTTATTGTCACTGTTGCAGGGGATGACAACAGCCCAAACGCGGATAAGTGGGTTATGGCATATGGGAGTAAAGAGGACTTGATACTTAAGGCTATGGTTGGATTTCACGACCTTAATGATCTTTCGTAGTTGCGGATGCTTGCAAGGGGTCCAATCATAAGTGCATATGATCCAAGTAGAGAAAGTATGTTAGCTCATGCCTCTCCCTCATATAAAATTACAAGAATGATTACTGGTACTTGTTACCGATTGCCTAGGGACAAATAACTTTCTTGTTGACAAAAGCTCTTGACTAAAACTAACTTAGTTGTTTGTTTATCTGAACAACCCCTAGATTTTATTTACGTTCTCTTTGTTATCTTGCAAACCTATCCTATCACGCCTACAACGTACTTCTAGTTTCACACTTGTTCTAGGTAAGGTGAACGTCAAGCGTGCATAGAGTTGTATCGGTGGTCGATAGAACTTGAGGGAATATTTGTTCTACCTTTAGCTCCTCATTGGGTACGACACTATTACTTATCAAAAGAGGCTACAATTGATCCCCTATAATTGTGGGTTATCATGGCCTAACTCCTAAGATAGGACTACGGGCAATCTGGATGCTAAAACTTTTATCTTGGGGCAAGGGAACGTTATGGGAAAAGAACATATCCAAGAATTTTTAAATTGTGTTGGAAATCTAAGTCTTGATGATGCTCATATACTTAAAACTACTATATCTTATGCGGATGCTATTTCAGCACTAGTTCTGAAACTTGAAAGTAAATTTATTCATACTCATCCTACTATGCAAAGATTGTTTTTTGAGCTTCCAGAAATATAGAATCATAGGTCTAAAAAGTTGGCCACTCTCGTTCTTATGAATGAGTTTGACTACATAATTCGGGAAGCTAGGGAAATCTTTGATTTTTATGGTATGAATCGTGGAAATCATGTGATAGGTGAAATTCTTTATAATAGTGACTATGCATTAAGGCATTTGCTTGGGGATAATAAGACTTGATTAGAATCTTAAAAAGGAAGTCCCCGTTCTAGATACAATCCAACAAGTTTTCAATAATGTTAATCAACATTACTCTAGCATTGTTGCGGGAAATCAAAGGGGTTATGATGAAAATCAACTAAGGATTGCTAAAGTCATGGATAATATGTTTTATGTTGTGCTTACAAAACCCCATGATGAAAATACCTCTAAGAAAATAAAGAAGAAGAAGGATGACAAAACGTAGATCCTTGCTTTATGCCTAGCTAAGGGCGTAAAACTATAGCGCTTATTGGGAGGCAACCCAATGAATAAAATTTATTTTTGCTTTTTTGCTTTCTATTCTTGTGTGTTTGCACAATTATGCTACTGGTATGATTGTGTTTTTTGTGTTTTAATTAGTGTTTGTGCCAAGTAAAGCCTATAGGATCTTCTTTGGTGATAGTTGTTTGATCTGGCTGAAAAACAGAAACTTATGCAGTCTTGAAAACAATTGTTAAAAATCGCCAGAACGTGATAATATGCCAATTCCTTTTTGCATAAGATTAATATACAAATTATCCTGGTCTTCCTATTTTTTTGAGAATTTTTGGAGTTACAGAAGTATTCAAAATAGTCAGATTGCGACTGACTACTCTGTTTTGACAGATTCTGTTTTCTTTGTGTTGCGTGCTTATTTTGATGGCTCTATGGTTTTCTTTGATGAGTTTTTGCCATAGAAAAGTTGGAATACAGTAGATATAATATAAAAACAAAATATGAATTGGTTTTATACAGTACTTATAGTAGTGGTTTGCTTTCATATACTAACGGATCTCAAGAAGGGTTTGTTGAGTTTTGTGTGATTGAAGTTTCCAAGTTTTGGGTTATCTTACGATGGATGAAGGAAGGATAGAAGAGCCCGGCATACCAAGATATTATCCAAAAATGAGCAACCAACTAAGCTTGGGGATGCCCCCGAGTGGCATCCCCGCTTTCTTCCAACGACTATCGGTATTTTACTCGAAGCTATATTTTTATTCGTCACATGATACGTGTTTTGCTTGGAGCTTCTTGTATGATATGAGTCTTTGCTTTTTATGTTTTGTGTTTTAAGTTATCAATCCTTGCTGGACACACCTATTTGAGAGAGCCAAAATTATGTCATGACTTGTTAGAATTGCTCTCTATGCTTCACTTAAATTTTTATGAGCAATGGAGTTGCTCTAGTGCTTCACTTATATATTTTTAGCAAGGTGTGCTTAAGTATTTTTTAAGAAATGCTCTCTTGCTCCACTTATATTTATTTGAGATTTAGTAAAATTTTCAAGAAATTCTCTCTTGCTTCACTTAAATGATTTTGAGAGAAAGAAAAAGAATTATGCTCATGATCTTCACTTATATTTGTTTCAGCTTATGAAATGCAACACATGAAAATTAGTCCCAAAGTGATAGATATCCAAGAAGAATATAATAAAAACTTTCATGAAGATCATTGGACAAAATAAACTTGGTTCTTAGTAATAGTTTTGACATATGATTATGTGATATGTGAGTTGTGTTGATGAGTAATTATGCTTTAGTAAGAATATTGGTGTTAAGGTTTGTGATTCCTATGAAAGTATGAAAGTCAATAGTCATGCAATTAAATTATATCCTACTTGTGGTGCATTAATCGGTGTTAATTATTCTTAATGCTTGCGTATGAGATTATTCGTTTCTTGGTTGGTCGCTTCCCAATCTTTTGCTCGCCTTCATTTTGCACCAAGTATGATCTCTACTTGTGCATCCAAAATCCTTTAAACCAGTTTTGCCACATGAGTCCACTATATCTACCTATATGCGGTATTCTTTTGCCGTCTATGTAAATTTGCAAGTGCCATCTCTAATTTTCAAAAAAAACTTCCCTTTTGTGTATTTGTTTCGCTCGCGGAGCGGTGAGGGGTGGCTAATATTTTCCATGCTGGATGTGTTATTCTCACGATGAGTGTTTATTCACTTGTAATTGCACGAGAGTAAGGCAAAGGTTTTAGGGATGCCCAGTCCCGAAATGCAAAAAAGAATTTACTTTATATTATCAAATAATAAATTTCATGGAAAGTGTTGGTATGGAAGGAAACTGTGGATACAGCTAGCCATGGAAAGTGAAAGTATGGTCGAAAAAGGAATAAACTTTATTTTCTGTATGGGAACCGCCTATGATATATCTAGCATGGAAAGTGTTGGGAACTCTAAGTCATTTTCGTTGGTGGGATGGATACACCTCCCAAAATGTTTTTATCTCTAATTTTTCGCTTTAAGCTCTGGCACCTCTACAAATCCCTACTTCCCTCTGGGAAGGGCCTTTCTTTTACTTTATGCAATTTTTATTTGAATTTGAGTCTCCATCTTCTCTTATAAAAGCACGAACTAGGAGGCAATATGATCGTACTTAAGTATTGGGTGTAGCTAATATTCGATTGTGTTTCATGCATGGATCAATGTTTGAGCATGATGGGCTAGGGATAACTTATTTTAGCGTTGATATTTTGAAATACATGGTTGCTTGTTGATATGCTTGAGTATCTAAATTACTATGTCAAAACTAGACTATTGCTTTGAGTCACACAAAAGTCCAACTGTCCATGCTATAAAGTAAAGAATATGATATGACATGTTAGGCAGCATTCCACATCAAAAAATCTGTTTTTATCACTTACCTACTCGAGGACGAGTAGGAGTTAAGCTTGGGGATGCTGATACGTCTCCAACGTATCTATAATTTTTTATTGTTCCATGTTGTTATATTATCAATATTGGATGTTTTATAGTCATTTTATACCATTTTTTGGTACTAATCTATTGACATAGTGCCAAGTGCCAGTTGCTGTTTTCTGCATGTTTTTACATCGCATGAAATCATTTTCAGACGAAGTCCAAATGCAACGAAACTTCATGGAGATTTTTTATGGACCAGAAGGAACGTAATGGGCACTGGTTGTGCCTGGGGGGAGTCCCGAGGAGGGCACAACCCACTGTAGGCGCCAAGAGGCTCAGCGCGCCTGGTGGGTTGTGCCCACCTCGGGTGCCCCCCGGACCACCTCTTTGCTCTTTAAATACCCCAATATTTCCAGAACCCTAGGGGAGTCAATGAAATATTCATCCAGCCGCCGCAGAGTCCAGAACCACCAGATCCAATCTAGACACCATCTCGGATTGGGTTCACCACCTCCATTGTTGCCTCTCCGATGATGCGTGAGTAGTTCTTTGTAGACCTTCGGTCCCATAGTTAGTAGCTAGATGGCTTCCTCTCTCTCGCTGAATTCTCAATACAATGGTCTCTTGGAGATCCATATGATGTAACTCTTTTGTGGTGTGTTTGTTGGGATCTGATGAACTTTGAGTTTATGATCAGGTATATCTTTTTATACCCATGAAAGTTATTTGAGTTTCTTTGATCTCTTATATGCACGATTTCTTATAGCCTCGTATTTCTTCTCTGATATTTGGGTTTTGTTTGGCCAACTTGAACTATTTATCTTGCAATGGGAAGAGGTGCTTTGTAGTGTGGTCGATCTTACGATTGCTTGATCCCAAAGTGATGAAGGGAACGGACATGTATGTATCGTTGCTACTAAGGATAAAACGATGGGGTCTATCTCTACATAGGTAGATCTTGGCTACATCATGTCATCGTTCTTATTGCAATACACCGTTTTTTCATGAACTTAATACACTAGATGCATGCTGGATAGCGGTCGATGTGTGGAGTAATAGTAGTAGATGCAGGTAGGAGTGGGACTACTAATCTTGGACGTGATGCCTATGTAATGATCATTGCCTGGATATCGTCATGGTTATTTGAAGTTCTATCAATTGCCCAACAGTAATTTGTTTACCCCCCGTTTGCTATTTTTTTCGAGAGAAGCCACTAGTGAAACCTACGTCCCTCGGGTCTTCTTTCTCATATATTTGCCTTTGCGATCTACATTTCTCTTGCATTTATTTTCAGATCTATTAGACCAAAAATACAAAAATGCCTTGCTGCATTTTATTTCTATTTATTTTATTTGGCGTTCGATCTATCAATATACTACAATTTATCTCATGTCCTTTTGCCTATCTTGAGGCGCCGTACCCCGAAAGGGATTGACAACCCCTTTAACACGTCGGGTTGCGACGATTTTTTATCTGTGTGCAGGGGTTGTATACGTTGTGTTACTGAGTTCCCCTACTGGTTCGATAACCTTGCTTCATATCTGAGGGAAATACCTACCGTCGCTATGCTGCATCATCCCTTCCTCTTTGGGGAAATACCGACGTAGCTTCAAGCGACATCAACAAGTGCTCTGGAGGCGGCATGGTGGCCACATTCACCTTGATGAATGTCTCTGAGGATAGCAAGGCCCTTCTCCGGCTCGACGTAGCGCTGGAAGATGCCAGTCGCACTGCGCCTAACGAGCTCTCTATTGATGACCATGTACGCGGTTGCCCGGTGTTGCACCTGCCGGGCCAAGACCTCGTCGGCTGGGAGCTCGTGGCTCACAAGAAAGTTAAGGATGGATTGCGCCCAAGACGGGGCTTCCACCACCGTCATGACAGCAACCGGCACTAGGATGGTCGGGTTGGGAGGCGGCGGGTTGTAGCCGGCCGCTCCTTGTTGCATCGTTGAAGTCCTCGGGCTGGCTACAGTAGTCCTTGGGCCGGGTGCTGGAGTCCCCGGGCCGGGTTTAGGTGATGCAGCTCCCGGGACACCTGCAGAACTCCCTGGGCTGACTGCTGAAGTCCCCGAGCCGGATCCGACGGCTCCAGGGTCAACCGGAATGAAGATGGATTCTGATTCCGGTGAGGGCTCGAGAGATGGCTTGCGCAAGCACTCGAGGGAGACGCCGGCTAATATGGCCTTCCTAGTGGGGCCAATCCGTGCCAGGGAATCGGTTGCTTTGTTGTCGGCCCATGGTACATGGATGAACTCGCACCCGTTGAAGTGCCCACTGATCTGCTGGACGAGGAAGCGGTAGCTAGCCATGTTGGCGTCCTTGGCGTCCTACTCGCGAGAGGACTGCTGGACCACAAGGCCCAGGTCGCCGTACCACAAGATGCGGCGAATGCCGATCTCTTTGGCCAGTCGGAGCTCATGGAAAAGTGCCTCGTGCTCGGCCACGTTGTTGGAGGCGGCAAAGTGGATCTGCAGCGTGTACTTCAGCTTGTCGCCTTTGGTAGAAGTGAGGATGATGCCGGCTCCCAAACCAGTCCGCATCTTTGAACCGTTGAAGTGCATCCGCCAATGCATGGAATCCAGCACTGGCGGCAGTTACTGGGTCTCGGCCTAGTCAACAATGAAGTCATCCAGTGCTTACGACTTGATGGCGGTGCGGGGCTGGTAGAGGATGGTGTGGGGAGCCCGCTCAATGGCCCACTTGGCCACCCGGCCCGAAGCATCTCGGTTGCCCATGATCTTAGCAAGGGGGGCGGTGCAGACGGCCGTGATATGATGGTGTGCTCATGGAAGTACTGCTTTAGCTTCTTGGCGGCAAAGTACACGCCATAGCACATGTTCTAGTAGTGGGGGTACTTCTGCTTGGAGGCAGACAACACCTCGCTCAAGTAGTAGACCGGCCTTTGGAATGGCTGCTCCCTGCCAGCTTCTGGGCACTCGACAACAATTACTATGCTGATGACCCGGTTGGTAGTGGCGATGTAGAAGATCATGGGCTCTTTAGCAGCCGGAGCAGCCAGAACAGGCGGCGTGGACAACATCCACTTGAGCTAGAGGAACGCCTCATCCGCCTGGCGGTTCACTTGAAGCATGTGGTCTTCTTCATCAGCTGGTACAGAGGAGGGCCTTCTCGCCCAGCCGGCTGACGAACCAGCTGAGAGATGCTAGGCACCCAGTGAACTTCTGGACATCCCACAGTCGGGTTGGTTTCTTCATCTGCTCAGTGGCACTACTAGGGAAAAGCCTAGCAGTAGCGCGGGTTTTTGGCCTATCAGTAGCGCAGCTAACCGCGCTACTAATATGGCGCTACAGCTAAAGGTTAGCAGTAGCGTTTGTTAACACGCTACTTCTATATATACTTAGTAGCAACGCGTCCTTCAACAAGCGCTACTGGTAATTACTAGTAGTGCATCTCACTGCCCGCGCTACTACTATTATGTTTCTTTTTTATTTTATGTCGTATTCATACACCTTTATAAAAGTTTTCATACAGTAGCAATTTAGAGATTGTTTACATTACAATGAGTTATTAAATCACTAGGTGAACCGTGGATTAGTTTCAAATGGATGGATCCTAAGTGACCAAGTCATGGATTATCACGATAATCCATGACTTGATCACATAGGATCCATCCACTTGAAACTAATCCGCAGTTCTTTCACCCAATAATATAATAACTCATCATCATCATATTAATATAAAAACTCTTTCATCATATCATCACCAACAACACTAGCTAATAATCATCATAGTCATTACCACCAACAATATTTAATCATCATAGTCATAGTGTAGCTATCTAATCACCACCAACACTAGCTAGTAATAATCATCATAGTCACTACCACCAACACTAGCTATTTAATCATCATAGCCATAGTGTAGCGCATCATCATCTTCAAACTCACTCTAGCTAGCTAATCGCTCCCGCTACTCTCTCTCTCTCTCTCTCTCTCTCTCTCTCTCAGGTAAAATAGCATAGAACATGTGTAGCACTCCTGATTCATCATATTGGAGCATGAAGATGAACCTGTCTCCTAATTGTGGGATGCGCTTCTGATTGCTGCCCCCCTAGTACTTCTCTGCGATCCTTCACAATTTTGCTCCAGTCTTTGACTATTAAGACTTGCTCGCTTTTAGAAATCCTGAGTGCACTCATGTGCAATGTAGGATGTCTTGGATGTAAGCTAACCATTGCCATGCGACCTTTATTCTCGATCCAATGAGGCACAACTATCATCGGGATTCCCTGTTGAAGAACATCGTAGTAACATACTTAGCAATGAAGTTTAGCTTAAAAAATAATGTATGCAAAAGATCCACTGAGGACAAATAGTAAACTCTTACCATCTTTCCTAAATAGATGTGACCGTAGTTCAATACGAACACTATTGGTCGCGCGTTTTGAGTACTAAGATTTTCAAGTCCAGGAAAATAATTTTTCTTGACAGTATCGAGATCCACAAGCCATGAAACATAATGACTTATCTCCTCGCAGTTTAGTTCAGCCCCGAGACAGTGGTACGTCATGTCTACCAAGCGCCGGACATGTTTTCTTGAATGGAAATAAGCTGTCAATAGAAATTAGTTGTCAACTGTCGGTGTCAAAACCGGCGGATCTCGGGTAGGGGGTCCCGAATTGAGCGTCTAGGCGGATGGTAACAGGAGACAAGGGACACGATGTTTTTACCCAGGTTCGGGCCCTCTCGATGGAGGTAATACCCTACTCCTGCTTGATTAATATTGATGATATGGGTAGTACAAGAGTAGATCTACCACGAGATCAAGGAGGCTAAACCCTAGAAGCTAGCCTATGGTATGATTGTTGTTCGTCCTACGGACTAAAACCCTCCGGTTTATATAGACACCAGATAGGTTAGGCTTACACAGAGTCGGTTACAATGGTAGGAGATCTACATATCCGTATCGCCAAGCTTGCCTTCCACGCCAAGGAAAGTCCCATCCGGACACGGGACGAAGTCTTCAATCTTGTATCTTCATAGTCTTGGAGTCCGGCCGTGATGATAGTTCGGCTATCAGGACACCCCCTAGTCCAGGACTCCCTCAGTAGCCCCTGAACCAGGCTTCAATGACGACGAGTCCGGCGCGCATATTGTATTCGGCATTGCAAGGCGGGTTCCTCCTCCGAATACTTCATTGAAGGTTTTGAACACAAGGATAGTGTCCGGCTCTGCAAAACAAGTTCCACATACCACCGTAGAGAGAATAATTTTTGCACAAATCTGCTGACGTATTCCGCGGTGTGACATGACACCCCGGCCAATCCTTTATATGAATCGTTTTTTACTGTTCCACCTCAGCGCGTTTAGTGAGGCGGTTTCCTTGGCACGTCTTATCAAAGCATAGACCGTGCCCCACTTATTCCGGGATTCCCATCAATACGGACGCGGGTAACCCAAACGTGCCCGTCAGCACGCCTCCTCTATCGAAGGCGAGTCCTAATCGACCACGGGGAGGGCTCTTGGTATTCAACCTCTTTATAATGAGACCAAGGCCCTCTTCTTTTTACACCCTCCATCGAGTTCGCCTCGCGCTTCGAGTTCTAACACCCAAAGCTTCAGATTTAGGCGCTTCGGACCTTCGACGATGTCTGGCTCCCACCAAAGACGGCCGATGGATGTCTTCTTCCGTCACAGAAGAAGATGTGCTAAAGCTGCGAGACGCCAGTATCTAACCGCGAGATTTCAGATAGGTTGCCTGCCCAGTGGCAGGTCATTCCCACTCCCGAGCCCGGCGAGAGCGTGGTGTTCGTGGTCTCACTTCCTTCGGGTTTAGGCTTCCCGACGGATCCCTTTGTGCGGGGGCTCATGCTTTATTATGGGCTGGATTTCCATGACTTGAATCCGGAGTCCATCCTCCATATCTCGTCATTCATTGTCGTATGTGAGGCCTTCCTCCATATTACCCCTCACTTTGGATTGTGGCTCAAGACCTTCAAGGTGGAGCCAAAAGATGATCGAGGGGCAACAAGCAGAGTCTGAGGGGCGGTCATAAGTAAGTGTCTTGATGCTCCGTGGCCCGAGGGCTCTTTTCAAGAGGAGCTTGGTTTGTGGCAACGGGAGTGGTTTTATATCACCGCTCCTGTGGGCACCAAATGGGTGGCGCTTCCCGCCTTTCGCCAGTCCACCACAGCCGGGTCAAGGCGTCATGGGTTAACAAGGCTCGACTGGGGCCGCCCAAGGATCGCCTTTGTTGCAGGACCGTATTCGAGACCTCCAAGAAAGATAGATCAATTTGGTTACTGATGGCGCAGTTATGTTGATTCGGCGCCTTCTGCCTCAAGAACGCCGCCTCCGCCTGTGGGAATTTAATCCGGAGGGACCACGAGCTCTCCAAAATTTTATGGAGTACGACGCCTGTGGAGATGTATAAACTGTTCTTCGGATCACAAGAGAAGTGTCCGGACCTGACTGAGGACGCAGGACTGAGCTGAAATCGCCCAGATACTCAAGTAAGTAGTCCTGTAACCGGACATGCTGTTCATTCATTTATCATATACATGCCCTTTAAAGGAGCCGTTTCTTGAACAGGAGTGGATAGCCAAGGCAAAATTAATAAGGTGTCCGGCTCCCCTCCCAGAGATCACGCCGGATCCCATGCTGACCAAGATGTTGAAGGCCGCGCCTTTTAAAGAAGGCGAAGGGGGGAGCGGGGAAGCAACTGCCTCCACGAAGGAGACTTTTGAGGAAGGAGGGATCAAAGGTCCCACCCTCTAAGGAGAGAAGAGGACCGCTTCGGAAGATCCGGAGGTCAAGGACTCAAAGAGGGGAAAGAAATCTTCGTCAGAGAGTCCGGCATTGCGAAGTAAACCAGCCGCACTGTTTCCCCAAGGAGATCAGCCCTCCAGCCAGCCGTAAGTAAAAAAAAGGGGGCTTGTAAATAAGGAACATCCCTGCATTTATTTCCGAAGATAACCGAAATTGTACCTTGTAGTTCGGATATCAGCCCTTCTCAGCAGAGCTCGTCTTCGGGGGATCTTCTTACAGAGATGATGGAGAGCGAATCGCCTCCACCTGTCACACCTTCCTGTGAGGCGGACACCCCTGAGGTGTCGTCGCGGAGGGTTTCCCCGAGTCCGGCGGGGCCGGAAGGTCCGGCGCCAGCTGGCGTGCGGTCGGAGGAGCTGAAGGATCTGCTCGGGCGAGCGGCTATCTCAAAAGTTCACCGTGCTTTAATGGGTACGGTGATTGAAACAATTGCATCCGCTAAGAGCGGATTGCATGAAGCCGTCAGAAACTTGCTGACGGGGTTCGAGGTACGCAAAAATGATGTACCTTCTGACAGTTATGCATATAGAATGCGCCCTGTATAGATAGTAGCCCTTGAGACTCGGTATGTTGTCAAAATTGACAGCGTGCCGAGGATCATAATCTCAGTTATAACATATCGCCGCTCCTAAAAAGGTGGCGGGGCGTCCGGTGGCCAGCCGGACTGATGAATATGCCGAACTAAAGCGGAAACTTGACGAGGCGGATGCGGACATCGCGTTGGTCAATAAACGGTTTGACGAGTCACAAGGTATGTGACTTCTATGCGGACACCTGGTAAGGGAGCTTGACGCCCATGCCTTACTACTTGTATGCTTAATGCAGGTGGTGCCGCTGCTGTGGAGGAGCTGCGGGCGGAACTTGCCCGAGCGAAAGAGCAAGCCAGAAATAGTAATGTGGCCGCTTTAAAGGCGGCTGAAGAGCTAAAAGCCGAACGGGCTGCTCACTGCCGAAGCAAAGAGCAAATGGCCGATATGGCCATGAAGTTGAAGAATACAACCGACCGCTGCGAGGTTCTTGAAAAAGAACGGCAAGCGGAGCAAGAGGGTCTGAAAAAGGCTACCGCCGAATCCAAGGATGCCCGTTCTGCTTTGAGAGCTGCCAAGGAGGAGCTGAGTCAGGCCGGGGCTATTGCGGCTGGAAAACCGTTTCTGCTGCGGAGGAAATATACGGATCCGAAGTATGCTCAGTTGGACAAGTTGTGGAGTTCGGAGGATGCTTATTCGGACTTAGCGGCGAAGCGCCGCCGACGCGATTGAGCACTTCCGAGGCCGTAAGGGTACGAAGGGAAGAGCTATATTGGTCGCAATTCCATAGTCCGGAGCGTCCTCTTCCATTGACCGATCGGTTAGCCGAATGGGCCGAGCTGAATCGATTATCCGGACTTGCCACGAAGCATGTCATGACTCATTTGTGGCCAGGCGGACCCCAGCCGAAGAGTTATTTTGGTTTAGTGCAGCAGTTCCTTGGTGCGGTACCTCGTATCGACGCAATGAAGCGGTCGGCGTGTATTGAGGGAGCGCGGATGGCTCTGGCCCGTGTCAAGACATACTGGGCGGAGATGAAGGCCACCGACGTTGCATCCCGAGATTCGGAACAGAAGTCGAGTACCTGCCGAGCACTATTTTCGTGAAGTCGTGGGCGCTGCTTAATAGAGACGCAGTGCTCGAAGGATATTATGTTTAAATGACATGTATGATTTGTGAAAACAATGTTTCAATATAAGAGCTTTTTATACTTGTGCGTTCAAGTAGTAAACTACTCCTGCGGCCGCTGATGTATATGTATATATAACCTGAAAGATGGCAGTCCTTGGCTTCAGCCCCCACGCACATAGTGCGGTGGTGTTTGCAAAGAAGGCGCTTTTTCACACTTAATCCAACGTCTTGGTCCTGTTAAGGAGGTGGTAGCATAGCAAACTAGGCAACCGGACTATAATGCTTTATCAGTTTCACTTAGCCATAGGAGTTCCGTGGTGGGGCTACTATATAGCCTCGGGGCACCGCACTCTCCCGAATTCGGGTGCGTATGTGCTGACCGAAAAACGGTCCTTCGTTAATGCGGAGGAATTCTAAACGTTCGGTGAGTCATCGAGTGGTTGACCAGTCTCGCTATATCATGACAGTCGGTTTTCGGCTTTCATCGAGGTGCGGCACCAATCGAACCGGGCACAATCGCAGTAGTTCTCCGGTGCCGTTAGCCGATAAAACGGAACGTAAGGCAGCAAAACACGTGAGCCGGGCAAACCCAACATTTGACCAAAGACATGATTCGGAGCTGATGCATATAAGGCCTAACTCGAGACGCCAAGACTCCCTAAGGTATTCGGTCTTTATAAAACGGGCAGAATAATGCCCTAAGCCCAGTGTCCGTGCACGCAAAAAATTCTGGTGCGGCCGATGCCAAAATGCCAGCCTCCTCCTCGGTTATAGTAAGAAACCGGGGGATGTATATCAACAAGAGACAATAAAAAAGGTTTACGCAGGGTCTTAATCTGAAAAGAATCCTTGCAACGGGTCCCTACTGCATGTCTGCGCATGTGTCTCCGTAGCCGTATCTCGACGGGTGTAGCACGTTGTTCATCCGTAAAAGAGAGGAACTTAGTTTAAAAGAAAAAGATCGTATGAAAGATGTACTTTATATTAAATAAACAGAGTACGATTCGAAGAAGTGAATAAAATTGAGCTTTATTGTCTCTTGTTGTACATGCATGCAGCCCCTTGTATGAGGGTATGCCGCTAGTAGGCGCCGGACTCGTCTAGCCATGTCCGGGGTTTGAATGACCTATTCAGGTTCTTTGACTAGCGAAGCCGGATAGGTGTGGGGCTGTTAAGGCAGTCTCACGTTCCTTCGTGCTCGAGTAACACTTAATACTCCCATTTAATGAGATGATGCCGCGTGGACCGGGCATTTTAAGTGTAAGAGATGCATAATGCGGTATTGCATTAAAGCGGGCGAAAGCTTCACGCCCCAGTAGTGCTTGATAGCTACTGTCGAATGGGGCGATGTGGAAGGTTAACTTTTCGCGGCGGAAGTTGTCGGATGAGCTGAACACAACTTCTAGTAGAAGGGAGCCCGCATAATGGGCATAATGGGTCGGGCATTACCCCTTTGAAGGAGGTGTTGCTATGGAGAATTTTGGTTGGGTCTATCCCCATGTCATGGATTGTGTCCTGATATATCAGGTTTATGTCACTGCCGCCATCCATGAGGACTTGTGTAAATTGGAATCCGTCAATTATAGGATCCAATATCAAGGCAGTCTATCCTGCGTTCCGGATACTTTCGGAATAGTCCTGATGGTCGAAGGTGATTGGTTTTGACAACCAGTGTTGGTACTCCGCTAGGGTAGTTTGTGCGGCGCGCATTTTAGTGGGCGCCTGCTTTTTCCCTTTGATCACATGAAGTGAGTTAACTGTTTTAACCTCTTGTGGGAAATTCTTTTGTTTTCCGGGGCTCTGCTTGTGGTGCTCGTCATCATCTTCACTTGGTGTGTCGAGCCCCTTGTGTTCGGCGTTGAGTGTGCCGGACTGTTTGAAGACCCAGCAATTCCTGTGGGTATGGTTTGCAGGCCTCCCAGAAGTACTGTGGATTTGACATATCTTGTCCAAGATTTTGTTTAGGTTGGATAGCTCATCGCTATTGTCCTTAAGGGGCAGTTTTTTATTGTTCTGACGTGAGCTTTTGAATCCGGCGTTGACTGACGTGCTCTTTGGACCGTTCCCCTTAATACGGCGCTGGTCCTTGTTGCGCCGTGGTTTCTCATTTCCATCCCTGACTTCGGATGTACTTGGGTCGCTGGTGCTGCATCTTGCTAGCCAGCTATCCTCTCCCGCGCAAAAGCGGGTCATGAGGCTTGTTAATGCGGCCATGGTTCTCAGCTTCTCTTGGCCGAGGTGTCTGGCGAGCCATTCGTCTCGGACGTTGTGTTTGAAAGCTGCTAAGGCTTCGGCGTCCGGACAGTCGACTATTTGGTTCTTTTTGGTGAGGAACCTGTTCCAGAATTCTTGCGGCTGACTCTTCGGGTTGTTGAGTTATATGACTTAAATCGTCTGCATCCGTAGGACGGACATAAGTCCCTTGAAAATTTGCCCGAAAAGCATCCTCGAGCTCTTCCCAACTTCCAATTGTATTTTCTGGGAGGCCTTTAAGCCAATGCCGAGCTGGCGCTTTGAGTTTGAGGGTTAAGTATTTTATGGCGTGGAGATCATCTCCTCTAGCCATGTGTATGTGGAGGATGTAATCCTCAATCCAGACTCCAGGGTCTGTTGTTCCGTCATATGCCTCCATGTTTACGGGTTTGAATCCGCTGGAAATTCATGATCCAGCACCTCATCGGTGAAACATAGGGGATGTGCGGCGCCCCTGTATTTGGGTGTGCCGTGATGTTCGGATATTTGGCGTGTTGCATTGCTTTGAAGAGCTTGCTTTCTCGGCCCATAGATGGTCCTAACTGAGCCATCCTTTTGATGTGAATCCTTATGCGGATCGCGTACCGGCTTGTGTGCGGCGCCATTTGCCGCTCTCTTTTTGCCGTGGGGTCGTCCACCCGACCGGGTGGCCTTCTTACATTTTGTTTGTGGGGGCTCTACGGCCTCCTCGTCAAATTCGGGCAGTAGCTTTCTCTTCGGGTAGCTCTTTGTTCGGCGACTGTCGTCGTATTTGTCTGCGGTGTTGAATACTTTGTTCCATCTGATTCTGAGTGCATCTTCCGCTGTTTTGAGCTTCCGCTTCGCTTTTTTCAGGCTACGCGATGGCGGCGAGCCTTTGTGGAGGTTATTCTGCTCCAACAATTTGTCCGGCGTGAGATCATCCGGACTGTTATCTTCGCCGGACGGGTTGTTTATCCAAGTTGTCCTGTTTGGACGGTTGCTCGATGGCATGTTAAATGCGTCCACCGGTTCGCCTCTGCTCTATGGCTGGGTCTTTGTTGAGGCGGGACTTGCGCGTCGTTTACGTTGCCGCTTTGACCGCTTCTCGAGGATTTATCCTTCGTAGCGTCCCGTTGTTCCTCATCGTCACTTCCTTTAGGTGTGTCCACCATGTATACATCATCGGATGAGGTGGTTGTCCAGTGTCCTATAGGCGCTGGTTCATGGTTGTCTCCTACATCGTCGTCCATACCATCGATGTCTTCAGAGTCGAAATCGAGCACGTCGTGTAAGCTTTCGACAGTGACTACAAAGTGGGTGGTGGGTGGGCGTTGAATTTCTTCGTCGTCCGCATCCCAACCTTCCTGACCATAGTCCGGCCAGGGCTCTCCGGATAAAGAGAGAGACTTTAGTGAATTCAGGATGTCGCCAAAGGGCGAGTGCTGAAAGATGTCCGCGGCAGTGAACTCCATGACCGGCGCCCAATCGGATTCGATTGGCAGGGGCGCGGAGGGTTCGGAGTCCGGAGAGGAGTCCGGCACCTTGGGGTCACGGTCTTCGCAAAGGACAGGGATTGTGTTCGGCTCAATCGCCGTAGAGATTTCGGCCTCCGAGGTGGTGTCTAACCAACCGTCCTCGATCGGCGAGATCGGCTCCGAATCAATGTTCGGAGCGGACACTAGTGCGGCCTCCAGGACACTGTTCGGCGGCAGAGTTAGATCATGCCTATCGAGATAGTGCAGCGCGCTTGGCTGTGGCTCGAATCCGTCGAAGATCAAGTCTCCGCAGATGTCGGCCGTATAATTCAGGCTTCCAAATCTGACCTGATGGCCAGGGGCGTAGCTTTCGATCTGCTCCAGATGGCCAAGTGGATTGGCCCGCAGTGCAAAGCCGCCGAATACGAAGATCTGTCCGGGGAGAAAAGTCTCACTCTGGACCGCGTCGTTGTTGATGATCGGAGGAGCCATCGGGCCTATAGGTGACGACACAGAGGTACTCACAATGAAAGCACCAATGTCGGTGTCAAAACCGGCGGATCTCGGGTAGGGGGTCCCGAACTGTGCGTCTAGGCGGATGGTAACAGGAGACAAGGGACACAATGTTTTTACCCAGGTTCGGGCCCTCTCGATGGAGGTAATACCCTACCCCGCTTGATTAATATTGATGATATGGGTAGTACAAGAGTAGATCTACCACGAGATCAAGGAGGCTAAACCCTAGAAGCTAGCCTATGGTATGATTGTTGTTCGTCCTACGGACTAAAACCCTCCGGTTTATATAGACACCGGATAGGTTAGGGTTACATAGAGTCGGTTACAATGGTAGGAGATCTACATATCCGTATCGCCAAGCTTGCCTTCCACGCCAAGGAAAGTCCCATCCGGACACGGGACGAAGTCTTCAATCTTGTATCTTCATAGTCTTGGAGTCCGTCTGTGATGATAGTTCGGCTATCCGGACACCCCCTAGTCCAGGACTCCCTCATCAACTATTTTGGAATAAACAATATCGAAGACATAAATATGGTTGAGAAACTCACATAAATATGGTAAACAATATCGAAGACATAAATATGGTTGAGAAACTCACATAAAGGTCTGCACATTGACCTAGATGTCGATATTATCTTCAATGTCATCTTCCGGACGAATATCGAAGGTGATAAGCATATCAGGCTCAAATTCATAAGCCTTGCATAGTGCTCTCCAAATTTTGCATTCAAAGTAGGTGTAGGTGTCTACATTGTATAATTTTGCGGCAAAAGTATAACCATGCTCGGTCATCAAGTGAACTCTGTTTACCTCCATAGTTTCCATAGGACTGAAACCAATCTCATCCAAGACAAAAATAATTTCATGGTAGGGGATACGCTAGCACAATAGTAAAAAATTAAAATTATAAGTTGAAGCAGAAGAAGCAGAAGTCATGCTTAATTACGAAAAAGACTTGTCGTTGCGACTTACTGCATCCACTTTGAAGGTCTCATCTAGTTTGATGTTGAAGCGCCTACCATCAACTAGGAAATTTCTGTCGCACATGCCGTGCTCGTCTTCGCAGTATTCACACATACTAAAATCATTTTCGTCTTTAGACATTTCCTATGTTCATAGTTGAAACATTAATTGAAAATCGATCGAAGGCAACTACCAGGAAACTCAACACACAAACCCGGGGCACTCGATATTTCCTACATATTCTAGCACAAGTCATGCTTAAATTCACGGAAAAATGCAGCATGAACTTTGCTAAAATAGGACATATCAAGCGCCTGAAATTTGCCGGAACGGAAATGAATTAACACTCCGGCAAAACATAGGCCACTCTGATTTTCCCTGTGATACAAAGATTTTCATACACATACAACAATGCTTAAACTTGCAATTCCATCTGGATCAATTATCATAAGCATTCGCACATGAGCTCACCGACTAAATACCCTAGTTCTACTCTATTCAACACACCGTGGAGTGGAGACGGAGGAGGTGGACTTTTAGCTCACCGACTCGGGTGTAGAGGAAGTAGAGGTAGCTCGGATGACGATCACTCCAAGGAGACACGACTCTATAAAGCCTGCATACTCCACCAAGTAAAATTTTAGATCATCAAATCTCATATAGCATTCTTTGATGACAAAGTGATAATGACACAAGAATAATTAAATTTTCCATACATAAATTTCTTACTAAAAATAAACTAGTTCTATTAATTCAATTAGTTCAACTAAGCACTTATCTACAAATGAAAATAATTAATTTTCTTACTAATTCAACTAGTTCAACTAAGCACTTACTATAAATAAAAATAATTATTTTTCTTACTAATTCAACTAATTCTATTAAGCACTTACTGTAAATAAACTAGTTCTATTAACCATTTAAATTCTATGTACATTCTACAAAATTCTACCTATCTATACTATTGAAAAAAAAACTACATTCTACCTAAATATATGGAGGGAGGAGGGGCTGTGGATGGAGGAGGGGGAGGGTGTAGGGGCTGTGGAGGGAGGAGGGGCTATGGAGGGAGGAGGTGTTGTTGATGGAGGGGTGGCTAGAGGAGGGAGGAGCAGGGGAGGGACGAGGGGAGGAGGAGTGGGCGGAGGAGGGAGGAGGAAGAGGAGAAGGAGGAGGCATACCGAGGCTGGAGGATGGCGGCGGCAATGTGGCAACGGTGGCAGCAATGCGGCGATGGGGGCGATGGCGCAGGCGGAGGACGACGACCGCGACACAGTAGATCGAGTGAGGAATGGGCGGGAGCACGGGGGGATAAGGCTTGATCAGTAGTAGCATGGTTTAGGAGAAAACGCTACTGCTAAACTAGCTAGAAGTAGCGCGTTTCATAGGAAAGCGCTACTACTAAACTTAGATTGGCGGAAATGGTGGGGTAATTTTAGTAGCAGGGCTCCTTGCCGTGGCAGCGCTACAACTATGTTCATAGCAGTAGCACGTTCCTTTGCTGCCATCGCTAAATAGCAAGAGCGCCCATTTTACCCAGCCATCGCTAAAGTTACTGTATAATGTTTTGCCTAGTAGTGTGGCCTTGATCTTCACGGGGTTTCACTCGACCCCACGCTCAGAAACAAGGAAGCCAAGGAGCTAGCCTACTGGTACTCCGAAGACACACTTCTCCGGGTTGAGCTTGATCTGAAAATAGCGCAGGTTGGCGAAGGTCTCCTTGAGATCCTCCAAAAGGGTGTTGTGCTTCTTCGTCTTCACTACTATGTCGTCCACATAGACGTGGGTGTTCCTGCCGAGTTGCTTCAGGAGGCACTTCTCCATGCATCGTTAAAGGTGGCACCGGTGTTCCTCAAGCCAAACGTCATGGTGATGTAGCAGAGGGCGCTGAAACAGGTGATGAAGGTGGTCTCCAGTTGATCGGTCGGGTCTAGCTTGATCCGATGGTAGCCGGAGTAGGCGTCCAAAAAGGACAGCAAGTCGCAGCCGACCATGGAGTCGATCACTTGATCAATCCGGGGCAAGGCAAACAGATCCTTGGGGCAGGCTTTGTTGAGGCTTGTGTAGTCGATATACATGCGCCACTTGTTGTTTTTATTCAAAACGAGGACTGGGTTAGCAAGCCAGTCCGGGTAGAACACTTCCATGATGAAGCCGAGCGATTTCTTCACCAACGATCCTTCTCTTCTCTTCTGGTAGGCGGCAGAGGGGTTGTTTGACCGGCTTAGCATCCGATTGCACATGCATCTTGTGCTCGGTGTACTCCCTCGGAACACCCGACATGTCCTTTGGAGACCATGCGAAGATGTCCCGATTCCCACAGAGGAAGTCGACGAGCTTCGCTTCCTATTTGTTGTTGAGGTTGCCCCCCACGACAGTGTACCTCTCCAGGTGCGCCAGGTCCAAGCTGATCTTCTTGGTTTCCTTGGCCTGCTGGAAGGATCCCTCGGCCTCAACCTCCTTGGGGTCAGATGGCATGGCCGGCTGCTTGCTGGCCATGGCCACAGCCTGGTCAAGGAGGCGCTTCTCTTTGGTGATGACGAGGGACTCGGCCAGCCGGGAGCTGGTAGGAACGCACGTGAGAGACTCCTTGTAGTCGCCGACAATGGTGATGATGCCCTTGGGACCCGACATCTTCATATTCAGGTATGTGTAATTTGGGACCGCCATGAATTTGGCCAGTGCAGGCCGTCCCAAGAGCACATGGTAGGGACTGTCCAAGTCGACCACTTCAAACCAGATGGGCTCACGACAGAAGTGGGTCTTGTCGCTGAACAGGACTTTGATCTTGATCTTGCCGATTGGAGAGCATGAAAGCCCAGGGACAATGCCATGGAACACGGTTCGGCTTGGTAGGAATTGCTTCTCCTTGATGCCTAGCTTTTCAATGGTGTCGCGTTAGAGGATGTTGATGTTGTTGCCGCCATCTATTAGGACTCAGGAGAAGCGGCACGTCCGCCTCTCCGTTGAGAAGGTGGAGCCCGACACCATGGCATAAGCACCCGGCGAAGGCATCACGGTCGTATGGTCATCATGGCTCCAGGTGATTAGCCTCTCGGACCAGTGCATAAATTGGAGGACCTCTGAAACAACAACATTCACCTCGAGGTGCTGCTGGCACCAACTGTTCTTGTCGTCGGCTTCACTGGTGAAGATGACGTAAGTTGCATTCTCGTTGGGAAATTCATCTTCGAGCATGCCGGCAGGGCGGGCCGGCTGCTGAGGAGCCAGAGCCGCCGGGCCGGCTGGAGGAGGCGGCAAGCCCTCACCCTTAGTGATTTGGGTGAGCCGGCTGCACTGCCAGGTCGTGTGGTTGGATGGCTTCGCACCACTGTGGAACTTGCACGGGGCATCGAGGGCTTGCTCAAAGGAGAAGGCAGGATGCCAGGCACCCTTGCCGCCCACTGACGTGGGGCCGGGTTGCCTGGCCGACTGCTGATCCTCCATAGTGGCCACTTGTCAGTTGTTGGAAGCCGGCTGCTGGGCCTTGCGCTTGTTGTTGTTCGGTTGGTGGCGCCGGTTGGACTCACCAGCCGACGCTTGAGAAGCCACCTGGATCACCTTGCCGGACGCGTCAACCCGGATCTCCGACTTCATGGAGGAGTCGGCCATGGCTTACTTGTCTGCCACAACCAGGAGCTCGTCCAAGGTAGCTGGCTCATCGCAGAGAAGCTTGTGCTTGAGCAGGGTGCCCTCTCTACACCCGGTGGTGAAGTACTCGATGGACTGCACCTCGTGGACCCCCTTGCAGGAGTTGCGCAACTCGGCCCAGCACGTCAGGTAGTCACGAGTGGACTCAGTCGGACCCTGAATGCACATGGAGAGCTTGCAAGGCTTGGGGGCCGCTTGTAGGTGTTGGTGAAGTTGCGAACGAAGACGTCACTGAAGTTCAATGAGCTATTGATGCTGTTGGGCTTGAGGTTGTTCAGCCATGTCCGGGTCGTGCCCAGAAGCATGAGCGGAATATACTTCATGGTAACACGCTTGTTGCCATCTGTTATGCTGACTGTTGTGGCATAGTCGGTCAACCAGTCCTCCGGCTTCATGGAACCGGTGTACTTGGGAGTGTCGCGAGGGAGCGTGAAACCTTTGGGAAAGGGCTCATCGCGGATGCGGGGGCCGAAGCAGGCCGGGCCGACTGTACCCTCCTCATCTACCGCCAAGGACCGAGCCAGCCGCTCGATCCAGTGACGGGCGTCATTCACGCCGACTGCTTCACGGGGGCCTAGCCGGCGCCCCCAGAGTCGGGTGATCAACCAGCGCCGGAGAGGCCAGCCTCTCCCTGCGGGGGAGGGGGAGGCGGACGCTCGTCCTGCTGGCGCTGGTACTACGCCCTTGGAGGGATCTGCCGGCTGTTCAAAACCCAGGGCTAGCAGCCGGCTCCGGGTTCCGTTGGCCACGGCCGCCGCCACTTGGGGATCGGGAGGTCACTCTGTTCTCGCGCTAGGGGGGAGGTTTTTGGCCTGCTTGCCAGCTTGAACAGCCTGCGCGGTCGCACGCGTCTTGTTGCGTGTTTGCCACGTCGAGGAGCTCCTGGAGGCGGTTCATCTGGCTGCGATGTTCCTCGCCCTACAGATTCTCGAGTTCTTCTGCCGCTGCTTATGCATCGTGCAGGTTCTTCACTTGGGTGTCGTAGATTGGGCGTCCAATTCCCAGCACGCTAGTGATGGCTGCGCCGCATTGCCGGATGGGGCCGGCTCGGCTGGGCTCGCCCGCAGCCGGTGTGCCGCCCACTATGCGGTCGATCTCGCGTTGGTTGGCCTTCGCGCGGCGCTTCATGGCCGCCATCTTGCTGGCGCTGTCAAGGAGCTTGACACGGATCTCCTCTAGCTCCACTGGGCCGGCGTTAGCATCGACAAGAGCATCCAGGTCCTGCATTGCCGCTCGCAATGGGTCCTGGCAGCCCCACCGGTGTCCTGGCTGTTGCCAGTGACCATCACTTCCAAGAAGACGCTGGCGGAGGCGCTGCTGGTGACAGGAGGGAGCGGGTCGTTGATGACCACCATGTCAGCGGGGAACCCGTCGGCGGTGGCTGCATCGGAGAAGGTGAGCTTCTCGAAGGGGTCGGTGAGGCAGTCCATAGAGCAGATGGCTTCCGCGTCGGTGGCGACCGCGTCGTAGAGACTGAGCTTCCCAAGGAGGTCGATGAGGCAGCTCGTGGGGCAGACGGCTCCCGCGTCAGACGATACGCTGGTGCATGCGCAAACGAACACATCGGGTGGGCTGATCAGGCCAGACGTGACACGCTCGCCGGAGGGAAGGGTGGTTCCCATACGGAACACAACCCCGGCTGATGCCACGAATGGCCCCACGTGTTAGGGACCATAGCGTGCAATTTCAAAAAATTCCTACGATCACGCAAGATCTATCTAGGAGATGCACAGCAACAACAAGGGGAGAGTGTGTCCACGTACCCTCGTAGACCGAGAGAGGAAGCATTTAACAACGCAGTTGATGTAGTCGAACTTCTTCTCATTCCGACCGATCAAGCAGCAAACGTACGGACCCTCCGAGTTCTGCTCACGTTCAGCTCGATGACGTCCCTCAAACTCTTGATCTAGCAAAGTGTCGAGGGAGAGTTCCGTCAGCACGACGGCGTGGTGACGGTGATGGTGAAGTGATCCGCACAGGGCTTCGCCTAAGCACTACGTGAATATGACCAGAGGCCTAAACTGTGGAGGGGGGCATCGCACATGGCTAACAATGTTTGTTTTATGTTCTAGCGGTGCCCCCCCCCCTCATATATATAGGTTGGAGGGGAGGAGAAGCAGCCAAGGGGGTGCCCCAAGTAGGAGGAATCCTACTTGGGCACCTCCCAATTCGGCCTCCCCCCTTTCCTATTCCTATTCGTAGTAGGAAGGGAAGAGGGGGAAGGGGGAATCCTATTCCCTCCTTCCCCTTCTTCTCCAATTTGGCCAGCCAATATGGGGGCGCACTAGCCCCTTTGTGGCTGGTGTGTTTCCCCTCTTGGCCCATAAGGCCCATATAGTTTGCCGGGGGTAGCCCGGAACCCCGTCCGGAGATCCGATATGTACCCGATAACCCCAGAACACTTCCGGTGTTCGAATACTGTCGTCCTATATATGACTCTTTATCTCTCGAGCATTTTGAAACTCCTCCTCATGTCCGTGCTCTCATCCGGGACTCCGAACAACATTCGGTCACCAAATCACATAACTCATATAATACAAAACCGTCATCGAACATTAAGCGTGCGCACCCTACGTGTTGGAGAACTATGTGGACATGACTGAGACAACTCTCCGGTCAATAACCAATGGCGGAACCTGGATGCTCATATTGGCTCCCACATATTCTACAAATATCTTTATCGATCAAACCGTTATGACAACATACGTTATTCCCTTTTGTCATCGGTATGTTAGTTCCCGAGATTCGATCGTCGGTATCTTCATACCTAGTTCAATCTCGTTACCGGCAAGTCTCTTTACTAGTTCCGTAATGCATCATCCCATAACTAACTAATTATTTACATTGCTTGCAAGGCTTATTATGATGTGCATTACCGAGAGGGTCCACAGATACCTCTCTGATACTCGGAGTGAAAAATCCTAATCTCGATCTATGCCAACCCAACAAATACCTTCGGAGATACCTGTAGAGTATCTTTATAGTCACCCAGTTATGTTGTGACGTTTGATAGCACACAAGGTATTCCTCCGGTAACCGGGAGTTGCATAATCTCATAGTCAAAGGAATATGTATAAGTCATGAAGAAAGCAATAGCAATAAAACTTGGCGATCATTTTGTTAAGCTAACGGATGGGTCTTGTCCATAATATCATTCTCCTAATGATGTGATCCCGTTCATCAAATGAGAACACATGTGTATGGTTAGGAAACTTAACCATCTTTGATTAACGAGCTAGTCTAGTAGAGGCTTACTAGGGACACCGTGTTTTGTCTATGTATCCACACATGTATCAAGTTTTCGGTTAATACAATTCTAGCATGAATAATAAACATTTATCATGATATAAGGAAATATAAAACAACAACTTTATTATTGTCTCTAGGGCATATTTCCTTCACCATGGTGGGCGCCAACTGTCGTAGTAATCTCACGCCGATGCCAGGGGGTGGCTTATCACAGGTGGAGCCATGAGGATGTCGTCTGGTTCCAGAAGCGGGAGTGAGCACGAGCTCGATAGCACACGAGACATACCTAGGTTCGGGGCTCTCCGGAGAGATAACACCCCTAGTCCTGCTATGATGACTATGATCGAGAGTGTACCAAGTTGCTCCTTGAGCTATGTCGCTAGAGGAGGAAGAAGGGCAGAGCCACCTCTCTTCTCCTAGCTATGGTGTGTTTGTGAGGAATGAGGGTTGAACCCTTTGCATGGGTGAGCCCTGGGGAGTTTTATTTATAGGCCAATCCCCCAGGGGTACAAAGCTAATACGGCCGGGTGTAGGACCCGGATGTCAGTGCCTAGGGTCGCCAGCTTCCCTGCCGGCTGCTAGTGCCCGCCTCTGGAGGGGCCCGCTGGCTGCCGAGAATCTGGCCGACAGGTAGGGCCCGCCGCCTGTGGGCCATGCTGATTGCCTTTTGATGTAGCTCTGTGCTTGATGACGGAGGCCGCGTCAGGAGTCGTATGGATACAGTCCCGCGTCAGGCGCGTTGGTGGCCGCTTGGTCAGCGCATACTGTAGCCATGCTCTGTCTTGTTGTAGTGGGTGAGTGCAGACTTCGAGGGGAGGGAAGTGTCGGCTGCTGGAAGCCGGTCCGTCCCCGAAGCCGCCTTCTAGGCGTGCGCCGTCTTCTGGGAGCCGGCGAACAGGTATGGCCCGCCGCCTACGGGCCCTACTAATTGCCCTTGGCAGTAGCATGACCCTTCCTGGCGAGGGCCATCCCATGAGTCGCATGGCTATAGTCCCGCGCCATGCGGGTAGGTGGCCGCTTGGTCAACTCATAATGTAGCCACGCTCCTCCGGGATTTGGGGGAGCAGGTGGCTCTATACCCACGCCCCGTCTCGTCGGAGCAGGTGAACGCAAACTCCCAAGGGGAGGAGGGGCCGTCTGCTGGGAGTCGGCCTCCCCCCAAAGCCGCCTTCTAAGAGTGCACTGTCTTGTGGAAGCCGGCCGCTTGGTCCTAGCTGGCCCAAGGAACCGGCCGCGTGTCTGGAAGGCATGAGGGGATTTGCTAGCCCCGATGTCTTGAAACTTCATTCGGTGCGGGTGAGGCTACCCGGGGTCCATCCCCCCGACAATATCAGGGTTGGAGCCTGCGGGGCCACTAGGTGGGGACAACCCACGTGGGCGCGCCTGGAGGGGGGGCGCCCTAGTGGGTTGTGCCCACCCAGGTACCCCCCTCCGGTGGTTCTTGGCTCCAGAAATTCTTATTTATTGAATAAAAATCCTCGCAAAGTTTCGTGCCAATCTGAGAACTTTTATTTCTGCACAAAACAACACCATGGTAGTTCTGCTGAAAACAGCGTCAGTCCAGGTTAGTTTCATTGAAATCATGCAAATTAGAGTCCAAAACAAGAGGAAAAGCCTTAGGAAAAGTAGATACATTGGAGACGTATCACCCATCCCGCGCTATCACATGTGCATGCGTTGGGTCTTTTCCCAATATAATTCATATTTAAACTATCTTGGACCACGTGTGTATGGCTGCACTCCATTTATCCTCAGGAGCACTGGTACATGATCGAATGTGGTAGTGTTTTTGTGTTGAACTACAACCGTTGCGAAGGACAAGGACCATGTGGGATTTGTTATGCACCTGTCCAGCCGGACGCGTGTATATGTCCCTCCAGCCACTCTCTGCTCAAAGGTCCATTTGTTTCCTATGTAGTCCAGATCAGTAAGGCCACAAGTATCCAAAGCATCTCTAAAACCATCCATTTGCGCTTGGCTTCTATTCCCCACACCATCGTGTTCATGTGCATGCAATACTTCGTTGAAGTCACCCATGACCACCCATGGTAGATTATTTGCTCCTACTAATCCCCGCAGCATATCCCATGTTTTATACCTTTCATTCACTTGCGCCTCATTGATAACCCACAAGTATAGGGGATCGCAACAGTTTTCGAGGGTAGAGTATTCAACCCAAATTTATTGATTCGACACAAGGGGAGCCAAAGAATATTCTCAAGTATTAGCAGCTGAGTTATGAATTCAACCACACCTGGAAGCTTAGTATGTGCAGCAAAGTGTTTAGTAGCAAAGTAATATGATAGTGGTGGTAACGGTAACAAAAGTAAAGACAGCAAAAGTAATGTTTTTGGTATTTTTGTAGTGATTGTAACAAAGAGTAACGGAAAAGTAAATAAGCGTAAACCAGTATATGGAAAACTCGTAGGCACCGGATCAGTGATGGATAATTATGCCGGATGTGGTTCATCATGTAACAGTCATAACATAGGGTGACATAGAACTAGCTCCAGTTCATCAATGTAATGTAGGCATGTATTCCGTATATAGTCATACGTGCTTATGGAAAAGAACTTGCCTGACATCTTTTGTCCTACCCTCCCGTGGCAGCGGGTCCTATTGGAAACTAAGGGATATTAAGGCCTCCTTTTAATAGAGAACCGAACAAAGCATTAGCACATAGTGAATACATGAACTCCTCAAACTATGGTCATCACCGGAGTGGTCCCGATTATTGTCACTTCAGGGTTGCGGATCATAACACATAGTAGGTGACTATAGACTTGCAAGATAGGATCAAGAACACACATATATTCCTGAAAACATAATAGGTTCAGATCTGAAATCATGGCACTTTCGGGCCCTAGTGACAAGCATTAAGCATAGCAAAGTCATAGCAACATCAATCTCAGAACATAATGGATACTAGGGATCAAACCCTAACAAAACTAACTCGATTACATGATAAATCTCATCCAACCCATCACCGTCCAGTGCAATTACTCACGCACGGTGGTGAGCATCATGAAATTGGTGATGGAGGATGGTTGATGATGACGACGGCGACGAATCCCCCTCTCCGGAGCCCCGAACAGACTCCAGATCAGCCCTCCTAAGAGAGTTTAGGGCTTGGCGGCGGCTCCGTATCGTAAAACGCGATGAAACTTTTTCTTTGATTTTTTTCTCCCCGAAAGCCAATATATGGAGTTGGAGTTGGCGTCGGAGGGCCACCAGGGGGCCCACGAGGTAGGGCGGGCGCACCTGTGGGAGGCGCGCCCCCACGCCGTGGACAGGGTGTGGGCCCTGGTCTTCATCTTTGGCGAGGATTTTTATTATTTATTCTAAGATATTCCGTGGAGTTTCAGGTCATTTCGAGAACTTACATTTCTGCACATAAAACAACACCATGGCAATTCTGCTGAAAACAGCGTCGATCCGGGTTAGTTCCATTCAAATCATACAAGTTAGAGTCCAAAACAAGGGCAAAAGTGTTTGGAAAAGTAGATACGATGGAGACGTATCAACTCCCCAAGCTTAAACCCTTGCTTGTCCTCAAGCAATTCAGTTGACAAACTGAAGAGAAAAAGAAAAACTTTTACAAGCTCACATTTTACTCTTGTTGTTGTAAACATGAAAAGCCAGCATTCAAGTTTCAGCAATTATTATGAACTAACCATACTCACAATAACACGTAGGTCTCACAATTACTCATATCAATAATATAATCAGCTAGCGAGCCATAATAATAAAACTCGGATGACAACACTTTCTCAAAATAATCATAACATGATATAACAAAATGGTATCTCACTAGCCCTTTCTGAGACCGCAAAACATAAATGCAGAGCACCCTTAAAGATCAAGGACTGACTAAACATTGTAATTCATGGTAAAAGAGATCCAGTCAAGTCATACCCAATATAAACCAATTATAATGAATGCAAACGACAAGCAGTTTGCTCTCCAAATGGGTGCTTTTTTAATAAGAAGGGTGATGACTCAACATAAAAGTAAATAGATAGGCCCTTCGCAGAGGGAAGCAGGGATTTGTAGAGGTGCCAGAGCTCGATTTTGAAATAGAGATAAATTATATTTTGAGCGGCATACTTTCACTGTCAACGCAACAACTATGAGATGGCTATATCTTCCATACTACATGCATTATAGGAAGTTCCCAAACAGAATGGTAAAGGTTTATACTCCCCCTCCTCCACAAGCATCAATCCATGGCTTGCTCGAAACAACGAGTGCCTCCAACATTCAACGGGTCCTGTGGGGAGTTTTGTTTAATTATTTTGATTTGCTCTAATCTTTTTTTGGATCATGGGACTGGGCATCCGGTTACCGGCCCTTTCTCGTGAATGAGGAGCGGAGTCCACTCCTCTTGAGAATAACCCACCTAGCATGGAAGATATAGGCAGCGCTAGTTGCACATGAGCTGCTCGAGCATACAAAACAGAATTTCATTTGAAGGTTTGGAGTTTGGCACATACAAATTTACTTGGAACGGCGGTAGATACCGCATATAGGAAGGTATGGTGGACTCATATGGAACAACTTTGGGGTTTAAGGAGTTTGGATGCACAAGCAGTATTCCCGCTTAGTACGGTGAAGGCTAGCAAAAGACTGGGAAGCGACCAATTGAGAGAGCGACAACAGTCGTAAACATGCATTGAAATTAATTTACACCGAATATAAGCATGAGTAGGATATAATCCACCATGAACATAAATATCATGAAGGCTATGTTGGTTTGATTCAACTACATGCGTGAACATGTGCCAAGTCGAGTCACTCAATTCATTCAAAGGAGGACACCACCCTATCATACCACATCATAATCATCTCAATAGCATGTTGGCACGCAAGGTAAATCATTATAACTCATAGCTAATCAATCATGGAACAAGCAACTATAATCTCTAAATGTCATTGCAAATATGTTTACTTCATAATAGCTGAATCAGGAACGATGAATCATCATATTTACAAAAACAAGAGAGGTCGAGTTCATACCAGCTTTTCTCATCCCAATAAGTCCATCATATATCATCATTATGGCCTTTCACTTGCACTACCGAACGGTGTGAATAATAATAAGAGTGCACGTGCATTGGACTAAGCTGGAATCTGCAAGCATTCAACTCAAGAGAGAAGACAAGTAATATGGGCTCTAAGTTAAATAAATGATCATGCATATGAGAGCCACTAAGCATTTTCAATATGGTCTTCTCGACCCCCAAAGAAAGGAAAAGAAATAAAAACTATTTACACGGGAAAGCTCCCAACAAGCAAAAGAAGAACGGGAAATGTTTTTGGGTTTTCTTTTTAATTCTACTACAAGCATGGAAAGTAGACTAACTAATTTTTTTTGTTTTTTCTTAAGGTTTATTAAACACATAAGAAGAAAGCAGGAAAAAGAAATTTAAACTAACATGGATATTACAGTGAAAGAGTATGAGCACTGACATCTAGCAATGAGTGTGTGTGAACATAAATGTAATGTCGGTGAGAAATACGTACTCCCCCAAGCTTAGGCTTTTGGCCTAAGTTGGTCTATTGCCGTGGATAGCCTCATGGATACCCGTAGGTGTAGGGTCGTCTTTGCGATTAAGAATAGTTGGGATCATAATGTGATGAAGAGGACTCTGACTGCCACTGGCTGGCAACCGCCTCAGGATCCCAAGAATAAACAGACATTCGTGGAGGCTCATCTTGTGGCTCCAGTTCCGAGGCTGGTGCAGGATTCCGATAGGCTTGAACAGCCGCCCACGGAACAATGTAAGGACCTGTAGACAAGTTAAACAAAGAGGGAGCAGGCAAAGTAATAGTCTCAGGGTGATGTTTATCAAAGTCAAATTTATATTTAAGCTCCCCTTCGCGACTCTTAACAAGAAAATCATGCGCTAGCATACTCTTATAATCTAAATAAGCACGGGGCAACGTTGTTTCTTCTTTCTCCTCATGCCTAATAGGTATCTCAAAATATTCAGCTAGGCGTGAAGCATAAATGCCTCCAAAGATGGGGCCCTTAGTATGGTTCAGACTTAACTGTCTAGCAACAATTCCACCCATACTAACAGAGTTATTGCGGTATAAGCCATGGAACAAAATAATAATATCAGGAATGCTAAGGTTTCCACAGTTTCCACGACCAATCAAACAACGACTAGAAAATAAGGCAAAGTAGCGCAAAACAGGAAAATGTATGCTAGTAATTCTTGCATCAGAAACCTTCCTGGTTTCTCGCACAGTGATAGTGTCAATGAAAGCTTCTACTTCATTACGGTGTGGTTCATCTAAGGTGCCCTCAAAAGGTATTTTGCAAACCTCGCAAAATTCAGCTAATGTCATCTCCTTAACAACGTCATATAAATGGAACTCTACTGTTGAAGGTGATTTCTTAGGGAAAAAGTAAAGTTCTGCACAAAAGTATTTGTGAGTAAGAGATACTGATGACGTTGGTCGCGGAATAAGTTGGTGAGGTCGGCGTTCTTAATCAATAGATAGAAATCCTCATAAATCCCGACTCTCCTCAAGAAGTTATCGGAAGTCCATTCACACGGCCGGACCTCCGCGATACGAGGCAAATTAAATTTGGGCTTCTGTTCTTCTTCCTTTTGTTTCTCCTTAGAGCTTCGGCTCGATGAGCCCCTCAAAAGCCTCTTCATTATTTCTGAAACAATCTGAAATTTTTAGTAACTTCAAATAAAAGTGAACCAACTTCAATAAAACTGATAGCAACTACTCATACAAGTACCTAGAGCATATATCAAGCATTAGAACTACTTGGAACCATATAAATTTGACATGCAAGCTCAAGAACATGGTCACCTATGCAGCACAAATTTGCAATGAATAAAGCACTAGAACAAAAACTAGTTGGACCAATGGAGGAGTCACATACCAAGGAACAATCTCCCCAAGCAGTTTTGGCGAGAGGTGCTTTGAGCAAGGAGATCGAAAATCACAGCAAAAGCGGCTGGAACACGAGCTTGAGTTGGTTTTTCGGGTTTGTGTGACACAGAGGAAGAAGATGGGTGCAGGGATAAGTGGAGGAGGGCCACCATGGGCCCACGAGGCAGGGGGGCGCGCCCAGGGGGATAGGGCGTGCCCTCCACCCTCGTGAGCAGGTGCATCTCCCCCGCGGTAATTTTTTCACAGTAAATCCTCAAATATTCCCGAAAAAATCATATTAAATGGGCATGGCATTCTGAGGACTTTTATTTTCAGGATATTTTTATATTGCACGGATAAATCGGGAGACAGACAGAAAAATACTATCTTACTTTATTTCTACTAAGTAACAGAAAATATAAAGAGGGTACAGAAGGTTTTGCTTCTAGTTTCATCCATCTCATGCTCATCAAAAAGAATCCACTAACAAGGTTGATCAAGTCTTGTTAACAAACTCATTCCGATAATCATGGAACCGGAGAAATTTCGAATAACACTATGTTACCTCAACGGGAATATGGACATCCCCAATAATAAGTATATCATATTTCTTCTTGACAGTAGGAAGAGGAAATTCAAAACCTCCAAATATAATCGATGGAATATAACCAATATAGTTGAAACTATAAACTTGAGGTTGTTTCCTCGTAAAAAGAACTGTTTTCTAATTGCCAATAACATGAAAAGTGACATAGCCTTTGGTTCAAACAATAATATCCCCTGCAGTATTAAGGAAAGGTCTTCCAAGAATAATAGACATACTATCGCCCTCGGAATATCAAGAATAACAAAGTCCGTTAAAATAGTAACGCTTGCAACCACAACAGGCACATCCTCACAAATACCGGCAGTGTATAGCAGTTGATTTATCAGCCATTTGCAAAGATATTTCAGTAGGTGTCAACTTATTCAAGTCAAGTCTACGATATAAAGAGAGAGGCATAACACTAACACCGGCTCCAAGATCACATAAAGCAGTTTTAACATAAATTCTTTTAATGGAGCATGGTATAGTAGGTACTCCTGGATCTCCAAGTTTCTTTGGTAATCCACCCTTAAAAGTGTAATTAGCAAGCATGGTGGAAATTTCAGCTTCAGGTATCTTTCTCTTATTTGTAACAATATCTTTCATATACTTAGCATAAGGATTTGTTTTGAGCACATCAGTTAATCGTGATACGCAAAAAAGATAGGTCTAATAATTACAGCAAAGCGCACAAAATCCTCATCATCCTTTTTCTTGGATGGTTTGGGAGGAAAAGGCATGGGTTTACGAACCCATGGTTCTCTTTCTTTACCATGTTTCCTAGCAATGAAGTCTCTTTTATCATAACGTTGATTCTTTGATTGTGGGTTATCAAGATCAACAAAGAGGTTCAACTTCAACATCATTATCATTACTAGGTTGAGCATCATAATGAACATCATCATTAACATTATCACTAGGTTCATGTTCATAACCAGATTGTATTTCAGAATCAGAAATAGAGATATCATTTGTATTATCGTGTGGTTCAAAGCAATAGGTTCACTAGAAGTTTGCACAGTTCTATCATTTTTCTTTTTCTTCTTTTTAGAAGAACTAGGCATATCAATATTATTTCTCTGAGAATCTTGATCGATTCTCTTAGGGTGGCCTTCAGGATACAAAGGTTCCTGAGTCATTCTACCAGTTCTAGTAGCCACTCTAACAGCATAATCATTTTTCTTACTATTCATTTCATTAAGCACTTCTTTTTGAGCTTTAAGTTCTTGTTCTACTTGAGTGGTAACTATAGAAGCATGTTTGCTAACAAGTTTAAGTTCACCTCTAATATTAGCCATATAATCACTCAAGTGTTTAATCATAATGGTATTCTGTTTTAATTGTCTACCAAAATAAGCATTAAAGTCATCTTGCTTAAACATAAAGTCATCAAACTCATCCAAGCACTGACTAGCAATTTTAGTAGGAGGGACTTCAGCTTTATCATACCTATAGAGAGAATTTACCTTCACTACCTGTGTCGGGATATCGGGAGGTTCTTCAGTAAATAAGTAATTAAGATCATATACTTCTTCAAAGAAAGTGTAAATTAAGACCATGTATTTCTTCAATAGGAGGTAAATTCTTAACATCTTCAGCTTTAATACCTTTTTCTTTCATGGATTTCTTTGCCTCTTGCATATTTTCGGGACTGAGAAATAGAACACCTCTCTTCTTCCGGGTTGGTTTAGGAATAGGCTCAATAATTGGCTCAGGAGTTGGCTCAGGAGGTGCCCAATTATTTTCATTTGTCAACATATTATTTAATAAAATTTCAGCTTCATCCGGTGTTCTTTCCCTGAAAAGAGAACCAGCACAACTATCCAGGTAATCTCTGGAAGCATCACTTAGTCCATTGTAAAAGATATCAAATATTTCAGGTTTCTTAAGAGGATGATCAGGCAAAGCATTAAGTAACTTGAGAAGCCTCCCCCAAGCTTGTGGGAGACTCTCTTCTTCCATTTGCACAAAATTATATATATCCCTCAAAGCAGCTTGTTTCTTATGAGCAGGGAAATATTTAGCAGAGAAGTAATAAATCATATCCTGGGAACTTTGCACACAACCAGGATCAAGAGAATTAAAAAATTTCTTAGCATCACCCTTTAATGAGAACGTAAATATTTTGAGTAAATAAAGGTAGCGCGATCTCTCATTATTAGTAAACAAGGCAGCTATATCATCTAACTTACGAAGATGTGCCACAACATTTTCAAATTCATAGCCATAAAAAGGATCAGATTCAACTAAAGTAATTATATCTGGATCAATGTAAAATCATAATAATCCTGATCGGGAACACAGATAGGTGAAGTAGCAAAAACAGGGTCGGGTCTCATCCTACCTCTAAAATATTCTTTACTCCATTTAACTAGCAACCTCTTAAGTTCAAGACTATCCTGGTAAGCAAGAATAGCTTCAGTAGATTCAACATTGAAAAGATAACCCTCAGGAATAGCAGGCATATTATCATCATTACTAACATCATCGTGTTCAGTTTCAATAATTTCTCTTTCTCTAGATCTAGCAATTTGTTCATCTAAAAATTCACCAAGGGGCACAGTAGTATCAAGCATAGAAGTAGTTTCATCATAAGTATCATGCATAGCAGAAGTGGCATCACCAATAACATGCGACATATTGGAACGAATAGCAGAAGTAGGTTTAGGTGTTGCTAGCTTGCTTATAACAGAAGGTGAATCAAGTGCAGAGCTAGATCGCAGTTCCTTACCTCCCCTCGTAGTTGAGGGATAAATTGTTGTCTTAGCGTCTTTCAAGTTCTTCATATTGTCCAACAGATATAAGTCCCAAGTGACTCAAAGAATAGGGCTATGCTCCCCGGCAATGGCGCCAGAAAAGGTCTTCATAACCCACAAGTATAGGGGATCGCAACAGTTTTCGTGGGTAGAGTATTCAACCCAAATTTATTGATTCGACACAAGGGGAGCCAAAGAATATTCTCAAGTATTAGCAGCTGGGTTGTCAATTCAACCACACCTGGAAACATAGTATCTGCAGCAAAGTGTTTAGTAGCAAAGTAATATGATAGTGGTGGTAACGGTAACAAAAGTAAAGACAGCAAAAGTAATGTTTTTGGTATTTTTGTAGTGATTTAACAGTAGCAACAGAAAAGTAAATAAGCGTAAACCAGTATATGGAGAACTCGTAGGCACCGGATAAGTGATGGATAATTATGCCGGATGTGGTTCATCATGTAATAGTCATAACATAGGGTGACACAGAACTAGCTCCAGTTCATCAATGTAATGTAGGCATGTATTCCGTATATAGTCATACGTGCTTATGGAAAAGAACTTGCATGACATGTTTTGTCCTATACCCTCCCGTGGCAGCGGGGTCCTATTGGAAACTAAGGGATATTAAGGCCTCCTTTTAATAGAGAACCAAAACAAAGCATTAGCACATAGTGAATACATGAACTTCTCAAACTATGGTCATCACCGGGAGTGGTCCCGATTATTGTCACTTCGGGTTGCGGATCATAACACGTAGTAGGTGACTATAGACTTGCAAGATAGGATCAAGAACACACATATATTCATGAAAACATAATAGGTTCAGATCTGAAATCATGGCACTCGGGCCCTAGTGACAAGCATTAAGCATAGCAAAGTCATAGCAACATCAATATCAGAACATAGTGGATACTAGGGATCAAACCCTAGCAAAACTAACTCGATTACATGATAAATCTCATCCAACCCATCACCGTCCAGCAAGCCTACGATGCAATTACTCACGCACGGGCGGTGAGCATCATGAAATTGGTGATGGAGGATGGTTGATGATGACGACGGCGACGAATCCCCTCTCCGGAGCCCCGAACGGACTCGGATCAACCCTCCCAAGAGAGATTAGGGCTTGGCGGGCGGCTCCAGATCGTGAAAACGCGATGAAACTTTTTCTCTGATTTTTTCTCCCAAAGCCAATATATGGAGTTGGAGTTGGCGCCGAGGGCCTCAGGGGCCCACGAGGTAGGGCGGCGCGCCTGTGGGGGGGGCGCCCCACCCTCGTGGACAGGGTGTGGGCCCCCTGGTCTTCATCTCTGGCGAGGATTTTTTATTATTGATTCTAAGATATTCCGTGGAGTTTCAGGTCATTCCGATAACTTTTGTTTTCTGCACATAAAACAACACCATGGCAATTCTGATGGAAACAGCGTCAGTCCGGGTTAGTTCCATTCAAATCATACAAGTTAGAGTCCAAAACAAGGGCAAAAGTGTTTGGAAAAGTAGATACGACAGAGATGTATCACTCATCATATACAAAGGTGATTCTTGTCTTGACATCAACTAAACTCATCAACAATTAAATAAATATGATATTCAGAATAACCTTGAATTTCAAGCTTTATTTCATCGTTCTAGAAAACACCCAAACCACAACTTCTACCAGAGCTATTGACTGCAAAACTTTTATTGTACCCTAGTGTTTCTTTCAAATTATCTAATCGAGATCTCTCTATTTCAGTTTCGACGATACAAGTGATAGAGGGGGCAAGTTGCCTCGTGAGATCACGAAGCTCGCGAACTGTCACGGGTTTCCAGCCCGATGGCAGTTCCAGCATAGCAGTCTCATTGCGCTAGGTGCGAACCCACTTGGGGGCCCGCCAAACGTGCATCTTGATTCTTTTGTAAGCTACTGTTCCTCACTAGGGTTTTTTGCACCGCTCACTGGTAAGGTTTTTCTCTCTTCTGTTCCTGCGTAGATGACGGACTTGCAGGTACTCCCGAGGATGGGAGAGCTAGCACTGTTTTCCCCTGTTCAGTCACCTGTTGAGTGGTGCCTTGTGACATTGTTTGGGCTACCGGAGGAGCTCCCCTTTTCCTAGTTTTCTCAGCATCTACCATGGTTGCATCAACTCGGGGGTCTTCCACGTCATCAAAAGACTCACGAGAATCAGCTGCTGCATAACGGTGTCCTCCGTTTTGACCTCCTCTGCGACCACCCCGGCGGCCTCGACCTCCTCCAAGGCCACAACCAATCCTCATAAACCAAGAGGCTCTCAATTCCTTAAAAACTAGTGCAAAGCAGGGAAGATGGATTCCTGTACCGTTCTCTTTGTGAAGGTGCCCTAGCATCGCACATACCGCGCTCCAATCTGGCAGCTTCTCAAATCAATCTGCCTTGTAACGTACATGACGACTGGGGGAGTCCTGGATTATGGGGTCCTCGGGCATTCGGGCTATGTGACATGGGCCGGACTGGTGGGCCGTGAAGATACAGAATAGAAGGCTTCACCCTGAGTCCGGATGGGACTCTTTTTGACATGGAAGGCAAGCTTGGCGGTTGGATAAGAAGATTCCTTTCTCTGTAAACTGACTTTGTACAACCCTAGCCCCGTCCAGTGTCTATATAAACCGGAGAGTTTAGTCCGTAGAGCCAATCATAATCATACAGGCTAGACATCTATAGTTTAGCCATTACGATCTCGAGGTAGATCAACTCATGTAACCCCTATACTCATCAAAGTCAATCAAGCAGGAAGTAGGGTATTACCTCCATTAAGAGGGCCCGAACCTGGGTAAACATCATGTCCCCTGCCTCTTGGTACCTTCGATCCTTAGACGCACAGTTCGGGACCCCCTACCCTAGATCTGTCGGTTTTGACACCGACATTGGTCCTTTCATTGAGAGTTCCTCTATGTTGTCGACTGAAGGTTCGATGCCTCGTTTGATCATCTGTAATGATGCTGTTTCGGCGGAGATTTTCCTCCCCAGCCAAATCTTTGTATTCGACGGCTTCGCACTGCGTGCCAGCTCGATTGGCCACCTTGAGTAGATCGACAACTACGCCCCTGGTCATCAGATCAGTTTCGCGAACCTAAACTACGTCGCCGATATTCGAGGAGACTTGATCTTCGGAGGATTTGCGGCCCCTACCGCCGCTCTAGCCTTAGATCCTGAGCGGACCACCAGGTCCAGAGATGGGAATTTATAGCCCGCCGGACTCCCTGCAATTATGGAAATCACTACCAGAGATCCGGAGGGGACGGCGTCATCAGCGAACCCAAAGACGAACCGAACCCCCCTTGTCACTAAAGCGCCGGACACTCCGCCGGACTCTAAGTCCGAACTCTCGAGGTCCATGTCAAGCAGGCGCGGCCAGGAGGCTCCAACCCTGGACGCCCGCGGACTCTCGTTTCCCTGCCCAAACCTCGCTCCTGAACGAGGCCCTGGACCTAATGTGATCCATCGCCATTGCAGAGGAATCATTGCTGAACTACGCCCAACCCATACTAGGGGCTGAGAGCGGGGAATTTTACACCCCATCCACCACCCACTTCATAGCCACTATCGAGGATTTAACCCACATGCTCGACTATGTCTCCGAAGACATCGACGATATGTTGATGCCAGAGACGAGCAAGGACAAAACCCACCATTCACTGGACGCTGGACGGCCACCTCCAGATATGATGTGTATATGGTGGACACACCCAAATAGGACGACGGCGACGGTAAGAAGGATCTGGTTGAGGACAAGCCCGCTGAAGCACCTCCGAAGCGTCGACGTCAGTGGCGCCGCTCAAAATCACGTCGCTGCTACCTCTTGAGCATGTGTTGGTTTTCCCTAGAAGAGAAAGGGTGGTGCAGCAAAGTTGCATAAGTATTTCCCTCAGTTTTTGAGAACCAGGTATCAATCCAGTAGGAGATAACACGCAAGTCACCTAGTACCTGCACAAACAATCAAGAACCTTGCAACCAACACAATAAAGGGGTTGTCAATCCCTTCACGGCCAATCGCAAAAGTGAGATCTGATAAAGATAGTAAGATAAATATTTTTGGTATTTTTGTTATATAGATTGAAAAGTAAAGATTGCAAAATAGTAAACAAGAATTGTAGATCGGAAACTTATATGATGGAAAATAGACCCGGGGGCCATAGGTTTCTCTCATGATAGCATATATTACGGTGGGTGAACAAATTACTGTCAAGCAATTGATATAAAAGCGCATAATTATGAGAATATCTAGGTATGATCATGAATATAGGGATCACGTCCGTGTCAAGTAGACCGAAATGATTCTGCATCTACTACTATTACTCCACACATCGACCGCTATCTAGCATGCATCTAGAGTATTAAGTTCATAAGAACAGAGTAACACATTAGGCAAGATGACATGATGTAGAGGGATAAACTAAAGAAATATGATATAAACCCCATCATTTTATCCTCGATGTCAACAATACAATACGTGCCTTGCTGCCCGTACTGTCACTGGGAAAGGACACCGCAAGATTGAACCCAAAGCTAAGCACATCTCCCATTGCAAGAAAGATCAATCTAATAGGCCAAACTAAACCGATAATCCGAAGAGACTTTCAAAGCTAAAAATCATGCATATAAGAATTCAGAGAAGAACCAAATATTATTCATAGATAAACTTGATCATAAATCCACAATTCATCGGATCTCGGCAAACACACCGCAAAAGATTTTTACATCGAATAAATCTCCGAGAACATCGAGGAGAACTTTGTATTGAGAACCAAAGAGAGAGAAGAAGCCATCTAGCTAATGACTATGGATTCGAAGGTATGTGGTAAACTACTCACACTTCATCGGAGAGGCTATGGTGTTGATTTAGAAGCCCTTCCTGATCGATTCCCCCTCCGGCGGAGCGCCGAAAAAGGCCCCAAGATGGGATCTCATGGGTACAGAAGGTTGCAGCGGTGGAAAAGTGGTTTTGTGGCTCACCTGGATGTTTTTAGGGTATAAGGGTATATATAGGCGAAAGAAGTACTTCGGTGGAGCAAGAGGGGCCCCCGAGGGTGGGGGCGCGCCCTCCTGCCTCGTGGCTGCCTTCTTGCGTCTCTGACTTCCACTCCAAGTCTCCTGGTTTGTGTTTGTTCCAAGAAAGATCCTCGCGAAGGTTTCATTCTGTTTGGATTCCGTTTGTCTACGAAACATTGAAATAGGCAAAAAAACAGAAACTAGCACTAGGCCTCCGGTTAATAGGTTAGTCCCAAAAATAATATAAAAGAGTAAATTAAAGCCCATTAAACATCCAAAACAGATAATATAATAGCATGGAACAATAAAAATTATAGATACGTTGGAGATGTATCAGTCATGACAAAGACAGCAATACCGGCACCGGAGACAATAATACTCTGGAGAATGTCGAAGACCCCGAAGCCCCTGTCGAGCCAACATCCGAACATGATGATTGGGAGGATGAGCAAGTTAACCCCGACGATCCTGCCGGGAACGAGGGCTCGGAGGACATTAACTACCTACCGATCTCCGAAGAGGATGTGAGACTTGGCGATGAAGATTTCTTCGTGCCGGAGGAACCCCTCGAACAAGAGCGCTTTAAGCGCCGGCTAATCCCCACTGCAAGAAGCCTGAAAAGGAAGCAGTAGCAGCATCAAGCTGATCAGGATTTACTCAATGACAGATGGACTAATGTTCTGGAAGCCAAGGAATACGGCCTTGAACGCCCAACTAAGAGTTACCCAAAGCCCAAGCTACTACCACAATTTGACGACGAAGCCCTGGAGCCCATACTGCCAATGCGCGATGCTACTGACAGACCTGACCGACAACCACGTGGTCGGGACAGAGCGACAACACAAGTCGAACACCAGCCCGCACCACCTCGGCCAGAGAGGCAGAGAAACAAATGCTCCAGGATACACCTATGACCTCTGACAGACCTGGACAATTGAGCGGTCGGACCAGATCAATCTACGGATCAAGGGGCATGCCTCAACATGAAGACGGCCATCAGGCCTGGCACGACAAGCACAACCTCGCCCGGGCAGAAAACCGCATACGGACTTCATCCAAACTGCGTCGTGACGTTGCCCGATACAGAGGTGTTGCACACCCCCTATGCTTCACTGATGCGGTGATGGAGCACCAGTTCCCAGAAGGGTTTAAACCCGTGAACATCGAATCATACGATGGTACAACGGATCCCGCAGTCTGGATCGAAGATTTTCTTCTCCACTTTCACATGCCTCGTGACAATGTTCTACATGCCATCAAATATCTCCCCCCCCCTAAAACTGAAGGGACTAGCACGGCTTTGGTTAAACAGCCTTCTAGAAAACTCTATCGGCAGCTAGGAAGATTTGGAAGATGCCTTTAGGGACAACTTCCAAGGTACCTATGTACGGCCCCCAGACACCGATGACCTCAGTCACATACTCCAGCAACCCAGAGAATCAGCCCAGAAATTCTGGACCAGGTTCTTAATTAAAAAGAACCAAATTGTAGATTGTCCGGACGTCGAAGCCCTCGCGGACACAGCGTCCGCGACGAATGGCTTGCCAGACACCTCGACCAAGAAAAGCCAAAGTCCATGGCAGCCCTTACTGAGGGAGTCCTGGATTAGGGGGTATCCGGATGGCCGGACTGTATACAACGTCCGGACTTTTGAAGTGTGGAGATACAAGACTCAAGACTTCAACCCGTGTCCGGATAGGACTTTCCTTGGCGTGGAAGGCAAGCTTGGCGATCCGGATATTATATTTCCTTCCTTGTAACCGACTCCATGTAAACCCTAGACCTCTCCGTTGTCTATATATATACCGGAGAGGTTGGTCCTTAGAAGGCCGATCACAATTACAATCATACCATCATAAGCTAGCTTCTAGGGTTTAGCCTCTATGATCTCGTGGTAGATCTACTCTTGTACCACTCATATCTTCAATATCAATCAAGCAGGATGTAGGGTTTTACCTCCATCGAGAGGGCCCGAACCTGGGTAAACATCTGTGTCCCTTGCTTCCTGTTACCATCAGCCTAGACGCACAGATCGGGACCCCCTACCCGAGATCCGCCGGTTTTGACACCGACATTGGTGCTTTCATTGAGAGTTCCACTGTGTCGTTGCTACAGGGCTCGATGGCTCCTCCAGTCATCGTCAACAACACGATCCCGGGTGAGACCTTTCTCCCCAGACAGATCTTCGTGCTCGGCGGCTTCGCCCTGTAGTTTAACTCGCTTGGCCATCTGGAGCAGATCGACAGCTACGCCCCTGGTCACCAGATCAGGTTCGGAAACCTGAACTACACAGCGGACATTCGCGGAGACTTGATCTTCGATGGATTCGGGCCTATGCCAGGAGCGCCGACAGTCACAATGAGCACGGCTTAGACCTGCTGTCGGACAAAGCTCGGGGTATCACCCCCGCAGTAGCCCCGGACCTAAATCCGGAGCAGGCTGCGCTGCCTAAGGACGAAGGGATGGACCCCGCCCTGTAGGTCGCACACTCATCGGCGGTGGAGCCGAACACGGGTCCTACCTCTATGGTGACCTGTGACTCCGGACCCCTCGATTCGTATCCGGATGTGGGTTCCAGTCCGCGCACCCCCGGGCCAGCCGAGCCAGGTTGGGCTCCGGTAATGGAGTTCACCGCTGCGGATATCTTCCAGCACTCACCCTTTGGCGACATACTGGACTCATTAAAGTCTCTCTCTTTGTCAGGAGGCTCGTGGCCGAACTATGCCCGGCTCGAGTGGGAGGCAGGCGATGAAGGAATTCGTTGCTCACCCGCCACCCACTTCATTGCCACGGTCGATGATTTAATCGAGGTACTGGACTTCGACTCCGAAGACTGCTACCTCTTGAGAAATGCGTTGGATTTCCCCGAAGAGGAGAGGATGATGCAGCAAAGTAGCGTAAGTATTTCCCTCAGTTTTTGAGAACCAAGGTATCAATCCAGAAGGAGGCCACGCACAAGTCCCACGTACCTGCACAAAACAATAGCTCCTCGCAACCAATGCGATTAGGGGTTGTCAATCCCTTCACGGTCACTTACGAGAGTGAGATCTGATAGAGATGATAAATAATATTTTTGGTATTTTTGGTATAGAGATGCAAAGTGAAAAGTAAAAGGCAAAAGTAAAAACAAAGAAAGTATTAAAGTGATGGAGATTGATATGATGAGAATAGACCCGGGGGCCATTGGTTTCACTAGTGGCCTCTCTCAAGAGCATAAGTATTCTACGGTGGGTGAACAAATTACTATTGAGCAATTGATAGAATTGAGCATAGTTATGAGTATATCTAGGTATGATCATGTATATAGGCATCACGTCCGAGACAAGTAGACCGAAACGATTCTGCATCTACTACTATTACTCCACTCATCGAACGCTATCCAGCATGCATCTAGAGTACTAAGTTAAAAACAGAGTAACGCCTTAAGCAAGATGACATGATGTAGAGGGATAAGTTCATGCAATATGATAAATACCCCATCTTGTTAACCTCGATGTCAACAATACAATATGTGCCTTGCAACCCTTTCTGTCACTAGGTAAGGACACCGCAAGATTGAACCCAAAGCTAAGCACTTCTCCCATTGCAAGAACTACCAATCTAGTTGGCCAAACCAAATGGATAATTCGAAGAGACTTGCAAAGATAACCAAGCATACATAAAAGAATTCAGAGAAGATTCAAATATTATTCATAGATAATCTGGATCATAAACCCACAATTCATCGGTCTCAACAAACACACCGCAAAAAGAAGATTACACCGAATAGATCTCCACGATAGAGGGGGAGAACATTGTATTCAGATCCAAAAAGAGAGAAGAAGCCATCTAGCTACTAGCTATGGACCCGAAGGTCTGAAGTAAACTACTCACACTTCATTGGAGGGGCTATGGTGATGATGTAGAAGCCCTCCGTGGTGGATGCCCTCCTCGGAGCTCCGGAACAGGCCCCAAGATGGGATCTCGTGGATACTGGAAGTTGTAGCGGTGGAATTAGGTTTTGGCTCCTGTTACGATCGCTTGGGGTAATGAGGGTATATATAGGAGGAAGGAGTACGTCGGTGGAGAAACAGGGGGCCACGAGGCGGGGCGCGCGAGGGGGCGCGCCCACCCTCGTGACCGCCTCTTTTGTTCCTTGGAGTAGGGTCCAAGTCTCCTGGATCACGTTCGGTGAGAAAATCACGTTCCGAAGGTTTCATTCCGTTTGGACTCCGTTTGATATTCCGTTTCTTCAAAACACTGAAATAGGCAAAAAACAACAATTCTGGGTTGGGCCTCCGGTTAATAGGTTAGTCATAAAAATAATATAAAAGTGGAAAATAAAGCCCAATATAGTCCAAAACAGTAGATAAAGTAGCATGGAGCAATCAAAAATTATAGATACGTTGGAGACGTATCAAAGACATCAACGGTATGGACGACGATGCAGGAGAAGAACATGAATCACTGCTCACTGGGCGGTGGACAACCACCTCTTCTTATGATATATATATGGTGGACACTCCGAAGGAAACAAATGGCGATGAGGCAACGGAGGATAAAACCTCGCGGAAAAAAAGCAAAGAATGGGCGTGCCGGCGCCACTCCAAGCCCCGCCACAGCAATACCGCCCAGAGACCAAAACAATCCGAATGGTGCCAAGAAGAATACAACCTCGATCAGCCCGCCTTGAGCAGGCCGAACAGGAGGATGAGCAGGTCAGCCTGTAAGAACAGGCGATTTAACGAATACCCGGAGGAGGACAGCTACATGCCCTCTCAAGATTTAGATTAGCCTCAGCGACGACAGTTCGTCGTGCCTGAGGATCCCGTAGAGCAGGAGCGCTTCAAGCGTCGGCTTATAGCCACTGCGAGGAGCCTGAAAAAGAAGCAGCAGCAACTCCAAGCTGATCAAGACCTGCTCACAGATAGATGGACTGAAGTCCTGGCAGCCGAGGAATACGGACTCGAGCGCCATACGGCTGACCGCCACCTCGTGGCCGGATAAACGGCATATCGACCGCATACCAGCTAACACCCCGTGCCAACATATCATGCGGCCTGTGGCAACAAAACAGGACAGCCAAGATCGATCTATGGATCACGGGGGCGCGCTTCGGCACGCGACGATGACCGTCACGCCGGACACACCTTCAACAAGTCGGGCCGGTCCGAACGTAGCCACCCAGAGCAATTCGACCTGCGTAGCCACATAGCCCGGCACACAGGCGCCGCACACCCCCTCTGCTTCACTGACGAAGTAATGGATCATGAATTCCCATAAGGGTTCAAACCCGTAAACATTGAATAATACGATGGCACAACAGTAATTCTACAAAGATGGATCAAAGATTTCCTTCTCCACATTCACATGGCCCATGGAGACGCTTCGCATGCCATCAAGTATCTTCCCTTAAGCTCAAAGGACCAGCCCGGATTTGGATAAACAGCCTGCCAAAGAAATTCCATTGGCAGTTGGGAAAACCTGGAAGACGCATTCCTCGACAACTTCCAGGGCACATGCGTGCGACCACCGGACACCGATGACTTGAGCCACATTACTCAACAGCCCGGAGAGTCAGCCAGGAAATTCTGGACTCGGATCCTAACTAAAAAGAACCAAATAGTCGACTGTCCGGACGCCGAAGCCCTGGCGGCTTTTAAGCACCATATCCGTGACGAGTTGCTCCCTCGACACCTCAGCCAGGAAAAACCCAAGTCCATGGCAGCTCTCACAACACTAATGACCCGCCTTTGCAAGGGTGAGGACAGTTGGTTGGCTCGCAGTAGCACTACGCCACATTCTGGCACTTCGGATGGCCGCGACAATAACGGCAAGCCACGGCGTAACAGACATAAGCGACGGAACAACGGCCACAGCACTGAAGACACGGCAGTCAACGCCAGATTCAGCGGATCCAAGCCCGGTCAGTGGAAGTAGCCGTTCAAAAGAAATAATCAGGGACCATCCAGTCTGGACCGCATACTGGAGCGCTCGTGCCAAATTCATGGCACCCCGGACAAGCCAGACAACCACACCAATAGACATTGCTAGGTATTCAAACAGGCCGACAAGATAAATGCCGAAGACTAAGACAAGGGGCTGCACAACAACGATTACGAGGAGCCCCGACGACCGAGCACAGGGGGACAGAAGAAATCCCCCCCCCCCCAGGTGAAAACGGTCAACATGATTTACGCCACACACATCCCCAAGCGGGAACGGAAGCGGGCACTACGGGACGTCTATGCGATGGAGCCAGTCGCCCCCAAATTCAACCCATGGTCAGCTTGTCCGATCACCTTTGATCGTAGGGATCACCCTACTAGCATCCGTCACGGCGGCTTGGCCGCATTGGTCCTAGACCCAATCATCGACGGATTCCACCTCACGCGCGTCCTTATGGACGGTGGCAGCAGCCTGAACCTGCTTTATTAGGACACAGTGAGCAAAATAGGCATTGACACTTCAAGGATCAAGGCCACCAAAACCACCTTTAAAGGTATGATTCCTAGAGTAGAGGCCCGTTGCACGGGCTATATAACATTGGAAGTGGTCTTCGGATCTCCGGATAACTTCCGAAGCGAAGAATTAATCTTCGATATCGTCCCTTTCCGCAGTGGTTGCCACGCACTGCTCGGACGAACCGCATTCGCTAGATTCAATGCGGTACCGCACTGCGCATACCTCAAGCTCAAGATGCCAGGACCACGTGGGGTCATAACAGTGAACGGAAATATGGATCGCTCTCTCCGCATAGAAGAACATACTGCATCCCTCTCGGCGGAAGTACAATGCGGCCTCCTCCGACAAACCAATCCGGCGACAATCACTTCAAGCACCGTCAAGAGAGTCCGGAGCACCCTGCAACAGGATCATCAGGCACGCCGAGAGCGCGACTAGCATCCCGGCCTCCGCTTAAGCCCCATCAAAGCAGCATTCGTGCCATGCGTACATAATTACGCACTCAAGATACCATGGGCGTAGGCGGAGGCGCAACAACGACTCAGTCAACAGTGCGGGATAACCGCCTCATACCTTCATAACCCGTCCTTCTTCTTTTTCAGGACATTGCTTTAGAGCAGCCTCTCCGTAAAAGCCGGATTGCGGACTTACATAGGAGAGAAAACCAAGGAGGCAACAGGCCACAAGACGTATGAAACACCTGGTGGAATCTATTTACGATCGTTATACCTGTTTTATATATCCATACGCGGCCTGCCCCTGGATAGGGCATGTTAAATAGTCCTATTTATCTCCGCTTAATGCATTCATTGTAAACATACGCTTAAACGTATTTTCATCAATGGGTGATTATGTATAGCGTCAGCTCATTATTCTTATTTGAACATTTCTCTTACAAATGTCTCTTTCATATTGCATCCGTACACTTTGATACGGTCCGTTTGCCAGGGGCTTCCTATGGTGCCCCGTTCTACGGCAACTAAAGTCCGAACACTTTAAATAGTGCGGCACCCCGAACTTATAGCACTATATGCATCAGCTCCGAATCATGTCTTGGGTCTACAGTTGGGTTAGCCCGGCTCCCTTGTTTTGGTACCTTACGTTCTGTTATATCGGCTAAGGTAGCACAGGGAGAACTACTGCGACTGTGTCCCGGTTTTTCCGGACGAGCACCTCAGTAGAGAAAGCCGAAAACTAACCAGCATGATGTGGCGAGAGCTAGTCGCTGTTCGAGAGTTCTTAAAATCCTTAAAGATTTTTTCCGCTTTAGGCGATGAGTCGGCCTTGTCCGATTTAGGCGTATATAGCTCCCCAATTCGGCCCTCCGAATTCTAGGGGCTTCGCCGAAATTTAAAATTATAGACTTCTATGGCTAAGTGAAAGTTATAAAGCCGCATAGTCCGATTGCCTTGTTCCCTGCGCTGGATACCTCCTTAAGGGACCAAACATTTGGATAAAGAGTATCCGGGTTTTTCCAGGAACACCCCGGCACTAGTTGCGTGGGGGCGGAAGCCGACGATCGCCTACTTTCGGTATTCTATAAACAGCCGCATGTAAGGTAATATTTTAAATCAAACAGTGCTACATAGCACAAGTAACTTCGCCTTTAAATTACAACAGCGCAGAGGTACATTTAGTCAAAGATCTTGTCCTTGGAACACTCATTGGCCACGAGACGAGCGCCTTTCATAACGCCATCATAGTACTTCTCGGGATGGCGATGCTCCTTGCCCTCGGGCGGACCGTCCTTAACCCGCTTCTCCACATGCAGCTTGCCCCAATGCACCTTTGCGCGGGCAAAGGCCCGGCGGGCACCTTCGATGCAAATGGATCGCTTGATTACTTCAAGCCGCGGACAGGCATTCACCATCTGATTGATCAGGCTGAAGTAGCTAGTGGGCAGGGGCTCACCAGGCCACATCTGGACTATGAAATCTTTCATAGTCACTTCGGCCGACCTGTGGAGTTCGACCAACTGCTTCAGTTGGTCACTCAGAGGCGTTGGGTGTTCAGCCTCAGCGTACTGGGACCAGAATAGCTTCTCTGTTGAGCTCCCCTCTTGGGCACGGTAGAACTACGCGACATCTGATACGCTGGGTGGCAGATCTGCGAATGCCCCTGGAGAGCTCTGAATTCGAGTAAGTAAAAGAAATGCCTCCTCCACATGTTTGCTTTGCACAAAGAATTTCTTACCCGCCGCTATCTTTTTGGCCTCCTGGATCTCCTGCTGTGCCTTCTCGGCTTCGGCCTTGGCGTCTTTCATACTCACAAGGGCCTTCGCAAGCTCGGCCTCTTTCATCTTCAGATCATGCTCCACGGACTCGAACTTCTTGCCGAGGTCCCGGAGCTCTTGCTGTACCTCGCCCACTCTAGCACTTTGCTTCTCGCGCTCTTTGCATTCCAAGGCTGCCTTGTCTTCGGCCTCAGATAGCGCTTTCTTCAGGGACACCACTTCGGCGGTGGACCCTGCCACACAGTCACGATGCTTCGCTGTCAGACTAAACAATTTTATCTATATTTACAAATATAAGAGCGGAGAATCACTCACCTTTGCTCTCTTAGAGCCGCCTCTTCGTGAGATCGAGCTCTCCCTGCGCTTGCTCCAGGTCCTGCTTTAGTTCGGCAACCTCGGTTGTGTGGGCAGCTGCGGCAAGTAGCACGGCCTGCTTATGCACATAAACACTTATTAGACTCCTGCGGATTATAATTGACCCTCCGTTTGGCTTTTCTTTCCGAACACCAAACAGAGTATCAGGGGCTACTACCTATCGGGTGGTAATTTCACACATTTGTATTACTTACCTCGAAGCCCATCAGGAGGCTTGTGTAGGCTTCGGTTAGTCCGCTTTTGGCGGACATAACTTTTTGAATCACCGCACTCATAAGAGTACAGTGCTCGTTATCCATGGAGGCGCCTCGAAGCGCTTCCACCAGACTATCCGGCGCCGCTGGCGTTATGGAAGCCCTCGGCATGGACGGCTCGCCCTCCCTAACGAGGGGCTGCTCACGCTAAATCCGAACCGTCAAGGGTTCCTAACAGTGTTCAGTCGAGAGTCCGCCTTTGTTGCGGCTCTCATCGACGCGATCCGCGGGATCTTGAACCCCGTGTGTCCGACATCTGGAACTCCGCCTTTGGGGCGCCTCTGTGGTCACCTCCCCGCCGGGAACCTTCGGGACAACACCTCCGTGTCTTCAGCAGGCTGAGGAGTGGTGGCCGTCGGGAGCGAGTTCATCTCCGGATGAGCCCTGACCAGACTTTATATATGTTCGGCGTTATTAAACAACTATGAAGTAAAATCACGGTAGAGTGCGGACACTTACGATGCGCTAGGGGCTTCCCCCTGGGCAGCCACTCTTCCTCGCTATGAGCGGCCATGGTGGAGTAGTCTGGAAGGGACGTCTTTCCCTTCTTGGGTGTCCCAGCCTCCCCCTCTGGGGCGGCTTTCCTCTTTTTCTCCTCCCCAGTGCGGGGAGGTAGAGTTTCTTCTTGCTTCCCCCCGCCTCCGCGGGAGGACTCTGTTTTGTCGTCATCAGACGACGTGGGTATGACGGCCTTGCGTCGACGGCCTCTCCCGGCCCCATGGCCCATCTCTTTAGGCCTCTCAACCTTTCCGGATGGGGCGGCTTCTTCTTCTTCCTCCTCCTCTTCGGGGGAGGAGTGCGCCTCATCGTCTTCGGACGAGGCTTCCGGCACAACCTTACGCCGGAGACCCTTCCTGGTCCCGGGGGCCTTCTTTTCGGCCTTCTTCCCCGGTGCCTTGTAGGGCGCCGGGATCAGCATCTCTGTCAAGAGAGCATCAGCTGGATCTTCTGGCAGCAGACCCGGATAGTCAATCTGCTCTGCTGTCTCCACATAGTCCTGATCAAATATACACAAATACTTAAGACTCCGCCATGAATGTATTGGTAAAAACCGAATCCGGTGGTAGTCCCAAAACTCACCGGACGCGGGGGCCACGCTGCATGAAGTCCGTGGTCCTCGGATGTCGGAGGAGGTACTTCGGAGGCCTTAAAAATGCCTTCCACGCGTCTTTGTGCTTCATGCCATAGAGCCTCTGAAGCGTCTGGTGTTCGGCCGGGACGAACTCCCACAGATTGAATGCCCGCCTTTGGCAAGGCAGAATCCGGCGAACGAGCATGACCTGGATCATGTTGACAAGCTTGATGTTCTTGTCCTTCATGCTCTTGATGCAGGTTTGGAGTCCGATCAGCCTTGTAGGTTCGCCCCAAGTCAGGCCCTTCTTTTCCCAGGAGGTGAGCCGCATGGGGGCTCCGGATCGAAACTCGAGGGCCGCCGCCCAGTTGGCGCCGCGCGGCTCGGTAATGTAGAACCACCCCGATTGCCACCCCTTTACGGTCTCCGCAAAGGAGCCATCCAGCCAGGTGACATTAGGCATCTTGTCCACCATGGCCCCTCCGCGCTCCGCTTGTTGGCCGCTTACAATCTTCGGCTTCACGCAGAAGATTTGCAGCAACAGGCCGAAGTGAGGCCGGATGCGGAGGAAGGCCTCACATACGACGATGAACACCGAGATGTTGAGGACGAAATTCGGGGCTAGATCATGGAAATCTAGCCCGTAGTAGAACATGAGCCCGCGGACGAAGGGGTGAAGTGGAAACCCCAGTCCACGGACGAAGTGGGCGACGACACGACCCTCTCGTGGGTGAAGGAAATATGCCCTAGAGGCAATAATAAAGTTATTATTTATTTCCTTATTTCATGATAAATATTTATTATTCATGCTAGAATTGTATTAACCGGAAACATGATACATGTGTGAATACATAGACAAACATATAGTCACTAGTATGCCTCTACTTGACTAGCTCATTAATCAAAGATGGTTATGTTTCCTAACCATAGACATGTGTTGTTATTTGATTAATGGGATCACATCATTAGGAGAATGATGTGATTGACATGACCCATTCCGTTAGCCTAGCACTTGATCATTTAGTATATTGCTATTGCTTTCTTCATGACATATACATGTTCCTCGTAACTATGAGATTATGCAACTCCCGTTTACGGAGGAACACTTTGGTGCTACCAAACGTCACAACGTAACTAGGTGATTATAAAGGAGTACTACAGGTGTCTCCAAAGGTACATGTTGGGTTGGCGATTTCGAGATTAGGTTTTGTCACTCCGATTGTCGGAGAGGTGTCTCTGGGCCCTCTTGGTAATGCACATCACTATAAGCCTTGCAAGCAATGTAGCTAATGAGTTAGTTACGGAATGATGCATTATGTAACGAGTAAAGAGACTTGCCAGTAACGAGATTGAACTAGGTATTGGATACCGACGATCAAATCTCGGGCAAGTAACATACCGATGACAAAGGGAATAACGATGTTGTTATGCGGTTTGACCGATAAAGATCTTCAGAGAATATGTAGGAGCCAATATGGGCATCCAGGTTCCGCTATTGGTTATTGACCGAGAATAGTTCTAGGTCATGTCTACATAGTTCTCGAACCCGTAGGGTCCGTGACGCTTAACGTTACGATGACAGCTTTTATTATGAGTTTATGATTTTGATGTACCGAAGGAGTTCGGAGTCCCGGATGAGATCGGGGACATGACGAGGAGTCTCGAAATGGTCGAGACATAAAGATCGATATATTGGACCACTATATTCGGAGTTCGGAAAGGTTCCGAGTGATTCGGTTATTTTTGGGAGTACCGAAGAGTTACGGGAATTCGTATTGGGCCTCTTTGGGCCATACGGGAAAGGAGAGAAAGGGCCAAAAGAGTGGCCGCACCCTCCCCTTGGACTAGTCCGAATTGGACTAGGAGGGGGCGCACCCTTCCTTCCTTCACCTTCTCTCTTCCCTTACCATCTCATCTACACCAACTACATGGAAGGGTTCCTAGATGTACTAGGAGTAGGATACCCCTAGGGCGCGCCATAGAGAGGGCCGGCCCTCCTCTCCTCCACTCCTTTATATACGGGAGCAGGGGGCACCCCATGGACACACAAGTTGATCTACGGATCGTTCCTTAGCCGTGTGCGGTGCCCCCTTTCACTATATTCCACCTCGGTCATATCGTCGTGGAGTTTAGGCGAAGCCCTGCTACCGGGTAGAACATCATCATCGCCACCACGCCGTCGTCTCGACGGAACTCATCCCCGACACTTTGCTGGATCGGAGTCCGGGATCGCCATCGAGCTGAACGTGTGCTGAACTCGGAGGTGCCGTGACGCTCGGTACTTGGATCGGTCGGATCGTGAAGACGCACGACTACATCAACCGCGTTGTCATAACGCTTCCGCCACGGTCTCACGAGGGTACGTGGACAATACTCTCCTCTCGTTGTTATGCATCACCATGATCCTTGCGCAGCGTAGGGAAATTTTTGAAATTACTACGTTCCCTAACAGTGGCATCCGAGCCAGGTTTTAGGCGTTGATGTTATATGCACGAGTAGAACACAAGTGTGTTGTGGGCGATACAAGTCATACTGAGAACCAGCATGTCATACTTTGGTTCGGCGGTATTGTGAGATGAACCGGCCGGACCAACATTACGCCAGACGCTTACGCGAGACTGGTTTCACCGCTGCGAGCACACGTTGCTTAAAGGTGGTGGCGGGTGTCTGCCTCTCTCACTTTAGTTGAACCGAGTGTGGCTACGCCCGGTCCTTGCGAAGGTTAAAACAGCACCAACTTGACAAACTATCGTTGTGGTTTTGATGCGTAGGTAAGAACGGTTCTTGCTCAGCCCGTAGCAGCCACGTAAAATTTGCAACAACAAAGTAGAGGACGTCTAACTTGTTTTTGCAGGGCATGTTGTGATGTGATATGGTCAAGACGTGATGAGATATAAGTTGTTGTATGAGATGATCATGTTTTGTTTATCGGCAATCGCGAGAAGCCTTATGGTTGTCTCTTTATTGCATAAGATGCAAGCGCCAAATAATTGCTTTACTTTATCGCTATGCGATAGCAATAGTTGCAAGAGCAATAGTTGGCGAGATGACCATGTGACGACATTGATATAGATCAAGATGATGGAGATCATGGTGGCATGCCGTGACGATGGAAATCATGACGATGCTTTGGAGATGGAGATCAAAGGCACAAGATGATGATGGCCATATCATGTCACATATTTTGATTGCATGTGATGTTTATCTTTTATACATCTTATTTTGCTTAGTTTGGCGGTAGCTTTATAAGATGATCTCTCACTAAATTATCAAGGTATAAGTGTTCTCCCTGAGTATGCACCGTTGTGAAAGTTCTTCGTGCTGAGACACCACGTGATGATCGGGTGTGATAGGCTCTACGTTCAAATACAACGGGTGCAAAACAGTTGCACACGCGTAATACTCAGGTTAAACTTGACGAGCCTAGCATATAACAGATATGGGCTCGGAACACGGAGACCGAAAGGTCGAGCGTGAATCATATAGTAGATATGATCAACATAGTAATGTTCACCATTGAAACTACTCCATCTCACGTGATGATCGGACATGGTTTAGTTGATATGGATCACGTGATCACTTAGAAGATTAGAGGGATGTCTATCTAAGTGGGAGTTCTTAAGTAATATGATTAATTGAACTTAAATTTATCATGAATTTAGTCCTGGTAGTATTAGCAAATCTATGTTGTAGATCAATAGCTCGCGTTTAGCTCCCCTGTTTTATTTTGATATGTTCCTAGAGAAAACTAAGTTGAAAAATGTTAGTAGCAATGATGCGGATTGGATCCGTGATCTGAGGTTTATCCTCATTGCTGAACAGAAAAAATATGTCCTTGATGCACCGCTAGGTGACAGACCTATTGCAGGAGCAGATGCAGACGTTATGAACGTTTGGCTAGCTCAATATGATGACTACTTGATAGTTTAGTGCACCATGCTTAACGGCTTAGAATCGGGACTTCAAAGACGTTTTGAACGTCACAGACCATATGAGATGTTCCAGGAGTTGAAGTTAATATTTCAAGCAAATACCCGAGTTGAGAGATATGAAGTCTCCAACAAGTTCTATAGCTAAAAGATGGAGGAGAATCGCTCAACTAGTGAGCATGTGCTCAGATTGTCTGGGTACTTCAATCGCTTGAATCAAGTGGGAGTTAATCTTCCAGATAAGATAGTGATTGACAGAATTCTCTAGTCGCCATCACTAAGTTACTAGAACTTCGTGATGAACTACAAGATGCAAGGGATGATGAAAACGATTCTCGAGCTCTTCGTGATGTTGAAATCGACGAAGGTAGAAATCAAGAAAGAGCATCAAGTGTTGATGATTGACAAGACCACTAGTTTCAAGAGAAGGGCAAAGGGAAAGAAAGGGAACTTCAAGTAGAAAGACAAGTAAGTTGTCACTCCTGCGAGGAAGCCCAAAGATGGACCAAAGCCTGAAACTGAGTGCTTACACTGCAAAGGAAATGGTCACCGAAGCGGAAATGCCCAGAATATTTGGTGGATAAGAAGGATGGCAAAGTGAACAAGGGTATATTTGATATACAGATTATTGATGTGTGCCTTACTAGTGTTTATATTAGCCCCTGAGTATTTGATACTTGTTTGGTTGCTAAGATTAGTAATCGGAAACAGGAGTTCTGAATAAACAGAGACTAGTTGAAGGGAAGTGACGATGAGTGTTGGAAGTAGTTCCAAAATTGATATGATCATCATCGCACACTCCCTATACTCGGGGATTAGTGTTGAACCTAAATAAATGTTATTTGGCGTTTGTGTTGAGCATGAATATGATTTGATCATGTTTATTGCAATACGGTTATTCATGTAAGTTAGAGAATAATTATTGTTACATTTACATGAATAAAACCTTCTATGGTCATACACCCAATGAAAATGTTTTGTTGGATCTCGATCGTTTGATACACATATTCATAATATTGAAACCAAAAGATGTAAAGTTAATAATAATAGTGCAACTTATTTGTGGCACTGCCGTTTAGGTCATATTGGTGTAAAACGCATGAAGAAACTCCATAAAGATGGATCTTCAGAATCACTTGGTTATGAATCATTTGATGCTTGCGAACCGTGCCTTTTGGGCAAGATGACTAAAACTCCGTTATCCGGAACAATGGAACGAGCTACTGACTTGTTGGAAATAATACATACCGATGTATGCGATCCAATGAGTGTTGATGCTCGTGACAAGTATCATTATTTTCTGACCTTCACAGATGATTTGAGCAGATATGCGTATATCTACTTGATGAAACATAAGTCTGAAATAGTTGAAAAGTTCAAAGAATTTCAGAGTGAAGTGGAAAATCATCGTAACAAGAAAATAAAGTTTCTACAATCTGATCGTGGAGATGAATGTTTGAGTTACGAGTTTGGTCTTCATTTGAAACAATGTGAAATAGTTTCGCAACTCACGCCATATGGAACACCACAGCATAATGGTGTGTCCGAAAGTCGTGACCGCACTTTATTGGATATGGTGCGATCTATGATGTCTCTTTTCGGTTTACCAATATCATTTTGGGGTTATGTATTAGAGACAGCTGCATTCATGTTTAATAGGGCACCATCTAAATCCGTTGAGACGACACCGTATGAACTATGGTTTAACAATAAACCTAAGTTGTCGTTTCTTAAAGTTTGGAGTTGTGATGCTTATGTGAAAAAGTTTTCACCGATAAGCTCGAACCCAAATCGGAGAAGTGCGTCTTCATAGAATACCCAAAGGTAACTATTGGGTACACCTTCTATCACAGATCCGAAGGCAAGTTATTCGTTGTTAAGATGGATCCTTTCTAGAGAAGAAGTTTCTCTCGAAAGAAGTGAGTGGGAGGAAAGTAGAACTTGATGAGGTAATTGTACCTTCTCCCTTATTGGAAAGTAGTTCATCACGTAAATCAGTTCCCAAAGTGATTCCTACACCAATTAGTGAGGAAGTTAATGATGATGATCATGAAACTTCAGATCAAGTTGCTACCAAACCTCGTGAGGTCTTCCAGAGTAAGATCCGCACCGAGTGGTACGGTAATCATGTTACGGAAGTCATGTTACTAGACCATGATGAACCTACGAACTATGAGGAAGCGATGATGAGCCCAGATTCCGCGAAATGGCTTGAGGCCATGAAATCTGAGATAGGATCCATGTATGAGAACAAAGTATGGACTTTGATTGACTTGCTCGATGATCAGCAAGCCATGTTTAATAAATGGATCTTCAAGAGGAAGACGGACACTGATAGTAGTGTTACTATCTACAAAGCTCGACTTGTCACAAAAAGGTTTTCGACAAGTTCAAGGTGTTGACTACAATGAGATTTTCTCAACTGTAGCGATGCTTAAGTCTGTCCGAATCATGTTAGCAATTGCCACATTTTATGAAATCTGGCAAATGGATGTCAAAACTGCATTCTTTAATGGATTTATTAAAGAAAAGTTGTATATGATGCAACCAGAAGGTTTTGTCAATCCTAAAGGAGCTAACAAAATGTGCAAGCTTCAGCGATCCATCTATGAACTGCAAGCATCTCGGAGTTGGAATAAAACGCTTTGATGGTGTGATCAAAGCATATGGTTTTATACAAACTTTTGGAGAAGCCTGTATTTACAAGAAAGTGAGTGGGAGCACTACAACATTTCTGATAAGTATATGTGAAGGACATATTGTTGATCGGAAATAATGTAGAATTATGCTGCAAAGCATAAAGGAGTATTTGAAAGGAGTTTTTCAAAGAAAGACCTCAGTAAAACTACTTACATATTGAGCATCAAGATCTATTGAGATAGATCAAGACGCTTGATAAGTTTTTTCAATAAGTACATACCTTGTCAAGATTTTGAAGTAGTTCAAAATGGAACAGTCAAAGAAAAGTTCTTGCCTGTGTTGCAAAGGTGTGAAATTGAGTAAGACTCAAATCCCGACCACGGCAGAAAATAGAAAAGAGAATGAAATTCATGCCCTATGCCTCAGTCATAGGTTCTATAAAGTATGCTATGCTATGTACCAGACCTATTGTATACCTTGCTCTGAATTTGGCAAGGGAGTACAATAGTGATCTAGGAGTAGATCACTGGACATTGGTCAAGAACATCCTTAGTGAGGACTAAGGAAATATTTCTCGATTATGGAGGTGATAAAAGAGCCCGTCGTAAAGAGTTACATCGATGCAAGCTTTTTACACTGATCCAGATGACTCTAAGTCTCAATCTGGATACATATTGAAAGTGGGAGCAATTAGCTAAAGTAGCTCCGTGCAGAGCATTGTAAACATAGAATATTTGCAAAATACATACGGCTCTGAATGTGACAGACCCGTTGACTAAGCTTCTCTCACGAGCAAAACATGATCATACCTTAGTACTCTTTGGGTGTTAATCACATAGCGATGTGAACTAGATTATTGACTCTAGTAAACCCTTTGGGTGTTGGTCACATGACGATGTGAACTATGGGTGTTAATCACATACAGATGTTAATATTAGTGTTGAATCACATAATGATGTGAACTAGATTATTGACTCTAGTGCAAGTGGGAGACTGAAGGAAATATGCCCTAGAGGCAATAATAAAGTTATTATTTATTTCCTTATTTCATGATAAATGTTTATTATTCATGCTAGAATTGTATTAACCGGAAACATGATACATGTGTGAATACATAGACAAACATATAGTCACTTGTATGCCTCTACTTGACTAGCTCATTAATCAAAGATGGTTATGTTTCCTAACCATAGACATGTGTTGTTATTTGATTAATGGGATCACATCATTAGGAGAATGATGTGATTGACATGACCCATTCCGTTAGCCTAGCACTTGATCGCTTTAGTATATTGCTATTGCTTTCTTCATGACTTATACATGTTCCTCGTAACTATGAGATTATGCAACTCCCGTTTACCGAATGAACACTTTGGTGCTACCAAACGTCACAACGTAATCGGGTGATTATAAAGGAGTACTACAGGTGTCTCCAAAGGTACATGTTGGGTTGGCGATTTCGAGATTAGGTTTTGTCACTCCGATTGTCGGAGAGGTATCTCCGGCCCTCTCGGTAATGCACATCACTATAAGCCTTGCAAGCAATGTAGCTAATGAGTTAGTTACGGAATGATGCATTATGTAACGAGTAAAGAGACTTGCCAAGAACGAGATTGAACTAGGTATTGGATACCGACGATCAAATCTCGGCAAGTAACATATCGATGACAAAGGGAACAACGTATGTTGTTATGCGGTTTGACCGATAAAGATCTTCAGAGAATACGAGGAGCCAATATGGGCATCCAGGTTCCGCTATTGGTTATTGACCGAGAATAGTTCTAGGTCATGTCTACATAGTTCTCGAACCCGTAGGGTCCGTACGCTTAACGTTACGATGACAGTTTTATTATGAGTTTATGAGTTTTGATGTACCGAAGGAGTTTGGAGTCCCGGATGAGATCGGGGACATGACGAGGAGTCTCGAAATGGTCGAGACATAAAGATCGATATATTGGACGACTATATTCGGAGTTCGGAAAGGTTCCGAGTGATTCGGTAGTTTTGGGAGTACCGGAGAGTTACGGGAATTCGTATTGGGCCTCTTTGGGCCATACGGGAAAGGAGAGAAAGGGCCAAAAGAGTGGCCGCACCCCTCCCTTGGACTAGTCCGAATTGGACTAGGGAGGGGCACCCTTCCTTCCTTCCCATCTCTTTTCCCTATCCTTCTCTCCTACTCCTACTACATGGAAGGGTTCCAAGATGGACTAGGAAAGGGGGAATCCTAATCACGGAGGGAGTAGGACTCACCTAGGGCGCCATAGAGAGGGCCGCCCTCCTCTCCTCCACTCCTTTATATCACGGGGCAGGGGCACCCCATGGACACACAAGTTGATCTACGGATCGTTCCTTAGCCGTGCGTTGCCCCCTTCCACCATATTCCACCTCGGTCATATCGTCGGAGTTTAGGCGAACCCCTGCGCCGGTAGAACATCATCATCGCCACCACGCCGTCGTTGACGGAACTCATCCCGACACTTTGCTGGATCGGAGTCCGGGATCGCCATCGAGCTGAACGTGTGCTGAACTCGTAGGTGCCAGACGTTCGGTACTTGGATCGGTCGGATCGTGAAGACGTACGACTACATCAACCGCGTTGTTATAACGCTTCCGCTTACGGTCTACGAGGGTACGTGGACAATACTCTCCCCTCTCGTTGCTATGCATCACCATGATCCTGGCGTGTGCGTAGGAAAATTTTTGAAATTACTACGTTCCCCAACAGTGGGGTCCCGGGGTCGGAATAACCTGCCCAACATCCGGTAGCCGGTGCGCTATGTCTGCGGCCAAGTATCCGGCCGCCCGAAGATTTGCGATATGCTTCTCCTTGACGGTGGAAGCCACCCACTTGCCTCCTGCTCCGGACATGTTTAGTTGTGCGGAGAAGACTTGGGCTTGGGCGTCGGAGCTCGAGGAGGCAAGAGTGGGCAAAGGAGGAAGAAGGAGTGGGTAAAAATGGGGAAATCTTATCCCTTTATAGAGGCGACGAAAGCGGTGCGCCTCCCCACTTGCCCTTTGGGAATCACTTGCTGCCCAAGCGCCACGATTGATGATGTGGTGGGATTACCCGTACCCGTATTGATGAGAATCCCATGATAAGGGGACACGATCTTGGCTTTGACAAGACGTGTCAAGGAAACTGCCTCGCAATATGCGTTATGGCTGGTTGTGGGAAAACGGTTCGAATAATGACCCGACCGTAATGACACGTCGCGTTTCCTAAAAAGTTGTCAGCAGATTGGATTTGTGAAATACCATTCTCTCTACGGTGGCATGTGAAGATCATTTGTGGATCCGGACACAGTTCAAGTGTTCGATAATTACTTTGGAGTACTCGTGTGACACCCCAAAAGTTTTAACCTTCTTTTGTTAATTAAAATCTTGCCAGGGAATTTAACTGTTCTTTTTCTTGGTTTTTCTTGATTTCAAAACCATTCTTTTCTTGGTTATCTTGGAGTTATTCCCTAAAATGAAAACCTTTCACTTATGATATTGGACTTGTTTGCCCTCTCAAGAAAATCTTTTCTTTTATCAGAAGAATTAATTATATAATATTCTCCCTGATCTTTATTTTCTTGAAAAATGTTTCCCATAGTTTCATGGTTCCATTTGTACTACAACCCTTTTATAAATTCATTCAAAAATCCCACCAAAATTTGGAGATGTCATATGGAGTATTTGAACCACTTTTGTGCAAAAATATCTTCTGCCCATTGATTATTTTGAGCTCTACACCATATTTTCAAATCTGGTCCAGAGAGCATTTTTGCACTACAACCTATTCAAATGTTTCTTTAATACTTCTACCAAAATTTTGGGATGACAACAAGAGTATATTAATCAACTTTGAGCAAAAACCTAATGATGTCCTTTGGAAAAAACTGAGTGAAACACCCTCTTTTCCATTCTGGTCCAACTTGAGGTTTTGTACAGCAACCACCTTTTTAGTTGCTCCTTGATCCATGATTTCTTTTCCTACTGGTAGCCCTCCATGCCAAACCCTTAAGTCCAGGAGATTGGACCCATTGGATGATTCTAAGTGCATGCAACAATGCCATTTGCTTTCTGTCCAGAATTGAAGTTTAGCAAAACTTGCACTAGCAAGTTTGTGCTTTGGACAAACTAACCTTACCACCCTTTATTTCATCTAAAGAGACCCCATTCTGGAAGTTTTGGCCACTCCAAGAAATGCCTAAGTGCCCTTGGCATTTTGTCAAACACCTTATAGACATGATATGTTTTGGCATGAGTTTTTGTTTACACTGTGAACTTGATCCCCTGACCAGACCACCATGTCCAGTAGACTTCTAGCTTCTCCTAACCTAGGTCTGCTGATTGCCAGCCTCACCCGAGACCTCTAACACGCCATGGCATTCCGTCGAGCACGTCCCGTGCGTGCTCTGGGCGCGAGCAGAGCACGCGTTTTGCACGTGCCGCGCCCGAGCCGTCGCGTCGCGTCCCTGGTTTGCCACCGCCCTGCGGAGCCACACCACTCACTAACCCTCTCCCCGCATCGCGCCAAGCCGCCCTGGCAGCCTACAACACCGCCGTCAGAGCCCTTGGCGGCACGCCGGCGTCCGCAGCGCGTCTCGGCCAAGTCAGTGCCGCCCAAGCCGCCAGCACTCGCCACCTGCCCCTTTGAGCAGTGCGAGCTCATCCGCAAGCGTGTCCTCTAGCTCTCGTCGCCACCACGTCGCCCAAGCTACAGGGAGGCGGTTCGCCGACGAGCTTATCCTCGCCGCCGCAGAACCGACCTCGTTGCACTATAAAAAGGAGGCCCCGAGCGCGTTTCTTTGGCTAAACAGCCTCAGCATGCTCCCCTAGCTCTCCCATGGCAGCCAATCGACCCGGGGAGGCCTTCTTCCCCGTCTCCGGCAACTGCAGCCGCCGCTACTGCCTCGGCCATTCCGGCGCCCCCAGGACCTCCCCCTCTCCACTCTCTCCACCACAAGCTCTATCTTCCTCCCGTGAACCCTTTCCCCTGCTCGATTTTGATCGGGAACCACCGCAGCCCCAAAACCACTTTGTCCGACGGCCACCGTCCGCCGCGAAGCTTGCCGCCGGCAGCTCCGTCCACCCCTGAGGCCAAAACGACCACCGGAGTGACCGTCTTGATCCCCTGAGCCTGCAGATAGCCTCCGTTTTGCGAACGGCGCCGTCATTCGCCGGCGAGCCTCGCCGGAGCTCCGCCTCTGTTTTGGCCGGAGGAGGCAACGCGCGCGTGGACTAGTCAAACCTGACTAGTGGGCCACCTGGACCCACTATCAGTGACTCCCCGCACTGTCCATGCTGGATAAGTGAAAGCGTGCATTCTAACACGCTTTTCGACGTGTACGTGTTTATTCGAATCGCTTTTTTTCTGCTTTTAATTTAAATAATGATTTTGATCAAAACTTGGAATGGCTGTAACTTTTTAAATACAACTCCAAATGAGTTGATTCTTTTTCCTACCTCTTTCAAATATTGTCTAGTTTATTTTAAGATTTATTTCAAAAAAATTCAGAGAACTTTTTGGTTCTGTTTTGAAACTATTTATTGATTCAAAAATATTTTTAATAGGATTTTGGTGAGAGAAGAGAAAACTTTCAAAAGTTTTGGAGAGCACCTCACCCCTCCACAACTTGAAGGCAAGCATTCTGAACCCCGGCATAATACTTTTGGTGTGTTAGTCGACACGTTTATAACACTACCTCACTTTGAAGAGCTCGTTATTTCATGTGATGTGATCATTTGCATGGATGCATCTTAGTGATCTCCTTGTTGTTGGAGATGAATATACTTGTGATGGTAACCATTCTCATGTGCCTTGCATGCATGCCGGAGAGGAATCCGGGAAAGCCTCTTACTTGGGTAGGCATGAGCTTGTCGCCGGTCCCCGTCGGGACGGTTATGTCCGGTATGGCATGGTAATTAAGGTATAGTGAGTGGTGACTTTGTTGGTTGAAATATATTTGTTATATATGTCATGCAAGGAATTTATAAACCTCCTAAGTCGACCATAGATCGAGTCTTTTTCCAGTAACCCCCATACTTGTTTCGTACTACCACTCGTCTCTACAACAAGTACGGTACGGTTCAGTAAGTCGTTAACCCCTTTCGAGCACACACCGTACAGAGAGGCCATAGTGGAAGATATCGGTTGAAGCCGGTAGGCATACCACCTGTTCCGCGGCATGGGTGTTTCCGGTTGAGACCGAGAGGGGAGGCAACCCCTTAAAGCGTGCGATATAAATTTGATCCCATGCTACGCGAGGTTGTAGCCTCCCCACTTAGAGTTTTGCTTGACAGGTGTCATGGGTGATTCCAGACATGGGTAAGTTAAGCTGGTGTGTGCAAGTTAGGTGTGTTTTCAACTAAAAGGCCGTAGACGGAATTAGTTCCGATGGACTAAAGGAATCCGTTACTCGTGGGTAAAGAGTACACCCTCTGCAGAGATTAAACCTATTCGGATAGCCGTGCCCTTGGTTAAGGATTTCAGTCTGGGATGGGTCAGGTGTCGGTCTTAGTGTCGGTCTTCGGAGGAGTTATTATTAAAACAGAACTGGATCGCAAATTGAGACTGGTAATGTTTATGAATATTATTTTGTTATGGACTAACCCATTATATTATTTGAATTATCGAGTATCCCTGGGATGGTTCTACCTCCTGGATATTCACTGTGATTATTTATAAGCCCTTTATGTGGTGTCGCTAAGACGCCCGACTGTGGCATTGCCTTTATTTTATTTATAAGCCCTTTATGTGGTGTCGCTAAGACGCCCGACTGTGGCATTGCCTTTATTTTATTTATAAGCCCTTTATGTGGTGTCGCTAAGACGCCCGACTGTGGCATTGCTTTTATTTTATTTATAAGACCTTTATGTGGTGTCGCCGTGACGCCTCGATCGTGGCATTGCTTTTATTTTATTTATAAGCCCTTTATGTGGTGTCGCTAAGACGCCTCGATCGTGGCATTGCTTTTATTTTATTTATAAGCCCTTTATGTAGTGTTGCTAAGACGCCCGACTGTGGCATTGCTTTTATTTTATTTATAAGCCCTTTATGTGGTGTCGCTAAGACGCCCGACTGTGGCATTGCTTTTATTTTATTTATAAACCCTTTATGTGGTGTCGCTAAGACACCCGACTGCGGCATTGCTTTTATTTTATTTATAAGCCCTTATGTGGTGTCGCTAAGACGCCCGACTGTGGCTTTGCTTTTATTTTTAAGCCCTTTATGTGGTGTCGCTAAGACGCCCGACTGAGGCATTTATTTCTGCTCCATCATTACTTATTTGTTGTTACTTATTAATAACCTACATGCATGCATCAAGATTTTTTTTTTGACTGACGTTGTGATCATAGAATATTTTCAAGGCATGATTATCGGTTGTTATATATTATACATGTGTTCATAATGTTTGCGAGTACATTCAAAAGTACTCACTGGCTTGTCCCTGGTTATTGTCGTGGTCAGATTTTCTCGCGTGGAGAGGAACGTTGCGACGACAGCCCTGGAGACTAAGCAACGACGATAGCAGCCCCGCGAAGATAGGAGTTAACCTGGTCAGCTGTTCCCGTGGGAAATGGAGTCCCATAGACACTGATGATTCCACAAACCGCTTCCGCCATCCACCACTAGAAACCATTTGTTGTACTCACAGACCAGAATGGTCTTGTACCACATATTTTGTATCTTGCTTGGAATTTCTGTATCAAGTTGGTGCCTCATCAGCTAACAGTAATCCTGGGGCTGGTGAGCACGACGGCCATTTTCTGGAATTTATTAACCGGAAAACCGGTCGCCACAACTCGGAGAAGGAACCCGCCCTGCAATGCCGAAGACAAGACTGCGCGCCGGACTCATCGTCATTGAAGCCTGGTTCAGGGGCTACTGAGGGAGTCCTGGATTAGGGGGTATCCGGATGGCCAGACTGTATACAACGTCCGGACTATTGAAGTGTGAAGATACAAGACTCAAGACTTCGACCCGTGTCCGGATAGGACTTTCCTTGGTGTGGAAGGCAAGCTTGGCGATCCGGATATTATATTTCCTTCCTTGTAACCGACTCCATGTAAACCCTAGCCCTCTCCGATGTCTATATAAACCGGAGAGGTTGGTCCTTAGAAGGCCGATCACAATTACAATCATACCATCATAAGCTACCTTCTAGGGTTTAGCCTCTACGATCTCGTGGTAGATCTACTCTTGTACCACCCATATCTTCAATATCAATCAAGCAGGAAGTAGGGTTTTACCTCCATCGAGAGGGCCCGAACCTGGGTAAACATATGTGTCCCTTGCTTCCTGTTACCATCAGCCTAGACGCACAGATCAGGACCCCCTGCCCGAGATCCATCGGTTTTGACATCGACACTTACCGCATTCATGACCCGCATTCGCACGGGAGAAGACAGCTGGCTAGCCCGTAGAAGCAATAGCACCAGCGACCCCGACACCTCTGAAGCCAGAGACGGCAATGGCAAGCCACGACGCAACAAGCACAAGCGTCGAATCAATAATGACGGTACCGAAGACACGGCGGTCAACCTCGGATTCAGTGGCCCTAAATCCGGCTAACGGAAGAAGCCTTTCAAAGGAAACAGAGATGGTCCTTCCAGTTTGGAAAGAATACTCGATCAGCCTTGCCAGATTCACGGCACCCCTGATAAGCCTGCCAATCATACCAATAGACATTGTTGGGTTTTTAAACAGGCCAGCAAACTAGACGCAGAACACAAGGGGAAAGGGCCGCCCAACGAGGACGACGACGAAGAGCCTCGTCAACCGAGCATAGGGGGATAGAAGAAATTTCCCCCCGTGGTAAAAACGGTAAATATGGTATATGTCACAGATATCCCTAAGCGGAAGCGTAAGCGTGCATTACGGGATGTCTATGCCATAGAGCCAGTCGCCCCAAAATTCAACCCATGGTCGGCTTGTCCGATCACCTTCGATCGAAAGGACCACCCAACCAGTATGCGTCATGGAGGTTCGGCAGCTCTGGTCCTTGATCCAATCATCGATGGATCCACCTTATGCGAGTCCTTATGGACGGCGGCAGCAGTCTCAACCTGCTTTACCAGGACACTGTCCGCAAAATGGGCATTGATTCGTCAAGAATCAAGCCCACTAAAACTACCTTTAAAGGAGTAATACCTCGTGTAGAGGCCCGCCGCACAGGCTCAATAACATTGGAAGTCGTCTTTGGTTCGCCAGAAAACTTCGGAAGTGAAGACTTGATCTTCGATATCGTCCCCTTCCGCGACGGATATCACGCACTGCTCGGGAACCACTTTTGCCCGTTTTAATGTGGTCCCACACTACACTTATTTAAAGCTCAAGATGCTCGGCCCACGTGGTGTCATTACAATCAATGGAAACAGGGAACGCTCCCTCCGTACTGAGGAGCATACCGCGGCCATCGCGGCCGAAGTACAGAGCGGCCCAGTCAAGCCGCACACCTCATCGGCCATCAAGCCTCCGGACTTTATTAAACAAGTCCGGTCAGTTCTGCATGCTGACAGCTCGGTAATTCCAGAGCTGGACTAGCAGTTTTGCCTTCGTCGATTGCCACACACATCCATGAAATTCGTACCGCTCGTGCATAATTATGCACTCAAAATACCTTGGGCATCAGCGGAGGCACAATACGGACAGGCCCATAGTACGGTTCGACCCTATATGGCCTTCCCCTTTTCTTTAATTATTTTTTCTCTTTTACCACAGGTGAATTAAAACCTATTCATCCTACGGACTTACAAGGACTCTTTTCGAGCCCGGTTTCGTATAAATAGCTGAAGACCATTCCTCTCAAGGAATCTCTCTCTCCAAGGCGAAAGCGGCGCAGACGTGCGGCAGGAGGTCCAAAGGATTTGGTAGACCAAAACTTTATTCAAGAACCTGTATAGAGCTTTTCCTCTTCTACTTAAACCCCCAGCATGTAAAATGGCCTTGGTGATTATGGTGCCCTCTGTAAGATCATGTTTTGACATATCAATCAGATTCCAGTGAAAACAATTTTTATTCGGTATTGCCTTTATTCATGGACTGTTTTCCGTCTCCTCAGTTGTCTCACTCTCACACCTTGGCACAAAGTGCCAGGGGCTCTATATGACCACACATGTGTTGCCAAACAAAAGACCGAATAGCTTTATAGCACAATTCAGCGTCCCGAGCTTGGCATTATATGCATCGGCTCCGAATCATGTCTTTGGTTAATAGTTGGGTTGCCTGGCTCCTGTGTTTGCTACCTTACGTTCCGTTTGTTCGGCTAGCGTAGCAAAGGGAGAACTACTGCGATTGTGTTTCTGGTTCGTCCGATCAAGCACCTCAGTAGAGAAAGCCGAAAACTGGCTGTCATGATGCGGCGAGAGCTAGTCAGCCACTCGGCGACTTATTAAAATCTTCAGCGGTTGTTTCCATATTACACACGAAGGACTGTTTTTCCGGTCACATACGTAATGCATCCTCATCCGGATAGCCGCGTACATACCAGGGGCTATCTTCTAGCCCATCGTCAAACTCCTATGGCTAAGTGAGAGTGGTAAAGCCACATAGGCCGATTGCCTGGTTCACCGCACTAACATCTCCTTCACGGACCAAGACATTGGGTCAAGTGTGATCATGTGCTATTCTAAACACCTCTGTAGTATCTACATGGGGGCCGAAGCCGACGACTGGAAAACTCTCAGGAATACAAAAACAGTCGCACAGGAGGGAAGAACTTTCAGACAATGGCACAAATCTATCACAAAGCCTTAATATATAATGAAACCATCCGGGCAGTTCGTGTACATTCATTCGAACATAATGTCCTTTGAGCATTGACCCTCTATCAAGCGGGCGCCCTCTAGGACGTCTTCTAAGTAGCGCTCCGGCGTGCAGTGGTCCTTGCCTCTGGGAGGGCCTTCAACTGCAATATCGGCGGCCTTCATCTTCGCCCAGTGCATCTTGACGTGGGTGAAGGCCATCCGTGCACCTTCTATGCACACTGACCGCTTGATTGTGTCGATTTGGAGCACTAAATCGAGGAGTCGCCGCACCAGGCCGAAATAGCTGCTCAGAATGGGTTCCGAACTGTCCTTCATGGCCGCTACGGACATCTTATGCAGCTCGGCCCACTACGCCATTTGGACGTTTAACAGCGCCGGGTGCTCCTACACCGCGAACTGTGACCAGAACAGCTTCTCTGTCGCATGTCCCTCCTGAGCCTGGAAGAATTGCGCGGCGTCGGCGGCACTCTTCGGAAGATCCGCAAAAGCGTCTAGAGAACTCCATAGTCGATTAAGCAAGGCATATCTCTGATCGCCAAACTTAGTCTGTAAAAGAAAGGGCTTACCAGCCGCTATCTGTCCGGCCTGACGGATCTCCTCGCGAGCCGCTCTGGATTTGGACCACGCGTCTTTCGCCTCCTAAAGGGCTTTGGCGAGTTCGGCTTCATTGGCTTTATTATCCTTCTCGAGGGACTCTCACTTGCGGTCGCCGTCCTTGAGCTCTTGCTCTACTGCAGATATCTGCTCCACGAAGTGGCGCCGGGTGGCCTATTCGGCCTTCAAATCAGCAGCCGCCTTATCAGCGGCCGCATTGCTCACCCTGGCCTGCTCCTTGGCCCGAGTAAGTTCCCCCGTGAGGGTCTCGACCTCGGCAGCGCCATCTGCAATTATGCACATAACAACGTCTAAGTTTCAACCTAGTGTTTGCACATTCATATAGGCACAAACGGTATGTTCAAAACATACCTTGCGCCTCGTTGAGCCACTTGTTAATGAGGACAATGTCCTCATCGGCCAGCTTCAGTTTCTGCTTTAGTTCAGAAACCTCCGCGGCCTGGGCGGTTGCCGCTAACAGTGAAGCCTATTTTTTCAATCAAGTAAGTATGTTACTTCCTACGGATATCTATAGATCCCTTGTTCGCCCTTCTTCATGGGCCGACCAGAGTCTCAGGGGCTACTATCTATATACAGGCATATTGTTCATGTGGAAAGAGGCTAAAACATTACATCGCACACCTCGAAGCCTGTTAGTAGGCTCGTGAAGGCTTCATTCAGCCCACTTTTAGCGGACTGAATCTTCTCAACCACCGTACCCATCAAGGTATGGTGCTCCTCCAAGACGGACGCACTTTGCAGTACGTCCATCAGAGTGTCCAGCGCCTCCGGATTCATGGAGGTCGCTGTAGGAATAGGCGCTCCCCCCTCCCTTGAGGGGGCCGTTCACCCGACTCCAGATCCGTCTACGGAGCGGTATTCGGCAGGGGGCTGAACAACCCAGGACCCCCATCCCCGGTCTTCACGGGGGTCGCGCCCCCCGTGTCCCCAACGGCCGAGGTATTACCCTCTGGCGCCATATTGATGGTCCCTTGCACCTCTCGACGATACGAAGAAATCCTCTGGGATGACACCTCGATGTCATCCGCCGGCGAGGAAACTTGCGGAGGCGTCTCGCTCTCCATCATCTCCGGCGGCAAATCCCCTGACGAGGAGGATTGTTGAGGGAGATCGCGGGCCGGACTGAAACACATGATTTAATGTTATTCCCACAATTCGTAAAGGAGTGGATGTATGTAAAGCATCCTCAGGTACTTACGATTCGGCAAGGTGCTTGGTCCGGGGGCGGGGCTTGGGGATGTCCTCGGCGTCCGAATCCGAGTCATCCGAAAGGGATAACTTTCCCCTCTTGGGTGCCCTCGCCTTCGGGCTGTGGAGGCCGCCCTCTTTTTTCCTATGAGAGGAGGGTTATCTTCTTCCTCCTCCTCCTCGTCCTCGTTTTCATCTCCCTCGTGAGTGGAGGGAGCCTCGGTCCCTCCGGACGTAGCGTCTGAGGTACCTTCGTGGTGGAGGCCACTTTCTGCCTCCTTGTTCTTTTTCTTCTTGTCCTTCTTTACCGGCACCTGGTATGGAGCCGGGACCAGCATCCACATTAGGAGAGGATCGGGTGAGTCTTCGGGTAGGGAGGCCGGACACCTGATCCGCTCCGCCTTCTTTGTCTAGACCTGTTTAAATGGTGGAATTGTTAGTGTATCCCCTTGAATTAATGAACCAAGTTATAGGCGGAAGCTTAGCCCTTACTAGGGGGGAGGATGGTTGCAGTCAAGGCCAATGTCTTCGGATGTCTCCGGCCACGACTTTTGAGATTTAAAGAGCAATTTCCAGATCTCTTTGTGCGTCGTGTCCAAGAATCGTTGCAGAGTTTGTTGTCCTTCCGGATTAAACTCCCACAAACGGAGAGGCCGTCGCTGGCAGGGAAGAGTTCGGCAGATGAGCATCACCTCAACCACGTCAGTGAGGCGGGTGTTCTTCTCTATGATACTTTTGATGCGCTTTTGCAGCATCAGCACCTCATCGGTCGATCCCCGGTCTGGACCCTTGTTGGTCCATGACGCGAGTCGTAGAGGGGGGTCCGGATCAGATGCAGGAGTGGCCGCCCACTTGGTACCACGGGGTTCGGTGATATAGAACCACTCATGCTGCTATGTCTTGATGGTATCCACAAAGGCCCCTTTAGGCGAGATAGTGTGAGGAAGCTTGCTCTCCATGGCCCTGCCGCAATCCGCGTGCTCCCCCGTGGACCACCTTCGGCTTCACGTTGAAGACCTTGAGCCATAGGCCGAAGTGTGGGGGGATGCGGAGAAATGCCTCGCACATGATGATGAACGCCAGGATGTGGAGGAAGTAGTTCAGGGCTAGATCATGAAAATCTGGCCCATAATAGAACATGAGGCCACGAACAAAGGGGTGAAGGGGAAACCCTAACCCGCTAAGGAAGTGAGGGATGAACACGAACCTCTCGCCAGGCTCTGGAGTAGGGATGACTTACCTCTTAGCCGGAAGCCTGTGTGCGATTTCCGCGGTTAAGTACCTCGCCTCCCGAAGTCCCTGGATATCCTTCTTCGTCACGGAAGAGGCCACCCACTTTCCCTGAGAGCCGTATCCGGACATGGTCGGAGAACGTGGTGGCAATGGAGAAAGATTGAGACTTGCGTGCTGGAGCTCAAAGATGAGAGGACTAAGGAGGGAGAAGGCATGGGGTAAAAGACGGGTCCTTATCCCTTTATAATGGCAACGAATATCAAGCGACCTCGCGCAAGCCTTAAAATTTGTCTATTCCCAAGGGGTCGGGTGGATGGCATGGTTGGATTACCCAAGCCCTCATTGATGAAAATCCCGCAATAAGGGGACATGATCTCTACCTTGACAAGACGTGTCACTAGAAGTTGCGTCTCGAAACGCGAAATGGGAGGTTGAAAAATGATTTGAAATAATGAAGTAGCCAGACGTAATGTCTCGCCAAAAATGTTGTCAGAAGACATGACCCATTTTTGTCTAAGTATTCGCCCTTGTGGTTCAGGGTTGTCACTATAGTACAGAGCCGGATATAGTTCTTTTGGTCAAACTACTTTGAAGTGTTCGGAGGAGGAATCCGCCTTGCAATGCCGAAGACAATTTGCATGTCGGACACATCGTCATTGAAGCCTGGTTCAGGGGCTACTGAGGGAGTCCTGGATTATGGGGTCCTCGGGCGTTCGGGCTATGTGACATGGGCCGGACTGGTGGGCCGTGAAGATACAGAATAGAAGGCTTCCTCCTGAGTCCGGATGGGACTCTCCTTGACATGGAAGGCAAGCTTGGCGTTCGGATATGAAGATTCCTTTCTCTGTAAACCGACTCTGTACAACTCTAGCCCCCTCCGGTGTCTATATAAACCGGGGGGTTTAGTCCATAGAGCCAATCATAATCATACAGGCTAGACATCTAGGGTTTAGCCATTACGATCTCGAGGTAGATCAACTCCTGTAACCCCTATACTCATCAAAGTCAATCAAGCAGGAAGTAGGGTATTACCTCCATTAAGAGGGCCCGAACCTGGGTAAACATCGTGTCCCCTGCGTCTTGTTACCTTCGATCTTTAGACGCACAGTTCGGGACCCCCTACCCGAGATCTGCCGGTTTTAACACTGACAACGACTTGGTCCTCTTTTTTTCTTCCAAAAAAATCTCACTTTGTATGTACAACCCTGCCTCGCGCTTCGGCCTGGCACTAGTGGAGAAAAGCCTAGCTACGGCGTGCCAAAACCAACATTGGTGGCGTGGACATCCGACGCCACCAATATGGCGCCAGTGTTAAAAATTAGCGCCGGCATTGGCACCTACGCCATCAGTATTTTGGACAGTAATGGCGTGGCCTGTTTTCCACGCCAGCAGTATTAGTCATCAGTTGTGACATTCCATGTTTTCTCGATGCTAGTATTTTGATTTATAAATTTGAAATAAAAGCTCTACATCAGCGATTTCAGCCACAGTGACATCATAATCTAGTTTCAGAATAGTCACCTAAATCAACTATACATAAATAGTCCCAATGACAGCATTTAAGTTCAAGAATGCACTTATTGATATAGTTCAACAAAGTAGGCAAAGTAGCACACATATGAATGTACAAGTTCAAATAAATAGAGGTGATAGTAACATGATATATATCTTCCATGCAAGCCAACTAGCTTACTACAAATTTTCGGCGGGCGGAGTCAGGGTCATAGTCTGGAGTAAGTGCACCATCATCGCTGTCAACAGGCTTGTAGTAGACCATGATCTCGTCACGATCGTAGTCGAGGTAGAACGTGGCTCTCTCCCCAGCTTCCATCTCATAAGCATCTGCAAGGGCTTTCCAACTAGGGCAACCAAAGTAGGTTTGGTTTGCATCGTTGGTGACAAGACAATTGAATTTTTGGGTCGTCAGCATCTTCATGAGGGTGCACTGAAATATGATGGTGGCATCAACTGGAACTTTAAACTTCTCTAAGAAGTCACGCCTTGCCCCGCAAGGGATGACCTGAGCAAAATTGAAAGAAAGAAGTAGCTAGCTAGTTACACAATTGTCTTGTCATGCAATAAACTCAATCAAAACATGTTCAAACTAAAACATGCCGTCCTAGTGAGGAAGTCATTATGCAGATCTATGAAGAACTTCTTATCCCTTTGGCATCTCACCGAACCACAAATCTCATATGGGGCATCCATTTACTGCTTTCATGCATGAAGTTTAAAAAATAAGCATACATAAGATGCACATAAATATAATGCAACATAATAAGCAGTTAGTACGAACTAGCGTTATCCGCCCACTAGTTATTAACACATACGTATGTACTTGTAATAAAACAATTCTACAAACCATGCGTAGTTCAAACATAAAACATGCATAAAGTTAAACAGTTCATATGAAATAGGTAGCGCACTAAGCTAGTGGCCATAGGGACCGGCCTCGTGGTCGTGCCTAGTCGACCTACGATGACACCCCTGCTGACCCTCCTCCTCATGCCCCAAGGCATCCCAGTCCATGGGATCCTCCTCTGCGCTCTTCCTGGCTGCATACTGAAGTAACATCATCTTGTTGGCCTCCACGAGTTTGTCATCTCTCGCAAGCTCGCTCACCAATGGGTCGAAGAACTGCATCTCGTCCTCTTTACTCTCCTTCTCCTCAAACCTAGTGCATATCCTCATGTCCTCAGGCGCGAGGAACAGAACGAACTCACGACACTCAGGGAAGTTCAGATTCCCCCTTCCTGAAAGAACTCTACTGTCATGGCATCATAAGCGCACGCCGCTAACTCCGGGGTATCACAATGGCCAAGTTCATGGACGACATTGTCCTTCCTAATGGTGGCATAGTACTTATTTCCCTTCTATCGCACACCACGAAACTTCGGGGCCATCTGTGACGATGCATATACATATATAACTAAACAAGTTAGTAAAATTGGGCATATTAGTTATTAGGAAAGGCAAAATCGAGTTAGAACCCGGCAAAGCACACAAGCATGAGGCTTATGGAGTCAGCTAGCTCTCTCTCTCCTAGGCTCTCTCTCCTAGGCTCCCTCTAGGCGATCACCGCCGGTGGCCACTCCGGCCCCGGAGGCCACCCTTCATACCGCCGGTTGCCACTCCGGCGCCGGCGGCCACTGCCCTCCTGCCACTTGTCACTTCGAGGGTGGCAGCCATCAACCAGTCACAGGTCTCTTTGTGGGAAGAGTTGCTGCTAGGATGGCCATAGATCCTCCTTCACTCAACTATGCTCGAGGTTAAGATTTTCAACATTCAATGAGGCAAAAGTTTGGTCATCCAGTGGTGTTTTCGCCTGGTTTTCGTCAACGAGAGTTCATTTTGGTGGTTTCCTTCTGCCGTGCTCGTTTCCGGTTGGATTGTCACCCGGTTAGTATCACGTTGCAATCATGTTTTGGTGGTTATCCCCAAGGTTTCCGTGTGATGCATCTCAAGGACAGAACTTTCAAGTTTTCTGTTGCCTCAAAAGCAGTGGGTTTTGAAATCTATAATCATGGCCGGGTGGTTGATAAGGATTTTGAGTTAGTGTTCAATCTTTGGGGCTTTGGAGGACCTAACTGGCTACGTGAAGAGCAGCTTTTTTATCGTGAGGAAGAAGCTTCTTGGACTTTGGTCACTAGTGGGCCGCGCCCGCGATCTGCCGCCGGCAGAGTCTCCGGCGATCAACCCCGGCAGTCAGTTTTTGCCCGGTTGGTGAATATTCTTACCACCAGCAATAATGTGGCCACAGACAATAATGTGCCCTTAATGCCCAGTATTATTTCCTCAGGAGAGGATCACGCAGCGGCTACATCGGGCAGGAATCTGGGTCGTTCAAATAACTCGTTACAATGCTACGCGTGTGGCAAAATTGGCCACTTTGCTCGGGAGTGTCACGGCACTCGCCTTCCTGGGATTTTCCCTTCTCTGAGGTTTGCTACTTTCCCCAGCCCACCAAATAAGGCCTGGGACTTGGACGTGGTCCAGCACTGGTTCAAGTCCATTGGCCCGGCCCGCGACCCCTCGCTAGTTTCCTCTTTTAGTAAGCTCTGTTTGGCATCTTTTCCTAATTTCCAGCCTCGTTTTGCACTTGCCTCCTCAACTTCTCCACACTGCTCCTCTGTTTCACCACAGTGCTCAAACTCTGCTCCCGTCACCTTGAGCTTGACATCGCCTGCGACTGCTCGTTCTTCTGCGGCTCCGATGGCCAACATTCCGATCGACCCGCGCCCATCCGTGCCCCATGGCTTCGACATTCAGCAGGTCCCTGGGCGCAATGGTGTGGCTCGGGTGGTGCTGCCACATCGTCCTCGTCGCCATGAAGATTGGGCGATTGCGACCATCCATCCGCTCCCCGCCGATGCTCCATTCCTCGATGTAAGAGATGTTCTTGAGGAGTTTATTGTTGACCATAGACAGTTGGGGTTGCAAGACATTCAACGCTGCCCGTTTGGAGAGGCGTATGTTCGACTCACGAGGGTTAGGGATAGGAATAAGTTGGTGCTCAATAGTCCCCATGAATTTGGTGATGTGTTTATTAGTTTTGTGAGGCATGACGAGGGCAGAAACCACAGGAGGGTTCACTTAAATAGAACTGTGTGGTTGCTTCTGACGGAAGTTTCGTTCGATTTCCGCAACACTGAAGATTTAGCATGTGATGTCAGTAAGTTTGGCCGCATGATCTCCTGGGACAAGGAGGATGATCACATGGGGCACATTGTTCTCAAGGCAAGAGTTATGAACTTGGATATCATCCCAAAAAGTATGCGTTGGTCTGAAGGGGATGAATTTGACGAAGATGGATGGTCTTCCTCCATTTAACTACTGGCAAGTGAGCTCCTTGGTGGAGGTCCTGCAGATGAGGATCCTTTTCCTCCTGCCAATGAGGACCCACATCCTTTACCTGAAAATGATGAGCCTGCTGAGGGTTTTCATGATGATGCAGTCAACAACAATGATACGGATCTTCAGGTTGCAGAGAATTGGGATAACTGGGAAGAGAATCAGCAGAACAACCAGAATGCTGCTCTTGAGGATCTAATGGATGTTGTGCAGCAGGAAGAAATCGCCTGGGCAGATGGAGAAGAACTGCTTCTAGCACCTAGCAATAGTAGTTTATCTTCAGACATGTCTTTCTCTGAAGGAGAGAACTCAAATATGCTTTTGCCCCCTGTTGATGTGGAAGTTATTCGTCCTAGGGCTGCAGTACCTGCTATTCTTCATCCTCCTGCCATTGTGATTGCTAATGGGCTGCAGAACAAAATTCAAGCATATCAGTCAAATGATGAGGAACTTCCTTTATTGCAAGAGCAGATCCATGATATTGCTTTGGTTGAGGCTGTTCTGCATGATCAAGTTGTTGCAGACCATCTGCAACATGTTGCTTCCAATTCTCATGAAGCACATGTTTCTGCTGATGTTTCTGCATCTATGGATGTGGCTCCTATCCCACCTATACTGCTGGAAGCAGCTTTGGAGCCTGCTCTGATTTCTGATTTACCTTTGGCTGCTGTGTCAATTGATGAGCAAACTCAACCTTCACTTGCTAGTGGATCATTAAATGAAGTCTTGGATTGCAGTACTGAGCATGTTAATACTGCTAGAGGAAGCTTGCAGCCAGTGGAGAACCTAGAGGATCTTCAGTCATTGGCTCCAAGGTAATTGGGTTAACCAAATAAATGAACAGTTTAGCATGGCACCTTCTCTTCTTGGTTTGAAATGTATTCAGATGGCTGCTGCTGCTAACAATGAACATTCTGTTTCTGAAGAAGGCATGTATCTGTGGAAACAACACTTTAAAGAGCAATATTTGGAAAGCAGGAGCTCTTTCTCTACCAACATTCCTGTAAGTTGGTTTAACTTTATTGTTCACATGCTTCTGTCACCTGATAAGTTTGCCTGGACTGTCAACATGTTAAAATCTGGAATGTGGAACTGTTCATTGCTGTGGAGAATATGGATCAAGCCATTCTGTTTCATATACCTGACAAGTGTCCTACCTCTCATGCACCTATTTGTCAGGCCATAGAGGAAGATGCTCAGGATAAGGGCAAAGAAAATATTGGAGTGGCTGCCAATATGCAAGATGTGGAGTCACAGGCCCTGCTGCAGCCTTTTGGTCAATACAACTTGAGGAAGAGAAGAAGTGGAAAAACTCCACTAGTGGAAACAGAGGTAAGGAGAAGTGATAGAATTAAGAAAGACAATGCTGGTTACAAGAGAAATTCCTGCTCTAATAATAATTGTCTACCGTGCAATGTCGTCCCTTCCACCATACAAAAATCTGTTGTTAAAAACCTCACTGCCTCGTTCTGTAAGGTTGCTGAGGGGGAGCTGGAGGACAAGCTGGCCAAGAAGCCCAAGAGAAGGCAAGAGGAAGTTTTGGACAAGGTGCCCTTGGCCAAAGGAGAAGGACATACATCCAACTCTTCATAATGTTTAGGGCCCTTATTTGGAGTATTGTGTTGACGGATTGTGTGTGTAGTCCCCCATCACCTAGTTTGGAACTTCTTTTGAATGATATAAGACTTGGCAATTGACACTTTATGAACCATGTATGTCTGGTGATGTTCTCTCTTATTAGTACTTCCATGCTTTATGATTGGATGCTCTGCTGGAATTATGATATGCTGTGGATCAGGGCATTGTGCCAGTTTCTTTTATGTTTGGATGATGATCAAGAGTTAGTGCTTGATCTCTGGTACAAAACTTCCATATGTTTCCATGAATAACACAAACAGAAGCTGGAATATTCTAAATTGGAACATTAGAGGAATGAATTATGAGGACAAATGGTTGGCCTTAAGGCAGAAGATTGATGAGAGTGACTGTAATATTTTGTGTCTTCAAGAAACCAAGAGAGAGACTTTTGACACAGCTTACTTAAAAAAATTGCCTCTCTAGAATTAATAAATTTGCTTTCCTTCCCTCTGTTGGAGCTTCTAGGGGGCTCGTGGTGGCTTGGAATGGCTCTCAGTTCTCTGGAGAAGTCATTGCACAAAATAGGTTCTCACTTTCAATGCAATTCACTAGTCTGCTCTCTAATCAGTCTTGGATTCTTTCTAATATTTATGGGCCATGTGATCCACAAGACAAAATGGAGTTTATTAACTGGTTCCTGAATATTCACATGCCTGATGATGTTGATTGGATACTAATGGGAGATTTCAACCTTATGAGGGCACATCAGATAGGAACAGACCTGGTGGAGATGTTAATGATATGCTTATGTTCAATGAGGCAATTAGTAATCAAGGTTTAGTTGAATTACCTTTGCATGGCAGAAAGTTCAGCTGGAGTAACATGCAACATGATCCTTTGTTTGTAAAACTTGATTGGTTTTTCACTTCTGCTTCATGGATGACTTCATTTCCAAACACAATTGTGCTACCTCTTGCAAAGCCTATATCAGATCATTTCCATGTGTAATAAAAGTTGGTACTTCTATCCCAAAGGCAAGAGTGTTCAGGTTTGAAAACTATTGGATACAACATTCTGACTTTAAATAGTTAGTTGCTACTGCTTGGAATATTCCAGTGGGGAATCTTGATGCTGTCAAAACTTTGAATGCTAAGTTTAAAAACTTAAGAAGAGCTTTGAAGCTGTGGGCTAAATCTCTGTCCTGTCTGAAAACCCAAATTGCAAAGCTAAATGAGCTCATCTTCCTGTGGGACTTCTTTGAGGAATTTAGAGAGTTGGACATTCATGAATGGAATTGCAGGGCTATTCTTAAAGAACATCTGCTTATTTTGTTGAGGAATCAAAAGATTTATTGGAAGCAAAGAGGAAAAATCAAGGGGGTGAAGTTTGGAGATGAAAACACAAAATTCTTTCACACTAAAGCCTCAATTAACTATAGGCATAATCATATTGCTGTACTCCAAAATGATGACCAAGTTGAGATATCAGATCATGCTGGAAAAGCTGCAATTCTCTTGGATACTTACAAAAAAAAGAATGGGCACATCTCAAAAAACCACAATGCATTTTGATCTGGTTTCCTTGTTTGGGTAGAGACAACATTCAGATATTTTTGACAAACTGGAATTACCTTTTACTGAAGAGGAAATTGATGTTGTGGTTAATGATCTTCCAACAGACAAGTCACCAGGCTGTGATGGTTTTAACAATGAATTCCTCAAGTCTTGCTGGGAAATTATTAAAGGAGATGTGCTCAAATTCATATATGATTTTCATGCAGGGCAAATTTCTCTTGAGAGTTTGAACACTTCATACATAACACTCATTCCAAAGGGGAGTACTCCCTTGACAGCAAATGATTTTAGGCACATCTCTTTACTAAACTGCTGTCTGAAGCTTGTAACTAAGCTGCTGGCAAACAGGTTGCAGAAGGTGATTCTGAAGTTGGTTCACATCAACCAATATGGTTTTCTTAAAGAAAGATCTATTCATGATTGTTTGGCGCGGGCATATGAATATCTGCACCAATGTCATAAGTCAAAGGAGGAAATCATTGTACTTAAATTGGACTTTGAAAAGGCTTTTGACACCATTGAACATCAGGCAATGTTGGATATTTTAAAGGCCAAAGGTTTTGGGGACAGATGGATTACATGGATCAAATTGCTGTTTACTTCTGCTTCATCTTCTATATTGCTAAATGGTGTTCCTGGAAAAAAGTTTTATTGCCTTAGAGGTGTCAGGCAGGGGGACCCACTATCCCCTCTCCTTTTTGTGCTTGCTGCAGACCTACTTCAGTCAGTTCTAAACAAGGCAACGCACATGGGCTTGATAACTTCTCCCTTGCAAGTGGAGTCATGCCCTAGCTTTCCAATTGTCCAGTATGCTGATGACACCCTGGTTATTCTTCAAAAGATGCAAGCAACTACATTGCCTCAAAGCCCTTCTCAATACTTTTGCAGATGCCACTGGCCTTAAAGTAAACTACAATAAATCAAGTATGATTCCAATAAATGTGCCAGAAGAGAAGGTGGAGATTTTGATAAATACTTTTCATTGCAAGAAGGAATCATTTCCAATCCAATATTTGGGAGCACCCTTAGGGCTTCATAAGCCTACTATTGAGCAATGTTTTCCTCTTGTCACAAGACTGTAGAAGAAGCTTGTGGGTTTGTCCTCCTTTATGACAATGGCTGGGAGATTGCTGCTAGTGAAATCCATCCTAAACTCTTTGTTGATCTATCTCATGGGATGCCTTGATGTGCCTGTCACCATCAAAACCCAAGCCATAAAGTACTTGAGATATTGCCTTTGGAGAGGCCCTGATCTGGAAGATCATAGACCTGCCATGGTGGCATGGAGCATTGTGTGTAGACCTAAAAATCAGGGTGGCTTGGGAGTGATGGATATTTTTGTTCAGAATAAGGCCCTACTTCTTAAGAACCTACATAAGTTCTATAACAGACACAGTATTCCCTGGGTCAACTTGATTTGGGAATCATATTACAACAATGATTCACTGCCTGGTAATAGCTGGATTGGATCATTTTGGTGGAAGGCAAATCATAAGCTGATTGATAACTATAAGTCTTTGGCCAGATGCAACATAGGTGATGGCAAGAGTGCTTTTTCTTTACTGATCTTTGGAACTCAGCTTGTTTGCAAGACATGCTCCCTCATTTATTCTCTTTTGTGAAAAACAAGGATGCTACTGTCCACACCATTCTCCAAACTGAATACATAGAGTACCTATTTTATCTACCCCTGACTGTGCAAGCTTTTCAGGAATTTGAGGCTATGGAGGACATTTGCATTGCTTTGAGGGCCTCTGGTACATTAGATTATACTGACACTTGGAGTTACATTTGGGGAAATGAACAATTCTCAGTTACTAAGGCATATAAAGTTATGATGGGAGTTAAAATTGTGCCACAACAGTTCAACTGGATCTGGAACAGCTCATGTCAGCCAAAACACAAGGTGTTTTTTTGGAGACTACTTCATGACAGGCTCAATACCAGAAATCTTCTGAGAAGGAAATCTTTTCAGCTGGGCAGCTATAATTGTGATGTCAACAATTGTCCACAGGAAGAAACTCTTCAGCGCCTCTTCTGGATCTGTCCTTTTGCAGCTCAGTGATGGGACCTGATATGCCCTTCACGGCAAGCAAATGTTTCAATCTTGGAAGCTTTTCTTGATCTCAAGCAGAAGCTTCATGTGCCTTTTTTCATGGAGATAATTATCCTTGCTTCTTGGGCTATCTGGATCTCCAGGAACAATCTGATCTTCCAAGCAATTCAACCTAGCATTCAAAGGTGGAAAGCCATCTCCCTGGAGGAGCTCAATCTTCTAAGATTTAGAATTAAGAAGAGTTATGCTGGAGCTTACTGTTATTGGCTGGATAATCTTGTGTTGTAATCCTAGTTCATAGTTGCTAGTGTTTTCTCCCTTGTTTTCTTCTTTTCCTTGGCTTATCTCAAGCCTTATGTACGGTGGAACCTTTTTGTCTTTTCTTCCATATAAATAATAAAAAATTGCGGTGGGGTTTTGCCCTACTGTGTACAGTCAAAAAAATGGCATATTAACGAGAAATACAATAGTCTACAACTACACACTATACATTCTTTCACCACAAGTACACTACTAGAAATAGAATAAAATTACACTATCTAAAATCATAGTCTACAAGTACACTACATTATTTCACCACAAGTACACTACTAGAAATTTAATAAAATTACACTATCTAAAATCATAGTCTACAACTACACTACATTATTTCACCACAAGTACACTACTAGAAATTTAATAAAATTACACTACCGAAAATCATAGTCTACAACTACGCTAAAATTTTACACAACTCGTATACACAAAATTCTATATTTTTCCACACTACTATTACACTACACTAAGTAGAACTCATCCGCGGCGGCAGTAGACAGCGAGGAGGCGTTGCGGGCGACGGGGCCGGGGGTGGTGGCAGGGGTGGATGCGGAGGCGACAGCGGCGGGGACGGGGGCGGTGGCCGGGGTGGATGCGGAGGCGACGATGGGGGCGGGGACTTCGGCGGTGGAGGCGGGGCGACGGCAACGGGGGCTTCGGCGGTGGAGGCGGAGGCGACGGGGACTTCAGCGGTCGAGGCGAAGGCGGCGGCGGTGGAAGCAGCGGAGGCGAGGGCGACGGGGGAGGGGGCGCTGATTTAACGGGGGTCGCCGGTTGTGGGTTGGGGGGTTAATTTAGTCAATATCTCCTGCGGGGGCGGTGGGGTAATTGATGGCGTTGGCCTACGCAGCCAACACCATTGCTATCTTATTGTTTACTTTAATAATATAGATGTTTAGTTTATTGTTTTATTTTCCTATTGTTTATTATATTGTTATTTTTTACTATTTATTTTATTATTTTATTTCCTATTGTTTATTATTTTATTGTTTTATTTTCCAACATTGATCGATCTCATTATTTTCCAACATCGATCGATCTCATTAACAATAACATATATATATATATATATATATATATATATATATATATATATATATATATATATATATATAGGGATTGTCTATTCGTCACCACAGGTGAGGAATAGTTATTCTTCACCCTCTATTTTACCATCAATACACCGTAATTTTACGTTTAAGTAAGTTTTGTCTTATTTTCGACATAAAAAGAGACGGTAAAAAATATATAATCGTCGTAAAAAATATTTTATGTTATATAAAATTACAAACATAAAAACATAGTGTAAAATACACATAAACTGCAAATTTTGTTGTCTTATGACCTATATTTTTATTTTCTTATGTCAAATATTACGTAGTAAATGAATAGGAATGTAACTATTTGAATTCCAAACGTAATTTAATTATGAAATGATCGTAAGATTACCACGGGTGAAGAATAAGTTATTCTGCACCCTGGGTGATGAATAGCATCACTATATATATATATATATATATATATATATATATATATATATATATATATATATATATATATATATAACTTCTAGTACTACACACTCTTGATCTAGACTAAGAACATCATTAGTGTAATGATTCCCATGAGAAAAAAAGCTGGCACCGATCCAGCAGGGAGAACGAGGCCAAGCATAACACCACCTAAAAGGGCATATTGAAGCATCTTGAATTTTTGGATTTGGCCACGCATCACATTAGTCTTCAGCTGCATCTTATCTATCCGTTGTCTTAGTTCACCAATGGAGTACTTGAACAACTCGCTCACGTACTTCTACACGAGATCAACCCATATCCATGTGTAGCAAGATTTTTTCCCTAACGCCTATGGATCACAATATACACACACATATATTAATGATCGCGAATTGTGCAAATTAGCAGAATATCGAGGTATTTTCTGTCATATTACGTACCTTTCCACGGTTACCGTAGTTGTAGAACTCTCGCTCTGTATTACTTTGTGTGTGCAACATATGCTTATCAGCAGGTCGTCCACAACCGCAAAAAAGCAACATAGGTGCCCTCGCTCGATTCCTGGCAGCTTCGGCGCCGGTGGCATAGCTGCCGAATCGTCGAAGGGACATCCCGCTGCAGCGGGATGGTTCGCCAGACAGGACTGGCTGCATTGGCCATGGAGAGCGCATGTCGTGGCCAACGGGGCCAGATGAGAGCTCGGCCAAGGCGGCGGAGTCCCAAACTTGCGAGCCACGCTGACATGGGCTCGAGCTGGCGGCTCGTGCTAATTCGACAAGCTCCGGTGGGTCTATTGTTAACAAAGCAGCTGACTAAGAGGGAGTAGAATTTTGTGGAGAATGGAAGTGGATGTGATAAGAAGGGCCAACACATCTATATATAGGCACAACTTAGTGCTGGCATTCCGGGCAAAGACACGACAGCACAATGTAAAGTATCTATGGCGTGTTTATAAATCGCACGACAGCAATATGCTGCAACTGGTCACGACAACTGGGCCCACATAGTAGTGGAACAGGATGCATTGCCAGCGTCAGCAATAGCAGCTTATAGCTGGTGTACCAATTTGGCATACGCCAGCAATATTTGGAAAAAATAGTGCTCGCGTTGATGAGAAATGGCGCGCTACAAACGGAACTTGTGGCTAGCCGTTTTTCCACTAGTGTGGTGCGGCTAGCCCCACCTGGGCCAGCTTGCCAGATGGGCTGCTTGCCCGGACCCCTGCTCTACAGCGCCAGCCAAACATGGGCGTTGGCCGCCCTGCACCAGCGCCCTGTCTGACCTCTGCGTGGCCTGCCACGCTACGCACGCCAGTCGCCTGTACAGGGTTTGCCGCCGGAATTCCCTATTGGACGCACGTTGCGTCAAAGTGTCGACCTTTTGCACAGAGACCTGGTATTTGAGCGATGACTTGGGCCGGCCCATTAAAGTGTTGCAGCGATTCTAGTTTTGGGAACCTTCTAAAGTTTCCCAGCCGGTTTTTCTGGTTTGGGGAACCTTCTAGAAGGTTCTCTGAACCGGTTTTTTAGTTTCTTTTTTAGTTTTATCTTTTCTGTTTATTCTTCTTTCTTTTCTTATCATTTTGCTGTTTATTTCTTATTTTTGTTTATTTTTTCATTTCTTCCATTTTTTTCATTTTCAAGTTGATATTTGTTTTTTATTTTTTTAGATTTTGAAAAATGTCCACCTTTTAAAATATGTTCACATATTCCAAAAATGTACAGGACTTTCGAAAAATGTTCATGTATTCCAAAATTTATTCACAAATTTAGAAAATGATCATATTTCAAAAAAAATTATGGAATTGCAAACAATTGTTTGCGGTTGCAAAATTTGGTCTGGAATTTTAAAAATGTGCGTGTTTGAAAACTTGTTCAGGAGTTTTTAAAAAATTTCATGCTTTCAATTTTTTGTTAGAATTCCATGAAGTTCCATTTTCAACTTTTTGTTCAAAAATTCAAAAAGTGTTCAAGATTTCCAATTTTTAAATTTCATGAAATGTTCTATTTTTCAAATCTTTGTTCAAAAATTGAAGGAAAAATGTGTTTAAAATTTTGTTCGGAATTTCATAATTTGTTCGTTACTTCAAAGAATGGTTCACGTTTTTCAAAAACATTTTCTGCGGTTTCAAATTTTTTGTTCGCATATGCAAAAAAATGTTCCCTTCTACGAGAATTTGTTCAGAAATTCAAAAAATGTTCACACCTTTTCAAAATATACACCTTCAGAAAAAATGTGCACTTTTTTAAGATGTTCCCCTCTAAACTAACTAATTCTGATTCAATACAGTAGACATGTTCGGTTGTACAGGTGTGCTAAGTTATTTCATATGTGCGATGTTCTACTGCAAGCAATGCTTGTTAGTTCGAGTGGCTGGGAGCACGCGTTCATAAGTCGTTGGTCGCTGGTTCGAGCCCTGCCATCGTGCATGCCTCTCTAGACAATAATCATGACATCGAATCTCCTCCTCTAGACGAACGTCTCATACCTAGCTTTGATACCACTTGTTAGAATAAAACCGAGGGGTTACCAAGGACCAAGCAATCACACGAGATTTGTTAACGAGTTTCAGCGATATGGCTACACCCCGGGGCCTGACTATGAGCGCTCCTCCCTGTGACACCGACACAATACCGTACACCGGCCACCCGAACACCGGCGGCGTGGACAACGTCTCCGGATCACTTCTGTCCGCTGCGACCACGTTGACAATAATCATGACATCGAATCTCCTCCTCTAGATGAACGTCTCATACCTAGCTTTGATACCACTTGTTAGAATAAAACCGAGGGGTTACCAAGGACCAAGCAATCACACGAGATTTGTTAACGAGTTTCAGCGATATGGCTACATCCCCGGGGCCTGACTATGAGCGCTCCTCCCTGTGACACCGACACAATACCGTACACCGGCCACCCGAACACCGGCACACGCCGCCGGCTCCCCCTGTTGGTTCGGTTTGGTTCTCTCCGCGCGTGCATGTGCATGCTTTCTCCCTTAATTTTCTGACGATGATCGGCTCCGTGAGTGTGCGTGTCGACATGCACGGGTGGAGGGCGTGGCCGTTGAGGTGGACAAGGGATCCATGACTATTGTCGGCCGCTTCGACGCCAAGAAGCTTAGGAACCGCGTCGCCTCGAAGACCAGGAAGAAGGTCTAGCTCATAGACGACAAAGACAACAAGGGTGGCGGTGGCGGTGGTGGGGACAAGAATAAGTGCGCCGACGTCGAGGGCAAGCAGGTGCCGGACAAGTAGGAGGAGGAGAAGGAGCAGGACAACAAGTGCGTCGGCAATGTCGGGAAGGGGAAGGGCGGCAAGGACAAGAAGAAGCCAGCCATGGTTTGTCCTTGAATCCTATCTATTCTCTTCAGCCGACTCGCATCATGTCCTGCTCCCATCTGTTGCAGTGTTTTTCTGATGAGATTGCCTTGCTCAACTGATCGTTCGATTTGGTTCATGGTAACCGGTGATCGTCACGGTGGTGCTCACCGCCGGCCTCCACGGCGCCGGTTGCATGCACTGCATCCGCTGAAAGCTCTTCAAGATCAAAGGTATCCGCAGCTCCTCCTCCTCTTACCTCGTCCTGCATGCACGCTAGGTTCTTGACCGAATTCCCCGTCCGTGCGCATTCACATCGCCGAGCATGCTAACGCCACGGAGGGGGTCCGACCTGCTCCAGGGCGCGTTCGGCTCCCTCGTCTCGGCCACAGCTTCACTTGCCCGCTCGAGACCGGCTCCTCCTCCGCGGCCGCTGCTGGGGTGTAACACACTAGGAAGAGAAAGGGGATCGGGTAGGTGAGGGAGAGCGAGAGAGACTTGGGGAGGAAGAAAAACTGCATTAAGAGGAATGATTGGGGGATGAGGTTTATAGCTAGTCACATCACATGCCCCAAGCCAAAGCCGGCTGGTTCCTATTTAAACACTCCCTTCTCCTCTCCTCTCACCCACTCGCTCCACTTGCAGGTGGGACCCGATCCTTGCCACGTCACGCTGGACAAGTGGCGGCCAAGTGGCCAGGCGTGACATTCTCCCCTCCTTGAAACTATGCCTTCTCCTGAGAGCTTGCGTCGTCGTCCTCCCAAATTCTCGCGTCCGGAAAGCGCCGGCGCAAGACGTCGAAAATCCTCCTGTGATCGCGAGAGGTGAATCGCCTCCCCATCGCACCTTGATCTCGAGCAGTGGTGCATTGCCCCTCTTCATCATGCGTCGCTCCAGAATGCACGTTGGGGCTGCACTGGACACGGACAGGTCTGGCACTCGCGGCAGCTCGGCGTACACTGGAGTGTAGTCTGGCATGAACGGCTTCAATTGGGAGACGTGGAAGACTTAGTGGACGCGGCTGGACGCGGAAAGGTCGATCTTGTACGCCAGGAGCCCGATTTTCTCGATGATGGTGTACAGCCTGAAGAACTTGTAGGCGAGCTTGGCACAGGGGCGGCTGACGACGGACTGCTGCTCATACGGTTGCAGCTTCAGGAGGACCTGCTCACCCACTTGAAACTGGCGCTCGGTGCGGTTGCGGTCGTCCTGCTTCTTGAAGCGGTGCTGGGCGCGTTCGAGTTGGGCGCGGATGTGCGCCGTGTGCGCCGCCCAGTTCATGTCGTCGCCGGTCATGGCGTCACCAGGCCATGCCGTGGTTGCCCCAAGTTGGCCTCCTTGCCGTCCAATGCCTTGAATGGGGTGCAGCCAAGCGACAAGTGGAAGGTGGAGTTGTACCAGAACTCCGCCATGGGCAGCCAGCGACGCCACTTGCTGGGAGTGTCGTGCACAGTGCACCGGAGATACATCTCCATGCACTGCTTCACGCACTCGCTCTGGCCATCGGTCTGCGGGTGGTAGGAGGTGGAGCAGAGCAACTTCGTGCCAGCGCCTGCGAGCAGCTCCCCCCACAGATTGCTGGTGAACACCTTGTCGCGGTCGGAGACGATCGACGCCGGCACGCCGTGGAGTTTGACCACATTATCCCAGAACGCGCGCGCCACCTGCGACGCGTGGAAGCGATGGCGCAGCGGGATGAAGTGGGCGAACTTGGTGAAGCGATCGAGGACAACCATGATCGTGTCGAAGCCCTCTGATAGCGGCAGCCCTTCGACGAAATCCATCGTAAGATCCACCAAGGGCGCCGTAGGAACAGGCAGAGGTGCCAGAAGCCCGGCCGGCTTGGAGAGCTTGTGCTTGGCTTGCTGGCAGGTGGTGCATTGCTGCACGAATTCCTGCGTGTCGCGCTTGAGGCTGCGCAGTGCTTACGCACCGGCTGGTACGTTGCGGTCGCGCCAGAGTGGCCGCCGACCGCGCTGTTGTGGATTGGGGCAATGAGCTTGGTGCGGAGCGCGACATTGGCACCAATCCAGAGCCGGCCGCTATGGCGGATAACGCCTTGGTGCAGCTCGTAGCCGTCATCGTCCGGGCTGGTGAGGGCCAGTTTTTCCAGTCGCTCTTGTGCGTCGGGGTCCGTGGAGTAGGAGTTGAGCACTTCCTGACGCCAAGACGGCTGGCATGTCGAGAGCGCGGCCACGTCGAGCTGCTTGCCGACGCGCGACAAGGCATCAGCCGCTCTGTTTTCCAGTCCGCGCTTGTACTGAAACCTGAATTGCAGTCCCACCAATTTCGCCATGGCCTTGCGTTGGAGCTCGGTCTCCAAATATTGTTCGCCCAGGTTGCAGAGGGACTTGTGGTCCGTGAGGATGTCGAAGGGGCCGCGCTGCAAGTACGGGCGCCATTTGTCGATGGCCATCGTCACCGCCAGAAATTCCTTCTCATACGTAGAGAGTTGCTGGTTGCACACTCCCAGGGCTTTGCTGAAGTAGGCGATCGGGTGGCCTTCCTGGACGAGCACCGCGCCCACCCTGTGTCGCACGCGTCCGTCTCGATCGAGAACGGCTTGTCGAAGTCGGGGAGCGCGAGCACTAGCGTGGTGACCATCGCCGTCTTGAGCCGATCGAAGGCCGCTTGAGCTTGCTCCGTCCAGGCGAAGCCTTTCTTGGTGAGCAGTTGTGTCAGTGTCTTGGTGATGATACCGTAGTGCGGCACGAATTTTCTGTAGTAGCCGGTGAGGCCTAGAAAACCGCGCAGGTCGGTGGCATTTGTCAGCGTCGGCCACTGTTCCATCGCACTCGTTTTCTCCTTGTTCGTGGCCACACCCTCCTTGGAGATCACGTGGCCGAGGTAGTCGATGTGATCGGCGGCGAACATGCACTTGGACTCCTTGACGTAGAGTTGGTGTGCGTGAAGGAGCTCGAAGACGATGCGCAGGTGCTCCAGATGCTCCTCCATGGTCTCACTAAAGACGAGAATGTCATCCAGAAAGATGATCACAAACCTGCGCACATACTTACCAAAGATGGCATTCATCAGGCACTGGAACGTGGCCGGCGCGTTCGTGAGGCCGAACGGCATGACCCTGAACTGGAAGTGTCAGTGGTGCGTCTTAAACGCCGTCTTGTACTCGTCCTCCTCGCGCATCCTGACTGGTGGTAGCCGGCGCGCAAGTCTAGCTTGGAGAAGACCGCAGCGCCAACCACTTCGTCGAGCAGCTCGTCGATGATGGGCGGAGGAAACTTGTTTTTGATTGTCCCGTCGTTGAGGCGGCGATAGTCGACGTAGAACCGCCAGGTGTCGTCCTTCTTCTTGACCAGCAGGACCGGCGCGGGTACGGGCTCACACTCTGCGTGATCACGCCGGCGTCCAGCATTTCCTTGACCTGGCGCTTGATCTCATCCTTCTGGAGCGACGAGTAACGGTATGGGCGCGTGTTCGCGGGGACCGTGCCCTCAACCAGTGTGACGGCGTGGTCATACTGGCAGTGTGGAGGGAGCCCTTGCGGCACCGCGAACACATCGGCGAACTCCTCCAAACGATCAGCGAGCGGCGTCTGGCTGGCACACTTACGCCGTGGTGGCGGTGCGCGCCCGCACGTGTCCACCATGGCCATCGCCAAGACGTCGTTGCCCATGATCATCTTGCCCAGGGTGGTGGACGTCTTTGTGGGCACGCCCCGGAGCGTGACCTCTTCGCCGTCATGGGTGAACTTAACCTACTTGTCCTGCCAGTGACACGTCATGGGGCTGTGCTGGGCGAGCCAGTCCATGCCCAGGATGCCGTCGTAGGCGCCATGTTTAGCTCGCGCATCGGTGTGGAGAACGTGTGCCCCTGCATCCACCACTTGAGCTCGGGCATGATACGGTTGCAGGTTAGACGGTCACCGTTGGCAACACGCACGTCCACCCACAACATCTCTTCCGTCTCCAGCCCAAGACGATCGACGAAGGACTTGTTGACGAAGCTGTGCGAACTGCACGAGTCGAGGAGAAGCAACATGACCTGGTTGCCCACCAGCGCACGCAGGAGGATCGTGGTCGTCGATTTCGTGCCGTCCAGGGCGTGCGATGAGAGGAGGCAGCACTCGGGAGCGTCCCCAACAGGAGCAGGCGGCTGCGCGACTGGTCCAGGGTCGTCGAGCAGTTGTAGGGCGTGGATGGTGTCGTCAGAGAGCACCTCTCCATGATCACCGATGCTGATGGTGAGCAGCAGGGTGGGCTGGGCGCACCGGTGTTCACGCAAGTAACGGTCGCCGCACTTGAAGCACAAGTTATTAGCGCGGGGGTAGTCGCGAAGTTGCCACTCGCGTGCGTAGTCATCCGTGGGAGCGCGGTTGGGCACGGCCGCCCATGGCTGTGGTGGAGTCGTCGCCGGTGGAGGCCGTCCCGCTGGCGTGATGTGTGGGCGCGCGCGTCGTACCCAGTTCCTCCTCTTGAATGCTCGCCAACACCGATGCCCTGGTGATGCTCGAGGGCGCCTGCAGCCGAACCGGGGCGCGTAGCTCGTCCTTCAAGCCCAGGATGAACTGGGTGACGAAGAACTTGGTGTTGATGGATGGGTCGAGCGCGAGCAGATGGTACATTTGCTCGTCGAACGCCGCGCGGTACTCGGCGACAGTGGTAGTCTGGCGAAGTTGCAGCAGCTTGTCCATGACCACCTCAAACTCGTCGGCACTAAACTCCTCAAGCACGGCGGATGTGAACACTTCCCAGGTGATGCCGCGATGTGTTTGACGAAATTCCTGCAGCCAGTGCGCAGCTTGGCCTTCGATGTACAGCGTCGCGGTGGCCACCCAGTTGTGTGGTGCGACCTTGTATAGCTCGAAGTACGCCAGGCAGCCATCCAGCCACAGGTACGGGGCGGAGCCATCGAATCGAGGGAAATCATGCTTCGGTGGCTTGTGGTAGTCGTTGCCATAGTAGCCCACTGTTGGAGAGGGAACGGCAGCGGAGCGTCGAATCCGCCCTGAGGAGCCACTGGAATCAACGGAGGTCGATGGTCTCCAAGACGCGCGTGGGCGGTCGCCGGGCGGCCTGGGTCGGCGGCCACGCACGGCGAGTGTGGAGGCGGCGGGGGCGGTGGTGGGGGTTGTTGCGGAGCGGTGGGCTGGTGAAGCACGGTGGTGACCGACCCCGATGGCGATGCAGAGCCTTCCACCGTCTTGCGGGTTGCGTCGACGTCTGCCTGAGTCAGATTGATCTGTTTGGCGAGTCCGCGCACGTCCTACGAGATTTGCGCATTGAAGGCGGCCTGAATCTCGATCTGCTTGTCGTGGACCACCTTCTGTTCATCCATCTTGGCAAGGAGAGACTCGAGCCTCTTGGTGATGTTGTTGTTGCCCTCGTCCATGGCGGCCAGCACCTGACGCGTCGCCGCCGAAGCTTTGGAGGGCGTCGTCGCCTTGCTTGGAAGAGATCGAACCCCGCGACGGATTTCGGGTGCGCTTGCCGGAGCAGCACACACCGGCGCGGTGGATGTTACCGATCTTCAACCAGCTCGACGGGGAGAAATTTTTTTGGGCGATTTTGGCTCTGAGTACCAACTGTAACACACTAGGAAGAGAAAGGGGATCGGGTAGGTGAGGGAGAGCGAGAGAGACTTGGGGAGGAAGAAGAACTGCGTTAAGAGGAATGATTGGGGGATGAGGTTTACAGCTAGTCACATCACATGCCCCAAGCCACAGCCGGCTGGTTCCTATTTAAACACTCCCCTCTCCTCTCCTCTCACCCACTCACTCCACTTACAGGTGGGACCTGATCCTTGCCACGTCACGCTGGACAAGTGGCGGCCAAGTGGCCAGGCGTGACATGGGGCTGCGTGGTAGCACCATGCAGGCGACCTTCGCCAACGCCTGTCTCGCCCCGCCATGGGGGCTCCTGAGCGTGGCGGCATGGTGTCTGCTTGGTGCTCTGCTCCAGCTCGGGCGCGTGCGTGCTCCCACAGAGCGACCTCGACCCCCACAGGCTCGCCATCGGCGACTCACACGCGTGCGGGCTCCACGGTGCTGGAGCCGAGGACATCCTTTTATTTCTCCCACTCCAGCAGCCAGCTGACAGATGGGCCCTTGTGTGCAGGGATTTTTTGCAAAATGCGATGCCACGCTGTGCAGCCAGCTGACAGATGGGCCCTTGTGTGCAGGGACTTTTTGCAAAATGCGATGCCACGCTGTGCACACAGTCATCGTCGCGTGGCGATTGACCGGTCAACCATATGCCAGTCAACGAAAAACGTACACAAATCATACACGGGACCATCATTTAATAAGTTTAGCGATCATATTTCGGGTATTTTGAAGTACAAGTACCAAAGTGGGTTCCAGCGCAAGTTTAGAGATCGGAGGTGAAATTTTGTCATCCACATTACAGTGAAGAAAAACCCTAATCCACTATGTACTGCCTGAAAATAAAACTAATTTACAGTAGAATATACTCCCTCCGTTCCCAAATAATTGTCTTTCTAGCCATCTCAAATGGATTATAATATATAGATGTATGTAGACATGTTAGAGTGTAGATTCACTCATTTTGCTCCGTATGTGGTCACTTGTTGAAATCTTTAAAAAGACAATTATTTAAGAACGGAGGGAGTACTACTCACCTTGGCGACATATTTTTATAGAAGAAACAACTTGAGTCCGAGACTTGAACCTAGGTGGGCTCACTGCACACCCGCACAGCTTACTAACAGAGCGACATTATGTTTTCCAAACATGGTTATAGTAACTTGGAAATTCATCAGAGTTTCTCCACACATACAGACAATGACTTGGAAATTCAGCAGGGTTTCAACAACATAACAAACTTGGTTCCAGCAGGAGTTCAAGAAATAAAAAACCCTGGAGATTCAGCAGACCACGACAGTACCGAAGGGAATGCCACTAGTGAGCATCCGACAGATTACTGCTGCACAGGATTACAGCAGCATACACACAAATGCACATAACAGAACGGAGGAGAGGCGAAAGCATCGCTCCAGGCACAACTGAAGGCCGTCACTCAGTCAGTGGCGACCCAGCGGCTTGTTTCTGCGGCCTGATCCAGTCGTGCAGCACCAAGGTGACCCTGCCGTGCTGCTTCATGGAGGAGCCGTGCAGGAGCGGGGAGGCACGTGCGAGGACGCTGTTGTAGTGGACGTACTCCTTCTGCCGGAACGTCTCCTGCTCGGGCAGCGTCATCTCGTCCCACTCGGCGTGCAGCTTCTCCGACAGGCTCCAGTCGATGTTGTACCTGGTGGCGCCGAAGCACGTCTGGCTCAGGACGCGCCTCGCCAGGGTCTGCAGGTCGGGCACGCGAGCCCCGTGCGTCGACCACCATTGAACTGCAATGGGGTGAGAAACGTGGTAAGAAGATAGTAATTCATGTAGTATGTTGTGAACTGATGAATGAAATGGTGATGATCTCAGTGGGGGTAAGCTTGGGTTTGAAAGTTGAAGTGAAAACAGAAGAAAAGAAGGCTCCTGTACAGTTTAAGCAGACCATAGACTAGTGCTATAGAAATGCAGTTGAGAAACTAGGCTATTGCAGAGAAGTAATCGTTCCACACATTCATCTGTTAACCTTTTAACTTCCATGCTACTATTATTTAAACAACCATGTTGATAAGAGTTAGTCTAATGCAGATAAGTCAAACATTCTACACATGCTGAGTTTGCATACAAGTGCATTGTGACATGATATGTTTGTGCCATGTTCACATAATAACTAAATATGTTTGGCGCACTGTATGTTACAGTGCACAAATGCGCATATCAGATTACTTGGAGGGCCTCGTGATACTATTCCAGCTCGCTCTAAAGATTGAATACAAGTACATATGACACAAAAAGGCACTACTGTCAGTGGCTTGTTAGGGAGTGGGCATTTTGCAAGAGGTTAGGGTGTAGCTTACCTTGTGGTAATTCCATGATTTGCTGCATTGCTGGATCTGTGTCAAAATAGCCCAACTTCTTCTCATACACTTTCAATTGTACAGATGCTTTTCTGGCATTGTAATGAGCCTTGCCCAGTTGGATTTTACAGGCCGCGATGCCGCGGCTGATCTCAGTATCAGGCTTGAATCCAGCTGTGTAAAAGATCCTTGGGTTTAGCATATGACCAGCAGCATGGAGAGGACTATGCAAGTAATCATCCCATATCCGATCAATCATACACCAATAAAAGTCACTTTCATCTCCGATATTGAGAGATATCTCTTCTTTTGCTCTATCCATGGCTTCATACAAGATACCCATCGGACAGATATCATATTCCAGTTTATACAACACACTGACAAGTGGGTGTGTAACCTTGATGACTTTTGCAGCAGCATGCCAAAATTCATCGTCTGTCTTTACTATGCTCTGGATACGCTCGAACAAATCAAGACAAGCCCAACCAGAGGAAATCCATTTAGGCGAGTTTAACATCTGCACCAGATCTACTCTTGCAGAAACTAACCTCTCTAATGTGATGAACATTGCCACAAATTTTAAATAAGAACTGCTCAAAATCTCCTCCTGAACATACCTTCCTTTCAGTTTCATTGGCAGTGCATGGTCATATAAAAACCTTGTAATTTCCCTTGCCTTCATTAGGACTTCACTGACATGCTCGAGCGCTGCTATTTTCTCAAGAAGAAGGTTGATGCAATGTTCAGCACATAGTGTGAAGAAAAACTATCATATTTATTTAGCACATACTGCCGTGCCATCTGCATATGGGGTGACACGTCATTCATGACAATCTGAACAATGTTATGAGCACCAACATCTTCAACCACGCGAGAAAGCATTGATTCTAGCTCATCAAAGTCCTCAGTGATTTCAGAGACGTCAATGGATCTCAGGAACAGCGTACCTTTGCTGCAGTGCACCAGGACACTTACGAAGCTTTTGGTACACTTGCTCTTCCAACTATGCACAATTACAGTGCAGCCACTTGTTTGCCACTCTTGCTTGAGTTCCTTTGCGCGGTTCTCAGTTTCTCTTAGTTGCTCCTGCAGAACAGCTTCGTACGTAGGCATTACAGCCCCAGGCCCATGGGAAAACACAACCATCTCCTTCAAAGATGATGAATGGAGAACACCAGGCTCAGGTGCAGCTTCGGAGAAGAACTTGCCTATTGACTTTGCCAACTGAGAATCGAAGTAATCACTTGTCTCAACCTTGGGTTTCGGTTGACAAGAACTATATGTGATTTCCTTGGCCTGCGTCAGATCCGGTTGATAATGAACAAAGCAGCGGTTGTTATTGGACACAGTTGGTTGTAGCTGTGGTTGCTGGACTTGAGGAGATGGAAGGGCTGGGTTTGTGTGAGGAACCTCATCATGTTCTTGCTTCAGTCTCTTCGTTTTTCCGAGCATCTGATCTTTCTTGCGATCCACAAGTGAACTCCTTAAGCTTGTCCTGACACTGTCCGGTACTAGGTTGCATGGACGAACATTGCCCCTGATGCCTGCTAAATGTTCCTCTAGACGGCTGTAACTACAAACCACCTCACCGCAGTAATTGCAGCTCATTCTGCTGCCTTCCTCATCAATGGTTTTGCCATGCCTTTCTTTTCCATGATTACTTGTCTGAGGACCTTGTGCGGAAAAAAACCTGAAGAAAAGCAATCAGAGATACTTCAGTAGTGCAAAAATTAAAATGTCAAATTCCCAATACATGAGTGCAACATTTCACCAATGATGAGATTTCATCTGCTTCCTGTTAATGACAGCACATAATGTACTGCTATTGATGAATTTACCACATGTGAACAGAGAAGACTGTGATCCAACTAAACACTGTTAAACATAGTGTCACTGGGTGAAACAGTTTGTTCTGTATTTTTTTCCGATAAAGAACAGTTTGTCTGTATAACTCTTCAAGAAGAGCACAGAGAGGCGTGGTCAATGGCTCATAGTATATTTACCAACAGACTGGAGGCATGAGCTTGTTCACAAATTACAAGTTCAGGGCAACAAATCTCTGGGCACCCATGCAATGAATTAACAACAACTTTAACAGGGCAGTCAACAATTGGCCATTTTCACCATGGTACACTCCAGAAACATGTAACTGTAACTAGATTAGACAGTTGTTCCTCACAAACAGACTAAAATTCGATGCTTACAATCCTGAAGGATTCGAATGAACCATACGAAATATAATTCGGTGCAAGTAGAAGGTTAACTATTTCGGTACTATCCCACAGGACAATTGGAGTAATATTTACTTTTTCAAAGATCAGTGATATGGTATAAACATAAGACTGCATGATGATCGTACCCCTCTGAGACCAATGGCGAGCAGCGACTCTTTTTCCCGATACTAAAATCCGACAAAATCATAGCGCCTCCCCTCAAAGTTTTAGCAATTCCTTCGAATCGGCTTCAACGCCTTTCGAAATCCAACATGGCGCTACCCAACTCCCAAAATCAGACAAAACCTAAAGCGGAGAAAGGGGGATTCTTCCTCGGCAGAAAGCCCTGAACAGCATCGCGGGTCACAGCCCACTGCCTATTTTCCTCTCGCCGGCTTCATTCCAGAACAGAAGATCGTGAGGGATTTCAATTACTTACCATTTTTGTCCCCCCCGGCGAGAGAACAAGGAGGGGTTCGCAGCAGGCCGCCGCCGCGCCGCGCAGCACTTCGACCTGCCTCCGAGGAGCTGGGGGCGTCGTCGACGGAGTAGCCGGGGTTTGACGGCGATGAGCCCGATCTCGCGCCCCGCCTCCTCTCCTTGCTGGGCTGCGCGTCGTGGTCTCTGCTGCGCTCTGGCTTTTTGCTTTTATGATCAGCGGATGGCAGAGAGGAGGAAGGAGGCGACGAGGGCGAGGAGGGAACTCGGGTTTTTGGGGAGAGATGGAAAAGACTATGACTGTATGCCGTTTCTGGAAACTGACGAGACGACGCGTTTCAATCGCTGGACATTCACTGGTGGGTGAGTGTTGGGTGGGCAACAAATTTTGTTTTTCTCGTATATACGGAGCAAAATAAGTGAATTTATACTTTAAAATATGTTTATATACCTCTGTATGTGGTAGCCAATTTAAAATCTCTAAAAAGACATAGTTAGGAACGATGAGAGTACATTCATCCTTATCAAAACACGCATGCATAACTTACTCGTATGAGCATCTAATTATCGGGAACGTCACCTCCCACCTAACGCAAATCACCGGAAGGTTTGAAATAAATTCATAAAAATGCAAGCACCACTCTCAAGTCTGAGACTTGAACAGAGGATATTATTGTTCTCCTAATTATCCAACTGCACGTTGGTTCGCGAAACAAATTTTGTTGGAGAACAACATATCATTATTCACGAACCAACCTGTGGTTGGATGGTTAAGTGGACAGTGGTATCCCTAGTCCACCAGGGTTCAAGTCCTAATGCTTGCTTCAGAATTTTCGGCGATACGCGTTCGATGTGAGGAGATGTTACCGTCGACTACGAGGCGTCTATGATTACTTCGTAAAATCTCAAGATGATATGACGGCCAGTCTCTCAGAGGTGCTCAAAAGGATAGGGTGTGCATGTGTGCATTCATAAAGGTAAAGTGTATGCGCGTATATATGAGCGATTGTGTTGATGTTAAAAAACATTTCATTATTTGTGAACCAACATGTGGTTGGATGATTAGAGGTACAATTGTATCTCCAGCCCATCAGGGTACAAGTCTTGGTGCTCGCATTATTTTTGAATTTATTTTAGGATTTCCGGCAATGCGCTTTCAGTCGGAGGAGACGTTCGCATCGACAACGAGGAGCCTCCGATTATTTCGTAAATCTCAAGATGATATGCCAGCTCAGTCTCTCAAGATGCTCATAGGGTAGGATGTGTGTGTGTGCGTTCATAGGGATGAGTGTATGCGCGTGTATATGAGTGTTTGTGTCTGTATTGATATTAAAAAAATGTTTCATTCTTCTTTAACATAATAATAATAATAATAATAATAATAATAATAATAATAATAATAATAATAATACACTTTTAATACTTACATCAGCAAATATTTATGAAATCGTGATTGCTTTGAAATTAGGCAGACTATTAATTGCGCGCATATATTAGGTAGGATATTATATACGCATTAATTGTATGACTAGCGCTCATGTTGATACTTGATATAATATTAATTGGGCGTTGAACACGTCAAACGCTCACCATTGGGGCAATCTAGGTCGTTGATTGAACGGGTTTGATGGTCAAGATTGATTTGATACGTCCTTTTGGGTCTTTTATATTGGTATATCTCAACTACTTCAAAAGAACGTAAGATTTCCATTTCACCTCTTTTTCATCCACCTTTTTTATATACATCTCACTCTTTTCTTCTCCTCTTTGATTTTTTCTCTCCCATTTGTGATTTTTATCCTATCAATTCTCCCTAAAAATAGAATCAATTATCTCATGTTTTATTAACTTACCATAAGAAAAACATATTATGTTTGGTAAGCCATTAAATTCTTAGCAAATAAGTACTTAACAATAAAATATCTATCTTCTCTACTTACTTAAAAAGAACGCAAGGTTCTCATTTCATCTCTTTTTCGTTCAACTTTCCTTATATATGTCGCACTCTTTCCTTCTCCTCTTTGATTTTTTCCTCCCATCTCTGATTTTTTCTCCTATCCATCATCCATAAAATAGAATCAATTGTCTCATGTTTTATTAACTTACCATAATAAAAACGTATTATGTTTGGTAAGTCATTAAATTCTTAGCAAATAAGTGCTTAACAATAAAATGGCAGGTAAATCATGACGATTGCATAAAAAAATTGCTAGTAACTAGGCCAAAGATGATTGACCTCATGCCATTGGTGGATTGCTTGGAAAGAAGAATGACAGCAAGTTCCTCCTTCCTCAATCAGGGTGAAAGATTGCAGTTTCTAAACTCTGCTTTGTCCTCTATGCCCATATTCTATCTTGGCAGTCTGTTAGTCCCCCCTAGAATTTTAACAACTGGAGAGAATCCAGAGGCAATGTCTATGGAGAAAGCATAGAGATGAGCCCTCTCCATCTTTAGTAGCATGGGACCTGATCTGTAGGTCTAAAAGCAAGGGGGGGTTAGGGAAAAAGGCCTACTAATGGCGCATCGGTTTTGCCTACTAATGGCGCACCACATAGAAGTGCGCCATTAGTAACATTTTTTTTTCAAAAAAATTTTTCAAATTTTTTTCAGAATTTTTTTTTAATTTTTTTTGAAATTTTTCTTAATCTCAGTTCACTATGGCTTAATCTCGGGTCAATATGCTTAATCTCAGGTCAAATCGCACTCCGTGGTCAAACTTCCCGAAAGGTCACCCATCCTCACACTACTCCAGCCCAAGCACGCTTAACTTCGTAGTTCTATCCAACCCCAAAGACAGCTCACTTCACGTGCACTTGTTGATATATCTAGCATATCAATCCTGTTATACCTTGTTGATGTCTAGGACTTTGTTCATATTCATGACTATGATGAAATTTTGAAAAATATTTCAAACTTCCCGGTCATATTACGTATCATTTTTTAAAAAAAATTCAAAACCAAATTTTTTCTGTTACTAGTGGCGCACCACATCCACGGTGCGCCACTAGTAAGTTTGAAATTTTTTGAATTTTTTTGCCGCTAGATCTTGAAAGCCCCGTAATTTTTTTCTTTTAGGTTTTTAGGGATTTTGAAAATGTTTAATGGGGTTTCCCCAGTTAAATTTTGATGTAACTTTTCGAGTAGATGATTTTTCATATAAAAAACTTTTTCATCCGAGTTCGTATGCAAAAGTTATGCCCATTTTACAAATTTCCAGAGAGATTTTGCAAATAAAGTCGAAATTCATATTTGTAAATTTTCCCAAAAACTAGAGCACATATCACATGGGAAACATATTTTCTTTTATTTTTTGACATTTCCATCATTTTCTTTTATTTTTTTTAAAACTGAAAAGGCGATCCACGTGGGGGGGGGGGTGCATTCGGTGTTGGGGCAAGTTAGTAATGGCGCATCGTGGGTAGTAATGGCGCACCACACCCACGGTGCGCCATTACTAGTTTTGAAAAAAAATAAAAAAATTGATATTTTTTTTGATTTTTTTTGAAAAAAACTTAGTAATGGCGCACGAGTGGAAAGTGCGCCATTACTAGTTAAAACTAGTAATGGCGCACCGAGACATGGTGCGCCATTAGTAACAATTTTTTTTATTTTTTTACTTTTTTTTTCAAAACTACTAATGGCGCATGACGGATGTGGTGCGCCATTACTATGTCAATTAGTAATGGCGCACTATGCAACGGTGCGCCATTAGTAACAAAAAAAATTTATGTTTTTTTTCAAAACTACTAATGGCGCCCCACACACCAGGTGCGCCATTAGTAATATATTACTAATGGCACACCGAGACATGATGCGCCATTAGAATATAGTAATGGCGCACCACATCACAGGTGCGCCATTAGTGGCCATTCCATCTATAGCCCTTTTTGTAGTAGTGTTGGGGGTCCAGAATATTGCTCTGTTGCTCAAGCATATGCATAAGTTTTTGAACTAGATGGATTTGCCATGGGTATCTCGTGTTTGGGATACATATTATCATGGGAGGGTACCAGAGGGTACTGCCAGCTGTGGATCTTTTTGGTGGAAAGATATATGCAAAATATTGCATCATTTCAGAAACACAACTTGGGTGCAAATTAACTCCGGAGATTCAGTTCTGTTTTGTTCTGACAGATGGAAGCTTGGTGATTCTGTGACAACCTTGCAATCAAGGTTTCCAAGGCTATTTTCTTATGTGTAAGATCCATGGATAACTGAAGTTGAAGCCTTTCAAGCACATGATATCCCAGAGATGTTTGATTTACCTTTGTCTGGACAGGCATATCATGAATATATGGCAATTCAGGCAATGACGACCACTCACAGTAGATATTTGGATGCAAATGATATATGGTACTGGCAGGGGACATCCAATGCTTTTAAACCTAAGATATTATATTCCTTCATGCGTTCTACCTTGTCATTTAATCCTCTGCTGCTATGGATCTAGAAATCATCATGCACAATGAAAATAAAAGTGTTTGCTTGGATGTTGATCATGGACAGGCTTAACACTAAAGATATGGTTGATATGAGGCATTGGCATATGGATGATGGGGTTAATTGTGTTCTTTGTCCTCTGCTGACAAGGGAAACCAGAGGCCATCTTTTCTTCCACTGTAATTTTAGTGTGAGAGTCTGGAATTATCTTAAAATCTGTTGGCCACAAGGAGATGATATGAGGAACATTGTGCTGCAAGCTAAACGAGATTTTGCAAAACCTTTCTTCGCTGAGGTGGTTTTTATTGCCTGCTGGAACATCTGGATAGTCAGAAATGCTAAGGTGTTCAGTCATCAAAGACCTAGCTTTAATAAATGGAGAAGTGCTTTCATCCATGATATTACTCTCATGCAGCATAGAATCAAACATGTCTTTAGAGATGAGTTATTGAGATGGATTTATTTTCTGCCTCCTTAAGGTATTGTCTTATAGTTCACTAGTTTTTCAGTTCTCTAGTTTTTTACTTTACCACTTTGATTACCTCTTGTAATCCATGTAATTTTTAATTCTTTTTGGCAATAAAGTTAAAGTGATAATGGGGGGGGGGGGGTTCCCTACAGTTTACAGTCAAAAAATAATAATATGATGAATAAGAAGATATTAAAAATAGGCTTAATTTTTCAGTGAATCCAAAGTGAGGTGGTTGTTTTTTTGGAAAAATGTGCCCTTGATTGGTTACTTCATACAACTTCATCAGCATAGATACATAATTCAAAATATCACCTCGGTATAATTCCAGTCACGCATAATTCAAAAGATCACCTTGGTATAATTCTAGCCGAATATGTTAACGCACTTACTGCACTTGAACAATAAGATTTTCACAGAAGCCTGGAAAATAGGCATTTAGTTCTAATACGATCCTTAGAAAAAAACAAATATGGTATCAACAAAAATCTTTTATGCTCCTACTAAATTAATTGCTTTCCTTTACCTTTGACTTTAGACATCGTATTCTCCATTCCAAAAGTGGCATCTTAAAGCACTTACTAAACTTGAACAATGTGATTTTCACGAAGGCCTGTAAAATAGGAATATAGTTCTTATATGCTCCCTAGAAAAAGCAAAAATGGTATCAACAAAAAACCTTTATGCTCCTACTGAATAAATTAATTTTCCTTACCTTTGAATTTAGACCTCTTCTTCTCCGTTCCAAAAGTGGTATCTTAACGCACTTACTGTACTTGAACAATAATGAGATTTTCACAGAAGTCTGGAAATTAGGCATTTAGTTCTAATATTCTCCCTAGGAAAAACAAAAATGATATCAACAGAAACCTTTTATGCACCTAATGAACAAATTATTTTTCTTTACCTTTGATTCTAGATTTCTTCTTCTCGGCTCCAAAAGTGGCATCATAATGGACTTACTACACTTGAACAACGATATTTTCACAGAAGCCTATAAAATAGGAATTTAGTTCTAATACGCTCCCTAGAAACGACGAAAATGATATCAACAGAAACCTTTTATGCTCGTACTGAATAAATTACTTTTCCTAACCTTTGATTTTAGATCTCATCTTCTCCGTTCCAAAAGTGGAGTCTTAACACACTTAGTGCACTTGAACAATAAGATTTTCATAGAAGCCTGGAAAATAGGCATTTAGTTCTAATATGCTTCCTAGGAAAAACAAAAATGATATCAACAGAACCTTTATGCTCCTAGTGAATAAATTACTTTTTCTATGTTTTATTTTAGACCTCGTGTTCTCCATTCCAAAAGTGGCATCTTAACGCACTTACTGCACTTGAACAATGAGATTTTCACAGAAGGCTGGAAAATAGGCATTTAGTTCTAATATGCTCCCTAGAAAAAACAAAGTATGGTATCAAGACAAACCTTTTATGCTCCTAATGAGTAAATTACTTTTCCTTACCTTGGATTTTAGACCTCGTCTTCTCCGTTTCAAAAGTGGCATCTTAAAGCGCTTACTGCACTTGAATAATGAGATTTCCGCAGAATCCTGGGTAACATGCATTTAGTTCTAATTTGCTCCCTATAAAAAAATGTATGAGTAGAAACCTTATTTGCTCCTAGTGAATAAATTAATTTTACTTACCTTTGACTTTACATCTCGTCGTCTCAGTTCGAGATGTAAATGGAGCATGGCCTAATAGTTGGGCAGCGTCTGTGGTTCGTCGGGAATACGCGAATGGTGCAGCGCGTAGGTGCCTTGGAATACCACAGTTCTGAACTAAGAGGAAAACATAGACGATGGATCACAATTATGAGGGCAAACATATCAAGAGAGTGGCGGTGGCAGCAGTGGGTGGAGGAGAAGATAGTTAGATCTAGAGAATGTTAGTGGTTGCAGTGGAGGAGAAGATTGTTTGGTCTAAAGAGTGGTGGTGACGGCGAAGGGTAGAGGAGAAGATTGTTAGGTCTAAAGAGTGGTGGTGGCGGCGAAGGGTGGAGGAGAAGATGGTTAGATCTAGAGAATATTGGTGGTTGAGTTTGGAGGAGAAGATAGTTAGGTCTCGAGAGTGGTGGCGGCAAGGGCGGGGAGAAAATAGTTAGGTCTAATGTTGATGGTTGTGTCATGTGGGGCGAGGTGGCTTTATAGCTTTGTGGTTTGGGACTAGGAGCGCGGCTTCGATCCGTGTGATGCGGGGTGCGGGGCGTCGAGTGAGAGATGGGTGGCGGGGAATGGGAAAAGGGTTGCGCGGATACATGACGTGGCGGGGGAGGTGTGTTTCACTTTTTAGCGTGAGGCAGGGTGTGGCGATGCGAGGAGGACGTGCATCTCGGGTAGGTGGATGGGAGGTAGGACCAAATGGTTTTTTGATGGACTTTGTTTGTGCACGGCGTTGCTCGGTGCCACAAATTTTCTGATGGATTTCTAGTTGGTGGGCCCGTGAGGTGTGTGCTTGTGATGATACTAGTGGTAAGGTGTAAACTTGGGTTATTGCTAGAACAATTTGGAAAGCATATTTTTATATCTTCCACGGTCAATTGATATCACTGCGTTTCTTTCAAGTATTGTATAACACACCTCAACAAAAAAGGCTACTCCATCTTTTCAATTGATATTGGGGTGTTTCGCAACTAGCGGCCGATAGACCTCAAACGGATCTATAATTTTTGTTGTTCTATGATGTTATATTATCACTTTTGTATACTTTTTATACCATTTATATTGTTAATCTGGACTAACCCATTAACTTAGTGCCTACTATTAGTTCCTTGTTTCTGCATGATTTTGGTTTTACAGTAAATCAATATCTACGGAGGTCAAAATAACTTGTTGATTTAATTCGATTTTCTGGGTAACAAAGGACCCAAGAAGCTTTGGGGGAGATCGTGAGGAGCCACAGGGGGGCACACAACCACCTAGAGCGCCTTAGCCCTAGGGCGCGCCCTAGGTCCTGTGGGGCCCAACTTAATCACCCTTTGTCCATTCCACCGCTATAAATTCCTACGAAACCCTCTGCCATATTTATAGAAGAATTTTTCTGCCACCGCAAGTTCCCTTTTGATGAAAATCCAATCTGGAGGCTTGTTCCGGAGATCTGTCGGAAGGGAAATCCATTGCCAGAGGCTCCTTCATCAACCTTGCAGCCTTCATGACTATGTGTGAGTAGTTCCATGAGGACCTTAGGGTCCATATAGTAGCTTGGTGAAGACGATGATTTGGTAGACCAATTCCAACTACTGTGATGGTCGTACGTCTGGTTGGAGCGGCTAGGTATTTAAACCCGAGGACACACAGTCCTCACCGTATTCTCCTTGAGATAAGGTCACGCATACCTCGCCCAATCACTCGTGGTAAGTCTTCAGGTGACTTCCAAACCTTCACAGACTCAGTCACTCGGCGATCCACAATTCCTCTTGGATGCTCTAGACCATGACGCCTAACCATCTGGAGGATGCACAGTCCACAAAGGTAACAAGCGTCAGTTCCACACAGGAACAATCTCTTTAGTGATGCTCAATCACTTTGGGTTGTAGGTTTTTGGGTTTGGGTTTTTCCTCACAGATGATTTTCGCTCAAAGTCCTCGGAGGAGGGGATCCTCTCAATGACAAATGTCAGTTTCTCTCAGAGCAGCCAACCAACTAGTGGTTGAGGGGGCGGCTATTTATATAGCCTAGGGAGCAGCCCGACATGATAGGACATAAATTCCCTTCAATGATATGACCGTTAGGTGGATAAGATATTTTGGGACAACTAGCACATGACACAGCAACGGTCGGAAATTTGAGCTCTCAAATTCCTTGGGGCTATCATGTTCCTCACTTCTAGGCAATCCGCACTGGCGAATTCCTAACTCCTCAGTTAGAACAAATTCCTCAGAGACCAAAAGATCTTCATCTCTGTCACTAAAGAAATTAACTGAACTGTATGAGATTTACAATGGCTTCACTCGAAAGGATTGGGTAGGTGTAGGATTTTGAGATGAGCATCACTTGGAAACTTTTCTTTAGTTTTACCTCAACCCCCTTTAACAGTACGGTGTTTCGTATGAGTCAAGAAAGAGAAAATGAAACTATGAAAACAAAAAGTCTTCATGCTTCATAATCCTCATATCAATATCGAAGTCTTCAAGGTCACACCAATTTCCTTACTTTCAAAGTCTTCAAGAAAACTAAAGTCTTCAACTTAAGACATTCATTTTTAGGGTTCGACTTTCATCGTAAATATCAAACTTCTCATGGACTTATAGAACCTGTGTACACTCACAAACACATTAGTCCCTTAACCTATAAGTCTTCAATACACAAAAAACACTAAGGGGTACTAGATGCACTTACAATCTCTCCCTTTTTGGTGATTGATGACAAATAGGTTAAGTTTTCAACGGGGATAAACATATGAAGTGTAAATACTGATATTGAGGAATTTGATTGCAAGATATAGAAGAACTCCCCCTGAAGATGTGCATATTTGAGGAATTTGCTTTGGATAGCAAATGCACATCGTAGAGTAATATCATGTAGATCTCCCCCTATATCTTGTAATTCATACACGCATTTTACATATAATATGAAGAATTTGAAATGCATGATGAAATATGGTGTCTGACGAATTCAGCATGTGTGCATTAAGTTACTTGAGGAAATAAGCATGCATAAAAACAGTTCAAAAGTATCAGACCACCATAGGACTTAAGTTTACAACTCATCCGAGAAAACACCTCAGAAGAGCAAGAGTTGTAACTTAATGAAAAATCGCCCATATATAAGACCCGCTTGAAGACTAACTCAAATTTCTCCCCCTTTGTCAAAGGGACGAAAAATGAGGACTAACGCCCCTGAAAAATACCATCATGATGTTGATGGAGGAGCTCCAACATTGTTGGAGTCGTCCGTTGAGGTAGGGTCTACCGTAATGTCGTTCAAGTCTTCAGCTTCATCCGTCTCGCGTGATGAAGAATAGGAACTGGGGACGAGCTGAGGAACTTTGACCTTGTTGAATTTCTTTGAAGGAGGCTAAGACCAGTCAAAGTCCTGTTGGAAGCCCATCTGCTTGAGATCTTCATCACTATAGAGGTGAGACAATATGGCCCAAGTGCGATCAAAGACTTCATGCAAGTAGTAATGGTTTTTCTTCACAATGTTTTGTGTGACAGTCACGTTCAGAAGAACTGAGCTAAACTGACACTTGAACCACTTGTGATTTCGATCGACCTTATGATAAAGACTTAATAGAAGCTCACGATCAGTCATCACTCGTGGTGCAGTGGCTTCAGGATTTTGCTTTGAAGCTTTTGCGGCAGAATCTTGAGTTGCAGAGTCATCACTGTTGGAATAAGATGCAGCTTTGCGAAACTGTCCATCCAATGGATGAGTGCCTTCATCAATAATAGCAGCTTTGCCTTTCTCATCAGCTGAGGAAATAGTCCTTTTGAGGACTTTAATAGGAGGCAAATAGCTAAGATGATTTTGATAATCAGCCTTGTAACGAATTGAAGACCATGATCTGATGAATTTCATGATCCAGGGAGCATAAGGCTTCAACTCAAAATGTGACAAGAAGCATTAGCCAAAGTCATCCTAAAGAAATCGTGGTAGTTGATAGGAATGCCATGTATGATATTGAACAGCAGATTCTTCATGATGCCAACAACCTCTTCTTCATCAGAGTTGTGGCCCTTGATTGCACTGACGGTTTTGGTAAGAGTGCGGTATACTGTCCTTGGCACATATAGCAATTCCTTCACAAGGAATGTGGTCCTTGGAGCTTGGCCAACCTTCAAAGGCTTCATCAGCACTTGCATCAAATGATTTAAAACTTCAGGTTCCTCATATATGAGCCTTCCACCTTCAGCAGGAGGACTGACTGGAATGGCATGAAGTAATTCGGAGGCCCGGGCTTTGTAATGCGTATTCTCAGTCATCCAATCAAGCACCCATGAATTCACATCATCCATATTTCCAGTGAGGTGCAATGTGGCATAGAATTGAAGAATTAGCTCTTCATTCCAATTGCATATGTCAGCACGGAACTTTAAAAGCTCAGTGTCATGAAGAACACTCAGGATGGGTTGGAAGCACAGGAGGGACTCCATATCCGCATGAGGAATTTGATGGTGCTCAAATACTTTGTCCTTATCAAATAAGAGTGATGAATAGAAGTTCATCTGACTGGCTGTCCAGAACCGCTTGCGGCGAATTCTTGCTGATTCATAGGGATTGAAATCTGTGAAGGAATGGTGCTCAGTGAAGAAATCATCAGCCTTGAATTTCTGCTTCTTTGTATGAGGATTTAGTGGCTTGGGCTGAAGATTTACAGTTGAAGGCTTCATAACCTCTTGGCGCACAACCTCTGGAGCCACAGACTGAGGAATTTCAGCAGCAGTTTCAGTAGCAGTAGTCTTGGTCTCAATTTCTTCAGCTGCAGTAGCTGGAACTTCTTCTGGAATGGAAAGAAGTGAAGTTTGACGTTCTTCAGACCCCGTATGAATTTCTTCAGTTTGCATAGGGGACTGAAGAATTTGATGCACAGGAGTGGTCAATGGTGAATTGGGATGAAGTCTTTCCCAATAGTCATCATTCAAAACTGGTGTAGTAGAACCAATGTCCACATCCTCATCTTCTTCTTCTAAATCTTCAAGGCAAGCATCTTCAACTGTGAATTGAGGCATGGGCGATGATATCAGTGGAGTTGAAGGGATATCATCCACTTCAATTTCTTCATCCAACTGCTCTGAAGAAGCAGCAGAAAGATTCTCTTCATCTGTGTCATTTGGTATGACATATTCCTCACCATAAGGAACGAGTTCCTTGGAAGGTACAACAGAGATTGGAACAACATCAATTGGGTAGTGAAGAAACTTGTCAAAGTCTTCACTTTCTTGGGAGCTGAAGACTCTGCAGTCGTTGATGCTTTCCTTTTCTTCACAACTTCCTTCTCTGCAACTTTTGTTTTCTTCACTTCTGATGCAGAAGGAAGGTTGACTTGCCTCACCTTAGATTGTTTGGCAGGAGGAGCAGATGAAGTGAGTTCATTTTCTTCAGGCACAACTGATGCAGTTGCCCTGTCTTGTTCAGTTTCTTCAGGCGGAACAGCAGATTCTTCAGCTGGTCTGGGTTGTTCTTTAGGCGCAACATTGGTGGTTGCCCTGGAAGTTTCTTCAGAAACTGGAATCTCTTCACAGCCCTAGTACTCTCAGTGTCATCAACAGTCTGATTTTCATCAGCTGGTCTAGCATTTTCTTCAGTAGGCTGAGCAGATGCTACATCCTGAGGAATTTCTTGTTGCGATGGAGTTTGCAACATTGAGCTTGATGGATTTGGAGAGTCTGATGAATCTGACTTTGGCACCTAGCCAATCTACACGATATATGTCAAATTCATCACTGAGGTCTTTAATCTCCTATTGCAGAGATACAAGTTCTTCAGGAGACATGTATACAACATTTTTCTTCACAAAACGCTCCTTCTTGTACTGAGCCTTATTGACTTGTCTGGCCTTCTCAAATTTCCATTTTTCTTCATTGATGAATGTCGTTAACATGTGACCTTGACAATAAGTGAGGTTCAAGTCAGGCAGAGGAGTGTTCGGATCCTTGTGCCATAGATCAATGAACTCAAGGATCTTCTTCGGATCCAGCATGAGAGGCACAACACTGTCTTTGGCTCTAGCGGCCCTTTCTTGCCTGTTTATGATAATCTCAGCAAGTTCTTCATCATCAGCTTCATCATCATTAGATGAGACTTGAAAAACAACTTGGTTCTTGTGAGGACTTGGCATTGAGCCACGTCCAGCAGTGGCCTTTTTCTTCAACAAGGATGGGCCAGTTGAGGACTGTGGTGGAGCTGAGGAACTTGTAGATGCTCCTAAAGCAATAGAAAGTCCTGCGGTCCTTTGACACGTTGCAAGATGCACATGTGTTGATGAATTTGCAGCAGCAGTTGAGGATTTCGTGCAACAGAGGGAATTGGGGTTGCCCTTGAAGAGGTTACCTGGGGAATTGTCCATGAGGGCTTTGTACTTGGTTGTGAGGGCATTGCTATTGAGTAACTCGGCTTCTGACTGATTTCTTCTAAGAAGCCTTCTTAGGATTGCTAGCAGAGGCCTCAAAGAAGAATAAAGAAGAATGTAATCTTCATTGAATTTCTTCTTTGCTTCCTTTGCCAATTTAGCCAACTTGGCTTGGCGCTTGGCCCATTCCTTGGGAAATTCACCACCTACTTTGATGCTTGAGGGATCAGCTTTTGGCTGAAACCAATGGAGGTCTTGGGCATGGAGGGTGTACATAATTTCTTCATGTACTTTGGAGTAACATATCAATATTCCCTCCATTCCCTTGCCCATCTCCTCTCAATCCTCTGAATGCGCACCTTGCGCTAATTTTTGTTTTCTTTGCCATGTGTGGCTTCATCAGGTGTGCAATACTCAGCATAAATGTCTTCAGGGATTTCAAACGCAGTGTTTGTCTCTGGCCTCTTTCCTCCCTTCTGAGGTCTTTTACCATCAGCTATTTTCTTCACTTGAGGATTTTGAACAATTGGTGTTTCTTAGGAAGTATGCAATTTATCTTCGAGGAACGCTGTAAATGAGTTAAGTTGATGAGAACCTAGTGACTCAGCAGCTGACATTTTGTACCTGTAAACAGAGTATAGGTGCGAAGAATTTGGAGAGGTCATATGCGTTCTCAGAAATTTTTCAAATGAATCAAGTTTGAGGAATTTGACCATGGGAGTCTTGAGGAATTTCACTAAGAGTTCTTGACTTAGGTTCCAGAGTTGTATAGATTTGACAATCCACACAAACAAAAACATAGCTTAGAGATACAAATCAAGAGCAGATGCAAATGGGTGTTTAAGGATAGGGAAGTTGAAGAATAAACACCTTTTGAAGATTTTGTGGAAATCATGAGAATCAAAGAAGGGCAGTAAAATTAAATTTTAATTACCCTTGACAAAGAACACGACGAACTGGGAGTGAAAGTGGAGAGGTTCGTCAGTTCAGATCTCCCACGCCCTAAGTTGGCGGTGGGAGACAGCTACGACAGCGGTGGAGTGTAGATTTCCGGGGCCGGCGCGAGTACGACGGCGACGAGGTTGAGGCAGTGAAGCTCTTCCTCACCGGTGACGATGGAGTGTAGTGGCGACGCTAGGTCTGAGAGCTTCAAGCGAGGAGAGGTCGAGCGGAGTAAATGAGGTATGAGGAAGGGATGGGGGCATTTATAGCCACGGTGAAAAACTGCCCGTTCGATGAATTTGGACGAACATGCCCCTGCCCTTGCCATCCTAGCGACATGTGTCACCCATATACAGAGAAGTGGAGATCGTGATAGATCGTGGGTGAATAGTTTACTCTTATTATGGGATGCGGAATGGTTTGAGCGGCAAAAGCCGAAAATTCAGATATGAAAATTTTAACGTTTCGTTCGCAAATTCTTCAGCTGACAAGGACACAGTGAAGATTTTGAACGGGTTTCAAATAGAACGCACATGAAGAATTTGTGAACAGACTGGGTTGAGTTTAGCATAGAGGGGGAACGGGTCCAATCACATTCACTTAGAAAAAAATCAACTTGAAGAATTAACAATAAGTGAATGTTGTTGAGGACATGAAAAACTCAAATATATATAGGGTGGCACTATTCTGATGCTGGGATCAGAATAGTTATTTGGATCACGGCGCGACCTATATAGGAGCCGATTCCGTATCCCCGAGCTCCCGAACCTGGTGGAACAAAGAAAAAAACACGACCGCCAGTCCCCCACCTCCCGCACTCCGTCCATCCCCAACTCCCACACTCCAACTCCTCGGCGCCCCCACCTACCAGGCACCAGCCCCCGGAACCGCCGCTGCCGTCACCTGTAACCTCACGCGTGCACCCTGAGGGTCGGGATCTGTCTGCCCTAGCATCCACCCATCGCCTCCGCCCGCTGCTCCCCGTCGATCTCCGTGCGCTGCCACCCCACCTTCCCGCCATCCCCTCCGTGCGCCGCCGCCCCACCTCACCTTCCCCGCGCAACGCCGCTGCCCTCCCTACCTTCCCCGTGTGATTCCGTCACCCTACCCGGCCCCCAACCGGCGCTGCAACCCCGACGCCACCTAGCCCCACCCGCCCCAACCGGCGAGGCCGCCGTCGCCTTGCCCCAACCGGCACCGCCGCCGCAGCCCCTCACCAACCTTGCGCATCGCCAATGGCCGCACCACATCGCCAATGTCGGAGGACAGCACACGCCTTCACCTCCTCCATCAACGAACGCCACCCACCACCGGCTCTCGCAGTGCCTCACCCCTGCGGCATGTGTCCAGGTGCAGCAACATCAGTATTCCTTTCTCACGACTGTTTTATTTTCTGAATTTTTGCTAGTACGGACACCCACAGAGGAAGAGAAGCACGTCTGAATCTGAAGTTTACGTGAAACTGAACTTCTACCTCTTTGTCACAGGAGGGGTCGTCAGAGTCCTTAATCTCTTGCACTACTTGCTTTTAGCATCTTGTCCATGGAGTCAAGGCGCTGTGTGGTGTGCGATCTCGTTTTTGGATGGGGCACAGAAATCTCACTTTTTGCTCCTGTAGCAGAAATCTCGCTTCTCGCCTCGTTATGACCATGTATTGTTTCAAAATGACCTTTTGTCTGAAGTTCGGTAGTATCTGTTGGTGCAAAAAAGGTGCTTCAGTTTCATGGGTCCTTCAAAAAATGAATGGGAAAAAGGAGTTTTCTTCTCCAAAATGCATCACTGCTCTGAAGTGCTAATTCTTCTTGTGTGCTTCTATCGAGGCTTGTGTTTCATGGAGAGAGAGACATAGAAATTGTGGAAATCATTAATGTTTCCTTTCTGTCTATGTACTTCAGAAACATTTTGTGTGAGAAAAAAGGTTAATGGCACATTCTTTTCAGAGATACAGAGTGCTTTGGGATCCAATGTTTTTCTACACAAAATTGTGCATTTGTGTCTCGCCAATGTAGCTGGCAACACATACTTTGTACAATAAAAACATTAGTTTCATGTGAGAAGTTCAAATGTAAAATAAGGGCAAGTTCACGTATAGTAAAATTAGTGCAAATAAAAAAATGCAGTGAGCCATGTGTTGTTGATATTTTTTTAAACAAAAATTAAAATTAAAATAACAAAGGTGTTTGATGTTGTAACAAAGGTACTTGTGGCATATTATTTGTTATAACTGCCTCTGCTCTACTTATTTCTTCCCAGCATCTCCTTGGTTGCTATAATGTTGCTTCGTTTTGGTTGTAAAATATATGCGGTCTATTGTTTGTTATATGTTTGAAAGATAGTGCAAATCCGGGTGGGGGTGTTCCTCACATATTTATGTTCTCGACATAGTTGAAGTTTCATATAATTTTTTCCTTTTCAAATGTCAAAAGTTCACTTATGCAAAAAAGGTTCCTTAACCTCATTTACAGGAGAAAGTACACTTAAATCCTGAGGTTCAAAAATTTTCATATAAAAAGGGATTATCTCTGTTAAAAAAACTTAGAAGTTTATTTTTAAAATACGGAATAGGTCGATGTTTATTAAGAAACTAGGACTTTTTCTGTTACGAAAAGAAATAACACCAAGTCCAAATCGAATACACCAAGAAGTTCAAGTTTTAAAAATAGAATAGTTTAATGTATATGAAAAACCCAAATTTTCCTCATTAGTAAATAATAAAACAAGAAGTTCAATTTCAAAAAGTGGAGCGGTTTGATACTTATTACAAAAACTCGAATTTTTCCCGTTACTAAAAAAATGATTCTCCTCCCCGTAGTTGTTATGCGTCTACTATAGAAAAAATACATCGACCGTAGAAGTTCACATATAGTTGAGAAGGAACAACTATAGGTTTCTCTATGCACATGTTGTGTTTGGAGAGGCACGATTTTGATTTTGATTTTGGGCTTGGATGTACAAGGAGTATGATGCAGGTGAGACAACTAAGTGAAGTCCATTTGGACATGTGAAATTCAGTGAGCCGTATGAAAGGGAATAAGATCGTTTGTTTATTTGGCCCCCATTTGTACATCGGGTTATCTAATTTCTTGTTTTGTATTGTTTCATGAAGTTCAATAGTATGCATTGATGCAAAAAATGTGCTTTTATTATGTTGGTTTGATGTAAAGAAAACTATAAAAAAGTGAAGCCCCGAACAAGTTCAAAAACTGCGACATAGAGATGTCCAAAATAGTGAGAAGTTCAACTACTACACGAAATGCGTTTCAAATGAGAATAAAAAAGTTAGAGTGGTTCAATGTCTATAAAACCTCAGATTTTTTACGTTAGTAAAGAGAAGCAGAGAGAAGTTCAAATGGATAAGAGCCAGAAGTTCACGTACTACATGGTGTGAATTTTGTATTAAAAAATGAAATAGAAAATGCTAAAAAATTGTTGCTAAAAGTTCAAGTGCTCTACCCGAGAAAGTTCAAAAATTCTTGTGAGAGAGGTTGAACAAAAATACGTGACAGAAGTTCAAGGTGAAAACAGCGGGAAGTTCAACTACTTCATTTCATAAGAGAATAAAAGAATACAAAAATAAAAGCCTAAAAGGTTTGTTGCAAGAAGTTCACGTGCTCCACCCTGCACGATTCTAAAATTATATTTATGAGATGTCCGTCGTTCATTTACATGTTGTTTTAAAAAGCAAGAAACAACGTTGTTTTGCCATTTTAAAAACTACTCTTGAACGGCAACGAATTTGTAACACATGTCTACATGAAAAACTTGTTGCGATTCATAAGCTTTCCACCGGGTATATTATGTGCCACATTTTGATGAACGCTTTAAAATTTTCATGTATACCATTTAAAACACATTTTGATGTATTCAAAAAATTCTTACCCTTTGAAAGAAGTTCATAGTGAAAACAACAAGAAGTTAAAGTACTGCAAGGAATGCATTTCAGGTGAGAATAAAAGTATAGAAAAATAAAAGCTTAAAAGGTTTGTCGAAAGAAGTTCAAGTGCCCTATATGGAGAAGTTCAAAAATTCTTGTGAGAGAGGTTCACCTTGTATTTCCATGTTTGATTTTTTCCGTATAAAAACCAAATACAATTCTTTACTCAAAATATAAAAAGGTGAAGTTCAAATTGAAATAGCAGAGAAGTTCGGAGTTTATTAAAACCTATGATTTACCTGTTCAAAAAATAAAAAACACAACGCCAGTTTTTGCACTTTTAAAAACAACTCATAAACGAAAAAAATGGTTGCTAGAAGTTCAAGTGCCCGACGAGGAAAAGTTCAGAAAATTCTTGTGAGAGAGGTTCACCGTGTATTTTAATGTCCAAAATACATAAAAAAGACTTGCATGGTAGGGGATACGCTAGTAGAATAGTAAAAAATAAAATTATAAGTTGAAGCAAAAGAAGCAGAAGTCATGCTTAATTACGAAAAAAGACTTGTCATCGTGACTTACTGTATCCACTTTGAAGGTCTCATCTAGTTTGATGCTGAAGCGCCTACCATCAACAAGGAAATTTCTGTCGCACATGTCGCGCTCGTCTTCGGAGTACTCGCACATACCGAAATCATTTTCATCATCAGGCATTTCCTATGTTCATAGTTGAAACATTAATTGAAAATCGATCGAAGGCAACTACCAGGAAACTCAACACACAAATCCGGGGCACTCGATATTTCCTACATATTCTAGCACAAGTCATGCTTAAATTCACGGAAAAATCCGGCATGAACTTTCCTAAAATAGGACATATCAAGCGCCTGTAATTTGTCGGAACGGAAATGAATCAACACTACGCACTCATGCGCGTCGGTCCTAAACAACCGGGATTTTACCCCTTTCCGCAACGGCATTTGGAACCGTCGCCTAGTGAGTGTGGGCGATAGGGGGGGTCCTTCCCACACAACCCAGAAACCGTCGGGGATATGCCCTCCTGGCACACACGTTCGGCAAAATGAGGTCGTGTGTGACCGGTGAGCACTCAAATATGGAAATACGTACAGTAGAGCTAAAAAACTACAATTACACGGCGAAATTGTTGCCGGTCGCAAGTACATGTCACACAGTCAGTCCCCGCTAAACGTTTCCGTTCGTATGCACATCCCACAAAGTTGCTCCAAGGAAAACGTTTCCGTTCACAGGTACATCACGGACAATTTTTCCCGTTAAATCGTTTGTGTTATTGAATGTAGCACACACGGTCCATAGAAGAAACTGTGTGGCAAAGGTTGTCCATGACACACAGTTTTTATGTGGTAAATGTTGGCGCAAGGTGGCCTAATGCAAACCGTTTTCAAGAGAAAGTCGTGTGTGATTGTTCATTCATCCAACATGATTTATTCCTAGAATATGTGTGTGTTGCCCGAGGTCATCGTCCACGGTATTTTTTCAACAACCATTTGCAATATCAAAACCCAATTAGCAGGCTAATTAGCCAATAGCAGGCTAATTGCCCTATTATTAACAATCCATGTATTAATCTAATTGACATTCATATTAAGCACGCAATATATTTCATTTACATATTAAGGAAGCAGAGTTTCATAATTGAAATACATCAGAATACAACATGATATAGAGCTTCAGCACTCAGCTACCCCATTACACAACTGCACCAGTAGCAAGTTCCACATGCAACATGTAGAACCTTTTGAAATTAGCATCAAAGACGGTATATAGACAGATGCATCTCATCTGGGAAACTGCTGCAGCGGAAGGCGAATATTGAGCCTTCATTCATGTTGAAGGTCTTTGCAACTTTAGGCCAATGCCTATGGATGATTGACCGTCTGGCCCTTCTCGACCTCTTCAGAACACCGCAATATTGAACCGTGGGTGTTGTATGAAAACCTTCCTCGCCTCGACCACGAGAGGTGGTTTGAGAGGTAATCATCAGTGAACTGCTTTGGAAAGGCCTGAAAACAAGGATGTGCATAAATATCTTCTCTATATTGGAAATGGGGCAAAGGAATGAAAAAAGGCAAGGTATAATAGTTAGTACCATCTTCTAGTGAACTGATGTCTTCTTCATTGTGTAGACAAATATCTTGTTATTTTTTGTTGCTAATTTCTTTAACCTAAAAATCTTTCTGAGTTTCTTGATTTGATTGATATTCATGGACAACTCATTTCCCCATATGCAAAAAGGGTCAAACAGTGGGTCAAAACGTCTGACAGCAGGACCTACATGTCCAAGACCAAATTGTTAAAAACCAAAATATTAGAAGGTTCCTGCAATTGCACAATAATGTGCTATTAGACAACGGACCATGCACGTGCTAACCTCGATTGTAAACCTTAGTGCTTCCCATTGTTTCCCTGCAACACATATGAGGTAGTTAGTCACCAGGTTAAGTAAGGGTTCGCATGCTATCAGCAAAATATGTTGATGAAAAATAAGCACATTGCAGATTCATCAGATTAATTGAAGCCACACGGAAAACCCATTTACCCAAACCAAACACGATTAAGAACTAGGAAATATAGCACTTGTATATGTTTCTCATGTATTAAGTGCAGCCAAATTCGATTTATTCCTCACATGGACAACAATACAAAATTCTACCCACGACAATTGGACATCGCATTGCAGAATTGAACCAAGCAGTTAACCAAACACCACAACAAATGAACCAAACATTAACTGGGCACCACATTGCATAATATAAAATTGAACCAAGCAGTTAACTAAACACCACAACAAATAAACCAAACATTAACTGAGCACCACATTGCACAATATAACATACTCCTAATAGAAGATCAGAGAGTTAACCAAACAGTTAACTACAGCCAATTGTAGCAATTGTATTTGTTTCTCATGTATTTACTACAGCCAAATTCAATTTATTCCTCACATGGTATACAATAACAGAATGCAGCCACAATTTTGTAAAGATAAATTCTATTTATTTCTCACATGGAAGACAATACAAAATTGCAGCCTGAAGAATTGAACATCACATTGGCAGAATTGAACCAAATAGTTAACTGAAGACGACAACTAATTAACAAAACAGTTAATAAGTGAGCACCACACTGCATGACATATAGAACATATACACTAGAGCAACATATTGCATGGTGAAATTAGATAGCACAATTCACTAGATTTTGTGAAGGAAAGGCAGGAGCAGCACACGCAATGGGTAAACCGAGCAGGCTTAACCGGCATTGCTAGCAATTGGCAAGGTGCTCCTCCAAGATCTGGGGGTCGGCACAAATGGCAGCCATCGCGACCTCATCGGCGTGTGCGGCCGTGATTTGCTTCTCCTCTGCCAAATGCTCCTTGAGGTCCTGGCTATACTGCGTGCACCATGGCTTAGGCTGGCGCTTATTTGGTGGAGGGGTCGGTGATTTGGGTGGAAGGTGTCGCGCTCGCGCTGGCGGTCGGGGCATGTGGGATGTGGAAGGAGGAGGAGGATGGGGGTCGGGTGTGGATTACCTGCCTGGATAGAGGAGGCCGAGCAGCGTGAAGGAGGGTCGCCGGCGAGGAGGCGGCGCTGCAAGCAAGGAGTGAAGGTTTCAACTTGGAAAGGAAGGCGGAAAGAGGGGAATGTGGCTTTTGGTAAGGGGGAGGGGGCGGGGAGGTAGATTTTTCCGCGGAAGCCAAAAATTTGGAATCGCTTCAGCCAAAAAACTGGCGCGCAAAGTGTCATCAGACATGGTCCCTTATTTAAAACTGTGTACGATATGTGTACATCACAAATGATTCAGATAGCTTAACCCGTGTGTTATGAGTTTGAAAATCAAAAGTTTTGGTTTGAATTTCCATGGTTACAGTGGTCATCCACGTCATTGCATAATTTGGGTACACAAAGGAGACTACAGCACACCCACACTTCTTAATCGAGCAAGTTCAGCAATTAAACAGAGCTAGCTGACCTAAACATTACTCTAACAAATTAAAGACTGGCGCTCTTAATTAAACAAAACACAGAGTACTACTACGGCTGGTGCTCGTCGATCTCCACCGCCGCGTCCATGTCCAGCTCGCGCCCGACGGTCTCCTGGGGAAGGGGCTCCATGGCATCCATCACACCATACTCGGCAAGCATCTCGCCATCCGCGTCCGCCATCTCTTTGGAAAAGGAAGCCACGAGTTGGGGCATGGGCGGATGCGATCTGGGCTTGGACAAGCTCTGTCGTCGCAAGGTATGCGGCGAAGGAACAGATGGCTGCTCGAGCGCTCTCGGCGATCGCCAGCTCTTCGGCCGTGGGTTGCCGGCCATTATCGGAGAAGCTTCGTTCGATTTGTGCGGTGACCGCCAGGAGCTGGGCGTGGGCGGCCTCGACATGGTCGTGGGAAGCCTCCATCAGGGATAAGGCCGACGATGCAGAACAGACAGCTGCTGTGCCGCTCTCGCCAGTTGCTATCCCCGAGGCACATGTTGCTGCTACCACCTGAGAAGAAACAACGGTTGTTTGGGCTGCCTTTGCCGCTCGGTCGCAAATTATGGCCGCGCTCTCGCCGGAGTGGGCCACCGAAGTTGCCCTTACGATGCGGGTACACGTGCCCATCTTTCACCGGCGACGATTGATCAGTGAAATGATATTTAGGGAGCGAGCTAGTGTGCTTGAGACGCCGGCTGTGGATTGTAGCCGACGCACCTTATCACGTAAGCCATAGGCGTACTATACACCGACAGTGCTCCAAGATATTTTGCACTACATCTCACACGGTTGCTGATAATAAACTTTGTGCTATCTACTTGATTTTTCATCTTGATTTGAATTACATAATGGGGTCACAGCGGCAATGGATGGTGTTTGAATTGCTAGACCTTTTATCTGGAGTGAACATGCAACTATATGTGTGCCGTAAAAGAATTGGAATTATTCAGGGTTTGTTTCAACATTTTGTACATTAAATTGGTTTTCTAGCCATTTAAGGTGAAAAATTCAAATTTGAACTACATGCACATGTTGTGCATATAAATTGGTTGAAAAACCAAATCTGTGTCCTTGGGTGCATGCTTAGGTCCCATGCAAGAAATGGGAATGAATTTCAAACACCGGGGCACCGTTGATTGCCGACAACACATTGAGATGCCTGGTTTTTAAATTCTAGTAAATCCAAAACTCGTTTGAAATTCATGAAACTTGGCATGCTATCATGGAGCAGCATCAACATGCCGTGGTACAAATTTTTTCCCATTTGGGGCAGGTTTAGGTATATGTTTCTCACAAACCGGAGCTACTCACAACAAGCATGATGGTTTTCAGTAGGGAACGTCCCACCTTTGGGGATGAAACGATATCCATTGCCCCTTATTGCTTTCAAATTTTTCTCTCGTGCCAACATAGAACAACAGGAGTGTTGTGTGAGTTTTTGTGATTTTTCAGGGTTCGTTTGGACATTTTTATGCATTAACTGCGTTTTCAATGCATTTTATATGCATAATTCAAATTTGAACTACATGCACATGCTCCAGTGCATATAAATTGGTTGAAAAATCAAATCTGTGTCCTTGGGTCCATGCTTAGGTCCCATGCACGAAATGGGAATGAATTTCAAACACCGGGGCACCGTTGATTGCCGGCAAAACATTGAGATGCCTGGTTTCTAAATTCTAGTAAATCCAAAACTTGTCTGAAATTCATGAAACTTTGCATGCTATCATGGAGCGGCATCAACATGCCGTGGTACAAATTTTGTCCCATTTGGGGTAGGTTAGGGTATATGCTTCTCACAAACCAGAGCTTCTCACAACAAGCATGATGGTTCTCGGTAGGGAACGTCCCACCTTTGTGGATGAAACGATATCCATTGCCTCTTATTGCTTTCAATTTTTTTTCTCGTGTCAACATAGAAAACCAGGAGTGTTGTGTGATTTTTCAGGGTTCGTTTGGACATTTTTATGCATTAACTGCGTTTTCAATGCATTTTATGTGCATAATTCAAATTTGAACTACATGCACATGCTCCAGTGCATATAAATTGGTTGACAAATCAATTATGTGTCCTTGGGTGCATGCTTAGGTCCAATGCAAGAAATGGGAATGAATTTCAAACACCGGGGCGCCGTTGATTGCCGACAAAACATTGAGATGCCTGGTTTTTAAATTCCAGTAAATCCAAAACTTGTCTGAAATTCATAAACTTGGCATGCTATCATGGAGCGGCATCAACATGCCGTGGTACAAATTTTGTCCCATTTGGGGCAGGTTTGGGTATATGCTTCTCACAAACCGGAGCTTCTCACAACAAGCATGATGCTTTTCGGTAGGAATGTCCCACCTTCTTGGACGAAACGATATCCATTGCCTCTTATTGCTTTCAATTTTTTTCTCGTGTCAACATAGAACAACAGGAGTGTTGTGTGATTTTTTGTGATTTTTCGGGGTTCATTTGGACATTTTCATGCATTAACTACGTTTTCAATCCATTTTATGTGCATAATTCAAATTTGAACTACATGCACATGCTCCAGTGCATATAAATTGGTTGAAAAATAAAATCTGTGTCCATGGGTGCATGCTTAGGTCCCATGCAAGAAATGGGAATGAATTTCAAACACCGGGGAACCGTTGATTGCCGGCAAAACATTGAGATGCTCACGACCGGTTTTTCAATAAAATACTTATTGAGAGACCGATCTCTAGGTCCCAGTATAAGAAGTATTATCCTTACTGGTAGACAAATACTTGAATACAGAAGGCCAGTAGCATTAAATATATTATGAGGTTGAGCTGAGGCTGCTCAACAATTTATTACAAACACGCCAATATTGTACATAAGGGCGGTCATGACATAAGGCGTGGTGGCATGCTCTTGACTCGAGATAAAAGTGGTGGTGGATATATCACGATGGAGTGGATAACGTAACTCCTAAGCGGCAGCTCATCGAAAGGCCAAGGTGAGGCTCGATGAATTTTATTTGGGTAGCGGAAGCAGATATAATACAGTGACCAAATCCAGGATCGGACGAGACTGACTAGGACTCCTCTAGGCGTCGGACTCGCTATCGAACTCTTCATCCATGAGATCGCCTTCATCAACATCTGGCCAAATCAACAAGACAGGTGAGTACTTTGAAAGTACTCGCAAGACAGTTCGGACATAAGATATAACAAATGCATGCATGAATGCGTCATGGGCAAATAACAATGCACATTCAAATAATAAATATTGCACAACATGGTATGTAAAAAGGAAGTCGGGCGGTACTCCTCCCGAAATCCCAACAAAATAACAGAAAATTGATCGGGTGTCTGGAGCGACGCATCGAAGGGAAAACAAATAAATAATCGTGCCACAGTCGGGCGTCTAAGCGACACCACATAAAGGGCTTATATTGAAAGTGAATAACAAGCGTGCCACAGTCGGACGTCTGAGCGACATCGCAGAAAGGGCTTATTAGAAAGTAAATAACAAGCGTGCCATAGTCGGACGTCTGAGCGACATCGCAGAAAGGGCTTATATAGAAAGTAAATAACAAGCGTGCCACAGTCGGACGTCTGAGCGACATCGCATAAAGGGCTTATTAGAAAGTAAATAACAAGCGTGCCACAGTCAGACGTCTGAGCGACATCACAGAAAGGGCTTATATAGAAAGTAAATAAGAAGCGTGCCGCTGTCGGACGTCTGAGCGACATCGCAGAAAGGGCTTATATAGAAAGTAAATAACAAGCGTGCCATAGTCGGATGTCTGAGCGACATCGCAGAAAGGGCTTATATTTCATTATTCATACCTGATAAATTCACGAGATATAATACTCACACACAATAATAAACAGGTTAGTCCATCCACAGGAATAATCATTTAGCCGGACTTATCACTCATGTAATTTCACCGGAGTTTTTGTCACTGAGATTGACAAGATAAGTTGAACATAGTACTCGGACATGGATAAGATGATTCAAAGGATTTTGACTCTGCAGAGTTTGTACTAATTACCCACAGCCAACGGATTTCCGTAGTCACGAAGGACTAGTTCCGTTTACGGTATTTCGGTAGAAACACATCTAACCAGTACACACCCATCCCACCTCACGATGCCAGGAATCACCCTAGACAATGTTCAAGAAAAACTTGAGACGGGGAGATCACAACCTCGAATAGCATGGGATCAAATTTATATCTGGCAGCTCTAAGGGGTGCCCCCCTCTCGGTCCCAATCGGAAACACCCATGCCCCCTGACCGGATGACTGGCTTTAATCCAGGGCCATGGAACCCTCGTCACGGCCTCTCTATTTGGTGTGTACCAGGAAAGAGGTTTGCAACTTACTAAGCCATATCCCTTGCGGAAAACATGTGGTAGTACCGGAAGGGAAAACGGATGAAAACATGACTGGATTCACGTTGACACTGGACTCAAATAGTCTGGCATAAGACTGGCATGCTACAACACTGCCGTCTTACCCATTCTCATGCCATCACATGGCCATGCAAACTTATACCCAACAACATATGGATTTTCGAAACTCACTTGTCTCAACTTTGCATGCAACATAACATTTACCGAAATGCTCATAAACATGCCATGAAACTACTTAATGCAAACATGCAACGAACACTCATCATATCAAAAGTTCAAACATGCTTGCCTGGTTCGGAGTAGTCGGAGTCTAGCTTGGCGAAGTTCGCGGTTCCGTCACCTCCTCCGGTATCTACGGTATAAGAAAATACGTACTAACGTAAATACCGTGAGTGCATAGAAAAGTGTTCCAAATATGTTTCAAATAAATATGATAAAAAACAAGACAGAAAAATAAAGATGACAGAAAAAGAATCAATCAAAAATCATTTTCTGTTTAAAAGATATAAAGGTTTTAATCCAGGGACTCATCTGTAATGAAACAGAAAGTTTCCAGGGGTCAACTTATAAAAACAGAAAAGCTTTAGCTAAAAAGCCGCCAACTGCAAAAGGGAAACATACTCTGCCCGAAGACGTTTTCATAAAACGGTTCGAAAAAAAGAAAATACTGACGGGGGGTCCCACCCGTTAGGTTTGAAATTTCAAACAGGGAAGGAACAGAGCTCGTCGGCGCCCGAGAGCTGCGGTGGTCGCCGGCGGCGATCCACGACGAGTTGGGAGGATCGGAGAGTACCTACGTGCTCAGTGTGTCCTTCCGCGTCGGTGGGTGGTGGTGGTTGTCGTCGGCGAGCACCACGTCGACGACGGTCCTTGCTCCGGCGGATGGCGGCTCGGGTGAAGGTGGATCTGGTCGGGGAGGGCTGCCGAGGTCAAATTGAAACCGGGGTTAGATCACTGGGTGCTCGAGGAGACTACCGACGGGGTTTGGGCGGCAGGGATGGCCTCACCGGAGTGGATCGAGCTGGTGGCCGAGGCGGATCGGGGCGGCCGGAGTTGGGGGAGGAGACCTCCTCGAGGTCCTCCTAGTGTCTTGGCGGGGTTCTGGTGGGGTGCAGTGGTGGTGTGTGCTCGAGAACGAGCTGGTGGCCGTGAACGGGGATCTCCGGCGATGGTTACAGCGGCACAGTGCTTGGTCGGGGAGATTAGGGGGTTGAGCATCAACGTGGTGGTCCACGGGCTCCGTTTAGCAGCTAAAATTGGCTGGATTGGGCGTGCTGGGTGGTTTCGACAGAACGGGGCAGCGCGGGACCGTCGGCGGCAGAGGGTGCGCCCTGTGCTTGCCGGGCCACGTCGACGGTGCTGCGGTGTGTGCTGCCATGCATGAGGCCACGCGGAGGGCTAGGGAGCGTTGGGCGGCGCAGAACGGCGTAGCGAGCTGGCGCTGGATCCGTTGGCCGCCACGGGCGGCTCTGCCACCGCAGAAGCTGCCGGCGTCGGTGATGCTCGCCGCCACTGACACCTACGTCCATCCAAGAGGGCGTGTGGTGTTCTGGTCAAGGAGGAGAGGCCGTGCGCAACGCGCCCGGGTGCACTGGTGATCGATGACAAGGCTGTGACGAAAAACGACACTGTCAACACTCTGAAACTCTGAATTTTACTGAAAGTGTACAGGAACAGTGCCGGCCAAGTGTTTGATGAAATGATTCAAGCATGAGAAAAAATTATCTGGGGCTGATCTTTGGTGTAGTGGTCTCTTAAAGCACCTGGGGGCTGCCTGAATTTTTGTGAAATTTTTGGAGAAAGTAAAATATGAATTTCACCAAAAATGATGAATCTGGTCCAAACTTGCAGAGGTTGAAACTTGAAAATTTTGAAAAGAGGAAGAGTGCATCTTGATGGATCTAGGTTGGGGGTGCTAAGGACTATCCAGAGGAGTTGGTTTGAGATCAAAACTCAAAGGGAAACAGGTACTTCCTTTGTAAATCATCTAGGCTTAGAATAAATGACAGAATTGTTTTTGGGGAAATAATAAATGAAATAAAATCCAAAAAATGGTTTGGACCTGTTGGAACAGAATGTTTGGGTTGCCCCAAAGTGGAGGGAGGGGTTTTGGAAGAATTTACCACATGAGGCATGGTAAAACCAAGGGTGGTTCAAAACAAAAGAGTAGCTCCAAAACCCATAGGGTTTCTTTTTAAAAGAAAAAAATTCCAAAAATATATTTGAGATGGGAAACTCAAAAGAAAGGTTTTTAATAACCAAACACCAGGGTTGCAAAAGATACAAAAACTAAATCCTTGCCAAGGGGAAAATTTTTGAGAGAGAGAGGTTTTTTGGAAGGATTTAAAAGACCTTCTTCAAATCAAACAAAGTTTTTGTTAAAAACTAAATAAATTTTTTTTGGAGTGTCACAACACCTACCCCCTTAGGAAAAATCTCGTCCCCGAGATTTCGGCTGATCCTCAAATAAGTGTGGGTGCTCTGTACGAAGAAAATCCTCTCTTTCCCAAGTTGCTTCATTCTCGGTGTGATTGCTCCACTGAACTCTGAAAAACTTGATGGTTTTCTGTCGGGTCCTCCTTTCAGATTCCTCCAATATTTTTATTGAACGTTCGTGATAGGTGAGGTCTGGTTGCACGTCAATGTCTTCATGGGATACTTGCTTCTCTTGGTTGCTCACACACTTCCTCAACTGTGAGACGTGGAACACGTCGTGGACATCGGATAATTCTTCGGGTAGGTCTAGCTGGTAGGCTACTGTGCCTCTTCGTGCCACTATACAGAAGGGTCCGATGAATCTTGGTGCTAGCTTTCCCTTAACCTTGAATCGTTGCAGGCCCCTCATAGGAGATACTCGTAGGTACACAAACTCACCGGGTTCAAAACTGACTCCCCGATGTTTTTGATCGCAATAACTCTTCTGTCGACTTTGAGCTCTCTTGAGTCGATCCCTAATTATCTTAACTTTATATTCAGCCTCCTTGAGCATGTCTGGGCCGAAGATATGGCTGTCTACGGTTTCTGACCAATTTAGCGGGGTACGACATCTTCGCCCGTACAATGCTTCAAATGGTGCCATTTGCAGGCTGGCTTAGTAACTGTTGTTGTATGTGAACTCTGCGTATGGCAAGCTTTCTTCCCAACTGGTTCCATAGGTGAGGACACATGTCCTCAGCATGTCTTCTAGAATTTGGTTTACGTGTTCAGTTTGTCCATCAGTCTGGGGGTGATATGCGATACTAAACACCAGTTGAGTCCCCAGAGCTTGTTTTAATTGATCCCAAAATCGGGAGACGAATTGAGTGCCTCTGTCTGATATTATAGTCTTTGGAACTCCATGTAAGAAGACGATACGGGAAAGATAAAGCCTGGCAAGCTTCTTTGTGGTGTGGGTTGTCTTCACGGGGATGAAGTGTGCCACCTTAGTCAGTCTATCTGTGATGACCCATATGGCATCATTCCCGTGTCGTGACCGAGGTAGTCCAACAATAAATTCCATTCCAATTTCGTCCCATTTCCACTCGGCTATCTTATTTGGTTGTAGAAGTTCGGCCGGCTTCTGGTGCTCGGCCTTGATGTGTTGACAAGAGTCACAACATGCAATGAACGTGGCTATGTCCCTTTTTATACCTTGCCACCAAAAAATTTCCTGAAGATCCTTGTACATTTTTGTTCCTCCAGGATGGATTGAATACGGAGCGGTGTGGCCTTCAGCTAAAATTTGCTGTTTAAGGTCCTCGATATTTGGTACACAAAGCCTCTCTCCGTACCACAATATTCCCTGCTCGTCTATGATGAATTCTGAGGCCTTTCCCAAACTCACTTTCCGTTTTATGCCTTCAATGCTGGGGTGCCCATGCTGAGCCTCCTTAATCCTTTCTATCAGGGTAGGCTGGATTTCCAAATTCGACCTGCTTGCCTTGGTGACCACTATTAAGTTGAGTTTAGCAAACTCCTGCCGAAACTCAGGTCTCAGGTTTGGTAGGTTGTCGTTGTCCGAGCTAGGGTTCCGACTTAGAGCATCTACCACTACATTTGCTTTTCCTGGATGGTAGTGGATTCCAACATCATAATCCTTCACTAATTCCAACCAGCATCGTTGTCGTAAGTTGAGTTCCGGTTGTGTGAAAATATACTTGAGGCTCTTATGGTCTGTGTATATTTCACAACGATTTCCAAGTAGGAAGTGTCTCCACTCTTTGAGTGCATGGATGATTGCTGCCAACTCCAGGTCATGAGTAGGGTAATTTTCTTCGTGCTTGCGAAGTTGTATGGAGACATATGCGACCACCTTGCCTTCTTGCATCAATACGCATCCGAGGCCCTTCCGGGATGCGTCACGATACACCTCAAAATTCTTGTGTATGTCGGGCACAATTAATACTGGTGCTGTCGTCAATTTCCTTTTTAGCTCTTGGAAACTTTTCTCGCAAGCTTTAGTCCATTCAAACTTCTTGTCCTTCTTGAGTAACTGCGTCATTGGCTTTGCTATGGTGGAGAATCCTTCAATAAATCTTCGGTAGTATCCTGCCATTCCCAAGAAACTTCGCACGTCCGTTACGCTGGCTGGTGGTTTCTAGCCAAGTACGGCCTTGACCTATTCCGGGTCTACGGCAATACCTTCTTGGGTCAGTATGTGGCCCAGAAAGCCTACCTATCTTAGCCAAAATTCACATTTGCTGAACTTGGCATACAATTGATGTTTCCTGAGTTCTCCTAGTACAATTCGGAGATGTTCAGCGTGCTCTTCTGGTGTCTTGGAGTATATTAGAATATCGTCGATGAATACCACAACAAACTTGTCCATAAACTTCATAAATACTTTGTTCATGAGGTGAACAAAATATGCGGGGGCGTTTGTTAGTCCAAACGGCATTACTGTGAACTCATACAGTCCGTATCTGGAGGTCAAGGCTGTCTTGGGGATATCCTCTGTTCGTACTTTTAATTGATGGTATCCCGACCTTAAGTCAATTTTTGAGAAGACCTTGGCCTGAGCGAGCTGATCAAATAAATCATTTATCCGTGGCATTGGGTATTTGTTCTTGATTGTGACCATGCACTAGTAGAAAAACACCTATTAGTCCCAGTTCGTAAGGGCCTTTAGTCCCGGTTCATGAACCGGGACTAATGGGTCGTTACTAATACCTCCCCCCTTTAGTCCCGGTTCTAACACGAACCGGGACCGATGGTCCTCCACATGGCCTGTGCGCCGAGCCCAGGCAGGGGGGCCTTTGGTCCCGGTTGGTAGCACCAACCGGGACCAAAAGGCATCCACGCGTCAGCATTCCAGTGGCTGGGGTTTTTGTTTTTTTTAAGAGGGGGGGGGGGGTTGGGGGGTTTTGGGGGGTTAATTTAGGTGTTTCATATATTGTGTTAGCTAGCTAATTAATAGAGAGAAGTGTCCTCTCTTTTGTCCGTGCTTGGTCGATGATACATACTATACATACGTATAGAGAGGACTAGCTAGACACGCTAGCTAGCTAGTAAGCAAACGAAGGAAACAGAAGATTGTCATGAACATATATGCATACAGAGGGAAGTGATATCGACCACCTCTCCTTCTTCGAGAGATTGGTCGAACAACAAGTTCTCGTATATCTATCCGACACTACTGGCTACATATATACAATAATTATCTTTTACAAAAATAATCTCCTAACATACGGACGCGTGGTCCACATAGTATTCTCCGTCTTCAGCGATCACGTGGTCAAGAAAGAATGCCGCCAATTCCTCTTGAATTGTTCGCAGCGATCCGGTGCTAGTAGTTCATCCCGCATCCGAAACATATAATTTTAATAAGTGTGTAAATAAATACATACATATATATATATATATATATATATATATATATATATATATATATATGAATGAATGAAACTCAACACAAATGATGGTAATAAAATAAAATTGTGAATATTGTTATTTACGCACTTCATATTGTTTGTCGAGTAGCCCGCTCACAGTGTCGTGTGGCGGATGGACTCGCAAATGTAGTATCCACAGAAATCATTCCCTTGTTCCTGCCACAACCACTTTATAAGAAATAGAGGTCAATAAAACTGATAATTAGCAAGCATGTTAAATGGTATTGATGAAGCTAGCGCTTGAATCACTAGGAGATGCGTGGAATATGCTACTATAGTACTTACTTTCGGGTGTCTAAATTTCAGCTTCTTCGGCAGCCCCGGAGCTTTTTTGGTGAATTTTCTCCAAACCCTTCCATACAAAGAAAACAATTACTTGATATCACAAATGAACAAAGTTGCTGATATGGTGGATAATGATCGATTTAACTTACTTCTCGAGCATTTCAGTCATGTCCACATACTCCTTGGGATCTTTTCGTTTGGAGTCTAAGACAGTTACTACTCCTGCTCAAGCTTAATCTCTAGGAGAATATAGTGGTACCTGCGCATGCATGCATAACTCATCAATATTACATTACTATAACCTTGGACTAATAAGGAAACCGAATATGCCACAAGACAGTAATACTCACTTGAAGTTGTAAGGAAAGAGTATTATATCCTTGTGTTCATTTATTACCAACGATTGTAGCAAGTTGGCCTCGATATTTTCGGCATGAAATTCAACCTCAGTTGCATCTATGAGATATGTGTTAATGAACCCAATGGAACCCACTTGTCTTTTCTTCAATTCGCGATCTTCAATCTGCATAATATAGTGAGGATAATTATAAATACATGCAATGAAAGAGCTGAGTTATATAGAGAGACTTAATGATGAAGTAGTACTACTTACGCAAAGAGCAGGTGACCGTTGCTTTATCGAGGGCCAATTGATTGAAAAACTGATAGAACTCCTCAAATGGAATAGGCAGCAGTTCAATTCCAACGAGGTCATGCTCCTTTTAACTCTCACATACAAAGTACTCCTCCTCGAGTCTCTGCAGGTTTTCATGTACCAATCATGCAATCTTCGCATCATCGTTGATAGAGAGCTTTCATCTTTGACGAGAGGCTTCCCGTACTCGTATCTTTGTATCTGCACCTCCAAGAAATCATAATGTACATCGTCGGGCAGGTAATCTTCAGGATTGCCATAACCGGGCACCATCCTCGGATCAACGATGTCGCTAGCAAGCACCTTGAGCGGGGGGCACGATTGCTTCGCTTGTTCGCCGAGCTGGGCAATTTTTTTCCCAGCTCGTCGTTCTTTCATTCTTTGATCACTTTTAGTACGTCTGGACCTCTCCGCTTTGGCAAATGCCTTCCCAATAATGCGCTCATAGTTGCATTTCAGCGGAGACTTGGGTGGTTTCCTCAGGGCAGCCAGAGTGCGCTTCGCTTTCACCGGATCTACCTTCTCCTCCGGAGGTGGACGTCTCTTTGCTTTCAACCCTTCAAACCAGTCATGCACTTCGGTCTGCGCGATCTTCACGTTTTCCTCCTCGGTCCTCTCGTACGGTAACTTCTCTGGAGTCTTCAGAGAAGGACCGTATCTGTATCTCCTCCCGCCTTTGGCTGTACTGCTAGACGCCGGCAGAGCAGACGGAGCGGATGTCTTCTTTTTTGCTTGCTTACGAGGCGGGGGAGAAGGACTACGACGCGCCGGAGCAGCCGGAGCGGCGGCGGGTCTCTTCCGCCCTTGCTGACGAGGCGGAGAAGGATGAGGCTGGCTGCTCGGGCACGCCGGCGCAGGCGGAGAAGGAGGTGGAGTGCCGCCACGCGTGCCCTGATCGTCACTCGCCGAAGGAGGAGGCGGTGGAGGAGGCGGAGTGCCCTGACTCGCCGGAGGAGGAAGAGGAGGCAGAGGCGTCCAGTTCGGAAGGTTGATGAGCTCCTTCCGCCATAGGCATGGAGTCTTGAGCAGAACCCAGCCTAGTCTCCCCTTCACCGGTAGGGTGGTCAAGCGGGAGGTCCTCAAATCCTCGATTATTTCATCCACCATCACCTTAGCATATCCTTCAGAATCGGTGGCGGTGATAAGTTGTGCCGGGTCCACTAGGATAAACTTGGCCAACAGCCGCCTTTGACCTTCAAAGTCATCCATCGCGCCATAATGTGGCTATTTTGAGACTCCGTGAGACGATCCACGGGATAGCCGGCAGGAGCCGTCAAAACATGCTCCGGCTGAAGCAGCTCGGTGGAAGCCACACTGCTTCTCCGCTGAGATGGCGGGGTAGCTTGGGGGGAAGCTTTGGCAGGTCGTTTGCTGCGATCTGCTACTTCTCGTTCCTCTAGCCCCATTACCCTTTAAATGCAGCGCCTGCAGTTGGTCCTGCTCCGCTTTCTTCCTCCTCTCGTGGGTTTTGTAACCCCTGCGTCCGGAAAACCAACCTTCCACGAAATGGAGCCTGGCGTGCCTCGTGTCCGTCCAGGGTGCTCTGGATTCCCAAGGGCCATTGTGAGCTCGTCCTTCTCCCTGTTTGGACGGAACGTCCCTCATTGTCTTTGCATCGATATAGTGCCAAGCTTCCTCGACTGGTATTTGCGGTTGCTCGTCCGTCCACTAGCACTTCCCTGTTACGAGGTCCAAGATTCCGTCATCCCGAAGAACCAAGTCCGCAGCGATGCAGCGATACATTGTCTATGGTTCCATCCCTTTTCAAGCAGATCATGCTCAGCCTTGGACCATTTAGGCCGGGCTTTGAGGTAGCCACCTGACCCTGTGTGATGGTGAAGCTTCTTCTTCGCAGCATTTTGCTTGTTTGTCGCCGACATCTTCTTACTCTTTTCTGATGTCTTGTTGGCCACAAATGCGGGCCAGTGATCTTTGATCTTCTCATATTTGCCGATGAATTCTGGTGTCTTATCTTTCTCGACAAACTGGTTCAGCTCTTTCCTCCACCTCCTCATTAGGGTTGCCATCTTCTTAAGAGCACAAGACTTGATTAATTGCTCTTTAATCGGCTTCTCCGGATCCTCCTCTGGCGGTAGGGTGAAATTTGCCTTCATTTCGGTCCAAAGATCTTCTTTACGCATATCATTGACATAAGAAACCTCAAGGTCTTCCTCCTTAGGCTTATACCATTCATGGATGCTGATCGGGATCTTGTCCCTAACAAGAACCCCTGACCGAGCGTAAAATGCCTTCCTTGTCCGCATGGGTTCAATCGGTTCGCCGTCAAGCGATTTCTATGATCTCAAACTTTTCATCCGAGCTCAACTTTTTCTTCGGGCCTCGTCTCCTTACCGAAGTTGTGCTTGATCCGGAGGGCTAGAAATTATAAGGAAGAAAGACGAGAGTAATTAATATGTGTACATATACCAAAACAATGGATGCATCAATTAAGTAGTCAAGACGGGCTTAACTAATATATATATATACCTGGCGGACTCGGTTCGGTGAGTCAAGACGGTCTCCTTCGCTTGTACTTCCATTGTGTCACCGAGCCATCATGAACATAGTCCTCTTCTTGTACCGGCATTAATGGGTTGAAGTCATCATGAACATAGCCCTCTTCTTCACCCAGTCCGGTGTCGTTGAGAAATGACGCAACTTCATCACTTCCTTGTGCGATTATGTGCCCCAACATCGCTTCTGTTTCTTCGCCTCGGGAGTGCTCCATAGTTCCTGCAAATATTTACAACATGTCAATTATTATTCAAACATGGTACAGATGGATATATATATATATATATATATATATATATATATATATATTAGTGACAAACGTAGAACTAGCTAGCTAATCACAATAAGGAATCATGTTAGTTTGGGTGGCCTCGAGAGAGTTAATTTGTCGGGTAGGGGCGCGGCGGGAGGGGGTAGGAGACCAACATCGTTTTCTCTCTAGGGTTTGGGGTCGCCTCAACACAATGATTCAAGGGGTAATTTTGGTGGCCTCGAGAGAGTTAATTTGTCGGGTAGGGGCGCGGCGGGAGGGGGTAGGAGACCAACATCGTTTTCTCTCTAGGGTTTGGGTGTCCTCGAGAGTTTTGGTAGAGCGAGAGGGCCAAGGGGGGTGCTGCCGTTGTATAAGTTATCACGGTCGAGAGGGGGTATATATATCGACCGCCTCATGTCGGGTTATCTCGAGGGGTTATATCGACAACGACGCGACATACATATACATGGGAAAATAATGTTATCGGGGAGGGGGTATCGGTACCCCCCTCGTGTTGAAGTTTCTTCTTTCTCCTCTATTCCTTTCTTCTTCTTCTACTCTTCTTTTTCTTCTTCTCGCGAGAAAGGAAAATAAGGAAAAGGAAGAAAAGAGGAAGAAGAAAAAAAGAAGAAAAAAAAGAGGAGAAGAAGAAAGGAATAGAGGAGAAGAAGAAAAATAGAAATTTTCTATTTTTCTTCTTCTCCTCTATTCCTTTCTTCTTCTCCTCTTCTTTTTCTTCTTATTTCCTCTTCTTAATTATTTCTCCTCTTCTTCCTCTCCTCTTCTTCTCCTTTCTTCCTCTTCTTATTTTCCTTTTTCCTCTCATTCTTTTAGTAGCTTGTTTAAAAAATGTTCAAATAGAAAATTTCGAAAAAACAAAGATTTTGCCTAATGCATTGTTCATATGAATATACAAACATTTGCATATTTCTACAATAATTAATATCACCAAAAAATTCTATGAACAGAAAAAAACCTAACTTTTCTAAAAATCTATCTTTTGCATGTATGAAAACATTAATACACATATGAACAAAAAATACATCTATGAAGAAAAACATGCTCTGAACAATTTTTTTATACATTTTGAACATCTACATACACATAGCCACATACATACACATATACATTATATATATATATGAACAAAAAATTAAACTAATAAAAGTGAAAAAAACAGAGCCGGTGCGGCGCGGCGGCTCACAACGGGGGCGGCTAGATGACGATGGCGACGGTGGGGGCAGCGAGGGCGCCGGCTCGCGGGGGCGGGACGACGGGGCAGGGGCTCGGGCGGCACGCTGGGCGGGACGGGCGCTGGCTCGGGAGGCCGGCGACGAGGACGGCGCGGGGTGGGGGGCGACGGCGGCGACGGCGAGGTGGAGCAGCCTGGCGGCGTCGAGGAGGGTCAGCGTCGTCGGGGGGGGGGCAACTGGCGATGAGATTCTGAATTTTTACAAAGTGTTTGCTTATATAGCAAAGCCATTGGTCCCGGTTCGTGCAACCGGGACTAATGCACCCTTTAGTCCCGGTTGGTGCCACCAACCGGGACCAAAGGCCTCTTTTTCGGCAGCCCAAAGGGCGGGAAGCGGCGGCCTTTGGTACCGGTTGGTGCCATGAACCGTACCAATGCCCTCTTTAGTCCCGGTTGGTGCCACCAACCGGGACCAAAGGCCCCTGTGCTGCACACGTCGGGGCCAAAGTTTAGTCCCACCTCGCTAGTTGAGAGGGGCGCGTAGTGGTTTATAAGCCCCACTGCTGCGCCCCGCTCAACCTACTCTTCATTGCAGGCTTACGGGCCTACTTGTTACTCCTATGCCTGATGGGCTTGCTGGCCCTGCTGCGGGCCTGAATCCTGGCCCATGGATGGGTTTCTAGTCGTATTCAGGATGTGGTGGCCCAGTAGGTGGAAATTGTTTTGTTTTTTTGTTTTCTTTACTTATTGTTGCTATTTTTATTTTATTTTCCAGTTTTTTTGTTTTGTTTTCTGCATTATTTATTTTCTTTTGTTTTTTGCTTTATTTTTTAATTCTTTTTGCTTTTAGTTTTAGGAAAATTATAAACTTTCTGTTAGTGCCATTACTTTTCAAATTTGAAAACACTTCTTTTGTTTTTTGTTTTCTTTCTTGCTTTATTTATTTTATTTTGTTTCTACTTACAACAAAATACTTATTGTTGTTTATTTGTTTTGATTTCTGCATTATTTATTTTCTTTTGTTTTTTGCTTTATTTTTCAATTCTTTTTGCTTTTAGTTTTAGGAAAATTATAAACTTTCTATTAGTGCCATTAGTTTTCAAATTTGAAAACACAATTTTTGTTTTTTTGTTTTCTTTCTTGCTTTATTTATTTTATTTTGTTTCTACTTACAACAAAAAACTTATTGTTGCTATTTTTAATTATTACGAGGGCCGAACCATAAGACATTAAAGCATTTGAATGAACTCTGAAAAAGTTGAAAGTTGGCATGGTATCATACTAAATCGAGTTACAAAGTTGGCATGGTATCATACTAAATGCCATTACAAAGTTGGCATGGTATCATCATAATAGTTGCGGAGAAAGTCCTCACTTTTTCTTTGCTTGTGTCATTTCCTTATTGCTACCGTAACCATGGATAATCTTCATCGCTTATCGTGATGCTGGGTCAGCCTTGACTTTGAAGGAGGAATTTCATGAAACTATTCATAATCTTGAGACATGTCATCTTGTCCTCCACTCCCACGATGTCCCTTTTTCTGAAAGAACTATGGGCGCTTTGGCTCATCGTATGATGTATTCGCTTCCTTATCTTTTCTCTTTCTCGGTCTGGTAGACATGTCCTTCACATAGATAACATGTGCCACATCATTGGCTAGGACGAACGGTTCGTCGGTGTACCCAAGATTTTTCAGATCCACCGTTGTCATTCCGCATTGTGGGTCTACCTGCACTCGCCTCTGATAGATTGACCCATTTGCACTTAAACAAAGGGACCTTAAAATCATGTCAAGTAGTCAAGTTCCCATATGTCCACTATGTAACCATAATATGTGTGAGTTCGCCTCTCGGTTGTTGCTTCAAAGCGGACACCGCTGTTTTGATTGGTGCTCTTTTGATCTTGGTCAATCGTGTAAAATGTATTCCCATTTATCTCGTATCCTTTCCAAATCAATACAGTCAAAGATGGTCCCCTGGACAACAAGTACAGCTCATCACAAACAGTGTTGTCACCTCTGATTCCTCTTGATCTTCAGCAGCTTCACCCGTTGCAGCATCATCGTGCACATCGTCTGGTTCCTCTTGATGTTCAGTAGCATCACCATATTCAGGGGGCACATAGTTGTCATCGTACTCTTCTTCTTCGATGTCTTCCATCATAACCCCTATTTCTCCGTGCCTCGTCCAAACATTATAGTGTGGCATGAAACCCTTGTAAAGCAGGTGGGTGTGGAGGATTTTCCGGTCAGAGTAAGACTTCATATTCCCACATGTAGGGCATGGACAACACATAAAACCATTTTGCTTGTTTGCCTCAGCCACTTCGAGAAAATCATGCACGCCCTTAATGTACTCGGAGGTGTGTCTTGAACCGTACATCCATTCCCGGTTCATCTGCGTGCATTATATATAATTAAGTGTGTCAAAAATCATTACAAAACATCATGAATAGATAATTAAGTGACAAATTAATATAAGTTCATCATCACATTAAAACCAAAGTACATACATAGTTCTCATCTAACAACATAAAGCTCTGCAGAGCATCTAAATTAATTAAACCATACACTGAAACTATGTAAAACATTTCAATGTGAAAACAAATGCGATCATAATCGCAACCAATGTAACAACTGATCCAACGGCATAATGATACCAAGCCTCGGTGTGAATGGCATATTCTCTAATCTTTCTAATCTTCAAGCGCATTGCATCCATCTTGATCTTGTGATCATCGATGACATCCGCAACATGCAACTCCAATATCATCTTCTCCTCCTCAATTTTTCTAATTTTTTCCTTCAACAAATTGTTTTCTTCTTCAACTAAATTTAACCTCTCGACAAAAGGGTCGGTTGGAATTTCCGGTTCAACAACCTCCTAGATAAATAAAATCTATGTCACGTTGGTCGGCATAATTGTCATAAACAATAAATGAACCAATAGTTATGAAAAGATAATATATACCACATCCTAATCATAGATGTGACGAGGGCCGACGGGGCGGATACCAAAACCATCGCACTATATAAGATGCAATAATAAAAGTAAGAAAATTATACAAGTATCCATATAAACATACAAGTAAGATTTTTTTCCTTTCAGAAAGAAGATAAGATAAGAACAAGAGGCTCACCACGGTGGTGCCGGCGACGAGATCGGTGCGGGCGATCGACGGCGGTGAAGACGGGGACGGGACGTGACGGACCGCTAAACCTAGACAAATATTAAGGAAAATGGAGCTTGGAGAGGAGAACGCTTAAGTAGTGTGGCTCGGGCATTCCATCGAACACCTCGTGTGCATAGGAGGTGAGCTAGAGCACCACAAAGCTCTCCTCGCGCCACGGCGGGCGAGGGGTATATATAGGCAACTAATTGGTCCCGGTTGGTGACTTGAACCGGGACTAAAGGGCAGCGTTTGGTCCCGGTTCGTCCCACCAACCGGGACCAATGGTGGTGGGCCAGGAGCGAGGCCCATTGGTCCCGGTTCGTCCCACCAACCGGGACCAAAAGGTCCAAACGAACCGGGACCAATGGCCCACGTGGCCCGGCCGGCCCCCGGGGCTCACGAACCGGGTCCAATGCCCCCATTGGTCCCGGTTCTGGATTGAACCGGGACTAATGGGCTGGCCGGGCCTGGACCATTGCCCTGTTTTCTACTAGTGATGTTAAGTGCCCGATAGTCTATACACAATCTCAGTGTCCCATCCTTTTTCTTGGCAAATAAAATTGGTGAACCCCAAGGTGAGGAACTGGCTCGTATATATCCTTTGTCCAGTAATTCTTTTATTTGCTTCTTCAATTCTACCAACTCGGATGGTGCCATTATGTATGGTTTCTTGTAAATGGGAGCGGTTCCGGGTGCCAGCTCAATGCTGAATTCTATCTCTCGGTCTGGCGGCATGCCTGGTAGTTCTTCGGGAAATACGTCTGGAAACTCACACACTACTGAAACTTTGCTTAACTTAGAAACGTCCACCTTGTTCAACCTCGGTTGCCGAGATATTTGTTCTCTTTGGCTGAAACCTTTATTGTCTTCCCGTGATGGTGGGTGAGAATTACGGTCCGGTTGAAGCAGTCAATAAAACCTTTGTTGGTGGTTAACCAATCCATCCCTAGGATGATCCAGTCCTTTATTTTCCAATACAATAAGGTTGGCGTGAAACTTCAATCCTTCAAATTCAATAACCACACCTTGGCAGTAACTCTGAGTCACTTGCTTAATCCCAGGGGACTTGATGATCATGGATTTTTCCAAGGGAAGCATCGAAAAATTGTTTTGCAAAGCAAATCTCTTCGAAATGAACGAGTGAGAAGCTCCAGAATCAAATAAAACCGTGGGCAGGTATTGTGTTGACAGGGAACGTACCGAGTACGATATCCGGGGCGTTTTGTGCTTCTTCTCTAGTCACGTGGTTCAAATGACTTTCCTGTGGTTTTTATTGGGGTTGAAATTGTTTCGCTTGGGCGCTGAATTATTGCCACCGTTGTTCGGCTTTGGGGTCGAGTTCCTTGGCTTGGGGAACTGCTTGGCATAGTGCCCTTCTTCTCCACAAGCGTAGCAAGTAACGCCTGGGTGATATGTGATCTCTTTGTCCCTTGCATGGAAATTCTTGATTGGGTGTGAAACATTCGTTGTGGGTTTGTGTGTCCCACCTTTCTAAAAATACGTCTTACTTCGGTGGTTGCGAGCAAGAGTAGTCTGGTCCCTTTTTCGCTTGTGGAAATCTTCCAAGCTGCATCGCTCATTTTCCAAGGTAATCGCTTTATCCACCAGTGTTTTGAAATCTGGGAAATTGTGCATGACCAGCTGGCATTTAAGCGCGGGTGCCAGACCGTCCAGGAATTTTTCCATCTTCTTGCTTTCAGTCATACGCTCTTCGTTGGCGTAGGGAGACAACAGAGTAAACTGACTGTTGGATTTTGTCACCGTCATGGTCCTTTGTTTGAGTTCATCAAACTCTCTCTTCTTGATCTTCATAACACTTTTAGTAATGTGCGTCCCACGAAAACCTTCTTTGAACTCTTCCCAGGTTATTTCATTTTCGTTGGGGTGCATGTGTAGGAAATTTTCCCACCATGATGCAGCTGCTCCAGTGAGATAGTACGGTGCATATAGTACTTTCTCACGGTCTGAACACTGTGCAATAATTAATTTTCTTTCCATGTCTCGAAGCCAATCGTCGGCCTCAAGAGGTTTGTCAAGATGAGAAAATGTTGGGGGGCGTCTTCCTGTAGCTCGCATAACTTGGATTGTTGCTGATACTGTCCACGGTGATTTCCCATATTGATGACTTGGTTCATCATTTCCTGATGTTGTTGCTGACTCTGTTCATAAAGGCGGCATACTTGGGAAAACGATGTTTCACTGCCCTGTTGACTTGATTGTCCCTGTGTGAAATTCTTGCTTGTTTGTGTGCCAAAATTTTCCTCGGGCGGATTTGGCATGGAGCGCGTCCAAGGACGAGACATTTTTCACTCTGAGGATACATTTTGTAAAACTCATAAGAAAAGGAATTGAGTCGCAAAAGTTAATAAATTCATAACGACGGAAATTTTTTAAAAGCTCCAAGATTTTTCAAGAGAATAAACAATTGCGCACGGAGAAAGGACTATTACATATCTTACACGCAAGCAGTAATTATACAATACATCACTCAGGATATGCGTACATATTCCGGACATGTTATTTAGGCTAGTGCACTTCTCCCAGTTCCTACATGATGCGCAAACAAGCTACTTCTCACAACCTATGTACATATAAACATATCGTACAAGTCGGTACATCGCATGGCGGCTAAGCGTACTCAGTCGGAGATGGTAAGAATCTCCCTTGGCCTGCCGAGGGTGAGGTGCAGTGAGGCTGGGGACTCAACCTCCTCCTAGCTAATAGGCTCCAGACGTGAAGCGCTGCGCTGAGTTGATGGAGCGGGCGCCATAGGCGGAGCAACACGAATAGGAGTGGGCGCAATAGGTGGTGCAGAACGGACTGAAGTGGGCGCAATGACTTGGTTGAACTCCTCAGTGGTAGGCAGGCGACGGAGTAGTGGCGAGGATGGCAGGTGAATAAGATTCCGAGGACGAGACGAAAGTCAACGGTGGTGCGGTGTGCAGGAGCTCCCTCCTGTTGGCGGCACAGCCATGGACTGAGTCCATGCGGGCAGCCACAAGGTCGTCCACCAGGTTGTGGAAGGCTGACTCCAGAGCCCGGAGGTACTCGACAAGCATCTCAATAGCCTCGTCTCGCTCTCCTCTGGGGCAAGCGAATGAGTAGTGACAGGTGTATGGCATGTGGCATGGAAGGTAGCGGTAGCGACGAGTCTTCATCGAAGGAAGAACATCTCGGAGACGAGCTATCGCCTCACGGGCAGCCATCTGCATAGCATGCCTCTCCGTAGGCATGGCTCTCCCCAAGAACCGGAATCGGCGTAACTCAACACGCCTCCCTTGAATTGCACCGCGGCTTTGGTGCATGGTCGACTGTCGTTGATCTTGTGCCGGTAGAGTGTGAAGACTGGCGCATCGATGGCCCCATCGCGACACGGACGATGAAGGAGAGGAGCTTGACGAACCTCAGTATCGCGTTGGCGAACACTGTGACTCACGGTCGTTGCCGACCATCTACAAAAGTAGGCAAAATTCTGAATGGTCGATCATAAATTTATGCCGACCGTAAAATGACTACATTTGAAAAAATAATAAATTAACACTATTATGCTAATAACCGATTAGTGATCGCACCTAGTGGCTTCCTACAGTCAGCCTGGCTCTGGTACCAAGTTTGTCACGACCGGTTTTTCAATAAAATACTTATTGAGAGACCGATCTCTAGGTCCCAGTATAAGAAGTATTATCCTTACTGGTAGACAAATACTTGAATACAGAAGGCCAGTAGCATTAAATATATTACAGGGTTGAGCTGAGGCTGCTCAACAATTTATTACAAACACGCCAATATTGTACATAAGGGCGGTCATGACATAAGGGCGTGGTGGCATGCTACTGACTCGAGATAAAAGTGGTGGTGGATATATCACAGTGGAGTGCATAACGTAACTCCTAAACTGGCAGCTCATCGAGCGTCGAGGTGAGGCTCGATGAATTTTATTTGGGTAGCGGAAGCGGATATAATCTGATGACCATATCCAGGATCGCACGAGACTGACTGGGACTCCTCTAGGCGTCGGACTCGCTATCGAACTCTTCATCCATGAGATCGCCTTCGTCAACATCTGGCCAAATCAACAAGCCAGGTGAGTACTTTGAAAGTACTCGCAAGACAGTTCGGACATAAGATATAACAAATGCATGCATGAATGCGTCATGGGCAAATAACAATGCACATTCAAATAATAAATATTGCACAACATGGTATGTAAAAAGGAAGTCGGGCGGTAGTCCTCCCGAAATCCCAACAAAATAACAGAAAACCGATCGGGTGTCTGGAGCGACACCTCGAAGGGCAAACAAATAAATAATCGTCCCACAGTCGGGCGTCTAAGCGACACCACATAAAGGGCTTATATTGAAAGTGAATAACAAGCGTGCCACAGTCGGACGTCTGAGCGACATCGCAGAAAGGGCTTATTAGAAAGTAAATAACAGGCGTGCCACAGTCGGACGTTTGAGCGACATCGCAGAAAGGGCTTATATAGAAAGTAAATAACAGGCGTGCCGCAGTCGGACGTCTGAGCGACATCGCAGAAAGGGCTTATTAGAAAGTAAATAACAAGCGTGCCACAGTCGGACGTCTGAGCGACATCGCAGAAAGGGCTTATATAGAAAGTAAATAACAAGCGTGCCACAGTCGGACGTCTGAGCGACATCGCAGAAAGGGCTTATATAGAAAGTAAATAACAAGCGTGCCACAGTCGGACGTCTGAGCGACATCGCAGAAAGGGCTTATATTTCATTATTCATACCTGATAAATTCACGAGATATAACACTCACATACAATAATAAATGGGTTAGTCCATCCACAGGAATAATCATTTAGCCAGACTTATCACTCATGTAATTTCACCGGAGTTTTTGTCACTGAGACTGACAAGATAATTTGAAAATAGTACTCGGACATGGATAAGATGATTGAAAGGATTTTGACTCTGCAGAGTTTGTACTAATTACCCACAGCCAACGGATTTCCGTAGTCACGAAGGACTAGTTCCGTTTATGGTATTTCCGTAGAAACACATCTAACCAGTACACACCCATCCCACCTCACGATGCCAGGAATCACCCTAGACAACGTTCAAGAAAAACTTGAGACTGGGAGATCACAACCTCGAATAGCATGGGATCAAATTTATATACGCGCGCTCTAAGGGGTGCCCCACTCTCGGTCCCAACCGGAAACACCCATGCCCTCTGACCGGATAACTGGCTTTAATCTAGGGCCATGGAACCCTCATCATGACCTCTCTATTTGGTGTGTACCAGGAAAGAGGTTTGCAACTTACTAAGCCATATCCCTTGCAGAAAACATGTGGTAGTACCGGAAGGGAAAATGGATGAAAACATGACTGGATTCACGTTGACACTGGAGTCAAATAGTCTGGCATAAGACTGGCATGCTACAACACTGCCATCTTACCCATTCTCATGCCATCACATGGCCATGCAAACTTATACCCAGCAACATATGGATTTTCAAAACTCGCTTGTCTCAACTTTGCATGCAACATAACATTTACCGAAATGCTCATAGACATGCCATGAAACTACTTAATGCAAACATGCAACGAACACTCATCATATCAAAAGTTCAAACATGCTTGCTTGGTTCGGAGTAGTCGGAGTCTAGCTTGGCAAAGTTCGCGGTTCCGTCACCTCCTCCGGTATCTACGGTATAAGAAAATACGTACTAACGTAAATACCGTGAGTGCAGAGAAAAGTGTTCCAAATATTTTTCAAATAAATATGACAAACAACTAGACAGAAAAATAAAGATGACAGAAAAAGAATCAATCAAAAATCATTTTCTGTTTACAAGATATAAAGGTTTTAATCCAGGGACTCATCTGTAATGAAACAGAAAGTTTCCAGGGGTCAACTTTCTAAAACAGAAAACGCTTCGGCTAAAAAGCCGTCAACTGCAAAAGGGAAACGTACTCTGCCCGAAGGCGTTTTCAGAAAACGGTTCGAAAAAAAAGAAAATACTGACGGGGGTCCCACCCGTCAGGTTTGAAATTTCAAACGGGGAACGAACAGAGCTCGTCGGCGCCCGAGAGCTGCGGTGGTCGCCGGCGGCGATCCACGGCGAGTTGGGAGGATCGGAGAGTACCTACGTGCTCAGTGTGTCCTTCCGCGTCGGTGGGTGGTGGTGGTTGTCGTCGGCGAGAACCACGTCGACGGCGGTCCTTGCTCCGGCGGACGGCGGCTCGGGTGAAGGTGGATCTCATCGGGGAGGGCTGCGGAGGTCAAATTGAAGACGGGGTTAGATCAATGGGTGCTCGAGGATAGTACCGACGAGGTTTGGGCGGCGGGGTGCCGCGGGCCCGTCGGCGGCAGAGGGCGCACCCTGTGCTTGCCGGGCCACGACGACGGTGCTGCGGTGTGTGCTGGCATGCATGAGGCCACGCGGAGGGCTAGGGAGCATTGGGCGGCGCAGAACGGCGTAGAGAGCTGGCGCTGGCTCCGTTGGCCGCCACGGGTGGCTCTGCCACCGCAGAAGCTGCCGGCGTCGGTGATGCTCGCCCCACCGACACCTACGTCCGTCCAAGAGGGCGTGCGGTGTTCTGGTCAAGGAGGAGAGGCCATGCGCAATGCGCCAGGGTGCACTGGTGATCGATGACAAGGTTCTGACGAAAAACGACACTGTCAACACTCTGAAACTCTGAATTTTACTGAAAATGTACAGGAACAGTGCCGGCCAAGTGTTTGATGAAATGATTCAAGCATGAGAAAAAATTATCTGGGGCTGATCTTTGGTGTGGTGGTCTCTCAAAGCACCTGGGGGCTGCCTGAACTTTTGTGAAATTTTTGGAGAAAGTAAAATATGAATTTCACCAAAATGATGAATCTGGTCCAAACTTGCAGAGGTTGAAACTTGATATTTTTGAAAATAGGAAGAGTGGATCTTGATGGATCTAGGTTGGGGGTGCTAAGGACTATCCAGAGGAGTTGGTTTGAGATCAAAACTCAAAGGAAAACAGGTACTTACTTTGTAAATCATCTAGGCTTAGAATAAATGACAGAATTGTTTTTGGGGAAATAATAAATGAAATAAAATCCAAAAAATGGTTTGGACCTGTTGGAACAGAATGTTTGGGTTGCCCCAAAGTGGAGGGAGGGGTTTTGGAAGAATTTACCACATGAGGCATGGTAAAACAAAGGTTGGTTCAAAACAAAAGAGTAGCTCCAAAACCCATAGGGTTTATTTTTAAAAGAAAAAAAATCCAAAAATATATTTGAGATGGGAAACTCAGAAGAAAGGTTTTTAATAACCAAACACCAGGGTTGTAGAAGATACAAAAACTAAATCCTTGCCAAGGGGAAATTTTTTGAGAGAGAGAGGTTTTTTGGAAGGATTTAAAAGACCTTCTTCAAATCAAACAAAGTTTTTGTTAAAAACTAAATAAAATTTTTTTTGGAGTGTCACAGATGCCTGGTTTTTAAATTCTAGTAAATTCAAAACTCGTCTGAAATTCATGAAACTTGGCATGCTATCATGGAGCGGCATCAACATACCGTGGTACAAATTTTGTCCCATTTGGGGCAGGTTTGGGTATATGCTTCTCACAAACCGGAGCTTCTCACAACAAGCATGATGGTTTTCGGTAGGAAACGTTCCACCTTTGTGGACGAAACAATATCCATTGCCTCTTATTGCTTTCAAAAAAATTCTCGTGTCAACATAGAACAGCAGGAGTGTTGTGTGATTTTTCGGGGTTCGTTTGGACATTTTTATGCATTAACGGCGTTTTCAATGCATTTTATGTGCATAATTCAAATTTGAACTACATGCTCCAGTGCATATAAATTGGTTGAAAAATCAAATATGTGTCTTTGGATGCATGCTTAGGTCCCATGCATGAAATGGGAATGAATTTCAAACACCGGGGCACCGTTGATTGCCGGCAAAACATTGAAATGCCTGGTTTTTAAACTCTAGTAAATCCGAAACTCGTCTGTAATTCATGAAACTTGGCATGCTATCATGGAGCGGCATCTACATGTCGTGGTACAATTTTTTTCCCATTTGGGGCAGGTTTGGGAATATGCTTCTCACAAACCGGAGCTTCTCACAACAAGCATGATGGTTTTTGGTGGGGAACGTCCCACCGTTGTGGATGAAACGATATCCATTGCCTCTTATTGCTTTCAAATTATTTCTCATGTCAACATAGAAAAACAGGAGTGTTGTGTGATTTTTTGGGGTTCGTTTGGACATTTTTATGCATTAACTGAGTTGTCAATGCATTTTATGTGCATAATTAAAATTTGAACTACATGCACATCCTCCAGTGCATATAAATTGGTTGAAAAGTCAAATATGTCTCCTTGGGTGCATGCTTAGGTCCCATGCAAGAAATGGGAATGAATTTCAAACACCGGGGCACCGTTGATTGCCGACAAAACATTGAGATGCCTGGTTTTAAAATTCTAGTAAATCCAAAACTCGTCTGAAATTCATGAAATTTGGCATGCTATCATGGAGCGGCATCAACATGCCGTGGTACAAATTTTGACCCATTTGGGGCAAGTTTGGGTATATGCTTCTCACAAACTGGAGCTTCTCACAACAAGCATGATGGTTTTCGGTAGGGAACGTCCCACCTTTGTGGACGAAATGATATCCATTGCCTCTTATTTCTTTCAAAAAAATTCTCGTGTCAACATAGAACAACAGGAGTGTTGTGTGATTTTTCGGGGTTCGCTTGGACATTTTATGAATTAACTGGGTTTTCAATGCATTTTGTGTGCATAATTCAAATTCGAACTACATGCACATGCTCTGGTGCATATAAATTGGTTGAAAAATTAAATTTGTGTCCTTGGGTGCATGCTTAGGTCCCATGCAAGAAATGGGAATGAATTTCAAACACCGGGGCACCGTTGATTGCCGGCAAAACATTGAGATGCCTGGTTTTTAAATAATAGTAATCCAAAACTCGTCTGAAATTCATGAAACTTGGCATGCTATCATGGAGCGGCATCAACATGCCGTGGTACAAATTTTGTGCCATTTCGGGCAGGTTTGGGTATATGCTTCTCACAAACCGGAGCTTCTCACAACAAGCATGATGGTTTGCAGTAGGGAACGTCCCACCTTTGTGGACGAAACAATATCCATTGCCTCTTATTGCTTTCAAAAAAAAATCTCGTGTCAATATAGAACAACTGGAGTGTTGTGTGATTTTTTGTGATTTTTTCGGTGTTTGTTTGGACATTTTTATGCATTAACTGAGTTTTGAATGCATTTTATGTGCATAATTAAAATTTGAATTACATGCACATGCTCCAGTGCATATAAATTGGTTGAAAAATCAAATATGTGTCCTTGCGTGCATGCTTAGGTCCGATGCAAGAAATGAGAATGAATTTCAAACACCATGGCACCGTTTATTGCCGGCAAAACATTGAGATGCCTGGTTTTTAAATTCTAGTAAATCCAAAATTTTGTTAACCATTCACGTGACGCCACATGTCTTGGTTTTAATGGCTGTAGGAGGTGCCGTGCGGAAAACTGCTTGACCTTGACTGAACGGGAAGCGTGCAAGCTGTCCTTGAGTGCGCTGGCTCACCAGGAAGCGTGGAAGTTGTACGCTGCGCAGGCTCGCTGGGAAGCGAGCCCTTTGACTTCCATGGCCGCCCGTCTTGCTTGCATCCTCTCCATTAATGGCGCCCAAGCCGCAGTTTTATTCGCTTTATTAATATAAAACACTCATCGCAAACGTTTTAGTTAGAACACCCGTATGCAAACCGACAGCTTCCCCAGGAAGCCAAGAGAAAATGTGCCGAGCAGGATTTCTGCAGCTCTTGATCGCAAACGTTTTAGATAGAACACCTGTATGCAAAGTGAGAGCAGCGCAGGATTTGTGCATCCCTTCAACGCAAACGGTTGTTTTGGATGACCCGTGTGGAACCACGTACAAACAATTTGGTAAGATTTTCAATCCTTGTAACACTGCGGTTTGTCAAAATATGAAGCTAAAAATCACTAGTAGCATCTAATTTTTGCAACTAAAATTCAGTAATTAAGCATAGATTTCATTCATAGATTAAGCAGTCGTTCTTAATTTATACAAACAGTTCAAATCGACAGCTGAACCGGCCAAAATTTTCCCCAATTGTTGCCAACCACGTCTTTGAAATAGCTAGTTCGACTATATATACTAGCTAATTTTAAGTACGTTGTACAGTTCCACCACATCTATAGTCAGATGAATTGAATAAAATAGCCCCTAAATTGTAAATACTACTACTACTACTGCGGAGGGGCTTTGTACTACTTCTGGCTGCCTCTCCTCTGCCGAGCGTGCTCAGTAAGAGGCGGAGGAGGAGGAGCCTACTGATACGTCTCCAACGTATCTATAATTTTTTATTGCTCCATGCTACTTTATCTACTGTTTTGGACTATATTGGGCTTTATTTTCCATTTTTATATTATTTTCGGGACTAACCTATTAACCGGAGGCACAGCCCAGAATTGCTGTTTTTTGCCTATTTAAGTGTTTCGAAGAAACGGAATATCAAACGGAGTCCAAACGGAATGAAACCTTCGGAAACGTGATTTTCTCACCGAACGTGATCCAGGAGACTTGGACCCTACGCCAAGAAGTAACAGAGGCGGTCACGACGGTGGGGCGCCTGCCTCGTGGGCCCCTGTTGCTCCACCGACGTACTCTTTCCTCCTATATATACCTCATTGCCCCCAAACGATCGACACGGAGCCAAAACCTAATTCCACCGCCGGAACTTCCTGTATCCACGAGATCCCATCTTGGGGCCTGTTCCGAGCTCTACTGGAGGGGCATCCACCACGGAGGGCTTCTACATCATCACCATAGCCCCTCCGATGAAGTGTGAGTAGTTTACTTTAGACCTTCGGGTCCATAGCTAGTAGCTAGATGGCTTCTTCTCTCTTTTTGGATCTCAATACAATGTTCTCCCCCTCTCTCGTGGAGATCTATTCGATGTAATCTTCTTTTGCGGTGTGTTTGTTGAGACCGATAAATTGTGGGTTTATGATCCAGCTTATTTATGAATAATATTTGAATCTTCTCTGAATTCTTTTATGTATGATTGGTTATCTTTGCAAGTCTCTTCGAATTATCCGTTTGGTTTGGCCAACTAGATTGGTAGTTCTTGCAATGGGAGAAGTGCTTAGCTTTGGGTTCAATCTTGCGGTGTCTTTTCCCAAAGGATGTGAAGGGCAGCAAGGCACGTATTGTATTGTTGCCATCGAGGATAACAAGATGGGGTTTTATCATATTGCATGAATTTATCCCTCTACATCATGTCATCTTGCTTAAGGCGTTACTCTATTTTTAACTTAATACTCTAGATGCATGCTGATAGCAGTCGATGAGTAGAGTAATACACTACTAGGAAAAAGCTTATACACAGACGCTTACTAGTAGCGCGGGTTTATAGCCCTCGCTACTGCTACTTACTAGTAGCGCTGGTTTTCACCCCTCGCTACTACTAAGTTGATAGTAGTAGCGCGGGTTTTTAGCCCTCGCTACTACTAAGCGGTCTCTACCACGCGCCCCCGGGACATGCCATAGTAGCAGCGATGGTTATGAACCCGCGGTACTACTAAGTTGATAGTAGTAGCGCGGGTTTTTACCCCTCGCTACAACTATTTTTAACAGTCCTGAAATCCCCATCTCCTCGTCCAAATCGAGCTCCCCTCCTCCACAAATCCTCACACACACTCCGCATTCTTCGCCGATTCCCCAAACCCACCGCCGCCACGCTGCTCTCCTCTAACCCAACCACGCCGGCCGTGGCCCCCTCCTCCCCCAAGCACAGGCGGCCTCCTCTTCCTCCAGCGCCGCACTCCAACCTTCTCCTTCTCTCCCAAGCGAAGGGAAAGAGGGAAGGCCCCAGATCGGGCGAGACAAGATCCACGGCGGCATCGGCGCACCATCCTCGACCTGGGCTGCGACCACCATGGTCGCCGTCGTCGTCTCCTCCATGGAGGTCCGACCCGCCAGGATCAAGCCGCGGCCTGAGCCTGCCATGGGGAATCCGCCCCGATTGCAGCGTGTAGGCGGGCACTGTAGGAAGAGGAAGAGGGAGGAGGGCGGGCACTGAAAAATTAAACTCTTTCTTCCTCCTTAACTTGGGAGGGCGGAGATCCATCGGTGGCCAGCAGCAGCAGCTCAGGTTCGTACTCCAATCTGCACTATGCTGCTGCTACTTACTTGGTTCCTTCCTTCCTTGTGGCTTCATCCTTGTCTCCGCTGTTGCATAAGCTCCGGCCTCCATTGCTGCTAGTACTAGGAACACTCACGCATCACATAAAAGTGTGACTAATACTCTGCCTGCATAGTGATTGTTGTATTATGTTCATATTAATAGCGCCAAATCATATTATTGTTTGGTCCTAGGATCATATATATGTTGTCATTCTGTTTTGAAAAATCTGGAACTTCTTAGAAGAGGTCATGGATGTGATGTGGTATGCTATAAAAGTTTCAGTGTTTTTTTAATGTAATAACATGTCAACCTGCAAAATTTGACACAAACATGCTTGATTTTTCTATTGCTGCTGCTGCTGATTAGTAGTTTAGTACTAGAGCAATAATACATCTGCAACCAGGAGCCTCACCTGGCAGAACAGAGTAAACTAACTGTTGGTAATGGATCAGCAAATTAAGTGGCGGTTACTCCTGTTCTGTGTCTATGTACACATATGCTTGCTTGCTTATTTGTGAAGTACTCATGCATGAAGTCTGGTCATTACCCTGGCTGCGTACAGTAGCAGTAAACATTGTTAGCTTAATCCAAACTTATTAGTCTACAAATCTACATCGGTGTAGTAGTCTAGGAAAACTAGCTTGAGTCGATTTGCTTTTCTTGTGTTACTACTGTCCGGCCAGAATTAGTAAGGTGTGATCAACGTGGCCGTATAATTAGATTAGGAAAAATACTAACTTGAATCCGACTAGGACTTGTCCTAGCTATCTAGCTACGTTGGTAGGAGTATAATACCAGGATTAGGAATTTGTAGTCCAAGTCGGTTAATAGGTGAGTCTGCTTTGACTAGAACCTGTATCCCCTGGTGGTGGCTGCGTCCATATATATACACCAGCTGGGTTCATTCAATGGAGTAACCTACACTAGCTCATTCACTACTAGTTAGATCAATGGAGTAACCTGTTATTTCCTTTGCATTTTTACTGTAAAAGTCATGGCTCACCTATTAACCGGCGGCCGTAGAAGGACTAATCACCTAACTGAAACACTAATAATCAGAAGATAGATTGAACTTCGTTTAACGGATATACAACATATTGAATTATTCTCTATTTGGTCTAATTGATATAATCATGTCTAATAGAGTTCACAATCTTTACTTTGAAGATCTGTAGCTAGACATTAGAACTGTTGACATGCAAATAATTAACTAACTGCATGTCGTACTTGAATTACAGGGTTTTGTTTTCGTCACTCATTTGTTATATGGAAGAAGACTTCATGGTTAGCATTATTTTTTATAACACATTCATATAAGATTTTCTTGCCACTGTAAGTAGGAAGTTAAATTTTTTGATGTGCTAGTGGACAAGTGAGGAGTTCTGAAATCCACTACATCATTTTGTCATACATATTTGTTTGTTCTTATATGTGCCTTCGAACTAGCCATTGTGGAGGGAGGGGAAGGCAGGCCTGGGATGTTTGTGCGTGCATTTAACACATCTTACATCAAATATACCATTAGGGAAAACAGTGGAGGGAGTTCCAGCCAGTGGCAGAGAGAGAAGAGAATTTTACTGGACTATCAATACTTCTTCATTGGTTCAACAGGGAGGTACTTGCTCCTATATAAGTATGGAGGCTATCATGATGCAGGCTATTTCACCCTGGACCTCCAGAGATTCCAGCTTGAGGGAGTGAACATTTCAACACGGTGTCGATTGTACTCACGCATATAGCAACTTCCCACCATCGTTGTTATCTACGCCGACGGTATGGAGTGGCAAACTTTCTGTTGCGTCCTAGTTATCTCCTAGCTTTCATAATTATCACACTGCTTGTCTCATGCTAGATAGTTCATTATTTTGATTGGTAGTTATTGTTACACTATTTTGTAGTTGCTACTTTTTATGTGCTCGTGGCGAAACTAACCAAGCTCAAAAACATAACAATGATTCATTTGTTTGTCTGTTTTTGTTGCCATTTTGAAGTGGTAATCAGAAAAGCAAAATTGAGTGATGATCTTGATTAATTTCTCAAGGGAGTATTCACCAAAAAATTCCTTAATGGAGTTGCCATATACTCCCTCAGTGTTTATCTTGCAAAACGATCCTATATTATTGGACGGAGGACTTAAGTAGCAAGAATAGTTTGTGTTCATAAACTCTTTGATTTGATCTTCTCAAGATAAATTAGAGGCAGAACAACCATGCTTTTTAGACATTTTGAACTTCTTATCCACCTCTATCTCACTCTGCATGCCAAATGCAAAGCAATCGGTTTGTTGAACGCTGCTACTGAGACCCATGTGTTTCTTAAGTTAGAAATCTGTTCAACTAGCTAGGTAAACTTGTAGGCTAAGTAAACCTGTAGACCCCTGTGGTTCTTAAATTCTTTTAAGATCAATTTCTTATGTGTGCCAATCTTTTTCTGGCTATGTATTCCAGGTTTCCAACTTGTATTGCGAAGTACACTGTAAACACATAACACTGAGTCTGAGTTGTTACATGTCTCAAATTTTATTGAGGTCAAAATTATACGAATGTGAATATTGGCCATTCTGCTTCTTCCTGTCCATTTCTTGTATAAGCAGTTTACCAAGTCTTCTCCAATAGTAATGCGTATGTCATGTATGTTCCTATTCGCTCCCAATTTCCTGAATATCCATGATCTGAATATGCATAATTTTGATAAATTTGGCAGGCACTTAGGAAGGTGCCAAGGAGATGCTGGACCAAGGCGTGGAGGCACTGCGAGCTGAAGAGCACATAGCTCCAGATGCTGGAGACCGGGCTGGTGAGCCGAGGATCAGAGGTAGCGCTGATTGGTCTTTTTATGGAGAGATAGGATGCCACTGTTTGGTGTTTTTATGCATTTTGGTTTGCTTGTAACTGTGTTTGCACTAGCTGGGAGTAAGTGACTTGGCAAGAAGTGTAGGTATTTCCATTGAAGGCATGAAAAGCCATGACAATATGTATGCTCTTACAGAATGTGCTCTAATGCACTAGTAATGAAGTAATGATGCTGGTTTATTGCGAATATGTGTTTGTTTTAGTTGGAATTGTATGTATAGAATGGAATTGGTGGATTTTATTTTTTTAATTCCTAATTAGTTAGTAGTAGCGTGGGAAAACAACAAATGCCTTACTACTACTTCGTTAGTAGTAGCGTGGCTTCGCATCCATGCTACTACTAACTTCTTAGTAGTAGCGTGGGAAAAACTTGAGGCGCTACTGCTATTTCATTACTAGTAGCGCGGGTTGCGCCCGCGCTACTACTAAAATGTTAGTAGTAGCGTGGGTTTTACCCACGCTACTACTAACTATTAGCTGTAGCGCGATACTAGTACCGCAGGTACCCGCGTTGCTAGTAGCCATTTTACCCGCGCTGCTAGTAGCCTTTTTCCTAATAGTGATAGTAGTAGATGTAGAATCGTTTCGGTCTACTTGTCTCGGACGTGATGCCTATATACATGATCATACCTAGATATACTCATAACTATGCTCAATTCTGTCAATTGATCAACAGTAATTTGTTCACCCACCGTAGAATACTTATGCTCTTGAGAGAAGCCACTAGTGAAACCTATGGCCCCCGGGTCTATTCTCATCATATCAATCTCCATCACTTTAATACTTGCTTTATTTTACTTTGCCTTTTTACTTTTCACTTTGCATCTCTATACCAAAAATACCGAAAATATTATTTATCATCTCGGTCAGATCTCACTCTCGTAAGTGACCGTGAAGGGATTGACAACCCCTAATCGCGTTGGTTGCGAGGAGCTATCGTTTTGTGCAGGTACGAGGGACTTGTGCGTGGCCTCCTACTAGATTGATACCTTGGTTCTCAAAAACTGAGGGAAATACTTACGGTACTTTGCTGCATCATCCTCTCCTCTTCGGGGAAATCGAACGCAGTGCTCAAGAGGTAGCAAGAATTTCTGGCGCCGTTGCTGGGGAGGCTCACGCAAGAGCAAGTCAACCATACCAAGTACCCATCACAATCCCTATCTCTCGCATTATATTATTTGTCATTTGCCTCTCGTTTTCCTCTCCCCCACTTCACCCTTGCCGTTTTATTCGCCCTCTCTTTTCCGTTCGTCTTTTCATTTGCCTTGATGTCTTACTTGGCTCATTTGCTTGTTTGGTTGAAATAGTTGGGTATTTATTCCTAAACAGAGTAGCTAATATCTATGGATCCTCATCCGCTTGCCAATCTTTTTAAGAGATCCAATTATGTTGAACCAATTCCTAGTGATTTGGATGCACTAGATTATCTTTATAAGGTTTTGCCTGAAATCTGTAAAGTGACCCACGTTAGATCTTTGAATAAAAAGCATGATTGCAATGATTTTATTATAAATTCTTTTGATGTCAATTGTGCTTATAAGATGCAAAACCCTAAGCTTGGGGATGCTAGTTTTGCTATGTCTACTACTTGTTGCAATGATCATGATTGGGGTGATTCTTCTTATGATCTTGAAAATTTATTTAAGCCCCATGATGAATATGAGATTGATAATATTGTTTGCAATAATATTGAAAGTGGGTTCGGAAGAGTGTTAACTTTATATCCCACATATTTGGAGAATGTTCAATCTTATGAAGTTTACGATAAAAGTGGGTTTGGAAAGGTCATGACTTTAGTTAATGATAATCTCACTATTTTGGAAGAGTATCAACTTTGCATGCATGTGGATCGTGTTGAAAATAAACTTTGTGATAGCTATTTTTTTGAATTTGCCTATGATCCTACATGTAATTATTATGAGAGAGGAAAATATGGTTATTTTCATGTTACTAAATTACCTCTCGTTATGTTGAGATTGTTATTGTTCCTTTCTGCTTCCTTGCATATGCTAGTTTTTGCTTGCTATGATAATTTGTTTGCCTATAATATGCCTATGCATAGGAAGTATGTTAGACTTAAGTGTGTTTGTCACATGTTTTATGATGCTCTCTTTGTGCCTCAATTCTTGTCTTTCTTGTGAGCATCATTGAATCTCAATGCCTAGCTAAAAAGGCTTTAAAGAAAAGCGCTTGTTGGAAGACAACCCAATATTTTTTCTTGCTTCTTAGTAATAAATAATCCATCTAGACTCTGTTTAGATGTGGTTTTTTGTCTTAATTAGTGTTTGTGCCAAGCTAGACCTATTGGATCTTCTTGGATGATAGTTATATGATCTTGCTGTAATTTCCAGAAACTTTGCGTTCAGTGCCCGAATTATTAAAAATCACCAGAACGTGATAAAATACTGATTCAAATTGTTTCTGATCAATAAACAAATTGTCTAGGTCGTGTTATTTTGGTAGATTTTTTGGAGTTCCAAAAGTTTGCGTTAGTTACAGATTACTACAGACTGTTCTGTTTTTGATAGATTCTGTTTTTCGTGTGTTGTTCGTGTGTTACAGATTACAAAAGTTTGCTTATTTTGATGAATCTATGGCTAGTAAAATAGTTTATAATCCATAGAGAAGTTGGAATACATTGGTTTAACACCAATATAAATAAATAATGAGTTCATTACAGTACCTTAAAGTAGTCTTTTGTTTTCTTTCTCTAACGGAGCTCACGAGATTTCTATTGAGTTTTGTGTTGTGAAGTTTTCAAGTTTTGGGTAAATTCTTTTGATGGATTATGGAACAAGGAGTGGCAAGAGCTAAAGCTTGGGGATGCCCATGTCACCCCCAAGATAATCCAAGGACACCAAAAAGTCAAAGCTTGGGGATGCCCCGGAAGGCATCCCTCTTTAAATCTACTTCCATGGGTAATTTACTTGGAGCTATACTTTTATTCACCACATGATATGTGTTTTGCTTGGAGCGTATTGTATTATTTGCGTCTTTGTTTGTTAGTTTACCACAATCATCCTTTCTGTACACACCTTTTGAGGGAGCCATACATGAATTGGAATTTGATAGAATACTCTATGTGCTTCACTTATATCTTTTGAGATTGATAATTTTGCTCAGAGTGCTTCACTTATATCTTTTGAGCGTGATAATTTTTGCTCTAGTGCTTCACTTAGATCTTTTAGAGCACGGTGGTGGATTTGTTTTAAAGAAACTATTGATCTCTCATGCTTCACTTAGATTATTTTGAGAGTCTTTAATAGCATGATAATTTGCTTAATATTAATATACTTGGTATTCAAGATATCTGAAACTTTCTTTTGAGTGCGTTGAATACTAAGAAAAGTTTGATGCTTGATAATTGTTTTGAGGTATGAAGATGGTGATATTAGAGTCATGCTAGTTGAGTAGTTGTGAATTTAAAGAATACTTGTGTTGAAGTTTGTGATTCTCGTAGCATGCACATATGGTGAACCGTTATGTGATGAACTCGGAGCATGATTCATTTATTGATTGTCTTCCTTATGAGTGGCGGTCGGGGACGAGCGATGGTCTTTTCCTACCAATCTATCCCACTAGGAGCATGCGCGTAATACTTTGCTTTGATAACTTCTAGATTTTTGCAATAAGTATATGAGTTCTTTATGACTAATGTTGAGTCCATGGATTATACGCACTTTTTCCCATCCTTCCACCATTGCTAGCCTCTCTAATACCGCGCACTTTTCACCGGTATCATACACCCACCATATATCTCCCTCAAAACAGCCACCATACCTACCTATTATGGCATTTCCATAGCCATTCCGAGATATATTGCCATGCAACTTTCCACCATTCAGTTTATTATGACATGCTCCATCATTGTCATATTGCTAGCATGATCATGTAGTTGACATCGTATTTGTGGCAAAGCCACCATTCATAATTCTTTCATACATGTCACTCATGAATCATTGCATATCCCGGTACACCGCCGGAGGCATCCATATAGTCATATTTTGTTCTAAGAATCGAGTTGTAATTGTTGAGTTGCAAGAAAAATAAAAGTGTGATGATCATCATTATTAGAGCATTGTCCCAAGTGAGGAAAGGATGATGGAGACTATGATTCCCCCACAAGTCGGGATGAGACTCCGGACGATTTTTTTTAAAAAAAGAGGCCATAAAAAAAGAGAAAAGGTCCAAATAAAAAAATAAAAAAATAAAAAAATAAAAAAATGAGAGAAAAAGAGAGAAGGGACAATGCTACTATCCTTTTACCACACTTGTGCTTCAAAGTAGCACCAAGATCTTCATGACAGAGAGTCTCTCATTTTGTCACTTTCATATACTAGTGGGAATTTTTCATTATAGAACTTGGCTTGTATATTCCAATGATGGGCTTCCTCAAATGCCCTAGGTCTTCGCGAGCAAGCAAGTTGGATGCACACCCACTTAGTTTCTTATGTTGAGCTTTCATATACTTATAGCTCTAGTGCATCCGTTGCATGGCAATCCCTACTCACTCACATCGATATCTATTGATGGGCATCTTCATAGCCCGTTGATACGCCTAGTTGATGTGAGACTATCTTCCCTCTTTTTGTCTTCTCCACAACCACCATTCCATTCCACATATAGCGCTATATCCATGGCTCACGCTCATTTATTGCGTGAAGATTGAAAAAGTTCTGAAAATGTTAAAGTATGAAACAATTGCTTGGCTTGTCATCGAGGTTGTTCATGATTTAAATATTTTGTGTGGGGAAGATGGAGCATAGCCAGACTATATGAATTTGTAGGGATAACTTTCTTTGGCCATGTTATTTTGAGAAGACATAATTGCTTAGTTAGTATGCTTGAAGTATTATTATTTTTATGTCAATATGAACTTTTGTCTTGAATCTTTCGGTTCTGAATATTCATACCACAATTAAGAAGATTTACATTGAAATTATGCAAAAGTATCACTCCACATCAAAAATTCTCTTTTTATCATTTACCTACTCGAGGACGAGCAGGAATTAAGCTTGGGGATGCCTGATACGTCTCCAAGGTATCTATAATTTTTGATTGCTCCATGCTACTTTATCTACTGTTTTGGACTATATTGGGCTTTATTTTCCACTTTTATATTATTTTTGGGACTACCTATTAACCGGAGGCCCAGCCCAGAATTGATATTTTTTTTGCCTATTTCAGTGTTTCGAAGAAACGGAATATCAAACGGAGTCCAAACGGAATGAAACCTTCGGAAACGTGATTTTCTCACGGGCGTGATCCAGAGACTTGGACCCTACTCCAAGAAATGTGAGGCGGTCACGAGGTGGGGCGCCCCCTAGGCGCCCCCTGCCTCGTTGGCCCCCTGTTGCTCCACCGACGTACTCCTTCCTGCTATATAAACCTACGTACCCCCAAACGATCAGATATGGAGCCAAAAACCTAATTCCACCGCCGCAACCTTCTATACCCACGAGATCCCATCTTGGGGCATGTTCCAGAGCTCCGCCGGAAGGGGCATCGATCACGGAGGGCTTCTACATCAACACCATAGCCCCTCCGGTGATGTGTGAGTAGTTTACCTCAGACCTTCGGGTCCATAGTTATTAGCTAGATGGCTTCTTCTCTCTTTTTGGATCTCAATACAATGTTCTCCCCCTCTCTTGTGGAGATCTATTCGATGTAATCTTCTTTTTGCGATGTGTTTGTTGAGACCAATGAATTGTGGGTTTATGATCAAGTTTATCTATGAACAATATTTCAATCTTCTCTGAATTCTTTTATGTATGATTGGTTATCTTTGCAAGTCTCTTCGAATTATCAGTTTGGTTTGGCCTACTAGATTGATCTTTCTTGCAATGGGAGAAGTGCTTAGCTTTGGGTTCAATCTTGTGGTGTCCTTTCCCAGTGACAATAGGGGCAGCAAGGCACGTATTGTATTGTTGCCATCGAGGATAACAAGATGGGGTTTTTATCATATTGCATGAATTTATCCCTCTACATCATGTCATCTTTCTTAAGGCGTTACTCTGTTCTTATGAACTTAATACTCTAGATGCATGCTGGATAGCGATCGATGTGTGGAGTAATAGTAGTAGATGCAGGCAGGAGTCGGTCTACTTGTTTCGGACGTGATGCCTATATACATGGTCATACCTAGATATACTCATAACTATGCTCAATTCTGTCAATTGCTCAACAGTAATTTGTTCACCCACCGTAGAATACTTATGCTCTTGAGAGAAGCCACTAGTGAAACCTATGGCCCCCGGGTCTATTCTCATCATATCAATCTCCATCACTTTAATAATTGCTTTGTTTTACTTTGCCCTTTTACTTTTCACTTTGCATCTCTATACCAAAAATACCGAAAATATTATTTATCATCTCTATCAGATCTCACTCTCGTAAGTGACCGTGAAGGGATTGACAACCCCTAATCGCGTTGGTTGCGAGGAGCTATCGTTTGTGCAGGTACGAGGGACTTGTGCGTGGCCTCCTACTGGATTGATACCTTGGTTCTCAAAAACTGAGGGAAATACTTACGCTACTTTGCTACATCATCCTCTCCTCTTCGAGGAAATCCAATGCAGTTCTCAAAATGCCACGGGATTTTGGGGTTTTATAGCAGGCCAGTAAGCGTTGGGATTTTGGGGGATTTCATCGAGTCGGGCGGGAAGCTTGCGCGGGAACCTGCGAGGTTGCGCGGGAACGGGCTCACCGATGATTCATTAGCGCCACCGTTTGGCAAAAAGAACGCCCCCACGTGCTGCGCAAGCTTGCGCTATAAGCCGTCTGCGGCAGCAGGATGACAAGACGTGTGAGAGGAGGACGAAAGGCCACGTACACATACGGTTAATAAAAAAAGTTTGCAATTTAATTACCTACTATACCATCATCCTGGTTTATAAGTATGATTTAACTAATAAAATATGAATGCATGTCGCCAAAGATTATATAGTTGGATTTGTATTTGAACATAGTTTCCAATTATATAATTTTTAAAACATGCATTAACATTTTGTTGGTTAAATTTGAGGGCAAAGTATGGCACGGAATATAAAGAAGACTATAGACTAGACGGAGGTGGTACCACACGGCCGCTCTCTACGCAGCGACGCAACTGTCGGCCGACTTGTAGGCGACCATTTGCTGCGTGTTCAACTGCTCCATGTGTTTGGTTGCTTGCGGTTCAGGTGGCCGCAACGTGCTCTGCTCGCGTCCCGCCGCGCCCGCTCTGCTCTCGCGTCCCTCCGGGTGCTCTGCCCTTGTCCCTCCACGCACGCTGCTAGTGTTTTGGGCCGGTGCACGATCACGCACGTTCGTGTGCAAGCGGTTGCACCGGGCGCGGCGCGACGATGCAGTTACCCGCTGCAAAAATTGCCATGTGGACGAGCCGAGAATCCATGCCGCTCGGTCCCCTTTTATTCCTGCGGCCATTTACCTTTATCTCTCGTCTCACACGTCACAATAAGCACACCCACGAGGACACATACAGAGAGGACATCCAGCGGTTCCAATTGCGCTCCCAGCGGCCGACGACGACAATGGCGGGCAGTTCAGCACGCATCACGTAGTGGACACCCACGTGAGGGGGAAGGCCCTCTCAGTGGTGTACACAAACGATCCGGTCTCGATGGAGAGCTCCATCCAAACTATGGAGCAGTTCCTTGCCGAGGACAAGTACCGAGTGGTCGGCTTCGACCTCGAGTACACCATCGGTCGTGTCGGGCATGATCAGAAGGTTGCCGTCGCCCAGTTGTGCGTGCGACATGACATCCTCGTCTACCACTTCCACCTTGCCACAAGGCCTTGCGAGCGTTTCTCCAGGTTTATCAAGAGCTCCGACTACAGTTTCGCTATGGTGGACACCACCAACAATATAAAAGCGCTCAAGGTTTCGGACTTGAAATGACCGAATCTTGTCAACATCCAGCACCACTACAAGGTCTAGGGCACCGACAAAAGCAAACTGAACTCCTTGGTTGACCTCGCCTCGGCCATCATCTACCCCTACTACGCGAAGATGAAGCAAGAGAGCAATAAGGACAAGAACGCATGGCACAGTGTGTGGCATAAGAGACTGGATGAACAACATGTCAAGTACGCGGCCATGGACGCATACACAAGCTATGAGATGTACAGGCGGATCATTGACATTAGGAACTATCTTCTTCCTGACCCAGACGAGGGATCGAGCCACATGGCAGTGGCGGGAGCGTCACAAGAAGTAGATGACTAGATGATCGTTTCTCCTACTTTAGAATGAATGCAATTGTTTATTGAGGTGCGTGCGAATGATCTGTATAGTCACTTATGTAATTGGATGTTTATTTCAGTTATGTATATATATATATATATATACATGTTATTCTACTATAGACAGAGCAATTCACACGGCTTATTAGCAGCAATCATCTGTGTTATTATTGGTCTTCGCAGACATTTCAGATTACGGACTTGTTTGCCGCGTATCACACACGTCTTGTTTAGTTGAACCATTTCCATTGTGTTTCCTAATCACACACAGTTCATCCCAGTGAACCGTATGCTGTATATCGCACACGCCTTCATCTGGCTGCCCGTTTCTTTTGTGCCTCCTCATCACAAACAGTTCATTGAGCTAAACCGTATGCCCTGCATCACACACGCAACTAAATTCTGAACCGTGTTCGATGCATCTATCATCGTAAATGTTTTGCACCTTCTTTGACGATATTTTTATAGCACTGTTTGCGATTATGGCATCGCACATAGTTTCGTCGAAGGGTCTCTGATTGTAGTGTCGCGTTTGGACCATCCTGCAGTAGTGCTGGCAAAACATAGGCCACTCAGATTTTCCCTGTGATACAAAGATGTTCATACACATGCAATGATGCTTAAACTTGCCATTCCATCTGGATCAATTATCATAAGCATTCGCACATGAGCTCACCGACAAAATACCCTAGTTCTACTCTATTCAACACACCGAGGAGTGGAGACGGAGGAGGTGGACTTTTAGCTCACCGACTCGGGTGTAGAGGAAGTACAGGTAGCTCGGACGACGATCACTCCAAGGATACACGACTCTACAAAGCCTGCATATTCCACAGAGTAAAATTTTAGATCATCAAATCTCATATAGCATTATTTGATGACAAAGTGATAATGACACAAAAATAATTAAATTTTCCATACCTAAATTTCTTACTAAAAATAAACTGGTTCTATTAATTCCACTAGTTCAACTAAGCACTTACTATAAATGAAAATAATTAATTTTCTTACTAATTCAACTAGTTCAACTAAGCACTTACTATAAATAAAAATAATTAATTTTCTTACTAATTCAACTAATTCTATTAAGCACTTACTATAAATAGTTATATTAACCATTTAAATTCTATGTACATTCTAGAAAATTATACCTATCTATACTATTGAAAAAACCTACATTCTACTTATCTATACTATCAACTAAATCTATGGAGGGAGGAGGGGCTGTGGATGGAGGAGGGGGAGGGAGTAGGGGCTATGGAGCGAGGAGGGGCTATGGAGGGAGGAGGTGTTGTTGATGGAGGGGCGCCTAGAGGAGGGAGGAGTAGGGGGAGGGACGAGGGGAGGAGGAGTGGGGCAGAGGAGGGAGGAGGAAGAGGAGAAGGAGGAGGCATACCGAGCCCGGAGGATGGCGGTGACGGCGGCGGCGGCAATGCGGCAACGGTGGCGGCAATGCGGCGATGGGGGTGATGGAGCAGGAGGAGGATGACGGCCGCGACACTGTAGATCGAGTGAGGAACGGGCGGGAGTGCGGGGGGATAAAGCTGGATTAGCAGTAGCGTGGTTTAGGAGAAAACGTTACTGCTAAACTAGCTAGCAGTAGCGCGTTTCATAGGAAAGCGCTACTACTAAACTTAGCTTGGCGGCAATGCGGGGTAATTTTAGTATAGCGCTCTTTGCCATGGCAGCGCTACTGCTATGTTCATAGCAGTAGCGCGTTCCTTTGCCCCGCGCTACTACTAAATAGCAGTAGCGCCCCATTTTACCCAGTGCTACTGCTAAAGTTCTGTGTATAATGTTTTCCCTAGTAGTGTGGCCTTGATCTTCCCAGGGTTTCACTCGATCCCACGCTCAGAAAAAAGGAAGCCAAGGAGCTGGCCGGCTGGTGCTCCGAAGACACACTTCTCCGGGTTGAGCTTGATCTGAAAACGGCGCAGGTTGGCGAAGGTCTTCTTGAGATCCTCCAAAAGGGTGACGCGCTTCTTTGTCTTCACTACTATGTCGTCCACATAGATGTGGGTGTTCCTGCCGAGTTGCTTCAGGAGGCACTTTTGCATGCATCGTTGAAAGGTGGCGCCGGTGTTCCTCAAGCCAAACATCATGGTGATGTATCAGAAGGCGCCGAAAGGGGTGATGAAGGTGGTCTTCAATCGATCGGTTGGGTCCAGCTTGATCCGGTGGTGTAACATTCCAAATTTTCAATTTGCAATGTTAAACATAGGTCATTCTTGCATATCATATTATATTGCATTCTCGTTCCACAATCCTCGAAATCCTAAGCAACTCAAGGACCCTCGGAGAGAGTTGGGGATTTCCCGGTTTTCATATTTGATTTTTATCAAATAATGAAAAGAGGATTTTGATTTTAATTATTTTTCTCTCCAAAAAATATTTCATATTGAAAATATATGAGAGGAGATAATATGACTTCTCCAAAACAATTGAAATATTGGAGGAAAAATGTTTAAATCATTTATTTGATTTTATTTGATTTTATTTGCATTAGAAAAATTGCACGTTTTCAAAATTGCATTTTAGGGCCAAGAAAATGTTCATCTCGTTCTAAATATTTTAGTTAGACGCTGAAAATTTGTTTTGGCATTTTTAAGTTTTTATTTTATTTTATAGTATTATATTTATGTCGGCGAAATTATTTAAAAAAAGTTCCAGTAGGCTGGCTCAGCCAGACGCCCCTAACCGCCCGCGCCACCGCCTTCCTCGGCGCCCTCACGCCGCCGACTCGGACTCCTCGTCCGAGCCGGACTCCACCGCCGCCTTGGCCCCTCCTCCAAGTCATCCGCCCCCTTTATATCTGGCCCCAGCCCCCCACCACCACACCACCACCGCCGCCCCAAGCCGCAGCCGCCGCCGAGCCCCGCCGCCCCGCAAGACGCCGTCCCGCCGCCCAACCCCGCCTCACCGGAGCCACCTCGCTGAGGTACTGCGCTGATCCGTCACCGTCGGTTTTTTTTAAACCGTTCGGTTTTTTAGAAACCCTAGTTCGGTTTTTTATAGATCGGTTCGCCGGTTTTTCTCGTTTCTTCTAATTAGCGGACGTTCGTTCGTACGTTCGTTTAAGCGAATGGTTTTCTTCCGTTAGTTACAGATAACGAACGCTCGCTCGTTAGTCTGTTCATCAGTTTTGTTTTATCGGATTTATCTGCGATTATTTTCGATCGCGATTTCTGATCCGATCTTAGTTTCTGTTTATCTTTTTGCTCGTTAGTCGGAATCAGGCGACTCAAACGCCTAGAGTTTCGTCTCTAGACCCTCTTTCTGTTTAATCAACTTAAACAAGATTTTGGTATTGTAAAATTTGACTTTAGTTCAGATTAGTAAACGGATCTTGTTTCTTTCGCCGTTTGAGTTTTGTTGCTCCGTTTGATTTGATTCTTTTTGCGAACCGGAGTTCTTAAGTTGAACTTTCTGGTCAACCTCTTTTATTTGAGTTTGCTTGTGCATCATTGCTTGTTGCTTATGTATGTTATTGTTTTTTTGCGATAGAATTCCCGGAGTGCGAAGCGTGTTACTACGAGTCTCTAGGATTCGCGGATCGTCAGCAAGGCAAGTAACACATTGATCATACTCTTTTCATACCTAGTTTTATGCATTAGTTCGATCCTCAAACATTGCATGATTAGGATGTTATTAACTTGTGGGTTGGGAAGTAGTTGTTGAGGTAGAACCTATTGCCCTGTTACTATCAAACCCTTGGGAGTTACTTCTACGCGTTGTTTATATTGCTATGCTATGCTCGTAGACGTGGTTTGGGTTTGAGTGAATCCATGACAGATGTGAGATTGTTAATTAATGGTTCAACTTAAGGTGGCAACTTAAATTAACATCTAGGTGGATTGAGGCACCTGGGGAACCCAGTGTTGTCTGTATTTTTTGGAAATTGCGGGGTACCCGTGTGATCTTCCTATGGACCGCGACCCAGACTTAAAGGGAACTGAGATGATTCATGATAGAAACTTCCGTGTGCAGCCACAAGCTATTATGGGCTCTAGCATAGTTGAGTAAGTTAAGTGAAGCTCTTGAAGAGGTAGATCAGCAGGTAGTGGGTTTTGTAGGTTTGGTATGGTCTACCCGGAGTAGAGAGTTAATGTTTATGAAAGAGTGTGTCTCGGTCATCCGTTTCTCAAACACCATGCGGTCACGAGAAATCCAACGGAGGCGATCGAGTCTTGTGGGGAAAAGTGTGCAAACCTCTGCAGAGTGTACAATCTAATCATGGTTAGCCGTGTCCCCGGTTATGGACAATCTTGAGTATCTAGTAGTTGGGTTATCACATGTATCTCATCACTCTTAATTAATATTGTTGGGTTGTTAATTACTTTAATTGGGATTGAGTTGGGGTTACCTTCTCAATGTTTCAACCACCATGATAGTTAAATTAAAATCTATTTCTTTGTTGTAGGGAAAAAATTGGCTTTTCACAAAACTATAACCATAGCTTTCCACCAGCCAAATATGCATGCAGTGATAGCATTATCCTATTCTTGCTCTCATCAGTTATATTGCCAAAGACATTCCATGTCTTGACCCGTTCGGGCTGCAACGTATTATGTTGCAGACTTTTGAACGAGGAGTAAGGTTCGTTAGGTCGTTGCCGTGCAGCTCAGCTATGCCGTTGGAGTTGATGGACTCACTTTATCTTCCAAGCCTTCCGTTGTTATCGCATTAGATGGCCTTAAGCCATATTATTGTAATAATTTCTCTTTTTGAGACATTCGATGTAATAAGTGTGTGATTGCTACTCTGTTATAAATCCTTCGAGTACTGTGTGTGTCAGCATTAGTGATCCAGGGATGACACTGAAGCACATAGACTTGACCGCTTGAGGTCGGGTCGCTACAAGATGGTATCAGAGCACACTCTGAGTGTAGGACACGACCACTAAGATAAACCATAGGTCACTCTTCTCTACTCGTTTCTGACTCCTCTCCGTTTTCTACTCTTTAGGACGACGGAGATGAAGAACAAGTTTGCACAACCGGATGAAGACACACCTTTTGGACGCCACTTGAAGGAAGTCACTAGGTACTTGAACATTGTAATACCAAGTTTCACCGGGACGTACAATGCCACCTTACCAGAAGAGGAGCGCTGGATGATTCAAGTACAAGTTCTAGGATGGACGTTCTCGCCAACTTCTAAACCCATAGAATTTTCTTTCAAAGCACCCACTTGGAGTCTAGGCAAGAGCATGGCAGCCCACATTACCATGGGACGCATTGCAGAAGTCTACAACAGGGAACTCAAGGACACGATCTACCAAATATGTGGGCGCCGAGACGAGCAATGGGAAGTAATCAGCACCAGGAAGGATAGATCAATTGCAGCTTTCATCCAAGAGTTAAACCAGCACATTCGACGTCAGGAGAACCAGATGTTCGCAGGCATGATGGACTTGAAGAAGGCGAAGACTAGGATCATCGAGCTGGAGGAAGAACTCAAGTTTACACGCGATGGATATGATGAGGAAATCAAGACATTACTGGAGAAGAATGACGACCTGGTTAAGAAGATCGGAGAATTCATGGGAGACGACGACCCCACTTGCCCGGACAACTACATCATCATCGACGACACCGATTCCGATCCTAGTGATGATGACTTTGAAGACGAAGCTGGAGCAGACATCATGGAGTCTTCCACCGATCAAAATTTCTAGATGACCACCATATATTAGTAGTATTCCCCCATGTATTTAGTAGTAGTTGAGCACTTTTTCGATAGTTCTAGACCGTTTGTATGCCCTTGCTTGATTGAGTGAGTGAAATGATTGTGTTTATCTCATGTGCATATGGGTAGTGCTTTCTCATTAGACCTTTTTCTATTCTAATCTCTTCCATCTAAACCCATCGGATGCCTCCGAGGCGTGACACCGGTTTTGCTTTCCCACCGGAGCTCACCCAGTTGATCTAGCGGCAGAATGCTTTGATGCAATTGCTAGTTCAGAACCAGGGCAACAACAACAACAACAACAACAACAATAACCCACCGCAAGTGGACAACCTAGCCCGTTTTCTAAGGTTACAGCCACCGGTGTTTTCCAGTAGCACCGAGCCCATAGTTGCTGATGATTGGCTACGCCGTATTGGAAGGGAGTTGACCACCGCAGGTTGCACAGATGCTGAGAAGGTGCGCTTTGCCGCACACCAATTGGATGGTCCAGCAGCCTCATGGTGGGAGAATTACACGACTACTTTTCCTATAGCCAATGTCACCTGGGACCAGTTTTAGCAAGCTTTCTGCACAACCCATGTCTCAACTGGAGCTATGCAGATGAAGAAGCGGGAGTTCTGCAACTTACGCCAGGAAACCGTACTGTGGCTTAGTACGTGGATGATTTTAGCAAGCTATCACACTATGCCCCTGATGACATGGCCACAGATGCCGCGAAGCAGGAGAAGTTTTTGGAAGGGCTGAATGATGAGATGAGCATGCAGTTGATGGTAGCAACCTTCAACAACTACCAGGAGTTGGTGGATAAGGCTCTTATGATTGAAGGGAAGCAGGAGCAGATTGAGAGTCGTAAGAGGAAGTATGGACAAGGGAAGTATAACTCAGGAGCTCAGCAGAAGCCTCGCTTAACCCCGAATTCAGGAGGACGTGTTCATAACCATGGAGGTCATACCCACACTGGAGGAGGATCGCATAACCACAATGGTGCTAAGAATGGAAATGGAAACGGAGCTAACAACAATCAGAACCGCTCCAATCCAGCCACACCCGCCAAAAGGGACCTAAGTCAAGTTACTTGCTTTAAGTGCGGGAAGACAGGGCACTATGCCAATGATTGCCCTGAAGGAAGGAACGGAAATGGAAATGGGAGCGCTGGGAAGAAGCCTAATCCATTCAACAAAGGACAAGTGAACCACGTTAACGTGGAGGAGGTTGAAGAGCAGCCGGACGCGGTAATAGGTAAGTTTTTGGTTAAGTCGTTTACTGCTCTTGTTCTTTTCGATACTGGTGCATCGCATTCATACATATCAAGGGGATTCGTGGATAAGTTTAAACTACCAACCCAAACCCTTAGGACTCCTCTTTTAGTGAGTTCACCTGGAGCAGAGTACATGGCTAGCCGATGGTGCAAGCAGATACCCCTAACCATGGGTACACATGTTTTTCCGTCTGACCTAATTATCTTGGAGTCACAAGGATTGGATGTGATATTAGGTATGGGCTGGATGTCAAAGTATGGAGGAAGTATTGACTGTGCTAGTAAGTCGATTTATCTCACCACCCCGGAGGGAAAAATGATTAAGTATGTATCTAGGCATGTGCCTAGGAGGAGCCAAGTGAATACCCTCACGGGAGTTGTTCAGGAGGAAGTACCTGTAGTGAAGGATTTCCCGGATGTTTTCCCAGAAGAGTTACCAGGCATGCCACCGGATCGAGACATCGATTTTTTGATAGAGCTATTGCCAGGTACAGGGCAAATATCCAAGAGACCCTATCAGATGCCCGCAAATGATCTGGAGGAAATTAAGAAATAGATCAAGGAGTTATTGGAGAAAGGTTACATTCGAAGGAGTTCATCACCTTGGGGAGCTCCAGTGCTTTTGGTTGAGAAGAAGGATAAATCCCTAAGGATGGTTGTTGATTATCGAGCCTTGAATGAAGGAACTATTAAGAACAAGTACCCACTGCCGATGATCAATGATCTGTTTGATTAGCTGCAAGGAGCTAAAGTATTTTCAAAGATCGATTTGCGATCGGGATACCATCAATTGAAGATTCGAGAGAAGGATATACCAAAGACAGTGTTCACCACACGGTATGGATTATACGAGTATACGGTCATGTCGTTTGGACTGACTAACGCCCCCGCCTATTTAATGAGCATGATGAACAAGGTGTTCATGGAGTATTTGGACAAGTTTGTTTTGGTATTTATCGATGACATTATGGTATACTCGAAGAATGAAGAGGAGCACAAGGAGCATTTGCGTATAGTTCTCGACAAACTCAGGGAACACCAGTTATACGCTAAGTTCAGCAAGTGTGAGTTTTGGTTGAAGGAAGTTGGATTCCTTGGACATGTTATATCAGGAGAAGGTATAGCAATGAGACCCCAAAGAAGGTTCGGGCCATCCACCGAATGGTTGGCACCCACTTCAGTTAGCGAGATCCGCAGTTTCCTTGGACTCGCAGGATACTATCGGAGATTCATTGAGAATTTTTCCAAGATTGCAAAGCCAATGACTGAATTATTGAAGAAGGATACTAAGTTTAAATGGACAGAAGATTGCGAGGCAAGTTTTCAGGAGTTGAAGAAACGTTTGACTACAGCCCCAGTGCTAACACTGCCAGATATACATAAGGAGTTTCAAGTGTATTGCGACGCCTCTCGCTTAGGACTTGGATGTGTGCTTATGCAGGACGGAAGAGTTGTTTCGTATGCCTCATGACAACTAAAACCCCATGAGTTGAACTATGCCACGCATGATTTGGAGTTAGCAGCCGTAGTGCATGCATTGAAGACTTGGAGACATTACCTTATTGGAAACCGTTGTGATGTGTACACGGATCATAAGAGTTTGAAGTACATTTTCATGCAAAAGGAGTTGAACCTTAGGCAGAGGAGATGGTTGGAACTTATAAAGGCTTATGATATGAAGATACACTATCATCCCGGAAAGGCCAATGTCGTAGCAGACGCCTTGAGCCGGAAAAGTTATGCTAATATCCTAGAGAGCACATGATTGCCAAAGTAGTTAGCAGAGGATATCATGGAACTTCAGTTGGAGATTGTTCCAAGAGGGTTCGTTGCAACAATGGAGGTTCAGTCGACATTGTTGGGCAAGATTCGAGAAGCTCAGAAGGATGACAAAGAGATTGCCGAGATAAAGGAGAAGATGAGCAAAGGAAAGGCCAAAGGTTTTCGCGAGGATGAGCAAGATACCTTATGGTTTGAGGACCGTGTTTATGTGCCCAATAACACTGATATCTGGAAGTTAATACTTCAGGAGGCTCATGACTCACCATACTCGATACACCCCAGAAACACCAAGATATATTTGGATTTGAAGGAAGGTTTCTGGTGGACTGGTATGAAGAAGGATATTGCCGAGTATGTAGCCATATGTGATGTTTGTCAGAGAGTAAAGGCAAAGCATCAGAAGCCAGCAGGACTGTTACAGCCTATGCCGATATCCGAATGGAAGTGGGATAAACTTGGCATGGACTTTATCACCGGATTACCTAGGACCAAAGTAGGATATGATTCAATATGGGTAGTAGTTGATCGCTTGACCAAAGTGGCTCACTTTATCCCAGTAAAAACCACCTATACAAGTGCGAAGTTGGCCAAGATATATATGTCCAGGATCGTATGTCTGCATGGAGTTCCGAGGACCATCATATCAGATAGAGGAACACAGTTTACTTCAAAGTTTTGGTATCAGTTACATCAGACTTTGGGAACCAGATTGGAGTTCAGTACAGCGTTTCACCCGCAGACAGATGAACAGACTGAGAGAGTCAATCAGATTTTGGAAGATATGTTAAGAGCCTGTGCGCTAGATTATGGATCTAGTTGGGATGACAATTTGCCTTACGCAGAGTTCTCATACAATAATAGCTACCAAGCCAGTTTGAAGATGGCACCGTTCGAAGCCCTGTATGGACGGAGGCGCAGAACGCCGTTGATGTGGGATGAAGTAGGAGACCGTCAGTTGTTTTGACCAGACTTGATCAAGGAGTCTGAAGAGAAGGTTAACCTAATTCGTGATAGACTGAAGATTGCTCAGTCCACGCAGAAGAGTTATGCTGATTCAAAATGCAAGGAGGTAACTTATGAAATTGGAGATAGAGCATATCTGCAAGTATCACCCTTGCGAGGAGTGAAACGTTTTGGAGTTAAGGGAAAGTTAGCTCCAAGATTTGTAGGACCGTATCGTATTTTGGAACAGATGGGGGAAGTTTCCTACAAGTTGGAGTTACCTGAAGGACTGTCAGGAGTTCATGATGTGTTCCACGTTTCACAGCTGAAGAAGTGTCATGCTGAGATGGCCCATATACCGTTAAGAGATACAGTACCCTGGGAGGCAATTCAGTTGGACAGAGATTTGACTTATGAGGAGAAGCCAGTTAAGATTCTTGAGTTTGCCAGCCGAGTCACCTGCAGCAAGGTTATTAAGTTTTGCAAAGTTCAGTGGAGCCACCATACTGAGGATGAAGCCACCTGGGAACGAGAGGACGATCTTCGCAAAGACCACCTGCACCTATTTTCAAGCCAACCCGAATCTCGAGGGCGAAATTCATCTTAAGGGGATAGGTTTGTAACATCCCAAATTTTCAATTTGGAATGTTAAACATAGGTCATTCTTGTTGCATTCTCGTTCCGCAATCCTCGAAATCCTAAGAAACTCAAGGACACTCGGAGAGAGTTGGGGATTTCCCAGTTTTCATATTTGATTTTTATCAAATAATGAAAAGAGGATTTTGATTTTAATTATTTTTCTCTCCGAAAAATATTTCATATTGAAAATATATGAGAGGAGATAATATGACTTCTCCAAAACAATTGAAATATTGGAGGTAAAATTTTAAAAATCATTTATTTGATTTTATTTGGATTTTATTTGCATTAGAAAAATTACACGTTTTCAAAATTGCATTTAGGGCCAAGAAAATGTTCATCTCGTTCTAAATATTTTATTTAGACGGTGAAAATTTGTTTTGGCATTTTTAGGTTTTTATTTTATTTTCTAGGATTTTATTTCTGTCGGTAAATTATTTTAAAAAAGTTCTAGCCGATTGGGTCGAAAACCCAGACGCCGCCTTCCTCAAGGCTGCGCCCGCCGCCGCCTCGGACGAGGAGTCCGAGCCGGACTCCACCACCGCCGCCTTTGGCCCCTCCTCCAAGCCACCGCCTCGCCTTTATATACGCCACGCCTCGACCCCACCACCACACCACCACCGCCGCCCCAAGCCTCGTCGCCGCCGCTAAGCCTCGCCGCCACGCCGCCCGCGTCACGCCGCCACCGAGCCCCGCCGCCCCGCAAGCCGCAGCCCCGCCGCCCAACCCCGCCTCACCGGAGCCACCTCGCCGAGGTACTGCGCCGATCCGTCACCGCTGGTTTTTTTAAAACCGTTCGGTTTTTTTAGAAACCCTAGTTCGGTTTTTTTAGATCAGTTCGCTGGTTTTTCTCGTTTCTTCTAATTAGCGTATGTTCGTCCGTACGTTGGTTTAAACGAACGGTTTTCTTCCGCTAGTTACAGATAACGACGCTTGTTCGTTAGTCTGTTCGCCAGTTTTCTTTTATCGGATTTATCTGCGATTATTTTCGATCGTGATTTCTGATCCGATCTTAGTTTCTGTTTATCTTTTCGCCGTCACCGGAATCAAAGCGATTCAAACGCCTAGAGTTTCGTCTCGAGACCCTCTTTCTGTTTAATCAACTTAAACAAGATTTTGGTACTGTAAAATTTGACTTTAGTTCAGATTAGTAAACGGATCTTGTTCCTTTTGCCGTTTGAGTTTCGTTGCTCCGTTTGATTTGATTCTTTTTGCGAACCGGAGTTCTTAAGTTGAACTTTATGGTCAACCTCTTTTATTTGAGTTTTGCTTGTGCATCTTTGCTTGTTGCTTATGTATGTTATTGTTTTTTTGCGATAGAATTCCCGGAGTGCGAAGCGTGTTACTACGAGTCTCTAGGATTCGCGGATCGTCAGCAAGGCAAGTAACAAATTGATTATACTCTTTTCATACCCAGTTTTTATGCATAGTTCAATCCTTCCGCTGTTATCGCATTAGATGGCCTTAAGCCATATTATTGTAATAAGTTCTCTTTTTGAGACATTCGATGTAATAAGTGTGTGATTGCTACTCTGTTATAGATCCTTCGAGTACTGTGTGTGTCAGCATTACTGATCCAGGGATGACACTGAAGCACAGAGACTTGACCGCTTGAGGTCGGGTCACTACAGGTGGTAGCCGGAGTAGGCGGAAGGACAGCAGCTCGCAGCCGACCATGGAGTCGATCACTTGATCAATCCGGGGCAAGGCAAACGGATCCTTGGGGCAGGCTTTGTTGAGTATTGTGTAGTCGATACACATGCTCCACTTGTTGTTTTTATTCAAAACGAGGACTGGGTTGGCAAGCCAGTCCGGATAGAACACTTCCATGATGAAGCTGAGCAATTTCTTCACCAACGATCCTTCTCTTCTCTTCTGATAGGCGGCGGAGGGGTTGTTTGACCAGCTTAGCATCCGATCACACATGTAGCTTGTGCTCGGCGTACTCCCTCGAAACACCCGACATGTCCTTTGGAGACCATGCGAAGATGGCTCGATTCTCATGGACGAAGTCTACGAGCTTGGTTTCCTATTTGCTGTCGAGGTTGGCCCCCACGACAGCGTACCTCTCTGGGTGCGCCGGGTCCAAGCTGATCTTCTTGGTTTCCTTGGCCGGCTGGAAGGAGCCCTCGGCCTCAACATCCTTGGGGTCAGATGGCATGGCCGGCTGCTTGCTGGCCATGGCCACAGCCTGGTCAAGGAGGCGCTTCTCTTCGGCGATGACGAGGGACTCGGCCAGCGGGGAGCTGGCAGCAGCACACATGAGCGACTTCTTGTAGTCGCCGACAATGGTGATGATGCCCTTGGGACCCGACATCTTCATCTTCAGGTACGCCTAATGCGGGACCGCCATGAATTTGGCCAGTGCAGGCCGGCCCAAGAGCGCATGGTAGGGACTGTCCAAGTCAACCAGTTCGAACCAGATGGGCTCGCGGCAGAAATGGGTCTTGTCACCGAACAAGACTTCGATCTTGATCTTGCCGATTGGAGAGCATGAAAGCCCAGGGCAATGCCATGGAACACGGTTCGGCTGGGCAGGAGTTGCTTCTCCTTGATGCCTAGCTTTTCAATGGTGTCGCGATAGAGGATGTTGATGTTGCTGCCGCCGTCTATTAGGAATTGGGAGAAGCGGCACGCCAGCCTCTCCATTGAGAAGGTGGAGTCCGACACCGTGGCATAAGCACCCGGCGAAGGCATCACGGCCGGATGGTCATCACGGCTCCAGGTGATGGGCCTCTCGGACCAATGCATAAATTGGAGGACCTCTGAAACAACAACATTCACCTCGAGGTCTTTGCTTTGGCGCCAATGTGCTTGTTGTCGGCTTCCTTTGGTGAAGACGACGTAAATGGCATTCTCATTGGGGAATTCATCTTGGAGCATGCCGGCAGGGTGGGCTGGCTGTTGAGGAGTCGGAGCCGCCGGGCCGGCTGGAGGAGGCGGCAAGCCCTCACCCTTAGTGATTTGGGTGAGCCAGCTGCACTGCCAGGTCGTGTGGTTGGATGGCTTCGCGCCGCTATGGAACTTGCACGGGGCATCGAGGGCTTGCTCAAAGGAGAAGGCAGGCTGCCAGGCACCCTTGCCGCCCCGCTGATGCTTGGGGCCGGGTTGCCCGGTCAGCTGCTGATCCTCGACAGTGGCCACTTGTCGGTTGTTGGAAGCCGGCTGCTGGGCCTTGCGCTTGTTGTCGTTTGGTTGGTGGCGCCGGTAGGAGTCACCAGCGGACGCTTGATAAGCCACTTGGATCCCCTTGCCGGACGCGTCAACCTGGATCTCCGACATCATGGAGGAGTCGGCCATGGCGTACTTGTCCGCCACAAACAGGAGCTCGTCCAAGGTAGCCGGCTCATCACGGAGAAGCTTGTGCTTGAGCAGGGTGCCCTCTCTACACCCGGCGGTAAAGTACTCGATGGCCTGCACCTCATGGACCCCCTCGCAGGAGTTGCGCAACTCAGCCCAGCGCATCAGGTAGTCACGAGTGGACTCAGTCGGACCCTGAACGCACATGGAGAGCTGGCAAGGCTTGGGGGGCGCTTGTAGGTGCTGGTGAAGTTGCGGATGAAGACGTCACTGAAGTCCAATGAGCTATTGATGCTGTTGGGCTTGAGGTTGTTCAGCCATGTCCGGGCCGTGCCCAGAAGCATGAGTAGAACATACTTCACGGTAACACGCTTGTTGCCATTTGCTATGATGACTGTTGCGGCGTAGTCGGTCAGCCAGTCCTCTGGCTTCACAGAGACGGTGTACTTGAGAGTGTTGCGAGGGAGCGTGAATCTTTGGGGAAGGGCTCATCGCGGATGCGGTGGCCGAAGCAGGCCGGGCCGACTGTATCCTCCTCATCTACTGCCAAGGACCAAGCCAGCCGCTCGATCCAAAGGATTTGACGCGTCATTCACGCCGACTGCTTCACGGGGGCCTAGCGGGCCCCCCAGAGCTGGGTGATCAACCGGCGCTGGAGAGGCCAGCCTCTCCTTGCGGGGGAGGGGGGAGGCGGACGCTCGTCCTGCTGGCGTCGGTACTCCGCCCTTGGAGGGATCTGCCGGTTGTTCACAACCCAGAGATAGCAGCTGGCCCCGGGTTCCGCTGGCCACGGCCGCCGCCACTTGGGGACCGGGAGGTCACTCCGTTATCGCGGCAGGGGGGATGGTTTTAGGCCTACTTGCCTGCTTCCACTGCGCGGTCGCACGTCTCTTGTTGCATGTTTGCCACGTCGAAGAGCTCCTGGAGGCGGTTCAGCTGGTTGCGTCGTTCCTCGCCCTCCAGGTTCTCGAGTTCTTCTGCCACCGCCTATGCGGCGTGCAGGTTCTGCACTTGGGTGCCGTAGATTGGGCGTCCGACTCCAAGCATGCTGGCGATGGTTGCGCTGCGTTGCTGGATGGCGCCGGCTCGGCTGGACTCTCCCGCAGCCCGCGTGCCGCCCGCTATGCGGTCGATCTCGCCCTGGTTGGCCTCCGCGTGGTGCTTCATGGCCGCCATCTTGCTGGCGCTGTCAAGGAGGTTGACACGGATCTCCTCTAGCTCCACTGGGCCGGTGTGAGCATCGACGGGAGCAGCCAGGTCCTTCATTGCCGCTCGCAATGGGTCCTGGGCAGCCCCGCCGGTGTCCTGGCTGTTGCCAGTGACCATCACCTCCACGAAGACGTCGGCGGAGTCACTGCTAGCGACAGCAGGGAGCGGGTCGTCGATGACCACCACGTCAGCGGGGAACCCGTCGGCGGTAGCTGCATCGGAGAGGGTGAGCTTCTCGAAGAGGTCGATGAGGCAGTCCATGGAGCAGATGGCTTCCGTGTCGGTGGCGACCGCGTCGGAGAGGCTGAGCTTCCCAAAGAGGTCGACGAGGCAGCTCGCGCCCACGTCAGGTGATGCGCTGGTGCATGCGCAAATAAACACATCGGGTTGGCTGATTAGGCCAGACGCGATGCGCTCGCCGAAGGGAAGGGTGGTTCCCGTACAAAACCCAACTCCGGCCGACGCCACGGATGGCCCCACGTGTTGGGGATCATAGCACAACAACGAGAAGGGGAGAGTGTGTCCACATACCTTCGTAGACTGAAAGCGGAAGCATTTAACAACGCAGTTGATGTAGTCGAACTTCTTCTCGTTCCGACCTATGAAGCAGCGAATGTACGACACCCCCGAGTTCTGCACACGTTCATCTCGATGACGTCCCTCGAACTTTTCATCCAGCAAAGTGTCGAGGGAGAGTTCCGTCAGCACGACGGCGTGGTGACGGTGATGGTGAAGTGATCCGCGCAGGGCTTCGCCTAAGCACTACGTGAATATGACTAGAGGCGTAAACAATGGAGGGGGGCGCCACACACGGCTAACAATGTTTGTTGTGTCTTCTACCGGTGCTCCCCTCATATATATATAGGTTGGAGGGGAGGAGAGGCAGCGAAGGGGGCGCCCCAAGTAGGAGGAATCCTACTTGGGCACCTCCCGATTCGGCCTCCCCCCTTTCCTATTCCTATTCGTACTAGGAAGGGAAGAGGGGGAAGGGGGAATCCTATTCCCTCCTTCCCCTTTTCTTCTCCAATTTGGCCAGCCAATATGGGGGGGGGCACTAGCCCCTTTGTGGCTGGTGTGTTTCCCCTCTTGGCCCATAAGGCCCATATAGTTTGCCGGCGGTAGCCCGGAACCCCTTCCGGTGATCCGATACGTACCCAGTAACCCCAGAACACTTTCGGTGTCCGAATACTATCGTCCTATATATGAATCTTTACCTCTCGACCATTTCGAGACTCATCCTCATGTCTGTGATCTCATCCAGGACTCCGAACAACATTCGGTCACCAAATCACATAAGTCATATAATACAAAACCCTCATCAAACATTAAGCGTGCGGACCCTACGGGTTCGAGAACTATGTAGATAGGACCGAGACACCTCTCCGGTCAATAACCAACAACAGAACCAGGATGCTCATATTGGCTCCCACATATTCTACGAAGATCTTTATCGGTCGAACTGTTATGACAACATACGTTATTCCCTTTGTCATCGGTATGTTACTTGCCCAAGATTCGATCGTCAGTATCTTCATACCTAGTTCAATCTCGTCATCGGCAAGTCTCTTTACTCGTTCCATAATACACCATCTTGCAACTAACTCATTAGTCACTTTGCTTGCAAGGCTTCTTATGATGTGTATTACCGAGAGGGCCCAGAGATACCTCTCCGATACTCGGAGTGACAAATTCTAATCTCGATCTATGCAACCCAACAAACACCTTCGGAGATACCTGTAAAGAATCTTCATGATCACCCAGTTACGTTGTGACGTTTGATAGCACACAAGGCATTCCTCCGGTATTCAGGAGTTGCATAATCTCATAGTTGAAGGAATATGTATTTGACATGAAGAAAGCAACATCAATAAAACTGAACGATCAATATTCTATGCTAACGGATGGGTCTTGTCCATCACATCATTCTCCTAATGATGTGATCCCATTCATAAAATGACAACACATGTGTATGGTTAGGAAACTTAACCATCTTTGATTAACGAGCTACTGTAGTAGAGACTTACTAGGGACACTGTGTTTTGTCTATGTATCCACACATGTATCAAGTTTCTAGTTAATACAATTCTAGCATGAATAATAAAAATTTATCATGATATAAGGAAATATAAAATAACAACTTTATTATTGCCTCTAGGGCATATTTCCTTCACCACGGTGGGCACCAACTGTCGTGGTAATCTCACGTTAGATGCCAGGGGGTGGCTTATCGCGGGTGGAGCCATGAGGACGTCGTCTGGTTCTGGAAGCGAGAGTGAGCACGAGCTCGATAGCACACGAGACATACCTAGGTTCGGAGCTCTCCGGAGAGATAACACCCCTAGTCCTGCTATGATGACTATGATCGAGAGTGTACCAAGTTGCTCCTTGAGCTGTGTCGCTAGAGGAGGAGGAAGGGCAGAGCCACCTCTCTTGTCCTAGCTATGGTGTGTTTGTGAGGAATGAGGGCTGAACCCTTTGCATGGGTGAGCCCTGGGGAGTTTTAATTATAGGCCAACCCCCCAGGGGTACAATGATAATACGGCCGGGTGTAGGACCCGGATGTCAGTGCCTAGGGTCACCGGGTTCCCCGCCGGCTGCAGGGGCCCTCCTCTGGAGGGGCTGGCCGGCTGCCGAGAATCCGACTGACAGGTAGGGCCCACCGCCTACGGGCCATGCTGAATGCCTTTTGTTGTAGCTTTGTCATTGATGACGGAGGCCGCGTCAGGAGTCGTATGGCTACAGTCCCGCGTCAGGCGGGTAGGTGGCCGCTTGGTCAGTGCACACTATAGCCACGCTCCGTCTTGTCGTAGTGGGTGAGTGCAGACTCCGAGGGGAGGGAAGGGTCGGCTGCTGGAAGCCGGCCCACCCCCGAAGCCGCCTTCTAGGGGTGCACTGTCTTCTGGGAGACCACGAACAAGTATGGCCTACCGCCTACAGGCCGTACTGATTTTCCTTGGCAGTAGCATGACCCTTACTGGCGAGGGCCGTCTCATGAGTTGCATGGCTACAGTCCTGTGACAGGCGGGTAGGTGGCCACTTGGTTAACTCCTACTGTAGCCACGCTCCTCCGGGATTCGGGGGAGCAGGTGGCTCTGTAGCCACGCCCCGTCCCGTCGGAGCAGGTGAACGCAGACTCCCAAGGGGAGGAGGGGCCGTCTGCTGGGAGCCGGCCTCCCCCCAAAGCCGCCTTCTAAGAGTGCGCCATCTTCTGGAAGCCGGCCGCTTGGTCCTAGCTGGCCCAAGGAACCAGTCGCGTGTCCGGAAGGCATGAGGGGCTTTGCTAGCTCCGATGTCTTGAAACTTTATTAGGTGCCGATGAGGCTACCCGGGGTCCATCCCCCTGATAGTATATCAGGGTTGGAGTCTACGGTGCCACTAGGTGGGGACAACCCACCTGGGCGCGCCAGGAGGGGGGCGCCCTAGTGTGTTGTGCCCACCCAGGTGCCCCCCTCCGGTGGTTCTTGGCTCCAAAAATTCCTATTTATTGAATAAAAAATCCTCGCAAAGTTTTGTGCCAATCCGAGAACTTTTATTTCTGCACAAAACAACACCATGGTAGTTCTGCCAAAAACAGCGTCAGTCCAGGTTAGTTTCATTGAAATCATGCAAATTAGAGTTCAAAACAAGAGGAAAAGCGTTAAGAAAAGTAGATACATTGGAGACGTATCACCCATCCCGCGCTATCACATGTGCATGCATTGGGTCTTTTCCCAATATAATTCATATTTAAACTGTCTTGGACCACGTGCGCATGACTACACTTCATTTATCCTTAGGAGCACTGGCACATGATCCAATGTGGTAGCGTTTTTGTGTTGCACTACAGCCGTTGCGAAGGCCAAGAACCATGCGGGATTTGTTATGCACCTGTCCAGCCGGACGTGTGTACATGTCCCTCCAGCCACTCACCACTCAAAGGTCCATTTGTTTCCTATGTAGCCCAGATCAGTAAGGCCACAAGTATCCAAAGCATCTCTAAAACCATCCATTTGCACTTGGCTTCTATTCCCCACACCATCGTGTTCATGTGCATGCAATACTTCGTAGAAGTCACCCATGACCACCCATGGTAGATTATTTGCTCCTACTATTCCCCACAACATATCCCATGTTTTATACCTTCCATTCACTTGCGCCTCATCATACACAAAGGTGATTCTTGTCTTGACATCAACTAAACTCATCAACAATTAAATCAATATGATACTCAGAATAACCTTGAATTTCAAGCTTTGTTTCATCGTTCTAGAAAACACCCAAACCACAACTTCTACTAGAGCTATTGAATGCAAAACTTTTATTGTACCCTAGTGTTTCTTTCAAATTATCTAATCGAGATCTCTCTATTTCAGTTTCGATGATACAAGTGATAGAGGGGGCAAGTTGCCTCGTAAGATCACGAAGCTCACGAACTGTCTCGGGTTTCGGCCCGATGGCGATTACAACATAGCGATCCCATCGCTTAGGCGCGACCCGATTCAGGGGGGCCCGCAAAAGCGTGCATCTTGATTCTTTTGTAAGCTATTGTTCCTCCCAGGTTTTTTTCACCGCTCACTAGTAAGATTTTGCTCTCTTACATTTCCTGTGTAGATGACGGACTTGCGTGTACTCCGGGGATGGGAGAGCTAGCACTGTTTTCCCCTGCTCATTCACCTGTTGAGTGGTGCCAGGTGACGTTGTTTGGGTTACCGGAGGAGCTCCACTTTTCCTATTTTTCTCAGCATCTACCATGGTTGCATCAACCCGGGGGTCTTCCACATCGTCAAAAGACTCACGGGAATAAGCTGTTGCATAGCAGTGTCCTCCGTTTCGACCTCCTCCAGGGCCACAACCAGTCCTCATAAACCAAGAGGCTCTAAATTCCTTAAGAACCAGTGCAAAGCAGGGAGGATGGATTCCTGTACCGTTCTCTTTGTGAAGGTGCCCTAGCATCCCACATACCGCGCACCAATCCGGCAACTTCTCAAATCAATCTGTTGCCTTGTAACGTACATGACGACTGGGGGAGTCTTGGATTAAGGGGTCCTCGGGCATTCGGGCTATGTGACATGGGCCAGACTGGTGGGCCGTGAAGATATAGAATAGAAGGCTTCCCCCTGAGTCCGGATGGGACTCTCCTTGACGTGGAAGGCAAGCTTGGCATTTGGATATGAAGATTCCTTTCTCTTTAAACCGACTCTATACAACCCTAGCCCCCTCCAGTGTCTATATAAACCGGGGGGTTTAGTCCGTAGAGCAAATCATAATCATATAGGCTAGACATCTAGGGCTAGCCATTACGATCTCGAGGTAGATCAACTACTGTAACCCCTATACTAATCAAATTCAATCAAGTAGGAAGTAGGGCATTACCTCCATTAAGAGGGACCAAACATGGGTAAACATCATGTCCCCTTCCTCCTGTTACCTTTGATCCTTAGACGCATAGTTCGGGACCCCCTACCCGAGATCTGCCGATTTTGACAATGACATTTTTGCTTTAATTGAGATTTCCTCTGTGTTGTCAACTGAAGGTTCGATGGCTCGTTTGATCATCTGCAATGATGCTATTTTGGAGGAGATTTTCCTCCCCGGTAAAATATTTGTATTAGGCGGCTTCGCACTGCGTGCCAACTCGATTGGCCACCTTGAGTAGATCGACAGCTACGCCCCTGATCATCAGATCAATTTCGGGAACCTAAACTACATCGCCGATATCTAAGGAGACTTGATCTTCGAAGGATTCGTGGCCTCGACCGCCGCTCTGGCCTTAGATCTAGAGCGGACCACCGGGTCCGAAGACGGGAATTTAGAGCCCACCGGACTCCCTGCAATTATGGAACTCGCTACTAGAGATCCGGAGGGGACGACGTCATCAGCGAACCCAAAGACAAACTGAACCCCCCCTTGTCACTGAAGCGCCGGACACTCCGCCGGACTCTAAGTTTGAACTCTCGAGGTCCATGTCAAGCGGGCGCGGCTAGGAGGCTCCAACCCCGGACGGCCCCGCGGACTCTCGTTTCCCTGTCCAAACCTCGCTCCTGAACGAGGCCCTGGACCTAATGTGATCCCTCGCCATTGCAGAGGAATCATCATCGAACTACGCCCAGCCCATACTAGGGGCTGAGAGCAGGGAATTTTACACCCCACCCACCACCCACTTCATAGCCACTGTCGAGGATATAACCGACATGCTCGACTACGCCTCCGAAGACATCAATGGTATGGACGACGATGCTAGAGACGAGCAAGGCCAAAACCCACCGTTAACCGGACGCTGGACGGCCACATCCACATATGATGTGTATATGGTGGACACACCCAAAGAGGATGACGGCGACGGAGAGAAGGATCCAGTTGAGAAAAAGCCCGCTAAAGCACCTCCGAAGCCTCGATGTCAGCGGTGCCGCTTGATAACCCACAAGTATAGGGGATCAATTTTAGCCTCTTTTGATAAGTAAGAGTGTCGAACCCAACGAGGAGCTAAAGGTAGAACAAATATTCCCTCAAGTTCTATCGACCACCGATACAACTCTACGCACGCTTAACGTTCGCCTTACCAAGAACAAGTATGAAACTAGAAGTACTTTGTAGGTGTTGTAGGCTAGTTTTGCAAGATAATAAAGAGCATGTAAATAAAAGCTAGGGGCTGTTTAGATAAAGACACAACTAAGTTAGTATCAGTAGAGAGCTTTTTGTCACAAGAAAGTTATTTGTCCCTAGTCAATCGATAACTAGACGGGTAATCATTATTGCAATTTTATTTGAGGGAGAGGCATAAGCTAACATACTTTCTCTTCTTGGATCATCCGCAATTATGATTGGAACTCTAGCAAGCATCCGCAACTACTAAAGATAATTAAGGTAAAACCCAAACATAGCATTATAAGGCATCAAGTCCACTTTACTCCCATACGCAAACAACCTACTTACTCGGGTCTGTGCTTCTGTCACTCACGCCACCCACTATAAGCAAATCATGAACATATTGCAAACCCTACAATGGGGATCCCTCACGCTTGCGCGACACGGAGAGCACCATAGGACAACACCAATAATAAAACATGCAACTCAAACCAATCCCGATCATCTAACCCATAGAACAAAACGGATATACTCAAACATCATAGGATAGCCATACATCATTGGGAAATAATATATAGCGTTGAGCACCATGTTTAAGTAGAGATTACAGCGGGTAAAAGAGGGGTTACACCGCTGCATAGAGGGGAAGAGTTGGTGATGACAGTGATGAAGTTGTTGGTGTAGATTGCGGTGACGATGATGGCCCCGACAGCGTTCCGGCGCCATCGGGAGAGAGGGGGGAGAGCCCCCCCCTTCTTCTTCTTCTTCGTCGACCTTCCCCCTATATGGGAGAAGGGTTTCCCCTCTGGTCCATGGCCTCCATGGCGGCGGAGGAGCGAGAACCCCTCCGAGATTGGATCTCTCTCTCTCTCTCTATCTCTCTCTCTCTCTCTCTCTCTCTCTCTCTCTCTCTGTGTGTTTCCTTCTGTTTCTGCGCTCCCTGATTCTGCCCTTTCATCGTTTCTTAAATTCTCGGAGATCCGTAACTCCGATTGGGCTGAAATTTGTAAATGATTTTTATCCGGATATTGGCTTTCTTCCGGCGAAAGAAGGGCACCAACCACCTTACGGAGTGTCCACGAGGGTGCGCCCTACCCCTGGGGCACGCCCCTCACCCTCGTGGGCCCCTCGGGCATCGTCTCGCGTTGATTCCACTTCGCAAAATTCACATATATTCCAAAAAATTCTTCGTAAGTTTTTATCCCGTTTGGACTCCATTTGATATGGATTTTCTGCGAAACAAAAAAACATGCAACAAACAGGAACTGGCACTGGGCACTGAATCAATATGTTAGTCCCAAAAATAGTATAAAAAGTTGCCAAAAGTATGAAAAAGTTGTAGAATATTGGCATGGAACAATAAAAAATTATAGATACGATGGAGACGTATCACTGCTCAAAATCATGCCACGACAAAGACAGCAATACCGGCACCAGAGACAATAATACTTCGGATAATGCCGAAGACCCCGAAGCCCCTGTCGAGCCAACATCCGAACAGGATGATTGGGAGGATGGGCAAGTTAACCCCGACGATCCTGCCGGGAACGAGGGCTCGGAGGACAGTAACTACCTACCGATCTTCGAAGTGGATGTGAGCCTCGGCAACGAAGATTTCATCGTGCCGGAGGAACCCCTCGAACAAGAGCGCTTTAAGCGCTGGCTAATCGCCACGGCAAGAAGCCTGACAAAGAAGCAGCAATAGCTTCAAGCTGATCATGATTAATGACAGATGGACTAATGTTCTGGCAGCCGAGGAATACAGCCTCGAACGCCCAACGAAGAGTTACCCGAAGCGCAAGATACTACCACACTTTGACGACGAAGCCCTGGATCCCATACCGCCAACGCGTGATGCTACTGATAGACCTGACCGACAACCACATGGTCGGGACAGAGCGAGAACTCAAGCCGAACACCAGCCCGCACCACCTCGCCCTAGAGGCAGAGAAACAGCGGCTCCAGGATACACCTATGACCTACGACAGGACCTGGACAATTGAGCCGGTCAGACCAGATCAATCTACGGATCAAGGGGGCATGCCCCAGCGCGAGAAGACGGCCATCAGGCCTGGCACGACAAGCACAACCTCGCCCGGGCAGAAAACCGCATACGGACTTCATCCGAACTGCGTCGTGACGTTGCCTGATACAGAGGTGCTGCACACCCCCTATGCTTCACTGATGTGGTGATGGAGCACCATTTCCCAGAAGGGTTTAAACCCGTGCACATCGAATCATACGATGGACTACTAGGAAAAGGCCTACTAATGGCGCACTGGTTTTGCCTACTAATGGCGCACTACCGGTGCGCCATTAGTATCACGCCACTAGTATTTTCTACTAATGGCGCACCACTGGTGCGCCATTAGTATCTGGTATACTAATGGCGCACCACCTAGTGCGCCATTAGTATGTAACACCATGCGCCATTAGTGTGCCTCTGGGGCCATACGTAACCATGTGCTTTGTCATACTAATGGCGCACCCTGTTATGATGCGCCATTAGTGTCCTTTGGCACACTAATGGCGCACCTGGTGGTGATGCGCCATTAGTATGAATATTTGTTTTTTTTTTACTTTTCTGATTTTTGCATAGGTTACAAAATATATTATTGGACAAAATATAGACAGCAGCACACAACAACAGCAGATTCATCGAATACAATAGAAGATTAGTCTCCGAATACAATTCATCATATTAGTCTCCGAATTCAAAAGACCGAACAAAGATAAAACATTACAAGTCTCAAGACCGCGAGTATCGAGTTTGTCTTCACATTACAAGTCGATATCGATCATCTAAACTACCATCACATAGAAGAGAGCTGCGGTCATCACGATGAGCATCATCGCGATCAAACGGGTCTTCATCCGGTTCCTCCAACGCTCCCTCCTCTCTCCCGCTAGATAGCGGGCGTATCTAGATTCGGCCTCCGCCCTAGTGGTGTACCCTTTGTAACTGTTATCGCTGAAACGGTGAACCTGTCTCCGACACTCCTCCCAGTCGTCGTAGACTCCGGGAACCTTACCTTTGTACACGACATACGACGGCATCTCTATGCACAAGCCAAACAACAGACAATACATAAGCAATATGTAAGTATACAACAAAAGGATCGGAAGAGAAAAGCAAGACATTAATAGCACGATTCATGGTCCTACTAATAAATAGCATCGATTACATCTAAGTTGAACGACTGTCCAAATCAAAGAGACATACGAATTCATTAAAGTTTAATTACAACATGAGCTAATCAATGTTTTAGAACTACACATCACTACTTTCGACTCGACTCATCGGACAGGAGCGTGGATGAAGCCGCCATCTGTCGTGATGGTCATGAAATCGCAGTTGTTGTCACCCTGCATTTGTAGCGTTTCATCTATCTCACTGTTGGACGGTTGATATCTGCGGAAGAACTGCACCGAGGTATGAAGGACATCTTGATGGATGATGTCCGCAAACTCCGACTGGATGCGAAAGAATTCTTGTCTGAGGTCCGCGTCCTGGGTTGCCGACAGCCTCGCGGCCCAATCTTTGAGACTATCTGGTAGCGAAGGTGATGATGGTCCCTTACGATCGCTCGCATGTGATGGAGGGCGTAGTAGGCATCCTTCGACCGCGGCTGCTTGACGTATAGCAGAACTTCGTATTGTGTGAGAAGGTGTGCTTGCCGTACTTCTGAACTGCCACAGTGAAGGTGCCTCCAGATTTGGCGTAGCCAGGAGAACATCATCAAGAACTTTCTTGGCATTTGTGTAGTCTATCTTGGAGTTACGGTTCGGGTAAAATACGTGGCCATGGAATATTTCGGGCTTAGGAGGATGAGTGTACAATGTGTGTCACTGCACAGAACACGGAATGTTAGAAAAAAAAGAACGATCGAAATCTAAGAAATCATATGTTACGGGGCAGTTAAGGGATGACTTACTCGGGAAAGTAAGCCACAAGGAAGTTATATTTATCTGGGTTTGCCAGAATGACGCCCTCGAGGTGTGAACTCACAACTTGGCGGTCCCCAGCGCTGCTCAAGTGCTTGGCACGCATGTAGAAGGGGTCGACTATCACGATGTCCGGGGTCTTGTCTCTAATGATCCGCATCTCCATACTCAGCGAAAACAGCCGAACGAAGGTGTAGTGCAGCGGATGAATGTCAAACATAGCAAAGATGTCATCAAACCGCAGGACGATCGTACCCCCGATGTCGCCATCCACAAAGCCCTTGCCCTCTGGCACCTTGGCCATGAAAACCGGGTATGCCACATCATTCTCTCTCAGACGCCGCTTCTCCAAAGAAAGAACATCACAGTGCAGACTCCGCATAGCACCGGTTGCAGCATTCAGCATATTTGGTGGTAGCATCGCCCTACCCGCCACATGCACCCTCCTCGAGATATCCTTAGGTGAAGGTGGCCGTCCTGAGCACGGATCGAACTTGGTGCCAGCTGGCTCGCACCGGCGCCCTTGTTAGTCTTTCGTTTCCGTCCCTTCTTCTTGATCTCCTATAATGGGACCGAGTTCTGCTCACAGACCGCCTTCTTGAGCGTGTTGGGGCTGATAATATTTCGCACCTCAGCTATCTCGAGGCTCGGTGAAGGCGGGAGCTGGAGGCGTGTCTCGAGAACTGAACGCATGACGGCGCTGTTGCAATTGGATTTTTCCATTACCCAGCTAGATCGCGGTCGTCTTGGTTGGGTTCTTGAGAAAGAGGCCCGCAGAACTCGTCAGCGTACCCATGTTCGGCAAAGTACTTATCAACTTTGGTAAATGTACCGTCGTCGTTGTCGTCGCCATCCTGATCCTGTGCCATAGGGCTGTCCAGATCCTATGCCATAGGGCTGTCCGGATCCTGTGCCATAGGGATGTCCGGCAGGTCTGGTAGCGTTGCAGCGTTCTTGCCATGGCTTGGCGCCGGCACGATCGGGCGGTCTTATGCGTGGGTGGTGTCCCCCGCCCCCAAACGAATCTGGCTCTTCGGCCAAAGCAGGGGCCAGTTTACGCAGGCGCTGAGGGCCATCTCATCTTCTTCATCGGCCCCGGCGGGTCGAATCGGAGGTAACAACTCGTCGCAGCCTGGCAGCACCCGAACCACTTCAACCCTATACATTGTGGGTGCCATCGGATTACCGTGGAACATGCGGTTGCCCGGTTGAACGATTCTGCCCTTGGCGACATCGACCAACTCGCCGCCCACGAAGTGCAGAAGAGTGCAAGGAACGTCGGCGGCGCCCTGCGAAAACATGTAGGGCGTCAGGGATGCCCAGTCAAAGGCAAGGAGATGAAGTCATCGGCCGAGAGGCTTAGTTACCGTGATGCCGTCGAGCTCGGCTAATGTCGAGGCACCGCCAACGCGGGCGATAATCGACGGAGGGGCGCTTCTCGGCGAGGTGCCGGCCGGCGTACACCCAGGTGCATTAAGCTCCAATGCCCGTGCCGGCGCCGGAGACACGAATACCGCCTCCGTCGGAGACACCAATGGCGCCGTCGCCGGAGACACCAATGGCGCCGCCTGAGACACCAATGGCGCCGCCTGCGCGCTGTGCGAGTTGCTGGCCGTGAAGCTGGGAACCGGGGGAGGCCCCTGTTGGCCGCCCGCAATCCACGTCGTCAGCCCATGAATCAACGTAGGCACCATGGCGTTGAGCTTCGTTCCCAGTTGTTGTTCCACTTGCTCTTGGACAAGCTCCGGAATCTGCGCCACTTGTGCCTTGAGTGCTTCAAGCTCACGCGGCTGGCTTTCCGAGCTGGTCTTTTTCTCCTTCCGCACACCAGCGGTATCGTATGACCCCCATTTTGTGGACAAGCCTTTGCCGGCCACACGACCAGCTGACGTCGGCTTAGTGAGCTTATCCTTCTTTTTCATTACGTTCAATGCCATATTTAAAGGGGTGTCGAAAGGGGAGCTCTGAGACGACCCAGCCATCTGCTTTCAAAGTGTCTGCGAAAGGAACGTGAACCATTTAGAAATATTGGGGATTAATTAGAGTGCAACCATATGGAGCTAATTACGGGGTGTATTCCTTACAGAACAAGCTCAAGCACCTGGTCTTGGATCCGTGGTAAGCTCCTTTGTTATACGGTCCTCCTTGTACCGGGCCCTAACAAAGTTCCTAGTCTGCTTGTCACCGTTGTATTTCTCGAAGCGGGGCGGTAGGCCTTGCTCGCACGCTCCGCGTCCTCCTTGTCCCATATAGGCTCCGCCACTCTGTAACCGCCAGGACCGAGTTTGTGTTCCCCTAAGTTCAACTCCCGCATTTCTTTCCCCCACTGACTTGATTCGGAGGTTGCGCTGCTCTCGCACTTGATCTTGAACTCCTTGTACTCATCTTTGCTCATTAAAGGATATTTCACCTTGATCTTCTCATAACTATCACCTTTATCAATCATTCTCTTCACTGTGCTTCTCCAAGTAGACAGGGTCGTGCTCATCCTCGTGAGGGCGCTGTTCACTTTATTCCCTGAGAGGCGTGTGTTTTCAAATTCGGCGGGGAACTTGTATCGTTCGTGCAGCTTCGTGAAGAGGAGGTTGTGCAAATTCCCGTCGTCCTTATGCCTAAGGTTCTCAGTGTTGATCGAGATGGTGCTCCGGAGAATGCACCCGAGCTGAAGCGAGTACCCCTTGACTATATGTTTGGGCTCCGTTGGATGCCCGTCGGAGTCCACTTGAGTAAATTCCTCCTTGAGGGTGCGGAGCGCATTCGGGCGTCGGTCCTTCCTTTGCTTCTTCGGTTGGCTGCCATATGTGTGTGCGCCGCCATCATCAGTGGTGGCATCCTCGGCGGCACCATCAGTGGTGTCATCCCCGACGCCACTAGGGGTTGTGGAGTCAGGATCGGTGTCTTCCGCGGTGTCCTCATAGCGGTGAGGTTGTTCCTCCATCTCCTGGGGCAGCTCCCAGAATTGCTTGCCGCCCGAACCACCGGCCTCATCGTTGTGGGCCATGTTTCGCTCTAAATAGGAAAACAGTTTGGTCAAAAAGTTGGTTATTGTCAAGGAATAAGATCATGGTGTCATCATTTAGGGTTTGTCGACGCCGAGGCACCCTAAAAGCCTAAGCTTTCATCATTTAGGGTTTGTCGACGCCGAGGCACCCTAAAAGCCTAAGCGTACATCATTTAGGTTCTCATAGACACCGAGGCATCCGGGGCAGCCAAGGTTTCATCATTTAGGGTTTGTCGACGCCGAGGCACCCTAAATGTTAAGTTAAGTTTTCATCATTTAGGGTTTATCGATGCCGAGGCACCCTAGGTTGGGCCTAATCACTTGGCACTAATCACTTGGCTCTATTGCCACATATGTTGGGTTTATCATCTAGGGTTTATCGATGCTAAGGAGAATTCTAAGTTGGGCCTAATCACTTGGCTCTATTGCCACCTATGGTTGAATGAAGCAAGAATAAAGGCGATTGATCCTACTTAATTAAGTACTAAGATACCCCGGCCCATGCATTAGTAGCAAGTACCCCATATGTCCGATTTTTAGCAAAGTTATGCTAAAATTCACGGAAAATTTCAGCATGACCTTTGCTGAAAATAGGACATATGGAGTACCCGAATTTGCCGGAACGGAAGTTAATCGACATTCTGGCAAACTCAAGGGCCTCTCGGGGTACAGCAGCAACATCACAAGTTGACAAAATTCCCAAGTAGTACAAAGAAGAAGCATCACAAGTAGTACCAATGAACATATAGTCCAGCACATTCTGAATTTCGATAAATGATGACAAGTTAACTCATGCTGACAGCAACAAACTTATAACAACATAAATGAAATTGCAGTTCCAAGTGGGTATGGGAAATAATAAAACCAGATAAATGATAGTGTTCGCTCCACTTAACAAAAATAAAGAAATGATTTTGTTCAATACATCTGGTAAGCTGCACCTTTGTCTAATATGTGTCATAAATGACAAAGCTGCACACTGTCTAATATGTGTCATAAATGACACTAAGATCTCATTACACTCTACATATGCAGCATCTATAGAAAGAGACCATCAGTAATATTCGGGTACTGTCACAAAAATCAGTGTTAGGCATGCAAAGATCCCCCACCACATCCTCGAGAGGTTTTGCAGTGTGGACTAGTCATATTTTTCCTTGAAATCTAAGTGCAATCTGTCTGTCTTGTTGCTAACTGAATTTACAGTATCTAAGTGGTCCCTAAATTCTGCAGTATTTATGTTCATGACTTTACTGAACTATGGTATCTTTCTTAACGGTGCCTTGATCTAATTAGTTGTACTTTAGCTCCATATAGTTCTGTGTAATTTGTTCCTTGATTTTCTGTCATCTCTGAATTTTGCTGTTCCTGTGCTTGCTGCTCCTTGATTCACACATGTACAGGAGGTACAATGGTTTAAACTGAATCCAATGTTATATGTTCTGATCTCCTTTCTGAATTCCCTTTTGTTATTTTTTACTCAAACAAGTACCCAGATTTATCAAGACCTAGTTAGCATTGCCAGTGTTGGAGAGGGAGTGATCTGACTAGGTTTATGTGAATGATCTTCATTAACTTTTCTCTCTAACCTTTTTTACAGTCCAAATGATAACGATTTACAGATTGTAGTAGTTGTCTTTAACACGATGGAATCAGCATCTGGTTTAACCAACCCAAACAATGCACTATGCAATTATTTTAAAAGCAATCTTACAAAGTCCTCAAATGTCTGAAATTGGAGGCAACACGTTTTACCATCAGTGTTAGAACATCTAACAAACTATCAGAATTTCTATAACAGACGCGGACACTCGTCAATTATAGTGTTATGGACATGTATAAAACCTGAATTTTGTTCACATGTTATTCAGATGATAGGTGCATTAGCATCTTACATTTGATTTTACGCTTTCGATTGAGTAAGCATAGGTACATTAGCATCGCCATGTTCAGAACTATAGGTGCTAACAAAAATGGACTGAAACTTATAGGAAGAGTGTCCGGCGCATTAGGGTCGCCATATTCGTAATTCGATCATTGTCGGATCAGAAATTTATTTTCTCGCTGGTGGATGAAACTTTCAAAGAATAACAAAACTCTAGTGTTCAACTCCTTTGCAAGAACCACCACATCTGTGTCAACACAACACCTAAGAGAAATGCAGCTAGCAACGCTGAAGTAGTGGCCATTGTCAAACGCGTTACAGACTAATGTCACCACACCGTTGTTCAAACAGTTTCAGAATTTTCGAACCGTGATGCCAGCACAAATAGGTTTCCTATATACTGTCAGGGAGAACAAATCAATTTTAGCTAGCAGAAAAACAACAAATGCAAGGTTCTCCTGAACCCATGTCTCACCGTGGAGGGTGGAGGAGTGGGCAGCAGTGCAGAGGCGGCGTGGCGGCTTCTGTTGTCCCTTCTGGCACGGCAGAGGGCGGAAGGGGCAGCCGGTGCAGAGGGGCGCGGCGGCGTCCGATGCGTGCGTGCAACCTGCGTGAGGAAGGAAAATCAAATGGCGTGAGAGAGGGGAGAGGAGGGAAGAAGAGCAAATCAAAGATGGTACCTTGGTCCGACGGAGACGGCGTCGCAGTAGTAGAGGAAGATGGTACCTTGGTCCTCCTCCTCCGGTTCGGGGCGCGGGGGCGGGGGAGCTGTACTGGTGGGGGCGGGCGTGGGGGCGGGGCGGGGAGCTACGGTGGTGGGGGCGTGGGCGGCGAGGTGGAGTCCGGCTGACGTCCCGGCGTATGGCTCCGAGGTTTCTAGGGTTTCGAGGGGGAGGCGGGGCTCTGGGGCAGGCGGCGATCGAGAGGGGAGGAAGGGAGAGGGAGGCGGCGGGCGCGTGGGCTGCAAGTGCACAAGGTCGGGGCAGCGGTGGCAGTGATGGAGGGAGGGACGAGGGAAGGAGCGGCACGGTGGAGGGATGGACGAGGGAGAGGGATCTGGCGAGGGAGAGGGAAGGGGGGATCGGGCGAAGGGGTATCCAGCTAGACACTATAGCAATGGCGCACCACCCTCTAGTGCGCCATTAGTAGTTTTTTTCTCTGATAGCAATGGCGTACCCTCCTATGGTGCGCCCTTAGTAACTTTTTCTTCTGATAGCAATGGCGCACCCACCAAGGGTGCGCCATTAGTAACTTTTTTTCATTATTTCTTGTTGCATCTAATAATTTGTTTTTTATCAAATTTGTTATTTTCATGAGGACTAGAACAGAAGATATCATCAAATATCATCAATTTTCTTTTTGAAAATATCATCAATTTTTTAATTGAAAATATCATCAAATTTGTTATTTGAAAATATCATCAAATTTCTTATTTGAAAATATCATCAAATTTGTTATTTAAAAATATCATCAAAAAGTGGGGAGGGTGTGTGGCGGCGGCGGTGGAGCGGGGGAGGGTGCGGGGGGTCGTCGGCGGCAGTGGAGCGGGGGAGGGTGGGGGGGGTGCTCGGCGGCGGGGGGGATCTGGCGAGGTGGATAGCTATCGAGAGGGAGGGGGATCGAGATCGAGTGTCCTCATGAATATTCAATATTTTTTCATATTGAATATGAAAAAATATCATCAAATTTGAAAAATATTCATGAATTCAAAAAGTGCCCATGAAATTTAAAATATTCATGATATCAAAAAGTGCCCGAGAAATGAAGACTACAATTTAAATACAATCGATCTTAGCTAGCTCTCTGTTCACAATCTTCTTGCCCTTCTTTTTCGCAAAATGGAGTTCTTACGTGGAACGGACGTCCTTTAGGTAGGGTGGTCCTGCTTCTTCTTGTGGTGTGTCTGCTACTTCATCGTCGTCCATGTTCGATCTTGGTCGCCATACTTGTCGAAGTCTTGCTCATTGGCTACTCCATCCATTCCGATGATCTTCCTTTTGCCTCTCCTCACGACAACACGGCCGGGCTTTGACGGGTCGGTAATGAAGAAGCATTGGTCCACTTGGGAAGCCAGTACCCATGGCTCATTTTTCAAGGTGACGTTTATGCCATGGGTCTTGGATTTGGCTTCGGGTATAACCATGGTGGTGAAATACCGGTATTCTTTTAGGACGCTCTTGGCCCATCTGACACGGAACATCGGGACCTTCTGTCCAGCGTAGCTCAGCTCCCAGATCTCCTCGATCCATCCGTAGTATCTGTCCTTGTCGTTGCCGGTGTAGGATTCCATCTTTACCCTGGAGTTCTGATAACCATCGCTCTTCATGTCCTTGTTCTCGGTGTAGAATGTGTAGCCGTTGATATCGTACGCCTCATAGGTCATCAGGTTGTGCTCGGCGCCCTGTGACAAGGCGAATATGAGTTGTTCTTCCGCGGAAGAATCCTCATGTAAGGGTACGACATAAGCTTCTGCTTGAACCAACGCGTGAAACATGATTTGTGCTCTTTGATTATATCTCCGTCCGTCCTCTGTTGGCCTCGGTCATTGTACGTCTTCTAAATAAAGGTTTTGTGCTCTACCACCCAAGGATCGACCACGTCTATGTGTTGTAGTGCGACTAGGTTTGCTCTTTCAAAGTCGGCGAGTCGACCCTCGAAGTCGACATGCATTTGTGGCGACCCTCACGGTGACCCCATCCAGTGATCCTGCCGAGGTGCTGTTGACGGGCAGACCAACGGGTTCTCGATGCCTAGATAATTCGATGCAAGAGGAGATGCACTCTTGGTCCGAGAAATCCCTCGGCTATACTTCCCTCACGGACGTGACATGTTGCGAACATATCCTTTGATGACACCATTCATCCTTCGAACGGCATCATGCTGTGCAGGAACGTCAGCCCGAGTTGGATGATATCCTCCACGATATGGACCAGCAGATGCACCATAACGTCGAAGAATGCGGGCCGGAAGTACATCTCAAGCTCGCATAGTATCACCCCGATCTCTTCCTGTAGCCTTCTGAGTTGCCTCACGCCAATCGACTTCCGAGAGATGACGTCAAAAAAGTTGCATAGGCCAAATAGCGTTTCACGGACGTGCGCGTCCATGATCCCACGGTTTGTAACTGGAAGTATCTGCATCATCAGGACGTGACAATCGTGAGACTTCATCCCGCTGAACTTCGTCACTGGGTCTAGGTATCTGCTTATCTTCCCAGCGTAATCAGAAGGAAGTTTTACTCCTAGGAGGCAGGTGAAAAACTGCTCGATCTCCTCCTGACTTAGAGTGAAGCACGCGGGAGGGTAGTCATTTCCGGTCTTCTTGGTCTTTTTGCCTTTGTGACGACTTTCTGTGTCCTGCTTCGCCTCATCATCATCATCATCATTAGCATGAAGCTCCTGCCTGATGCCCATTGATTTCAAGTCTGCCCTTGCTTTCGGCCCATCTTTGGTCCTCTCTGGCATGTTGAGCAGGGTACCAAGCAGACTCTCGCACACGTTCTTCGTGATATGCATGACATCAAGGCTTTGAGGCACATGGTGGATTTTCCAGTACGGCAAGTCCCAGAAAACAGACCTCGTTTTCCATACCTTCAGCAGCGGCTCTGGCGCCTTTCGCTTCTTTCCCTGCTCTGGCGCCTTTTGCTTCTTTCCCGGCAGTGGGCAGTCTTTCCAATTTTTCAACAACTCATCTATTTCCTCGCCGCTCCTCGTACACGGGCGATTTTCGGGGTTCGATTTCACCATCGAACAGATCCTTGCGCTTCCTCCACGGGTCATCATCGCGAAGCCACCTTCGATGTCCCATGGACACGGTTTTCGAAGACCCAGGATCTCTATCTAGCTGGCGATACGTTGTGTCATCCATGCACCTTACGCATCCAGAAAATCCATGGACTACCTGCCCCGTGAGATATCCGTAACCGAGATAGTCGTGCACCGTCGTGAGCAGTGCGGCTCTCATAGGGAAATATTCTTTCTCTGCGGCGTCCCACGTATTGGCTAGCGTTTTCCACAGCGTGTCTAGCTCCTCCTTCAGCAGCCCCAGATACAGATTGATGTCGTTCCCTGGTTGTTTCGGCCCTTCAATTAGCATACTCATGTGAATGTACTTCCTCTTCATGCACAACCAGGGGGGAAGGTTGCACATCCACACAAACACTGGCCAGGTGCTATGTGTGCTTCTCTGGCTGCCAAATAGATTGACTAAATCGGTGCTCGCGCCCAGCACGATGTTCCTTGGATCCTTCCCAAATTCGGGGTATTCGAAGTTCAACGCTTGCCACTGGCTCGCATCCTTAGGGTGACTCAGCATCTTGTCTTTTTTATTTATCTCCGGATCATTTCCGTCATCTTCCCGCTTCTTCTCCTCCCTATCCGCGTGCCAACGCAGGAGCTTTGCTACCTTAGGGTCCGCGAAATACCGCTGCAGGCGAGGAGTGATCGGAAAGTACCACACCGATTTTCGAGGAGCTTTCTTCCTCTTCTTGTATCGAGTGACACCGCACACCGGACATATGGTAGACTCCGCGTGCTCGTCCCGATAAATGATGCAATTGTTCATGCCACATGGTATTTCACGTTCGGTAAATCCAGAGGACACACGATTTTCTTCGCCTCCTCGAAACTGGTGGGGCACTTGTTCCCCTTGGGAAGACGTTCGTGCCAGAATGACACGTTCTCGTCGAAGCATGCGTCGGTCATTTTGTGTTTTACCTTCATCTCCAGAGCCATGAGCGTTACTTTCAGGCGGGTATCCTCGGGCATGCATCCTTCATACAATGGAGTAACTGCGTCTATCTCCAGTTGATCCAGCTTGGCTTTCTCTCGGGCGGCAGCTCTTGCGTTATCCGTCTGCTTGAGAAGCAGCTCTTGAATATGAGGGTCCTGCACCCAGCCTCCATTGTCGTCTGCTCCGGCATCTTCATCTTCATGATCATGCCCTTCGTCTTGATCTTCCTCATCATCATGTATGACATCTTCTACATGATGATCGTATGTACAGCATCACCGCCGTGATCATGTCCTGGAGATTCTTCGTCTTCTCGCCCGCCCTCGCCGCGGTGGTACTTATCTTGTTGCCCTTCCTCATTTCTTGCCCGGCCCCCATGGACGAATTCATAGTCATCTTCATCAACTTGCCACCGATAGCCATCCATGAAACCACGCAAGAGCAGGTGGTCCCGCACCTGCCCGGAATCCGGGTCCGCAATAAGGCTCTTCAGCTTGCATCTTCGACACGGACATCTTATCTCCGTCTCGTTCTTTTGAAGCATCTCGGCCTTGGCGGAGCTCAAAAACCTATTCACGATGCGTTCGGTCATCGTGCGGACCATGGTGGCCTCAAGGGTAGAGCAAAACGATATTTTAGAACCAAGAAAAATTTGGCATGACCTTCCCTAAAAATAGGACCAAAGAATGCATAGTGCCAAAATTCTCCCCGAAACGGAAATGAATCAACATTCCGGCAAAATATTGGCAACTATCGCATTTCAAATACCGTTACCTGCAAACACAAACATATATGCAACACCACAAACACATGCAACACCACAAACATACATAGATCTAGCTAGGCCACAAAAAGTGCATGTGCACGTTGTTGGAGCGAGCTAGGGAGAAAAAAGTAGATCTACATCATGAAGATAGCTTTCCCTTACTTACCTATCAAAAAGGTAATTTCACCACTTAATTTTGATAAATCTATGGTGCAAATGAGGTGAGGAGGAGGAGGCAGCCGAGACAAGCTTGGAGGAGGAGGTGGAGAGAATGAAGTGGGGAAAGTGAGTGGGTAGGTGGGCTGTCCAAAATATCTTGTTGGTCCCAGGTTACTAATGGCGCACCACCAGCAAATGCGCCATTAGTAACCCTGGTTACTAATGGCGCACCTGTAGGTGGTGCACCATTAGTAGTTTTGCAGAAAAGTAAATATATATATATATACTAATGGCGCACTGTGGAAAAGTGCGCCATTAGTAGTTTAAACTAGTAAGGGCGCACCGCGACACGGTGCGCCATTAGTAGTTTTGCAAAAAAGTAAAAAAAATATATATATACTAATGGCGCTTCGGTCGGATGCGCCATTAGTATGTATGTAAAAATGAAAAAAAAAACTTTATTACTAGTGGCGCACCGTTTTTCTGGTGCGCCGTTAGTGTCTTCCACACTAATGGCGCATCACAAACTAGTGCGCCATTAGTATATAGTAGTGGCGCACTGCATCCCTGGTGCGCCATTAGTGTCAATCCTATCTATAGCCCTTTTTTTAGTAGTGATGGTACGACGGATCCTGCAGTCTGGATCGAAGATTTTCTTCTCCACTTTCACATGGATCGCGGCGATGATCTACATGCCATCAAATATCCCCCCCTAAAACTTAAGGGACTAGCACGGCATTGGTTAAACAGCCTTCCAGAAAACTCTATTGGCAGCTAGGAAGATTTGAAAGATGCCTTTAGGGACAACTTCGAAGGTACCTATGTACGGCCCCTGACACCGATGACCTCAGTCACATAGTCCAGCAACCCGGAGAGTCAGCCCGGAAACTCTGGACCAGGTTCTTAATTAAAAAGAACCAAATTGTAGATTGTCCGGAAGCCGAAGCCCTCGCGACCTTTAAACACAGCGTCCGCGACGAATGGCTTGCCAGACACCTCGACCAAGAAAAGCCAAAGTCCATGGCAGCCCTTACCGCACTCATGACCCGCTTTTGCGCGGGAGAAGACAGCTGGCTAGCCCGTAGAAGCAATAGCACCAGCGACCCCGACACCTCCGAAGCCAGGGACGGCAATGGCAAGCCACGACGCAACAAGAACAAGCGTCAAATCAATAATGACGGTACCGAAGACACGGCGGTCAATGCCGGATTCAGTGGCCCTAAATCCGGCCAACAGAAGAAGACATTCAAAGGAAATAGAGATGGTCCATCCAGTTTGGACAAAATACTCGATCGGCCTTGCCAGATTCACCCCCGATAAGCCTACCAATCATACCAACAGAAACTGTTGGGTGTTTAAACAGGCCGGCAAACTCAACGTTGAACACAAGGGGAAAGGGCCGCCCAGCGAGGAAGACAAAGAAGAGCCTCGTCAACCGAGCATAGGGGGGTAGAAGAAATTTCCCCCTGAGGTAAAAACGGTGAATATGATATATGTCACACATATCCCTAAGCGGGAGCGCAAGCGCGCATTATGGGATGTCTTCGCCATAGAGTCGGTCGCCCCAAAATTCAACCCATGGTCGGCTTGTCCGATCACCTTCGATTGAAAGGACCACCCAACCAGTATCCGTCATTGAGGTTCGGCAGCTCTGGTCGTCGATCCAATCATCGACAGATTCCAGCTGACGTGAGTCCTTATGGACGGTGGCAGCAGTCTCAACCTGCTTTACCAGGACACTGTCCGCAAAATGGGCATTGATCCGTCAAGAACCAAGCCCACTAAAACTACCTTTAAAGGAGTAATACCTGGTGTAGAGGCCCGTTGCATGGGCTCAATAACATTGAAAGTCGTCTTTGGTTCTCCATCCAACTTCCGAAGCGGAGATTTAATCTTCGATATCGTCCCCTTCCGTGGCGGATATCACGCACTACTCGGACGAACCGCTTTTGCCTGTTTAATGCGGTCCCACACTACGCTTATCTATAGCTCAAGATGCTCGGCCCACGTGGTGTCATTACAATGATGGAAACACGGAACACTCCCTTCGTACTGAGGAGCATACCATGGCCATCGCGGCCGAAGTACAGAGCAGGCCTGTCAAGCCGCATACCTCATCGGCCATCAAACCGCCAGACTTTATTAAACAAGTCCGGTCAGTTTCGCATGCTGACAACTCGGTAATTCCAGAGCTAGACTAGCAGTTTTACCTTCGTCGATCGCCAACACATCTGTGAAATTCGAACCGTGCGTGCATAATTATGCACTCAAAATACCTTGGGCATCAGCGGAGGCACAATACGGACAAGCCCATAGTATGGTTTGACCCTATATGGCCTTCCCCGTTTCTTTAATTATTTTTTTTATCTTTTACCACAGGTGAATTCAAAACCTATTCATCCTACGGACTTACAAGGACTCTTTTCGAGCCCGGTTTTGTATAAATAGCCGAAGACCATTCCTCTCAAGGAATCTCTCTCTCTAAGGCGAAAGCAGCGCAGACGTGCGGCAGGAGGTCTAAAGGATTTTGTAGACCAAAACTTTATTCAAGAACCTGTATAGAGCTTTTCCTCTTCTTCTTAGACCCCCAGCATGTAAAATGGCCTTGGTGATTATGGTGCCCTCTGTAAGATCACATTTTGACGTATCAATTAGATTCTAGTGAAAATAATTTTTATTCGGTATCGCCTTTACTCATAGACTGTATTCCGTCTCCTCAGTTGTCTCACTCACACACCTCGGCACAAAGTGCCAGGGCTCTATATGGCCACACATGTGTTGCCAAACAAAATCCTGAATAGCTTCATAGCACAACTCGTCGTCCCGAGCTTGGCATTATATGCATCGACTCCGAATCATGTCTTTGGTCAATAGTTGGGTTGCCCGGCTCCTGTGTTTGCTACCTTACGTTCTGTTTGTTCGGCTAGCATAGTAAAGGAAGAACTACTATGATTGTGTTTCTGGTTCGTCCGGTCAAGCACCTCAGTAGAGAAAGCCGAAAACTGACTGTCATGATGCGGCGAGAGCTGGTCAGCCACTCGGCGACTTATTAAAATCTTTAGCGATTGTATCCGTATTACGCGAAGGACTGTTTTTCCAGTCACATACGTAACGCAACTGCATCCGGATAGCCGCATACATACCAGGGCTATCTTCTAGCCCCATCATCGAACTCCTATGGCTAAGTGAGAGTGGTAAAGCCACATAGACCGATTGCCTGGTTCGCCGCACTGGCACCTCCTTCACGGACCAAGACGTTGGGTCAAGTGTGATCACGTGCTATTTTGAGCACCCCGTTAGTATCTACGTGGGGGCCGAAGCCGACGACTGGAAAACTCTCAGGAATACAAAAACGGCCGCATAGGATGGAAGAACTTTCACACAATGGCACAAATCTATCACAAAGCCTTAATATATAATGAAACCATCCGGGCAGATTGGGTACATTCATTCGAACATAATGTCCTTTGAGCATTGACCCTCTATCAAGCAGGCGCCCTCTAGGACGTCTTCTAAGTAGCTCTCTGGCATGCGGTGGTCCTTGCCTCTGGGAGGGCCCTCAACTGCAATATCGGAGGTCTTCATCTTCACCCAGTGCATCTTGACGCGGGCGAAGGCCATCCTTGCACCTTCTATGCACACTGACAGCTTGATTGCATCTATTCGGGGCACTACATCGACAAGTCGCCGCACCTAGCCGAAATAGCTGCTCGGAATGGGTTCGGCTGGCTATAGCCGAACTATGACGTCCTTCATGGCTGCTCTGGACATCTTATGCAGCTTGGCCCACTACGCCATTTGGACGTTTAGCAGCGCCGGGCGCTCCTACGCCGCGAACTGTGACCAGAACAACTTCTCCGTCGCATGTCCCTCCTGAGCCTGGAAGAGTTGTGCGGCATCGGCGGCACTCTTCGAAAGATCCGCAAAAGCGTCAGGAGAACTCCACAGACGATTAAGTAGGGCATATCTCTGATCGCCAAACTTAGTATATAAAAGAAAGGGCTTAGCAGCCGCTATCTGTCCAGCCTTCCGGATCTCATCGCAAGTCGCTCTAGATTCGGACCACGCATCTTTGGCCTCCTAAAGGGCTTTGGTGATTTCGGCTGCATTGGCTTTATTCTCCTTCTCGAGGGACTCGCACTTGCGAGCGGCATCCTTGAGCTCTTCCTCTGCTGCAATTATCTGCTCCTCGAACTGGCGCCGGGTGGCCTGTTCGGCCTTCAAATCTGCAGCCGCCTTATCAGCGGCCGCATTGCTCACCCTGGCCTGCTCCTTGTCCTGGGCAAGTTCACCCGTGAGGGTCTCGACCTCGGCAGCGCCATCTGCAATTATGAACATAACAACGTCTAAGTTTCAACCTAGTGTTCGCACATTCATATAGGCACAAACGGTATGTTCGACATACCTTGCGCCTCATTGAGCCGCTTGTTAATGAGGACAATGTTCTCATCGGCCAGCTTCAGTTTCTGCTTTAGTTCGGAAACCTTAGCGGCCTGGGCGGTTGCCGCTAACAATGAAGCATGTTTTTCCAATCAAATAAGTATGTTACTTCCTGCGGATATCTATAGATCCTCTGTTCGCCCTTCTTCATGGGCTGACCAGAGTCTCAGGGGCTACTATCTATATACAGGTGTATTGTTCATATGGAAAGAGGCTACAGACATTACATCGCATACCTCGAAGCCTGTTAGTAGGCTCATGAAGGCTTCATTCAGCCCACTTTTAGCGGACTGAATCTTCTCAACCACCGTACCCATCAAGGTGCGGTGCTCCTCTAAGACGGACGCACTTTGTAGTACGTCCATCAGAGTGTCCAGCGCCTCCGGATTCATGGAGGTTGCCGTAGGAATAGGCGCTCCCCCTCCCTTGAAGGTGGCCGCTCACCCAACTCCGGATCCGTCTCCGGAGCGGTATTCGGCTGGGGGCCGAACAACCCAGGACCCAAATCTCCGGTCTTCGCGGGGGTCGCGCCCCCTTGTCCCCAACGGCTGAGGTATTACCCTCTAGCGCCATATTGATGGTCCCCTGCACCTCTCGACGATCCGGAGAAATCCTCTGGGATGACACCTCGATGTCATCCTCCCTAGGGGGCGAGGAAACTTGTGGAGGCGTCTCACTCTCCATAATCTCCGGCGGTAAATCCCCTAACGAGGAGGATTGTTGAGGGAGATCGCGGGCCGGACTGAAACACATGATTTAATGTTATTCCCACAATTCGTAAAGGAGTGGATGTATGTAAAGAATCCTCAGGTACTTACGATTCGGCAAGGGGCTTGGTCCGAGGGCGGGGCTTAGGGATATCCTCGGCGTCCGAATCCGAGTCATCTGAAAGGGATAACTTTCCCCTCTTGGGTGCCCTCACCTCCGGGTCTGCGGAGGCCGCCCTCTTTTTCCCTTTGAGAGGAGGGTTATCTTATTCCTCCTCCTGCTCGTCCTCGTTTTCGTCTCCCTTGTGAGAGGTGGGAGCCTTGGTCCCTCCGGACATAGCGTCCGAGGTGCCTTCATGGTGGAGGCCACTATCTGCCTCCTTGTTCTTCTTCTTCTTGTCCTTCTTTACCAGCACCTGGTATGGCGCCGGGACCAGCATCCTCATTAGGAGAGGATCGGCTGAGTCTTTGGGAAGGGGGGTCGGACACCTGATCCTCTCCGCCTTCTTTGTCCAGACCTGTTTAAAGTGTGGAATCTTTAGTGTATCCCCTTGGATTAACGAACCAAGCTATAGGCAGAAGCTTAGCAATAACCGGTGGGAGGCGGATGGTTGCAGTCAAGGCCAATGTCTTCGGACGTCTCCAGCCATGACTTTTGAGATTTAAAGAGCAATTTCCAGATCTCTTTGTGCATCATGCTGAAGAATCGTTGCAGAGTTCGCGGTCCTTCCGGATTAAACTCCCACAAACAGAGAGGCCGTCGCTGGCAGGGAAGAGTTCGGTGGATGAGCATCACCTGAACCATGTCAGTGAGGCGGGTGTTCTTCTCTATGATAATTTTGATGTGCTTTTGCAGCATCAGCACCTCATCGGTCGATCCCCAGTCTGGACCCTTGTTGGTCCATGACGCGAGTCGTAGAGGGGGTCCATATCTGAATGGAGGAGTGGCCGCCCACTTGGTACCACAGGGTTCGGTGATATAGAACCACTCCTGCTGCTATGTCTTGATGGTATCCACAAAGCCCCTTTAGGCCAGATAGCGTTAGGAAGCTTGCTCACCATGGCCCCGCCGCAATCCGCGTGCTCCCCGTCGACCACCTTTGGCTTCACGTTGAAGACCTTGAGCCATAGGCCGAAGTGCGGGGGGATACAGAGAAATGCCTCGCACATGACGATGAACGCCGAGATGTGGAGGAAGGAGTTCGGGGCTAGATCGTGAAAATCTAGCCCATAATAGAACATGAGGCCACGAACAAAGCGGTGAAGGGGAAACCCTAACCCGCGGAGGAAGTGAGGGATGAACACGACCCTCTCACCAGGCTCTGGAGTAGGGATGACTTGCCCCTTAGCCGGGAGCCTGTGTGCGATTTCCGCGGTTAAGTACCTCGCCTCACGGAGTCCCTGGATATCCTTCTTCGTCATGGTCGAGGCCACCCACTTGCCCTGAGAGCCAGATCCGGACATGGTCGGAGAACGTGGTGGCAATGGAGAAAGACTGAGACTTGGGTGCTAGAGCTCAAAGATGGGAGGACTAAGGAGGGAGAAGGTGTGGGATAAAAGACGGGTCCTCATCCCTTTATAAAGGCAACGAATATCAAGCGACCTCGCGCAAGCCTTAAAATTTGCCTATTCCCAAGGGGTCGGGTGGATGGCACGGTTGGATCACCCAAGCCCTCATTAATGAAAATCCCGCAATAAGGGGACATGACCTCTGCCTTGACATATCGTGTCACTGGAAGTTGCATCTAGAAACACAAACGGGAGGTTGGAAAACGATTCGAAATAATGAAGTGGCCAGACGTAATGTCTCGCCGAAAAAGCTGTCAGAAGACATGACCCATTTTTGTTTAAGTATTTTGCCCTTCTGGTTCAGGGTTGTGACTATTGTACAGAGCCGGATATAGTTCTTTTGGTCAAACTACTTTGAAGTGTTCAGAGGAGGAACCCGCCTAGCAATGGCGAAGACAATCTGCGCACCGGACATATCGTCATTGAAGCCTAGTTCAGGGGCTACTAAGGGAGTCCTGGATTATGGGGTCATCGGGTGTTCGGGCTATGTGACATGGGCCGGACTGGTGGGCCGTGAAGATACAGAATAGAAGGCTTCCCCCTGAGTCCGTACGGTACTCTCCTTGACGTGGAAGGCAAGCTTGGCGTTCGGATATGAAGATTCCTTTATCTGTAAACCGAATTTGTACAACCCTAGCCCCCTCCGGTGTCTATATAAACCGGCGGGTTTAGTCCGTAGAGCCAATCATAATCATACATGCTAGACATCTAGGGTTTAGCCATTACGATCTTGAGGTAGATCAACTCCTGTAACCCCTATACTCATCAAAGTCAATCAAGCAGGAAGTAGGGTATTACCTCCATTAAGAGGGCCCGAACCTGGGTAAACATCGTGTCCCCTGCCTCTTGTTACCTTCGATCCTTAGACGCACAGTTCGGGACCCCCTACCCGAGATCTGCCGGTTTTGACACCAACAACTACTTGGTCCTCCTTTTTTCTTCCAAACAAATCTCGCTTCATACGTACAACCTTGCCTCCCGCTTCGGCCTGGCACTAGTAGAGAAAAGCCTAGGTACGGCGTGCCAAAAACAGCCTTAGTGGCGTGGACACCCGACGCCACCAATATGGCGCCAGTGTTAAAAATTAGCGCTGGCGTTGGCACCTACGCCATCATTATTTTGGACGGTAATGGCATGGCATGTTTTCCACGCCAGCAGTATTAGTCATCACTTGTGATGTTGCATGTGTTTCTCGATGCTAGTATTTTGATTTTCAAATTTGAAATAAAAGCTCTACATCAGCGATTTCAGCCACAATGACAACATAATCTAGTTTCAGAATAGTCACTAAATCAACTATATATAAATAGTCCCAATGACAGCATTTAAGTTCAACAATGCACTTGTTGATATAGTTCAACAAAGTAGGCAAAGTAGCACACATATGAATGTACAAGTTCAAATAAATAGAGGTGATAATAACATGATATATATCTTCCATGCAAGCCAACTAGCTTACTATGACTTTTCGGCGGGCGGAGTCAGGGTCATAGTCCGGAGTAAGTACACCATCATCGCTGTCAGTAGGCTTGTAGTAGACCATGATCTCGTCACGATCGTAGTCGAGGTAGAACGTGGCTCTCTCCCCAGCTTCCATCTCGTAAGCATCTGCAAGGGCTTTCCAACCAGGGCAACCGAAGTAGGTGTGGTTTGCATCGTTGGTGACAAGACAATTGAATTTTTGGGTCGTCAGCATCTTCATGAGGGTGCACTGAAATGTGATGGTGGCATCAACTAGAACTTTAAACTTCTCTAAGAAGTCACGCCTTGCCCCACAAGGGATGACCTGAGCAAAATTGAAAGAAAGAAGTAGCTAGCTAGTTACACATTTGTCTTGTCATCCATGAAACTCAATCAAAACATGTTCAAACAAAAACATACCGTCCTAGTGAGGAAGTCATTCGGCAGATCTATGAAGAACTTCTTATCCCTTTGGCATCTCACGGAACCATTGTGTCTCACATGGGGCATCCATTTACTGCTTTTATGCATGAAGTTGGGAAAAATAAGCATACATAAGATGCACATAAATATAATGCAACATAATAAGCAGTTAGTACCAACTAGCGCTATCCGCCCACTAGTTATTAACACATATGTACATACTTAATAAAACAGTTCTACAAACCATGCGTAGTTCAAAATTAAGACATGCATAAAGTAAACATTCATATGAAATAGGTAGCGCGATAAGCTAGTGGCCAGAGGGACCGGCCTCGTGGTCGTGCCTAGTCGACCTACGATGACACCCCTGCTGACCCTCCTCCTCACGCTCCAAGGCATCCCAGTCCATAGGATCCTCCTCTGCGCTCTTCCTGGCTGCATACTGAAGTAACATCATCTTGTTGGCCTCCACGAGTTTGTCATCTCTCGCAAGCTCGCTCACCAATGGGTCGAAGAACTGCATTCGGCCTCTTTACTCTCCTTCTCCTCAACCCTAGTGCATATCCTCATGTCCTCAGGCACGAGGAACAGCGCGAACTCACGACACTCAGGGAAGTTCAGATTCCCCCTTTGAGGGAGTCCTGGATTAGGGGGTGTCCGGATAGCCGGACTATGACCTTTGGCCGGACTCCTGGACTATGAAGATACAAGATTGAAGACTTCGTCCCGTTTCTGGATGGGACTTTCCTTGGCGTGGAAGGCAAGCATGGCGATACGGATATGTAGATCTCCTACCATTGTAACCGAGTCTGTGTAACCCTAACCCTATTCGGTGCCTATATAAAACGGAGGGTTTTAGTCCATAGGACGAACAACAATCATACCATAGGCTAGCTTCTAGGGTTTAGCCTCTCTAATCTCATGGTAGATCTACTCTTGTACTACCCATATCATCAATATTAATCAAGCAGGAGTAGGGTTTTACCTCCATCGAGAGGGCCCGAACCTGGGTAAAAACATCACATCCCTTGTCTCCTGTTACCATCCGCCTAGACGCACAGTTCGGGACCCCCTACACGAGATCCGCCGGTTTTGACACCGACATTGGTGCTTCAATTGAGAGTTCCTCTGTGTCGTCGTCTTTAGGCCTGATGGCTCCTCCGATCATCAACAACGATGCGCTCCAAGGTGAGACTTCTCCCCGGACAGATCTTCGTATTCGGCGGCTTTGCACTGCGGGCCAATTCGCTTGGCCATTTGGAGCAGATTGAAAGCTACGCCCCTGGCCATCAGGTCAGATTTTGAAGTTTGAACTACACGGCTGACATCCGCGGAGACTTGATGTTCGACGGGTTCGAGCAACAGCCAAGCACGCCGCACTATCCCGAGGGGCATGATCTATCTCTGCCGCCGGACAGTGTCCTGGAGGCCGCACCAGAGGCCGCTCCGACCTTTAGCTTGGAGCCAACCGCGCGGATCGAGGATGGATGGCTGGACACCGCCTCGGGGGCTGCGATCTCCACGGCGATTGAGCCGTACACCTACCCCGTCCTTTGCGAAGCTCGTGACTCCAAGGCGTCGGACTCCTCTCCGGACTCCGAGCCCTCCGCGCCCCCGCTAATCGAATCCGATTGGGTGCCGATCATGGAATTCACTGCCACGGACATCTTTCAGCACTCGCCCTTTGGCGATATCCTGAATTCAATAAAGTCTCTCTCTTTAGCAGGAGAGTCCTGGCCGGATTATGGTCAGGAAGGTTGGGATGCAGACGACAAAGAAATTCAAAGCCCACCCACCACCCACTTCGTAGCCACTGTCGATGATTTAACCGACATGCTCGATTTCGACTCTGAAGACATCGACGATATGGACGACGATGTAGGGGAGGAGCAGGAACCAACACCTATAGGGCACTGGAGAACCACCTCATCTCAAGATGTATACATGGTGGAGACACCTAAAGGAAGCGAAGACGAGGAACAACGGGACGCTACGCAGGATCGCTCCATCGAAAAGCAGACATAACGGCGATGTAAGCGCCGCTCAAAGTCCCACCTCGACAAAGACAACAGCCATACAGACCCAGCTATAGAGCAGGGTGAACCGGTGGACGATGAACATGCTATCGAGCAACCGTCCGAACAGGACAATCTGGATAAACAGCCCGTCCCCAGCGAAGATAACAGTCCGGACGAGCTCACGCCGGACAAGTTGCTGGAGCAGAAGAACCTCCACAAAAGGCTCGTCGCCACAGCACGCAACCTGAAAAAGAAGAAGCGGAAGCTCAAAACAGCGGAAGATGGACCCAGAATCAGATGGAGCAAAGTACTCAATACCACAGACAAATACGGCGACAGTCGCCGAACAAAGAGCTACCCAAAGCGGAAACTACTGCCCGAATTTGATGAGGAGGTCGTAGAGCCCCCACATTCAAAAAATAAGGAGGCCACCCGGTCGGATGGACGACCCCATGGCAAGCAGAGAGCGGCAAACGGCACCGCACACAAGCTGGCACGTGAACCGTATGTGACACCCCAAAAAATTTAACCTTGTTTTGTTAATTAAAATCTTGCCAGGAAATTCAACTTTCCTTTTTCATGGTTTTTCTTGATTTCAGAACCATTCTTTTCTTGGTTATCTTGGAGTTGTTCCCTAAGATAAAAACCTTTCACTTATGATATTGGACTTGTTTACCCTCTCAAGAAAATCTTTTCTTTTATCATCAGAATTAATTATATAATATTCTTCCTGATCTTTTTTTTTAAATGGTTTCCCATAGTTTTATGGTCCCAATTGTACTACAACCCTTTTATAAATTCATTCAAAAATCCCACCAAAATTTGGAGATGTCATATGGAGTATTTGAACCACTTTTGTGCAAAAATATCTTCTGCCCATTGAATATTTTGAGCTCTACACCATATTTTCAAATCTGGTCCAGAGAGCATTTTTACACTACAACCTATTCAAATATTTCTTTAAAACTTCTACCAAAATTTTGGGATGTTAGTAGGAGCATACTATTCCACTTTATGCAATAACCTAATGATGTTCTTTGGAAAAACTGAGTGAATCATCCTCTTTTGCATTCTAGTCCAACTTGAGGTTTATTACAGCAACCACCTTTTTAGTTGCTCCTTGATCCATGATTCCTTTTCCTACTAGTAGCCCTCCTTGCCAAACCCTTAAGTCCAAGAGAGTGGACCCATTGGATGATTCTAAGTGCTTGCAACAATGCCATTTGCTTTCTGTCCAGAATTGCAGTTTTGCAAAACTTGCACTAGCAAGTTTGTGCTTTGGACAAACTAACCTTACCACCCTCTCTTTCATCTAAAGAGACCCCATTCTGGAAGTTTTGGCCACTCCAAGAAATGCCTAGGTGCCCTTGGCATTTTGTCAAACACCTTATGGGCATGATCTGTTTTGACATGGGTTTTAGTTTACACAATGATCTTGCTTCCCTGGCCTAACCACCATGTCCAATAGACTTCTAGCTTCTCCTAACCTAGGTCTGCTGGTTGCCAGCCTCACCCGAGACCTCTAGCACGCCATGGCATTTGGTCGAACACATTCCGTGCCTGCTCTGGGCGCGAGAAGAGGGCGTATTGCACGTGCTGCGCCCGAGCCGACACGTCGCACCCCTGGTTTGCCACCGCCCTGCGGAGCCACTCCACTCACTAACCTTCTCCCCGCATCACGCCAAGCAGCCCTCGACGCCCTCTGACACTGCCGTCAGAGCCCTTGGCGGCACGCCGGCGTCCGCAGCGCGTCTCGGCCAGGTCGGTGCCGCCCAAGCTGCCAGCGCTCGCCACCTGCCTCCTGGAACAGCGCAAGCTCATCCACAAGCTTGTTCTATAGCACACGTCGCCGCCACGTTGCCCAAGCTACAGAAAGACGGTCGCCGGCGACCTTATCCGCGGCCGCCACTGAACCGCCTCGACTCGCCTATTTAAGGGAGACTCGAGCCCGTCCCCGCACGTAGGCAACCTCATGCCACCCCTATGGCGCTTCCCTAGCTCGCAATCGACCCGGGGAGGTCTTCTTCCCCACCTCCGGCAACCGCAGCCGCCGCTACTGCCTCGGTCATTCCGGCGCCACCAGGACCTCCCCCTCTCCACTCTCTCCACCAGAAGCTCTCTCTTCCTCCCGTGAACCCTTCCCCCTGCTCGATTTTGATCGGGATCCACCGCAGCGCCAAAACCACTTTGCCCGACGGCCACCGTCCGCCGCGAAGCTCGCCGTCAGCAGCTCCATCCACCCCTGAGGCCAAAACAACCACCGGAGTGACCGTCTTGATCCCCTGAGCCCGCAGATGGCCTCCGTTTTCCGAACGGCGCCGTCATTCGCCGGCGAGCCTCCCCGGAGCTCCGCCTTTGTTTCGGCCGGAAAAGGCAACGCGCGCGAGGACTAGTCAAACCTGACTAGTGGGCCACCTGGACCCACTGTCAGTGGCTCCCCGCTCGTCCACGCTGGATAAGTGGAAGCGTACTTCCCGAATACGCTTTCGACGTGTACGTGTTTATTTGAATCGTTTCTTTTTCTGTTTTAATTTAAATAACAGGTTTTGATCAAAATTTGGAATGGCTGTAACTTTTTAAATACAACTCCAAAAGAGTTGATTCTTTTTCCTACCTCTCTCAAATATTGTCTAGTTTATTTTAAGATTTATTTCAAAAAAATTCAGATAACTTTTTGTTTCTGTTTCGAAACTATTTATTGATTCAAAAATATTTTTAATACGATTTTGGAGAGAGAAGAGAAAACTTTCAAAAGTTTTGGAGAGCACCTCACCCCTCCACAACTTGAAGGCAAGCATTCTGAACCCCGGCATAATACTTTTGGTGTGTTAGCCGACACGTTTATAACACTACCTCATTTCGAAGAGCTCGTTATTTCATGTGATATGATCATTTGCATGAATGCATATTAGTGATCTCCTTGCTGTTGGAGATGAATATACTTGTGATGGTAACCATTCTCATGTGCCTTACATGCATGCCGGAAAGGAATCCGGGAAAGCCTCTGCCTTGGGTAGGCGTGAGCTTGTCACCGGTCCCCGTCGGGACGGTTATGTCCGGGATAGCATGGTAAGGTATAGTGAGTGGTGGCTTTGTTGGTTGAAATATATTTGTTATATATGTCATGCAGGGAATTTATAAACCTCCTGAGTCGACCATAGATCGAGTCTTGTTCCAGTAAACCCCATACTTGTTTCGTACTACCGCTTGTCTCTACAACGTGTAGGGTACAGTTCTGTAAGTCGTTAACCCCTTTCGAGCACACACCGTACAGAGAGGCCATGGTGGAAGATATCGGTTGAAGCCGGTAAGCATGCCACCTGGTCCGGGGCCATGGGTGTTTCCGGTTGAGACCGAGAGGGGAGGCCACCCCTTAGAGCGCGCGATATAAATTTGATCCCATGCTATGCGAGGTTGTAGCCTCCCCACTTAGAGTTTTTCTTAACAAGTGTCATGGGTGATTCCAGGCACCGGTAAGTTGATCTAGTGTGTGCAAGTTAGGTGTGTTTTCAACAAAAGGGCCGTAGACAGAATTAGTCCCGATGGACTAAAGGAATCTGTTACTCGTGGGTAAAGAGTACACCCTCTGCAGAGATTAAACCTATTTGAATAGTCGTGTCCTCGGTTAAGGATTTCAGTCTGGGATGGGTCAGGTATCAGTCTTAGTGTCGGTCTTCGGATGAGAAACTGTTAAACCCGAACAATGAATCGTGACTTGGGACTTGTGATGATTATGATTATTATTTCTGTTATGGACTAACCCCATGATCATTATTTTGTTGTGGACTAATCCGTTATATTATTTGAATTATCGAATATTCCTGGGATGGTTCTACCTCCTGGATATTCACGGTGATTATTTATAAGCCCTTTACGTGGTGTCGCTAAGACGCCCGACTGTGGCAATGCTTTTATTTTATTTATAAGCCCTTTATGTGGTGTCGTTGAGACGCCCGACTGTGGCATTGCTTGTTATTTATTTCCTTTATAAGCCCTTTATGTGGTGTCGCTGAGACGCCCGACTGTGGCATTGCTTGTTATTTATTTCATTTATAAGCCCTTTATGTGGTGTCGCTGAGACGCCCGACTATGGCAGTGCTTGTTATTTTATTTCATCTATTAGCCCTGTATGTGGTGTCGCTGAGACGCCCGACTGTGGAATTGCTTGATAATTGTTTACCTTATGAGCCCTTTATGTGGTGTCGCTCAGACGCCCGACTGAGGCATGCTTGTTATTTACCATCAATTCGAGACGTCGCTTTAGACATCCGAATGGTGCATTTTATTCCGGCTCCGTCAGTACATATTCATTGTTACATTTTAATAATCTGCTTGCATGCATCAGAATCTCTATTTTATCTTTTGTGACTGACGTCATGAGCTTAAAATATTTCAGAGCATCGTTGTTATATTATACCTGTGTTCATAATGTTTGCGAGTACATTCAAAGTACTCACTGGCTTGTCCCTGGCTATTGTCTTGGCCAGATTTCTTGCGTGGAGAGGAGCGTTGCGATGCCAGCCTCGGAACCTAAGAAACGATGATAGCAACCTCGCGAAGATAGGAGTTAACCTGGTCAGCTGTTCCCGTGGGAAATGGAGTTCCATAGACGCTGATGGTCCACAAACCGCTTCCGCCATCAACCACTAGTATTTTGTTGTACTCACGGACCAGAATGGTCTTGTACCACATATTTTGTATTTTGCTTGGAATTTCTGTATCAAGTTGGTGCCTCATCAGCTAACAGTAATCCTGGGGCTGGTGAGCACGACGGCCATTTTCTAGAATTCATATCCCGAAAATCTGGTCGCCACAGACTTGGTATCAGAGCCAGGCTGACCAATGGCTAAAACCTATCTTAGTCAGGTCAATAAACTTAGGCAAACCAACCCACCAGACCATAACCGAACCCCAGCCAAGCTTCTCGTGCAAGATAGCCACACAGTGACCCCGACACTTTTGGCAGTCGGTGCCCAACCTATCAACCTAGCCTGTCTATCGCGCACCAGTGACCAGCACCCAAGGTGTCTTATTCGCAAGCGTGCGAAGGAAGACTCTGTCCCCTTTTACTATAAAAAGGGCACGTTAGCCCCAACCCAGCACAGCACAGCCTCTACCCCAAACCGAGCCATAATGCCTGGTCCCGTCGTGCACAACGAGACCACAGCAACCAACCTTGGAGGTTTTGTGACCATACTCGCAAACCTCACCCGTCGTGCCTATGCGTTAGAAGAGCCTCCAGAATATGTTGTGTACCAAGGACCCATGAGTGGTGAGAGCCATCAATTCTGGGCCACCGTACACATTTACGGTAGGGGTCTAGCACCCGAGCGCCCCTACAGGTTCACCGGAAGAACAACTTCCTTTGAGCCACAAGCCATCCAACTAGCTGCTCGAGAGGCTATAGTTCATCTTAGGCACCTATCGCCCAGAGTTAACTGTCGCTCGTTCCACTACTACCCCAGGCGTGAAGGGTATGGTAGACCACCCCAAGTTGCCAACGGAGATCACGAGACGGATCCTGCATTGCTGCACCTAGTGCGCTATGTAGGCGCACTGGAAGAACTGTTCGATCAAATCACCATTGACCTGATCGCAGCTCGTGGAGAGCTGGTTCGTCGAGCCCCGGCAAGAGAAGAGAACGAGCCCAACACCGACAACCCAGTCGTGCTGTTCGGACACCCGATAGAGACCCTGAGGTCAGCCCCAGCCGTCAGCCAAGGTGCTTTGATGACCCCAGAAGTGCTTCGTCGCCTTTTGGGAGCACACTCCAATGGGGTTGTGGTCAACAATCCCCGCGATGGTCATCATCACTACCCCGAGCTTGCAGCCCCTCAAGCCTCTCCAGCTAATTCCGATGGTGAGACCCGTGGAGAAGCCTCGACATCCACAAGGCACGCCCGTTTGGATGTAAACGAGGTAGACTAAGTCACCCAAGTGGTGTCGAGTCCCAATGTATCCTCGCCTTGTAATCGTGTGACCTTGTAATAAGCACAGCCTGTCGTCGTGCCTCTGTTTTAAATAGTAGCCTTGCCTAGATACATTAGCATGCAGTGTGGTTTTTTCTATCCCAGGCACAGCTACCAAAACCACCCCGACAAACCCCACAGTGATACGTCACTTTGGTGAGATATGTATCTGTGGCTTTGACGCCGACCCTCGGAGCCGAGCTGGCAAATTCATTGCCTTTCACCACGGTAAAATGACCCAGCTCCGGTGCTATAAAAAGGCCACTGCGTGACCTTGCCAAGCATCCCTCGCCTTGTGCATCGTCCTCACAACCATTTCTTGCCATGTCGAGCCCTAGTATTTATCTGAGAACCCCAGATGCAACCCCGGGTAGTTTTGTCAAAATATTGTGGGATTTTACCTGCAGTACCATGGGATCTACCCAGCCACCCCAGTACAAGCTGTTCAAATCAAGGATCACCCCTTCCATCTCGAGATATTGGGCAGCCGTGCACATCCCTCCTGTAAACCCAAACCAAGACCCAACGGAGGTCTCCTTCGTGGGGAAATCTATGCCGACCCCACATATGGCCATAGAAGCTGTGGCATACGAAGCGCTTGCTCGCCTTCGATTCACGGTACCCTATGCCAGCGAACGAGGGTATTATTACTTTTCGAGCTGTGCAGCACCCGGGGGAGTAACATCTTTTCCCAGTGGACGAATTGAGAGAGACCCAGTCCTGGCCAACCTCGTCCAGTACGTCTTCGCTCAAGAGCGTTTAACCCAACGCATGATGGGTTATCTACAGAGTCTCGCGGATTTAAATCCTCAGATCGCCATCGGGAGATCACTGAGGCCCGACCAGGAGAGGCACATTCATCGCCTGGTCAATCCACTTTCCCCGATAGAAGAAGAGTGTATCCCAGTACCAGAGACATTTTCTCGGGACCCCGTCCAGTTACCGTTTTCATTTTAGACGTCTCTGCTGTGTTCATTGCTGCAACATTTGTTTGTGTGTTGTAACTTATGTGTGGTACCCCGAGTTTGTGCGACAAGCTAATCATTTAGTTTCTGTTAATATGGGTAGCTCTGTTGCGGTTTGACTCTAGTGTATTACTGTTTTCTCTCACGAAAAATCCTGGAGTGAGATTTCTTTTCCCTCTGTTGCTGCATCATACATCTCCTCACGACATAGATTATTTTTATTTCCCGCAGCACCACGGCAGCAGACTCACAACCACAACTATTCCAGCACACACACACACACTGCTTGCAAAATTTTTGCAACGGTGTTACATCTAACTGAGCACCTCCCGACAACAGTCAGCGCCCGACACACCCCACCTACTCCTCGTGGTCACCACCACCGTAGAGAGCCAACACCCGAGCAGCAGCATCGCGACGATCATCGAGGATCATCGCGCACAAGAGCACGGAGAGCCCCAGCACCGCTGCCAGCCCTCCGCATAACAGGATCACGTACCAGTCCGGCACCACCGCCGCCATTAGAGCCTCGCCTCGAGCTTTGGCAAACGGAAACAGAGGAGAAGGAGGAGGAGGAGGAGAAGTGAGGCCAGGTATGAGAAAAAGAGAAGAACACCTCGGCTGTTTTATAGCTCGAGCTCGGTGTACGGTGGGCGAGGTCCACCAGTGCCGCTCGTCGCCCGATCGCCGGTGTTCAGAGGCGAATCCTCGAGCAGTGCCGACAGCACGCTGGCCCGCGAAGTGAGTGCACGCTGCACCGGCAGCTAGCACGCCACGCACTACCCAGTACGGCCTAGATGCCCTACGCTCTAGGCATCGCCGGTGGAGAAAGCACGGGAAAGCACGCAGGAGAGAGGAAGAAGAAAGAGCCGGAGGAAGGAGAGGCTGACAGTGGGCCCGGGTCCACCTATCAGCCAGAGAGAGCACTGTGTTCTCGGGTGCGACCAACGTATTTTGAGATTTAGAAATTTATTCTAAATCTATATCCAGCGTACAAATCTCTCGTTTTTGCTCCTAACCGTAGATTTTTCCACGCAGCGCCAGTTTCCTCACACTGTATTTTTGCACCACTTATTAACCTTTCACTGTAGCCGCTTTTGTTTTTGATGAAAATTTTGCTATAGAGATAACTCTTAGCAAATCTCGAGGACGAGATTTTTTTTAAGGGGGGTAGTGTTGTGACACCCCAAAAATTTTAACCTTGTTTTGTTAATTAAAATATTGCCAGGAAATTCAACTTTCCTTTTTATTGGTTTTTCTTGATTTCAGAACCATTCTTTTCTTGGTTATCTTGGAGTTGTTCCCTAAGATGAAAACCTTTCACTTATGATATTGGACTTGTTTACCCTCTCAAGAAAATCTTTTCTTTTATCAGAAGAATTAATTATATAATATTCTTCCTGATCTATTTTTTTTTGAAAAATGGTTTCCCATAGTTTTATGGTCCCATTTGTACTACAACCCTTTTATAAATTCATTCAAAAATCCCACCAAAATTTGGAGATGTCATATGGAGTATTTGAACCACTTTTGTGCAAAAATATCTTTTGCCCATTGAATATTTTGAGCTCTACACCATATTTTCAAATCTGGTCCAGAGAGCATTTTAACACTACAACCTATTCAAATATTTCTTTAAAACTTCTACCAAAATTTTGGAATGTTAGTAGGAGCATACTATTCCACTTTATGCAATAACCTAATGATGTTCTTTGGAAAAACTGAGTGAATCATCCTCTTTTGCATTCTAGTCCAACTTGAGGTTTATTATAGCAACCACCTTTTTAGTTGCTCCTTGATCCATGATTCCTTTTCCTACTAGTAGCCCTCCTTGCCAAACCCTTAAGTCCAGGAGAGTGGACCCAGTGGATGATTCTAAGTGCTTGCAACAATGCCATTTGCTTTCTGTCCAGAATTGCAGTTTTGCAAAACTTGCACTAGCAAGTTTGTGCTTTGGACAAACTAACCTTACCACCCTCTCTTTCATCTAAAGAGACCCCATTCTGGAAGTTTTGGCCACTCCAAGAAATGCCTAGGTGCCCTTGGCATTTTGTCAAACACCTTATGGGCATGATCTGTTTTGACATGAGTTTTAGTTTACACAATGTTCTTGCTTCCCTGGCCTAACCACCATGTCCAATAGACTTCTAGCTTCTCCTAACCTAGGTCTGCTGGTTGCCAGCCTCACCCGAGACCTCTAGCACGCCATGGCATTTCTTCGAACACGTTCCATCCGTGCTCTGGCGCGAGCAGAGCACGCGTATTGCACGTGCCGTGCCCGAGCCGACGCGTCGCACCCTTGGTTTTCCACCGCCCTGCGGAGCCACGCCACTCACTAACCTTCTCCCCGCATCACGCCAAGCAGCCCCTTACGCCCTACAGCACCGCCGTCAGAGCCCTTGGCGGCACGCCGGCGTCCGCAGCGCGTCTCGGCCAGGTCGGTGCCGCCCAAGCTGCTAGCGCTCGCCACCTGCCTCCTGGAATAGCGCAAGCCATCCACAAGCTTGTCCTATAGCACACGTCGCCGCCACGTCACCCAAGCTACAGAAAGACGGTCGCCGGCGACCTTATCCGCGGCCGCCGCTGAACCGTCTCGACTCGCCTATTTAAGGGAGCCCCGAGCCCGTCCCCGCACGTAGGCAACCTCATGCCAACCCTATGGCGCTTCCCTAGCTCGCAATCGACTCGGGGAGGTCTTCTTCCCCACCTACGGCAACCGCAGCTGCCGCTACTGCCTCGGTCATTTCGGCACCACCAGGACCTCCCCCTCTCCACTCTCTCCACCAGAAGCTCTCTCTTCCTCCCGTGAACCCTTCCCCCTGCTCGATTTTGATCGGGATCCACCGCAGCCCCAAAACCACTTTGCCCGACGGCCACCGTCCGCCGTGAAGCTCGCCGCCGGCAGCTCCGTCCACCCCTGAGGCCAAAACCTGAGTCCGCAGATGGCCTCCATTTTCCGAACGGCGCCGTCATTCGCCGGCGAGCCTCGCCGGAGCTCCGCCTCTGTTTCGGCCGGAGGAGGCAACGCGCGCGTGGACTAGTCAAACCTGACTAGTGGGCCACCTGGACCTTGTCGGTGACTCCCCGCGCCGTCCACGGTGGATAAGTGGAAGCGTACTTCCCGAATACGCTTTCGACGTGTACGTGTTTATTCGAATCGTTTTCTTTTTCTGTTTTATTTTAAATAACAGGTTTTGATCAAAACTTGGAATGGCTGTAACTTTTTAAATACAACTCCCAAAGAGTTGATTCTTTTTAAGATTTATTTCAAAAAAATTCAGACAACTTTTTGTTTCTGTTTTGAAACTATTTATTGATTCAAAAATATTTTTAATAGGATTTTGGAGAGAGAAGAGAAAACTTTCAAAAGTTTTGGAGAGCACCTCACCCCTCCACAACTTGAAGGCAAGCATTCTGAACCCCGGCATAATACTTTTGGTGTGTTAGCCGACACGTTTATAATTCTACCTCATTTTGAAGAGCTCGTTATTTCATGTGATATGATCATTTGCATGAATGCATATTAGTGATCTCCTTGCTGTTGGAGATGAATATACTTGGGATGGTAACCATTCTCATGTGCCTTACATGCATGCCGGAAAGGAATCCGGGAAAGCCTCTGCCTTGGGTAGGCATGAGCTTGTCACCGGTCCCGTCCGGAGACGGTTATGTCCGGGATAGCATGGTAAGGTATAGTGAGTGGTGGCTTTGTTGGTTGAAATATATTTGTTATATATGTCATGCAGGGAATTTATAAACCTCCTGAGTCAACCATAGATCGAGTCTTGTTCCAGTAAACCCCATACTTGTTTCGTACTACCACTTGTCTCTACAACGTGTAGGGTACGGTTCAGTAAGTCGTTAACCCCTTTCGAGCACACACCGTACAGAGAGGCCATGGTGGAAGATATCGGTTGAAGCCGGTAGGCATGCCACCTGGTCCGGGGGCATGGGTGTTTCCGGTTGAGACCGAGAGGGGAGGCCACCCCTTAGAGCGCGCGATATAAATTTGATCCCATGCTATGCGAGGTTGTAGCCTCCCCACTTAGAGTTTTGCTTAACAAGTGTCATGGGTGATTCCAGGCACCGGTAAGTTGAGCTGGTGTGTGCAAGTTAGGTGTGTTTTCAACAAAAGGTCAGAAGCGGAATTAGTCCCGATGGACTAAAGGAATCCGTTACTCGTGGGTAAAGAGTACACCCTCTGCAGAGATTAAACCTATTCGAATAGCCGTGTCCTCGGTTAAGGATTTCAGTCTGGGATGGGTCAGGTATCGGTCTTAGTGTCGTTCTTCGGAGGAGAAACTGTTAAACCCGAACAATGAATCGTGACTTGGGACTTACGATGATTATGATTATTATTTCTGTTATGGACTAACCCCATGATCATTATTTTGTTATGGACTAATCCGTTATATTATTTGAATTATCGAATATTCCTGGGATGGTTCTACCTCCTGGATATTCACGGTGATTATTTATAAGCCCTTTACGTGGTGTCGCTAAGACGCCCGACTGTGGCAATGCTTTTATTTTATTTATAAGCCCTTTATGTGGTGTCGCTGAGATGCCCGACTGTGGCATTGCTTGTTATTTATTTCCTTTATAAGCCCTTTATGTGGTGTCGCTGAGACGCCCGACTGTGGCATTGCTTGTTATTTATTTCCTTTATAAGCCCTTTATGTGGTGTCGCTGAGACGCCCGACTGTGGCATTGCTTGTTATTTATTTCATTTATAAGCCCTTTATGTGGTGTTGCTGAGACGCCCGACTGTGGCATTGCTTGTTATTTTATTTCATCTATTAGCCCTGTATGTGGTGTCTCTGAGACGCCCGACTATGGCATTGCTTGATATTTGTTTACCTTATGAGCCCTTTATGTGGTGTCGCTCAGACGCCGGACTGAGGCATGCTTGTTATTTACCATCAATTCGAGACGTCGCTTCAGACATCCGAATGGTGCATTTTATTCCTGCTCCGTCAGTACATATTCATTGTTACATTTTAATAATCTGCTTGCATGCATTAGAATCTCTATTTTATCTTTTGTGACTGACGTCATGAGCTTAAATTATTTCAGAGCATCGTTGTTATATTATACCCGTGTTCATAATGTTTGCGAGTACATTCAAAGTACTCACTGGCTTGTCCCTGGCTATTGTCTTGGCCAGATTTCTTGCGTGGAGAGGAGCGTTGCGATGCCAGCTCCGGAACCTAAGCAACGACGATAGCAACCTCGCGAAGATAGGAGTTAACCTGGTCAGTTGTTCCCGTGGGAAATGGAGTCCCATAGACGCTGATGGTCCACAAACCGCTTCCGCCATCAACCACTAGAAACCATTTTGTTGTACTCACGGACCAGAATGGTCTTGTACCACATATTTTGTATTTTGCTTGGAATTTCTGTATCAAGTTGGTGCCTCATCAGCTAACAGTAATCCTGGGGCTGGTGAGCACGACGGTCATTTTCTGGAATTCATATCCCGAAAATCCGGTCGCCACACCGTATAAGTATTCGCATCAAAAAGATGGCCTAGTTAGATCTATCTACGGGGCAAGAAAGCAAGCTCTAGTAAGCAAGGCAACACATCAAGTATCCGAACATCACGGTACACCTAAATATAGGGGTGCCGCACACTATGTTTCACCGATGAGGTGCTTTGGATCATGAATTTCCGGGAGTTCAAGCCCGTAAACATAGAGGCATACGACCGAACAATGCACCCTTTGAGTGCGGATTGAGGATTACATCCTCCATATACACATGGCTAGAGGAGATGATCTCCACGCCATAAAATACTTACCCCTCAAGCTCAAAGGGCCATCCCGGCATTGGCTTAAAAGCCTTCCCGAAAACACCATTGGAAGTTGGGAAGAGCTCGAGGATGCCTTTCGGGCAAATTTTTAAGGGACCTATGTCCGACCTCCGGATGCCTATGACTTAAGTCATATAGCTCAACAGCCAGGAGAGTCAGCCCGGAAATTTTGGAACAGATTCCTTACTAAAAAGAACCAAATAGTCGACTGCCCGGACGCCGAAGCCTTAGCAGCTTTCAAACACAACGTATGAGACAAATGGCTCGCCAGACACCTCGGCCAAGAAAAGCCAAGAACAATGGCCGCATTAACAAGCCTCATGACCCGCTTTTGCATGGGAGAGGATAGCTGGCTAGCAAGATACAACACCAGCAACCCAAGTACATCCGAAATCAGGGATGGAAACGGGAAACCACGACGCAGCAAGGACCAGCGTCGGTCTAAGGAAAACAGCCCGAAGAGCACGGCAGTTAACACCGGATTCAAAAGCTCTCGGCAGAATCATAAAAAGCTCTCTAACTTAAACAAAATCTTGGACAAGATATGCCAAATCCACAGTACTCCCGGGAAGCCTGCAAACCACATCCACAGAGATTGTTGGGTCTTCAAGCAGTCCGGCAAACTCAACGCCGAACACAAGGGACTCGACACACCAAGCGAGGACGATGACGAACCCCAAAAGCAGAGCACCGGAAAACAAAAGAATTTCCCACAAGAAATCAAAACAGTGAACTCAATTCACGTGACAAAAGGGAAAAACAGAGCGGCACCCATAGAGGTACATGCCATACGGCCTATCCCAGAGGAGTCCGGCCACTGGTTGTTCAGACCAATCACCTTTGACCATCGGAATTACTCAATAAGTATATGGCATGCAGGTTGGACTGCCTTGATATTAGATCCGATAATTGGCGGACTCCAATTTTCACAAGTCTTAATGGACGGCGGCAGTGACCTAAACCTGCTATATCAGGACACAATCCGCAATATGGGGATAGACCCAACCAAATTTCGCCATAGCAACACTTCCTTTCAAGGGGTATTGCCAGGCCCATATGCCCATTGTACGGGCTCTCATCGCTAGAAGTTGTGTTCGGCTCACCCGACAACTTCCGCCGCGAAAAGTTAACCTTCCACCTCACCCCATTTACAAGTAGCTATCAAGCACTATTGGGACGCGAAGCTTTCGCCCGCTTTAACGCAATACTGCATTATGCAACCCTTACACTTAAAATGTCCGGTCCACGTGGCATCATCTCATTAAAGGGAAACACCGAGGGTTCCTCGAGTCCGGAAAATTGTGCGGATGCCTTGACAGCCCCACAATAAACCGGCCTCACCAATACGAGCTCTTAGACAGGTTGGCCAGACCCCGGACACGGCTGGACGAGTCCGTCGTACACATACAAGGGCTCGCTAGATGCACACCCCCGTACAAGGTGCTCCGCGCATCCACAACAAGAGACAGTAAAGCTCAATTTTGTTCATTCTTCCAATTGTACTTTGTTTATATAATATAACATACATTTTTGCACGATCTTTTTCAACTAAGTTCCTCTCTTTTACAGATGGACACCGTGCTACACCCGTCCAGGATACGGCACAACGGAGACACGGTGACGGCGTGCGAGGGACCCGTTGCAAGGATTCTTTTCAGATTAAGACCCTGTGTAAACCTTATTTACTGTCTCTTGTTGATACACATCCCCTGATTTCTTGCTATAACAAAGGAGGAGGCTGGAGTTTTGGCATAGGCCACGCGTCGAATTTCGCGATACACGGACACGGGGCTTTTTACCAAGGGCGATTGTTCGACCCGTTTTCATAAAGACCAAATACCTTAGGGAGTGTTCGGCGTCTCGAGTTAGGCCTTATATGCATCAGCTCCGACTCATGTCTTTGGTCAAACGTTGGGTTTGCCCGGCTCCTGTGTTTTGCTGCCTTACGTTTCGCTCTATTGGCTAATGCGGCACCAGGAGAACTACTGCGATTGTGCCCCCGGTTCGGCCAGGGGAGCACCTCAGTAGAGAAAGCCGAAAACTGACTGTCATGATATAGCGTGAGACTGGTCAACCACTCGATGACCCGCTGGAATCTTTAGAATTCCTCCGCATTGACGAAGGGTCATTTCCCGGCCAGGCACATACGCGCCCCGAATTCGGGTGAGCGTGGTGCCCCTAGGGGCTATATAGTAGCCCCACTGTCGAACTCCTATGGCTAAGTGAAAGTGATAAAGCATTATAGTCTGGTTGCCTAGTTTGCTGCGCTATCACCTCCTTTGTAGGACCAAGACGTTGGATCAAGTGTGAAAATGCGTTTTCTACAAACACCCCCACATTATATGCATGGGGGCTGAAGCCAAAGACTGCCATCTTTCAGGTTATATACACATATACATTAACGGCCGCAGAGGAGGTATTTTTAATTCTTGAAAGCACAAGTATAAAAAATCTTTTATATTCCATCGAAACATTGTTTCACAATAATACATGTTATTCAAACATAATATTTCTTCGAGCACTGCGTCTCTATTAAACGAGCGCCCTGAAGAACTTCCGAAAAATAGTGCTCGACAGGTACTCGGCTTCTGTCCGAATCCTGGGATGCAACATCGGTGGCCTTCATCTCCGCCCAGTATGTCTTGACACGGGCAAGAGCCATCCGCGCACCCTCTATGCATGATGACCGCCTCATTGCTTTGATACGAGGCACCGCACCAAGGAACTGTTGCACCAAGCCAAAATAACTCTTCGGTTCGGGCCTTTTCGGCCACAAATAAGTGACGACATTCTTCATGGCAAGTCCGGACAACCTATTCAGCTCCGCCCATTCGGCCAAACGATCGGCTAATGGAAGTGGACGCTCTGGACTACGGAACTACGACCAAAACAGCTCTTCCATCTCGTGATCCTTTTGATCTCCGAAATGTTCGGCCGCGTCCGCTGCACTCGCCGCCAAGTCTAGATAAGCATCCGCACTACTCCACAGCCGGTCCAACTGAGCATATTTAGGATCCATGAACTTCCTACGCAGCAGAAAGGGCTTTCCAGCCGTGATATCTCCGGCCTGACGTAGCTCCTCCTTCATAGCTCTCATCGCAGAGCGAGCATCCTTGGCCTTGGTGGTGGCCTTCTTCAGGTCCTCTTGCTCCGCACGACCTTCTTTTTCAAGAAGCTCGCAGCGGTCGGTAGCATTCTTCAACTTCACGGCCATCTCGGCCATTTCCTTCACGCTTCGGCAGTGAGCAGCCTGTTCGGCTTTTAGCTCTTCGGCCGCCTTCAAGGCAGCCGCATCACTTCTCCTGGCCTGCTCCTTGGCTCGGGCAAGATCTGCCCGAAGATTCTCCATGGAAACGGCACCATCTGCATCAAGCATACAAGTTGTAAGACACGGGCATCAAGCTCCCTTACTAGGTGTCCGCGGAGAAACTGCATACCTTGTGACTCGTCCAGCTGCTTGTTGACAAGCGCGATGTCGTCATCCGCCACGTCAAGTTGCCGCTTGAGTTCGGCAAATTCATCAGTCCGGCTAGCCACCGGATGCCCTGCCACCTACATAGGAAGGGCGGCATATTATATCTGGGATTATGATCCTCGGCACGCTGTCATTTTTGACAACGCACCGAGTCTCAGGGGCTACTATCTACACGGGGCGCATCTTATATATGCGGAACCGTCAAAAGGTACATCATTGCACGTACCTCAAAACCCGTCAGTAAACTCCTGGCGGCCTCGTACAACCCGCTTTCCGCGGACGAAATCTTTTCAATCACCGTACCCATCAATGCACGGTGATCTTCTGAGATAGACACTCGCCCAAGCAGATCCTTCAACTCCTCCGACCGTGCACCAGGAGGTGCCGGACTCGTCCGATGGCCTTTTTCAAAGTCCGGACACGGAGGGCTCCGAGGGGCCCTATGACCGCACTCCATCCCTGCCGTATTGGGGGAAACCCTCCGCAAACACACCTCGGGATTGTCCGCCTCGCTAGGCGGTACGGCAGGGGGAGGCGTTCCGCTCTCCATCATCTCCGAACGAAGATCCCCCGAAGACGAGCTCTGCTGAGAAGGGCTGAGATCCGAACTACAAGAGCCGGACACTATCCTTGTGTTCAAAATCTTCTATGAAGTATTCGGAGGAGGAACCCGCCTTGCAATGCCGAAGACAATATGCGCGCCGGACCCGTTGTCATTGAAGCCTGGTTCAGGGGCTACTGAGGGAGTCCTGGATTAGGGGGTGTCCGGATAGCCAGACTATGACCTTTGGCCGGACTCCTGGACTATGAAGATACAAGATTGAATACTTCATCCCGTGTCTGGATGGGACTTTCCTTGGTGTGGAAGGCAAGCTTGGCGATACGGATATGTAGATCTCCTACCATTGTAACCGACTCTATGTAACCCTAACCCTGTTCGGTGCCTATATAAACCGGAGGGTTTTAGTCAATAGGACGAACAACAATCATACCATAGGCTAGCTTCTAGGGTTTAGCCTCTCTGATCTCGTGGTAGATCTACTCTTGTACTACCCATATCATCAATATTAATCAAGCAGGAGTAGGGTTTTACCTCCATCGAGAGGGCCTGAACCTGGGAAAAAACATCGCCCTTGTCTCCTGTTACCATCCGCCTAGACGCACAGTTCGGGACCCCCTACCCGAGATCCGCCGGTTTTGACACCGACACCCTTCCTAAAAGAACTCTACTGTCATGGCATCATAAGCGCGTGCCGCTAACTCCGGGGTGTCCCAATGGCCAAGTTCATGGACGACATTGTCCTTCCTAATGGTGGCATAGTACTTATTTCCCTTCTGTTGCACACCACAAAACTTCGGGGCCATCTGTGACGATGCATATAAATATATAACTAAACAAGTTAGTAAAAATGGGCTATTAACGAGAAATACAATAGTCTACAACTACACACTATACATTCTTTCACCGCAAGTACACTACTAGAAATACAATAACGTTACACTATCTAAAATCATAGTTTACAAGTACACTACATTATTTCACCACAAGTACACTACTAGAAATTTAATAAAATTCCACTATCTAAAATCATAGTCTACAACTACACTACATTATTTCACCAAAAGTACACTACTAGAAATTTAATAAAATTACACTACCTAAAATCATAGTCTACAACTACACTAAAATTTTACACTACTCGTATACACAAAATTCTATATTATTCTACACTACTATTACACTACACTAAGTAGAACTCACCCGCGGCGAGGGTAGGCAGCGAGGAGGCACTGCGGGTGACGGGGCCGGGGGCGGTGCCAGGGGTGTGGATGCGGAGGCTACAGCGGCGTGGACGGGGGCGGTGAGGGAGTCAGAAGCAGTTTCCACCCGAGGATCAACTACTCCCGGAGCGAAAATAGCAGTCCGGCTTCCGCTGCCCACCTCATACACCTGCAAAATTCATGCCATGCATACATCACTACGCACTCAAAATACCATGGGCATTGGCGGTAACACAGTATGGACAAGCGTGCAAGCATCCCCGTAACATTTTTATCCATTTTCTCTTTATTTCTTCCTTCACTATCCCTTAGAAACAGGTGACGAATAGGACAAACATCTGAAACCGGCGCTATCGGAGTTCGGATCAATACACTCACCTAAGGGGCAATTTCCATCAAGGATTCCCCCCGCCGAGGACTGGCGGCCCAAACGTGCGACAGGAGGTCCAAAATAACTCTTTGTAGACCGCACTGTCGGGGGTTGGGTGCGACATATGCCAAAGGATGGCTTATCATGGTGGGGGCGAGTAGAACGTCGCCGGTGCCTGGAAACGGGATGAGGCGTAGGCATGCACGCCGGCAGATCTTACCCAGCTTCAGGGCTCTCCGTGGAGATAATACCCCTACTGCTGCTCTGCGGGGTCTCCGCATGATCACTATGGCAAAGTGGGTACAAGGTTGCTCCTTGAGCTGTTCGGGGTGAGGAAGGAGAAGGGCAATGCTAGATCTTCTCTACCCTCTATGTGAGTCTAAAACTATTAGGGTCCAACCTCTTGCATGGGTGCCCCGGGGGGTTTATATAGGCCTACCCCCGGGGGTGCAATGGTAATCCAGCTGGGCGCGGGTCCCAGCCGTCAGTCTCTTAGGTCTCCGTCTTCTCCGCCGACTTCTAGGGCCCGCCGACTAGCGGGCCCCGCCGATGGTCCAGCATGGGGCCGACAAGCCTTGTCCGCCACGGGCGGGTCTTGCTGGCTGCGGATTACTGTAGCCGCGCTTCTAATGACGCGGGCTTGGCCATGGGGTCATGGCAACAGTGCCGCCGCCTGACGGGCGATCACTGTTGCCATTCCCTGTCTTGTCTGGTTAATGGCGTGCGGAGCCCGTGGGAGGGGCCGGCCGACTCTTGGAGGCCGACTCCCAGCGGATCCGTCTTGGGGCGCTCTCGCCGTCTTCTGCACTCCTGCCCGGCAGGCGGGTCCCGCCCGTCTTGGTCGTCTGCAGACAGGTCGTCGTGGGTAGAGGGATCTGCCCACGGGGCTGATGTCAGGGCCGGCGTGGCAACAGTGCTGCGCCGGACGGTGATCTCCGTCAGTATGGCGCACTGTGGCCATGCTTGCCCTTCGTGAACGGGGCAGGGATGGGCTGCGTGGCAGCCACATCCCATCCCGTCCGTAGTCGCATAGGCAGGAGGTGGTTGGAGTCGCGGGCCGACTCCCCATATCCGGCTTCTCTGGAATCCGCCAGTTGGGAGTCGGCTCGTCTCGAGGCCATCTCTAGGACTCGGCTGGGAGGGGCAGTCGGCGGTTCTGCCGCCGACTCTCAGAAGGCGGCTCTCCATCTTGGGGTTTTGAGGGGCGCAGTCTGCCCTGATGTTCTGAAAAGGTCCGGGGGCTCGGGTTTGCCTACCCGTGGCCCATTACTCCGACAGTAGTCCCCGAAGCTGGTGAGGCGCCGAGGGCAACATATCGAGGAGCCTCAATAGATTCATCCCTCTGGTGGAAGTATCTGGGCTTGGCTTGCCGTCTTTCTCTTAGGCCGACTAGCTGGAGTCAGACTCGCAGGAGGCCGTCTTGCTCCTCAAAGGGTTGAAGGTCGTGGCGGGATCCAGGCAGCGTGCCTGATAAGCTTCCAGGCAGCTGCCCGTCGCGGGCCCGTCACGTGACGCCATGCGGCAGGGTCAGTCTTCCCACCCACGTGTGTGACGAGACAGGCCTGTCAGGCGGGGCCCGCCACTACCGCGCCTCGGCGCACGGGCGGATCCGTTGCGGCCGCGCGGGCGGTTGGGTTCCCCACGTCGTTACTGCGTGCAGTAACTTCGTGGGTTAAATCGTGGGGGGCGTGGGGTACTGGGCGCAGTTAATCCCACGCCCGCCCCATCGGCTTCTCAGCCCGTGGGCCTATAAGTAGGCGGGGAGGAGGGGGCGGCGAAGCACGCGCACCCATCTCCCCGCTTCCCCGCTTCCTCTTGCTTCTTCCTCCTCTCGCTTCTTCTTCCTCTTGCCGCCGTCGCACCGAACCACGCCGCGCCGCGGAGATGAGCTCCTCATCCGCCGCTGCGCCTCCCGCCCCGCGCTTCGGCGTGTGGGACGGCTCCGAGGTGGACGACGACCACATAGAGTTCCTCCGCCAGATGCGCCGCATCCCCGGCAAGAACTTAGTGCAGACCCGCGCCGCGCCAGCGTGCGAAGTAAGGCCGGCGCCGGAGGAGGGCGAGCGGGTCATATTCCGCTCGCACCTTATGCGCGGTCTGGGGCTGCCGGCAAGCGGCTTCTTACGCGCTTTCTTGGAGTTCCACGGGCTCCAGCCGCACCACCTCACTCCGAATACGGTGGTGCTGCTGGCCGCCTTCGCCTCCTTGTGCGAGGGCTTCCTCGGCGTTCTCCCCACCATCGAGTTGTGGGGGGAATTCTTCCAGGCCAAGCTCGGCAGGCACGTCACCGGCGTGCCGGCTTCGTGCGGCACCTTCATCGCGATGCGGAGGCCGGTGGGCGACAACCCTTTCCCCGCCATCCCGTTGATCAAATTGGTGAAGATGTGGCAGCGCTCCTACTTCTACGTGAAGAACGCCGCCTGTACGGCATCGGGTTAATCTACCGCCACTGAAATCGGCGTCTTTGTCGGGCGGCTCTCACCTGGTCCCATCGGGCCAGGACGCCGACTCTGCAGGCACCGCCGCCCGTCGCGACTCCGAGAGCCGACGCAATCGGAGGGCTGGCCCGGGGCCGACTTGCTGGCCGCCGCCGTGGCGCGCCGAGTCCTTCCGCTCCAAGGCCGACCTCATCTGATCTGTCAGATGAGCGGCCACCGGGACCCCAGTCGGCTGTGCTCCAAGGACATGCCCCACGCGGAGGTGGCGGACACGGTGAACTTCCTGGCGAACTGCAACCTTACGGCGGACTGGCAGTTCGGCAAGGAGCCATACTCGCGCGCCAACCCCCCGCCTGTGGTACGTCATCTCTTTTCCTCTTCTGTTTTCTTTTTCAGCCAAATCCGACTTCTTATCTTTTTTTGGTTTTTCCGAGTTAGAATCCCCTCATGCAACCCTCAGCCGGCACCACAGGGCCGGCCCGCGAGTTCGTCCCCGACCGGGCGGAGAGCAACGTCGACGACCCTGACTTGGGGGCGGCGGCGATGGAGGCCGACGCCGAAGGAGGGGGAGGAGGAGGGGCTGACGACTTCAGGCCCTCGGCTACCTTCGCCGACTGGCCTGAAGATGATGGCGAGAGGGAAGTCGTCCCCCGCCGCCAACCGAAGGTCGGCCATCCGGGCGCGAGTTCCTCCGCCGGCTTGGGTGGTCGAGGCGGCGCGAAGAAGCGCCGGGCCGGGCCGAGCTCGCTAGGCGGCCGGCCGAAAAAGTTTAAGGGGACGGCCGCCGCGACCCAACGGGAAGAGGCGGTCGCGAAGGCTAACCGCTTCCGCAAGGAAGTGAAGAAGCCGCCTCTGGTCTCCGCGTAAGTGCTTCTATTCTGTCTTGTTTTCTTCTGATTCATCTTGTCCAAATCTTTACATGTCTTCTTCGCATCAGGGCTCCCCTTACTCTAGAGAGGGCCGCCGCCGCCTCCGTCATGGGGTCTACAGAGACGTCCGCTAATACACAGCGGATTGACCCCGCTGCCGACCTCCAGGAGGCGACGGAGCAGAACGCGCAGGAGAAGCGTGACGAGGAGGAGGCCGCCCGTCTGGAGAAGGCGGCGGCTTCCGCCCAGAAGAAACTGGAGGAGGCCGAAGCCGCCGTCGCGGCTAAGCAGCGAGCCGAGGAGGCCGCGCGCCTCCAATCGGCGTTGTTCGTCACCCCACTGAGCTCTGCGCCGCCACCGCCAGAGTTCACGGGGCAGACAGAGAGAGCCGGCAGCGAGTTCCCCATCATGGAGAGGGGAGGCGGCGAGTCCTCCATGTCGGGCACGGCCGTGCCGTCGCCGTCGCCTCCGCCGCCGTCTGAGAGCGCGCGGGGTAAACAGCAGGCGGACCCGCCGGCGCCGCCGACTGAAGACGAAGCTGTGGCGAAGCTGCTCCTTCAAGTCGCCTCGCCAGCACGCCGCCGTCTTGAGAAGGCGACTTCGGCGCCACGCCCCTTGGAGACTGGCGCCGCCAGCTCGGCCATTCCAGACGCCGAGGCGACAAGCGCCGCGCCCGTTGGGTGGGTGCGAGGAGGCGGCACAGGCCCGCTGGACCAGGCGCTTCTGGATGTTCAGGCGAAGCTGCGAGCTGAAGGCGACGCCATCAGAACTGCACCAAGGCGCACTTGGCGTCGCGAACCGCCGTTCGGGTATGTTTCTTCTTTGAATTTTTCCTTGTTCTTCTCTCGTAAGGCGCGCCAGCGCACCCACTGGGTGTAGTCCCCGAGTTTCGGGCCGGCTGCTGAGCAGGCGGCTCGGAACTCTATCTATCGAATTCCAAATTTTTACCTTGTCTGAAATGCTTATCGCAGGAGTATCACAACCTCCGCACCACTGCCTTCAACCGCAACGTTGAGGAGCTGGGCAAGCGGACCGCCGACTTGTCGAGAAGCCGGGGTGAGTCTTCTTTCTTCTTGGCGAAGCGCACTTCCGCGGGCTGTAGTCCCCGAGATTCGGGCCGACTGCTGAGCAATCGGGCCGGATCTTCCTGGCAACCTTCTTAGTTGACGACTTAACGTCCCTTTCCTTTTTATTATTCAGAGGCCAATGCCACTCTTCGACGGGAGTTGAGCGCAGCCGACACCGCCTTGCGCATCAAGGGGGAGGAGTGCAGCAAGCTCGCCGCAGAGCGCGACCTGCTGGCTCTGTTGGCAGAGCAAAGGGGTTGCTTAAGAAGGCGCGGGGCGGCGAGCAGAGAGAGGCCGCTCTCCTGGCCGAGTTTAAAAGCGAGCGCTCCTCCTGGACCGACAAGGAGGCACAGCTGACCTCCGGCTTCCACGAGATCGAGGACATCGTCGACGGTGAGTTTCTTTACTTTCCTTCTTTGAGCCGCTGACTATTGGTCAGGCTGACTCCTGTTTTTTTTTTTTGACTTGCTTCTTCTTCATGTTGGCAGACTTCTTCCCTGGCCACACACAGGCGGCCAATCAAGCCATTGAGGCTGATCACGAGGCGCGGAGGGCGAATGGTGCTGAGATCGCTGCCAATGCCCCCCGGACCCTTGACGAGCAGCTTCAGAGCATTGAGGCTCGTCTGCGGCCGGCCCATCGGATGCTGCGCCGGCTTCAACGTGTCGGTGCCCAGGCGATTGCTGCCCTGTGGCCGGACATGCCGGCTCTGCGTACTCCCAGTCGGACTGCCGACTGGCTGGAGGTCGCGGCTAGCCGTCTTGAGGCCTGGAAGGGTTCCGCAGCCCGGGCTGGAGCGCGCCGGGCCTTGGAATTCGTCAAGGCGTGGTATCCAGTGCTGGATCTGGACCGGCTGGCCGCGTTCCGGTCAGAGGCCCAGGCGGAGCTGCTGGCTACGGAAGACGCCCTCGTCGAGCGTGTGGCGGCGATCGCCGACTACACGGACACCAGCGTCTTCGTCCCTGAGCAGGCTGAGGACGGCAGGGAGGCACTGCCGTAGTGGTTCGGGATGAACCCGGATTACGACGAGGACTCGGCAGAGGTGATCGGCTCCAGCGCCGAGGAGGAAGGCGAGGCGGAGGACGGAGATGAGATGGAGGCGCCAGAAGACGGAGCGGGCGACCAGCCTCAGCTCGACCGTGCCTCCAGCAACGAGCCACACCCGTCTGGGCCGGCTGCCGCCGGAGATGATCAAGCTGAGACTGCCCTTGACCCGGCCGCCCGGCGCCCCAGCCGCCGTCTCCTCCGGCCCTCCAAACCCGTCTGACGCTTCCTAGGCTGCTGTCTCGTCTTTATTTTATCTGCTTTGGTAGTCTTTTGAAAAAACTTGTTAATTCACAATTCCACCCGCGGGGTGTATTTTGAACTTTGCTTTCGAAGATTCGCCAAGGGCCTATGCTGTGTAAATATTATCTAATTCTATCTTTCCTTGCTCATTGCTCTTATGGCTCTTTCCTTTGCCGCCTTCCCTTAGTCGCCGCCTTGCCCATCGGACAACCGCTCTGCGGACTGCCGTTTGGACCAAGTGCTTGGCTACTCTGGGGAAGGCAAGTACTAACCATTTTTAGAGTCTTTTAAACAAGTTGGATAGAAAGCGGAAAGCCGACTACTCAAGAGTCGGTTTTTGCAAAAAGGGGCTGGAAGCCGGCTTAAGCTATGTTTATGCTTTGGGTCCTTAGCCATTTTTCATGTGGGTGCCCATTCTTCCTTACTCCTGCCCACCAATCAGTCGCTCTGCGAGCTGCGGCTTCTGACAGGAGACGGCTTAGGCACCGCACATTACTTGTCCGACTGCAGGAAGCATTCATAGCGCAAGGCGGCGAGTCCACGGGCCGACTAGTCGAGCTCGGTGCCAAGCGGCATAACAAAGAGTAACATACTCTAAGGCATAATTCTTATCATACAGATAACAAAAAAGGGCAGTCCCCGAGCTCGTCTCGGGGGGCCCAAAGTCTTGGTACTTTAACACAAAAGGTAGCGTGGTACATATTGTATCAAATGTAAAATCTTCGGAGAAGATTTGCGTTCCATGGCGCTCCGTCTCTTTCGCCGGAGTCGTCCCTCTTGCGTGCTCGGGGCTTCTGAGCATCGATCAGGTAGTAGGAGTCGTTGCCCAGCACTTTGCTGATAATGAAGGGGCCTTCCCAAGGCGCCGACAGCTTGTGCTGGCCGGCTGTTCGCTGGATCAGCCGGAGCACAAGGTCGCCCTCTTGGAAAGATCTTGGCTTGACCTTCCTGTTGTAGTAGCGGCGCAGGCTCTGCTGGTAGATGCTGGACCGGCTGAGTGCCAACAGCCGGCCCTCTTCCAGCAGATCGGCGCCGTCTTGACGTGCTTCTTCGCTTCCTCCTCGGTGTACATGGTGACTCGCGGGGAGTCGAACTCTATATCCGTTGGGATGACGGCTTCGGCACCGTAGACGAGGAAGAAGGGTGTGAAGCCGGTTGACTTGTTTGGAGTCGTGCGCAAACTCCAGCAGCCGGCCTAACGCTCCAGTGGTTCGACCAGTCGCGGCTTGATGCCAGACAAGATGAGGCCGTTCGCTCGCTCCACCTGGCCGTTTGATTGCGGATGGGCAACGGACGCTAAGTCCAGTCGGATGCCTTATGTCACACAGAAACGGGCCAGGGCGCCTTTGGCAAAATTTGTGCCATTGTCGGTGATGATGCTGTGTGGTACGCCATACCGAGTCGTGATGTCGGCGATGAAAGTCACTGCAGTTGGACCATTCAACTTCTTGATGGGTTTTACTTCTATCCACTTGGTGAACTTGTCCACCGCGACAAGTAAGTGAGTTAGGCCGCCTCGTCTGCTTTGAATGGTCCCACCATGTCCGGGCCCCAAACAGCAAAGGGTCAAAGCGATGGGGATAGTCTTGAGTGCGGAAGCCGGCTGAAACGGCTTGGAGCGGAACATCTGGCACCCCTTGCATTTTTGAACTAATTCCTTGGCCTCTTCTAGGGAAGTTGGCCAAAAGAAACCGTGTCGGAAGGCTTTGGCGATGAGTGCTCTTGAGGCCGCATGGTGGCCGCACTCGCCTTGATGAATATCTTTGAGAATCGCCTGGCCTTGTTCTGGCTTGACGCAACGCTGGTAGACACCAGTGACGCTGCGCCTGACCAGCTCTCTATTGACTATAGTGTAGGCTGCCGCTCGGCGTTGTACTTGACAAGCCAAGATTTCATCTGTTGTAGCTCTCCGCTTACTAGGAACTTTATGATGGGCTAGGCCCATGAGGGTGCTGCTATTTCTTCAACTGCCAGTACTGCCACTTGGACGAGGGCGGCTGGGCTGGGAGGCGGCGGGCTGGAGTCCGCAGCCGCTTGCTGGGTTGATGAAGTCCCCGGGCCGACTGGTGCAGACCCCGGGCCGAGTTCTAGAGTCTTCGCGATGGTCGCCGCAGTCCCCGGGGCGGGTTCTGAAGTCCCCGGGCCGGCTTCGACTGCGGCATTCTTAGGGCCGTCTGCAAGAATTCTCGTGCCGTCTGCCGAGGCTTTGGAGTTGGATCCGACTTCTTCAGGGGGAGCCGGCACAAAAATGGAGTCTGATTCTGGTGAAAGGTTGACAGATGGCTTGAGGAGGCGCTGAAGGGCGACGCCGGATGGTATTGCCTGGCGGGTGGAGCCGATTCTTGCTAGGGTATCTGCTTGGTCATTGTCGTTTCTTGGCACGTGGAGGAACTCGCACCCCTCAAAATATCCACTCAATTGTTGTACCAGGAAACGGTAGCTTGCCATATTTGCATCTTTGGCGTCGATCGCGGATGACTGTTGGACCACCAAGTCGGAGTCGCCATAACACAGGATCCGGCGAATGCCAAGTTCTTTGGCAAGCCGGAGCCCGTGAATGAGCGCCTCGTATTCGGCAATGTTGTTGGAGGCAGCGAAATGGATCTGCAGCGCGTACTTGAGCTTGTTGCCTTTGGGGGAAGTGAGGACAACGCCGGCTCCCAAGCCGGTGCGCATCTTGGAGCCATCGAAGTGCATCCGCCAATGGGTGGAGTCGGGCGCTGGCGGCAGGTACTGGGTCTCGGCCCAGTCGACGAGGAAGTCGGCCAGTGCTTGCGACTAGATGGCGGTGCGGGGTTGGTAATATATGGTGTAGGGGGGCAACTCTATGGCCCATTTGTCCACTCGGCCAGAAGCGTCTCGGCTTCCGATGATCTCGGCAAGTGGGGCCGTGCAAACCACAGTGATTGGATGCTCTTGAAAGTAAGGCTTCAACTTCTTGGCGGCGAAGTGCACGCCGTAGCACATCTTCTGGTAGTGGGGGTAGTTCTGCTTGGAGGTCGACAATACTTCGCTCAGGTAATATACTGGTCTATGGACAGGTAGCGCCTTGCCTTCCTCCTTGCGTTCAACTACAATGACTGTGCTGACTACCCTGCTGGTGCTGGCAATGTACAAGAGCATGGGCTCCTTAGGAGTCGGGGCCGCCAGCACGGGGGGAGTAGTCAGCATTTTCTTCAACTGGAGAAAAGCTTCATCCGCCTTGTGGTTCCATTCGAAGAAGGTGGTCTTCTTCATGAGCTGGTACAACGGGAGAGCTTTCTCGCCCAACCGACTGATGAATCGGCTGATGGAGGCCAAGCAGCCGGTGAACTTCTGCACATCCAGCAGTCGGCGAGGTACTTCCATCCTCTCGATGGCCTTGATCTTCACAGGGTTGCACTCTATGCCGCGTTCGGAGACCAGGAAACCAAGGAGCTGGCCGGCTGGTACTCCAAGACGCACTTCTCGAGTTGAGCTTGATCGGAATCGGCGCGAGGTTCTCAAAGGTCTCCTTGAGGTCTTCAGTGTTCCTCGCTTTCCCGTCTTCACCACCACATCATCCACGTAAACGTGGGTGTTCCTGCCGAGCTGCTTGAGGAGGCACTTCTGCATGCAACGCTGAAAGGTGGCGCCGGCATTCCTCAAGCCGAACGTCATGGTCAGGTAGCAGAAGGCTCCAAACGGCGGGATGAAGGCGGTCTTCAGTCTATCGGCCGGGTTCAGCTTGATCTGATGATATCCTGAATATGCATCTAAGAAGCTCAATAGCTCGCATCCGGCTGTGGAGTCTATCACCTGATCAATTCTCGGCAGAGCGAACGGGTCCTTGGGGCAAGCTTTGTTGAGGCTTGTGTAGTCAATACACATCCGCCACTGCTTGTTCTTCTTCAGTACCAAGACCGGGTTTGCTAACCATTCTGGAAAGAACACTTCCATGACGAAACCGGCTGCTAGGAGCCGGGCTATCTCTTCTCCAACAACTCTTCTCTTCTCTTCTGACAGGCGGCGCAAGGGCTGCCTGACGGGCTTCACATCGGATCGGACATGTAACTTGTGCTCGGCGAATTCCGTCGGTACACCTGGCATGTCTTTAGGGGACCATGCGAAAATGTCCCGATTCTCACGGAGGAAATCGACGAGCTCGCCTTCCTATTTACTGTCAAGGTTTGCACCTACGACAGCGTACCTCTCCGGGTGCTCCGGGTCCAAGGGTATCTTCTTCGTCTCTTTGGCTGGCTTGAACAAGCCCTCAGCTTCCGACTCCTTGGGGTCGGGCGATATTTTGGGCTGCTTGCCGGCCATCGCCACGACCCGATCAAGAAGCCGCTTCTCAGCTGCGATCACCAGGGACTCGGCCAGCCGACTGCTCTCAGCTGCACAAGCGGACGACTTTCTGTAGTCGCCGGCCACGGTCAGGATCCCCTTGGAACTTGGCATCTTCATCTTGAGGTAGGCGTAGTGGGGGACCGCCATGAACTTGGCCAAAGCAGGTCGGCCAAGTAGTGCGTGGTACGGGCTTTCGAGGTCCACCACTTGAACGGGCAGCTCTCGGCGGAAATGATATTTGTCCCCAAAAGGACGTCTATCAGGATCTTGCCGATCGGTGAGCAGGAAAGGCCAGGTACAATGTCGTGGAACACAGTCCGGCTATTCTGAAGCTGTCTTTGCTTGATTCCTAACTTCTCCATCGTGTCCTTGTACAGGATGTTGATGTTGCTGCCTCCGTCTATCAGCACTCGCGAGAAGCGAGCGGCCCGCCTATCCGCGGCAAGGGTGGCTCCCAAGACCAGGGCGTAGGAGCCCGGATTCGGCATCACCTCTGGGTGATCAGCTCTGCTCCAACTGATAGGTTTCTCGGACCAGTGCATGAACTCTGGAGTATCTGATGCTACTGCATTCACTTCTTGCTGCTGCAGCCGCCTGCTGCGTCGGTCATCGGCCACACTGGTGAACACCACATAAGCTCCATGCTCTTCTGGGTACTCGTCTTGCACTGCGGGGAGGAGGAGGCAGATAGTCGCCCCGCCGCTCCACTGCTCTTGGGCGGCCGTCTTGGTCGCGCTCGATGGAGATGTGAGTCCGACTGTGGCTGATAGCCGGATCCTTGTTTTTTCTTCCTTGGACACCGGCAGTCGGCGTCCGAGACGTCGCGCCTTGTTCTTGGCAGGGAGGCAAGTCATCGTTTTGTCGTCGCGGTGCCTCCGTGCGGCAGCCGGCTTCATCCTACGCGGCAACCGCGTCGAGGAGCTGCTGGACTCACTCCGTCATTAGGCGGCGCTCTTCACCCTCGAAGTTGTCCAGCTCGTCGTCCGCCGCCTGGGCGGCGCGGATGTTCTCCGCAGGCGTGGCGTACACAGGGCGATTGGCCCCGAACAGGTTGGCGATGGCCACGCCGCGCTGCTGGACCGCGCCTAGGCGGCTAGGCCCCGTCGGGACCGGCGAGCCGCCCACGGTGCGATCCATCTCACGCTGGTAGGCTTCTGACAAGCGCCTCATGCTTGCCAGCTTTCTCGCGCCTTCGACGAGCTGAAGGCGGCGTGCCTCCAGCATCTCGGCGTCAGCGTCTTCCGGAATAGGCGCGGTCAGGTCTCGCAGAGCCGCGTCGAGGGGGTCATGAGCTCCTTCGCCGGAATGCTCGCTATGACCGATGACAAGCACCTCTGTGATTGTGCTTCCGCCGCTCCCCACATGAGGGAGCGGCTCGTCATAGACCACCACGTTGGTGGGGAACGCGTCGAGCGACGCGGTGTCGGAGTCGACCAGCATCGGGTCGGTGGAGCCTACAGACTCCAAGTCCGCAGCAGGCTCGCCGGCGACGTTGAGTTGCTCGAGGAGGCTCGCGAGGAGGCTCTCGGGGCCGCCCGTGCCTGTGTCGGATGCAGGCTCGTCAGAGAGGCGAACCTCGCCGACAAGTTCGGCGAGGCAGCTTGCCGCGCAGGCGATCTCAGCACCGTGCAGCGCATCGGCGCAGACTCCGTCTGGCGTGCCAGGCTGGCTACGCTCGCCAGGGAGGAAAGGGTTCCCGTCCAAAGCAGGTCTCCGGACGACGGTGCACCTAGCCCCATGGTGGGCGCCAAATGTCGGGGGTTGGGTGCGACATATGCCAAAGGATGGCTTATCATGGTGGGGGCGAGTAGAACGTTGCGGTGCACAGAAGCGGGATGAGGGGAAGGCATGCACGCCGGCGGATCTTACCCAGCTTCAGGGCTCTCCGTGGAGATAATACCCCTACTGCTACTCTGCGGGGTCTCCGCATGATCACTATGGCAAAGTGGGTACAAGGTTGCTCCTTGAGCTGTTCGGGGTGAGGAAGTAGAAGGGCAAGGCTAGCTCTTCTCTCCCCTCTATGTGAGTCTAAAACTATTAGGGTCCAACCTCTTGCATGGGTGCCCCGGGGGGTTTATATAGGCCTACCCCCCGGGGGTACAATGGTAATCCGGCTGGGTGCGGGTCCCAGCCGTCAGTCTCTTAGGTCGCCGTCTTCTCCGCCGACTTCTCGGGCCCGCCGACTAGCGGGCCCCGCCGACGGTCCAGCATGGGGCCGACAAGCCTTGTCCACCGCGGGCGGGTCTTGCCGGCTGCGGATTACTGTAGCCGTGCTTCTAATGACGCGGGCTTGGTCATGGGGTCATGGCAACAGTGCCGCCGCCTGACGGGCGATCACTGTTGCCATTCCCTGTCTTGTCTGGTTAATGGCATGCGGAGCCCGTGGGAGGGGCCGGCCGACTCTTGGAGGCCGACTCCCAGCGGATCCGTCTTGGGGCGCTCTCGCCGTCTTCTGCACTCCCGCCGACAGGCGGGTCCCGCCGTCTTCGGGTCGTACAGACAGGCCGTCGTGGGTAGAGGGATCTGCCCACGGGGCTGATGTCAGGGCCGGCGTGGCAATGATGCAGCCGCCAGACGGTGATCTCCGTCGAGAAGGCGATCAGGCCATGCTCGCCTTCGTGAACGGGCGGGGATGGGCTGCATGGCGACCACATCCCATCCCGTCCGTAGTCGCAGAGGCAGGAGGTGGTTGGAGTCATGGGCCGACTCCCCATAGCCGGCTTCTCTGGAAGCCGCCCGGTTGGAGTCGGCTCGTCTCGAGGCCGTCTCTGGGACTCGGCTGGGAGGGGCAGTCGGCGGTTCTGCCGTCGACTCTCAGAAGGTGGCTCTCCGTCTTGGGGTTTTGAGGGGCGCAGTCTGCCCCGATGTTTTGAAAAGGTCCGGGGGCTCGGGTTTGCTTACCCGTGGCCCATTACTCCGACACGCACTCTCTATTTTGAGCCTGTACTATGCTTGTTCCTCCGCCCCCGATCCCGAGCTTGTCAAATAGCCGGGAGGGCCACTACTAGGGAAAATCCTATACACAGAATCTTACCAGCAGCGCGCTTTAAAATGAGGCGCTGCTGCTAAGTAGTAGTAGCGCACGCGGACAAAACTCGCTGCTGAAACAAGTTTATCAGTAACGCGCACACTCAAAGACGCCATCGCTAAAATTCCCACGCCGCCCTTGGAGCGATTTATAGCGGCAACGCGTTAATACGAAGAGCGCTACTGCTACGGGTCGTAGCAGTAGCGCATTTACACAGTAACCGCTGCTGCTAAGTTAACTAGTCGCAATCAAAGATCCACATACTCACTCGATCTCCCCCTCAACCCCCCGCGCCGTCGGTCCTCCCCCGTCGCCCCTCCTCCGATCTACGCCGCCGTCACCTCATCCTCCTCGCTGGACTCGGTACCGGCCTCCTCCTCCGTCCTCCCTCAACTCGCTGCTGGCCGGCCCCTCCTCGCTCCACCTTCCTCCTCCGTCCTTCCTCCACTCGCCGCCAGCCAGCCCCTCCTCGTTCCGCCTTCCTCCTCCGTCATACTCTCTACTCCCTCCTGGAGTCGCCCCTCCTTCTCCCTCCTCCCTGCTACATTTTGATTTAGTAGGCTAGTTTATATGCAACATTTTGATTTAGTTGATATGATTCAGTTGATTTAGTAGGCTAGTTGATTTAGTTGATTTAGAACATTTTCATTTAGTTGATTTAGTAGGCTAGTTGATTTGGTTGATTTAGTAGGCTAGTTGATTTAGTTGATTTAGAACATTGTGTCATTTAGTTGATTTAGTATGCTAGTGGATTTAGTATGCTAGTTGATTTAGTATGCAGCATTTTATTGTTATTTTTTCTGTACATGGGTAGGTAGATGCTTTTGTTTTTTTTAATAAGTTATTTTTTGGCAAAATGTAGGTGCCAATTTAGATAAATTTGCCACTTTTTTTAATCAATTATCTTAGGCAATAGGTGCCATCGAAATGCTTTGGTAGGTGGTACCTTGTCATCTAATCGTTAATCCTTTGCTCATATTGCTTTAGGAAAATGGCGCCACGACCACCACCACTATGTCGACTGTGCAAGTCATGGTGCGTCGGCAGCCTTGCAACTGGCAAGCTGTTCGGCATCTACTTCCAGCCGAGTTTTCATCATGCGGCGGTAAGAAATTAGATGAAATGTACCAACTATTTTATTTTTAGTGTTGGCATTACTGCATTGTGTCATTTTGCTTTTCTTACACAGATCGTCCCATGCAATGTGAGGTTGAAATTCAACAAGCTAACAGGAGACACTGTGACATTTGAGGCTCCTGGGGGGCTGTACACTATGGAGGTCGAGAAAGGACGCAATATGTCACAGATTGGAGGAGATGGATGGGCCCGTTTCCTCGCGCATGCGTCTTCTTGGTGGTGAGTTGATCAGCTTCTCCTTCAGAGCAGAAAGACCCAAGTTGGCTGTCATTTATCTCAACCTGGTGGAAGATGATGAAGATGACGAAGATGATGAAGATGACGAAGATGATGAAGATGATGAAGATGGCGAAGATGATGCAGATGACGAAGATGATGAAGATAATGAGGACCCACTTCATGAAGCCATCGTAGCTCAAAGAATGAGGCTGAGCGAGGACGAGGTGTGCAACCTATGGGACATAATTCCGCCACGTGATGACTTTGTCGGGGTGCCATTCGTGACCCGCCTGAAAAGTACCATGGTCGATCGGCAGGAAATGGTATGTTATAATGCATCGACTGTAGTAATTTGATGATATATATATGCTTTATTGTTATACTTACAAATGCAAATTATCCGATGATATGCTTAGTGAATCCGACGAACTGCTTAGTGTAGAGTCCAATGATATGCTTAGTAGAATTCATGATTAATTAGTACAAATGCGTAATCTTGTGTCTTTTGATAGTGTAGAAATCTAGACTTAATAGAAATATATTTGCAAGAGTATGTGTGAGGCTATTTATTAATTGATATGTTTTTCTTATTCAGAAATTGCCAAAGGACCTATCTGTGAGTTACGGTATCGAGCACGATGAAGAAGGCTCAGCTGGACTACGCCTTACCGCAAGGGGCTCCGTCACCACCGTACTTACCGCATGGACACAGACGGTAGCACACTTAAACTTCGGTTGGGTGGAAGAGATTCCTCGTGGGCAAGAATCTTCGTATTGGACAGGCCATCCTAATTACTATCAGGAACACCCACCGCCCAGGCTTGAGGATGATGATCATCGTCGATATCATCTAGAACTACATATGTGTGGCTATATCATCTAGAACTACATATGATGATCATCGTCGATATCATTTAGAACTACATATGATGATCGTCGTTGATATCATCTAGAACTAAATATGATGATCGTAGTCGATGTCACCTTGTCTTTGCTTGAGGATGCATGTTGAGTATATATGAAATTGTAATCTAGTACTTCCTCGGTTCCAAATTACTAAATCGTGGTTTTAGTTCAAATTTGAAGTAAAACCACGACGGTAATTTGGAACCGAGGGAGTACTACCTAGTACCTATAATGCTTTCTGAAATTGATATCTAGTAGAACTAGTATCTGAAAATTGCAGTTCTTGAAGCCGGAATGGGGAAATGGTGGAGGATATAACAAGATCAGCGGGAGCAGGAAATCGCTACAGCTAACTAATACTAGCGCGTTCGGGAAATGCGCTGCTGATATAGTCAATAGTAGTAGCGCGGGTACAGACAGCGCTACTACCAATGGTTAGCTGTAACGCCTTATTCGTAGCACGGGTGCCCACGCTGCTGATAGCCTCAAAACCCGCGCTACTACTAGGGTTTTCCCTAGTAGTGGGCGGCTTTTATATATATAACAAGTAATCATTGGCATATCGCTCAGCTCCCAGTAAACAATATCCGAATTAATCATCCGCGTTGTTTTACCATTAAAAAATGCTCCCATGGTTGTTTCACAGATATACCTTGGCATAACCTGCCAAGGGCTCGGTATGGGAACAAATGATTTGCCAGCAAAAGCCCGAACAGCTCTACAGCGTACTTCGGCGTCGCAAGTTTGGCCTTATATGCATCAGCTCCGAATCATTGTCTTGGGTCAATAGTTGGGTTGCCCGGCTCCTGTGCTTGCTACCCTATGTTCCGCTCTATCGGCTAGGGTAGTAAAGGGAGAACTACTGCGATTGTGCTTCCGGTTCATCTGGTCAAGTACCTCAGTAGAGAAAGCCGAAAAATGACTGTCATGATGCGGCGAGAGCTGGTCAACCACTTGATGACTTATTGGAATCTTCAGCGATTCTCCGGTCACACGAGGGATCTTTTTCAGATCAAGTATGTAAGGCACCATACATCGCATACATACCAGGGGCTATGTCGTAGTCCCACCATAAAACTCCTATGACTAAGTGAAAGTCTTAACGCCCTATAGTTCGATTGCCTGGTTCGCCACATTATCACCTCCTTCATGGACCAAGACATTGGATAAAGAGTGATTAAATGCTTTTCCAAACACCCCCGTACTTCCTACGAGGGGGCTGAAGCCGACGACTGGAAAACTTTCAGATTATATTAAAACAGCCGCACAGGAGGAATTCAAGCTTTCGAGAAAAACATAAAAATAGATTAACTATAAAATTGTCTTTTACAACTCTCATACACCTCACTCGAACATTATGTCTTTCGAAAGCGACCCTCTATCAAGCGGGCGGCCTCTAGGACATCTTCAAAATAATGCTCCGGTTCCGGACGGTCCTTGCCTTTGGGTGGACTCTTCGTCGCAACATCGAAGGCCTTCATCTTCCCCCAGAATGTCTTGACTCGGGCAAAAGCCATACGTGCACCCTCAATGCACGTTGACCGCTTCACAGCATCGATACGCGGCACTGCGTCAACAAGCCTTTGCACCAAATCGAAATAGATATCCGGAACAGGCTCGGTTGGACACAACCGGATTATGACGTTCTTCATGGCAGTGCCGGATATCCTATGAAGTTCGGCCCATTGGGACATCTGTTCATTGAGCAACAGAGGGCGCTATGCGCCGAACTGCGACCAAAATAGCTTCTCCGTTGCATACCCATCCCGCGCTTGGTAATACTGTGCCGCGTCAGAAGAACTCTTCGGCAGGTCTAAAAACTCGTCCGGAGAACTCCACACTTGGTTAAGTTGAGCATAGTTTCGGATCACCGAACTTGGTTTGCAGCAGAAACGGCTTACCATCCGCAATCTCCCTAGCTTGCCGGATCTCCTCACGGGTTGCTCTGGATTCTGACCGCGCTTCTCTCGCCTCTTGTAAGGCCTTGTCCAGTTCAGTCGTTAAGGCTTTACTCTCCTTCTTCGGAAATTCATAGAGGCCAGTAGCATTCTCTAGTTCGAGCGTCATCGTGGATATATTCTCCTTGTCTTGGCACCGTGCAGCTTGTTCGGCTCTTAATTCAGCCAGTGCCTTTTCGGCAGCCACATTGCTACACCGGGCCTGCTCCTTGGCCCGGGCCAGCTCCGCTCGGAGAACCTCAACGGCGGCAGTACCATCTGCAGCCACGCACATTCCAGCATACAGATTTTAGCATCATGCTTATACCACCAAAAATGTATGGGGATTGCCCCAAATACATACCTTGTGACTCGTCAAGACACATATTGATTAACGCAAGGTCATCCCCTGCTACATCAAGCTTCCGCTGCAGCTCGGCAATATCCATAGTCTAGGAAGTAGCTACGGGGCAAACAGCTTGTGTTCAAATTCATCAGGTCAGTCCTTGAGTAATCCTTTTTGATCCTCCGATTCGCTTCCCAGTGGAAGCCAACCCGAGTCTTAGGGGCTACTACCTATACACATGTGCATCTTTGCAAATAAATCATAGCTGAAAATATTACATCACAAACCTCGAAGCCTTTTAGCAGGCTCATGAAGGCTTCATCCAATCCGCTCTTCACGGACAAAATCTTCTCAACCGCTGTACCCATCAAGGTGCGTTGTTCCCCCGAGACAGATGATTTTCGTAACAATGTCCCGCAATATATTCGGAGCCTCCGGGTCTCCGGAAGCCGCTCTAGGAGCACCGCCATCCTTTGAAGGAATCTGTTCACCCGTCTCCAGAATCACCGTCGGCTGCGAGCCAGACAGTCCGGGGACTTCATTATTAGCCCCAGAATCTCGGACGGTCGGAGATCCACCTTCGGGTACTGCCTCTTTTATCCCCCGTGCAGCTTGTTGATCAAGAAGAACCCTCCAAGATGACACTTCAGAGTCGTCCGCCTTATTGGGTGAGGAGGTGCGGGGAGGCGTCTCGCTCTCCATCATCTCAAGGAGGAGACCTCCCGAAGAAGAGGATTGCCCAGAAACACTCTACGCCAACCTATAAAAATGCGCGGACGCGTTACGTATATCTTCGGTAATGGCAAAGGAGCGGGACGCTATCAAAGTATTCCGTATTCACTTACGGTTTGGCCGAGGGCTTGTCCCCTTGTCGGAGCTGTTCGACGGCGTCACTTTCCAAACCCAAGCCGCTCAACAGTGGCATCTTGCCCCTTTTGGGGGATTGCCCCTCCCAACCTTCGGAGGCGCCCCTTTTCCTCCTACTCGGAGAAGGGATGCTGGCTCCTCTTTCGCCTCTATCTTCAGGCAAGGAAAGGTCGATTTCCCCGGACTCAGTATCCGACTTACTTCCGGAACAAAGGTCATCCCGGGTCTTCTAGCTCTCCTCTTCGCCCTCCCTTGCCGGCGCCTGGTAAGGTGCCAAGGCCAGCATCCTTGTTAGCACAGGATAGCTGAGTCTTCGGGAAAGGGAGCCGGACACCTGGGACATTCCACCTTCTTTATCCAGCCCTGAAAAAGGATGATTCGGTCAGTATCTTGCCACGGGGTATCTGATTATGAGGTATTCGGCAAACGGGTACTTACCGGGGTATCCAGATGGTTACAGTCTAAGCCGACATCTTCGGTGGTGTCCGGCCATTGCCTCCGTTTCCTGAAAATAATCTCCACATTCCTTTGTGCGTAGTGCCGAAGAAGTGTTGAAGAGTCCGCGGCCCTTCTGGACTGAACTCCCATAGACGGAGAGGCTGTCGCTGGCACGACAGGGTCCAACGAACTAGCATTACTTGAACGACATTGACGATATTGATGTTCCTCTCAATGAGGCTTCGGATGCGACTTTGCAGAGTTCGCACCTCATCCGGTGATCCCCAGTCCACCCCCTTATTAATCCACGATGCAAGCTGAATTGGGGGGCTGGATCGAAATGCAGGCGTAGCAGCCCACTTGGAGCCACGGGGCTCGGTGATATAGAACCACCCCTGCTGCCACAAATCGGAAGATTTGGCCAAGGATCCTTTCAGCCAAACAGCGCTAGCAAGCTTGCTCACTGTAGCACCATCGCACTCAGCTTTCTCCGCCTCTATCACTTGCGGCTTCACATCAAAGGTCTTGATCCACAAGTCGAAGTGTGGAGGAGTTTGGAGGAAGGCTTCGCACGTGATGATAAACGCCGAGATAAGAAGAATAGAGTCCGGGGCCAGATCGTGAAAATCTAACCCGTAATAGAACATGAGCCCTCGGACGAAGGGGTTAAGTGCAAACCCTAACCCGCGGAGGAAATGGGACACGAACACGACCCTCTCGCCGGATCTGGGGGTGGGAATAACCTGCCCCTCAGCAGGAAGCCGATGATGGATTTCTGCGGTCAGATACCTCGCCGCCCGAAGCTTTGCAATATCTCCCTCCGTGACAGAAGAAGCTACCCACCGGCCTTGACGGCTGGATCTGGACATGATTGGGGCTTGTCGCAACTGAAACCCGGGTGTTGGAACTCGGGGGAGTAAGGGTTGAGGAGGAAGCAAGCGTGAAAGAAAAAGACGGGTCTGTACCCCTATATAAAGGCTGCGAATATCAAACGTCTTCTCCTGGGCCTCAAAACTTGCCTATTCCAAGGAGTTGTACCCAAGCGACAGTTGGGTTACCCACGTCTGGGTTGACAGGAATCCCTTAAAAAAGGGGAGACACGATCTCCACTTGGATAAGACATGCCAATAAAACCACGTCTTGAGACATGGGACGACGAGCCAGCTAACGGTTTGATAATGGCCGAGCAGGCGTGATGTCATACTACCAAAAAGTTGTCAGCGGATTGAACTCGTGAAATATTATATCCTCTGCAGTTGTGTATAAAAGTCCGGATACGATCATTACATCTGAAGATTATCTTGGAGTTCAGAGAGGGGAACCCGCCTTGTAACGTCGGAGACAATCTGCGCGTCGGACTCCTCGTCATTGAAGCCAGGTTCAGGGGCTACTGAGGGAGTCCTGGACTAAGGGGTCCTCGGGCGTCCGGCCTGTTATCCATGGGCCAGACAAGTGGGTTGTGAAGACTTGAAGGACGAAGACTGTACCCATGTCCGGATTGGACTCTCCTTGGCGTGGAAGGCAAGCTTGGCAACCAGCTATGAAGATTCCTTCTTATGTAACTAACTCTATGTAACCCTAGATCCCTCCGGTGTCTATATAAACCGGACGGCGTAATCCGGATGGCATATACTCATTACTATAGTCATACATGCTAGACTTTTAGGGTTTAGCCATTACGATCTCGTGGTAGATCAACTCTTGTAACACTCGTATTCATCAAGATCAATCAAGAAGGAAGTAGGGTATTACCTCCATAGAGAGGGCCCGAACCTGGGTAAACATCGTGTCCCCCATCTCCTGTTACCATCGACCTTAGACGCACAGTTCGGGACCCCCTACCCGAGATCCACCGGTTTTGACACCGACAGGCGGTGGCCGGGGTGGATGCGGAGGCGACGACGACGGGGGCGGGGACTTTGGTGGTGGAGGCGGGGCGACGGCGACGGGGGCTTCAGCGGTGGGGGCGACGGGGACTTCAGCGGTGGAGGCGAAGGCGGCCGCGGTGGAAGCAGCGGAGGCGAGGGCGACGGGGGGAGGGGGTGGCGATTTAATGTGGATGGCCGGTTGTGGGTTGGGGGGTTAATTTAATCAATATCTCCTGCCGGGGGGCGGCGGGGTAATTGTTGGCACTAGCCTACGTGGCCAAGACCATTGCTATCTTATTATTTAGTTTATTAATATAGCTGTTTAGTTTATTGTTTTATTTTCCTATTGTTTATTATATTGTTATTTTTACTAATTATTTTATTATTTTATTTTCCTATTGTTTATTATTTTATTGTTTTATTTTCCAACATCGATCGATCTCATTAATCTAGCATAGATACATAATACTTGAAGGATTAAAATAATAACACATATATATATATATATATATATAACTTCTAGTACTACACACTCTTGATCTAGACTAAGAACATCATCAATGTAATGATTCTCATGAGAAAAAAAGCTGGCACCGATCCAGCAGGGAGAACGAGGCCAAGCATAACACCACCTAAAAGGGCATATTGAAGCATCTTGAATTTTTGGATTTGGCCGTGCATCGCATTAGTCTTCAGTTGCATCTCATCTATCTGTTGTCTTAGTTCACCAATGGAGTACTCGAACAACTCGCTCATGTACTTCTGCACGAGATCAACCCATATCCATGTGTAGCAATATTTTGTCCCTAACACCTATGGATCACAATATACACACACATATATTAATGATCGCGAATTGTGCAAATTAGCAGAATATCAAGGTATTTTTTGTCATATTACGTACCTTTCCACGGTTACCACAATTGTAGAACTCTCGCGCTGTATTACTTTGTGTGTGCGACATATGTTTATCAGCAGGTCGTCCACAACCGCAAAAAAGCAACACAGGTGCCCTCACTCGATTCCTGGCAGCTTCGGCGCCGGTGGCATAGCTGCCGAATCGTCGAAGGGACATCCCGCTGCAGCGGGATGGTTCGCCAGACAGGGCTGGCTGCATTGGCCGTGGAGAGCGCATGTCGTGGCCAACATGGCCAGATGAGAGCTCGGCCAAGACGGCGGAGTCCCAAACTTGCGAGCCACGCTGACGTGGGCTCGAACTGGCGGCTCATGCCGATTCGACAAGCTCCGGTGGGTCCATTGTTACCAAAGCAGCTGACTAAGATGGAGTAGAGTTTTGTGGAGAATGGAAGTGAATGTGATAAGAAGGGCCAACACATCTATATATAGGCACAACTTAGTGATGGCGTTCCGGGCAAAGACACGACAGCACAATGTAAAGTATCTATGGCGTGTTTATAAATCACACGACAGCAATATGCTGCAACTGGTCACGACAACTGGGCCAACATAGTAATGGCTAAGGATGTATTGCCAGCTTCAGCAATAGCAGCTTATAGCTGGTGTACCAATTTCGCATACGCCAACACTATTTGGAAAAAAATAGTGCTGGCGTTGATGAGAAATGGCGCGCCACAAACGGAACTTGTGGCTAGCCGTTTTTCCACTAGTGTGGTGCGGCTAGCCCCACCCGGGCCAGCTTGCCAGATGGGCTACTTGCCAGACCGCTGCTCTCAGCGCCAGCCAAACATGGGCGTTGCCGCTGCACCAGCGCCCTGTATGACCTCTGCATGGCCTTCCACGCCACGCACGACAGCCGCCAGACTGGGTTTGCCGCGGAATTCCCTATTGGACGACGCGTTGCGTCAAAGTGTCGACCTTTCGCACAGAGACCTCGTGTTCGAGCGATGACTTGGGCCGGCCCATTAAAGCGTTGCAGCGATTCCAGTTTTGGGAATCTTCTAGAGTTTCCCAGCCGGTTTTTCTGGTTTTGGGAACCTTCTAGAAGGTTCTCCAAATCGGGTTTTTTCTTTTTTATTTTTATTTTCTCTTTTTAGTTTTTTAGTTTATTCTTCTTTCTTTTCTATTCCTTTTGCTGTTTCTTTCTTATTTTTGTTTATTTTTTCATTTCTTCCATTTTTTCTTTTTCAAGTTGATATTTGTTTTTTTAATTTAAATTTTTTTAGATTTTGAAAAATGTTCACCTTTGAAAATATGTTCACAAATTCAAAAAATGTACATGACTTTCAAGAAATGTTCATCCTATGCAAACCAAATTTACCAGAAAAGTCTTTCCTCCTCCACAAGAAATGTCTCCCTCCTCCCGTCGGCGTCGTCGCGGATCCGCCCCGCCTCCCATGGCCTTTGGCCTGTGGAGGTGCGGAGGATCTCGGCCCCCCGCCGGCGGGAGGGACCCCGTTCTCGTTTTTGCTAGGTTGAACGTCTTTGTTGGGGCTGTGTGGCGGCGACGATGTCCCTCGGTAGCAATAATGTCTCCCACGTCCCATCCTCATCCCGATGGTGTGAATAGCGTTGTCGGAGCATGTGTGGAGGTGTGTCTCCGTCGGATCTCATGGGATTCGGTCGGTGCTGGTCTTCGGTGGATCTATTTGAATCCAGTTTTTATTCGTCTTTGTTCGTGTGGTTTCAAGTTTGATCTTTCCAATCTACAACTCTCTTCATCGGCGATGGTTGCTGCTCTGATGTGCCGGTCCTTTGGGGTCTTAGCACGACGACTTCCCGACTATCTACTAAAATAAGGTTTGCCCGACTCCGGTGATGGAGGGGCGATGACGGCGGCGCGCCTTCGGCTCGCTCCGGTGCTTGTAGTCGTCGCTAAGGGGTCCATAGACATAGTTGTAATTTTTATTACCTCTTGTGTTCTCTGTACTGCCATGATTGATGAATAGATTGGAAATTTCTTTCGCAAAAAAAATTAACAAAATGTTCATATTTCAAAAAAACTTCTGGAATTGTAAAAAAAGTTTGTAGTTGCAAAATTTGGTCTGAAATTTAAAATATGTTCAGGTTTGAAAACTTGTTCAGGAATTTTTTTAAATGTTCGTCGTTTCAATTTTTTGTTAGATATTTCATGAAGTTCAAAAAATGTACAGGACTTTCAAAAAATGTTCATGTATTCCAAAATTTATTCACAAATTTAGAAAATGATCATATTTCAAAAAAACTTCTGGAATTGCAAAAAATTGTTTGCGGTTGCAAAATTTGGTCTGAAATTTCAAAATGTGCGTGTTTGAAAACTTGTTCAGGAATTTTTGAAAATGTTCGTGGTTTCAATTTTTTGTTAGACATTCCATGAAGTTCCATTTTCAACTTTTTGTTCAAAAATTCAAAAGGTGTTCAAGATTTGCATTTTTGTAATTTCATGAAATGTTCTATTTTTCAATTTTTTGTTTAAAAATTGAAGAAAAAATGCATTTAAAATTTTGTTCGGAATTTCATAATTTGTTCGTTACTTCAAAGAACGGTTCACACTTTTTCAAAATATACACCTTCAGAAAAAAAATGTGCACTTTTTTAAAGATGTTCCCCTTTGCAGTAACTAATTCTGATTCAATACAATAGACATGTTCGGTTGTACGGTTGTGCTAAGTTATTTCAGATGCGCGATATTCTACTGCAAGCAATGCTTGTCAGTTGGAGTGGCTGGGAGCACGCGTTCGTAAGTCGTTGGTCGCTGGTTCGAACCGAGCAGATCGCACAACCTCCTCGCTCTGAAATGCATGCATGGAAGACTGTACACACGCACCACCTCTTTGTTAGAATTATGTGTCCTGCAACTATATCCAAATTACTAGAAATTACTAATATTCGGAATACCTCATTATGAAATTATACATGTATTTATGCATGGAATTACTTTACATGATTATCATGGAATTATCACTTGTTGGAATGTACTTAAGTTATATGCTTAAGAAAGCCGGTCGATTATCAAGCTAGATCATACAGTTAGATTACAGCCCTAATGTTGATTTACATATAATTACAGCCCTAATGTATAAGAAGGTCCCTACCCCCTAACCTCAGACATGCGAATTGTGAGCACCACCACATATAAGCGCAGAGGAATTAGGGGGTAGACCGCAAACCCTAAATATCTAACGCCATTGTAGACACCCTTTTTCCTTGCAAATTCGTATCTAATGCTTAATACTTATTGATAAGTGTGTTTTAGTGGATGAAGACTATTGAAACATGGTTGCAGTAAAGGTTGAAGATGTGTATCTTGCCAGTAACTTGTTTGTTAATAATAAATAGGCTGAAAATTCAATAAGAACAGAAGGTACGGTAGCAACGAATGCCTAGAAATTTTATGCTCTTCTTTAACTTGGCCTGTCCAACTTTTTCTTTGAAGCTCCGCCACCGCTTACGACGATACAGCGCAATGGGACGACCACGTTAACAATAATCATGACATCGAATCTCCTCCTCTAGACGAACACCTCACAGCTAGTTTTAATACCACTTGTTAGAATAAAACTGAGGCGCTACCAAGGACCAAGCAATCACACCAACACAACATCGAGATTTGTTAACGAGTTTCAGCGATATGGCTACATCCCCAAGGCCTGAATATGGGCGCTCCTCCCAGTGACACCGACACAATACCGTACACCGGCCACCCGGACGTCGGCACACGCCGCCAGCTCCCCCAGTTTGGTTCGGTTCGGTTCTCTCCGCGCGTGCATGTGCATGCTTTCTCCCTTAATTTTCTGACGATGATCGGCTCCGTGAGTGTGCGTGTCGACATGCAGGGGTGGAGGGCGTGGCCGTGGAGGTGGACAAGGGATCCATGACTATCGTCGGCCGCTTCGACGCCAAGAAGCTTAGGGACCGCGTCGCCTCGAAGACCAGGAAGAAGGTCTAGCTCGTCAGCAGCAAAGACAACAAGGGTGGCGGTGGCGGTGGTGGGGACAAGAACAAGTGCGCCGACGGCAAGGGCAAGCAGGTGCCGGACAAGGAGCAGGAGGAGAAGGAGCAGGACGACAAGTGCGGCGGCAATATCGGGAAGGGGAAGGGCGGCAAGGACAACAAGAAGCCTGAAGCCAGCCATGTTTTGTCCTTGAATCCTATATATTCTCTTCAGTCGACTCGCATCATGTCCTATTCTCATCTGTTACAGCGTTTTGCTGATGAGATTGCTCTGCTCGACCGATCATTCGATTTGGTTCATGGCAGCCGGTGATCGTCACGGTGGTGCTCAGCGCCGGCCTCCACTGCGCCGGCTGCATGCACCGCATCCGTTGCAAGCTCTTCAAGATCAAAGGTATCCGCAGCTCCTCCGCCCCCCTTTGACTCGTCCTGCATGCACGCTAGGTTCTCGACTGAATTCCCCGTCCGTGCGCATTCACATCGCCGAGCACGCAAAACGCCACGAAGGGGGTCCGGCCTGCTCCAGGGCGCATTCGGCTCCCTTCGTCTCGGCCACGGCTTCACCTGCATGCTCGACACCGGCTCCTCCTCCGCGGCCGCTGCTGGGGCCGCGTGGTAGCGCCACGTGCGGCCTTCGCCAACGCCTGTCTCGCCACTTTCGCAGGGGGCTCCCGAGCGTGCGGCATGGTGTCTGCTTGGTGCTCTGCTCCAGCTCGGGCGCGGGCGTGCTCCCACAGAGCGACCTTGACCACCACAGGCTCGCTGTCGGCGACTCACATGCGTGCGGGCTCCGCGGCGCAACCACACGGCAGTGTGCTGGAGCCGAGGACACCCTTTTTATTTCTCCCACTCCAGTAGCCAGCTGACAGGTGGGCCCTTGTGTGCAGGGATTTTTTTGCAAAATGCGATGCCACGCTGTGCACATAGTCATCGCCGCGTGGCGATTGACCGGAAAACCATATGCCAGTCAGCAAAAAACGTACAAAAAATCGTACATGGGACCATCCTTTATCAAGTTTAGCGACCATATTTCAGGTATTTTGAAGTATAAGTACGAAAGTGGGTTCCAGCGCAAGTTTAGGGATCACAGATGAAATTTTGTCATCCACATTGCGCTGAAGAAAAAGGCTAATCCACTATGTACTGCCTGAAAATAAAACTAATTTACAGTAGAATATACTACTCACCTTGGCGACCTATTTTTATAGAAGAAACAACTTGAGTCCAAGACTTGAACCTAGGTGGGCTCACTGCACACCCGCACAGCTTACCAACAGAGCGACACTATGTTTTCCAAACATAGTTATAATAACCAGGGTTTCTCCGCACAAACAAATAATGACTTGGAAATTCAGCAGGGTTTCAACAACATAACTAACTTGGCAATCCAGCAGGAGTTGAAGAAATAAAAACTCGGGAGATTCAGCAGACCACGACAGTACCAAGGGAATGCCACTAGTGAGCAGCCGACAGATTACTGCTGCACAGGATTACAGCAGCATACACACACATACAAATAACAAAACGGAGGAGAGGCGAAAGCATCGCTCCAGGCACAACTGAAGGCCGTCACTCAGTCAGTGGCGACCCAGCGGCTTGTTTCTGCGGCCTGATCCAATCGTGCAGCACCAAGGTGACCCTGCCGTGCTGCTTCATGGAGGAGCCGTGCAGGAGCGGGGAGGCGCGCGCGAGGACGCTGTTGTAGTGGACGTACTCCTTCTGCCGGAACGTCTCCTGCTCGGGCAGCGTCATCTCGTCCCACTCGGCGTGCAGCTTCTCCGACAGGCTCCAGTCGATGTTGTACCTGGTGGCGCCGAAGCACGTCTGGCTCAGGACGCGCCTCGCCAGGGTCTGCAGGTCGGGCACGCGAGCCCCGTGCGTCGACCACCATTGAACTGCAATGGGGTGAGAAACGTGGTAAGATAGTAATTCATGTAGTATGTTGTGAACTGATGAATGAAATGGTGATGATCTCAGTGGGGGTAAGCTTGGGTTTGAAAGTTGAAGTGAAAACAGAAGAAAAGAAGGCTTCTGTACAGTTTAAGCAGACCATAGACCCCAGTTTGAAACTTGCAACATACTCCTATGCTATAGAAATGCAGTTGAGAAGCTAGGCTATTGCAGAGAAGTAATCGTTCCACACATTCATCTGTTAACCTTTTAACTTCCATGCTACTATTATTTAAACAACCATGTTGATAAGAGTTAGTCTAATGCAGATAAGTCGAACATTCTACACATGCTGAGTTTGCATACAAGTGCATTGTGACATGATATGTTTGTGCCATGTTCACATAATAACTAAATATGTTTGGCACACTGTATGTTACAGTGCACAAATGCGCATATCAGATTACTTGGAGGGCCTCGTGACTCTATTTCAGCTCGCTCTAAAGATTGAATACAAGTACATATGACACACAAAGGCACTACTGTCAGTGGCTTGTTAGGGAGTGGGCATTTTGCAAGAGGTTAGGGTGTAACTTACCTTGTGGTAATTCCATGATTTGCTGCATTGCTGGATCTGTGTCAAAATAGCCCAACTTCTTCTCATACACTTTCAATTGTGCAGATGCTTTTCTGGCATTGTAATGAGCCTTGCCCAGTTGGATTGTACAGGCCGCGATGCCGCGGCTGATCTCAGTATCAGGCTTGAATCCAGCTGTGTAAAAGATCCTTGGGTTTAGCATATGACCAGCAGCATGGAGAGGACTATGCAAGTAATCATCCCATATCCGATCAATCATACACCAATAAAAGTCACTCTCATCTCCGATATTGAGAGATATCTCTTCTTTTGCTCTATCCATGGCTTCATACAAGATACCCATCGGACAGATATCATATTCCAGTTTATACAACACACTGACAAGTGGGTGTGTAACCTTGATGACTTTTGCAGCAGCATGCCAAAATTCATCGTCTGTCTTTACTATGCTCTGGATACGCTCGAACAAATCAAGACAAGCCCAACCAGAGGAAATCCATTTAGGCGAGTTTAACATCTGCACCAGATCTACTCTTGCAGAAACTAACCTCTCTAATGTGATGAACATTGCCACAAATTTTAAATAAGAACTGCTCAAAATCTCCTCCTGAACATACCTTCCTTTCAGTTTCATTGGCAGTGCATGGTCATATAAAAACCTTGTAATTTCCCTTGCCTTCATTAGGACTTCACTGACATGCTCGAGCGCTGCTATTTTCTCAAGCAGAAGGTTGATGCAATGGTCAGCACATAGTGTGAAGAAAAACTATCATATTTATTTAGCACATACTGCCGTGCCATCTGCATATGGGGTGACACGTCATTCATGACAATCTGAACAATGTTATGAGCACCAACATCTTCAACCACGCGAGAAAACATTGATTCTAGCTCATCAAAGTCCTCAGTGATTTCAGAGACGCAAATGGATCTCAGGAACAGCGTACCTTTGCTGCAGTGCACCAGGACACTTACGAAGCTTTTGGTACACTTGCTCTTCCAACTATGCACAATTACAGTGCAGCCACTTGTTTGCCACTCTTGCTTGAGTTCCTTTGCGCGGTTCTCAGTTTCTCTTAGTTGCTCCTGCAGAACAGCTTCGTACGTAGGCATTACAGCCCCAGGCCAATGGGAAAACACAAGCATATCCTTCAAAGATGATGAATGGAGAACACCAGGCTCAGGTGCAGCTTCGGAGAAGAACTTGCCTATTGACTTTGCCAACTGAGAATCAAAGTAATCACTTGTCTCAACCTTGGGTTTTGGTTGACAAGAACTATATGTGATTTCCTTGGCCTGCGTCAGATCCGGTTGATAATGAACAAAGTAGCGGTTGTTATTGGACACAGTTGGTTGTAGCTGTGGTTGCTGGACTTGAGTAGATGGAAGGGCTGGGTTTGTGTGAGGAACCTCATCATGTTCTTGCTTCAGTCTCTTCGTTTTTCCGAGCATCTGATCTTTCTTGCGATCCACAAGTGAACTCCTTAAGCTTGTCCTGACACTGACCGGTACTAGGTTGCATGGACGAACATTGCCCCTGATGCCTGCTAAATGTTCCTCTAGACGGCTGTAACTACAAACCACCTCACCGCAGTAATTGCAGCTCATTCTGCTGCCTTCCTCATCAATGGTTTTGCCATGCCTTTCTTTTCCATGATTACTTGTCTGAGGACCTTGTGCGGAAAAAACCTGAGGAAAAGCAATCAGAGATACTTCAGTAGTGCAAAAATTAAAATGTCAAATTCCCAAAAACATGAGTGCAACATTTCACCAATGATGAGATTTCATCTGCTTCCTGTTAATGACAGCACATAATGTACTGCTATTGATGAATTTACCACATGTGAACAGAGAAGACTGTGATCCAACTAAACACTGTTAAACATAGTGTCACTGGGTGAAACAGTTTGTTCTGTATTTTTTTCCGATAAAGAACAGTTTGTCTGTATAACTCTTCAAGAAGAGCACAGAGAGGCGTGGTCAATGGCTCATAGTATATTTACCAACAGACTGGAGGCATGAGCTTGTTCACAAATTACAAATTCAGGGCAACAAATCTCTGGGCACCCATGCAATGAATTAACAACAACTTCAACAGGGCAGTCAACAATTGGCCATTTTCACCATGGTACACTCCAGAAACATGTAACTGTAACTAGATTAGACAGTTGTTCCTCACAAACAGACTAAAATTCGATGCTTACAATCCTGAAGGATTCGAATGAACCATACGAAATATAATTCGGTGCAAGTAGAAGGTTAACTATTTCGGTACTATCCCACAGGACAATTGGAGTAATATTTACTTTTTCAAAGATCAGTGATATGGTATAAACATAAGACTGCATGATGATCTTACCCCCTCTGAGACCAATGGCGAGCAGCGACTCTTTTTTCCCGATACTAAAATCCGACAAAATCATAGCGCCTCCCCTCAAAGTTTTAGCAATTCCTTCGAATCGGCTTCAACGCCTTTCGAAATCCAACATGACGCTACCCAACTCCCAAAATCAGACAAAACCTAAAGCGGAGAAAGGGGGATTCTTCCTCGGCAGAAAGCCCTGAACAGCATCGCGGGTCACAGCCCACTGCCTATTTCCCTCTCGCCGGCTTCATTCCAGAACAGAAGATCGTGAGGGATTTCAATTACTTACCATTTTGCCCCGGCGAGAGAACAAGGAGGGGTTCGCAGCAGGCCGCCGCCGCGCCGCGCAGCACCTCGACCTGCCTCCGAGGCGCTGGGGGCGTCGTCGACGGAGTAGCCGGGGTTTGACGGCGATGAGCCCGATCTCGCGCCCCGCCTCCTCTCCTTGCTGCGCTGCGCGTCGTGGTCTCTGCTGCGCTCTGGCTTTTGCTTTTATGATCAGCGGATGGCAGAGAAGAGGGAGGAGGCGACGAGGGCGAGGAGGGAACTCGGGTTTTTGGGGAGAGATGGAAAAGACTATGACTGTATGCCGTTTCTGAAACTGACGAGACGACGCGTTTCAATCGCTGGACATTCACTGGTGGGTGAGTGTTGGGTGGGCAACAAATTTTGTTTTTCTCGTATATACGGAGCAAAATGAGTGAATCTATACTCTAAAATATGTCTATATACATCTATATGTAGTAGTCAATTTAAAATCTCTAAAAAGACTTATATTTAGGAACATGAGAGTACATTCATCCTTATCAAAACACGCATGCATAACTTACTCGTATGAGCACCTAATTATCGGGAACGTCACCTTCCACCTAACGCAAATCACCGGAAGGTTTGGAATAAATCCATGAAAATGCAAGCACCACTCTCAAGTCTGAGACTTGAACAGAGGATATTATTGTTCTCCTAATTATCCAACTGCACGTTGGTTCGCGAAACAAATTTTGTTGGACAACAACATATCATTATTCATGAACCAACCTGTGGTTGGATGGTTAGGTGGACAGTGGTATCCCCAGTCCACCAGGGTTCAAGTCATAATGCTCGCTTCAGGATTTTCGGCGATACGCGTTCAATGTGAGGAGATGTTACCGTCGACTACGAGGCGTCTATGATGACTTCGTAAAATCTCAAGATGATATGACGGCCAGTCTCTCAGAGGTGCTCAAAAGGATAGGGTGTGCATGTGTGCATTCATAGAGGTAAAGTGTATGCGTGTATATATGAGCGATTGTGTTGATGTTAAAATACATTTCATTCTTTGTGAACCAACATGTGGTTGGATGATTAGAGGTACAGTTGTATCTCCAGCCCATCAGGGTACTAGTCTTGGTGCTCACATTATTTTTGAATTTATTTTAGGATTTCCGGCGATTGTGTTGATGTTAAAAAACATTTTATTCTTTGTGAACCAACATGTGGTTGGATGATTAAAGGTACAGTTGTATCTCCAGCCCATCAGGGTACAAGTCTTGGTGCTCGCATTATTTTTGAATTTATTTTAGGATTTCCGGCGATGCGCTTTCAGTCGGAGGAGACGTTCGCATCGACAACGAGGAGCCTCCGATTACTTCGTAAATCTCAAGATGATATGCCAGCTCAGTCTCTCAAGATGCTCATAGGGGTAGGATGTGTGTGTGCGTTCATAGGGGTGAGTGTATGCGCGTGTATATGAGTGTTTGTTTCTGTATTGATATTAAAAAATGTTTCATTCTTCTTTACCATAATAATAATAATAATACACTTTTAATACATACATCAGCAAATATTTATGAAATCGTGATTGCTTTGAAATTAGGCAGACTATTAATTGCGCGCATATATTAGGTAGGATATTATATACGCATTAATTGTATGACTAGCGCTCATGTTGATACTTGGTATAATATTAATTGGGCGTTGAACACGTCAAACGCTCAGCATTGGGGCAATCTAGGTCGTTGATTGAACGGGTTTGATGGTCAAGATTGATTTGATACGTCCTTTTGGGTCTTTTATATTGGTATATCTCAACTACTTCAAAAAAACGTAAGATTTTCATTTCATCTCTTTTTCATCCAACTTTTTTTATATACATCTCACTCTTTTCTTCTCCTCTTTGATTTTTCCCTCCCATTTGTGATTTTTATCATATCAATTCTCCCTAAAAATAGAATCAATTGTCTCATGTTTTATTAACTTACCATAAGAAAAACATATTATGTTTGGTAAGCCATTAAATTCTTAGCAAATAAGTACTTAACAATAAAATACAGTATCTATCTTCTCTACTTACTTAAAAAGAACGCAAGGTTCTCATTTCACCTCTTTTTCGTTCAACTTTCCTTATATACGTCCCACTCTTTCCTTCTCCTCTTTGATTTTTTCCTCCCATCTCTGATTTTTCTCCTATCCATCATCCATAAAATAGAATCAATTGTCTCATGTTTTATTAACTTTCCATAATAAAAACATATTATGTTTGGTAAGTCATTAAATTCTTAGCAAATAAGTGCTTAACAATAAAATGGCAGGTAAATCATGACGATTGCATTAAAAAATTGCTAGTAACTAGGCCAAAGATGATTGACCTCATGCCATTGGTGGATTGCTTGGAAAGAAGAATGATAGCAAGTTCCTCCTTCCTCAATCAGGGTGAAAGATTGCAGTTTCTAAACTCTGCTTTGTCCTCTATGCCCATATTCTATCTTGGCAGTTTGTTAGTCCCCCCTAGAATTTTAACAACTTGAGAGAATCCAGAGACAATGTCTATGGAGAAAGCATAGAGATGAGCCCTGTCCATCTTTAGCAGCATGGGACCTGATCTGTAGGCCTAAAAGCAAGGGGGTTAGGGATTTTGAACTTGGGGGTCCAGAATATTGCTCTATTGCTCAAGCATATGCATAAGTTTTTGAACCAGATGGATCTGCCATGGGTATCTCGTGTTTGGAATACATATTATCATGGGAGGGTACCAGAGGGTACTGCCAACTGTGGATCTTTTTGGTGGAAAGATATATGCAAAATGCTGGATCATTTCAGAAACACAACTTGGGTGCAAATTAACTCTGGAGATTCAGTTCTGTTTTGTTCTGACAGATGGAAGCTTGGTGATTCTGTGACAACCTTGCAATCAAGGTTTCCAAGGCTATTTTCTTATGTGTAAGATCCATGGATAACTGAAGCTGAAGCCTTTCAAGCACATGATATCTCAGAGATGTTTGATTTACCTTTGTCTGGACATGCATATCATGAATATATGGCAATTCAGGCAATGATGACCACTCACAGTAGATATTTGGATGCAAATGATATATGGTACTGGCAGGGGACATGCAATGCTTTTAAACCTAAGATATTATATTCCTTCATGCATTATACCTTGTCATTTAATCCTCTACTGCTATGGATCTAGAAATCATCATGCACAATGAAAATAAAAGTGTTTGCTTGGATGTTGATCATGGACAGGCTTAACACTAAAGATATGGTTGATATGAGGCATTGGCATATGGATGATGGGGTTAATTGTGTTCTTTGTCCTCTGCTGACAAGGGAAACCAGAGGCCATCTTTTCTTCCACTTATTTTAGTGTGAGAGTCTGGAATTATCTTAAAATCTGTTGGCCACAAGGAGATGATATGAGCAACATTGTGCTGCAAGCTAAACGAGATTTTGCAAAACCTTTCTTCGCTGAGGTGGTTTTTATTGCCTGCTGGAACATCTGGATAGTCAGAAATGCTAAGTTGTTCAGTCATGAAAGACCTAGCTTTAATAAATGGAGAAGTGCTTTCATCCATGATATTACTCTCATGCAGCATAGAATCAAACATTCTTTAGAGATGAGTTATTGAGATGGATTTCTTTTCTGCCTCCTTAAGGTATTGTCTTGTAGTTCACTAGTTTTTCAGTTCTCTAGTTATTTACTTTACCACTTTGATTACCTCTTGTAATCCATGTAATTTGTAACTCTTTTTGGCAATAAAGTTAAAGTGCTATGGGGGGGGGGTTCCCTACAGTTTACAGTCAAAAAATAATAATAGGCTGAATTAGAAGCTAGTAACAATAGGCTGAATTTTTCAGTGAATCCCAAGTGAGGTGGTTGTTGTGTTGGATAGATGTGCCCTTGATTGGTTACTTCATACAACTTCATCAGCATAGATACATAATTCAAAATATCACCTCGGTATAATTCCAGTCACGCATAATTCAAAAGATCACCTTGGTATAATTCTAGTCGAATATGTTAACGCACTTACTACACTTGAACAATAAGATTTTCACAGAAGCCTGGAAAATAGGCATTTAGTTCTAATACGATCCTTAGAAAAAAACAAATATGGTATCAACAAAAACCTTTTATGCTCCTACTAAATTAATTGCTTTCCTTTACCTTTGACTTTATACATCGTATTCTCCATTCCAAAAGTGGCATCTTAAAGCACTTACTAAACTTGAACAATGCGATTTTCACGAAAGCCTGTAAAATAGGAATTTAGTTCTTATATGCTCCCTAGAAAAAGCAAAAATGGTATCAACAAAAAACCTTTATGCTCCTACTGAATAAATTAATTTTCCTTACCTTTGAATTTAGACCTCTTCTTCTCCGTTCCAAAAGTGGTATCTTAACGCACTTACTATACTTGAACAATAATGAGATTTTCACAGAAGCCTGGAAATTAGGCATTTAGTTCTAATATTCTCCCTAGGAAAAACAAAAATGATATCAACAGAAACCTTTTATGCACCTAATGAACACATTATTTTTCTTTACCTTTGGTTCTAGATTTCTTCTTCTCGGCTCCAAAAGTGGCATCATAATGTACTTACTACACTTGAACAATGATATTTTCACGGAAGCCTATAAAATAGGAATTTAGTTCTAATACGCTCCCTAGAAATTACGAAAATGATATCAACAGAAACCTTTTATGCTCGTACTGAATAAATTACTTTTCCTAACCTTTGATTTTAGATCTCGTCTTCTTCGTTCCAAAAGTGGAGTCTTAACACACTTAGTGCACTTCAACAATAAGATTTTCGTAGAAGCCTAAAAAATAGGCATTTAGTTCTAATATGCTTCCTAGGGAAAACAAAAATGATATCAACAGAAACCTTTATGCTTCTAGTGAATAAATTACTTTTTCTATGTTTTATTTTAGACCTCGTGTTCTCCGTTCCAAAAGTGGCATCTTAACGCACTTACTACACTTGAACAATGAGATTTTCACAGAAGCCTGGAAAATAGGCATTTAGTTCTAATATGCTCCCTAGAAAAAACAAGTATGGTATCAAGACAAACCTTTTATGCTCCTAATGAGTAAATTACTTTTCCTTACCTTGGATTTTAGACCTCGTCTTCTCCGTTTCAAAAGTGGCATCTTAACGCGCTTACTGCACTTGAATAATGAGATCTCCGCAGAATCCTGGGTAACATGCATTTAGTTCTAATTTGCTCCCTATAAAAAATGTATGAGTAGAAACCTTTTTTGCTCCTAGTGAATAAATTAATTTTCCTTACCTTTGACTTTAGATCTCGTCGTCTTAGTTCGAGATGTAAATGGAGCATGGACTAATAGTTGGGCAGCGTCTGTGGTTCGTCGGGAATACGCAAATGGTGCAGCGCGTAGGTGCCTTGGAATACCACATATCTGAACTAAGAGGAAAACATAGACGATGGATCACAATTATGAGGGCAAACATATCAAGAGATTGGCGGTGGCAGCAGTGGGTGGAGGAGAAGATAGTTAGATCTATAGAATGTTAGTGGTTGCAGTGGAGGAGAAGATTGTTTGGTCTAAAGAGTGGTGGTGGCGGCGAAGGGTGGAGGAGAAGATTGTTAGGTCTAAAGAGTGGTGGTGGCGGCGAAGGGTGGAGGAGAAGATGGTTAGATCTAGAGAATATTGGTGGTTGAGTTTGGAGGAGAAGATAGTTAGGTCTCGAGAGTGGTGGCGGCGGCGGGCGGGGGAGAAAATAGTTAGGTCTAATGTTGATGGTTGTGTCATGTGGGGCGAGGTGGCTTTATAGCTTTGTGGTTTGGGACTAGGAGCGCGGCTGCGATCCGTGTGATGCGGGGTGCGGGGCGTCGAGTGAGAGATGGGTGGCGGGAATGGGAAAAGGGTTGCGTGAATACATGACGTGGCGGGGGAGGTGTGTATCATTTTTAGGGTGAGGCGGGGTGTGGTGATGCGAGGAGGACGTGCATCTCGGGTAGGTGGATGGGAGGTAGGACCAAATGGTTTTTGGATGGATTGTGTTTGTGCACGGCGTTGCTCGGTGCCACAAATTTTCTGATGGATTTCTAGTTGGTGGGCCCGTGAGGTGTGTGCCTATGATGAGACTAGTGCGAAGGTGTAAACTTGGGTTATTTCTAGAACAATTTGGAAAGCATATTTCTATATCTTCCACGATCAATTGATATCATTGCATTTCTTTCAAGTATTGTATAACACACCTCAACAAAAAAGGCTACTCCATCTGTCCAATTGATATTGGGGTGTTTTGCAACTAGCGGCTGATAAACCTCAAACGGATATATAATTTTTGTTGTTCTATGATGTTATATTATCACTTTTGTATACTTTTTATTCAATTTATATTGTTAATCTGGACTAACCCATTAATTTAGTGCCTACTATTAGCTCCTTGTTTCTGCATGATTTTGGTTTTACAGTAAATCAATATCTACGGAGGTCAAAATAACTTGTTGGTTTAATTCGATTTTCTGGGTAACAAAGGACCCAAGAAGCTTTGGGGGAGATCGTGAGGAGCCACAGGGGGGCACACAACCACCTGGAGCGCCTTAGCCCTAGGGCGCGACCTAGGTCGTGTGGGGCCCACCTTAATCGCCCTTTGTCCATTCCACCGCTATAAATTCCTACAAAACCCTCTGCCATATTTATAGAAGAATTTTTCTGCCACCGCAAGTTCCCGTTTGATGAAAATCCAATCTGGAGGCTTGTTCCGGAGATCTGTCGGAAGGGGAATCCATTGCCAGAGGCTCCTTCATCAACCTTGCAGCCTTCATGACTATGTGTGAGTAGTTCCATGAGGACCTTAGGGTCCATATATTAGCTAGATGAATCTATCTCTTTTTGGATCTTCAATACCACCAGATGACTGCTACCTCTTGAGCATTGCGTTGCTTTTCCCTTGAGGAGGAAAGGGTGATGCAGCAAATTAGCGTAAGTATTTCCCTCCGTTTTTGAGAACCAAGGTATCAATCCAGTAGGAGTCTACGCGCGAGTCCCTCGCACCTACACAAAACAAATAAATACTCGCAACCAACGCGATAAGGGGTTGTCAATCCCTTCACGACTACTTCAGTAGAGTGAGATCTGATAGATATGATAGGATAATATTTTTGGTATTTTTATGATAAAGATGCAAAGTAAAATAAAAGCAAAGTAAACAGCAAAGGAAATAACTAAGTGTTGGAAGATTAATATGAAGGAAAATAGACCCGGGGGCCATAGGTTTCACTAGTGGCTTCTCTCAAGAGCATAAGTATTTAACGGTGGGTGAACATATTACTGTTGAGCAATTGACAGAATTGAGCATAGTTATGAGAATATCTAGGTATGATCATGTATATAGGCATCACGTCCGAGACAAGTAGACCGACTGCTGCCTGCATGTACTACTATTACTCCACACATCGACCGCTATCCAGCATGCATCTAGAGTATTAAGTTCATAAGAACAGAGTAACGCCTTAAGCAAGATGACATGATGTAGAGGGATAAATTCATGCAATATGATAAAACCCCATCTTGTTATCCTCGATGGCAACAATACAATACGTGCCTTGTTGCCCCTCATCCTTTGGGAAAGGACACCGCAAGATTGAACCCAAAGCTAAGCACTTCTCCCATTGCAAGAAAGATCAATTTAGTAAGCCAAACCAAACTGATAATTCGAAGAGACTTGCAAAGATAACCAATCATACATAAAAGAATTCAGAGAAGATTCAAATATTGTTCATAGATAAACTTGATCATAAACCCACAATTCATCGGTCTCAACAAACACACCGCAAAAGAAGATTACATCGAATAGATCTCCACAAGAGAGGGGGAGAACATTGTATTGAGATCCAAAAAGAGAGAAGAAGCCATCTAGCTAATAACTATGGACCCGAAGGTCCGAGGTAAACTACTCACACATCACCGGAGGGGCTATGGTGTTGATGTAGAAGCCCTCCATGATCGATGCCCCTTAAGTGAACTCCTAACAGGCCCCAAGATGGGATCTCGTGGAGTGCAGAAGGTTGCGGTGGTGGAATTAGGTTTTGGCTCCGTGTCGATCGTTTGGGGTGCGTAGGTATATATAGGAGGAAGAAATACGTCGGTGAAGCAACAGGGGGCCCACGAGGGTGGAGGCGCATACGGGGTAAGCGCCCCCCTACCTCGTGGCTTCCCTGTTGGTTGCTTGACGTAGGGTCCAAGTCTCCTGGATCATGTTCGGTGAGAAAATCACGTTCCCGAAGGTTTCATTTCTTTTGGACTCCGTTTGATTTTCTTTTTCTGCGAAACTCTGAAATAGGCAAAAAAAAAACAACAATTCTGGGCTGGGCCTCCGGTTAATAGTTAGTCCCAAAAGTAATGTAAAAGTGAATAATAAAGCCCAATAATGTCCAAAACAGAAGATAATATAGCATGGAACAATAAAAAATTATAGATACGTTGGAGACGTATCAAGCATCCCCAAGCTTAATTCCTGCTCGTCCTTGAGTAGGTAAATGATAAAAACAGAATTTTTGATGCGGAGTGCTACTTGGCATAATTTCAATGTAATTCTTCTTAATTGTGGTATGAATATTCAGATCCGAAAGATTCAAGATAAAAGTTCATATTGACATAAAAATAAAAATACTTCAAGCATACTAACTAAGTAATTATGTATTCTCAAAATAACATGGCCAAAGAAAGTTATCCCTACAAAATCATATAGTCTGGCTATGCTCTATCTTCACCACACGAAGTATTTAAATCATGCACAACCCCGATGACAAGCCAAGCAATTGTTTCATACTTTTGACATTTTCAAACTTTTTCAATCTTCACCAATACATGAGCGTGAGCCATGGACATAACACTATATGTGGAATAGAATGGTGGTTGTGGAGAAGACAAAAAGGAGGGAGAAGATAGTCTCACACCAACTAGGCGTATCAACGGGCTATGGAGATGCCCATCAATAGATATCAATGTGAGTGAGTAGGGATTGCCATGCAACGGATGCACTAGAGCTATAAGTATATGAAAGCTCAACAAAAGAAACTAAGTGGGTGTGCATCTAACTCGCTTGCTCACGAAGACCTAGGGCATTTTGAGGAAGCCCATCATTGGAATATACAAGCCAAGTTCTATAATGAAAAATTCCCACTAGCATATGAAAGTGACAAAATGAGAGACTCTCTATCATGAAGATCACGGTGCTGCTTTGAAGCAGAAGTGTGGTAAAAGGATAGTAACATTGTCCCTTCTCTCTCTTTCTCTCATTTTTTCTCCTTTTTTATTTGGGCCTTTTCTCTCTCTTTTTTATGGCCTCTTTTTTTTATTTAGTCCGGAGCCTCATCCCGACTTGTGGGGGAATCATAGTCTCCATCATCCTTTCCTCACTTGGGACAATGCTCTAATAATGATGATCATCACACTTTTATTTACTTACAACTCATGAATTACATCTCGATACTTAGAACAAAATATGACTCTATGTGAATGCCTCCGGCGGTGTACCGGGATATGCAATGAATCAAGAGTGACCTGTATAAAAGAATTATGAACGGTGGCTTTGCCACAAATACAATGTCAACTACATGATCATGCAAAGCAATATGACAATGATGGAGTATGTCATAATAAACGGAACAGTGGGAAGTTGCATGGCAATATATCTCGGAATGGCTATGGAAATGCCATGATAGGTAGGTATGGTGGCTGTTTTGAGGAAGGTACATGGTGGGTGTATGATATCGGCGAAAAGTGCGCGGTATTAGAGAGGCTAGCAATGGTGGAAGGAAGAAGGGTGCGTATAATCCATGGACTCAACATTAGTCATAAAGAACTCATATACTTATTGCAAAAGTCTACAAGTTATCAAAGCAAAGTATTACGCGCATGCTCCTAGGGGGATAGATTGGTAGGAAAAGACCATCGCTCGCCCCGACCGCCACTCATAAGGAAGACAATCAATAAATAAATCATGCTCCGACTTCATCACATAACGGTTCACCATGCGTGCATGCTACAGGAATCACAAACTTTAACACAAGTATTTCTCAAATTCACAACTACTCAACTAGCACAACTTTAATATTACTACCTCCATGTCTCAAAACAATCATCAAGCATCAAACTTCTCTTAGTATTCAAAACACTCATAAGAAAGTTTTTACTATTTTGAATACCTAGCATATTAAGATTATTTAAGCAAATTATCATCCTATTTAAGACTCTCAAAATAATCTAAGTGAAGCATGAGAGATCAATAGTTTCTATAAAACAAAATCTACCACCATGCTCTAAAAGATATAAGTGAAGCACTAGAGCAAAACTATATAGCTCAAAAGATATAAGTGAAGCACATAGAGCATTCTAATAATTTCCGAATCATGTGTGACTCTCTCAAAAGGTGTGTACAGCAAGGATGATTGTGGTAAACTAAAAAGAAAGACTCAAATCATACAAGACGCTCCAAGCAAAACACATATCATGTGGTGAATAAAAATATAGCCCCAAGTAAAGTTACCGATGGAAGTAGACGAAAGAGGGGATGCCTTCCGGGGCTTCCCCAAGCTTTGGCTGTTTGGTGTCCTTAGATTACCTTTCGGGTGCCATGGGCATCCCCAAGCTTAGGCTCTTTCCACTCCTTGTTCCGTAGTCCATCAAATCTTTCACCCAAAACTTGAAAACTTCACAACACAAAACTCAGCAGAAAATCTCGTGAGCTCCGTTAGCGAAAGAAAAAAAAGACCACTTCAAGGTAATGTAATGAACTCATTCTTTATCTATATTTGTGTTAAACCTACTTTATTCCAACTTCTCAATGGTTTATAAATTATTTTACTAGCCATAGATTCATCAAAATAAGCAAACAACACACGGAAAAACAGAATCTATCAAAAACAGAACAGTCTGTAGTAATCTATAACTAACGCAATATTCTGGAACTCCAAAAAATCAGCAAAAATAGGAAGACCTAGGCAATTTGTTTATTGATCAGCAGCAATTGGAATCAATATTTTATCACGTTCTGGTGATTTTTAACAATTATTTTCGTGAACAGAAAGTTTCTGGAAATTTCTGCAAGATCAAATAACTATCATCCAAGAATATCCTATAGGTTTAACTTGGCACAAACACTAATTAAAACATAAAAAACATCTAACCAGAGGCTAGATTGAAGATTTATTCCTAAACAGAAGCAAAAAGCAAAAAAAACTAAAAATAAAATTGGATTGCTTCCCAACAAGCGCTATCGTTTAACGCCCCTAGCTAGGCATAAAAGCAAGGATAGATCTATGTATTGCCATGATAAGGTAAATCATGAAAACTTCTCTCATATTCCCTACGTTCAGCAGCAAGTTTCCTTTGTGGTAAGCAAAAATAATCAAAAGGGCTAAATTTAATGGGACAAAAGTCCCCAAGATCAAGCTCGGGAGGTACGGGTTCCTCCTTTGGCCCCTTATATTGCACTACCAATTCATCATTATAAGCGTTCTTTTGGCAAAAAGTCATGAGCCTACGTTCAAGAAAGAATCCTAACCCGTTATTATGAATAGCAAAATCATCATTAAGTTCAGAAATTCTATCAACTAGAACATCAGTAGGAACCTTTTTTCTAAGGTTTTCATTGTAGGCAACATGATCTAAAGATCGTAGACGCGTTAAATCTTCTTGATTAAAAATGATAGCTTCTATAGGGGGACGTCCAGCGTCAACCCTATAATGCGCAAAAATTTCATTGGCCTCTTTCATTATAAATCTAAACTCATGAGCCAAAAAGATAGTAGCTGCTCACTTAACAGAAGAGTGCTCAATATTGGAAAATTCTTGAAGAATCCTTTGAATGCAAGGATGCATATGAATAAACCGTCTTTCAAGTTCAACTATGAGCAAAGATATGGCATCCGCAAGACTACTAGTTCTATGGAGGATAGATCCACCCATAGTAGGCAAATACCGACACAAGTAAAGAAATCTTGGATGACTCCTTTTCCAATAATATTACCACTACCGATTCGAAACCTTTTAGTATGCAAGATAGTAGGTTCATTAGGAGGATAGTCAAAAGCATCAAAATTCCCCAAGTTATTATTATTGCCCTTATCAACGATAACCTCCCCATATTAAGACATAATGGCAGCGGAAACAAGGGACAAGTGAAAAAGGCGAACGGAAAAGAGAGGGCGAATAAAACGGTAAGGATGAAATGGGGGATAGGAAAACGGAGGCAAATGGCAAATAATGTAATGCGGGAGATAGGGATTGTGACGGATACTTGGTTTGTTGACTTTTGCATAGACCTCCCTAGCAACGGCGCCAGAAATCCTTCTTGCTACCTCTTGAGCACTGCGTTGGTTTTCCCATGAAGAGGAAAGGGTGATGCAGCAAAGTAGTGTAAGTATTTCCCTCAGTTTTTGAGAACCAAGGTGTCAATCCAGTAGGAGGCTACGCGCGATTCCCTCGCACCTACACAAAACAAATAAATCCTCGCAACCAACGCGATAAGGGGTTGTCAATCTCTTCACGGCCACTTGCGAGAGTGAGATCTGATAGATATGATAGGATAATCTTTTTGGTATTTTTATGATAAAGATGCAAAGTAAAACAAAAGCAAAGTAAAAAAGCAAAGGAAAGAACTAAGTGTTCGAAGATTAATAAGAAGGAAAATAGACCCAGGGGCCATAGGTTTCACTAGTGGCTTCTCTCAAGAGCATAAGTATTTTACGGTGGGTGAACAAATTACTGTTGAGCAATTGACAGAATTGAGCATAGTTATGAGAATATCTAGGTATGACCATGTATACGTCCGAGACAAGTAGACCGACTCCTGCCTACATCTACTACTATTACTCCACACATCGACCGCTATCCAGCATGCATCTAGAGTATTAAGTTCATAAGAACAGAGTAACGCCTTAAGCAAGATGACATGATGTAGAGGGATAAATTCATGCAATATGATAAAAACCCCATCTTGTTATCCTCGATGGCAACAATACAATACACGCCTTGCTGCCCCTCACATCCTTTGGGAAAGGACACCGCAAGATTGAACCCAAAGCTAAGCACTTCTCCCATTGCAAGAAAGATCAATCTAGTAGGCCAAACCAAACTGATAATTCGAAGAGAGTTGCAAAGATAATCAATCATACATAAAAGAATTCAGAGAAGATTGAAATATTGTTCATAGATAAACTTGATCATAAACCCACAATTCATTAGTCTCAACAAACACACCGCAAAAAGAAGATTACATCGAATAGATCTCCACAAGGGAGGGGGAGAACATTGTATTGAGATCCAAAAAGAGAGAAGAAGCCATCTAGCTAATAACTATGGACCCGAAGGTCTGAGGTAAACTACTCACACATCACCGGAGGGGCTATGGTGTTGATGTAGAAGCCCTCCGTGATCGATGCCCCTTCCGACGGAGCTCCGGAACAGGCCCCAAGATGGGATCTCGTGGGTACAGAAGGTTGCGGCGGTGGAATTAGGATTTTGGCTCCGTATCTGATCGTTTGGGGGTACGTAGGTATATATAGGAGGAAGAAGTACGTCAGTGGAGCAACAGGGGGCCCACGAGGGTGGAGGGCGCGCCCTGGGGGGTAGGCACGCCCCCTACCTCGTGGCTTCCCTATTGGTTGCTTGACGTAGGGTCCAAGTCTACTGGATCATGTTCGGTGAGAAAATCACGTTCCCGAAGGTTTCATTCCGTTTGGAATACGTTTGATATTCTTTTTCTGCGAAACTCTGAAATAGGCAAAAAAAAGCAACAATTCTGGGCTGGGCTTCCGGTTAATAGGTTAGTCCCAAAAGTAATATAAAAGTGAATAATAAAGCCCAACAATGTCCAAAACAGAAGATAATATAGCATGGAGCAATCAAAAAATTATAGATACGTTGGAGACGTATCAATGACCCATTGCGCCAATAGGCCTAGAGACCAACTCCAACCTACAAGTTAAGCGAACTATACGAAACCTAGAATGGAAGTCAAGTGAACTATTTGAAGAGACCAAGAAGATAAGCAACTAATACAACAAAAAAATAGGTGAATTGCTTGATGGTGCAGAGACCAACTGCAGCCCGGAAATTAAGTGAGATATTTGAAACATAAAATGGAGTTTAAGTAAACTATTTGAAGGAAGTTTGTCATGAATGGTCTGATTATGGTTATGTTTGTATTGCATTGTTTCTACCTGAAAGTACGTTATATCGAGTAGAAGGGGCTGAATAGGCGATTTTTACAAATTCGTCACTGAGGAAATTCAACTTGAGGAATTTCCTAAGTAACGAACTACAAGAAGCGGAATAAGTACTTAGGTGCATGCATAACAAAGCAGTAGTGTAAGTGCATCTAGTGCCCCTTAGTGATTTTGGTGGATTGAAGACTTATAGGTTAAGGAACTAATGCGTTTGTGAGTGTACACAGGTCTATAAGTCTATGAGGAGTTTGATATTTACAGAGAAAGTAGACCCCTAAAATGAAGTTCTTCGACTGAAGACTTTGATATTCTGAAGACTTTCTGAAGACTTTGAAAGTGAAGAAATTGGTGTGACCTTGAAGACTTGGTATTCATTTGAGGAACATGAAGCGTGAAGACTTTTGTTTTTCTCTTTCTTGAGTCATAGGAAACACCGTACTGTTAAAGGGGGTCGAGGAAATACTAAGGAAAAATTTCCATGTGATGCTCAACTCAAAATCCTACACCTACCAATCCCTTCGAGTGAAGCCTTTGGAAATCTCATCTGATTCAGTCAATTTCTTCAAAGGATGAGACAAAGTTCTTCCGGTCACGAGGAATTTGTTCTGACCGAGGAGTTAGGAATTCGCCAAAGGCGGATTGCCTACAGTGAGGAACATGATAGCCTTGAGGAATTTGAGAGTCAAATTTCCGACCGTTCTTGTCTTCTTGGCCACTGTCCCTAAATATCTTATCCACCTAATGGTCATATCATTGAAGGGCATTTATGTCTTATCATGTCGGGCTGCTCCCTAGGCTATAAATAGCCGCCCCCTACAACCACTAGCTGGTTGGCTGCTCCGAAAGAACTTGACACTTGTCATTTGAGAGCAACCCGTCCTCTGAGGACTTTGAGCGAAAATCATCAAGTGAGGAAAAACCCCAAAACCAAACCCCTACAAACCCAAAGTGATTGTGCGTCACTGAAGAAATTGACCCTGTGTGGATCCGACGCTTGTTACCTTTGAAGACTGTGCTTCTTCCAGACGGTTAGGCGTCATGGTCTAGAGCATCCAAGAGGAATTGTGGCTCGTCGAGTGACCGAGTCTGTGAAGGTTTGGAAGTCGCTCAAGACTTACCACGAGTGATTGGACGAGGTCTGTGTGACCTTAGTTCAAGGAGAATACGGTGAGGACTGGGTGTCCTGAGCTGCGTGCTCGCCGATCGGGTGTCCGGACTGTGTGTCCTCGAGTTTAAATACTCACCGCTCCAACCAGACGCATAACCGAGACAGCAGTTGAACCGGTCTACCAAATCATTGTCTTCACCAACCTAACTGGTTCTATTTCCTCAACCCTTTCATTTCCTCATTCTCGTGTTGAGTGTTTGTTCATATCTGTGTTTGAAGACTTTGACCAAGACTTTCTCAATTTCCTCATTTCAATTTCTTGATCAGTTTGTCTTCATCTTGTGTTATCCTGTGATTACGCTTTACGTACTCTGTGTTTGTCTTCATTTCATCATGATGACCATGCGTGTATTCTCGTTATGCTTACTCGAGTACTTATTCCGATGCAAGTAGTTCTTCGCTAAGGAATTTCCTCACCGACAAATTCCTCGATGAAGAATTCATAAAAATCGCCTATTCACCCCCCCTCTAGTCAATATAACGCACTTTCAATTGGTATCAGAGCAAGGTACTCCCTTGTTCTGTGTGATTTTGGTTTAACCACCTGGAGTTTTAGTTATGTCGACCGCAGGTATGATCAAGGTCTCAGCAGGGTGTCCTACCTTTGATGGGACGGACTACCCCTGCTGGAAGAACAAGATGCGAATGCATCTTGAGGCAATTGATAACGATCTACGGTATGTTGTGGAAAATGGTGTTCCCTCACCACACCTTCTCACGAATGCTGCCGACGTGAAGAGATTCAAGCAACTCGATTCTCAAGCGAAGAATATCATATGCGCCATCTCGAGCAAAGGTCAATATGGAAGAGTGAGTGCTTTGGAAACCGCCAAGCTCATCCGGGACAGGCTGTCCAAAGTGAATGAAGGAGTCTCAACTCAGCGTGACTCTCGAGTTGATGTTCTTGGAATCTCTTCAACCGCTTCAAAAGACTCGACAACGAAAATGTTCAACAAACCTTCGATCGCCTCATCGACATCTCAAATGAGCTTCAAGCTCTTGGCGCTAATCGACATCACCGACCATGAGGTGGTGAAGAAATTATTAAGATCGCTGATTCCTCATTTGATACTCGCAATCGATGATACAAGAGCGTCCGACTACAAGTCACTTGATCCTGCCGATATCCTCGAGAGGCTAAATACTCATGAGTTCCAGCTTGAAAAGAGAGATCTCTATGGTTCTAGCTATGGAAAACACGTGCCCTGAAGGCCAAGGCTGTGTCTGAATCTGAGTGTGAAGACTCTGGTAGTAGCCTTGGAGATCCTGAAGAATTAGGCCAGGAGCTAGCACTGCTCGTGAAGAAATTCCAGAAGTTCTCAAGACGTGGTCGCTTTGGAAAATCCTCAAGAAGCAGTGATTCCTCATCCAGTGACTATAAGAGAAGACTTTGTCACAAATGCAAGAAACCTGGTCACTACATCCAAGATTGTCCTCTGGGAGAAGGAATTAAAGAAGAAGAAACACAAGGATTACAGTTACGATGACGCCAAGAAGATGAAGAAATCATCTAAATCTTCATCAAAATCCTCAAAGCTTTCTTTTTCACAAGAAGGGCAGCTCCAAAAAGGCTCGAGCATTCATTGGCAAGGAAATGGACTCAAGCTGAATCTGAGGAACATGAGGAAGAGGAGGCATCGAAGAATCTGAGTCTGGTGTGGCGAGTCTAGCTCGCCATCGCTTTTGTCAACAAGTCCATCTTCAACTCAAGAAAATGACCTCACCAACAATCTTGATGAAGATAGTGATGACTACACTCCCACCTATTGCTTCATGGCAAAGGGTGCCAAGGTACTCAACTATACCTCCTCCGAATCTAGTGAAAATGAATCGATGAAGATCTAAAGCCCGATTACTCAAAACTTGCTTTGAAATTGCTGTAAAACAACAAAGGGCTTTGGAAAAGGTTCAAAACATGCTAGATAAGAGTGATGATATGTTAGGTGAAGAAATGGATCTACTAAAGCCCCGATCGAAAATCTTCAGAGACTTCGGTCTAGGTTTGATAGCCTTCAAGGTCATCATAACACTCTCTTATCTGATCATGAGAAACTTTCTTATGAATTTCTTCAAAGAAAGCAAGACCTTGAGAAGCTAAGAGTGAGTTATGAAGATCTTGAGAAGGAGCGCGATTCATTACTTGCTCAACAAATCAGCGCTTCCTGTGAAGAATTTGTTCCTCCATGCTTAAAGTGCATTGAACGTGAAGTCGCTAATTCTTCACTGAATGTTCAAATGCTTCAACTGTTACAAATTCTTCACCTGCCTCTGCTATCACTAATTCCTCATCTGAGGACATTGCTAGTATCACTGACGATGCAGGGCTGAAGGAATTATATATGACAGGCATGTACAAAAGCCTCAAAGGGCATCAGACTCTTTGTGATATGCTTAAAAAGCAGATCCTCAACAGGAACCCTAGGAAAGAGGGTATTGCCTTTGAGAGGAAACTCAATGCTGATGGAACATATTGGAAGCCTGAGCAGTATCCCAAAACATCATGGGTTGCTGCAAAGGGACCTCCAGTTGATCCATCTAACTTATCCGGCTTTACATGCGAATCTCCTCATTCTTCTGATGAGTCATTTGACTCCAACTATAAACTGTTAAAAAATCAGAATGGTGAAGTATTTGCTAGATATGTTGGCACTAATCGCAGAACGGTTCCCCTATGAAGAAAATCTGGGTTCCCAAGAAGTGCCTTGAAAGTCTTCAGGTGAATGTCCTCATGACACCACCTGTGAAGAATAGGAACCCCAGATCAAATTCTTCATATGAACCAAATTCTTCATATGGATCCAAGTCCTGATACGGACCAAATTCCTCAAAAGGATCAAAATCCTCATATGATTATCATCGTGCTAACAACTCTGTTTACATGAGGTAGAGCTAAGGGCTATGAATATGTTCATTATTCTTCAAACCAATATGTTCATAAGTCCTCGAAGAATTTCTTTGCTTATTCATATGCTTACCCTAACCCCTCTTATGTGAAACGAAATGGATTGGCTTCTATGCCACCATTCTCGTATGGTGCTCGCATGAGTGATGAACTCTTTACCACCCCTTCAGATGTGGGTGGTGAAGAAAAAGAACTAATCTTTTCTGCAGGGTCAGGTCTCCAGACGTGCCTTAACGTCTGAAGAATTTGCTGGGGACCTGACGAAATGCCTGAAAGGACGCAGGCCAATCATGATGAAATGACCTTTCATTTCACACGTCCTCATACTGCTTATCTGTTAATACTGACTGATGAAATTCATCTGATGAACTTGATATCATATTCTTCACTGATGAAGTATATGAGATCGTAAGTTGTACCAATTCATCTGCAAGATGATCAACCCAAAGCCACTGAGTGGGTTCTCGATAGTGGTTGTACAAATCACATGACTGGTGACAAGAATCTATTGATGGATGCTCCCTTATCACCGTCACATCTGAAGCATGTCATCTTCTTTGACAAAGGCAAAAGTCAGTATTGGGCCTCGGTAAGGTTGCGATCTCTAAGGACATACACATGGACAAAGTCATGCTTGTTGAGTCCTTAGGATACAACCTCATGTCGATCTCAATGCTTTGTGATCTTGATATGGTTGTCATCTTTGGCAAGTATCGTTGTGTTGTGATTATGGAAGCTGACAATTCCAAAGTCTTCAAAGGCTTTAGGAGAGGAGACTTGTATATTGTTGACTTCTCTACAGGACCACAACCAGCCGTGTGTCTACTTGCAAAAGCTTCAGAAGGCTGGCTATGGCATCGACGACTTGGTCACGCAGGCATGAGGAATTTGCACACGCTTGCGAAGAAGAAGCATGTCATTGGCATTGAGAATGTCAAATTCCTCAAGGATCACTTGTGCGGAGCCCTGTGAAGCTGGAAAAATGACCAAGGCCAAGCATCCGTGAAGACTATCATGACCACTACTCGTCCCTTCGAATTGCTTCACATGGACCTCTTCGGTCCCAATCATTACTCAGCTGTCGTTAATGATGCATCTCTATATGGCTTTGTTATTGTTGATGATTACTCTCGTTACACATGGGTGCACATTGTTACTTACAAAAATCAAGTGCAGGAAGTCTTCAAACGATTTTCCTCGAGGGCTTCAACTAACTTTGGTGTGAAGATCAAACACATCAGGAGTGACAATGGAACAGAGTTCAAGAATTCTGGTCTTGATGACTATCTTGATGAACTTGGTATCACTCATGAGTTATCTGCTCCTTATACTCCTCAAAGAAAATGGCATCGTGGAGCGCAAGAACAGAACTCTTGTTGAGATGGCTCGCACTATGCTTGATGAATACAAAACGCCTAGTCGCTTTTTGGATTGATGCAATTGATACTGCGTGCCACATCATCAACAGAGTATATCTTCACAAATTCTTCAAGAAGACTGCCTATGAACTCCTCAACGATAAGAAACCCAATGTAAGTTATTTCAAAGTCTTGATTGCTAAATGTTGGATTAGAGATCCTCATCACAATTCTAAATTTGCACCGAAAGCACATGAAGGTTTTATGCTTGGTTACGGAAAGGACTCGCACACCTACAGGGGTCTTCAACATCGCTCTTCACAAGATTGTTGACACTTGAGATGTGCGGTTCGATGAAACTAATGGCTCGCAAAGAGAGCACCTACCTTACGTGTTAGATGAACCAGCACCGAGGAATCTATCAAATTCAAGGCAATCGAGGATGTCATTCCTCTTGAAGAAACTCTTGAAGAATTCATTCCTATTCGTGAAGAACGTCGAGCTGATGAATCTGAAGATAATGCTGAAGACAATGGTGCTGAGGAAAATGATCAAATTCCTCGACGACAACCAGCTCATCCTCGCGTTGCAAAAGAAGTACAAGTGGAGAAGATCATCGATGACATTAAAGCGCCAGGTCCTCTCACTCGCTCAAAAGCTTCACATTTATCTAACTTTTGTGGGCACTATGCTTTCGTCTCTATCACAGAGCCCACTAAGGTAGATGAAGCATTTCTGGAGCCGGAGTGGATTCAGGCTATGCAAGAAGAATTACATCAGTTCGAGCTTAACAATGTCTGGGAACTGGTCAAACGTCCAGATCCTCGCAAGCATAATATCATTGGCACAAAGTGGATCTACCGCAACAAACAAGATGAAAATGGCCTTGTAGTGAGGAATAAGGGCGACTAGTAGCTCAAGGCTACACAGGTTGAAGGAATTGATTTCGATGAAACTTTTGCACTGTTGCTAGACTTGAGTCTATTCGCATATTACTCGCCTATGCTAACCATCACAATATCACTTTATATCAAATGGATGTGAAAAGTGCATTCCTCAATGGTAAGCTTGAGGAAGAAGTATATGTTGCTCAACCCCCAGGTTTTTAAGATCCAAAGAATCCTGACAAAGTCTTAAGACTTAATAAGGCCCTCTATGGTCTCAAACAAGCCCCACGGGCGTGGTATGATACTTTTAAGGAATTCTTCGTGAAGAATGGCTTCACACCCGGTTCACTCGACCCTACTCTCTTTACTAAATCTTATGATGGTGAACTGTTTGTGTGCCAAATATATGTTGATGATATTATCTTTGGCTGTCTTGACCAACGTTATAGTGATGAATTTGCCTATATGATGAGTGAAGAATATGAAATGTCTATGATGGGAGAGTTGAAATTCTTCTTAGGTCTTCAAATTCGTCAACAACACAATGGCATATTCATATCTCAGGAGAAATACCTCAAAGATGTCCTTAAGAAATTCAGCATGCAAGATTGCAAATGCGTCAAAATTCCTATGCCCACAAATGGTCATCTATGCACTGATGAAAATGGTATTGATTTCGATCACAAGGTATACCGCTCCATGATTGGTTCTTTATTGTACTTATGTGCATCTAGGCCAGATATAATGCTTAGTGTTTGCATGTGTGCCCGATTTCAAGCTACAATCAAGGAATCACACCATAAGGCTGTGAAGCATATTCTTCGATATCTAGCTCACACACCAACACTAGGATTATGGTACCCCAAGGGCTCTGCTTTTGATCTCATTGGATATTCTCGACTCGACTATGCTTTGGTGATCGTGTGGACCGCAAGTCAACATCTGGTACTTGTCATTTCCTCGGATGATCTTTTGGTGCATTGGTCCTCGAAGAAACAGAACTGCGTATCACTATCTACTGCGGAAGCTGAATACATTGCTGCTGGCTCGTGTTGTGCTCAATTGCTGTGGATGAAGCAAACTCTCAAGGACTACGGCATCAATATGAAGAATGTGCCTCTCTACTGTGACAATGAGAGTGCCATCAAGATTGCTCACAACCCAGTTCAGCACTCGAAGACAAAGCACATTCAAATTCGTCATCATTTTCTTCGTGATCATGTGTTGAAGGGCGACATCTCTATCGAGCACGTGAAGACTGAAGAACAGCTAGCCGATATCTTCACTAAGCCCTTGGATGAGAAGAGATTTAGCAAGTTGCGGTGTGAGCTAAATATCTTAGAATCTTTGAATGTTCTTTGAACAAGACACACATCCTAACACTTATGCAAAATTGATGACTTAGATGTGCAACACATGAAGAAACGTTTTTCTTCAATCAATGAAGAATAACACTCTAAGTGTGAAGAAATTAATGAAGAATTTGATTCTCAGAACCCTACGACAATTGTACGCGGTGTCTGAAATCATCATTCTTATACGGTGGGTCACGCCACCACCAAAGTTGAAAGTCTTCAATTTAAGTTTTTCCTCAGTTTTGAAATTCTTCAATTTTTCAAATTCTTCAACTTTGCAAAATCTTCACTGTTTCCGTCGTCTTTCTTCATTGGCTATATATATATTTATATGGGTTTATGTCCTCTACAGCGTTCACTTATGGCTATTTCTTCAAGTCGCTTTTTCTGCTAAGTGAATGTGATCGGACCCTTCCCCCTCTATGCTATACTCAACCCACTCTATTCACAAATTCTTCATGTGCGTTCTATTTGAAACTCTTTCAAAATCCTCACTGTTTCCTTGTCAGCTGAAGAAATTGCAAACGAAACTTTAAAACTGATCTTATCCAAATTTCCGGTTTTGCCGCTCAAACCGTTCCGCATCCCACGATGCATTACCTTACTCACCCACGATCATACACGATCTCATCTACACAGTACATGGGTGACACATGTCATGAGAAGGAGAATGGTCAGGGGCACGTTGGTCCTAAATCTTTGGGCGAATGGTTTTTCACTGCCTCTATAAACACCCCTCTCCCCTTCCTCACTTCTTTTTATCCCGCTCGATCTCTCTCTCTCCCGTTCGAGCTCCTCAAACCCTAGCGCCGCCGCTACTCCATCGTCGCCGGTGAGGAAGAGCTTCACTGCCTCGATGTCGGGGAGGTTGATCGTACCCACGAACACCTTCTTGGTCTTTGGCGGAGCTGTCATCTTCTTCCTGCACTTGCCGGTGGAGCTCGATGGTGCATCCTCGACGGTAGCGCAGCACTCCGAAGAGGTGCGCTTGCCGGAGTGGGCATCAGAGCTCTTGCCGGACTTGGACTTGGTCTTATTCCCCCCGGGAGCTTCAGCAGCAAGTGTCTGGCAATCCGTTGCGGCTGCTGCATCCCGGTAAATCGTGTCGGCACAGATAAGGGCATCCTTCTTGTCGCCATGGATGAGATGACGCTTATCGGGCCTGGCATCTTGAGTAAGTTGTAGGCGTAGTGAGAGGCTGCCATGAACTTGGCGGCGCCGATTTGCCAAGTATCCCATTATAAGGCAATGGGAAATCAGCAACGTCGAATGTGACCCTCTCAGTCCTAAAGTTCAGCTCGCTGCCAAATGTTACCGGCAACGTAATCTTCCCCTTCGACTTGCTCCTTCCCGGATTGATTCCTTGGAAAGTGCCAGTCTCTTCGAGCTCGCTGTCAGGGATTTGAAGCTTCTGGAGCACCGCGGAGGAGATCAGATTCAAGCCGGCCCCGCCGTCAACTAGCATCTTGGTGACCTTGAGGTTGCGGATAGTTGGTGAGACCAACATCGGCAAGCACCCGACCGCAGTTATGCGATCAGGGTGGTCCTCAATATCGAAGATGATAGGCGTGCTGGACCACTTCAGAGGCTTGCGCGACTCTACGGATGGTTCCGCTGCATTGACCTCCCGCATCCATTGCTTGAGTTGGCGGTGGGAAGTATGCAAGGAAGCACCTCCGTCAATGCAAAGGACCTCCGTAGCTTTCTGAAACTCCTGCTCATCGGCGTCGTCGACTTCCATGTCTTCGTCGTGCCGTCATCTTCATCCTTGTCGCGCCGCTGGGAGGTCTATCTCCTTGCCGCTGCTTGGCCTTGCAAGGCGTCCTCCCGGCCGGACGTTTCTTGCTTGCTCCCCCAGCACCTTCCTGGGCCTTCTCCTTGTCGCGCCGCTCGTACTCAGCTTTCTGATGTTCAACAAGCTGCTCGACCTTCTTGCAGCTCTGGAGGTCGTGGCCCTTGGTGCGGTGGATCTTGCAGTATTGCTTGCCGGAGCCGTCCTGCTTGTCGGCGGCCGCCACAGACTGGTGGTTGGTGTCAGCGGCAACCTCCTTGCCGGAGCCACCAGCCTTGGCGTTCTTGTCGCCACCTCCCTTGCCGGACTGCTCAACAGCTAGCACTTCTCTGCCTTTCTTCTTCCTGTTGCCCCGCCGCTGGCTCTTCTTTGCCGGGGCGGTCTCCTCACTGTCAGATCCTGCTTCTGCATTCTCTCCTGGGAGTCTCCTCCCTTCCTCAGCACGTGCACACTTGTCGGCCAAGGCGTACAGCTCACTGACGTCCTTGACTTTGCACATCGCCATCTCCTCCTCATCCTGCGGTTCCAGACGTTCGATGAAACGCGCTGATTACCGCGGCAGGGGTGGACATCTGGGATGTTGTAGTGCACATGGCTGAATCTACGAATGAACTTGCGCAGGGACTCTCCTTCCTTCCGGGCGGCAGATGAAGGTCACTCTCTTGGCCATGAGGCTTGTGGCCACCGTGAAGGCGCCAACAAACCGATGGCACAGATCTGCCAAGAGGATATGGAGCTGTCTGGCAAGTGCATGAGCCAAGATCTGACGTTGGGCTTGAGCACGGGCGGGAAGTAGTTGGCGAGGATCTTGTCGTCCCGTCCCCCCGCAGCTTGCACTGCGATGGTGTAGATGCCGAGGAACTCCGACGGATGCGCCCTGCCATCATACTTCTCCGCACATCTGGTTTGAAGTTTTTACGGCTGGGCCCTTTGGACTTGCCGCAGCTCACGAGTGAACGCAGGGCAACCTACCGCGTACGGCAAGTCGCCTGGCTCCTCCAGCACGTGCATGTCAACAGAAGGCCCAGCGTGCTTGTCGGACTGACGTCGCGCTTCTCTCCGACGCTCGATGCGAGTTCGAGCGTCCTCTTGTTGTCGTTCATGAAGAACTTGGCGCTGATCGCGGCGAGCTCGTGGATCCGATGACGCGGTGGAGTCGCTGTCGAGGTGGATCCGGTGAGTCGGCGATTTTGGCCTTCGGGGCGGAGAGTGCATGGTAGTTGCACCTCCACCAGTCTCGTCGCCACCGGCTCGCGTTTGGCGTTCTTGCCGCGGCAGCGAAGCACTCGGTTGCCGCGGAGCGTCGCCGTTGGCGAAGCCGATGAGGCTCTATATAGTGGCCCTCCACTCGTCGACCTTGTCGGCCGTTGGAGGGTAATCGAGGAGCAGTTGGGCTCTCGCCAGAGCTTCTGCTGGAGTAGTGGGTGGCATTGGGGAACGGTGCGAGGAGCGGGATATGCTCGGACTTCTAACTATGTTAGAAGGAGCAGCACCCCGTCCAGGCGACCGTATCTCACTCGTGCCAGCATGTTGGCGCGCATGCTGGTCTTGAGGGTCTCGATCCAACGAACGTATGGCATTGTGAACGCCATGGCGTTGTTGGTCCCGCGTCTCCTGAGATGGGCGCGGGATGTGCGGACGCCGAGGTTTGCGGGGCCTTGTCCTTGGACTTGGCAACGCCACGAACCCCTTCGTCGGGCGCCGCTTTTCTCCGCCAGCGTCTGCCCCACCACCCGTTTGCTGCGGTGATGGTGGGTACGACGCGGACGGCTCTGCTGCCGCCGAAGCCTTCTTCTTCGGTGGCATGATGAGGAAGATGTTGAAGATAATGAAGACGCTGCTCGTGTGAACGCCGGATCAGATTCACACAGCCACGACGCCCCCTACCTGGCGCGCCAAAGATGTCGGGGAGGCTGATCGTACCCACGAACACCTATGGGGCCGGCGGACCAGGCCCCTTGTGGTTCGGAGGGGGGCGGAGATCGCACGAAGAGCGGATCGAGGCGAGGCACACGAGCAGTTTACCCAGCTTCGGAGCTCTCCGGAGAGATAAAACTCCTACTGCTGCTTGTTTGATGTATTGTGTTCTTGCTAGGAAGCGATGAGGGCTACAAAACCTAGCGTGAGTGTCTATGGTCTTTGAATGAGTCGCACAAACCGAACCCCCTCTACGTTGCGCATGGGCCTCCTTTTATATGCTCAAGGGGTCTCCGACAGGTGGCAACATAGATGAGGGTACAAATGTAAAAACAGTAGTTGGTACACCTACTTGAACAAAGGTACATGCGATGTAAAATACCTAACTCGACGGCAAGGGACAAAAGCAATAAATGCCCGTCATGTCGCCTACACAGTGTAACAGAGACCGTCAGTGCGCCACCGCCGCCACGTTGGCAAGCTTGTCGGCCGCTTCGCTGCTCTCCGCTGGCTGCACAGCCTCTTGACACGCGCGCATGGAATGGTCCCATGGCGACACGTTGTCGGATGAGCTGGAGCGGAGATGAAGAGAGGTTGCTTCCCGCGGCAAGCGCCTTGCCGCGGCTGAATCCTTGTCGCGTCCGGAGGCTTGTCGGCCTCGAGCCTTCCCGGCAAGCTCCTCTTGCCGGGCCTTGTCTTCTGCATGCCTTGAGTGGCCTTCCGGCAAGCTCCTCTTGCCGGGCCTTGTCTTCTTAGTCAAATACTTTGTTCTTGAATGGCTCCAAAGGAGCCACGGAGGATCTTGGCGGTGACCAGGCAAACCTCGCCGCTGGTGCTGAATCTGTCTGCACGAGTACGGGATACTAGGGTACCCTACTCTAGTACACCGACAGAGCCCCGGCTCGGGTCAGACACGGTGCCGAAGCGCTGTCGGGCCAGGCCTGTAACAGCACGGTCACACGCGGCCTCGATCACGCCGTAACTCGCCCCGGACCCACCACGACCCCTACTAACGGCACGCACCGAACGTGGCGTCATGCGAGAGATCGTGGGCGTGGTCGTGAGGGTTTCTTTATTAGGAAAAGCGGAATGTCCGCCCCCTCCCCCTCCTTATAAACAGGGGAAATAGGGGCAGGCCGTCCACTTCGCCATTGCTGTCTTGTCAAGAAAACCACCACCGCTCCCCCCTTCTTCTCCAGTGCGAAGAGAGCAGCGCCCCGCCCCCTTTCGCCACAAGCACACTCACCGCCGTCGACCTCCTCCGCCGCCTCCGCCATGGCTCTGAAAGCCGACAAGGAGAAGGGCGTCAAGTCGGCCGAGGCGCAGCGGCTTTCAGCGCGCTTGCGCAAGGAGCGGGCCATCTTCTCCCCTCATTTCGGCGCAAAGGAGCTATGGGAGCTCTTCTATCTCTTTTGGTCGACGGAGACGCGTGCGCATCCGCGCGACGAAGGTACTCCCGCCTCCGCTTGATTCGGCCCCAACTGGGTACCCTTCTTTGCCCTTTTCTTCTATTATGGCTCTGTCCGCCCTTTTCCGAGTTCTTCTGCGATATCATGAACACATATGGCCTTCGCCTCCTTGATTTCACTCCCAACGCTGTCTTGACCATGGCAGTTTTCGCACACCTTTGTGAAAACTTTGTCGGGATCTATCCCAACGTAGCCCTCTTCCCCCACTTCTTCATGCCCCGCCAGAGAGAGAGGGGAGCCGCTTGCGGAGGGATAGCTTGGGTCTCCGTGGTCGGCAAGAAAGAAGCGTGCACTGGAAGGGGAGTTCCGCAGCAAGTGGGAGGAGTGGAGAGCCAACCGGTGTTGGATCGTGAGAGGAGAACCCGCAGCCCTTCGATCGCTGCAGGCGCCAAACCCCAATAGTGCGCGGCAAAGATTGGAGTAGCTTGGCGCTGGAGGATGCTAGGTTGAAGATAGCTGTGACCCAGATTTTGCGCCTCAGGCTTGCCGGACTAACCGTAGGGGCAGTTGGCGCAGACTTCCTTCGCCAGATCGCTTCCCTTGCAGGAGAGGAGGAGGCCTGCTTGGGAGTTCCAAAATGCGGCAGATATCATGAGGTCGCGCCTGGCCTCGAACTGGAATTTCACCGTCTTGGAGCTGGATGCGATGCTGCTAGAGCTGTTCAAGAACGACCCCGATCACCCTGAGTGGTTTAGGTTGCCGAGGGGGGTCGTCCCATTGTGCAACAACTCGGCGCTCGACCGCATCCGCACCATGATGCCGTTGTGCGATTCCCATGGGATCGTTCCAACCTGGCAGGAGCCTCCCGACGAGATCGTGCAGCAGTTCTTCGAAAACTTGGAAGAAGTGCCGATCCGCTCCGACGAGCAGAAGAGGCTCACTCGCGACACCACCGACGAGGAGATGGCGCGTATTGCCACCAGGCTGGAGGAGGCGGCAGCAGCTGCTGCCGCTGGAGTCTTCGGGTACACCGTGGAGGAGGCGGACGCAGCGAAGGCGGCAAGCCTTGCCGAGCGAAGGGAGCTCGCCGGTGAGGACGAGCTTGTCGAGCCCGAGGCCGAGTCGAGTGGACCCGCCGAGGGCGCTTCTTCAGCACCACCCAGCGATTTGCCACCAGCGGAGCCCCCGGCTCCGCCGAAGAGGCGTCTCCGCAAGGCCGGAGACGAGTCGGGGCGGCAGACTGGCCCACAGCAGCAGCGCCGCGCGACGCGCTCTACCGCGGCAAGCGATGTTGCCGCGGGAGCGCCTCACACTGCCGCGACAACTAGGGCGAGATCCTCCCAGGCCACCGCCGACGCCTCTGCCAAGCGGCCAAGAGAGCCCACTCCTCTGCCTCGTCGCACCGGAGGCAAGCCGGAGTTTGACTTCTCCGCGCTCAGCTCCGAGGAGGAAGAAGAAGAGTAAGCTCCAATATTGCACTTGTGTTTCTTCAATTTTGTTGCTTCATCTTGAATCTGATTTGCTCCGCTCTGAACTCTTTCCTTTTCAGGACGCTGGCCCAGAGAGCGTCGAAGAGGGCCAAGATCCCGACGGTCGTCGTTGAGGACGATCCACCCGCGGCAACAGGGGACGCGTCTGAGACCCCCTTGCCGGACCCGGCAACCCTTCCTCAGAGCAGCCCCCAGCATAGCCCCCAAAGTAAGTGTGCGGTTTTCTCCTTACTGTTAGGTGTGCAGGGGTGCTCCTTCTTCGTTGATACCTGATTGTTTGTTTGTGTAGGAGCAGAGCAGCCTCATCAGGAGGGCTCGGAAGCCGCCCCCGAAATCCCGTCTGCTGCCACTATGCCGCCAAGGGAGGATTCTCCAGAAAGGGAGCGCCCTCCGACAAGGGAGGCCGCTCCGGCAAGGGAGGCTACCCCGGCAAGGGACAGCGCCCGGTGATCCTCCAGTTGGTCGAGACCATGGCTGCAGATCCCATTGCAGGTAATCCCCTTACACGAAAATTTCCCTTGGGCTTGTTTTCTTCTGTTTTTCTTTTTGAACATTTGCTTGACTGTTCTTTCTTCGTCTGACGCAGAGCCGATGGAGGTCGAGGTCGCCGGCGAGGAGGAAGCGCGCGGCAACACCGACGAGGCCGCTGTCGTGGAAGAAGAGGCCGTCGCTGTGGAAGAAGAGGCCGTCGCTGACGAGCCTGTAGGCGAGGAGGCCACCGAGGCTGTCGACGCAGAAGCCTGCGAGGGGTCGGGCAATCGCACTGACGGCCCTGAGGCCGCAGGAGCGCCCGGCGCTGCACCGACCGCCGACTCCCCCGTCGCTGCTGCAGCGTCAGGCTCCGTTGAGCCCTAGCCCGGCGCCTACTTGAAGGCCGGCGACGGTGTCTTCATCAAACTCCCCTGGGAGTCGAGCTCCAGGGCGCCGGTCGAAGGAGAGACCTTCGACGGAGAGCTGCTCGCCTCCATTGGCCGGGCGCTGGTGGACGCGCCAAGCAGCATAAGCGAAGTCTGAGGAGGAGCAGCTGCTGAAGAAGCTGCTGTCGCTCTACCGCGCCCGGCAAGCCAAGTTGGAGTCCCGGGAAGCACTCGTCGCGAGGGCAGGAGCGGATATGGAGAAGCGCGCAGAAGAGCTCCAGAGCGCCAACCAAGAAACTCTCCGGGACGTAGCAGAAGCGCCGGAGCAACTTGCAGAGGAGCGCACGGCCTTCATTCTTGAGAAGGCCGCACTTGAGGAGGAGCAGCGGCTGGCCGCCGAGAAGCTCTCCGCGCAGGAAAGCGAGCTGGCGCAGCGGAAGGTCAACCTGGACAGCCACGAGGAAGACCTTGCCGCGCGCGAGGAGTCACTTGGCGGGGCGCTTAAGGAAGCGAAGGATGCTGCCGCAGCCGCCGAGGCCGCCAAGGAAGAGTTGAAGGCGAAGGTGGCACAGCTGGAGGCCAGCCTCAAGAAGAGCGGCGAGGAGCTTGCCGCGCTCAAGCACGAGCGCGAGAAGGACGCCTACACTCTTGGCGAGCTGCAGGGTCGTCTCGCCGATAGGGGCAAGGAGCTCGACGCCGCCAAGGATTCCAAGGCGGATCTTGAGCTGAAGCTGACCACTCTGACGCAGACGCTGGACGACGCCAAAGAGCGGGAAGTGGACCTATTAGAGACGATCAAGGCCAAGGAGGAGCTGCTAGCGAATGTTGTTTCCACCCAGGGCGCCTTGAGGGAGAGTGTGGAGCATTGGACTGAAGGTCTTGTGGATACTGCAGCCGACATCCACAACGAGCTGATGGAACTGGGGATGGCGGATCTTGCATACTCCTCCGACGAGCATCTCCAACCCAGCGCCAAACTTAGCTTATTCTTCAAGGGCGTGGTGACGGGCCTCCAGCGGCTCCGGGAAGAAGTCCCAAAGCAGCTGGCCGAGGAATCACGCCAGATCTGTGCAGGAGCCCTCGAGAAGGTGTTGATAAAGGTGGTCTTCCGCAATCCAGGCCTCAACCTCAACGGCGTCCTCAGGTCCTTGCCGCCAGATGACAACGTGGAGGAGCTCAAAGCCCTTGTCGCACCCATTGTGGACAAGGTGAACAAGATCAAGCGGATTGATGGCGACCGCGTAGACTAGGCCGCCAATTTTATCTTTCCCTTGTCGCTGCTGATCATGTTTAGAACACTTTGTTAGATCAGCGACAAGTTATTTTGTAATATATTCTATCTTAGGCGATCAATGCAACGTTATTTCCTCTACTTGATTCCTTCCTTTGCACGTTTCTGCCCTACGCATTTGGGGGACTTGTCGGTGCAAGCACCTTTGTCATGGCTTGAGTGCGAACGTCGTGACTTCTTGGCAGTGCCGCCTCCGACAAGCAACCTTGTCGCGACTAGCTGCAGCTCACTTAAGTTGTTGAGCAGACTCGAAACAAAGTAAGGGCGCGGCTAGCCTGCGAGTTGGTTCCTCTGCGCACAGGTTTTCCATACAAAGTACTATCGTTCGAGGAAGATAACTTAAAAATTTAAAAATTGATTGCTCAAACTTTGGCAACTTAGCTTTTCTGTCTCTTGCTTCCCGGTAAGGTGAAACTTCCTCGAGCGATGTTTGGTTCATAGTATTATCTTCTCCTTCCCCCCTGGTTAACTTGTGCGCGAGGGAGCCTTCCTTTCTTTGAGAAAAGAGAAAGAAGAGAAAATAAAGTTATGGAGCCCAAATGACTCGATTTTGCTTACCGGGTGTGGTTGCTGCACAAAGTGTTAGCCAAAGCATGCAATAAAATGTTGAAAGCATGAATTTGACAAGTTGTGCGCAACACATGAGCTTTATCGATGCACGGGTCTGCGCTCGGCTTTGTACAAAGGATTACATGCAACAGCGGCAAGACTTGTACAAAGGTGGTTGCCGAACAGGTTCCGACAACCGCGCCTCTATGGGTAAAACTTACGAAGATGCTCAATGTTCCAGGAGTTGCTCACCGGAATGCCATCTTCGGTCTCAAAGCATGACAGCGCCATGCCTAGTGACTCGTTTCACCCGATAAGGGCCTTCCCACTTTGGCGTCAACTTGTTTGAATTCTTGGCGGACTGGACGTGCCGAAGAACAAGGTCGCCTTCCTCGAGACTTCTGGCACTAACTTTGCGGCTATGGTAGCGATGCAAAGCTTTGTAGCGAGCAGCTCGCGACAGCTGACCGAAGGCGATCCTCCTCAAGGAGCAGCGCGTCATCTTGTCGCAACTGCTCTTGCTCAAGCTCATCATAAGCGAGCACTCGAGGCGATCCGTATCACGAAGTTCCGTGGGGAGAACTGCCTCTGCTCCATAGACTAGAGCAAAAGGTGTCCGGCGGTGGCTCGATTTAGCGTCGTCTGATCGACCAAAGAACCACCGCAGCTCCTCGATCCAGTTTCTTCCGCACTTGTGCAGCCTGCCGAAAGTTCTGGTCTTGAGCTGCAAGAGCACTTCAAAGATTTGCCCTCTCGCTTGACCGTTGCTTCTCGGATGAGCAACGAAGCAAAGCAGACCTTGGCGCCAAGATCTTGGACGCATCGCATGAAGGTGCGACTTCGTAAATTGTGTGCCGTTGTCGGTGATGATCCTGTTAGGGATTCCAAACGGCAAACAATCGACTGAAGAACTTGATTCTTGTTGTGCCGTCACCTTCCTCACTGCTTCCACTTCCGGCCACTTTGTGAACTTGTCGATTACTGACGTACAAGTACTCAAAGCCCCGACAGCTTCGGGGAAGGGGCCGAGGATGTCGAGCCCCTGCACCAAAAAGGGCCAGGATAAAGTGATCGTCTGGAGAGCTTGAGCTGGCTGGTGTATCTGTTGGAATGGAACCGCACGCTTCACACTTGGTTACTTGTGCGATTGCATCCCGGAGGGCTGTCGGCAGAAGAAACCTTGCCGGAAAGCTTTGCCGGCAAGCGCTCTTAATGCCAATGTGGTGACCACATATGCCTCCATGTATCTCCGCCAAAGAAGCTTCATCCATCTTCCACAGGAATACACTTCAATTTCACACCGTTGAGTCTTCTTACATGCGATGTCAGTCGACAAACTGGTACATACTTGACTGCCGGGCTACTCTCTCCGCTTCTTCTTGCTCTTCGGGAAGTTCTCCTGTCTGAAGGAAATGGACAATCTGCTGCGCCCATGCTGGAGCTTGCGGCTCGACAACAAGGACCAAAGGCACATCTACTGCTGCGGGAACATCAGCTTCTACGGCAAGAACCTGCGGCTCAGCCGGAGCTTGATGCTCCCCGGAGCAAAACTTGTCGGGAGCGTATGCTTCAACGAAACAAACCCTGGGGCTTGTCGGAGCAGACTGCCCCTCAGCTCTGTTGGTGTCGATCTTGGGGACCTTCGCGACGGCGGCTTCGGGAAGCTCTGCCGGGAAGTAGTCACCAGAGAGCAACTTCCTCTTCTTGCTCTGTCCAGTTGATGGTGTTACGGTTGGTTGAGTCAGCTTGAGCACGAAAATCCCTGGTTCCACAGGCAACTTAAGTGCAACACACTTTGTGAGCCGTCGGCAATATCATTCTCGAGCTCTTGGAACATGTTCCATTTGCGAGCCGTCAAAGTGCTCTTCTAGCTTCCTCACTTCATCAACGTAGGCTTCCATCAACGGACTCTGATAATCTTTGTTCACTTGGCGGACGACAAGCTGCGAGTCACCCTTGACAATAAGCTTCTTGATCCCAAGGTCTACGGCGATCCTGAGACCGGCAAGCAAACCTTCATACTCTGCAGTATTGTTTGTTGCTTGCTCCTTGGGAAAGTGCATCCGGACTACGACTTGAGGTGCTCTCCGGTGGGTGCGATAAGCAGCACGCCGCACCGGGCGCCTTGCAGCGAGAAGGCACCATCAAAGTACATCAACCACTCTTTGCTTGCTTCCTTGACGGGAATGCTCGTCTCTGGAATTTCTTCATCTGGCGTTGGCGTCCATTCTGCTATGAATTCTGCCAATGCTCTGCTTTGGATAGTTGAAGTGCTTTCAAACTTGAGGCCGAAGCTTGACAGTTCCAGTGCCCACTCGACAATCCTGCCTGTCGCTTCTGGATTCTGCAGTATCCTCTTCAGCGGAAAGCGAGTGACGACTGTGATCTCATGTGCTTGGAAGTAATGGCGCAGCTTTCTCGAGGCCATGAGGAGGCCGAAAAGCAATTTCTGCACACCAGAGTACCTTGACCTAGCCCCTGCAGGAGGGAACTGACAAAGTAGACTGGGCGCTGCACCATCCTTTTCTGCATCTGTTCATGTGTCTGCGCGGATTCGTCCTTGTCGGGACCAGAGCTTGTTGGCGAAGCCCCCTGCTTGTCGCTGGATGTGTTTGCCGTGGCTGCTGGCTCGTCATCCGCCTCCCTCTCCGCTACTAACGCAACACTAACCACTTGATTGGTTGCCGCTATATATAGCAGCAACTTCTCTTGTGGTTTAGGTGCGACAAGTGTTGGAATGGAGGACAGGTATCTCTTTAAGTCCTGCAGCGCAGCCTCCGCTTCGGTAGTCCATTTCATTGGACCTGCCTTTTTCAAAATCTTGAAAAATGGCAGGGCGCGCTCAGCAGACCTAGAAATAAACCTGCCGAGAGCAGCTACGCAACCGGCAAGTCTTCGTACATCCTTGACGCGCTTTGGTGCTTCAATCTACTCAATGGCCTTGATCTTGTCGGGATTGGCTTCAATCCCTCATTTGAGATTTCTGAAGAACCCGAGAAGCTTGCCGGAAGGGACTCCAAACACGCACTTCTCGGGTTTGAGCTTGAGGTTGATCTTGCGTAGATTTGCAAAGGTCTCATCCAAATCTTGAACCAGAGTTGCTTTGTCCTTGCTCTTGACCACTATGTCATCTATGTAGGCTTCTACATTTCTGTGCATTTGTGGCTCAAAAGCGTCATGGACTACTCTTGTAAACGTTGAACCAGCATTCTTCAAACCGAAAGGCATCCGTATGAAACAGTATGTGCCACATGGTGTAATGAATGCAGTCTTCTCCTCATCTTCTTCAGCCATGCAGATCTGATGGTATCCTGAGTATGCATCAAGAAACGAAAGCAAATCACATCCAGCCGTGGAGTCAACAATCTGGTCGATGCGCGGTAAGGGAAATGGATCTTTGGGACAAGCTTTATTAACATCCGTGAAGTCAATACAAAGTCTCCATTTTCCATTTGCCTTCTTGCGCGACTACGAGATTGGCCAACCACGTGGGATGGAGCACTCCTCGACAAGGCCTGCTGCTTCCGGTTCTTGATCTCTTCGCAATGAATTCTTGACGCTCCACCGCTTGTTTCACGACTTTTTGCTTGACGGGCGCGCATGAGGATAAACGGCGGGCGGTGCTCAATCACTTTCCTGGGAACACCGGGGATGTCAGACGGTAGCCATGCAAACACGTCGACGTTCGCCCGCAGGAAAGCAACGAGCGCGCCTTCCTATTTAGGGTCGAGAGAGGCACTGATGGTGAAGGCACCACCAGTGCCGTCCTCCTTGGCGGACACCTTCTTGGTCTTTGGCGGAGCTGTCATCTTCTTCTTGCACTTGCTGGTGGAGCTCGATGGTGCGTCCTCGATGGTAGCGCAGCACTCAAGAGGTGCGCTTGCCGGAGTGGGCATCGAGCTCTTGCGGACTTGGACTTGGTCTTATTCCCCGGAGCTTCTGACAAGTGTCTGGCAATCCGTTGTGGCTGCTGCATCCCGGTAAATCTTGTCGGCACAGATAAGGGCATCCTTCTTGTCGCCATGGACAGAGATGACGCTTATCGGGCCTGGCATCTTGAGTAAGTTGTAGGCGTAGTGAGAGGCTGCCATGAACTTGGCGAGCGCTGGACGGCCAAGTATCCCATTATAAGGCAATGGGAAATCAGCAATGTCGAATGTGACCCTCTCAGTCCTAAAGTTCAGCTCGCTGCCAAATGTTACCGGCAACGTAATCTTCCCCTTCGGCTTGCTCCTTCCCGGATTGATTCCTTGGAAAGTGCCAGTCTCTTCGAGCTCGCTGTCAGGGATTTGAAGCTTCTGGAGCCCCGCGGAGGAGATCAGATTCAAGCCGGCCCCGCCGTCAACTAGCATCTTGGTGACCTTGAGGTTGCGGATAGTTGGTGAGACCAACATCGGCAAGCACCCGACCGCATGATTATGCGATCAGGGTGGTCCTCAATATCGAAGATGATAGGCGTCTTTGGACCACTTCAGGAGGCTTGCGCGACTCACGGATGGTTCCGCTGCATTGACCTCCCGCATCCATTGCTTGAGTTGGCGGTGGGAAGTATGCAAGGAAGCACCTCCGTCAATGCAAAGGACCTCCGTAGCTTTCTGAAACTCCTGCTCATCGGCGTCGTCGTCTTCCATGTCTTCGTCGTCGTCGTCATCTTCATCCTTGTCGCGGCCGCGGGGAGGTCTATCTCCTTGCCGCTGCTTGGCCTTGCCGTGGCGTCCTCCCCGGCCGGGACGTTTCTTGCTTGCTCCCCGGCACCTTCTGGGCCTTCTCCTTGTTGCGCCGCTTCGTACTCAGCTTTTCGATGTTCAACAAGCTGCTCGACCTTCTTGCAGCTACGGAGGTCGTGGCCCTTGGTGCGGTGGATCTTGCAAGATTGCTTGCCGGAGCCGTCCCGCTTGTCGGCCGCCACAGGCCGGTGGTGGTTGGTGTCGTGGCAACCTCCTTGCCGGAGCCACCAGCCTTGGCGTTCTTGTCGCCACCTCCCTTGCCGGACTGCTCAACAGCTAGCACTTCTCTGCCTTTCTTCTTCCTGTTGCCTCGCCGCCGGCTCTTCTTTGCCGGAGCGGTCTCCTCCGCTGTCGAGATCCTGCTTACGCATTCTCTCACGGAGTCTCCTCCCTTCCTCGTGGCGTGCACACTTGTCGGCCAAGGCGTAGCTGACTCGCGGCGTCCTTGACTTTGCACATCGCCATCTCCTCCCTCATCCTGCGGTTCCGCATGTTACGATGAAACGCTGATTACCGCGGGCAGGGTGGACATCCGGGATGTTGTAGTGCACATGGCTGAATCTACGAATGAACTTGCGAGGGACTCTCCTTCCTTCAGGCGGCAGATGAAGGTCACTCTCTTGGCCATGAGGCTTGTGGCCACTGTGAAAGGCGCCAACAAACTGATGGCACAGATCTGCCCAAGAGGATACGGAGCTGTCCGGCAAGTGCATGAGCCAAGATCTGACGTTGGGCTTGAGCACGAGCGGGAAGTAGTTGGCGAGGATCTTGTCGTCCCGTCCCCCGCAGCTTGCACCGCGATGGTGTAGATGCTGAGGAACTCCGACGGATGTGTCCTACCATCGTACTTCTCTGGCACATCTGGTTTGAAGTTTTTCTGGCTGGGCCACTGGACTTGCCGCAGCTCACGAGTGAACGCAGGGCAACCTACCGCGTACGGCAAGTCGCTTGGCTCCTCCAGCACGTGCATGTCAACAGAAGGCCCAGCGTGCTTGTCGGACTGATGTCGCGCTTCTCTCCGACGCTCGATGCGAGTTCGAGCGTCCTCTTGTTGTCGTTCATGAAGAACTTGGCGCTGATCGCGGCGAGCTCGTGGATCCGACGACGCGGTGGAGTCGCTGTCGAGGTGGATCCGGTGAGTCGGCGATTTTGGCCTTTGGGGCGGAGAGTGCATGGTAGTTGCACCTCCACCAGTCTTGTCGCCACCGGCTCGCGTTTGGCGTTCTTGCCGCGGCAGCGAAGCACTCGGTTGCCGCGGAGCGTCGCCGTTGGCGAAGCTGATGAGGCTCAGTATAGTGGCCCTCCACTCGTCGACCTTGTCGGCCGTTGGAGAAATCGAGAGCGATTGGGCTCTCGCCGAGCTTCTGCTGAGTAGTGGGTGGCATTGGGGAGCGGTGCGAGGAGCGGGATATGCTCGGACTTCTAACTATGTTAGAAGGAGCAGCACCCGTCCAGCGACCGTATCTCACTCGTGCCGGCATGTTGGCGCGCATGCTGGTCTTGAGGGTCTCGATCCAGCGAGCGTATGGCATTGTGAACGCCATGGCGTTGTTGGTCCCGCGTCTCTGAGATGGGCGCGGGGATGTCGCGGACGCCGAGGTTTGCGGGCCTTGTCCTTGGACTTGGCAGCGTCCACGAACCCCTTCGTCGGCGCCCGTTTCTCGCCGGCGTCTGCCCCACCACCCGTTTGCTGCGGTGATGGTGGAGTACGGCAGCGACGGCTCTGCTGCCGCCGAAGCCTTCTTCTTCGGTGGCATGATGAGGAAGATGTTGAAGATAATGAAGACGCTGCTCGTGTGAACGCCGGATCAGATTCACACAGCCACGACGCCCCCTACCTGGCGCGCCAAAGATGTCGGGGAGGCTGATCGTACCCACGAACACCTATGGGGCCGGCGGACCAGGCCCTTGTGGTTCGGAGGGGGCGGAGATCGCACGAAGAGCGGATCGAGGCGAGGCACACGAGCAGTTTACCCAGCAGAGCTCTCGGAGATAAAACTCCTACTGCTGCTTGTTTGATGTATTGTGTTCTTGCTAGGGAAGCGATGAGGGCTACAAAACCTAGCATGAGTGTCTATGGTCTTGAATGAGTCGACGAACCGAACCCCCCTCACGCTATGCATGGGCCTCCTTTTATATGCTCAAGGGGTCTCCAAGCGGTGGCAACATAGATGAGGGTACAAATGTAAAATAGTAGTTGGTACACCTACTTGAGCGATGTATAGTGTAAAATACCTAACTCGTGACGGCAAGGGACAAAAGCAATATATGCCCGTGCGTGTCGCCTACGATGTAACAGAGACCGTCAGGTGCACCACCGCTCGCCACGATGGCAAGCTTGTCAGCGCCGCTTACTGCTGCTCTCCGCTGGCTGCACAGCCTCTTGACACGCGCGCATGGAATGGTCCCATGGCGACACGTTGTCGGATGAGCTGGAGCGGAGATGAAGAGAGGTTGCTTGCCGCGGCAAGCGCCTTGCCGCGGCTGAATCCTTGTCGCGTCCGGAGGCTTGTCGCGCTCCGAGCCTTCCCGGCAAGCTCCTCTTGCCGGGGCCTTGTCTTCTGCATGCCTTGAGTGGCCTTCCCGGCAAGCTCCTCTTGCCGGGGCCTTGTCTTCTTAGTCAAATACTTTGTTCTTGAATGGCTCCAAAGGAGCCACGGAGGATCTTGGTGGTGACCAGGCAAACCCTGCTGCGGTGCTGCAATTGTCTGCTGCAGTGCACGGGATACTAGGGTACCCCTACTCTAGTACACCGACACTCGACCTCTTCGCCGTCGTACTCGCGCCGACCGCGGAATTCCTCACTCCGCCGTCGCCGTAGCTGTCTTCCTCCGCCAAGTTAGGGCGTGGAAGATCTAAACTGACGGACTTCCCAACTGTTCTTCTTAGTTTGTCGTGTTCTTCACTTCGGGTAATTAAAAGTTACTTTTATTACTCGCTTTGATTCTCAAACCTTCACGAAAATCTTCAAAGGTGTTTATTCTTCAAATCTTCACACAGATGAACACCTCAAACAAAATATGCTCTTGATTCGTTTCTCTAAGCAATGATTTTCTTCAAGATTCCTCAATTGTGTGGATCCTCGATCTGTACAACTCTGGAACCTAAGAAAAGAACGCTTAGTGAAATTCCTCAAGGCTCATCTGGTCAAAATCCTCAAAACTTGTTCTTTTCGAAAAACCTTCTGAGAACGCATATGACCTCTCCAAATTCCTCGCAACTATACTCTGTTCACAGGTACACATGTCCGCTGCTGAATCACTAGGTTCTCATCAACTTAACTCATTTGCAGCGTTCCTCGAAGAAAAACTGCATACTTCTTCAGAGAACTCAATTGTTCAATTTCCTCAACTGAAGAAAATGGCAGACGGAAAGAAGCAACAGAAAGGAGGAAAGAAACCTGAGGTTATGACTGCGTTTGAAATCCCTAAGGAAATCTATGCTGACTATTGCACACCTGATGAAGAAAGCAAAAATCAGCGCAAGGTGCGCATTCGGAAGATTGAGCGGAGATGGGCAAGGGAATGGAGGAATACAGGATATGTGACTCCAAAATACATGAAGAAATTCGCTCTCAATCCTCCATGCCCAAGAGCTCCATTGGCACCTGGCCAAGTAGCTGATCCCACAAGCATCAAACATGGTGAGGACTTTCCTGAAGAATGGGCTAAGCGCCAAGCTAAATTGGCAAGACAAACCAAGGATGAAGTGAAGAAATTCAATGAGGATTCTGCCACTGCTATCGCTCATCGAGGCTTGATCCAAACCGAGAAATCCATGCCAAAGAAGTCCGCTCATAAGCCAAGTTCTCATGGCGCCCTCACGGCAAATTCCTCACTGCTGCTACAGCTCCACCAAAGTCCTCAACAGCTCCACAAAGTCCTCATCCTCATGCATCGGCTACATGCCAAAGGACTGCTGGTTTCTCGATTGCCTCCGGTGTTTACGCCAGTTCCTCAAGCAGCACCAATTTCATCATCCGCCCGACCGTGCTAAAGATCAAAACAACGGTGGGCGTGGTCCCCGGCCAAGTCCAAAGAAGAAACAAGTTGCATTCCATGTGCCTTCTGATGATGAAGCTTCTGATGAAGAACTTGCGGAGATCATCAGAAATCGCCAAGAAAGGGCCGCTAGAGCCAAAGGCACTTTTGTGCCACTGCTGTTGGATCCGAAGAAAATCCTTGACTATATTGATCTCTGGCACAAGGATCCCAATACCCCTATGCCTGACTTTCATCTGACTCCTGGACAAAGTCATATGTTGACCCATTTCATCGCTGAAGAGAAATGGAAGTTTGAAAAGGCAAGAGAAATCAAGAAGGCTCAATACAGAAAGGAGAAGTTTCTGAAGAAAAATGTTGTCAAAATGACACATGAGGAACTTCTCAAGGTCCAGACTGAAATTCAAGACCTCAGCAAAACTTCCAATTCTTACTATGCTGATTGGCAAGGAGCCAAGGTCAGATTAAATCAACCTAACGAAGAATCTCACAAATGTTGCAACCCCAACGCAACAGGAAATTCCTCGAGCTGCAGCCTCTGCTCAGCCTATTTGAAGAACATGCCAAGACGACCGATGATTTTCAGCCCTTGATGAAAGTACAAGTTCAGGGCTGATGACTCAATTCCACCATTTGAAGAAATTGCTGTGGCATCCTCTAATGGTGCTCCTGAAGAAACTGAAGAGATCAGGGCAACTGCATCAGTTGCGCCTAAAGAAATTCATCCTGATTCCTCAGCTCCTCCTGCGCCAACACCATGATCACGAAGAAAATGAAGCAAATGACCAACTCTAATTCTTCCATCTGCCTCTGATGTGAAGAAAACCAAGGCTGCAGAACGAGCTGCAGTGAAGAAAAGCAAGGCATCAGCTGTGTCACATTCTTCGGCTGCGAAGAAAATGAAGCAAATGACCAGCTCATTTGAAAATCCAATTGATGTTGTTCCGATTTCCTCCAAGCCATCAAAGGACCTTGTTCCTTTTGGAGAAGACTATGAGATCCCAATCGGATCTGATGAAGAACGTCATTACGCCGCTTCGTCGAGCAGATTGATGAAGAAATTGAAGTGGATGCAATCCCTTCAACCCCGATCATTTCCTCACCTCGCCTCTGTTCCTTTCTTTGAAGAGGCTGGTGTTGAGGAAATTCAAGATGAAGATGTGGATATTGGGTGCACCACACCAGTGATGAATGATGACTTTTGGGAAAGTCTGCATCCCAATACTCCTCTCTCCACCCCTCTTCAACAGATTCCTCAGTCCCCTGCACAAACAGTCCAAATGGATTCTGAAGACACTCAACCCACTTGCTCTGTGCATGAAGAAATTCCAGCCACTAGTGCTGATGAACCTGCTGCTGATCCTCAGACTGCACCTGTTGAGGAACAAGAAATTCCTCAGCCTGAAGAACCTGAACTTGCGATTCCTGAGGTGGTGATGCAACTCACTGACACCCCTCTGCCCAAGCAAAAGAATCCCTTCTCAACGAAGCAAAAGTTCAAGGCTGAAGATTTCTTTGGCGAGCACGTTTTCTTCACAGATTACAACCCATATGACTCTGCTCGCATAAGGAAAAGGCGTTTCTGGACTGCCAGCCAAGCCAATTTCTATTCCTCAGTGCTCTTCAACAAGGACAAAATCTTCGATCATGCTCATATTCCTCATGTGGACATGGAGTCTCTGCCAGGCTTTGAGCCAGTCCTCAGTGTTCTTCACGACGCAGGACTTCTGAATTTCTGCACTGATATATGTGACTGGAATGAAGAACTAATTCTTCAATTCTATGCAACACTGCACATCACCGGAGACGCTGAAGACGTGAACTCATGGGTGTTAGACTGGATGTCTGAAAACACTCACTACAAGGCACCAGCCACTGAATTGCTTCGTGCTCTACCACTCAGTCCTCCACTTGATGGTGCACGTTGTATCTACAACGAACCAGAACTTTCAAATCACTATATGCAAGTCTTGATGAAGCCTTTGAAGCCAAGGCAGGCTCCAAGAACCAAATTCCTCGTCAAGGAATTATTGTATGTGCCTCGGACTGTCTATCGGATTACAGCGAAGACAATGAGTCCTATCAAAGGCCACGACTCGAGTGATGAAGAAGTCGTTGGCATCATGAAGAATATGCTTTTCTACATCATCCATGGCGTTCCGTCAACTTCCATGATTTCTTCATGAGGACTCGGCAAACATTGCTATGTCACCATTTGAGCTGAAGCCTTATGCGCCTTGGATAATGAGATTCATCGGGACAAGGTCTTCACTCAATTACAAGGTCGATACTACGAACCACTTTGCAGCTACTTGCCCCCAATTGAAGTCCTCAAACGGACATTTACCTCGAGATGATGACAAGGGCAAGGATATCTGCCAGATCGATGAAGGCATTCATCCATTGGATGGACGGTTTAAGCCAGCAGCATCCTACTCCACCAATGATGACTCGCCACTCATGACTCGCCAAAATACCTCGGTTAAGCAAAATCCTCAAGCAAGCGCACCTGTGGTGATGACTGATCGTGAATTACTCCTCGGTCTTCATCGGAAGGTTGATCGCAATCATAAATGGGTCAAGCGTCGGCTTTGGTTCAATTCTTCACAACATGACCTCAACACACAATGCAGTGAAGAAAAACCACTACTACGTCCATGAAACCTTCAAACGCACCTGGGCTGTTCTTTCACATGTCTACGATGCAGAAGAACTGAAGACTATGGGACTCATGGAAGAATTTGACTGGTACGCACCTCCTCAGAAGAAATACAAGAAGGTCAAAGTTCCTTCCTTGGTGGCTAGCTCCTATTCTTCATCGCGACAATCGATGAAAATGAAGACTTGGGCGACACATGGCAGGTCCTACTACAACAATCGACCCCGACAACGCTGACGCTCCTTCTTGAACTTGAAATTCTTCAGGAGCGTTAGTCCTCAGTTTCGATCCTTTTGGTCATTTGATGACAAAGGGGGAGAGATTTGAGTTAGTCTTCAAGCGGGTCTAGTTTATTGCCTATATCTGATAATTTATTTTTGTTAAGTTACAACTCTCGTTCTTCTGAAACTTTTATTGGATCGAGTTGTAATCTTAAACCCGATGGTGCTTTGATACTTTTGATGCATTATGCTCTTGCACTGCGCATAGCAAATCTATTTGTGCTCACGATACTTTATGTGCTCGATTCCTCATTAATGTTATTGCACGCATGCTGAATTTCATCAAGCACCATATTTCATCATGCATTTCAAATTCTTCATACTATATGTCAAATCGTGTATGAATTACAAGATATAGGGGAGATCTCCATGATTCAACTCTTCAAATGTGCATTGCCTCAAAAGCAAATTCCTCACTATGCGAGATCTTCGGGGAGTTCTTCTATATCTTGCAATCAAATTCCTCATTATCAGTATTTACACTTCATATATTTATCCCCGTTGAAAACTTAACCTATATTGTCATCAATCACCAAAAAGGGGGAGATTGTAAGTGCATCTAGTGCCGCTTAGTGATTTTGGTGGATTGAAGACTTATAGGTTAAGGAACTAATGCGTTTGTGAGTGTACACAGGTCTATAAGTCTATGAGGAGTTTGATATTTACAGAGAAAGTCGACCCCTAAAATGAAGTTCTTCGACTGAAGACTTTGATATTCTGAAGACTTTCTGAAGACTTTGAAAGTAAAGAAATTGGTGTGACCTTGAAGAATTGGTATTCATTTGAGGAACATGAAGCATGAAGACTTTTGTTTTCGTAGTTTTGTTTTTCTCTTTCTTGAGTCATAGGAAACACCGTCTTTGTTAAAGGGGGTCGAGGAAATACTAAGGAAAAATTTCCATGTGATGCTCAACTCAAAATCCTACACCTACCAATCCCTTGAGTGAAGCCTTTGGAAATCTCATACGATTCAGTCAATTTCTTGAAGAATGAGGCGAAGTTCTTACAGTGTTGAGGAATTTGTTACGACCGAGGAGTTAGGAATTCGCCAGTCGGATTGCCTACACAGTGAGGAACATGATAGCCACGAGGAATTTGAGAGTCAAATTTCCGACCGTTCTTGCTGTCTTGGCTACCTGTCCTAAATATCTTATCCACCTAACGGTCATATCATTGAAGGGCATTTATGTCTTATCATGTCGGGCTGCTCCCTAGGCTATAAATAGCCGCCCCCTACAACCACTAGCTGGTTGGCTGCTCCGAAAGAACTTGACACTTGTCATTTGAGAGCAACCCATCCTCTGAGGACTTTGAGCGAAAATCATCAAGTGAGGAAAAACCCCAAAAACCAAACCCCTACAAACCCAAAGTGATTGAGCATCACTGAAGAAATTGATCCTGCGTGAATCCGAGGCTTGTTAACTTTGAAGACTGTGCTTCTTCCAGACGGTTAGGCGTCACGGTCTAGAGCATCCAAGAGGAATTGTGGATCACCGAGTGACCAAGTCTGTGAAGGTTTGGAAGTCGCCTGAAGACTTACCACGAGTGATTGGACGAGGTCTGTGTGACCTTAGTTCAAGGAGAATACGGTGAGGACTGGGTGTCTTGAGCTGCGTGCTCGGCCGACCGGGTGTCCGGACTGTGTGTCCTCGAAGTTTAAATACTCGGCCGCTCCAACCAGACGCATAACCGAGACAGCAGGTTGGAACTGGTCTACCAAATCATTGTCTTCACCAACCTAACTGGTTCTATTTCCTCAACCCTTTCATTTCCTCATTCTTGTGTTGAGTGTTTGTTCATATCTGTGTTTGAAGACTTTGGTGAAGACTTTCTCAATTTCCTCACTTCAATTTCTTGATCGGTTTGTCTTCATCTTGTGTTATCCTGTGATTACGCTTTACGTACTCTGTGTTTGTCTTCATTTCATCATGATGACCATGCGTGTATTCTGTTATGCTTACTCGAGTACTTATTCCGCTGCAAGTAGTTCTTCGCTAAGGAATTTCCTCACCGGCAAATTCCTCAGTGAAGAATTCATAAAAATCGCCTATTCACCCCCCTCTAGTCGATATAACACACTTTCAAGTAGCATAGTCATTGAGGGAGTCCTGGACTAGGGGGTGTCCGGATAGCCGAACTATCATCTTTGGCCGGACTCCTGGACTACGAAGATACAAGACTGAAGACTTCTTCCCGTGTCCGGATAGGACTTTCCTTGGCGTGGAAGGCAAGCTTGGCGATACGGATATGTAGATTTCCTACCATTGTAACCGACTCTGTGTAACCTAACCCTATTCGGTGTCTATATAAACCGAAGGGTTTTAGTCCGTGGGAGCGAACAACAATCATACCATAGGCTAGCTTCTAGGGTTTAGCCTCTCCGCTCTCGTGGTAGATCTACTCTTGTACTACCCATATCATCAATATTAATCAAGCGGGAGTAGGGTATTACCTCCATCGAGAGGGCCCGAACCTGGGTAAAAACATCGTGTCCCTTGCCACCTGTTACCATCCGCCTAGACGCACAGTTCGGGACCCCCTACCCGAGATCCGTCAGTTTTGACACCGACATTGCTGCTTTCATTGAGAGTTCCTCTGTGCCATCGCCGTCAGGAAGGATGCCTCATCCCGTCTTTAAAGACGATACTATCGCCAAAGGAGCCTTGGCCACTGGTCAGACTCTTCGGTTAGGTAGTTTTCTTATGACCGCCAGTTCGGCCACCGCGCCGACGATGACTTCTCGGGTCATCGAAACCAATCTTCACGTTAACTCGGAACTTGCCGAGCAGCTAGATCCGATCGAGCTCTCCTTCAGAACGAGCTCTTGGATCGCATCGCCGCCGGGAGTCGCCACGAGACTCACGACCAGATCGGGCCTAAAAGCGATCGAGAGAGATCAACTCTCCCGAGGCTACCCATCATGTTGCTGTGGTAGAGGAGCAATACGGCGATTCTTCTTCTATCTTAAGGACTAGCTACGTCCGATTCCCGATCCTCTATGCGGATTCCGCAGAGGGACGGATGTCGATCAAGCCACGAACTTAAAGTCAGCGGCTGGTTGGATTCATTGGATAGCATTCAAAATCCAAACTTCCAAGTTCGGAAACTTCGCCCCTCGAGTCTTAAATTGGACAGGGTTAGAATCTAGTTCCACCCGCCCACCCAAACATTAGCGATCTATCCCGAATTCAGCAAGAGCCCGCTGAAATAGTACATCATTACTGGGCCAGATTCCTCCTGGTTATGGACAGGATAAAGGACTGCCGAGAGGAGGACGCAATCTCACTTTTCTGCAATAATTGCACGGACAAGGGAATCTTAAACGCCATAAGTAAATGGCGAAATTACATGCTTTGCTGACTTGGTGACCATAGTACAAAAGTCTTGTGCGATGGAGAGTGCTTGAAAAACCGAAAGTAAATTTTGGGATAATCCGGCCCCGAATACAGCCCTAGTCCGAAATAAAAGGGTGCATCATCACCAAGCACAGGTTAAACATCAAAACCAAAACCCCTAAAGGGCATGGAACCGTCTTTGGAGGGTTGGCTAAACGGACCCTGGAAAATTCATAGTACAGAGGGCGCCACTCCAACTCATAGCCTTCGAGCATGTTGGATACTACGGCAGGTGGCCAAAAGTGGCGAAGAGCTTCTAGCCTTAGAATCCCAGCCCAGCAACACCAGTACGGTATTAACAGTCTTCGAGACTTTCGCATCAAATAACATGCGGAAACGAACACTCCGCAACCTTGCCGAAGTCTACCAGGTAGAATCAATAAATCCATGAAGTGACACAGCTATTACCTTTAATGCCAGTGACGAACCCAAATTCCGAACAGCCTGAGCACCAGCCGCATTGGTCCTCAGTCCAATAGTGTAAGACTTTCGCCTTACTAAGGTACTCATGGATGGCGGCAGCAGACTAAACCTCATCTACGAGGAAACCCTCCGAAAAATGGAAATAGACTGGAACCGCATTGAGCGAAGCAGCACAACCTTTAGAGGAATAATCCCTAGCCGGGAAGCATGCTGCACAGGAAAAATCACACTGGACGTAGTGTTCGGCTCGCCGGAAAATTACAGGTCCGAGGAGGTCACATTTCAAGTGGCCCCGTTCAGCAGCAGATATCACGCTTTATTAGGGCGAGAGGCATTCACACTTTCTCAAGCTATACCCCATTATGGGTACATGAAGCTTAAAATGCACGGACCTAACGGAATCATCACTCTCGCTAGTGATCCGAACATAGCACTCCGCGCCGAAAACAAGACAGCCGCACTAGCCCTCGAGGCACTATCCAAAGCCCTAGCGGCCGAGGAACTCACTGCGATGCGCTCCACGGTGAGCAGGGGACGATGTGATACTTGATAAAAGATCCAAGTCCACCTCTTTTAAACCAGCGGATGAAATAGTCAATTTCCAAGTCCACCCAACGGACCCTGCAAAGACGGCCTCCATTGGGGCACAATAAAACCCTGATGTAGACACCGCACTACGAGAATTTCTACGAGAAAATCGGGACATTTTTGCACGGCACCCTTCGGACATGCCAGAATCCCGTCGGTGGCCGAGCACAGCCTAAATACCTAAAAGGATTCAAGCGGTCAAGCAGGCTCTTGGCGCTTTTCAAACCCAAGAGGCAGGCCATGGGAGAGGAGCTAGCCAAACTTACGGAAGCCGGATTCATCGGAGATATAAAACATCCGGACTGGCTAGCAAATCTGGTGATGGTACCAAAGAAGGATAAATCCTGGGCGCCTATGTGTTGATTTCAAAGACCTTAATAAGGCTTACCCAAAGGATCCCTTCCCCTCCCTCACATTGATCAAATTATCGACGCCACAGCAGGACACGACTCATTGTGCTTCCTCGATGCATTTCGGCTACCACTAAATCAAGATGGCGGAGCAGACCAAGCCGCAACAGCATTCATCACTCCATATGGCCCATTCTGCTTCAACACAATGCCCTTCGGCTCAAAAACACCGCGCAACATATCAACAAGATGATTCGTATACATGTCCGCAAACCAGATCGGCAAAAGCAGTGGAAGCATATGTAGATGACGTGGTCGTCAAATCCAAGCATGTCGAAACTCTAGTAGACGACTTGAGGCTCACATTCGACAACCTCCGAAAATATGACATTAAGCTCAATCCGGAAAAATGCGTCTTCGGCGTTCCATCCGGAAAGCTCTTGGGCTTCATTGTGTCCGGTAGAGGAATTGAAGCAAACCCAGCGAAGATCCGAGCTCTGTCACAATTGGATATTCCAAAAAGACCTCAAACAAATACAAAAATTGACTGGATGCGTAGCGGCTCTAAGCCGCTTTATTTCCGCTTGGGAGAAAAGGCGTTACCCTTTACCACCTCCTCCGCGCACGAACACTTTGAGTGGACGGATGCCGCCACGGCCGGACTTCGAAGAAATAAAAGCCATATTGGCAACAAATCCGGTCTGGCGCGCCCAACATGGGCGAACCAATGCTATTATATATCGCCGCAACACATCAAGTTGTCGGTATGATTGCTCGTCGTCGAACGAGAAACGGACGGACACAGGTTCCCTCTTCAAAAACTGGTTTACTATGTGTCCACTATCCTAACTCCATGCAAGTCCCGGTACCCACATTATCAAAAGATAGCATACGCGGTGTTCATGGCATCCCGGAAGCCGCGACACAACTTTCAAGAGTGTTCGATAACGGTAGCCTCCGAAGTACCTCTTAACGACATTATAAACAACTGTGACGCGACGGGCCGGATTGCTAAATGGGCCATAGAGCTCCTTCCATTCGACATAACCTATAAGCCACGACGAGCTATTAAGTCGCAGGTTTTGGCTGACTTCGTGGCCGAATGGACCGAAGCCGAACTCCCTAAAGAGTACGGCACATACTCCAATTGGATCATGCACTTTGACGGCTCCAAAATGTTGGCCGTCCTGGGGGCTGGCGTCGTCCTGACGTCCCCAACCGGGGACACAGTCCAATACGTCCTTCAGATAATGTATACGGACTCCAACAACACAGCCGAATACGAGGCCCTTCTGCACGGCCTCCGGATGGCAGTCTCCATGGGCATTAAACGCCTAGAGGTGCGCGGGGATTCGAACCTCGCGATATCTCAAATAAACGGAGACTTTGATGCCAAAGATCCGAAAATGGCAGCGTACCGCAATGCGGTCCTAAAAATGTCAGCACGGTTCGAAGGTCTCGAATTTCATCATATAGCCCGGGATAACAACCAGGCGGCGGACGTATTGGCACGCATCGGCGCAAAACGCGATGCCGTCCCGCCCAACATCTTCCTGGAACGGCTATTCAAGCCATCCGTTCTATGGGAAGGGGAGTCCGGAAATAACAATCCGGACCCAACCGCACTGCCTGACACCGCACACTCTGACACAATTGGAGGCTCTGCCAACGAGATAACACCCTCCGCCAATGAAATAATGGCGGTTATCGCCCCGTGGACGGAACCATTCCTAGCCTACCTAACTAGGCAGGAACTCCTCGAAGACCAAAATGAGGCTCGCTGCATAGTACGGCGATCCAAAGCCTATAAAGTCCATGAGGGAGAGCTCTATAAGAAAATCACAACAGGAGTCCTTCAAAGGTGTATCTCCGAAGAGGAAGGGCGAAACCTCCTGGCTGAAATTCATGCTGGACTGGGTGGGCACCACGCCGCAGCCCGGGCCCTTGTAGGCAAGGCCTTCCATACAGGATTTTATTGGGCGACGGCCCGGGCAGATGCGCATGATTTAGTCCAACGATGCGTCGGTTGCCAGCTTTTGCTAACCAAAGCCACATGCCACCCACCACCCTCAAAACTATACCCATCACCTGGCCGTTCGCGATGCAGGGGCTTGACATGGTTGGACCCCTTAAGGGAGGAACCCACAAGAAAAAAATACCTATTGGTCATGGTGGATAAATTCACCAAATGGATAGAGGCCAAGCCTGTTAAAACGGCCGAATCCGGGCCGGTGATAGACTTCATATCAGGGGTAGTGCACCGTTACGGCGTCCCCCACAGTATCATCACTGATAACGACACCAACTTCACGGCCGATGAGGTCAAATTATGGTGCAAAAACATGGGCATCAAGCTTGATTACGCCTCAGTCTATCACCCTCAAACCAATGATCAAGTCGAGCGAGCAAACGGTCTAATCATGAGCGGCATTAAACCCAGACTAGTGCGGTCCCTCAAGGAATCTAACACGCACTGGGTTGAGGAGCTCGACTCCGTACTACGGGGCTGCGGACCACGCCCGAATCGTACTACGGATTCACACCATTTTTATGGTGTACAGCGCAGAGGCAGTCTTGCCTGCGACATAATGCATGACTCACCTCGGCGTGCGCATGTATGAAGAAAGAGAAGCCGAGCTCGATCGGCAGGACAGTTTGACGCATTGGAGGAGGAGCGCGGCGTGGCAAAAGCTCGTTCCGCATTTTATCAACAACAGGCTCGAAGATATCAAAGCGAGGAAATGCGGGCCAAAGCTTACAACGTTGGCGAACTAGTTCTACGCTTGCCGGACAAGAAAAAGGACAAACTCAAGCCCAAATGGGAAGGTCCCTTCATCATCGACCAGGTCCTGACCGGCGGAGCATACCGTCTACGAAACGCATTGGATAACCGACCCGAGCCGAACCCATGGAACGCAACCCGTCTACGAAGATTCTACGCCTAAGCGTCGGACTCCGAGTTCGTCTCCTTCCTTCGTCCACATTTTCTATTTTTGCTGTCTTTTATTTCTCTCCTTCCTCCTCCTTCTTCTTGAAGCCTTTAGAGGCTCGTTTGCGCTTTGTTCGCACATACTTGACGTGCTGTCGCGCTCATTATACACAGGGGCTTCTTTAACGAAGCTTATTTATCTGGGCTTCATGCCCAACACATGTGTCAAACTTCCGCATGTACCTTTTACTCACCATTATATGCATCGATATGACTTAAGTTTTGGCCAAGCTGGGTTGCCTGGCCCCTGTGCTTACCCCTACGTTCCCGATTGTTCGGCTAGGTGGTAAAGGGAGCACCTCTGCGATTTTTACTGCCGGGTCAGCCGGATGTGTACCTCGATCGGGTGAAGCCGAAAGCTAAGCGTTCTTAAGGGAATATTCGGTCGGTGAACTGAAAGATGATTTTAATTATTTATCCATCTGCCCCGGATGATTTTCTGCTTTCTTAGCAGTTTGGACATGCACTTTAGGGCATGCCTCGAGAAAGAAACCCTTGACGGAACTATTCTCCCTGGAAGATGTTTCTTACTATCCATGTAATATAACATAACTAGTTGGGCACTTGTCTGATACAGCAATAATGACCCCTACGCCTTGTCTCCATGCATGCCCCGGTTCTAACAGAACCGCGAGGGTATTCGGACACACTCCGGACTATTGGGTCCCGAGGTCGAAGCGAAAAGGTCCGCTATGACAAACGATCTACAATCCGGCTAGAAGACATTTTTCATGTCATATTCAATTACATAGTAAACTCGACTAATTGTATTCCTCCTCAATGCCATCTAATAGGCTATCTAATTTACAATCTTCTTTGGGAATACTTGGCGGCCAATTCTACTTGGCCGTACACTAAACTTATGAGGATCTCCTTCCCATCAGGCCCCACAGGTCCGACCTCGGCCATGTGGTTTGGGTCAGCCTTCGTGTACCACATCTTTACCATGGCCCAGGCCTCCCTGGCGCTTTGACGGCAGGCCGATATCTTCCATAGTCGGAAGCGCCGCCGTGCTCCTTGAAGCCGCTCTGCCAGCTCCCCAATGCCTTCGGGCAGGGAGATAGATGGCCACAAGGCACAGGCGGCGCCTTTCATCACTGCCGAACTTCGTTAAATGCAGGCAGCCTTGATTCGGGAAGAAGATCACCCGAAGAATCGGGCATCTCCTCCTCGGGGCGACTTGTGAGCAAACCTACATACATGTTTATGTTAGTCGCCTTCCTCGCCGAACTCTTTCAAAGTTCGTTTAAGCACTTACTGAAAATGCCGCTGACGAAGCCGTTGATTCTCCTTTACGGAGTCAGACAACTGGGCACGAACATCCTTTAGTTCCTCACCCAGTTGGGTGTTGGCATCTTGGAGGTTATTTTTCTCCTGCCGCACCCTCGTAAGCACGCTCTCGCCGGCCTTTAGCTGGCGCAGGAGCTGTTGCTTGTCCGGATCCATCCCGGCGCTATCTGCACTGTTAATGTTAGATTTATGCACACGCCGCACTTTGCGAAACTACTTCTACTTTGAAGGGCATATATTACCAGAGGGAGTCTTCATGGCTTCCCCGGTCGCGGCGATCTTGACTTCAAGTTGGGCTTTGCACTCTTCAAGCTCTGGGACAAACGGGTATTCTTTTCGGTAAGAACACGCATTCCAAATGATCCTTAAATCAGTTATCCTAACTATTTTAAGTCTCGGGAGACTCTTGGCATATATAACTGTCAAAATTCCTTACCCATATGTCTTTCACATACTGCTCCGTGGCTCTGGCTAGGCCATCTTGAGCGGCACGGAGGTGCGCTTCTCCCGAACTAAAGGCGTCCAACGCCTCTTGGGAGAAACATGCGTCACGTAGAATAGTCCGGTGGCGCCTATGATTCATGGCGCTCTCCACCTCCGACTTGGTGGCGGACAGTCTGTCGGCATCCTCCGTTGGAGGAGCATCCGACGCACGCCTCGTGTTTGTACCCCCTTCCGGACTCGGCTTTTGAGCCTGGTTGGCGGAGGTCCGATTGGCAACTTCTCCGGACTCAGTCCGGCGAGCGCTTTTTTTCCTGAAAAAACCACGAGCGTCAGTGTGCCTCCCAGGAACCTCTCCTTAAAACACGATGGCACATCATACCGTTGCGGCGACGTCTCGAGTCGTACCGCACTTCTTTTCCGCCTGCTGGGCCGAGCTGCCCCTTGTTGGACAGCCGCTGCAGGCTCGGCTTCTCGTTCTGAAGGCACCCCCTGCGAAACACCATCAAATACGTGGTGATTAGAAGTAAAGCACGGGTGGGTCATGGTATCCGGACTTCGGTCACGGTTACACAGGAGGCGGAAAAATCCAGGGTAGTCGGTCGTAATGGCAACCAAAGCATTGTCGATGCTAAGTTGGTGGAACACCCTGTCGATCAGCTCCACCTTTATATCCGGGTCCTCTTCGGAGGCCGGATCGAGGGACCGTTCCAGATCCTCGGGTTGTGGGGGCGGGCTGTGTATCTTCTCCACGGCCCGGCGCAGTTCCTGCGTAGAAACCATGAAATGAGATATTTAACCACGGGAACATGGATCGGACAGGCCACAAAGATATTTGCTTACCCAACTTCGAGGATTATTGAAGAAAACCCGTTCGATGGGTAGCGGAGAAAATCCTCCTCTTCCCCTTTGTACATGGCGGACAAGGTCTTCACCAGTTCGGTGACCGATCCCGGCCCTTTGCGGCCATGGCGGGTGGCATCGTCCTCCCCGTTGAAGTCCCACATGGGGTGGCCCCTATATTGGAGATTGCCATGACTCCAATCATGGTCAATCCGGCATGAGCCAGTAATCTTATTCGGCTCATCAAATAAAGGACGTCCTGGTCATTTTCTCTCACGGGGGCTCACGTGGCGCCCGGCTTAGGCGCTTCTTCAAAGGAGCGTTGCTAAACTCCGGAAGGCCGATCCGAACAGGATCCGGCAGCGGGGCGTCCTCCATGTAAACCATTCCGAGGGCGGTCCTCGGGCGCCTTCTTTGGGGTTCCGGATAAGTATCCGGTCCGGCGATGCGCCATAGTTCGCTCCGCCCACTTGATATATTGACCCTTCGTGAGAACGAGGCACAAGGCAGAACAATCTCTTCCACAGAGCGAAATGGGCCTCAACCCCAGAAACAGCTCGCAAAGGGCCACAAAGCCCGCTATATGCGAGATGGAGGCAGGCGCAAGGTTGTGCAGCTGGAGGCCATAGAACTCCAGAAGCCCCTGGAGAAACGGATGGATTGGAAATCCGAGTCCTCTCATTAGGTAAGAGACGAAGCATACCCGCTCCCCCTAAGAGGGATCGGGGACGCTCTCCGCCTGCTTCCCGCCCTTATAAGTGGCGAGTCCGAACGCATACCGGAACCATGAAGGCCGGGGGAAGGAATCCCTTGGTTTGGAGCACCACCAATTCGCTGTGCGGGACTGAGCATCTCCCCCAATCTCCGGGCTGAGGGCTGGGAATGCGAGAGGAGGAGCCACGTCGACTGTCCATGGTGGAGTGAGTTTTTTGTCAAAGGCGCTCTGATGAAGGCTCGCGAAGGGAGGATGGTGTGATCTGGATCTGGATCCCCGTCTCTTTTATAGACGGCTCATTTGCACAACAAGGGTGGTAAATGTAAAGATACCCTGACTTTTCACATTCGTTCGACACGTGGAAGATGGCCATTATTGGGCGTGGAAGCCTAGAAGCGCGATATTCACAAGAAAGCCGGACACTATTCAACACAAGATTCGGAGGGGAACCCGCCTTGCAATGCCGAAGACAATCAACATGCCGGACTTATCATCATTGAAGCCTGGTTCGGGGGCTACTGAGGGAGTCCTGGACTAGGGGGTGTCCGGATATCCGAACTATCATCTTTGGCCAGACTCCTGGACTATGAAGATACAAGATTGAAGACTTCGTCCCGTGTCCGGATAGGACTTACCTTGGCGTGGAAGGCAAGCTTGGCGATACGGATATGTAGATTTCCTACCATTGTAACCGACTCTGTTTAACCCTAACCCTATTCGGTGTCTATATAAACTGAAGGGTTTTAGTCCATAGGATGAACAACAATCATACCATAGGCTAGCTTCTAGGGTTTAGCCTCTCTGATCTCGTGGTAGATCTACTCTTGTACTACCCATATCATCAATATTAATCAAGCAGGAGTAGGGTATTTCCTCCATCGAGAGGGCCTGAACCTAGGTAAAAACATCGTGTCCCTTGTCTCCTGTTACCATCCGCCTAGACGCACAGTTCGGGACCCCCTACCCGAGATCCGCCGGTTTTGACACCGACAGTCATCATGATGAAATGAAACATACATAGAGCACAGGTAGCGTGTAAACATGATAAGTAGGCAGAAGACAAGATGACTGAAGAATTAGGATTGAGGAAATTGAGAAAGTCTTCAGTCAAAGTCTTCAAACAGTAATAGTAAGTTCATGAGCACATGAATGAGGAAATGAAAGGGTTGATGAAATAGAACTAGTAGCTTGGTGAAGACGACGATTTGGTAGACCAATTCCAACTACTTTGACGGACGTACATCTGGTTGGAGCGGCTAGGTATTTAAACCCGAGGACACACAGTCCTCACCGTATTCTCCTTGAGATAAGGTCACACCGACCTTGCCCAATCACTCGTGGTAAGTCTTCAGGTGACTTCCAAACCTTCACAGACTCGGTCACTCGGCGATCCACAATTCCTCTTGGATGCTCTAGACCATGACGCCTAACCATCTGGAGGATGCACAGTCCTCAAAGGTAACAAGCGTCGGTTCCACACAGGAACAATCTCTTCAGTGATGCTCAATCACTTTGGGTTGTGGGTGTTTGGGTTTGGGTTTTTCCTCACAGATGATTTTCACTCAAAGTCCTCGGAGGAGGGGATCCTCTCAATGACAAATGTCAGTTTCTCTCGGAGCAGCCAACCAACTAGTGGTTGTAGGGGGCGGCTATTTATATAGCCTAGGGAGCATTCCGACATGATAAGACATAAATGCCCTTCAATGATATGACTGTTAGGTGGATAAGATATTTTGGGACAGCTAGCACATAGCACAGCAACGGTCGGAAATTTGAGCTCTCAAATTCCTCGGGGCTATCATGTTCCTCACTTGTAGGCAATCCGCACTGGCAAATTCCTAACTCCTCAGTTAGAGCAAATTCCTCAGAGACCAAAAGCTCTTCGTCTCTGTCACTAAAGAAATTGACTGAACTGTATGAGATTTCCAATGGCTTCACTCGAAAGGATTGGGTAGGTGTAGGATTTTGAGATGAGCATCACTTGGAAACTTTTCCTTAGTTTCACCTCGACCCCCTTTAACAGTATGGTGTTTCGTATGAGTCAAGAAAGAGAAAATGAAACTATGAAAACAAAAAGTCTTCATGCTTCATAATCCTCATATCAATATCGAAGTCTTCAAGGTCACACCAATTTCCTTACTTTCAAAGTCTTCAAGAAAACCAAAGTCTTCAACTTAAGATTCATTTTTAGGGTTCGACTTTCATCGTAAATATCAAACTTCTCATGGACTTATAGAACCTGTGTACACTCACAAACACATTAGTCCCTTAACCTATAAGTCTTCAATACACAAAAATCACTAAGGGGTACTAGATGCACTTACAATCTCTCCCTTTTTGGTGATTGATGACAAATAGGTTAAGTTTTCAACGGGGATAAACATATGAAGTGTAAATACTGATATTGAGGAATTTGATTGCAAGATATAGAAGAACTCCCCTTGAAGATGTGCATATTTGAGGAATTTTCTTTGGATAGCAAATGCACATCATAGAGTAATATCATGTAGATCCCCCCCCTATATCTTGTAATTCATACACGCATTTGACATATAATATGAAGAATTTGAAATGCATGATGAAATATGGTGTCTGACAAATTCAGCATGCGTGCATTAAGTTACTTGAGGAAATAAGCATGCATAAAAACAGTTCAAAAGTGTCAGACCACCATAGGACTTAAGTTTACAACTCATCCGAGAAAACACCTCAGAAGAGCAAGAGTTGTAACTCAACAAAAAAGCGCCCATATATAAGACCCGCTTGAAGACTAACTCAAATTTCTCCCCCTTTGTCATCGAATGACCAAAAGGGACGAAAAATGAGGACTAACGCCCCTGAAGAATACCATCATGATGTTGATGGAGGAGCGCCAACATTGTTGGGGTCGTCCGTTGAGGTAGGGCCTACCGTAATGTCGTTCAAGTCTTCGGCCTCATCCGTCTCGCGTGACGAAGAATAGGAACTGGGGACGAGCTGAGGAACTTTGACCTTGTTGAATTTCTTTGAAGGAGGCTGAGACCAGCCAAAGTCCTGTTGGAAGCCCATCTGCTTGAGATCTTCATCACCGTAGAGGTGAGACAATATGGCCCAAGTGCGATCAAAGACTTCATGCAAGTAGTAATGGTTTTTCTTCACAATGTTTTGCGTGCCAGTCATGTTCAGAAGAATTGAGCTAAACTGACACTTGAACCACTTGTGATTTCGATCGACCTTCTGATGAAGACTTAATAGAAGCTCACGATCAGTCATCACTTGTGGTGCAGTGGCTTGAGGATTTTTCTTTGAAGCTTTTGCGGCAGAATCTTGAGTTGCAGAGTCATCATTGGTGGAATAAGATGCAGCTTTGCGAAACTGTTCATCCAATGGATGAGTGCCTTCATCAGTAACAGCAGATTTGCCTTTCTCATCAGCTGAGGAAATAGTCCTTTTGAGGACTTTAATAGGAGGCAAATAGCTAAGATGATTTTGATAATCAGCCTCTTAACGAATTGAACACCATGATCTGATGAGTTTCATGATCCAGGGAGCATAAGGTTTCAACTCAAAAGGTGACAAGAAGCATTAGCCAAAGTCATCCTGAAGAAATCGTGGTAGTTGATAGGAATGCCATGTATGATATTGAACAGCAGATTCTTCGTGATGCCAACAACCTCCTCTTCATCAGAGTTGTGGCCCTTGATTGCACTGACGGTTTTTGTCAGAGTGCGGTATACTGTCCTTGGCACATATAGCAATTCCTTCACGAGGAATGTGGTCCTTGGAGCTTGGCCAACCTTCAAAGGCTTCATCAGCACTTGCATCAAATGATTTAAAACTTCAGGTTCCTCATATATGAGCCTTCCACCTTCAGCAGGAGGACTAACTGGAATGGCATGAAGTAATTCGGAGGCCCGGGCTTTGTAATGCGTATTCTCAGTCATCCAATCAAGCACCCATGAATTCACATCATCCACATTTCCAGTGAGGTGCAATGTGGCATAGAATTGAAGAATTAGCTCTTCATTCCAATTGCAGATGTCAGCACAGAACTTTAAAAGCCAGTGTCATGAAGAACACTCAGGATGGGTTGGAAGCACAGGAGGGACTCCGTATCCGCATGAGGAATTTGATGGTGCTCAAATACTTTGTCCTTATCAAATAAGAGTGATGAATAGAAGTTCATCTGACTGGCTGTCCAGAACCGCTTGCGGCGAATTCTTGCTGATTCATAGGGATTCAAATCTTTGAAGGAATGGTGCTCAGCGAAGAAATCATTAGCCTTGAATTTCTGCTTCTTTGTATGATGATTTAGTGGATTGGGCTGAAGATTTACAGTTGAAGGCTTCATAACCTCTTGGCGCACAACCTCTGGAGCCACAGACTGAGGAATTTTAGCGGCAGTTTCAGTAGCAGTAGTCTTGGTGTCAATTTCTTCAGCTGCAGTAGCTGGAACTTCTTCTGGAATGGAAAGAAGTGAAGTTTGACGTTCTTCAGACCCCATATGAATTTCTTCAGTTTGCATAGGGGACTGAGAATTTGGTGCACAAGAGTGGTCAATGGTGAATTGGGATGAAGTCTTTCCCAATAGTCATCATTCAGAACTGGTGTAGTAGAACCAATGTCCACATCCTCATCTTCTTCTTCTAATTCTTCAAGGCATGCATCTTCAACTGTGAATTGAGGCATGGGCGATGATATCAGTGGAGTTGAAGGGATATCATCCACTTCAATTTCTTCACCAACTGCTCTGAAGAAGCAGCAGAAGGATTCTCTTCATCTGTGTCATCTGGTATGACATATTCCTCACCATAAGGAATGAGTTCCTTGGAAGGTACAACAGAGATTGGATCAACATCAATTGGGTAGTGAAGGAACTTGTCAAAGTCTTCACTTTCTTGGGAGCTGGAAACTCTGCAGTCGTTGATGCTTTCCTTTTCTTCACAACTTCCTTCTCTGCAGCTTTTATTTTCTTCACTTCTGAGCAGAAGGAAGGTTGACTTGCCTCACCTTAGATGGTTTGGCAGGAGGAGCAGATGAAGTGAGTTCATTTTCTTCAGGCACAACTGATGCAGTTGCCCTGTCTTGTTCAGTTTCTTCAGGCGGAACGACAGATTCTTCAGCTGGTCTAGGTTGTTCTTCAGGCGCAACATTGTTGGTTGCCCTAGCAGTTTCTTCAGAAGCTGGAATCTCTTCACAGCCCTTGTACTCTCAGTGTCATCAACAGTCTGATTTTCATCAGCTGGTCTAGCATTTTTTTCAGTAGGCTGAGCAGATGCTACATCCTGAGGAATTTCTTGTTGCGATGGAGTTTGCAACATTGAGCTTGAGGGGTTTGGAGAGTCTGATGAATCTGACTTTGGCACCTAGCCAATCTGCACGATATCTGTCAAATTCATCACTGAGGTCTTTAATCTCCTATTGCAGAGATACAAGTTCTTCAGGAGACATGTATACAACATTTTTCTTCAGAAAACACTCCTTCTTGTATTGGGCCTTATTGACTTGTCTGGCCTTCTCAAATTTCCATTTTTCTTCATTGATGAAGGTCGTTAACATGGGACCTTGACCATAAGTGAGGTTCAAGTCAGGAAGAGGAGTGTTCGGATCCTTGTGCCATAGATCAATGAACTCAAGGATCTTCTTCGGATCCAGCATGAGAGGCACAACACTGTCTTTGGCTCTAGCGGCCCTTTCTTGCCTGTTTATGATAATCTCAGCAAGTTCTTCATCATCAGCTTCATCATCATTAGACGGGACTTGAAAAACAACTTGGTTCTTGTGAGGACTTGGCCTTGAGCCACGTCCAGCAGTGGACTTTTTCTTCAACAATGATGGGCCAGTTGAGGACTGTGGTGGAGCTGAGGAACTTGCAGATGCTCCTGAAGCAATAGAAATTCCTGCGGTCCTTTGACACGTTGCAAGATGCACATGTGTTGATGAATTTGCAGCAGTAGTTGAGGATTTCATGGCAACAGAGGGAATTGGGGTTGCCCTTGAAGAGGTTACCTGAGGAATTGTCCGTGAGGGCTTTGTACTTGGTTGTGAGGGCATTGCTATTGAGTAACTCGGCTTCGCAGCTGATTTCTTTGGCAAAGCCTTCTTAGGATTGCTAGCAGAGGCCTCAGCAGCAACAGCAGCAACAGAATCTTCATTGAAATTCTTCACTGCTTCCTTTGCCAATTTAGCCAACTTGGCTTTGCGCCTGGCCCATTCCTTGGGAAATTCACCACCTCGCCTGATGCTTGAGGGATCAGCTTTTTGGCCTGGAAGCAATGGAGGTCTTGGGCATGGAGGGTGTACAGCGAATTTCTTCATGTACTTTGGAGTAACATATCAATATTCCCTCCATTCCCTTGCCCATCTCCTCTCAATCCTCTGAATGCGCACCTTGCGCTAATTTTTGTTTTCTTTGCCATGTGTGGCTTCATCAGGTGTGCAATACTCAGCATAAATGTCTTCAGGGATTTCAAGCCTTGTGTTTGTCTACGGCCTCTTTCCTCCCTTACGAGGTCTTTTACCATCAGCTATTTTCTTCACTTGAGGATTTTGAACAATTGGTGTTTCTGAGGAAGTATGCAATTTATCTTCGAGGAACGCTGTAAATGAGTTAAGTTGATGAGAACCTAGTGACTCAGCAGCTGACATTTTGTACCTGTGAATAGAGTATAGGTGCGAAGAATTTGGAGAGGTCATATGCGTTCTCAGAATTTTTTCAAATGAATCAAGTTTGAGGAATTTGACCATGGGAGTCTTGAGGAATTTCACTATGCGTTCTTGACTTAGGTTCCAGAGTTGTATAGATTTGACAATCCACACAAAAAAACATAGCTTAGAGAAACAAATCAAGAGCAGATGCAACTGGGTGCTTAAGGATAGGGAAGTTGAAGAATAAACACCTTTTGAAGATTTTGTGGAAATCATGAGAATCAAAGAAGGGCAGTAAAATTAGATTTTAATTACCCTTGACGAAGAACACGACGAACTGGGAGTGAAAGTGGAGAGGTTCGTTAGTTCAGATCTCCCACACCCTAAGTTGGCGGTGGGAGACAACTACGACAGCGGTGGAGTGTAGATTTCCGGGGCCGGCGCGAGTACGACGGCGACGAGGTTGAGGCAGTGAAGCTCTTCCTCACCGGCGACGATGGAGCGTAGTGGTGGCGCTAGGTCTGAGAGCTCAAGCGAGGAGAGGTCAAGCGGAGTAAATGAGGTATGAGGAAGGGAGGGGGGTATTTATAGCCACGGTGAAAAACTGCCCGTCCGATGAATTGGACGAACATGCCCCTGCCCTTGCCATCCTAGTAACATGTGTCACCCATGTACAGAGAGGCGGAGATCGTGATAGATCGTGGGTGAATAGTTTACTCTTATCATGGGATGCAGAACGGTTTGAGCGGCAAAAGCCAAAAATTCAGATATGAAAATTTTAACGTTCCGTTCGCAAATTCTTTAGCTGACAAGGACACAGTAAAGATTTTGAACGGGTTTCAAATAGAACGCACATGAAGAATTTGTGAACAGACTGGGTTGAGTTTAGCATAGAGGGGGAACAGGTCCGATCACATTTACTTAGAAAAAAATCAACTTGAAAAATTAGCAATAAGTGAATGTTGTTGAGGACATGAAAAACTCAAATATATATAGGGTGACACTATTCCGATCCTGCGATCAGAATAGTTATTTGGATCACGGCGCGACCTAGGAGCCGATCCCGTATCCCCGAGCTCCCGAACCTGGTGGAACAAAGAAAAAAACACGACCGCCAGTCCCCCACCTCCCAGACTCCGTCCATCCCCAACTCCCGCACTCCAACTCCTCGGCGCCCCCACCCACCAGGCACCAGCCCCCGGAACCGCCGCCGCCGTCACCTGTAACCTCGCGCGCGCACCCTGAGGGTCGGGATATGTCCGCCCTAGCATCCACCCATCGCCTCCGCCCGCTGCTCCCCGTCGATCTCCGCGCGCTGCCACCCCACCTTCCCGCCATCCCCTCCGTGCACCGCCGCCCCACCTCACCTTCCCCGCGCAACGCTGCTGCCCTCCCTACCTTCCCCGTGTGATTCCGTCACCCTACCCGGCCACCAACCGGCGCTGCAACCCCGACGCCACCCGGCCCCACCCGCCCCAAACGGCGAGGCCGCCGTCGCCTTGCCCCAACCAGCACCGCCGCCGCAGCCCCTCCCCAACCTTGCGCATCGCCAATGGCCGCACCACATCGCCAATGCCGGAGGACAACACACACCTTCACCTCCTCCGTCAACGAACGCCACCCACCACCGGCTCTCGCAGTGCCTCACTCCTGCGGCATGTGTCCAGGTGCAGCAACATCAGTATTCCTTTCTCATGACTGTTTTATTTTCTGAATTTTTGCTAGTACGGACACCCACATAGGAAGAGAAGCACGTCTGAATCTGAAGTTTACATGAAACTAAACTTCTACCTCTTTGTCAAAGGAGGGTTCGTCGGAGTCCTTAATCTCTTGCACTACTTGCTTTTAGCATCTTGTCCATGGAGTCAAGGCGATGTGTGGTGTGCGATCTCGTTTTTGGATGGGGCACAGAAATCTCACTTTTTGCTCCTGTAGCAGAAATCTCGCTTCCCTGCTTCTGTTATGACCATGTATTGTTTCAAAATGACCTTTTGTCTGAAGTTCGGTAGTATCTGTTGGTGCAAAAAAGGTGCTTCAGTTTCATGGGTCCTTCAAAAAATGAATGGGAAAAAGGAGTTTTCTTCTCCAAAATGCATCACTGCTCTGAAGTGCTAATTCTTCTTGTGTGCTTCTATCGAGGCTTGTGTTTATGGAGAGAGAGACATAGAAATTGTGGAAATCATTAATGTTTCCTTTCTGTCTATGTACTTCAGAAACATTTTGTGTGAGAAAAAAGGTTAATGACACATTCTTTTGAGAGATATAGAGTGCTTTGGGATCCAATGTTTTTCTACACAAAATTGTGCATTTGTGTCTCGCCAATGTAGCTGGTAACACATACTTTGTACAATAAAAACATTAGTTTCATGTGAGAAGTTCAAATGTAAAATAAGGACAAGTTCACGTATAGTAAAATTAGTGCAAATAAAAAAATGTAGTGAGCCATGTGTTGTTGATATTTATTTAAACAAAAATTAAAATGAAAATAACAAAGGTGTTTGATGTTGTAAGAAAGGTACTTGTGGCATATTATTTTTTATAACTGCGTCTGCGCTGCTTATTTCTTCCCAGCATCTCCTTGGTTGCTGTAGTGTTGCTTCGTTTTGGTTGTAAAATATATGCGGTCTATTGTTTGTTATATGTTTGAAAGATAGTGCAAATCCGGGTGGGGGTGTTCCTCACATATTTATGTTCTCGACATAGTTGAAGTTTCATAGAAATTTTTCCTTTTCAAATGTCAAAAGTTCACTTATGCAAAAAAGGTTCCTTAACCTCATTTACAGGAGAAAGTACACATAAATCCTGAGGTTCAAAAAATTTCATATAAAAACGGATTATCTCTGTTAAAAAAACTTAAAAATTTATTTTTGAAATACGGAATAGGTCGATGTTTATTAAGAAACTAGGATTTTTTCCGTGACGAAAAGAAATAACACCAAGTCCAAATTGAAAAAACCAAGAAGTTCAAGTTTTAAAAATAGAATAGTTTAATGTATATGAAAAACCCAAATTTTCCTCGTTAGTAAATAATAAAACAAGAAGTTCAATTTCAAAAAGTGGAGCGGTTTGATACTTACTACAAAAACTCGAATTTTCCCCGTTACTAACAAAATGATTCTCCTCCCCGTAGTTGTTATGCGTCTACTATAGAAAAAATACATCGACCGTAGAAGTTCACATATAGCTGAGAAGGAACAACTATAGCTCTCTCTGTGCACATGTTGTGTTTGGAGAGGCACGGTTTTGATTTTGATTTTGGGCTTGGATGTACAAGGTGTATGATGAAGGTGAGACAACTAAGTGAACTCCATTTGGACATGTGAAATTCAGTGAGCCGTATGAAAGGGAATAAGATCGTTTGTTTATTTGGCCCCCATTTGTACATCGGGTTATCTAATTTCTTGTTTTGTATTGTTTCATGAAGTTCAATAGTATGCATTGATGCAAAAAATATGCTTTTAGTATGTCGGTTTGATGTAAAAAAGACTATAAAAAAGTGAAGCCCCGAACAAGTTCAAAAACTGCGACACAGAGACGTCCAAAATAGTGAGAAGTTCAACTACTACACGAAATGCGTTTCAAATGAGAATAAAAAAGTTAGAGCGGTTCAATGTCTATAAAAACTCAGATTTTTTACGTTACTAAAGAGAAGCAGAGAGAAGTTAAAATTGATAAGAGCCAGAAGTTCACGTACTACATGGTGTGAATTTTGTATTAAAAATGAAAAAGAAAATGCTAAAAAATTTGTTGCTAAAAGTTAAAGTGCTCTACCTGAGAAAGTTCAAAAATTCTTGTGAGAGAGGTTAAACAAAAATACGTGACAGAAGTTCAAGGTGAAAACAACGGGAAGTTCAACTACTTCATTTCATAAGAGAATAAAAGAATACAAAAATAAAAGCCTAAAAGGTTTGTTGCAAGAAGTTCACGTGCTCCACCACCTTGCGATTCTAAAATTATATTTACTGAGATGTCCGTCGTTCATTTTACATGTTGTTTTAAAAAGCAAAAAACAACGTTGTTTTGCCATTTTAAAAACTATTCTCGAACGGCGACGAATTTGTAACACATGTCTACATGAAAAACTTGTTGCGATTCATAAGCTTTCCACCGGGTATATTATGTGCCACATTTCGATGAACGGTTTAAAATTTTCATGTATACCATTTAAAATACGTTTTGATGTATTCAAAAAATTAACCTTTGAAAGAAGTTCATAGTGAAAACAACAAGAAGTTCAAGTACTGCAAGGAATGCATTTCAGGTGAGAATAAAAGTATAGAAAAATAAAAACTTAAAAGGTTTGTCGAAAGAAGTTCAAGTGCCCTATATGGAGAAGTTCAAAAATTCTTGTGAGAGAGGTTCACCTTGTATTTCCATGTTTGATTGTTTCCGTATAAAAATCAAATACAATTCTTTACTCAAAATATAAAAAGGTGAAGTTCAAATTGAAATAGCAGAGAAGTTCGGAGTTTATTAAAACCTAGGATTTACCTGTTCAAAAAATAAAAAAAACACAACGCCAGTTTTTGCACTTTTAAAAACAACTCATAAATGAAAAAAAGGTTGCTAGAAGTTCAAGTGCTCGGCGAGGAAAAGTTCAGAAAATTCTTGTGAGAGAGGTTCACCGTGTATTTTAATGTCCAAAATACATAAAAAAGACTTGCATGGTAGGGGATATGCTAGTAGAATAGTAAAAAATATAAAATTATAAGTTGAAGCAAAAGAAGCAGAAGTCATGCTTAATTACGAAAAAAGACTTGTCATCGTGACTTACTGTATCCACTTTGAAGGTCTCATCTAGTTTGATGCTGAAGCGCCTACCATCAACTAGGAAATTTACATCGCACATGTCGCGCTTCGTCTTATGATACTACTTTTATACCGAAATCATTTTCGGTAAATGAGACATTTCCTATGTTCATAGTTGAAACATTAATTGAAAATTGATCGAAGGCAACTACCAGGAAACTCAACACACAAATCCGGGGCACTCGATATTTCCTACATATTCTAGCACAAGTCATGCTTAAATTCACGGAAAAATCGGGCATGAACTTTCCTAAAATAGGACATATCAAGCGCCTGTAATTTTCCGGAACGGAAATGAATCAACACTACGCACTCGTGCGCTTCGGTCCTAAACAACCGGGATTTTACCCCTTTCCGCAACGGCATTTGGAACCGTCGCCTAGTGAGTGTGGGCGATAGGGGGGTCCTTCCCACACGACCCAGAAACCGTCGGGGATATGCCCTCCTGGCACACACGTTCGGCAAAATGAGGTCGTGTGCGACCGGTCAGCACTCAAATACGGAAATACGTACAGTAGAGCTAAAAAATACAATTACACGGCGAATTTTTTTTAGGTCGCAAGTACATCCCACAAAGTCAGTCCCCGCTAAACGTTTTTGTTTGTATGCACATCCCACATAGTCGCTCCAAGGAAAACGTTTCCGTTCACAGGTACATCACAGACAATTTTTCCCGTTAAATCATTTGTGGTATTGAATGTAGCACACACGGTCCATAGAAGAAACTGTGTGGCAAAGGTTGTCCATGACACATAGTTTTTATGTGGTAAACGTTTGCGCAAGGTGGCCTAATGCAAACAGTTTTCAAGAGAAAGTCGTGTGTGATTGTTCATTCATCCAACTTGATTTATTCCTAGAATATGTGTGTGTTGCCTGAGGTCATCGCCCACGGTATTTTTTCAACAACCATTTGCAATATCAAAACCCAATTAGCAGGCTAATTGCCCTATTATTAATAATCCATGTATTAATCTAATTGACATTCATATTAAGAACACAATATATTTCATTTCCATATTAAGGAAGCAGAATTTCATAATTGAAATACATCAGAATACAACATGATATAGCTTCAGCACTCAGCTACCCCATTACACAAGCTGTGCAATGACAAGTTCCACATGCAACATGTAGAACCTTTCGAAATTAGCATCATAGACGGTATATAGACAGATGCATCTCATCTGGGACATTGCTGTAGCAGAAGGCGAATATTGAGCCTTCATTCATGTTGAAGGTCTTTGCAACTTTAGGCCAATGCCTGTGGATGATTGACCGTCTGTCCTTCAACCTCTTCATGAACACTACAATATTGAACCGTGGGTGTTGTATGAAAACCTTCCTCGCCTCCTGACCATAGAGGTGGTTTGAGAGGTAATCATCAGTGAACTGCTTTGGAAAGGCCTGAAAACAAGGATGTGCATAAATATCTTCTCTATATTGGAAATGGGGCAAAGGAATGAAAAAAGGCAAGGTATAATAGTTAGTACCATCTTGTAGTGAACTGATGTCTTTTTCATTGTGTAGACAAATATCTTGTTGTTTTTTGTCGCTAATTTATTTAACCTAACAATCTTTCTGAGTTTCTTGATTTGATTGATATTCATGGACAACTCATTTCCCTATATGCAAAAAGGGTCAAACAGTGGGTCAAAACCTGTGACAGCAGGACCTACATGTGCAAGAACAAATTGTTAAAAACCATAATATTAGAATGGTTCCTGCAATTGCACAATAATTTGCTATTAGACAACGGACCATGCACGTGCTAACCTCGATTATAAACCTCAGTGCTTCCCATTGTTTCCCTGCAACACATATAAGATAGTTAGTCATCAGGTTAAGTAAGGGTTCGCATGCTATCAGCAAAATATGTTGATGAAAAATAAGCACATTGCAGATTCATCAGATTAATTGAAGCCACACGGAAAACCCATTTACCCAAACCAAACATGATTAAGAACTAGGAAATATAGCACTTTTATATGTTTCTCATGTATTAAGTGCAGCCAAATTCGATTTATTCCTCACATGCACAACAATACAAAATTCTACCCACGACAATTGGACATCGCATTGCAGAATTGAACCAAGCAGTTAACTAAACACCACAACAAATGAACCAAACATTAAATGAGCACCACATTGCACAATATAACATTGAACCAACCAGTTAACTAAACACCACAACAAATGAACCAAACATTAACTGAGCACCACATTGCACAATATAACATATTCCTAATAGAAGATCAGAGAGTTAACCAAACAGTTAACTACAGCCAATTGTAGCAATTGTATTCGTTTCTCATGTATTTACTACCGCCAAATTCAATTTATTCCTCACATGGTATACAATAACAGAATGCACCCACAATTTTGTTAAGATAAATTCGATTTATTTCTCACATGGAAGACAATACAAAATTGCAGCCTGAAGAATTGAACATCACATTTACAGAATTGAACCAAACAGTTAACTAAAGACGACAACTAATTAACAAAACAGTTAATAAGTGAGCACCACACTGCATGTCATATAGAACATATACACTAGAGCAACAGATTGCATGGTGAAATTAGATAGCACAATTCACTAGATTTTGTGAAGGAAAGGCAGGAGCAGCACACGCAATGGGTAAACCGAGCATGCTTAACCGGCATAGCTAGCAATTGGCAAGGTGCTCCTCCAAGATCTGGGGGTCGGCACGAATGGCAGCCATCGCGAATTCATCCGCGTGTGCGGCCGTGATTTGCTTCTCTGCTGCCAAATGCTCCTTGAGGTCCTGCCTATACTGCGTGCACCATGGCTTAGGCCGGCGCTTATTTGATGGAGGGGTTGGTGATTTGGGTGGAAGATGTCGCGCTCGCGCTGGCGGTCGGGGCATGTGGGATGTGGAAGGAGGAGGAGGATGGGGGTCGGGTGTGGATTACCTGCCTGGATAGAGGAGGCCGAGCAGCGTACAGGAGGGTCGCCGACGCGGCGGCGACGCTGCAAGCAAGGAGTGAAGGTTTCAACTTGGAAAGGAAGGCGGAAAGAGGGGAAATGTGGCCTTTGGTAAGGGGGAGGGGGCGGGGAGGTAGATTTTTCTGCGGAAGCCAAAAATTTGGAATCTCTTCAGCCAAAAAACTGGCGCGCAAAGTGTCATTAGACACGGTCCCTTATTCAGAACTGTGTACGATATGTGGACATCACAAATGATTCAGATAGCTTAATCCGTGTGTGATGAGTTTGAACATCAAAAGTTTTGGTTTGAATTTCCATGGTTACAGTGGTCATCCACGTCATTGCATAATTTGGGTACACAAAGGAGACTACAGCACACCCACACTTCTTAATCGAGCAAGTTCAGAAATTAAACAAAGCTAGCTGACCTAAACATTACTCTAACAAATTAAAGACCGGCGCTCTTAATTAAACAAAACACAGAGTACTACTACGGTTGGTGCTCGTCGATCTCCGCCGCCGCCTCCATGTCCAGCTCGCGCCCGATGATCTCCTGGGGAAGGGGCTCCATGGCATCCATCACACCATACTCAGCAAGCATCTCGCCATTCGCGTCCACCATCTCATTGGAAAAGGAAGCCACGAGTTGGGCGTGGGCGGACGCGATCTAGGCTTGGACAGGCTCCGTCGTCGCAAGGTATACGGCGAAGGAACGGATGGCTGCTCGAACGTTCTCGGCAATTGCCAGCTCTTTGGCCGTGGGTTGCCGACCGTTATCGGAGAAGCTTCGTTCGATTTGTGCGGTGACCGCCAGGAGCTGGGCGTGGGCGTCCTTGACATGGTCGTGGGAAGCCTCCATCAGGGATAAGGCCGCCGCTGCGGAACAGACAACTGCTGTGCCGCTCTCGCTAGTTGCTATCCTCGAGGCAGATGTTGTTGCTGCCACCTGAGAAGAAACAACGGCTGTTTGGGCTGCCTTTGCTGCCCGGTCGCAAATTATGGCCGCGCTCATGCACCTTGTTAGCAAGTGCATGGCGGCTACAGCCGCGCTCTCGCCGGAGTGGGCCACCGAAGTTTCCCTCATGATGCGGGTACACGTGCCCATCTTTCACCGGCGACGATTGATCAGTGAAATGATATTTGGGGAGCGAGCTAGTGTGCTTGAGATGCCGGCTGTGGACTGTAGCCGACGCACCTTATCACGTAAGCCATAGGCGTACTATACACCGACGGTGCTCCAAGATATTTTGCACTACACCTCACACGATTGCTGATAATAAACTGTGTGCTATCTACTTGATTTTTCATCTTGATTTGAATTACATAATGGGGTCACAGCGACAATGGATGGTGTTTGAATTGCTAGACCTTTATCTGGAGTGAACATGCAACTATATGTGTGTCGTAAAAGAATTGGAATTATTCAGGGTTCGTTTGAACATTTTATACATTAAATTAGTTTTCTAGCCATTTAAGGTGAAAAATTCAAATTTGAACTACATGCACATGTTGTGCATATAAATTGGTTGAAAAACCAAATCTGTGTCCTTAGGTGCATGTTTAGGTCCCATGCAAGAAATGGGATGAATTTTAAACACTGGGGCACCGTTGATTGCTGGCAAAACATTGAGATGCCTGGTTTTTAAATTCTAGTAAATCCAAAACTCGTCTGAAATTCATGAAACTTGGCATGCTATCATGGAGCAGCATCAACATGCCGTGGTACAAGTTTTCTCCCATTTGGGGCAGGTTTGGGTATATGCTTCTCACAAACCGGAGCTACTCACAACAAGCATGATGGTTTCCAATAGGGAACGTCCCACCTTTGGGGATGAAACGATATCCATTGCCCCTTATTGCTTTCAATTTTTTTTCTCGTGTCAACATAGAAGAACAGGAGTGCTGTGTGATTTTTTGGGGTTCGTTTGGACATTTTTATGCATTAACTGCGTTTTCAATGCATTTTATATGCATAATTCAAATTTGAACTACATGCACATGCTCCAGTGCATATAAATTGGTTGAAAAATCAAATCTGTGTCCTTGGGTCCATGCTTAGGTCCCATGCAAGAAATGGGAATGAATTTCAAACACAGGGGCACCGTTGATTGCCGGCGAAACATTGAGATGCGTGGTTTTTAAATTCTAGTAAATCCAAAACTCATCTGAAATTCATGAAACTTGGCATGCTATCATGGAGCGGAATCAACATGCCGTGGTACAAATTTTTTCCCATTTGGGGTAGGTTAGGGTATATGCTTCTCACAAACCGGAGCTTCTCACAACAAGCATGATGGTTTTCAGTAGGGAACGTCCCACCATTGTGGACGAAACGATATCCATTGCCTCTTATTTCTTTCAAAAAAAATTCTCGTGTCAACATAGAACAACAGGAGTGTTGTGTGATTTTTTGTGATTTTTCGAGGTTCGTTTGGACATTTTTATGCATTAACTGAGTTTTCAATGCATTTTATGTGCATAATTCAAATTCGAACTACATGCACATGCTCTAGTGCATATAAATTGGTTGAAAAATCAAATTTGTGTCCTTGGGTGCATGCTTAGGTCCCATGCAAGAAATGGGAATGAATTTCAAACACCGGGGCACCGTTGATTGCCGGCAAAACATTGAGATGCCTGGTTTTTAAATAATAGTAATCCAAAACTCGTCTGAAATTCATGAACTTGGCATGCTATCATGGAGCGGCATCAACATGCCGTGGTACAAATTTTGTGCCATTTCGGGCAGGTTTGGGTATATGCTTCTCACACAACGGAGCTTCTCACAACAAGCATGATGGTTTTCGGTAGGGAACGTCCCACCTTTGTGGACGAAACGATATCCATTGCCTCTTATTGCTTTCAAAAAAATTTCTAGTGTCAATATAGAACAACAGGAGTGTTGTGTGATTTTTTGTGATTTTTTCGGTGTTTGTTTGGACATTTTTATGCATTAACTGAGTTTTGAATGCATTTTATGCGCATAATTCAAATTTGAACTACATGCACATGCTCCAGTGCATATAAATTGGTTGAAAAACCAAATCTGTGTCCTTCCGTGCATGCTTAGGTCCCATGCAAGAAATGGGAATGAATTTCAAACACCAGGGCACCGTTTATTGTCGTCAAAACATTGAGATGCCTGGTTTTTAAATTCTAGTAAATCCAAAATTTTGTTAACCATTCACGTGACGCCACGTGTCTTGGTTTTAATGGCTGTAGGAGGTGCCGTGCGGACAACTGCTTGACCTTGACTGAACGGGAGGCGTGCGAGCACCGTCCGATGCGAAGGCTGATCGAGAGGCGTGCAAGCTGTCCTTGAGTGCGCAGGCTCACCAGGAAGCGTGGAAGTTGTACGCTGCACAGGCTCGCTGGGAAGCGAGCCCTTTGACTTCCATGGCCACCCGCCTTGCTTGCATCCTCTCCATTAATGGCGCCCAAGCCGCAGTTTAATTCGCTTTTTAAATATAAAACACTCATCACAAACGTTTTAATTAGAACACTAGTATGCAAACCGACAACTTCCCCAGGAAGCCAAGAGAAAATGTGCCAAGCAGGATTTCTGCAGCTCTTGATCGCAAACGTTTTAGATAGAACACCCGTATGCAAAGTGAGAGCAGCGTAGGATTTGTGCATCCCTTCAACACAAACGGTTGTTTGGATGACCCGTGTGGAACCACGTACAAACAATTTGGTAAGATTTGTCAATCCTTGTAACACTGCGATTTGTCAAAATATGAAGCTAAAAATCACTAGTAGTATCTAATTTTTGCAACTAAAATTCAGTAATTAAGCATAGATTTCATTCATAGATTAAGAAGTCGTTCTTAATTTATACACACAGTTCAAATCGACAGCTGAACCGGCCAAAATTTTCCCCAATTGTTGCCAACCACGTACTGAAATAGCTAGTTCGACTATATATACTAGCTAATTTTAAGTACGTTGTACAGTTCCACCACATCTATAGTCAGATGAACTGAATAAAATAGCCCCTAAATAGTAAATACTACTACTACTACTGCGTATGGGCTTTGTACTACTTCTGGCTGCCTCTCCTTTGCCGAGCGCGCTCAGTAAGAGGCGGAGGAGGAGGAGCCTACCGACGAGCTGGGCAACCGCAATGCAGTGTCTGCCGCTAATGCAGCTTCGAACACCCTCTGCCGCTCCAAACAACCCCTCTCGAAGCTGTGGTTCTCCTTGTAGATCTCCTGATTCCTCGCCTCTGAGGCGGCGTGTGCCGTTGCCACTGCGGCGGTAAGGCTCTTTGCATGCTCGACGAGGCGTTTCTCCTCCTCCTACAGGAACTTGGTGTAGCGTGCAAGGTCGATGTCGCACGTGCGGGCATCCACCTCCGCCTCCCGCCTTCGGGCGGCGGTGGCGGAGTGGGTGATGACCACGGCGGTCGACAGTGGGCTGGCGGCCACGGCGTCCAACGACGGGGTGGCGGCCACGACCACCACCTCCCGCCTTCAGGCCGCAGTGGCGGAGCGGGTGATGGCCACAATGGCCGGCAGAGGGGTGGCGGCCACGACGGCCATCTCCTGCCTTCGGGCCGCGGCGGCGGAGCGGGTGATGGCCCTGGCTTTTGACGGTGGTGTGGAGGCAACGGCGGCCGGCAACAGCTGCCGACGAGCACCGACGGCGGAGCGTGTGGTGGGTCTTCCGCGCACACCCAACAGGGACGCCACGCGCACTACACTACGCCAAGGACTGTGCCGCCGCCGCGGTGTAGCCTCCCAGCTGGAGCTGTCCTCTGATGACGGCGGAGTGGCTGAGCGACGACAACGAACCGGTGCAATTGGCGAATGTGGGAGAAGAAGATGAGATAAGCTACAGGGATGGAGGGGAAAATGCGAGGCATGACTCTCCGGCCGTGCGGGTTTTTATAGCAGGCCAGTAAGCACTGGGATTTTGGGGGATTTCATCGAGTCGGGCGGGAAGCTTGTGCGGGAACCTGCGAGGTTGCGCGGGAACGGGCTCACCGACGATTCATTGGCGCCACCATTTGGCAAAAATAACGCCCCCGCGCGCTGCACAAGCTTGCGATGTAAGCCGTCTGCGGCAGCAGGATGACAAGACGTGTGAGAGGAGGACGAAAGGCCACGTACACATACGGTTAATAAAAAAACGTTTGCGATTTAATTACCTACTATACCATCATCCTGGTTTATAAGTATGATTTAAATAATAAAATACGAATGCATGTCGCCAAAGATTATATAGTTGGATTTGTATTTGAACATAGTTTCCAATTATATAATTTTTAAAACATGCATTAACATTTTGTTGGTTAAATTTGAGGGCAAAGTATGGCACGGAATATAAAGAAGACTATAGACTAGACGGAGGTGGTACCACACAGCCGCTCTCTACGCAGCGACGCAACTGTCGACCGGCTTGTAGACGACCATTTGCTGCGTGTTCAACTGCTCCATGCGTGTGGTTGCTTGCGGTTCAGGCGGCCGCAGCACGCTCTGCTCGTGTCCCGCCGCGCCTGCTCTTCTCTCGCGTCCCTCCGGGTGCTCTGCCCTCGTCCCTCCACGCACGCTGCCAGTGTTTTGGGCCGGTGCACAATCACGCACGTTCGTGTGCAAGCGGTTGCACCGGGCGCGGCGTGACGATGCAGTTACCCGCTGCAAAAACTGCCATGCGGACGAGCCGAGAATCCACGCTGCCCGGCCCCCTTTTATTCCTGCGGCCATTTACCTTCATCTCTCGTCTCACATGTCACAATAAGCACACCCACGAGGACACATACAGAGAGGACATCCAGCGGTTCCAATGGCGCTCCCAGCTGCCTACGATGACAACGGCGGGCAATTCAGCACGCATCACGTAGTGGACACCCACGTGAGGGGAAGGCCCCCTCGGTGGTGTACACGAACGATCTGGTCTCAGTGGAGACCTCCTTCCAAACTATGGAGCAGTTCCTTGCCAAGGACAAGTACCGAGTGGTCGACTTCGACCTCGAGTACACCATCGGTCGTGTTGGGCATGATCAGAAGGTTGCCGTCGCCCAGTTGTGCGTGCGACATGACGTCCTCTTCTACCACTTCCACCTTGCCACAAGGCCTTGCAAGCATTTCTCCAGGTTTATCAAGAGCTCCGACTACAGTTTTTCTATGGTGGACACCACCAACAATATAAAAGCGCTCAAGGTTTCAGACTTGAAATGACCGAATCTTGTCAACATCCAGCACCACTACAAGGTCTGGGGCACCGACAAAAGCAAACTGAACTCCCTGGTTGACCTCACCTCGGCCATCATCGACCCCTACTACGCGAAGATGAAGCAAGAGAGAAATAAGGACAAGAACGCCTGGCACAGTGTGTGGCATAAGAGACTGGATGAACAACATGTCAAGTACGCGGCCATGGACGCGTACACAAGCTATGAGATGTACAGGAGGATCGGTGACATTAGGAACTGTCTTCTTCCTGACCAGACGAGGGATCGAGCCACATAGCAGTGGCGGGAGCGTCACAAGAAGTAGATGACTAGACGATCGTTTCTCCTACTTTAGAATGAATGCAATTGTTTATTGAGGTGTGTGCGAATGATCTGTATAGTCACTTATGTAATTGGATGTTTATTTCAGTTATGTATATATATACATGTCATTCTACTATAGACAGAGCAATTCACACGGCTTATTAGCAGCAATCGCCTGTGTTATTATTGGTCTTCGCAGACATTTCAGATTACGAACTTGTTTGCCGCGTATCACACACGTCTTGTTCAGTTGAACCATTTCCATTGTGTTTCCTAATCACACACAGTTCATTCCAGTGAACCGTATGCTGTATATCGCACACGTCTTCATCTGGCTGCCTGTTTCTTTTGTGCCTCCTCATCACAAACAGTTCATTGAGCTAAACTGTATGCCCTGCATCACACACGGAACTAAATTTTGAACCGTGTTCGATGCATCTATCATCGTAAATGTTTTACACCTTTTTGACGATATTTTACAGCACTGTTTGCGATTATGGCGTTGCACACAGTTTCGTCGAAGGGTCTCTGATTGTAGTGTCGCGTTTGGACCATCCTGCAGTAGTGCTGGCAAAACATAGGCCACTCAGATTTTCCCTGTGATACAAAGATGTTCATACACATGCAATGATGCTTAAACTTGCAATTCCATCTGGATCAATTATCATAAGCATTCGCACATGAGCTCACCGACAAAATACACTTGTTCTACTCTATTCAACACACCGAGGAGTGGAGACGGAGGAGGTGGACTTTTAGCTCACTGACTCGGGTGTAGAGGAAGTACAGGTAGCTCGGATGACGATCAGTCCAAGGAGACACGACTCTACAAAGCCTGCATATTCCACCGAGTAAAATTTTAGATCATCAAATCTCATATAGCATTATTTGATGACAAAGTGATAATGACAGAAAAATAATTAAATTTTCCATACCTAAATTTCTTACTAAAAATAAACTATCTATTAATTAACCTAGTTCAACTAAGCACTTACTATAAATGAAAATAATTAATTTTCTTACTAATTCAACTATTCAACTAAGCACTTACTATAAATAAAAATAATTAATTTTCTTACTAATTCAACTAATTCTATTAAGAACTTACTATAAATAGTTCTATTAACCATTTAAATTCTATGTACACTCTACAAAATTCTACCTATCTATACTATTGAAAAAACCTACATTCTACTTATCTATACTATCAACTAAATCTATGGAGGGAGGAGGGGCTGTGGATGGAGGAGGGGGAGGGAGTAGGGGCTATGGAGGGAGTAGGGGCTATGGAGGGAGGAGGGGCTATGGAGGGAGGAGGTGTTGTTGATGGAGGGGCGCCTAGAGGAGGGAGGAGCAGGGGGAGGGACGAGGGGAGGAGGAGTGGGGCGGAGGAGGGAGGAGGAATAGGAGAAGGAGGAAGCTTACCGAGCCCGGAGGATGGAGGTGACAGCGGCGGCGGCAATGCGGTAACAGTGGCGGCAATGCGGCGATGGGGGCGATGGAGCAGGAGGAGGATGACGGCCGCGACACTATAGATCGAGTGAGGAACGGGCGGGAGCGCGGGGGGATAAAGCTGGAGTAGCGATGGCGGTTTAGGATAAAACGCTACTGCTAAACTAGCTAGCAGTAGCGCGTTTCATAGGAAAGCGCTACTACTAAACTTAGCTTGGCGGCAATGGTGGGGTAATTTTAGTAGTAGCGCTCTTTGCCATGGCAGCGCTACTGCTATGTTCATAGCAGTAGCGCGTTCCTTTGCCCCGCGCTACTGCTAAATAGCAGTAGCGCCCCATTTTACCCAGTGCTACTGCTAAAGTTCTGTGTATAATGTTTTCCCTAGTAGTGTGGCCTTGATCTTCCTGAGGTTTCACTCGATCCCACGCTCAGAAAAAAGGAAGCCAAGGAGCTGGCCGGCTGGTGCTCCGAAGACACACTTCTCCGGGTTGAGCTTGATCTCAAAACGGCGCAGGTTGGCGAAGGTCTTCTTCAGATCCTCCAAAAGGGTGCCGCGCTTCTTCGTCTTCACTACTATGTCGTCCACATAGATGTGGGTGTTCCTGCCGAGTTGCTTCAGGAGGCACTTCTGCATGCATCGTTGAAAGGTGGCGCCGGTGTTCCTCAAGCCGAACATCATGGTGATGTAGCAGAAGGCGCCGAAAGGCGTGATGAAGGTGGTCTTCAGTTGATCGGCTGGGTCCAACTTGATCCGGTGGTAGCCGGAGTAGGCGTCCAAAAAGGACAACAACTCGCAGCCGACCATGGAGTCAATCACTTGATCTATCCGGGGGAAGGCAAACGGATCCTTGGGGCAGGCTTTGTTGAGTATTGTGTAGTCGATACACATGCGCCACTTGTTGTTTTTATTCAAAACGAGGACTGGGTTGGCAAGCCAGTCTGGGTAGAACACTTCCATGATGAAGCCGAGCAATTTCTTCACCAACGATCCTTCTCTTCTCTTCTGATAGGCGGCGGAGGGGTTGTTTGACCGGCTTAGCATCCGATCGCACATGTAGCTTGTGCTCGGCGTACTCCCTCGAAACACCCGACATGTCCTTTGGAGACCATGTGAAGATGTCCCGATTCTCATGGAGGAAGTCGACGAGCTTGGTTTCCTATTTGCTGTCGAGGTTGGCCCCCACGACAGCGTACCTCTCCGGGTGCGCCGGGTCCAAGCTGATCTTCTTGGTTTCCTTGGCCGGCTGGAAGGAGCCCTCGGCCTCAACATCCTTGGGGTCAGATGGCATGGCCGGCTGCTTGCTGGCCATGGCCACAACCCGGTCAAGGAGGCGCTTCTATTCGGCGATGACGAGGGACTCGTCCAGCCGGGAGCTAGTAGCAGCGCACATGAGCGACTTCTTGTAGTCGTCGACAATGGTGATGATGCCCTTGGGACCCGACATCTTCATCTTCAGGTACGCATAATGCGGGACCGCCATGAATTTGGCCAGTGCAGGCCGGCCCAAGAGCGCATGGTAGGGACTGTCCAAGTCAACCACTTCGAACCAGGTGGGTCTTGTCGCTGAATAGGACTTCGATCTTGATCTTGCCGATTGGAGAGCATGAAAGCTCAGGGCAATGCCATGGAACACGGTTCGGCTGGGCAGGAGTTGCTTCTCCTTGATGCCTAGCTTTTCAATGGTGTCGCGATAGAGGATGTTGATGCTGCTGCCGCCGTCTATTAGGACTTGGGAGAAGCGGCACGCCCGCCTCTCCGATGAGAAGGTGGAGTCCGACACCATGGCATAAGCACCCGACGAAGGCATCACGGCCAGATGGTCATCACGGCTCCAGGTGATGGGCCTCTCGGACCAATGCATAAATTGGAGGACCTCTGAAACAACAACATTCACCTCGAGGTGCTGCTAGCGCCAACTGTGCTTGTTGTCAGCTTCATTGGTGAAGACGACGTAAGTGGAATTCTCATTGGGGAATTCATCTTGGAGCATGCCGGCAGGGTGGGCTGGCTGTTGAGGAGTCGGAGCCGCCGGGCCGGCTGGAGGAGGCGGCAAGCCCTCATCCTTAGTGATTTGGGTGAGCCAGCTGCACTGCCAGGTCGTTTGGTTGGATGGATTCGCGCCACTGTGGAACTTGCACGGGGCATCGAGGGCTTGCTCAAAGGAGAAGGCAGGCTGCCAGGCACCCTTGCTACCCCGCTGACGCTTGGGGCCGGGTTGCCCGGCGGGCTGCTGATCCTCGACAGTGGCCACTTGTCGGTTATTGGAAGCCGGCTGATGGTCCTTGCGCTTGTTGTCGTTTGGTTGGTGGCGCCGGTAGGAATCACCAGCCGATGCTTGAGAAGCCACCTGGATCACCTTGCCGGACGCGTCAACCCGGACCTCCGACATCATGGAGGAGTCGGCCATGGCATACTTGTCCGCCACAACTAGGAGCTCGTCCAAGGTAGCCGGCTCATCACAGAGAAGCTTGTGCTTGAGCAGGGTGCCCTCTCTACACCCGGCGGTGAAGTACTCGATGGCCTGAACCTCATGGACCCCCTCGCAGGACTTGCGCAACTCAGCCCAGCGCATCAGGTAGTCACGAGTGGACTCAGTCGGACCCTGAACACACATGGAGAGCTGGCAAGGCTTGGGGGGCACTTGTAGGTGGTGGTGAAGTTGCGGACGAAGACGTCACTGAAATCCAACGAGCTATTGATGTTGTTGGGCTTGAGGTTGTTCAGCCATGTCCAGGCCGTGCCCAGAAGCATGAGCGGAACATACTTCACGATAACACGCTTGTTGCCATTTGCTATGATGACTGTTGTGGCGTAGTCGGTCAGCCAGTCCTCTGGCTTCACGGAGCCGGTGTACTTGGGAGTGTCGCGAGGGAGCGTGAATCCTTTGGGGAAGGGCTCATCACGGATGCGGTGGCCGAAGCAGGTCGGGCCGACTGTATCCTCCACATCTACTGCCAAGGACCAAGCCAGCCGCTCGATCCAGGATGTGGCGCCATTCACGCCGATCGCTTCACGGGCCTAGCCGGCCCCCCAGAGCCGGGTGATCAACCGGCGCTGGAGAGGCCAGCCTCTCCTTGCGGGAGAGGGGGGAGGCGGACGCTCGTCCTGCTGGCGCCGGTACTCCGCCCTTGGAGGGATCTGCTGGCTATTCACAATCCGGAGATAGCAGCCGACTTTGTGACACTCCAAAATTTTTTCTTTGGTTTTCTTCAAAACTTTGTTGGATTTGAAGGAGGTCACCAAAACCCTTCCAAAAAAAAATCTCTATCAAAAGCTTTTTCCCTCTGGCAAATATTTTACTTTTGCATCTCCTTCAACTCTGGTGTTTAGTTTTTAAATTTTTCCTCTAATTGCTCTCTTCTCAAGGATTCAAGAAAAATCTTTGAAGTTTATTTTTTCTTTCAAAAAGAAACTCTAGGAGTTTTTCATTCTATCCCATATTTGAAATCATTCATGATTTGGCCATACACCACATGGTAAAATCTTCCCAAATATATCTCCTTCCACTTTGGGCAATCCAAACACTCTATCTCTACTAGTTCAACCCTCTTCTGAATTTTTATTTCAATTAATTCTCTCCCAAATCTTTTCTTTCTATTATTTTGAGCCTAGGTAATTTATAAAGCAAGTACTTTAATGCATTTGAATATTGACCTCAAACCAACTCCCTTGGATAGTCCTTGGTACCCACAACCTAGAACTATCAAGATCCACTCCTCTTCTGTTCAAAAAATTCAAATTATAGTCCCTGCAAGTTTGGACCAGATTTGCCAAATTTGGTGAAATTCATATCTACATTACTCCAAAATTCCACAAATATTCAGGCAGCCTCTAGATGCAATGAGAGTCACCTCCACCAAAAACCAGCTCAAGGAAAAATCCCTACATGCCTAGATCATTACATCGAACACCTTGCATGCACTGTTTCTGTTTATTTTCAGTTAAGTTCAGAGTTTCAGTGTCTATCTTCGTCAGTAAATTCAGTCACATGATCACAGTGCACTTGGCACGTTGCTCACGGCCTAACTTGCTTGTCCGGAGCCTCACACGCGTGCTTGGCGCATTCCTGGCGTCGGTGGCGCCCTGGCCCGCCTGCGCCGGCGTGTCTCGCGGCGGCCAAACCACCGTAGCGGCCGACCAGGAGCAGAACGGCGGCATAACGCCGTTCGGCGCCGCCCAAACCCCATGGTGGCTCCGCGTGGCCATTTCCTCGCCAGCGCACACATACAGCACCGTCGCCGTGGCGCGGCATGCACAGAGCATGCTCCCTGCCGCCAACGGGCCCGCGCCGCCCCGTTCCGTCGAGCTCCCCCTAAGCAACCAAATCCCGACGCAGTTAGCACCTAAACGGAACTAGGGAACACCCACGACGACGCTCAACCTCTGAACCCTCCCGTGCAACCACAGCGCCGCCGTAATCACCTCGCCGGAGAACCCCGTTCTCGGCAACCACCTCGGGGCGGCTATATATAGCACCTAGTGCTCTATCCTCGTCCGTAGCCTTCTCTTACACCTAGTGCTCTAACCCCCACCTCAATTCGATCCTTGCAGCCCTCCTCGGCGAGATCCATCAACGCCCGAACCACCGTCCGCCGGAGTTGAGACCACCGTCAACGTGGTGCTCATCGGCGACCAACTCCACCACCCACCGGTGCGGAAGGACACGGTGAGCACGTTGGTAACCTCCGATCCTCCTGCCTCGCCGTAGATCGCCGCCGGCGATCACCGCGGCCCTCGGGCGCCAAATCTCTGCTTTCGTTTTCAAACCCGACGAGTGGGTCCTCCCGTCGACTTTTTCCTCTTTTTGAATCGTTTTCGAAACGCCGGGCAAAATACGTCTTCCCCACTAGATCGACGTATTCGAGACTGAAGCGTTTTACATTTTTATAAAGAAACCACAGGAAGTTTACATTTCATTGCTGAAAGGTCCTCGGACTAAAACACTAATAACTTTTAAACAGAAGAGTATTTTTGATTGATTCTTTTTCTGTCCTCTTTAAAATTTTGTCTAGTTTTTATCAGATTTATTTGAAAAATATTTGGATTAATTTTTGTGCACCTCACGGTATTTACGTTAGCGCATATGTTTTCTTTATGCCGTAGATACCGAAGGAGGTGACGGGACATAAACTTCACCGAGCTAGGCTCCGACTACTCTGAATCAGGCAAGCATGTTTGAACTTTTGATATGATGATTGTTACGGCAGGTTTGCATTAAGTAGTTTCATGGCATGTTTGTGAGCATACCGATGAATGTTATTTTTCATGCAAAGTTGAGGCAAGTGAGTTCGATAATCCATACGTGTTGGATGTGAATGTGCACGCCATGTGTTGGCATGAGGATGGGTAAGATGGTAGTGTTGTAGCATGCCAGTCTTATGCCATACTATTTGACTTGATGTCAACCCGTATCGATTCGGTTCCCATCCATTTCCCTTCCCGTACTACCACATGTTTTCCGCAAGGGATATGGCTTAGTAAGTAGCAAACCGCTTTCTGGTACACACCAAATGGAGAGGCCGTGATGATGGTTCCATGGCCTGGATTAAAGCCAGTCATCCGGTCGGGGGCATGGGTGTTTCGGTTGGGACCGAGAGGGGGCACCCCTTAGAGCTGCTGAATATAAATTTGATCCCATGCTATTCGAGATTGTGATCTCCCGTCTCAAAAGTTTTTCTTGGGCGATGTCTAGGGTGATTCCTGGCGCATCGTGAGGTAGGATGGGTGTGTCTTGGTTAGCTGTGTTTCTTCCGAAATACCATAAACGGAACTAGTCCTTCAGGACTACGGAAATCCGTTGGCTGTGGGTAATTTTAGTACAAACTCTGCAGAGTCATAAATCCTCGAATCATCTTATCCATGTCCAAGTTCTGTATTATCTTATCCTGACAAGTGTCAGTTTTGGTGAAAAGATACTCCGGTGAATCACATGAGTACTAAGTCCGGTTAAATGTTTATTCACGTGGATGGACTAACCCGTTTATATTCATGTGTTGAATATTTATTATGAGTGCTATATCTTTGTGATGAAAGCCCTTCGTGATGTCGCTCAGACGTCCGATCGCTGCATTCTTGTTACTTATTTTCAATATAAGCCCTTTACGTGATGTCGCTCGACGCCCGGCTATGCATTCTTTGTTACTTATTTTCATTATAAGCCCTTTCTGTGATGTCGCTCAGACGTTGGACTGCGGCATTGCCGTTACTTATTTTTATTATAAGCCCTTTCTGTGATGTCGCTCAGACGTCCAACTGCGGCATTGATGTTACTTATTTTTACTATAAGCCCTTTCTGTGATGTCGCTCAGACGTCCGACTGCGGCACGCAGGCATTTTTATTTCAATATAAGCCCTTTATGAGGTGTCGCTCGGACGCCCGACTGTGGCAATATTTTGCTTATTTATTCACCTTTCGAGGCGTCGCTTCAGACACCCGATCGGTTTTAAATTTGCCTCCTTGGGTTTTCGAGCGGACTACCGCCGACTCCCATTTTAATTATTTTTCTATACTGCTTTAATTGAGCATTGTTAAGATTAACTATGTCGCATTCATGCTTCCATTTGTTATATCTTTTGTCCGAACTGTCTTGCGAGTACTTTCATAGTACTCACCTAGCTTCTTGATTTGGCGGAATCTTGTGAAAGGCGATCTCATGGATGAAGAGTTCGATGGCGAGTCCGACGCCTAGAGGAATCCCAGTCAATCTCGTGCGACCCCTGGATTAGTCCTTGTAAAATATCCGCTTCCGCTACCCAAATAAATTCATCGAGCCTCACCTCGGCGCTTTCGATGAGCCGCCCGATCTTGATGAGACTTATTAACCACCCCACTGTGTTATTCCACCAACCACGCATACTCAAAGTCAGTAGTATTTCCACCCTACACCTTGTGCCCTATCCGCCATCATGTATAATTATTGGCGTGTTGTAATAATTGGTCGGGCATCTTTAGTCCGACCCTTGTAATATTGTAATGCTACTGGCTTCTTGTATCAAAGTTTTGTCTACCGATATGGAGGATTTATCCTCATATTGGATTTCATGGGTCGGTTGTTCAATAAATATTTTTATTGAAAATCCGGTCGTGACAAGCTTGGTACCAGAGCCAGGCTGACTATAGGAAGCCACTAGGTGCGATCGCTAATCGGTTATTAGGATAATAGAGCTATTTATTATTTTTACAAATGTAGTTAATTTCTGACAGTCAGCATAAATTTATGATTTGACTACTCAAGATTTTTGCCTACTTTTGTAGATGGCCAGCAACGACTGCGAGTCGCAGATGTTCGCCAACATGCCCGATGGGTTTGTCAAGCTTCTCTCCTTCATCGTCCAAGTCGCGATGGGGCGGATGTGCGCCTTGATCTTCTCTCTCTCAGCACAAGGTCAATGACCGTCTAACCATGCACCAAGCCGCGGTGGAATTCAAGAGAGGACGAGTTGAGCGTTACCGGTTCGTGGGGAGAGCCACACCCACAGAGAAGCACGCGCTACAGATGGCAGCCTGTGAGGTGATAGCCCGTCTCATGGATATCCTGCCTTCAATGAAGACTCGTCGCTACCGCTACCTGCCATGTCACGTTCCATACACCTGCCACTACGCGTTCTCTTGCCCCAGAGGAGAACGAGACGAAGCTTTTGAGATGCTCATCGAGTATCTCCGGGCTTTGGAGGCAGCCTTCGACAACCTGGTGGACGACTTTGTAGCTGCCCGCATGGACTCAGTCCATGGCTGTGCCGCCAACAGGAGGGAGCTCCTGCGTGCTGCACCGCCACTGACTTTCGTCTCGTCATCAGCATCGTTCGCTCCTACTGCCTACCACGGAGGAATTCAACCATGTCGTTGCACCTACTCCGGTTCGTTCTGCACCACCCCTCGTGCCCGCTCAGATTCGAGTTGTCCCACACAGGGCACCTGCTCCACCAACTCCGTGCAGCACCTCTCGTCTGGAGCCTATCTCCGAAGAAGAGGTTGAGTCCCCAGCCTCTCTATGCCTCACCCTTGGCAGGCCAAGGGAAATCCTTACCATCTCCGACTAAGTACGCTTAGCCGCCATGCGATGTACCGACTTGTACGATATGTTTATATGTAAATAGGCTGTGAGAAGTAGTTTGTTGCGCATCATGTAGGATCCGGAGGAGTGCACTAGACTAAATAACATGTCAGGATTTATGTACGCATATCCTGAGTGATGTATTGTATAATTACTGCTTGCGTGTAAGATATGTAATGAGCAGTCCTTCTCCGTGCGCAATCGACTTGTTTTCTTGAAAAAAAATCTTGGGCTTTTAATTTATTTGCCATCCTTATGCATTTATGGACTTAATTTTTGCGACTTCTTCCACTTTCTTATGAGTGTTTCAAAATATATCCCCAGAGTAAATTATGTCTCGTCCTTGGACGCGCTCCATGCCAACTCCGACAGAGGAAAATTATGGCACACCCCCAGGCAACAATTTCACAGGAGGCGAGACAAGTCAACAGACAGTGAAACAGCACTTTCCCAGATGTGCCGTCTTCTGAACAAAGTCAGCAGCAACATCGTAAAATACTGAACCAAGTCATCAATATGGGGAATCACCACAGACGATGTCTTGAGCAATCCAAGTTATCCGAGCTACAGAAGACGCGTTCCCAAACATTTTCTCACACTGACAAACCTCTTGAAGCCGAGGACTGGCTTCGAGACATGGAGAGAAAATTAATTATCGCCCAGTGTTCAGACCTTGAGAAAGTGCTTTATGCTCCGCACTATCTCACTGGAGCAACCGCATCATGGTGGGAGAATTTCCTACACATGCACCCCAACGAAAATAATATATCATGGGAGGAATTTAAAGAAGGTTTTCATGGGGCACATATTCCTAAGAGTCTGATGAAGATCAAAAAGAGAGAATTTGATGACCTGAAGCAAAGAACAATGGCGGTGTCCGAATATAACGGTCGGTTTACCTATTGTCTTGCTACGCCAACGAGGAACGAATGTCGAAAACAAAAAGATGGAGAAGTTCCTAGACGGAATTTGACACCGGCGCTTAAATGTCAGTTGGTCGTACACACATTTCCAGATTTTAAGACGCTGGTAGATAAGGCCATTACCTTGGAAAATGAGAGACGCAACTTAGAAGATTTCCGCAAACGGAAGAGGGACCAGTCTAAACACACCCGCAACCACCGCAGCAAGACAGATGTTCAGAAAAACAGGACACCCAAACCCACGACAAACGTCTCACGCCCAAGCAAGAATTTCCACACAAGGGACAAGGAGTTCACATACCGCCCAGGCGTTACCTGTTACGCTTGTGGAGAAGAAGGCACTATGCCAAGCAGTGCCCCAAGCCAAGGAACTCGGCCCCAAAGCCGAACAACGGAGGCAATAATTCAGCACCAAAGCGCAACAATTTCAACCCAAATAACAACCACAGGAAGGGTCATCTGAACCACGTGACCAAAGAGGAAGCACAAAATGCCCCAGATATCGTACTCGGTACGTTTCCTGTCAACACAATACCTGCCATGGTTTTGTTTGATTCGGAGCTTCTCACTCGTTCGTTTGAAAAGTTTTGCTTTGCAAAATAATTTTCGATGCTTCCCTTGGGAAAATCTATGATCGTCAAGTCCCCACGGAATCAAGCAAGTTACCCAGAATTATTGCGTGGATGTGGTTATCGAGTTTGAAGGGTTGAAGTTCCAATAAATCTTATCGTATTGGAAAATAAAGGGTTGGATGTCATCTTAGGGATGGATTGGTTAACCACCAGCAAAGGTTTTATTGACTGCTTCAACAGGACCGTAATTCTCACCCATCACCACGGGAAGACCATAAAGGTTTCAGCCAAGGAAAGAAAAATATGCCGGCAACCGAGATTGAACAAGGTAGATATTTCTGAATTGAGCAAAGTGCCAGTAGTTTGTGAATTTCCAGATGTATTCCCCAAAGAACTACCAGGCATGCCACCAGATAGAGAGATTGCATTCAGCATAGAGCTAGCACCCAGAACCGCTCTCATATACAAGAAACCATACAGAATGGCACCATCCGAATTGGTGGAACTAAAGAAGCAAATAAAGGAACTGTTGGAAAAAGGGTACATACGAGCCAGTTTCTCACCTTGGGGTTCACCAATTTTATTCGCCAAAAAGAAGGATGGAACATTGAGATTGTGCATAGACTATCGAGCGCTAAACATGGTCACAATCAAGAACAAATATCCGATGTCATGAATAAATGATTTATTCGATCAACTCGCTAAGGCCAAGGTGTTCTCAAAGATTGACTTGAGATCGCGATATCATCAACTAAAAGTACGAACCGAGGATATTCCCAAGACCGCTTTCACCTCCAGATACGGATTGTATGAGTTCACCGTGATGCCATTCGGACTAACAAACGCCCCCGCATATTTTGTTCACCTCATGAACAAAGTATTCATGAAGTTTATGGATAAGTTTGTTGTGGTATTTATCGATGATATTCTGGTATACACCAAAACACCAGAAGAACACACTGAACATCTCCGGATTGTACTAGGAGAACTCAGGAAACATCAATTGTACGCTAAATTCAGCAAGTGTGAATTTTGGCTAAAGCAAGTAGGTTTTCTGGGCCAATCTTGACTCAAGAAGGTATCGCCAGAGACCCGTAAAAGTCAAGGCCAGATTACTGGAAGCCGCCAACCCCGTGGACGGATGTACGAAGTTTCTTGGGTATGACAGGATACTACCGAAGATTTATTGAAGGATTCTCCACCATAGCAAAGCCAATGACACAACTACTCAAAAAGACAGGAAGTTTGAATGGGCCGGAAGCTTGCGAGAAAAGTTTCCAACAAGCGAAGAGGAAGCTGACGACAAAGACCAAGATTAATTGTGCCAGATCTACACAAAAATTTTGAGGTATTTTGTGACGCATCTCGAAAGGGCCTCGGGTGCATATTGATGCAAGAGGGCAAGGTTGTCGCATATGTTTCCAGACAACTTCGCAAGCATGAGGAAAATTACCCTACTCATGACCTGGAATTAGCAGCAGTTATTCATGCACTCAAGGAATGGAGACACTTTTTACTTGGAAATCGTTTTGAAATATACACGGACCACAAAAGCCTCAAGTATATTTTCACACAACCAGAACTAAATTTACGGCAGCGACGCTAGTTGGAATTAGTAAAGGATTATGATGTTGGGATCCACTACCACCCGGGCAAGGCAAATGTTGTAGCAGATGCTCTGAGTCGGAACCCCAGTCCGAACAACGACAGCATGCCAGACTTAAGACCTGAATTCCAGCAAGAATTCGCAAAGCTCAACCTGATGGTGGTCACCGAAGGCAGTGTGTCAAACTTAGAAGTACAGCCTACCCTGATAGAGAAGGTTAAAGAGGCTCAACGTGGACACCCCAGCATTGAAGGCATAAAACGGAAGATGAAGTTGGGCAAGGCCTCGAAATTCATTATTGATGAGCAAGGAATATTGTGGTACGGGAATAGGCTTTGCGTACCAAATATCCATGACCTTAAATAGCAAATCCTGGCTGAAGGCCACACCGCCTATATTCAATCCATCCCGGAGGAACAAAATGTACAAAGATCTTCGTGAAACATTTTGGTGGCATGGTATAAAAAGAGACATAGCCACGTTTATTGCATGTTGTGACTCTTGTCAACGCATCAAGGCCGAGCACCAGAAATCGGCCGGGCTATTGCAACCAAATAAGATACCCGAGTGGAAATGGGACGAGATTGGAATGGATTTTATTGTTGGACTACCTCGGTCGCGACACGGACATGATGCCATATGGGTAATCACTGATAGACTGACTAAAGTAGCTCACTTCATCCCGTAAAGACAACACACACCACTCGTAAGCTTGCTAGGCTCTACCTCTCCCGTATCGTTTGCCTACATGGAGTCCCAAAGAAAATAATCTCGAGACGAGAGGCACTCAATTCGCCTCCCGGTTTTGGGATCACTTACAACAAGCTCTGGGAACTCAGGTGGCATTCAAGTACCGCATACCATCCCAGCACGGATGGGCGACCGGCGAGTAAACCAGATTCTAGAAGATATGCTGAGAGCATGTGTCCTCACTTATGCGACCAGTTGGGATGAGAGCTTACCATATGCAGAATTCGCATATAACAACAGCTATCAGTCCAGCCTGCAAATGGCACCATTTGAAGCTCTGTACGGACGAAGATGTCGTACCCCGCTAAATTGGTCGGAAACTGGAGACAGTCATATCTTCGGCCCAGACCTGCTCAAAGAGGTCAAGATAAAGTCAAGGTAATTAAGGACCGACTCAAGACAACCCAAAGTCGACAAAAGAGTTATTACGATCAGAAGCATCGTGGAGTCCATTTTGAACCCGGTGAATTTGTGTACCTACGAGTATCACCCATGAGAGGCCTGCACCGATTCAAGATTAAAGGGAAGCTAGCACCAAGATTCATCGGACCTTTCTGCATAGTAGCACGAAGAGGCACGGTGGCCTACCAGCTGGACTTACCCAAAGAATTATCCGACATCCACGACGTGTTCCACGTCTCCCAATTGAGGAAATGCGTAAGCAACCCAGAGAAACAAGTACCCCATAAAAACATTGACGTGCAACCAGACCTTACGTATCAGGAGCATCCGATAAAAATATTGGAAGAGTCAGAAAGGAGAACCCGACAGAAAACCATCAAGTTCTTCAAATTTCAGTGGAGCAACCACACCGAGAGTGAAGCCACTTGGGAAAGCGAGGATTTCCTTCGAGCGGAGCACCCACAATTATTTGAGGATCAACTGGAATCTCGGGGACGAGATTTTTCCTAAGGGGGTAGGTGTCGTGACAATCCATAATTTTTTCTTTGGTTTTCTTCAAAATTTTGTTGGATTTGAAGGAGGTCACCAAAACCCTTCCAAAAAAAAATCTCTATCAAAAGCTTTTTCCCTCTGGCAAATATTTTACTTTTGCATCTCCTTCAACTCTGGTGTTTAGTTTTTAAATTTTTCCTCTAATTGCTCTCTTCTCAAGGATTCAAGAAAAATCTTTGAAGTTTATTTTTCTTTCAAAAAAGAAACTCTAGGAGTTTTTCATTCTATCCCATATTTGAAATCATTCATGATTTTGCCATACACATCATGGTAAAATCTTCCCAAATATATCTCCTTCCACTTTGGGCAATCCAAACACTCTATCTCTACTAGTTCAACCCTCTTCTGAATTTTTATTTCAATTAATTCTCTCCCAAATCTTTTCTGTCTATTATTTTGAGCCTAGGTAATTTATAAAGCAAGTACTTTAATGCATTTGAATTTTGACCTCAAACCAACTCCCTTGGATAGTCCTTGGTACCCACAATCTAGAACTATCAAGATCCACTCCTCTTCTGTTCAAAAATTTCAAATTATAGTCCCTGCAAGTTTGGACCAGATTTGCCAAATTTGGTGAAATTCATATCTACATTACTCCAAAAATTCCACAAATATTCAGGCAGCCTCTAGATGCAATGAGAGGCCCCTCCACCAAAAACCAGCTCAAGGAAAAATCCCTACATGCCTAGATCATTACGTCGAACACCTTGCATGCAATCGTTTACATTCATTTTCAGTTAACTTCAGAGTTTCAGTGCCGATCTTCGTCAGTAAATTCAGTCACATGATCACAGTGCACTTGGCACGTTGCTCACGGCCTAGCTTGCTTGTCCGGAGCCTCACACACGTGCTTGGCACATTCCTGGCGTCGGTGGCACCTTGGCCCGCTTGCGCCGGCGTGTCTCGCAGCGGCCGAACCACCGTAGCGGCCGACCGGGAGCAGAACGGCGGCATAACGCCGTTCGGCGCCGCCCAAACCCCCTGGTGACTCCGCGTGGCCATTTCCTCGCCAGTGCATGCATGCAGCACCGTCGCCGTGGCACGGCACGCACAGAGCACGCTCCCTGCCGCCGACGGGCCCGCGCTGCCCCGTTCCGTCGAGCTCCCCCTAAGCAACCAAATCCCGACGCAGTTAGCACCTAAACGGAACTAGGGAACACCCACGACGACGCTCAACCTCTGAACCCTCCCGTGCAAACACAGCACCGCCGTAATCACCTCGCCGGAGAACCCCGTTCTCGGCAACCGCCTCGGGGCGGCTATATATAGCACCTAGTGCTCTAACCTCGTCTGTAGCCTTCTCTTACACCTAGTGCTCTAACCCCCACCTCAATTCGATCCTTGCAGCTCTCCTCGGCGAGATCCATCAACGCCCGAACCACCGTCCGCCGGAGTTGAGACCACCGTCAACCTGGTGCTCATCGGCGACCAACTCCACCACCCACCGGTGCGGAAGGACACGGTGAGCACGTTGGTAACCTCCGATCCTCCTGCCTCGCCGTAGATCGCTGCGGCCCTCAGGCGCCAAATCTCTGCTTTCGTTTTCAAACCCGACGGGTGGGTCCTCCCCGTCAGCTTTTTCCTCTTTTTGAATCGTTTTCTGGAAACGCCTTTGGGCAAAATACGTCTTCCCCACTAGATCGACGTATTCGAGATCAAGCGTTTTCGCTTTTTATAAAGAAAACCACAGGAAGTTTCGTTTCATTCTGAAAGGTCCACGGACTAAAACGCTAATAACTTTTAAATGTAAGAGTATTTTTGATTGATTCTTTTTCTGTCCTCTTTAAAATTTTGTCTAGTTTTTATCAGATTTATTTGAAAAATATTTGGAGTAATTTTTGTGCACCTCACGGTATTTACGTTAGCGCGTCTGTTTTCTTTTTGCCGTAGATACCGAAGGAGGTGACGGGACCGCAAACTTCACCGAGCTAGGCTCCGACTACTCTGAATCAGGCAAGCATGTTTGAACTTTTGATATGATGATTGTTCTGGCAGGTTTGCATTAAGTAGTTTCATGGCATGTTTGTGAGCATACCGATGAATGTTATTTTTCATGCAAAGTTGAGGCAAGTGAGTTCGATAATCCATACGTGTTGGATGTGAATGTGCACGGCCATGTGTTGGCATGAGGATGGGTAAGATGGTAGTGTTGTAGCATGCCGGTCTTATGCCATACTATTTGACTTCAGTGTCAACCCAGACGATTCGGTTCCCATCCATTTCCCTTCCCGTACTACCACATGTTTTCCGCAAGGGATATGGCTTAGTAAGTAGCAAACCGCTTTCTGGTACACACCAAATGGAGAGGCCGTGATGATGGTTCCATGGCCCTGGATTAAAGCCAGTCATCCGGTCGGGGCATGGGTGTTTCGGTTGGGACCGAGAGGGGGCATCCTTAGAGCGCTGAATATAAATTTGATCCCATGCTATTCGAGATTGTGATCTCCCGTCTCAAAAGTTTTTCTTGGACGATGTCTAGGGTGATTCCTGGCATCGTGAGGTAGGATGGGTGTGTACTGGTTAGCTGTGTTTCTTCCGAAATACCATAAACGGAACTAGTCCTTCAGGACTACGGAAATCCGTTGGCTGTGGGTAATTTTAGTACAAACTCTGCAGAGTCATAAATCCTCGAATCATCTTATCCATGTCCAAGTTCTGTATTATCTTATCCTGACAAGTGTCAGTTTTGGTGACAGATACTCCGGTGAATCATATGAGTACTAAGTCCGGTTAAATGTTTATTCATGTGGATGGACTAACCCGTTTATATTCATGTGTTGAATATTTATTATGAGTGCTATATCTTTGTGATGAAAGCCCTTTACGTGATGTCGCTCAGACGTCCGATCATGGCATTGCTTGTTACTTATTTTCATTATAAGCCCTTTACGTGATGTCGCCAGACGTCCATTGCCCGGCATTGCTTTGTTACTTATTTTCATTATAAGCCCTTTACGTGATGTCGCTCGGGCGCCGGACTGCGGCATTGCCGTTACTTATTTTTATTATAAGCCCTTTACGTGATGTCGCTCAGACGTCCGATCGCGGCATTGATGTTACTTATTTTTATTATAAGCCCTTTACGTGATGTCGCCAGACGTCCGATCATGCACGCAGAGCATTTTTATTTCAATATAAGCCCTTTATGAGGTGTCGCTCAGACGCCTCGACCGTGGCAATATTTTGCCTATTTATTCACCTTCGAGGCGCCGCTCGGACACCCGATCGGTTTTAAGTTTGCCTCCTTGGGTTTTCGAGCGGACTACCGCCTACTCCCATTTTAATTATTTTTCTATACTGCTTTAATTGAGCATTGTTAAGATTAACTATGTCGCATTCATGCTTCCATTTGTTATATCTTTTGTCCGAACTGTCTTGCGAGTACTTTCATAGTACTCACCGGCTTGTTGATTTGGCGGATGTCGATTTAAGGCGATCTCATGGATGAAGAGTTCGATAGCGAGTCCGACACCTAGAGGAATCCCGGTCAGTCTCGTGCGACCCTCGGATTAGTCCTTGTAAAATATCCGCTTCCGCTACCCAAATAAATTCATCGAGCCTCACCTCGACGCCGATGAGCCGCGATCTGATAGACTTATTAACCACCCCACTGTGTTATTCCACCAACCACGCATACTCCAAGTCAGTAGTATTTCCACCCTACACCTTGTGCCCTATCCGCCATCATGTATAATTATTGGCGTGTTGTAATAATTTGTCGGGCATCTTTAGTCCGACCCTTGTAATATTGTAATGCTACTGGCTTCTTGTATCAAAGTTTTGTCTACCGATATGGAGGATTTATCCTCATATTGGATTTCATGGGTCGGTTGTTCAATAAATATTTTTATTGAAAATCCGGTCGTGACAGGCTTTGGGTTCCGCTGGCCACAGCCGCCGCCACTTGGGGACCGGGAGGTCACTCCATTATCGCGGCAGGGGGGATGGTTTTAGGCCTACTTGCCGGCTTCCACTACTCGCCCTCCACTGGGCCGGTGTTAGCATCGACGGGAGCAACCAGGTCCTTCATTGCCGCTCGCAATGGGTCCTGGACAGCCCCGCCGGTGTCCTGGCTGTTGCCAGTGACCATCACCTCCACGAAGACGCCGGCGGAGGCACTGCTAGCAACAGGAGGGAGCGGGTCGTCGATGACCACCACGTCAGCGGGGAACCCGTCGGCGGTAGCTGCATCGGAGAGGGTGAGCTTCTCGAAGAGGTCGGTGAGGCAGTCCATGGAGCAGATGGCTTCCGTGTCGGTGGCGACCGTGTCGGAGAGGCTGAGCTTCCCAAAGAGGTCGACGAGGCAGCTCGCGAGGCAGACGGCTCCCACGTCAGGTGATGCGCTGGTGCATGCGCAAACGAACAGATCGGGCTGGCTGATTAGGCCAGACGCGATGCGCTCGCCGAAGGGAAAGGGGGTTCCCGTACAGAACCCAACTCCGGCCAACGCCACGGATGGCCCCACGTGTTGGGGATCATAGCACAGCAACGAGAAGGGGAGAGTGTGTCCATGTACCTTCGTAGACTGAAAGCGGAAGCATTTAACAATGCAGTTGATGTAGTCGAACTTCTTCTCGTTCCGACCTATCAAGCAGCGAATGTACGACACCTCCGAGTTCTGCACACGTTCAACTCGATGACGTCCCTCGAACTTTTCATCCAGCAAAGTGTCGAGGGAGAGTTCCGTCAGCACGACGGCATGGTGACGGTGATGGTGAAGTGATCCGCACTGGGCTTCGCCTAAGCACTACGTGAATATGACTAGAGGCGTAAACTATGGAGGGGGCGCCGCACACAGCTAACAATTTTTGTTGTGTCTTTTACCGGTGCCCCCCTCATATATATATATATATATATATATATATATAGGTTGGAGGGGAGGAGAGGCAGCCAAGGGGGCGCCCCAAGTAGGAGGAATCCTACTTGGGCACCTCCCAATTCGGCCTCCCCCCTTTCCTATTCCTATTCGGAGTAGGAAGGGAAGAGGGGGAAGGGGGAATCCTATTCCCTCCTTCCCCTTTTCTTCTCCAACCTATATATATATATATATATATACGGTCTATTCTGCTAATATTAGCAGACTAACTATTCTGCACACCGCCGCTGCACTGCACGCTTAATAGAAGCGCACTGCATCATTTTGACGACGACCACTGCAATAGGGACTAGTGAACTTCTCGTCGGAAAAAACTGCATGCGTTATTTTTTCGGTACTGTTTTCGCTTTAATTTTTTAACCGTTTATCGGAATAAGGCGTGTAATATACCATTGAAAAGCTATGGATTAGGCGCAACTTCGACATGTTGAATCCTTTCCGAGATTCCACACGGTTTAAGAGCAGTTTTGAAAATAGTGCGGCGGATGACGAGTGGCAGCGAGCGTTTTTTCGCGTTTATTTCTAAACCGCTTGTCGGAATGAAGCAAATGATACGCTGTTGGATAGATATCGTCGAGGCGCATCTTTTTCATATATAAATGTTTCTCTAATTCGTTACGGTTGAAGAGCAGTTTCAAATTTACTAAATCACGGAACTCTGTTTTTCAATTTTTTTTGAAATTTTCGATACTGTTTTCGCTCCAGTTTTCTAACCGATTGTCGAAACGAGACATATGATACGCCGTTGGAAAGCTACAGACAAGGCGCAAGTTTCATATGTTGAAATGTTTTTGAGATTCCTTACGATTTTAAGTTAATTTTAAAAATCGTGCGACGGATGCCGAGTGGCAGCGACCGTTTTTGGCGAATTTTTTGCAAACCGCTGGTCGGAATGATTCAAACGATACGCCGTTGGAAAGGTATCGACTATACGCAACTCTTTCATGTAGAACACTCTCTCTAAATCTTTACGGTTTAAGAGGAATTTCAAATTTACCGAAATGCGGACACTGTTTTTCGCGACACCAAAATCGACGAAGTGAACTCCATCTGATAGAAAAGATCACTGCTTCAGATGTAAAAGCGCACTGCATCCGACTGGCAAGCGAAATGCATGATTTCTTTTGTCTTGATTTTTGTTATTCATTTTTTAGTCGGACACCACATGAGCTGCATCCGACGGCCAAACGCACTGCAGTTTCTAATCAAGTTGACTGATTCCGCACTGCATCAGACGGTCAAGTGAACTTCATGATTTTTTTGTCAAACGTAAATTTTTCTTAGAAGAGTTTTTGTTGTCTTTTCTTTCAGTTTTTTTGTCGAAAGTGGACCTCAAAGAGGAGGCAAGTGAACCGCGACATATATCGAAGTGAACCTCATTACTATCTTTGTTGTTGCGCTAAATTTTTAGCACTTCTCATTTTTGGGCACAAGTGAACAACATCACTCTCAAAAGTGAACCACATCCGAGGACCAAAAGCACTGCATGCATTGATATAGTCGACTGATTTTTAAAGCACACGAAAGAAATTACACTTCATACATAGGGGGTAATAAGCTGCAACATAAATGTTACTTATCATGATTATCCTTTTGCTTTTGTTTTTGTGCATGATTACATAGAGAACTGTCCCCCCACGACAAGTGAACCGCACCAAAATTCATAAATCAAAACAACAAATCAAGGGCAATACAAAGTGAACCTGAGGTAGCTTTTTTCTCAAGAGAAAAAAAACATATGAAACAACAAAAGGTACTGCATGCTCATATCTTTCCTAAGCACTCCACCCGCACATACCAACAAAATTGTACTCAAATGAAAAAAGTAACAGGAACAAAAGTGCAAACTAGAAGCATTTTACAATCTGGTCGGGTTGGCAATGTTGTGGCATGCGAGCACTGCACGCGCTACTTTTCCAAACTGCATGCACATGCCTGCCTGCATTTCATGCCTACATGCCGCAAACTGCTAAGGGGGACTTCACCGTCACGAATGTCACAAGGCGGGCTCTAAATATGATTAGGCAAGCCTATACGTCGATGCAAGGTGCACTGCAACAATAGAGCGAATAAAAGTTAACTTTGGCACAAATTTTTGGTCTTTTTCAGTCTCAGTAAGAACAAAGTGAGCTGCAGCGGAATTAGTTAGAGAGCATACAAAATAAAGAGAAATCAGATTATACAACATACAATTTTTTTTGAAGCCCACGAACTGAAGCCATGGGCTGGCCATGGCCGCGCTAGCCGAACTGCAGAGGAAACTTGCCAGAACCTCGCCGCCGATGGAACTCGTTCATACTCGCGGCGGTGCTTCACCGAACTGCAGTGTACTGGATGGAATCTTTGGTGGTGGGGAAGCACCATCCGCTTCCTCTTGCGCATTCTGCAACAGATCCAGCGGCTGGGTTACGCGAGGTGAGGACGGTGGTGCTCACCGTTGCCGAGGCGCGTGGTGGCCACAACCTAGACCGTGACCTGGTCGTCGACGGCGGGGAAGGGGGCGCACGACCTCAGAGGGAGGGAAGCGAGGTGTGGCTCGGTGGCCGTGGATGTCGACGGTGGCTGGAGAGGACGAACCCCGTCTGCGCCTAGCCATGGATGAAGAGGAAGACACCAGGGCAGGGAGATGGGAGATGGTGAAGGAACGGGGAGGGGAGAGTCGCCGATGACCCCCGAGCCCCTCGGATCCCACACGATCCATGAATCCAGCTGCCCCCTTGACCCGGTGGTTGGTACTTGGTAGGGACGGCAACGCACGTATCCGAGGCCGACCACGCGCGGGCAGGAAGGAGGAAGCGTGCCCAGATCTCGTCGTTGCTCGAAGGAAGGGTGTGCGCCGGCCCGCCGGATCCATGTTGCTGCTGGAGGGGAGAGGACGAGGGGAGTTGGATGGGGTTGGGGCGATCACGGGACGATGTAGGGACCGTGGCGCTCGTCCCGGCGCTGGGCGGTGCAGCGGGGTTGGATCCGTCCCTGACCGCCCGTGTCATGGCCGGATCCATGGCCCGGGCGACGCGGAGGCACGCTGGTCGCGAGGGTGCTGGGGACACGGCGACGTTAGGGCGCGAGGGCGGCGACGCTGGGAGAGGAAGGAGGCGGCTGCAGCGGGGTTGAGGAGGGAGGCGGCGGCGCCATGGGATGGAGGAGCACGGGGGAGAGATGAGTGGGGTGGGGTAGGTCGTGGGATGGAGGAGCACGGGGGAGAGATGAGTGAGGTGGGTAGCACCGTGGCAGAGATAAGGTGAATTTTTGTGTGTGCGCAGTTCGGTCGACCATCGTAAGTGGTTAGTTTGTAGCTGCGGGGTTGGTCGGGAGGTGTTAGCAGAATAAGAAAGTGGTGTGCAGAATAAGACTCTTAAGGGTGTTATCATAATAGACCCACCTATATATATATATATATATATATATATATATATATATATATATATATATATATATATATATATATATATATATATATGAGGGGCTGGTGTGTTTCCCTCTTGGCCCATAAGGCCTATATAGTTTGTCGGGGTAGCAGGAACCCCTTCCGTGATCCGTCGTGCACTGTAACCCCAGAACACTTCCGGTGTCCGAATACTATCGTCCTATATAGGAATCTTTACCCCTCGACCATTTGAAACTCATCCTCATGTACATGATCTCATCCAGGACTCCGAACAATATTCGGTCACCAAATCACATAACTCATATAATACAAAACCCTCATCAAACGTTAAGCGTGTGGACCCTACGGGTTGGAGAACTATGTGGACATGACCGAGACACCTCTCTGGTCAATAACCAATGGCGGAACATGGATGCTCATATTGGCTCCCACATATTCTACAAAGATCTTTATCGGTCGAACCCTTATGACAACATACGTTATTCCCTTTTGTCATCGGTATGTTACTTGCCCGAGATTCGATCGTCGGTATCTTCGTACCTAGTTCAATCTCATTCTTGGCAAGTCTCTTTACTCGCTCCATAATGCATCACCCGTAACTAACTCATTAGTTACATTGCTTGAAAGGCTTATTATGATGTGCATTACCGAGAGGGCCCAGGGATACCTCTCTGATACTCGGAGTGACAAATCCTAATCTCGATCTATGCCAACCCAACAAATACCTTCAGAGATACCTATAGAGCATGTTTATAATCACCCAGTTACGTTATGACGTTTGATAGCACATAAGGTATTCCTCCGGTATCCGGGAGTTGCATAATCTCATAGTCAAAGGAATATGTATAAGTCATGAAGAAAGCAATAGCAATAGAACTTAACGATCATTATGCTAAGCTAACAGATGGGTCTTGTCCATCACATCATTCTCCTAATGATGTGATCCCATTCATCAAATGACAACACATGTGTATGGTTAGGAAACTTAACCATCTTTGATTAACGAGCTAGTCTAGTAGAGGCTTACTAGGGACACAGTGTTTTGTCTATGTATCCACACATGTATCAAGTTTCCAGTTAATACAATTCTAGCATGAATAATAAAAATTTATCATGATATAAGGAAATATAAAATAACAACTTTATTATTGCCTCTAGGGCATATTTCCTTCACCACGGTGGGCACCAACTATCGTGGTAATCTCACGTTAGATGCCAGGGGGTGGCTTATCGCAGGTGGAGCCATGAGGATGTCGTCTGGTTCCGGAAGCGAGAGTGAGCATGAGCTCGATAGCATACGAGACATACCTAGGTTCGGGGCTCTCCGAGAGATAACACCCCTAGTCCTGCTATGATGACTATGATCGAGAGTGTACCAAGTTGCTCCTTGAGTTGTGTCGCTAGAAGAGGAAGAACGGCAGAGCTACCTCTCTTGTCCTAGCTATGGTGTGTTTGTGAGGAATGAGGGCTGAACCCTTTGCATGGGTGAGCCCTGGGGAGTTTTAATTATAGGCCAACCCCCCAGGGGTACAATGCTAATACAGTTGGGTGTAGGACCCGAATGTCAGTGCCTAGGGTCGCCGGGTTCCCTGCCGGCTGCAAGGGCCCTCCTCTGGAGGGGCTGGCCGGCTGCCGAGAATCCGACCGACAGGTAGGGCCCACCGCCTACGGGCCATGCTGAATGCCTTTTGCTGTAGCTCTGTCATTGATGACGGAGGCCGCGTCAGGAGTCGTATGGCTACACTCCCGCGTCAGGCGGGTTGGTGGCCGCTTGGTCAGTGCACACTATAGCCACGCTCCGTCTTGTCGTAGTGGGTGAGTGCAGACTCCGAGGGGAGGGAAGGGCCGGCTGCTGGAAGCCGGCCCACCTCAAGCCGCCTGTGGGTGCACCATCTTCTGGGAGCCCGCGAACAAGTATGGCCTGCCGCCTACGGGCCGTACTGATGGCCCTTCGCAGTAGCATGACCCTTACTGGCGAGGGCCATCTCATGAGTCGCATGGCTATAGTCCTGTGCCAGGCGGGTAGGTGGCCGCTTGGTTAACTCCTACTATAGCCACGCTCCTCCGGGATTCGGGGGAGCAGGTGGCTCTGTAGCCACGCCCTGTCTCGTCGGAGCAGGTGAACACAGACTCCCAAGGGGAGGAGGGGCCGTCTGCTGGGAGCCGGCCTCCCCCCAAAGCCGCCTTCTAAGAGTGCGCCATCTTCTCGAAGCCGGCCGCTTGGTCCTAGCTGGCCCAAGGAACTGGTCGCGTGTCCGGAAGGCATGAGGGGCTTTGCTAGCTCCGATGTCTTGAAACTTTATTAGGTGCCGACGAGGCTACCTGGGGTTCATCCCCTTGATAGTATATCAGGGTTGGAGTCTACGGTGCCACTAGGTGGGGACAACCCACCTGGGCGCGCCGGGAGGGGGGCGCCCTAGTGTGTTGTGCCCACCCAGGTGCCCCCCTCCGGTGGTTCTTGGCTCCAAAAATTCTTATTTATTGAATAAAAAATCCTCACAAAGTTTTGTGCCAATCCAAGAACTTTTATTTCTGCACAAAACAACACCATGGTAGTTCTGCCGAAAACAGCGCCAGTCCAGGTTAGTTTCATTGAAATCATGCAAATTAGAGTCCAAAACAAGAGGAAAAGCGTTAAGAAAAGTAGATACATTGGAGACGTATCACCCATCCCGCGCTATCACATGTGCATGCATTGGGTCTTTTCCCAATATAATTCATATTTAAACTGTCTTGGACCACATGCGCATGACTACACTTCATTTATCCTTAGGAGCACTGGCACATGATCGAATGTGGTAGCGTTTTTGTGTTGCACTACAGCCGTTGCGAAGGCCAAGGACCATGTAGGATTTGTTATGCACCTGTCCAGCCGGACGTGTGTATATGTCCCTCCAGCCACTCTCCACTCAAAGGTCCATTTGTTTCCTATGTAGCCCAGATCAGTAAGGCCACAAGTATCCAAAGCATCTCTAAAACCATCCATTTGCACTTGGCTTCTATTCCCCACACCATCGTGTTCATCTGCATGCAATACTTCGTTGAAGTCACCCATGACCACCCATGGTAGATTATTTGCTCCTACTATTCCCCACAACATATCCCATGTTTTATATCTTTCATTCACTTGTGCCTCATCATACACAAAGGTGATTCTTGTCTTGACATCAACTAAACTCATCAACAATTAAATCAATATGATACTCAGAATAACCTTGAATTTCAAGCTTTATTTCATCGTTCTAGAAAACACCCAAACCACAACTTCTACCAGAGCTATTGAATGCAAACTTTTATTGTACCCTAGTGTTTCTTTCAAATTATCTAATCGCGATCTCTCTATTTCAGTTTCGATGATACAAGTGATAGAGGGGGCAAGTTGCCTCGTAAGATCACGAAGCTCACGAACTGTCTCGGGTTTCCAGCCCGATGGCAGTTCCAGCATAGCAGTCTCATTGCGCTAGGCGCGACCCCACTTGGGGGCCCGCCAAACGTGCATCTTGATTCTTTTGTAAGCTATTGTTCCTCACTAGGGTTTTTTCACCGCTCACTAGTAAGGTTTTGCTCTCTTCTGTTCCTGCGTAGATGACGGACTTGCAGGTACTCCCGGGGATGGGAGAGCTAGCACTGTTTTCCCCTGCTCATTCACCTGTTGAGTGGTGCCAGGTGACGTTGTTTGGGTTACCGGAGGAGCTCCCCTTTTCCTATTTTTCTCAGAATCTACCATGGTTGCATCAACCCGGGGGTCTTCCACATCGTCAAAAGACTCACGGGAATCAGCTGTTGCATAGCAACGTCCCTCCATTTCGACCTCCTCCAGGGCCACAACCAGTCCTCATAAACCAAGAGGCTCTCAATTCCTTAAAAACCAGTGCAAAGCAGGGAGGATGGATTCCTGTACCGTTCTCTTTGTGAAGGTGCCCTAGCATCCCACATACCGCGCACCAATCCGGCAACTTCTCAAATCAATCTGTTGCCTTGTAACGTACATGACGACTGGGGGAGTCCTGGATTAAGGGGTCCTCAGGCATTCGGGCTATGTGACATGGGCCGGACTGGTGGGCCGTGAAGATACAGAATAGAAGGCTTCCCCCTGAGTCCGTATGGGACTCTCCTTGACGTGGAAGGCAAGCTTGGCGTTTGGATATGAAGATTCCTTTCTCTTTAAACTGACTCTGTACAACCCTAGCCTCCTCCAGTGTCTATATAAACCGGGGGGTTTAGTCCATAGAGCCAATCATAATCATACAGGCTAGACATCTAGGGTTAGCCATTACGATCTCGAGGTAGATCAACTACTGTAACCCCTATACTAATCAAAGTCAATCAAGTAGGAAGTAGGGTATTACCACCATTAAGAGGGACCGAACCTGGGTAAACATCATGTCCCCTGCCTCCTGTTACCTTTGATCCTTAGACGCATAGTTCGGGACCCCCTACCCGAGATCTACCGGTTTTGACACTGACATTGGTGCTTTCATTGAGAGTTCATCTGTGTTGTCAACTGAAGGTTCGATGGCTCGTTTGATCATCTGCAATGATGCAGTTTCGGAGGAGATTTTCCTTCCCGGCCAAATCTTTGTATTCGGCGGCTTCGCACTGCATGCCAACTCGATTGACCACCTTGAGTAGATCGACAGCTGCGCCCGTGATCATCACATCAATTTCGGGAACCTAAACTACATCGCCGATATCTGAGGAGACTTGATCTTCGAAGGATTCGCGGCCCCGACCGCCGCTCTGGCCTTAGATCCAGAGCGGACCACCGGGTCCGGAGACGGGAATTTAGAGCCCGCCGGACTCCCTGCAATTATGGAACTCGCTACCGGAAATCCGGAGGGGACGTCGTCATCAGCGAACCCAAAGACGAACTGAACCCCCCTTGTCACTGAAGCGTCGGACACTCCGCCGGACTCTAAGTCCGAACTCTCGAGGTCCATGTCAAGTGGGCGCGGCCAGGAGGCTCCAACCCCGGACGGCCCCGCGGACTCTCGTTTCCCTGCCCAAACCTCGCTCCTGAACGAGGCCCTGGACCTAATGTGACCCCTCGCCATTGCAGAGGAATCATCGTCGAACTACGCCCAGCCCATACTAGGGGCTGAGAGCAGGGAATTTTACACCCCACCCACCACCCACTTCATAGCCACTATCGAGGGTATAACCGACATGCTCGATTACGCCTCCGAAGACATCGACGGTATGGACGACGATGCCAGAGACGAGCAAGGCCAAAACCCACCTTTCACCGGACGCTGGACGGCCACCTCCACATGTGATGTGTATATGGTAGACACACCCAAAGAGGACGACAGCGACGGAGAGAAGGATCCGGTTGAGGACAAGCCCGCAGAAGCACCTCCGAAGCCTCGACGTCAGCGGCGCCGCTTGATAACCCACAAGTATAGGGTATCAATTGTATCCTCTTTTGATAAGTAAGAGTGTCGAACCCAACGAGGAGCTAAAGTTAGAACAAATATTCCCTCAAGTTCTATCGACCACCGATACAACTCTACGCACGCTTAACGTTCGCCTTACCTAGAACAAGTATGAAACTAGAAGTACTTTGTAGGTGTTGTAGGCTAGTTTTGCAAGATAATAAAGAGCATGTAAATAAAAGCTAGGGCTGTTTAGATAAAGACAACTAAGTTAGTTTCAGTAGAGAGCTTTTTGTCACAAGAAAGTTATTTGTCCCTAGTCAATCGATAACTAGACCGGTAATCATTATTGCAACTTTATTTGAGGGAGAGGCATAAGCTAACATACTTTCTCTTCTTGGATCATCTGCAATTATGATTGGTACTCTTGCAAGTATGCACAACTACTAAAGATAATTAAGGTAAAACCCAAACATAGCATTATAAGGCATCAAGTCCACTTTACTCCCATACGCAAACAACCTACTTACTCGGGTCTGTGCTTCTATCACTCACGCCACCCACCATAAGCAAATCATGAACATATTGCAAACCCTACAATGGGGATCCCTCACGCTTGCGCGACACGGAGAGCACCATAGGACAACACCAATAATAAAACATGCAACTAAAACCAATCACGATCATCTAACCCATAGAACAAAACGGATCTACTCAAACATCATAGGATAGCCATACATAATTGGGAAATAATATATAGCGTTGAGCACCATTTTTAAGTAGAGATTACAGCGGGTAAAAGATGGGTTACACCGCTCCATAGAGGGGAAGAGTTGGTGATGACGGTGGTGAAGTTGTTGGTGTAGATTGCGGTGACTATGATGGCCCCAGCGGCGTTCCGGCGCCATCGGGAGAGAGGGGGGAGAGCCCCCCCTTCTTCTTCTTCTTCTTCTTCCTCGACCTTCCCCCTATATGGGAGAAGGGTTTCCCCTCTAGTGCATGGCCTCCATGGCGGCGCAGGAGCGAGAACCCCTCAGAGATTGGATCTCTCTCTCTCTCTCTCTCTCTCTCTCTCTCTCTCTCTTTGTTTCCTTCTGTTTCTGCGCTCCCTGATTCTGCCCTTTCATCGTTTCTTAAATTCTCGGAGATCTGTAACTCCGATTGGGCTGAAATTAGGACACGATTTTTATCCGGATATTGGCTTTCTTGCGGCGAAAGAAGGGCACCAACCACCTTACGGAGTGTCCACGAGGGCCCAGGGCGTGCCCTACCCCCTGGGGCATGCCCCTCACCCTCGTGGGCCCCTCGGGCATCGTCTCGCGTTGATTCCACTTCGCAAAATTCACATATATTCCAAAAAAAATCTCCGTTAGTTTTTATCCCGTTTGGACTCCATTTGATATGGATTTCTGCGAAACAAAAAAAAACATGCAATAAACAGGAACTCGCACTGGGCACTGAATCAATATGTTAGTCCCAAAAATAGTATAAAAAGTTGCCAAAAGTATGTAAAAGTTGTAGAATATTGGCATGGAACAATCAAAATTATAGATACGACGGAGACGTATCACCGCTCAAAATCACGTCACGACAAAGTCATCAATACCGGCACCAGAGACAATAATACTCCGGAGAATGCCGAAGACCCCGAAGCCCCTGTCGAGCCAACATCCGAACAGGATGATTGCGAGGATGGGCAAGTTAACCCCGACGATCCTGCCGGGAACGAGGGCTCGGAGGACAGTAACTACCTACCGATCTCCGAAGAGGATGTGAGCCTCGGCGACGAAGATTTCATCATGCAGGAGGAACCCCTCGAACAAGAGCGCTTTAAGCGTTGGCTAATCGCCACTGCAAGAAGCCTGAAAAAGAAGCAGCAATAGCTTCAGGCTGATCAGGATTTACTCAATGACAGATGGACTAATCTTCTGGCAGCCGAGGAATACAGCCTCGAACGCCCAACGAAGAGTTACTCGAAGCACAAGCTACTACCACAATTTGACGACGAAGCCCTGGAGCCCATACCGCCAACGCGTGATGCTACTAACAGACCTGACCGACAACCACGTGGTCGGGACAGAGCGACAACTCAAGCCGAACACCAGCCCGCACCACCTCGCCATAGAGGCAGAGAAACAACGGCTCCAGGATACACCTATGACCTACGACAGGACTTGGACAATAAAGCCGGTCAGACCAGATCAATCTACAGATCAAGGGGGCATGCCCCAGCGCGAAGAGCGACTCACCAGGCCCGGCATGACAAGCACAACCTCGCCCGGCAGAAAACCGCACACGGACTTCATCCGAACTGCATCGTGGACGTTGTTCGATATAGAGGCGCTGCACACCTCCTATACTTCACTGATGCGGTGATGGAGCACCGACCCCGACACCTCCGAAGCCAGGGACGACAATGGCAAGCCACGACGCAACAAGCACAAGCGTCGAATCAATAATGACGGTACCGAAGACACGGTGGTCAATCCCGGATTCAGTGGCCCTAAATCCGGCCAACAGAAGAAGCCATTCAAATGAAATAGAGATGGTCCATCCAGTTTGGACAGAATACTTGATCGGCCTTGCCAGATTCACGGCACCCGCGATAAGCCTACCAATCATACCAACAGAAACTGTTGGGTGTTTAAACAGGCCGGCAAACTCAACGTCGAACACAAGGGGAAAGGGCCGCCCAGCGAGGACGACAACGAAGAGCCTCGTCAACCGAGCATAGGGGGTAGAAGAAATTTCCCCCTGAGGTAAAAATGGTGAATATGATATATGTCACACATATCCCTAAGCGGGAGCGCAAGCGCGCATTATGGGATGTCTTCGCCAGAGAGCCGGTCACCCCAAAATTCAACCCATGCTCGGCTTGTCCGATCACCTTCGATTGAAAGGACCATCCAACCAGTATCCGTCATGGAGGTTCGGCAGCTCTGGTCCTCGATCCAATCATCGACGGATTCCACCTGAGCGAGTCCTTATGGACGGGGCAGCAGTCTCAACCTGCTTTACCAGGACACTGTCCGTAAAATGGGCATTGATCCGTCAAGAATCAAGCCCACTAAAACTACCTTTAAAGGAGTAATACCTGGTGTAGAGGCCCGCTGCATGGGCTCAATAACATTGGAAGTCGTCTTTAGTTCGCCATCCAACTTTCGAAGCGAAGACTTAATCTTCGATATCGTCCCTGCTCATGGCGGATATCACTCACTACCGGGCGAACCGCTTTTGCCCGTTTAATGCGATCCCTTTTCACGCTTATTTATAGCTCAAGATGCTCGGCCCACGTGGTGTCATTACAATCAATGGAAACACGGAACGCTCCCTCTATACTGAGGAGCATACCGTGGCCATCACGGCCGAAGTACAGAGCAGGCCTGTCAAGCCGCATACCTCATCGGCCATCAAACTGCCGGACTTTATTAAACAAGTCCGGTAAGTTTCACAAGCTGACAGCTCGGTAATTCCAGAGCTGGACTAGTAGTTTCGCCTCCGTCGATCAGCAACACATCTGTGAAATTCGAACCGCTCGTGCATAATTATGCACTCAAAATACCTTGGGCATCAGCGGAGGCACAATACAGACAAGCCCATAGTATGGTTCGACCCTATATGGCCTTCCCCTTTTCTTTAATTATTTTTTATCTTTTACCACAGGTGAATTAAAACCTATTCATCCTACAGATTTACAAGGACTCTTTTCGAGCCCGGTTTCGTATAAATAGCCGAAGACCATTCCCCTCAAGGAATCTCTCTCTCTCTCTCTCTAAGGCGAAAGCGGCGCAGACGTGCGGCAGGAGGTCCAAAGGATTTTGTAGACCAAAACTTTATTCAAGAACCTGTATAGAGCTTTTCCTCTTCTTCTTAGACCCCCAACATGTAAAATGGCCTTGGTGATTATGGTGCCCTCTGTAAGATCACGTTTTGACGTATCAATTAGATTCCAGTGAAAACAATTTTTATTCGGTATCACCTTTATTCATAGACTGTATTCCATCTCCTCAGTTGTCTCACTCACACACCTTGGCACAAAGTGCCAGGGCTCTATATGGCCACACATGTGTTGCCAAACAAAATCCCGAATAGCTTCATAGCACAATTCGGTGTCCCGAGCTTGGCATTATATGCATCGGCTCCGAATCATGTCTTTGGTCAATAGTTGGGTTGCCCGGCTCCTATGTTTGCTACCTTACGTTCCGTTTGTTCGGCTAGCGTAGTAAAGGGAGAACTACTATGATTGTGTTGCTAGTTCGTCCGGTCAAGTACCTCAGTAGAGAAAGCTGAAAACTGACTATCATGATGTGGTGAGAGCTGGTCAGCCACTCGGCGACTTATTAAAATCTTTAGCGATTGTTTCCGTATTACACGAAGGACTGTTTTTCCGGTCACATACGTAACAAAACTGCATCCGGATAGCCGCATACATACCAGGGCTATCTTCTAGCCCCATCGTCAAACTCCTATGGCTTAGTGAGAGTGGTGAAGCCACATAGACCGATTGCCAGGTTCGCCGCACTGACACCTCCTTCACGGACCAAGACGTTGGGTCAAGTGTGATCATGTGCTATTTTGAACACCCCCCTAGTATCTAGTGGGGGCCAAAGCCGACGACTGGAAAACTCTCAGGAATACAAAAACGGCCGCACAGGATGGAAGAACTTTCAGACAATGGCACAAATCTATCACAAAGCCTTAATATATAATGAAACCATCCGGGCAGTTCGGGTACATTCATTCGAACATAATGTCCTTTGAGCATTGACCCTCTATCAAGCGGCGCCCTCTAGGGCGCTCTTTCTAAGTTGCGCTCCGGCATGCGGTGGTCCTTGCCTCGGGAGGGCCCTCAACCGCAATATCGGAGGCCTTCATCTTCGCCCGGTGCATCTTGATGCGTCAAGGCCATCCGTGCACCTTCTATGCACACTGACCGCTTGATTGCATCGATTCAGGGCACTGCATCGACAAGTCGCCGCACCTGGCCGAAATAGCTGCTCGGAATGGGTTCGGCTGGCTATAGCTGAACTATGACGTCCTTCATGGCCGCTCCGGACATCTTATGCAGCTTGGCCCACTACGCCATTTGGACGTTTAGCAGCGCCGGGCGCTCCTACGCCGCGAACTGTGACCAGAACAGCTTCTCCATTGCATATCCCTCCTGAGCCTGGAAGAATTGCGCGGCATCGGCGGCACTCTTCGGAAGATCCGCAAAAGCGTCAGGAGAACTCCATAGTCGATTAAGCAGGGCATATCTCCGATCGCCAAACTAAGTCTATAAAAGAAAGGGCTTACCAGCCGCTATCTGCCCAGCCTGCCGGATCTCATCGCAAGCCGCTCTGGATTCGGACCACGCGTATTTGGCCTCCTGAAGGGCTTTGGTGATTTCGGCTGCATTTGCTTTATTCTCCTTCTCGAGGGACTCGCACTTGCGGGCGGCGTCCTTGAGCTCTTGCTCTACTGCAATTATCTGCTCCTCGAACTGGCGCCGGGTGGCCTGTTCGGCCTTCAAATCTGCAGCCGCCTTATCAGCGGCCACATTGCTCACCCTGGCCTACTACTTGGCCTGGGCAAGTCCACCCGTGAGGGTCTCGACCTCGGCAGCGCCATCTGCAATTATGAACATAACAACGTCTAAGTTTCAACCTAGTGTTCGCACATTTATATAGGCACAAACGGTATGTTCGAAACATACCTTGCGCCTCATTGAGCCGCTTGTTAATGAGGACAATGTTCTCATCGGCCAGCTTCAGTTTTTGCTTTAGTTCGGAAACCTTCGTGGCCTGGGCGGTTGCCGCTAACAATGAAGCATGTTTTTCCAATAAAAAATGTATGTTACTTCCTGCGGATATCTATAGATCCTATGTTCGCCCTTCTTCATGGGCTGACCAGAGTCTCAGGAGCTACTATCTATATACAGGCGTATTGTTCATATGGAAAGAGGCTAAAGACATCACATCGCATACCTCGAAGCCTCTTAGTAGGCTCATGAAGGCTTCATTCAGCACACTTTTAGCAGACTGAATCTTCTCAACCACCGTACCCATCAAGGTACGGTGCTCCTCCAAGACGGACGCACTTTGTAGTACGTCCATAAGAGTGTCCGGCGCCTCCGGATTCATGGAGGTCGCCGTAGGAATAGGCGCTCCCCCTCCCTTGAAGGTGGCCGCTCACCCAACTCCGAATCCGTCTCCGGAGCGGTATTCGGCTGGGGGCCGAACAACCCAGGACCCCCATACCCGGTCTTCACGGGGTTGCGCCCCCTTGCCCCCAACGGCTGAGGTATTACCCTCTGGCGCCGTATTGATGGTCCCTTGCACCTCTCGATGATCCGGAGAAATCCTCTGGGATGACACCTCGATGTCATCCTCCCTAGGGGGCGAGGAAACTTGTGGAGGCGTCTTGCTCTCCATAATCTCCGGCGGCAAATCCCCTAACGAGGAGGATTGTTGAGGGAGATCGCGGGCCGGACTGAAACACGTGATTTAATGTTATTACCACAATTCGTAAAGGAGTGGATGTATGTAAAGAATCCTCAGGTACATACAATTCGGCAAGGGGATTGGTCCGAGGGCGGGGCTTGGGGATATCCTCAGCGTCCGAATCCGAGTCATCCGAAAGGGATAACTTTCCCCTCTTGGGTGCCCTCATCTCCGGGTCTGCGGAGGACGCCCTCTTTTTCCCTTTGAGAGGAGGGTTATCTTATTCCTCCTCCTCCTCGTCCTCGTTTTCGTCTCTCTTGTGAGAGGAGGGAGCCTCGGTCCCTCCGGACATAGCGTCTGAGGTGCCTTCATGGTGGAGGCCACTTTCTGCCTCCGTGTTCTTCTTATTCTTGTCCTTCTTTACCGGCACCTAGTATGGCGCCAGGACCAGCATCCTCATTAGGAGAGGATCGGCTGAGTCTTTGGGAAGGGGGGCCGGACACCTGATCCTCTTCGCCTTCTTTGTCCACACATGTTTAAAGGGTGGAATTGTTAGTGTATCCCCTTGGATTAACGAACCAAGCTATAGGCAGAAGCTTAGCAATAACTGGTGGGGGGGTGGATGGTTGCAGTCAAGGCCAATGTCTTCGGATGTCTCTAGCCATGACTTTTGAGATTTAAAGAGCAATTTCCAGATCTCTTTGTGCGTCATGCTGAAGAATTGTTGCAGAGTTCGCGGTCCTTCCGGATTAAACTCCCACAAACAGAGAGGCCGTCGCTGGCAGGGAAGAGTTCGGCAGATGAGCATCACCTGGACCATGTCAGTGAGGCGGGTGTTCTTCTCTATGATAATTTTGATGCGCTTTTGCAGCATCAGCACCTCATCGGTCGATCCCCGGTCTGGACCCTTGTTGGTCCATGACACGATTCGTAGAGGGGGTCCATATCTGAATGGAGGAGTGGCCGCCCACTTGGTACCACAGGGTTCGGTGATATAGAACCACTCCTGCTGCTATGTCTTTATGGTATCCACCAAGCCCCTTTAGGCCAGATAGCGTTAGGAAGCTTGCTCTCCATGGCCCCGCCGCAATCCGCGTGCTCCCCGTCGACCACCATCGGCTTCACATTGAAGACCTTGAGCCATAGGCCGAAGTGCGGGGGGATGCAGAGAAATGCCTCGCACATGAAGATGAACGCCGAGATGTGGAGGAAGGAGTTCAGGGCTAGATCGTGAAAATTTGGCCCATAATAGAACATGAGGCCACGAACAAAGCGATGAAGGGGAAACCCTAACCCGCGGAGGAAGTGAGGGATGAACACGACCCTCTCACCAGGCTCTAGAGTAGGGATGACTTGCCCCTTAGCCGGGAGCCTGTGTGCGATTTCCGCGGTTAAGTACCTCGCCTCCCAGACTCCCTGGATATCCTTCTTCATCACGGAAGAGGCCACCCACTTGCCCTGAGAGCCAGATCCGGACATGGTCGGAGAACGTGATGGCAATGGAGAAAGACTGAGACTTGGGTACTAGAGCTCAAAGATGGGAGGACTAAGGAGGGAGAAGGCGTCGGATAAAAGACGGGTCCTTATCCCTTTATAAAGGCAACGAATATCAAGCGACCTCGCGCAAGCCTTAAAATTTGCCTATTCCCAAGGGGTCGGGTGGATGTCACGGTTGGATCACCCAAGCCCTCATTGATGAAAATCCCGCAATAAGGGGACATGACCTCTGCCTTGACAAGTCGTGTCACTGGAAGTTGCGTCTCGAAACACGAAACAGGAGGTTGAAAAATGATTCGGAATAATGAAGTGGCCAGACGTAATGTCTCGCCGAAAAAGCTGTCATAAGACATGACCCATTTTTGTTTAAGTATTTTGCCCTTGTGGTTCAGGGTTGTGACTATCGTAAAGAGACGGATATAGTTCTTTTGGTCAAACTACTTTGAAGTGTTAAGAGGAGGAACCCGCCTAGCAATGGCGAAGACAATCTGTGCGCTGGACATATCATCATTGAAGCCTGGTTCAGGGGCTACTAAGGGAGTCCTGGATTATGGGGTCATCGGGTGTTCGGGCTATGTGACATGGGCCGGACTGGTGGGCCGTGAAGATACATAATAGAAGGCTTCCCCCTGAGTCCGGACGGGACTCTCCTTGACGTGGAAGGCAAGCTTGGCGTTCGGATATGAAGATTCCTTTATCTGTAAACCGACTTTGTACAACCCTAGCCCCCTCCGGTGTCTATAAACCGGCGGGTTTAGTCCGTAGAGCCAATCATAATCATACATGCTAGACATCTAGGGTTTAGCCATTACGATCTTGAGGTGGATCAACTCCTGTAACCCCTATCCTCATTAAAGTCAATCAAGCAGGAAGTAGGGTATTACCTCCATTAAGAGGGCCCAAACCTGGGTAAACATCGTGTCCCCTGCCTCCTGTTACCTTTGATCCTTCGACGCACAGTTCGGGACCCCCTACCCGAGATCTGCCGGTTTTGACACCAACAACGACTTGGTCCTCTTTTTTTCTTCCAAACAAATCTCGCTTCGTACGTACAACCTTGCCTCGCGCTTCAACCTAGCACTAGTGGATAAAAGCCTAGGTACAGCCTTAGTGGCATGGACACCCGATGCCACCAATATGGCGCCAGTGTTAAAAATTAGCGCTGGCGTTGGCACCTATGCCATCAGTATTTTGGACGGTAATGGCATGGCCTGTTTTCCACGCCAGCAGTATTAGTCATCAGTTGTGACGTTCCATGTTTTCTGATGCTAGTATTTTGATTTTAAAATTTGAAATAAAAGCTCTACATCAGCGATTTCAGCCACAATGACAACATAATCTAGTTTCAGAATAGTCACTAAATCAACTATATATAAATATTCCCAATGACAACATTTAACTTCAACAATGCACTTGTTGATATAGTTCAACAAAGTAGGCAAAGTAGCACACATATGAATGTACAAGTTCAAATAAATAGAGGTGATAATAACATGATATATATCTTCCATGCAAGCCAACTAGCTTACTACGACTTTTCTTGGGAGTCGTGGTCACAGATCGAGTAAGTGCACCATCATCGCCAAGAGGGCTTGTAGTAGACCATGATATCGTCACGATCGTAGTCGAGGTAGAACATGGCTCTCTCCCCAGCTTCCATCTCATAAGCATCTGCAAGGGCTTTCCAACCAGGGCAACCGAAGTAGGTGTGGTTTGCATTGTTGGTGACAAGACAATTGAATTTTTGGGTCGTCAGCATCTTCATGAGGGTGCACTGAAATGTGATGGTGGCATCAACTGGAACTTTAAACTTCTCTAAGAAGTCATGCCTTGCCCCGCAAGGGATGACCTGAGCAAAATTGAATGAAAGAAGTAGCTAGCTATTTACACAATTGTCTTGTCATCCATGAAACTCAATCAAAACATGTTCAAACTAAAACATACCGTCCTAGTGAGGAAGTCATTTGGCAGATCTATGAAGAACTTCTTATCCCTTTGGCATCTTACGGAACCACAAGTCTCACATGGGGCATCCATTTACTGCTTTCATGCATGAAGTTGGGAAAAATAAGCATACATAAGATGCACATAAATATAATGCAACATAATAAGCAGTTAGTACCAACTAGCGCGATCCGCCCACTAGTTATTAACACATACGTACATACTTAATAAAACAGTTCTACAAACCATGCGTAGTTCAAACATAAAACATTCATATGAAATAGGTAGCGCGCTAAGCTAGTGGCCAGTGGGACCGGACTCGTGGTCGTGCCTAGTCGACCTACGACGACACCCCTGCTGACCCTCCTCCTCACGCTCCAAGGCATCCCAGTCCATGGGATCCTCCTTTGCTCTCTTCCTGGCTGCATACTGAAGTAACATCATCTTGTTGGCCTCCACGAGTTTTTCATCTCTCGCAAGCTCGCTCACCAATGGGTCGAAGAACTGCATTCGGCCTCTTTACTCTCCTTCTCCTCAACCCTAGTGCATATCCTCATGTCCTCAAGCGCGAGGAACAGTAGCGAACTCACGACACTCAGGGAAGTTCAGATTCCCCTTCTTGAAAGAACTCTACTGCCATGGCATCATAAGCGCGCGCCGCTAACTCTGGGGTGTCCGAATGGCCAAGTTCATGGACGACATTGCCCTTCCTAATGGTGGCATAGTACTTATTTCCCTTCTGTCGCACACCACGAAACTTCGGGGCCATCTGTGATGATGCATATAAATATATAACTAATCAAGTTAGTAAAAATGGGCATATTAACGAGAAATACAATAGTCTACAACTACACACTATACATTCTTTCACCACAAGTACACTACTAGAAATACAATAAAGTTACACTATCTAAAATCATAGTCTACAAGTACACTACATTATTTCACCACAAGTACAATACTAGAAATTTAATAAAATTACACTATCTAAAATCATATCTACAACTACACTACATTATTTCACCACAAGTACACTACTAGACATTTAATAAAATTACACTACCTAAAATCATAGTCTACAACTACACTAAAATTTTACACTACTCGTATACACAAAATTCTATATTTTTCTACACTACTATTACACTACACTAAGTAGAACTCACCCGCGGCGGCGGTAGACAGTGAGGAGGCACTGCGGACGAAGGGGCCGGGGGCGGTGTCAGGGGTGTGGATGCAGAGGCTACAGCGGCGTGGACGGGGGCGGTGAGGGAGTCCTGGACTAAGGGGTCCTCGGGCGTCCGGCCTGTTATCCATGGGTCGGACTGGTGGGCTATGAAGACTTGAAGGCCGAAGACTGTACCCGTGTCCGGATTGGACTCTCCTTGGTGTGGAAGGCAAGCTTGGCGACCAGCTATGAAGATTCCTTCTTATGTAACCGACTCTATGTAACCCTAGATCCCTCTGGTGTCTATATAAACCGGTGGGCGTAGTCCGGATGGCATATACTCATTACTATAGTCATACAGGCTAGACTTTTAGGGTTTAGCCATTATGATCTCGTGGTAGATCAACTCTTGTAACACTCGTATTGATCAAGATCAATCAAGCAGGAAGTAGGGTATTACCTCCATAGAGAGGGCCCGAACCTGGGTAAACATCGTTTCCCCCGTCTCCTGTTACCATCGACATTAGACGCATAGTTCGGGACCCCCTACCCGAGATCCGCCGGTTTTGACACCGACATTGGTGCTTTCATGGAGAGTTCCACTGTGCTATCGATGATAGGTTTGATGGCCCCTTCGATGGTCCGTAGTGACGCTGTCCAAGGAGAAACCTTCCTCCCCGGACAGATTTTCATATTCGGCGGCTTTGTACTACGGGCCAATTCGCTTGGCCATCTGGAGCAGATCGATAGCTACGCCCCTGGCCACCAGGTCAGATTTGGAAGCTTGAACTACGTCGCGGATATCCGTGGAGACTTGATCTTCAATGGATTTGAGACCGCGGCGATCGCTCCTCCTTGCTCCGATGAACATGACTTAAATCTGTCATCAAACCAGGTTCAGGAGATGGTTCATGTAACTGCTACGGCCTTAGATCAGGAGCAGATTGCACCATTCGAAGCCACAGAGTCCGCGGTGTTGGAGCCGCACACAGACTCAACACCAGGGAATATTTGCGTCAACGGAATTCCGGACTCGTTTCCGGCTACAAACTTCGAACCGCATACGCCTGCAGACACCGAGCTGGATCGGTCATCGATCTTTGAGTTCAGCGTTGCAGATATCTTCCAAGACTCTCCCTTCGGAGATGTGCTAAATTCATTAAAAAAACCATCCTTGGCAGGGGATTCACAGCCGAACTATGTCCGGTTCGAACTAGAGGCTGATGATGGGGAATTTCGCTTCCCACCCGCCACCCACTTCATAGCCACTGTCGAGGACTCAACCGACGAGCTTGATTATGGCTCCGAAGACATCGACGATATGGACGACGAAGCCGACAAGGAGCAAGGCCAAGACCCTCCATTCACTGGACGTTGGGCGGCCACCCCTTCGTACGACGTGTACATGGTTGATACACTTAAAAAAGCTCGTGACGATGACAAAGGAGATCCAGTTGAGAAAAACTTCCTGAGACACAGTCTAAGTACCGGTGCCCTAAACACCGATCCAAGTCACATCGCAGCAATGCTGGCACCGAAGAAAATAGTACTCTGGACAACGACAAAAACAATGAAGACCCTGTTGGAGCAAGATCCGAACAGGAGGAACAGGAAAACGGGCAAGCCAGCCCCGATGAACAGGGCCCTGCCCAGCGACAATTCGAAGGACGACAACTACCTTCCGCTCTCCGTAGATGAGGTAAGCCTCGGCGACGAAGACTTCATCATACCCGAAGAGCCCCTCAAGCAGGAGCGCTTCAAGTGCAGGCTAATAGCTAATGCAGGGAGCCTGAAAAAGAAGCAGCAGCAGCTTCAAGCTGACCAAGACCTACTCAATGACAGATGGAACGAAGTCCTGGTCGCCGAAGAATACGGCCTTAGTGGCTTAGCCAAAAGCTACCCGAAGCATAGATTGCTACATTAGTTCGACGACGAGGCGTTGGAGCCCGTACCATCATCACACAACGTGGCAGGTCGCCGACAACTCTGTCCGGATAAAGAGGCAACTTAAGCCGAACACCAGACCGTCCCACCTCGCCGTAAAGGCAAGAATAGCACAGCTCACGATTGTCTAGACGACCTGCAGCGAGACTTGGACAGCAGAGCAGGACACGCAAGACCGATCTACGGATCAAGAAGACATGCCTCGACACGCGATGATGGCTACCTATTCGCACGTGACAAACGTAGCCATGCCCGAGCCGAAAACCGCAAAGGGACTCCTTCAGAGTTACGTCGCAGTGTGGCCCAAAATAGAGGCGCCGCACACCCGCTTTGCTTCACCGTTGAAGTAATGGATCATGAATTCCCCGAAGGATTCAAACCCGTCAATATTGAATCATACGACAGAACAACCGATCCCGTGGTATGGATAGAAGATTTTATCCTCCACATCCATATGGCCCGTGGGGACGACCTCCACGCCATTAAATACCTCCCACTAAAGCTAAAAGGGCCAGCTCGGCACTGGTTAAAGAGCCTTCCTGAAAATTCCATAGGCAGCTGGGAGGATTTGGAAGAGGCCTTCTTCGACAACTTCCGAGGAACATATGTCCGGCCACATTGTCTAGCAGGCCGGTGAGTCAGCCCTTAGTCAAAAAGAACCAAATCATCGATTGTCCGGATGCGGAAGCCCTTGCGGCTTTCAGACACAGTGTCCGAGACGAATGGCTTGCACGCCAGCTCGGTCAAGGACCTAAATCCATGACAGCCCTCACTGCTATGATGACCCGCTTTTGCGCGGGAGAAGACAGCTGGCTCGCTCATAGAAGCAACAGCGCCAGCGACCTGGGCACTTCCGAAATCCAAGACGGCAACGGCAAGCCACGACGAAGCAAATACAAAAGTCACAATGATAATGAAAGATCACGCGACACATTGGTCAACGCCGGATTCAGCAATCCCAAGCCCGGCCAACGAAAGAAGCCATTCAAGGCGAAACGAGACGAACCATCCAACCTACACAGGATAATGGACCGACCCTGCCAGATTCATAGCCACCCCAATAAACCAGCTAATCATACTAACAGAAAGCGTTGGGTCTTTAAACAGGCCGACAAGATCAACGCCGAACACAAGGGGAGGAGGCCGCCAGGCGACAAGGACGATGGAGAGGTTCACCAACGAAATACTAGGGGTCAGAAGCAGTTTCCACCCGAGGATCAACTACTCCCGGAGCGAAAATAGCAGTCCGGCTTCCGCTGCCCACCTCGTACACTTGCAAAATTCGTGCCACGCATACATCACTACGCACTCAAAATACCATGGGCATTGGCGGAAGCACACTACGGACAAGCGTGCAAGCATCCCCGTAACATTTTTTATCCATTTTCTCTTTATTTCTTCCTTCACTATCCCTTAGAAAGAGGTGACGAACAGGAAAAACATCTGAAACCGGCTCTATCGGAGTTCGGATCCATACACTCACCTAAGGGGCTATTTCCATCAAGGATTCCCCCCGCCGAGGACTGGCGGCCCAGACATGCAACAGGAGGTCCAAAATAACTCTTTGTAGACCGCACTCTCTATTTTGAGCATGTACTATGCTTGTTCTTCCGCACCCGACCCCGAGCTTGTCAAATAGCCAGGAGGGCGGCTTTTATATATATAATAAGTAATCATTGGCATATCACTCAGCTCCCAGTAAACAATATCTGAATTAATCATCCGTGTTGTTTTACCATTAAAAAATGCTCCCATGGTTGTTTCACAGATATACCTTGGCATAACCTGCCAAGGGCTCGGTATGGGAACAAATGATTTGCCAGCAAAAGCCCGAACAGCTCTATAGCGTACTTCGGTGTCGCAAGTTTGGCCTTATATGCATCAGCTCCGAATCATTGTCTTGGGTCAATAGTTGGGTTGCCCGGCTCCTGTGCTTGCTACCCTATGTTGCGTTCTATCGGCTAGGGTAGTAAAGGGAGAACTACTGCGATTGTGCTTCTGGTTCATCTGGTCAAGTACCTCAGTAGAGAAAGCCGAAAAATGACTGTCATGATGTGGCGAGAGCTGGTCAACCACTTGATGACTTATTGGAATCTTCAGTGATTCTCCGTGTCACACGAGGGATCTTTTTCAGATCAAGTATGTAAGGCACCATACACCACATACATACTAGGGGCTATGTCGTCGTCCCACCATAAAACTCCTATGGCTAAGTGAAAGTGTTAACGCCCTATAGTCCGATTGCCTGGTTCGCCGCATTATCACCTCCTTCATGGACCAAGATGTTGGATAAAGAGTGATTAAATGCTTTTCCGAACACCCCCGTCCTTCCTACGAGGGGGCTGAAGCCAACGACTGGAAAACTTTCAGATTATATTAAAACGGCAGCACAGGAGGAATTCAAGCTTTCGAGCAAAACATAAAAATAGATTAACTATAAAATTGTCTTTTACAACTCTCATACACCTCGCTCGAACATTATGTCTTTCGAGCACTGACCCTCTATCAAGCGGGCGGCCTCTAGGACATTTTCAAAATAATGCTCGGTTCCGGACGGTCCTTGCCTTGAGTGGACTCTTCGTCGCAACATCGAAGGCCTTCATCTTCCCAGAATGTCTTGACTCAGCAAAGCCATCTGTGCACCCTCAATGCACATTGACCGCTTCACGAGAGCGATACGCTGCACCGCATCAACAAGCCTTTGCACCAAACTGAAATAGCTATCCGAACAGGCTCGGTTGGCCACAACCGGATTATGACGTTCTTCATGGCAGCGCCGGATATCCTATGAAGTTCGCCCATTGGGACATTCTGTTCATTGAGCAACAGAGGGCGCTTTTGATACATAAAATGCGACCAAAACAGCTTCTCCGTTGCATACCCATCCCGCGCTTGGTAATACTGTGCCGCGTCAGAAGAACTCTTCGGCATGTCTAAAAACTCGCCCGGAGAACTCCACACTTGGTTAAGCTGAGCATAGTTCGGATCACCGAACTTGGTTTGCAGCAGAAACGGCTTACCATTAGCAGTCTCCCTAGCTTGCTGGATCTCCTCACGGGTTGCTCTGGATTCTGACCACGCTTGTCACAGCCCTAGAGCTTGCTTGTAACTAGTTGCATTGCATCCATGCATCATGTTTAAATTTCATTTGAATTTGAAATGGGGAAGACAGAAACCCCAGAACCCCTTCTGAATCCAACTAGGATTTACTAAAATTATTTTCAATGAACCTGAAATGCCCTTCAAAAATGCTCATCACTTTTTCTTTGGTTCAGAGCCTCTGCCAAAAGTGGTGCACAATTTTCTAGGTCATCCTAAGGTCCTTGAATTAAATCATAAGTATTTGAGTTTGGGCATTTAAAATTATATAAAATATTTCAAATGCCAAAATATTCCCAAACTAAAATGTTTCATGTTGGAAATATTCCAACAATGGACCAGGAGCAGTTTGGTGATTTTTGGAGCTGTTCTAGTATTTTTAATAACTCCACAAAATTACAGAATAATAGAAAACAGAAAATAAAGAGAAAGAGAGAGAATCTTACCTGGACTTACCTGGCGCCCACCAACCGGCCCAGCTCCAGCGGCCCAGCCCACCACCGCCTGGCTCCCTGTCGCCTTCCTCCTCACGCCAAGAGGCGGCTGCGTGCCAGCGTGGCCACACGCCGGCTACCTCCTCCCTGCCTGGCTGCCTCCTCCTCCCCCTGGACGCATCCCCGAGCGCCACGCACCCCCCTAACCCCTCTCTCCCTCGCCCGTGGCCGCTCTCCTCCTCTACTCTCCCCCCTACGCACCAAGCGGCCTCGCCGCCACCGCGTTGCTTCGCCGCCACCACCGACCTCCCACGGCCAGCCATCACCTGCCCACGAGCTCCGCCTCACTGGCGCACCTCTACGCCGAACCACACGACCGCGGGGCCTTTGGCGGCGCCACCGTCTTCGTTTCCATCGCCGCCGCGGAGATCCCCCTCGATGCTCCGCTCGCTCCGGTGGCTCCCCGAGCTCGCCGATGCCATCGCTGCACCCGCCGTGAGCTCCTCTGTCGTTTCCCCCTCCCCCCTGACTCGTTTTCTTCCTCTAGCCACCGCCCCCACGAGCTCCCGAGGCCGCCGTCCGCCATGGCCGCGTAGCTCTCCTGACCCGAGCCCCTCTGCTCGAACCCGTGGCACCAGCGTGTTCGGTGGCGCGGATGCCACCTAGCCCATCAGCTTCTCCCCTAGTGCACAGCAGCCTCGTTCAGCGAAGAACCGAACTCCCGGCCGCCTTGGAGCTCGCCGCCGTCGATCCCGGCCACCCCGACCCCGGCTAACTCCACCAAGAGCCGCGGCTCGACTCCAGCTACACGTAGATGCCCTCCACGACCCATTTGGTCGCCGGAATGGCAAAATTCACTTGCGCCAGGCTGGCTCGCCCGTGCTAAACGCCCGGCAGCCGACGTTGACTTTGACCACGGTGGGCCTGGTTGACCCTGTTGACCCTATGACGGTGGGGCCCAGCCACCGCTAACTAATTAGGATTAGTTTTAATCAATATCTTAGTTAAACTAATTATGTCGACACCTGGACCCATTGCCGATTTGACTCGACAAATACCGTTGACTTCTTTGGACGTCACCATGAGGTCATGATGACGCAGTAATACCTTTTCTGGATTTATTATAATTCAGGAAATTTCAGAAAATACCCCAAACTTCAAATATTCATAACTTTTAATCTGTAACTCCAAATTAAATAATTTATATATGAAAAATGATCAGAAAAATATGAAGATTTGTTTATGCCTTGATCATGCATGTTTGAACAAGTTAACCTCACTGAATAGGATGAATCATGATTTGGGCAAATTATGAAATAACATTTGGAGTTGGAATTTGTTCTTGTTTGAGTTCCACTTCAATTAACTTGGCTAGATATTGCATTAGGTGAATTCAGTACCTTAACATGACATGTCATTCATGTGAATGTGCATTGCATTGATTGTGTTCTCTCTTGTTTGCCGGTGTTTGTCCCCTCTCAGTAGACGATGTTTCAACGATGATTTCGATGACACCGATGAAGAACTATATTATCTTCAGAAGTGCCAGGCAAGCAAAACCCCCTTGTTCATTCTGATATAATCCTACTCTCGCTCTTGCTCTATTTTACTGCATTAGGACAACAACGATTCAACTGTTACTTGCTGCGGTAGCTGAACCCCTTATCCTCTCGTGATGACCTGTCATTCCACAAGAATTAGATGAAACCCACTAGCATGAGTAGGAGTTGCTTGAGCCATGTTGTGCCTACTCATTCATGCTTGTTTGTCATGCCTGCTACTGCTTAGAGTTGAGTTAGGTCGATTCATCGGGGATGAATTGGAATGGTTGTGTGAACATGTCCCACTGTGTGAGCTAAGTGTGTGAACACGATTTGGTAAAGGTAGCGGTGAGAGGCCATGTAGGAGTACATGGTGGGTTGTCTCATTGCAGCCGTCCTCGTGAACTGAGTTACGTGTTTTGTGATCCATGAAACAGATTACTACCACGCATTGGGCCCGAAACCAATGGACCCTCTCGCTTCTTAACCACCCTTGTTCTCTGTCCGGGAGTTGCAAGTAGTTTACGTGTTTGTAGCATGTTTGGGGCCGCCGCATAGCGGTGACCATAGGGGTGGGTTGTGTTGCGGTAGGCACCGTGGCCAGTGTACCGATTCGCCCGGTTGGTGTCTCGGGAACCCTGTACACATCGTTCGGGGCTGTATGGGAAACCTCGGCCGGACTCCCTGCAGATGGAACCCGAATAGGTGATAAACCTGGACTTGGGACTTGTGTGTTTAGGTAGGTCGTGGCAGACACCCACGTTGGGCTTCCGCTTGAAGGTTGTCGAGTACATGTGTAAACGGCGGTAAGTGGTGAGAGCGTGTGTGAAGAAGTACACCCCTGCAGGGTTAATATGATCTATTCGAATAGCCGTGTCCACGGAGAAGGACTTCTGGGTTGCCTATATCAGTTCATAGACAAGTGAAAGTGCATACCCTAAAATGCGCAAGATAAGCGTGAGTGCTATGGATGGCGTTCTCGTAGGGAAAGACGGGAGCGGGTCCATAGTAGTGTATTGATATGGTGAATATGTGGACTCGTGCGCCACCTCAAAAGAGTTACTTGCGATCGTAGTATAGAATAGCCACCGAGTCAAAGCTGGCTTGCTGCGGTCAAACTCCACCACCCCTTTTGATAATGATGCATATGTAGCTAGTTACGATGTAAGTCTTCTTGAGTGCGTTTGTACTCACGTTTGCTTATTTTATGTTTTGCGAGAGACTTGGTCTCGCTAGTAGTTCCGCTTGGACTTGACGGTTAGCTTGTTACCTCAGCTACGATCTTGTGCCCTCATGGGATCTGGTAGATAGTCGGGCTTCTCAGCCTTCTTCATTTATAGTTATGCGTACTTTCGAGACATGTTTAGCTTCCGCTTGTGCTTTGACTTGTATGCTCACGAGTGTTGGGTCATGAGACCCATGTTTGTAATATCTCGCTCTTGGAGCCTATTGAATAAATATTTGAGTGTAGAGTTATGTTGTGATGCCATGTTGTATCTACACATATTGAGCATATTGTGTGTATGTTTGAAATGCTTGGTATGTGTGGGATCCGACAAACTAGTTGTTTATCCTTGGCAGCCTCTCATATGGGGAAATGTAGTCTCGTGACTCGAGGCGATAGTAGTCTGCACATGCCCGGTTCACGAGTCCTGCTAGCCCAAAGCACTACCGCTTGGACACTTGACTGGCCGGCATGTGTTTCACTTCGTTCCTATGTCTGTCCCTTCGGGGAAATGTCACGTGGTGTTATTCGGAGTCCTGCCTAGCCTGCTACAGCCCGAGATACCGGAGTCCTGTTAGCCCAGTGCTACAGCCCGAATCTATACATTGATGACCGACATGCTCGATGTGATTCATGTATGCCTATCCCCATGGGTTAGCGCCGCTTTGGGTTCACGACTAGCCATGTCGGCCCGGGTTCTTTGTCATGTGGATGCTAGCGACACTATCATATACGTGAGCCAAAAGGCGCAAACAGTCCCGGGCCATGGTAAGGCGACACAGTGGGAATACCGTATGCGTGAGGCCGCAAAGTGATATGATGTGTTACATGCTAGATCGGTGTGACTTAGGATCGGGGTCCCGACAGCTGCTGGTATCGTGAGTCGACTGCTCAGAGGATTACCAAGCCAAAGCGGTCGAAGTTGTGTCTAGAAATGCTTTAGTTATGTAAGGGAATTGATTATGGGAGGAGCGTAAGGCTCTTTTTACTCCTTATACCTCATGGCCTTCTGATCTGAGTCATCCTCTTCTCTTCTACGGGGGTTAAGAACTAGGCCTTCTCATCTATCTATCAGGATGACGTGTTACTAATCCATAGACCTTTAAGATAGTTGATTTAAGCCCCAGTTCAGTTCTTACTATTTCTGTATGATAATTGTTGATCTCGGAACCTTGATATTGTGATGCTGAGTGGTTATGCCACCATTTTGCAGGATGTTTCAAATCATTTTGAACATTTACAGCCGTTATGCTGTCCGAGTCATTCCAGGTCCCTAAATAGTCTGATGCATTTGCAAATCCTTTCCTTCCGTTTCCGATGTCCTTTTGGTCAGAATAAGCACACTAACCGGTGCGTTGAGGTAATTTATTGCCTTGACATATATGTTGGAATTATTATTATGACCTAGGTGTTTTAGGGAGTCACCTATGTAATCCAGCCATGCTTTTGTATCCCAGTGTGATGATTCTGGCCATTATTCTTGAAAGTATCCCGTGATGTTATTAGTTAGTAGGCATTCCACTCCTGGGTTTCTGAACCCGAGATTCACCCTACTTCATGTTGTTAGTATTTGCTAGTTCCTTTAGGATATTAGTAACTTTGCGATAGTCCTCGAGGTTCGTGGCATTTCCTTCTTCCAAATACCATGAACTAGTTATGGCAGAAGTTCTTTTGAACCAAAAGATCACAATCAGAGTGCTCTTGAGGAGTACTCCATTCATAATTGTGACTCTGCCAGGTTCTACCTTTCTGCATTGGTTATCCGGAAGAAACCTGTTGAACTTGATTCGACATACTAACTCGTGCATCCACAACTCAGAAAATTATATGTTCCTTGAGTTGTCCCTCTTTAGTTGTATCCCGACCATCCTCTATCGGTTGATAGTCGAGGGAGTAGTTGTGCATTCATGTTATCAATGCCTATTACTCTTGTGGCCCGTCGAGCCATTCTATTTCGGAATGACTAGGAGAAACAAACTCCAGAGCCTCATCCATATCTAGGATTGGGTGAAAGCAATTGTACTTCGCAGATCAAAATGCCAACCTAGCTTTGATTACGCTCTACCTTGGAGTGTTACCATCCTTATGTCGGGAACATCATGAGAATTGCACCTTCTCTTATGAATTCTTGTCGTAGTGATACTTCTCGCCATCATTGTTCATTCCTCGGTCCCGTGTTGATGCGGAATGCCGACAAGTGAGTTGTGATGTGTGAAATCGATACTCCTAGCAACCTCGTTGCTTGGTAGTTAATGGACAATATCCTCATTCTTAGCGTGTTGGTTATTAAATCATCATCCTAAGATTGATCGTGCTACCTAGTCCTTATTTACGGTGCACACTTGATTGATGAGTTAGGATCTTGTCAAGTCCTCACTCATTTGATCATATCGTCTTGCCCTCAAAAGCAAGATTGTTCTCGAGCTTAGTAACATACCGGTGGTTCGTGACTTTCCAAATATCTTCTTGGAAGTGTTACCGGTTGTCTCTGACTGTTATGTTGAGCTCGTGATCAAGTTGGTTTCTTGTGAACCACCCTTTCTCCAAGAATGCATGTTGGATATCCCTGAGCTAGTTGGTTAAGCTAGACAACAACTTGGAGAGTTGGAAGATAAAAGCTTGCCTAACTTAGTTCGTTCCAAAGGGATATTCTTGTGTAGTGTGTGTTGAAGAAAGATGATATCTTCATCGATTGGTCCCTCGTGATCAGTTGCGGACCTATTGTCTTATCAATCCTTTGATTTGAGTATGGGCTATCGTCAAATCAAATCAGAACTAACGATGTTCGTAATGTTGTCTTACTCGTGGTTGATCCCTCGAGCATACCCCATTACATCTTTTGGTGCGACCGATTGCTATCACCGTGTTCACATGATGGTGGAAGTCCAGTGATATGGAAATTCCGATGAGTTGTTGTTGAACCCATCAGCAGCATATTGTCTCCCCCATGAGTCATGTTGAACATCAACCTAGTATTGGAAACTTGTGCAAGCATTTCTTCGTGTTCTGTTCATGAAGCTTATGCTTGGATGGGAAGAGTGACTTCCTCGAATTCATGTCCTTTAGGTGTAAGTTGCCGCCATGAATTTGAGAAAGGTTTGTTTTGTTTCCTTTGGAATCATTCCAAGTCAGTCATGCACGTGCGAAGTATTCTATGGTGCGATAGACTGATCATCTTCATTCCATATGAATTCCATAGCACACCAAGCCACTGATTGATTTGTTCAAGGAGAAGAAGTTCCTTCTTAAGACCGCGGCTTATACAAGGACTTCGATATCCTCGATGATGGTTCCCCACCTGAACTCGGTAGTGTCTTATGATAAGACTACTATGTGGTCATTCTTGTCTTGGACAACATGTCCACATGTTAGTAGCAGAACCAGCTCATGTTTTGGAGCTTGCTATCGTAGTTCATTCCCGAGAATCTCGCAACATCCTCTCGTCGATTTGTGTTGCAAACTTTCATTTTTCTTTCTAGACTCGATGAGTCTGGAATATCCTAACACCAACCAGATCTGAATCTCAGGCAGATATGGTGGTTGGAACATTCCCAACAATTGCATTTTGTTCCCAGCTTGCATCCCATCGTGCCAATTTTCCATGGGCTGCCTTCTTAGTAATTGATGTCTAGGATCATCCTCAAAAGTGGACTTACCATGGGTCCCCTCCACCTCCAATGATAAGCAAAATTCATCCATTGTGTTGTCTTCAACAAGGTAGTCCACATCATCCATTCTAGTCTGGGTATGCCATTCCTTGCACTCCACCAAACGATCTTTGTGAATTGCCTTAGGCTGGTATGAAGAGTTTCAATGATCTATGAATCAAAAGTAATTCTTTTTGCCACTTAAGGGAATAGTTCCTCGCGTCACCTCCCCTGGGGTGCCCCGTTATTGAGTCATGGCAAATATTTCCTCGCAACCTTGACACCATCCACCATCCTTCTAAGCGTGGAATGGTTGCCTACCAATTTGAACCTTCGTCATCCGTTTCTTTTTCCATCATTCCTAATGTGTGTTTGGTCTCTCAACTCAAGAGATGTTCCTACGTCTCACTCCATGAACTGATCTTGAGTTGCTCGATCTTCAAGAAGATTAAATCCTGTAGGGTTTCCCCCTTCTTTCTGTTGTCATGTTGAGTGAAGATCTCGAAAGCAAAGACGTCAAGACCAAGATGATGGAATGAATTAACTTCTTCGAGAAGGGCAAATGGATCATGAAGATTGCGATAGTTTTGTGACTCCCCTTTTCCTCTTACCTCACGTCTTGAATCTCGGGGCGAGATTCTTGTTTAGTGGGGGTGAGTTGTCACAGCCCTAGAGCTTGCTTGTAACTAGTTGCATTGCATCCATGCATCATGTTTAAATTTCATTTGAATTTGAAATGGGGAAGACAGAAACCCCAGAACCCCTTCTGAATCCAACTAGGATTCACTAAAATTATTTTCAATGAACCTGAAATGCCCTTCAAAAATGCTCATCACGTTTTCTTTGGTTCAGAGCCTCTGCCAAAAGTGGTGCACAATTTTCTAGGTCATCCTAAGGTCCTTGAATTAAATCATACGTGTTTGAGTTTGGGCATTTAAAATTATATAAAATTTCAAATGCCCAAATATTCTAAACTAAAATGTTTCATGTTGGAAATATTCCAACAATGGACCAGGAGCAGTTTGGTGATTTTTGGAGCTGTTCTAGTATTTTTAATAACTCCACAAAATTACAGAATAATAGAAAACAGATAATAAAGAGAAAGAGAGAGAATCTTACCTGGACTTACCTGGCGCCCACCAACCGGCTCCAGCTGACCCAGCCCACCACCACTGGCTCCTGTCGCCTTTCCTCCTCGCGCCAAGATGGCAGGGGCGCCCGGCGCTGCGTGGCCACACGCCGCCACCTCCTCCTGCCTGCTGCCTCCTCCTCCCCTGGACGCCTCCCAGGCGCCACGCACCCCGACCCTCTCTCCCTCGCCCATGGCCTCTCTCCTCCTCTGCTCTCCTCAAGACGCACTCCGAGCGGCCTCGTCGCCACCGTCGCTGTCACCGCCGCCACCACCGACCTCCCCACGGCCAGCCATCCCGCCCACGAAGCTCCGCCTCACTGCCGCGCACCTCTACGCCGAACCACATGACCGGGGCCTTTGAGGCGGGCGCGCCACCGTCCTCGTTTCCATCGCCGGCCGCCGGCGATCCCCCTCGATGCTCCGCTCGCTCCGGTGCCTCCCCGAGCTCGCCGATGCCATTGCTGCACCCGCCGTGAGCTCCTCTGTCGTTTCCCCCTCCCCCCTGACTCGTTTTCTTCCTCTAGCCACCGCCCCCACGAGCTCCCGAGGTTGCCGTCCACCATGGCCGCGTAGCTCTCCTGACCCGAGCCCCTCTGCTCGAACCCGTGGCACCAGCGTGTTTCTGGTGGCCCGCGGATGCCACCTAGCCCATCAGCTTCTCCCCTAGTGCACAGCAGCCTCGTTCCCGAGCGCAACCGAACTCCGGCCGCCGCCTTGGAGCTCGCCGCCGTCGATCCCGGCCACCCCGACCCCGGCTAACTCCACCAAGAGCTGCGGCTCGACTCCAGCTACACGTAGATGCCCTCCACGACCCATTTGGTCGCCGGTATGACAAAATTCACTTGCGCTGCCGCGTCGGGCTCGCCGGCGGCTAAACGCCGGCAGCCGACGTTGACTTTGACCACGGTGGGCCCTGGTTGACCCTGTTGACCCTATGACAGGTTGGGCCCAGCCCTGCTAACTAATTAGGATTAGTTTTAATCAATGTCTTAGTTAAACTAATTATGCTGACACCCTGGACCCACAGTCAGATTTGACCTGGACAGCGCCCGTTGACTTGCTGACGTCATCGTGAGGTCATCTTGTGTGATAATACCTTTTCTCGGATTTATTATAATTCAGGAAATTTCAGAAAATACCCCAAACTTCAAATATTCATAACTTTTAATCTGTAACTCCAAATTAAATAATTTATATATGAAAAATGATCAGAAAAATATGAGGAATCTGTTTATGCCTTGATAATGCATGTTTGAACAAGTTAACCTCACAGAATAGAATGAATCATGATTTGGGCAAATTATGAAATAACATTTGGAGTTGGAATTTGTTCTTGTTTGAGTTCCACTTCAATTAACTTGGCTAGATATTGCATTAGGTGAATTCAGTACCTTAACATGACATGTCATTCATGTGAATGTGCATTGCATTGATTGTGTTCTCTCTTGTTTGCCGGTGTTTGTCCCCTCTCAGTAGACGATGTTTCAACGATGATTTCGATGACACCGATGAAGAACTATATTATCTTCAGAAGTGCCAGGCAAGCAAAACCCCCTTGTTCATTCCGATATAATCGCACTCTCTCGCTCCTGCCCTATTTTACTGCATTAGGACAACAACGATTCAACTGTTACTTGCTGCGGTAGCTGAACCCCTTATCCTCCGCATGACCTGTGATTCCACAGTAATTAGATGAAACCCACTAGCATGAGTAGGAGTTGCTTGAGCCATGTTGTGCCTACTCATTCATGCTTGTTTGTCATGCCTACTACTGCTTAGAGTTGAGTCAGGTCTGATTCATCGGGGATGAATTGGAATGGTTGTGTGAACATGTCCCATCGTGTGTGAGCTAAGTGTGTGAACACGATTTGGTAAAGGTAGCGGTGAGAGGCCATGTAGGAGTACATGGTGGGTTGTCTCATTGCAGCCGCCCTCGAACTGAGTTCTGTGTTTGTGATCCATGAAACAGATTACTACCACGCATTGGGCCCGAAACCAATGGACCCTCTCGGCTTCTTAACCTCCCTTGTTCTCTGTCCGGGAGTTGCAAGTAGTTTCGTGTTTGTAGCATCTTTGGGGGCCATGCATAGCGCTGACCATAGGGGTGGGTTGTGTTGCGGTAGGCACCGGGTCTGATGTACCAATTCGCCTGTTTGGTATCTCGGGAACCCTGTACACATCGTTCGGGCTGTATGGGAAACCTCGGCGGACTCCTGCGGATGGAACCCGAATAGGCGATAAACACGGACTAGGGACTTGTGTGTTTAGGTAGGTCGTGGCCGACACCCACGTTGGGCTTCCGCTTGAAGGTTGCCGAGTACATGTCGTGTAAACGGCGGTAAGTGGTGAGAGCGTGTGTGAAGAAGTACACCTGCAGGGTTTAATATGATCTATTCGAATAGCCGTGTCCACAGAGAAGGACTTCTGGGTTGCCTATATCAGTTCATAGACAAGTGAAAGTGGATACTCTAAAATGCGCAAGATAAGCGTGAGTGCTATGGATGGCGTTCTCGTAGGAAGACGGGAGCGGGTCCATAGTAGTGTATTGATATGGTGAATATGTGGACTCGTGTGCGCCACCTCAAAAGAGTTACTTGCAGTCATAGTATAGAATAGCCACCGAGTCAAAGCTGGCTTGCTGCAGTCAAACTCCACCACCCCCTTTTGATAATGATGCATATGTAGCTAGTTCTAATGTAAGTCTTGCTGAGTACGTTTGTACTCACGTTTGCTTATTTTACGTTTTGCAGAGAGACTTCGGTCTCGCTAGTAGTTCCGCTTGGACTTCGACGGTTAGCTTGTTACCTCAGCTACGATCTTGTGCCCTCGGCAGATCTGGTAGATAGTCGCTTCTCAGCCTTCTTCATTTATAGTTATCTGTAATCGGACATGTTTAGCTTCCGCTTGTGCTTTGACCTGTATGTTTCGAGTGTTGGGTCATGAGACCCATGTTTGTAATATCTCGCTCCTCGGAGCCTATTGAATAAATATTTGAGTCGTAGAGTTATGTTGTGATGCCATGTTGTATCTACACATATTGAGCATATTGTGTGTATGTTTGAAATGCTTGGTATGTGTGGGATCCGACAAACTAGTTGTTTATCCTTGGCAGCCTCTCATATGGGGAAATGTAGTCTCGTGACTCTGAGCGATAGTAGTCCGCTACAGTCCGGTTCACCGGAGTCCTGCTAGCCCAAAGACTACCGCTTGGACACTTGATCGGCGGCATGTGTTTCACTTCGTTCCTATGTCTCGTCCTTCGGGAAATGTCACGCGGTGTTATTCGAGTCCTGCCTAGCCTGCTACAGCCCGGGATACCGGAGTCCTGTTAGCCTAGTGCTACAGCCCGAATCTATACGTTGATGACCGACATGCTCGATGTGATTCATGTATGCCTGTCCCCATGGGTTAGCGCCGCTTTGGGTTCACGACTAGCCATGTCGGCCCAGGTTCTTTGTCATGTGGATGCTGGCGACACTATCATATACGTGAGCCAAAAGGCGCAAACGGTCCCGGGCCATGGTAAGGCGACACCCGTGGGAATACCGTGCGTGAGGCCGCAAAGTGATATGATGTGTTACATGCTAGATCGGTGTGACTTAGGATCGGGGTCCTGACAACGCTTCTCTCGCCTCTTGTATGGCCTTGTACAACTCAGTCGTTAAGTCTTTACTCTCCTTCTCCAGAAATTCATAGCGGCCAGTAGCATTCTCCAGTTCGAGCGTCATCGTGGATAAATTCTCCTCGTCTTAGCGCCGTGCAGCTTGTTCGGCTCTTAATTCAGCCAATGCCTTTTCGGCAGCCGCATTGCTACATCGGGCCTGCTCCTTGGCCCGGGCCAGCTCCGCTCGGAGAACCTCAACGGCGGCAGCACCATCTGCAGCCACGCATATTCCAGCATACAAATTTTAGCATCATGCTTATACCACCAAAAATGTATGGGGATTGCCCCAAATACATACCTTGCGACTCGTCAAGACACATATTGATTAACGCAAGGTCATCCCCTGCTACATCAAGCTTCCGCTGCAACTCGGCAATATCCATAGTCTGGGAAGTAGCTACGGGGCAAACAGCCTGTGTTCAAATTCATCAGGTCAGTCCTTGAGTAATCCTTTTTGATCCTCCGATTCGCTTCCCAGTGGAAGCCAACCCGAGTCTCAGGGGCTACTACCTATACACAGGTGCATCTTTGCAAATAAAACATAGCTGAAAATATTACATCACAAACCTCGAAGCCTTTTAGCAGGCTCATGAAGGCTTCATCCAATCCGCTCTTCACGGACAAAATCTTCTCAACAACTGTACCCATCAAGGTACGCTGTTCCCCCGAGAAAGATGCTTTTTGCAACATGTCCCGCAATATATCCGGAGCCTCCGGGTCTCCAGAAGCCGCTCTAGGAGCACCGCCATCCTTTGAAGGAATCTGTTCACCCGTCTCCAGAATCACCGTTGGCTGCGAGCCAGACAGTCCGGGACTTTATTATCAGCCCCGTAATCTCGGACGGTCGGAGATCCACCTTCGGGTACTGCCTCTTTTATCCCCCGTGCAGCTTGTTGATCAAGAAGAACCCTCCGCGATGACACTTCAGAGTCGTCCGCCTTATTGGGTGAGGAGGTGGGGGGAGGCGTCTCGCTCTCCATCATCTCTAGGAGGAGACCTCCCGAAGAAGAGGATTGCCCAGAAACACTCTGTGCCAACCTATAAAAATGCGAGGACACGTTACGTATATCTTCGGTAATGGCAAAGGAGCGGGACACTATCAAAGTATTCCGTATTCACTTACGGTTTGGCCGAGGGCTTGTCCCCTTGTCGGAGCTGTTCGACGGCGTCACTTTCCAAACCCAAGCCGCTCAACAGTGGCATCTTGCCCCTTTTGGGGGATCGCCCCTCCCAACCTTCGGAGGCGCCCCTTTTCCTCCTACTTGGAGAAGGGATGTTGGCTCCTCTTTCGCCTCTATCTTCAGGCGAGGAAAGGTCGATTTCCCCGGACTCAGTATCCGACTTACTTCCGAAACAAAGGTCATCCCGGGTCTTCTAGCTCTCCACTTTCGCCCTCCCTTGCCGCCGCCTGGTATGGTGCCAAGGCCAGCATCCTTGTTAGCACAGGATAGCTGAGTCTTCGGGAAGGGGAGCCGGACACCTGATCCGTTCCACCTTCTTTATCCAGCCCTGAAAAAGGATGATTCGGTCAGTATCTTGCCACGGGGTATCTGATTATGAGGTATCCAACAAACGGGTACTTACCGGGGTATCCAGATGGTTACAGTCTAAGCCGACATCTTCGGTGGTGTTCGGCCATTGCCTCCGTTTCCCGAAAATAATCTCCATATTCCTTTGTGTGTAGTGCCAAAGAAGTGCTGAAGAGTCCACGGCCCTTCTGGATTGAACTCCCATAGACGGAGAGGCTGTCGCTGGCACGACAGGGTCTGACGAACCAGCATTACGTGAACGACATTGACGATATTGATGTTCCTCTCAATGAGGCTTCGGATGCGACTTTGCAGAGTTCGCACCTCATCCGTTGATCCCCAGTCCAGCCCCTTATTAATCCATGATGCAAGCTGAATTGGGGGGCTGGATCGAAATGCAGGCGCAGCAGCCCACTTGGAGCCACGGGGCTCGGTGATATAGAACCACCCCTGCTGCCACAAATCGGAAGATTTGGTGAAGGATCCTTTCAGCCAAACAGCGCTAGCAAGCTTGCTCACTGTAGCACCACCGCACTCAGCTTGCTCCGCCTCTATCACTTGCGGCTTCACATCAAAGGTCTTGAGCCACAAGCCGAAGTGTGGAGGATTTCGGAGAAAGGCTTCACACGTGACGATAAACGCCGAGATAAGAAGAATAGAGTCCGGGTCCAGATCGTGAAAATCTAGCCCGTAATAGAACATGAGCCCTCGGACGAAGGGGTTAAGTGCAAACCCTAACGCGCGGAGGAAATGGGACACGAACACGACCCTCTCGCCGGATCTGGGGGTGGGAATAACCTGCCCCTCAGCAGGTAGCCGATGATGGATTTCTGCGGTCAGATACCTCGCCGCCCAAAGCTTTGCAATATCTCCCTCCGTGACAGAAGAAGCTACCCACCGGCCTTGACGTCTGGATCCAGACATGATTGGGGCTTGTCGCAACTGAAACCCAGGTGTTGGAACTCGGGGGAGTAAGGGTTGAGGAGGAAGCAAGCGTGAAAGAAAAAGACGGGTCTGTACCCCTATATAAAGGCTGCGAATATCAAACGTCTTCTCACGGGCCTCAAAACTTGCCTATTCCAAGGAGTTGTACCCAAGCGACGGTTGGGTTACCCACGTCTGGGTTGACAGGAATCCCTTAAAAAAGGGGAGACACGATCTCCGCTTGGATAAGACATGCCAATAAAACCACGTCTTGAGACATGGGACGACGGGACAGCTAACGGTTTGATAGTGGCCGAGCAGGCGTGATGTCATATTACCAAAAAGTTGTCAGCGGATTGAACTCGTGAAATATTATATCCTCTGCAGTTGTGTATAAAAGTCCCGGTACAATCATTACATCTGAAGATTATCTTGGAGTTCGGAAAGGGGAACCTGCCTTGCAATGCCAGAGACAATATGCGCATCGGACTCCTCGTCATTGAAGCCAGTTTCAGGGGCTACTGAGGGAGTCCTGGACTAAGGGGTCCTCGGGCGTCCGGCCTGTTATCCATGGGCCAGACTAGTGGGCTGTGAAGACTTGAAGGCCGAAGACTATACCCGTGTCCGGATTGGACTCTCCTTGGCGTGGAAGGCAAGCTTGGCGACCAGCTATGAAGATTCCTTCTTATGTAACTGACTCTATGTAACCCTAGATCCCTCCGGTGTCTATATAAACCAGACGGCGTAGTCCGGATGTCATATACTCATTACTATAGTCATACAGGCTAGACTTTTAGGGTTTAGCCATTACGATCTCATGGTAGATCAACTCTTGTAACACTCGTATTCATCAAGATCAATCAAGCAGGAAGTAGGGTATTACCTCCATAGAGAGGGCCCAAACCTGGGTAAACATCGTGTCCCCCGTCTCCTGTTACCATCGACCTTAGACGCATAGTTCGGCACCCCCTACCCGAGATCCGCCGGTTTTGACACCGATAGGCGGTAGCCGGGGTGGATGTGGAGGCGACGAAGACGGGGTCGGGGACTTCGGTGGTGGAGGCGGGGCGACAGCGACGGGGGCTTCAGCGGTGGGGGCGACGGGGACTTCAGCGGTGGAGGCAAAGGCGGCGGCGGTGGAAGCAGCGGAGGCGAGGGCGATGGGAGGAGGGGGCGGCGATTTAATTGGGATGGCCGGTTGTGGTTTGGGGGGTTAATTTAATCAATATCTCCTGCCGGGGGCGGTGGGGTAATTGTTGGCACTGGCCTACGCGGCCAAGACCATTGCTATCTTATTATTTAGTTTATTAATGTATATGTTTAGTTTATTGTTTTATTGTTTTATTTTTCCTATTGTTTATTATATTGTTATTTTTAATAATTATTTTATTATTTTATATCCTATTGTTTATTATTTTATTGTTTTATTTTCCAACGTCGATCGATCTCATTAATCTAGCATAGATACATAATACTTGAAGGATTAAAATAATAACACATATATATAACTTCTAGTACTACACACTCTTGATCTAGACTAAGAACATCATGAGTGTAATGATTCTCATGAGAAGAAAAGCTGGCACCGATCCAGCAGGGAGAACGAGGCCAAGCATAACACCACCTAAAAGGGCACATTCAAGCATCTTGAATTTTTGGATTTGGCCGAGCATTGCATTAGTCTTCAGTTGCATCTCATCTATCTGTTGTCTTAGTTCACCAATGGAGTACTCGAACAACTCGCTCATGTACTTCTGCACGAGATCAACCCATATCCATGTGTAGCAATATTTTGTCCCTAACGCCTATGGATCACAATACACACACACATATATTAATGATCGCGAATTGTGCAAATTAGCAGAATATCGAGGTATTTTCTGTCATATTACGTACCTTTCCACGGTTACCACAGTTGTACAACTCTCGCTCTGTATTACTTTGTGTGTGCGACATATGTTTATCAGCAGGTCGTCCACAACCACAAAAAAGCAACATAGGTGCCCTCGCTCGATTCCTGGCAGCTTCGGCACCGGTGGCATAGTTGCTGAATCGTCGAAGGGACGTCCCGCTGCAGCGGGATGGTTCGCGAGACAGGGCTAGCTGCATTGGCCGTGGAGAGCGCATGTTGTGGCCAACATGGCCAGATGAGAGCTCGGCCAAGGCAGCGGAGTCCCAAACTTGCGAGACACGCTGACGTGGGCTCGAACTGGCAGCTCATGCCGATTCGACAAGATCCGGTGGGTCCATTGTTACCAAAGCAGCTGACTAAGATGGAGTAGAGTTTTGTGGAGAATGGAAGTGAATGTGATAAGAAGGGCCAACACATCTATATATAGGCACAACTTAGTGCTGGCGTTCCGGGCAAAGACACGACAGCACGACAGCAATATGCTGCAACTGGTCACGACAACTGGGCCCACATAGTAGTGGCTAAGGATGTATTGCCAGCGTCAGCAATAGCAGCTTATAGCTGGTGTACCAATTTCGCATACGCCAGCACTATTTGGAAAAAATAGTGCCGGCGTTGATGATAAATGGCGTGCCACAAACGGAACTTGTGGCTAGCCGTTTTTCCACTAGTGTGGTGCGTCTAGCCCCACCCGGGCCAGCTTGCCAGATGGGCTACTTGCCAGGACCGCTGCTCTCTGGCCCAGCCAAACATGGGTGTTGCCCGCCAGCACCAAATACCATATGACCTCTCCGTGTGGCCTGCCACGCTTCGCCACGACAACCGCCTCTACTGGGTTTGCCGCGGAATTCCCTATTGGACGACGTTGCGTCAAAGTGTCGATCTTTCGCACGAGAGACCTCGTGTTCGAGCGATGACTTGGGCCGGCCCATTAAAGCGTTGCAGCGATTCCAGTTTTGGGAATCTTCTACAGTATCCCAGCCGGTTTTTCAGGTTTTGGGAACCTTCTAGAAGGTTCTCCAAACCAGTTTTTTTGTTTCTTTTTAGTTTTTTAGTTTATTCTTCTTTCTTTTCTTTTTCTTTTGTTGTTTCTTTCTTATTTTTGTTTATTTTTTCATTTCTTCCATTTTTTCTTTTTCAAGTTGATATTTGTTTTTTTAATTTAAATTTTTTTAGATTTTGAAAATATGTTCACAAATTCAAAAAATGTACATGACTTTCAAGAAATGTTGCTCCTATGCAAATCAAATTTACCAGAAAAGTCTTTCCTCCTCCACAAGAAATGTCTCCCTCCTCCCGTCGGCGCCGCCGCGGATCCGCCCCGCCTCCGATGGCCGTTGGCCTGTGGAGGTGCGGAGGATCTCGGCCCCGCCCGTGAGGGAGGGACCCCGTTCTCGTTTTAGCTAGGTTGAACGTCTTCGTTGGGGCTGTGTGGCGGCGACGATGTCCCTCGGTAGCAATAATGTCTCCCACGTCCTATCCCCATCCCGATGGTGTGAATAGCGTTGTCGGAGCATGTGTGGAGGTGTGTCTCCGTCGGATCTCATGGGATTCGGTCGGTGCTGGTCTTCGGTGGATCTATTTGGATCCAGTTTTTGTTCGTCTTCGTTCGTGTGGTTTCAAGTTTGATCTTTCCAATCTACAACTCTCTTCATCGGCGATGGTTGCTGCTCTGATGTGCTGGTCCTTTAGGATCTTAGCGCGACGACTTCCCGACTATCTACTAAAACAAGGTTTGCCCGACTCCGGTGATGGAGGGGCGATGACGGCGGCGCGCCTTCAGCACATAAAATAAATTTTTTCTACGGTTTCACCAAGATCAATCTATGAGTTCATCTAGCAACGAGAGAGAGGAGTGCATCTACATACCCTTGTAGATCGCGAGCGGAATCATTCAAGAGAACGGGGTTGAGGGAGTCATACTCGTCGTGATCCAAATCACCGATGATCCTAGTGCTGAACGGACATCACCTCCGCGTTCAACACACGTACGGTTAGGAAGACGTCTCCTCCTTCTTGATCCAGCAAGGGGAAGGAGAAGTTGATGAAGATCCAGCAGCACGACGGCGTGGTGGTGGATGCAGCAGCGATCTCGGCAGGGCTTCGCCAAGCGTCTGCGAGAGGGAGAGGTGTAGCAAGGGGAGAGGGAGGCGCCTATAGCATGGGTGCGGCTGCCCTCCCTCCCCCCTCTTTATATAGGCCCCCTAGGGGGGGCGCCGGCCCTGGAGATGGGATCTCCAAGGGGGGCGGCGGCCAGGGGGGTGGCTTCCCCCCCAAGCCAGGTGGAGGCGCCCCCACCCCTAGGGTTTCCCTCCCACTTCAGCCCATGGGGCCCTCCGGGATAGGTGGCCCCACCCGGTGGACCCTGTGGTCCTTCCGGTGGTCCCGCACAATATCGGTGACCCCGATATTTTCCCGATGGTCAAACCTGACTTCCTATATATAATTCTTTACCTCCGGACCATTCCGGAACTCCTCGTGACGTCTGGGATCTCATCCGGGACTCCGAACAACTTTCGGGTTACTGCATACTCATATCTCTACAACCCTAGCGTCACCGAACCTTAAGTGTGTAGACCCTACGGGTTCGGGAGACATGCAGACATGACCGAGACGCCTCTTCGGTCAATAACCAATAGCGGGATCTGGATACCCATGTTGGCTCCCACATGCTCCTCGATGATCTCATTGGACGAACCACGATGTCGAGCTGGTCGGAATGATTCAAACGATAAGCCGTTGGAAAGATATCGACTATACGCAACTCTTTCATGTAGAACACTCTCTCTAAATCTTTACGGTTTAAGAGGAATTTCAAATTTACCGAAATGCGGACACTGTTTTTCGCGACACCAAAATCGACGAAGTGAACTCCATCTGATAGAAAAGATCACTGCTTCAGATGTAAAAAGCGCGACTGATCCGACCGGCAAGTTTAAATGCATGATTTCTTTTGTCTTGATTTTTGTTATTCATTTTTAGTCGGACACCACATGAGCTGCATCCGACGGCCAAACGCACTGCAGTTTCTAATCAAGTTGACTGATTCCGCACTCCATCAGACGGTCAAGTGAACATCATGATTTGTTTGTCAAACGTAAATTTTTCTTAGACGAGTTTTTGTTGTCATTTCTTTCAGTTTTTTGTCGAAAGTGGACCTCAAAGAGGAGGCAAGTGAACATGACATATATCGAAGTGAACCTCATTACTATCTTTGTTGTTGCGCTAAATTTTTAGCACTTCTCATTTTTGGGCACAAGTGAACAACATCACTCTCAAAAGTGAACCACATCCGAGGACCAAAAGCACTGCATGCATTGATATAGTCGACTGATTTTTAAAGCACACGAAAGAAATTACACTTCATACATAGGGGGTAATAAGCTGCAACACAAATGTTACTTATCATGATTATCCTTTTGCTTTTGTCTTTGTGCATGATTACATAGAGAACTGTCCCCCCACGACAAGTGAACCGCACCAAAATTCATAAATCAAAACAACAAATCAAGGGCAATACAAAGTGAACCTGAGATAGCTTTTTTCTCAAGAGAAAAAAAACATATGAAACAACAAAAGGTACTGCATGCTCATATCTTTCCTAAGCACTCCACCCGCACATACCAACAAAACTGTACTCAAATGAAAAAAGTAACAGGAACAAAAGTGCAAACTAGAAGCATTTTACAATCTGGTCGGGTTGGCAATGTTGTGGCATGCGAGCACTGCACGCGCTACTTTTCCAAACTGCATGCACATGCCTGCCCGTACTTCATGCCTACATGCCGCAAACTGCTAAGGGGGACTTCACCGTGCGAATGTCACAAGGCGGGCTCTAAATATGATTAGGCAAGCCTATACGTCGATGCAAGGTGCACTGCAACAATAGAGCGAATAAAAGTTAACTTTGGCACAAATTTTTGGTGTTTTTCAGTCTCAGTAAGAACAAAGTGAGCTGCAGCGGAATTAGTTAGAGAGCATACAAAATAAAGAGAAATCAGATTATACAGCATACAATTTTTTTGAAGCCCACGAACTGAAGACATGGGCTGGCCATGGCCGCGCTAGCCGAACTGCAGAGGAAACTTGCCAGAACCTCGCCGCCGATGGAACTCGTTCATACTCGCGGCGGTGCTTCACCGAACTGCAGTGTACTGGATGGAATCTTTGGTGGTGGGGAAGCACCATCAGCTTCCTCTTGCGCATTCTGCAACAGATCCAGCGGCTGGGTTACGCGAGGTGAGGCCGGTGGTGCTCACCGTTGCCGAGCCGCGTGGTGGCCACAACCTAGACCGTGACCTGGTCGTCGACGGCGGGGAAGGGGGCGCACGACCTCAGAGGGAGGGAAGCGAGGTGTGGCTCGGTGGCCGTGGATGTCGACGGTGGCTGGAGAGGACGAACCCCGTCTGCGCCTAGCCATGGATGAAGAGGAAGACACCAGGGCAGGGAGATGGGAGATGGTGAAGGAACGGGGAGGGGAGAGTCGCCGGTGACCCCCGAGCCCCTCGGATCCCACACGATCCATGAATCCAGCTGCCCCCTTGACCTGGTGGTTGGTACTTGGTAGGGACGGCAACGCACAGATCCGTGGCCGACCACGCGCGGGCAGGAAGGAGGAAGCGTGCCCAGATCTCGTCGTTGCTCGAAGGAAGGGTGTGCGCCGGCCTGCCGGATCCATGTTGCTGCTAGAGGGGAGAGGACGAGGTGAGTTGGATGGGGTTGGGGGCAGTCGCCGGGACAGTGTAGGGGACCGGCGGCACTCGGTCCCGGGCGGTGCAGCGGGGTTGGATCCGTCCCCTGACCGCCGTGTCATGGCCGGATCCATGGCCCGGGCGACGCGGAGGCGCGCGGGTCGCGAGGGTGCTGGGGACACAGCGACGCGGGGGGCGCGAGGGCAGCGACGGCGGCGCGGGGAGGAAGGAGGCGGCGCTGCAGCGGGGGCGCGGGGAGGGAGGCGGCGGCGCCATGGGATGGAGGAGCACGGGGGAGAGATGAGTGGGGTGGGGTAGGTCATGGGATGGAGGAGCACGGGGGAGAGATGAGTGAGGTGGGTAGCACCGTGGCAAAGATAAGGTGAATTTTTGTGTGTGCGCAGTTCTGTCGACCATCGTAAGTGGTTAGTTTGTAGCTGCGGGGTTGGTCGGGAGGTGTTAGCAGAATAAGAAAGTGGTGTGCAGAATAAGACTCTTAAGGGTGTTATCATAATAGACCCACCCTATATATATATATATGAGGGGCTGGTGTGTTTCCCCTCTTGGCCCATAAGGCCTATATAGTTTGTCGGGGGTAGCCCGGAACCCCTTCTGGTGATCCGATACGTACCCGGTAACCCCAGAACACTTCCGGTGTCCGAATACTATCGTCCTATATATGAATCTTTACCTCTCGAACATTTCGAAACTCATCCTCATGTCTGTGATCTCATCCAGGACTCCGAACAACATTCGGTCACCAAATCACATAACTCATATAATACAAAACCCTCATCAAACGTTAAGCGTGTGGACCCTACGGGTTGGAGAACTATGTGGACATGACAGAGACACCTCTCTGGTCAATAACCAATGGCGGAACAAGGATGCTCATATTGGCTCCCACATATTCTACAAAGATCTTTATCGGTCGAACCCTTATGACAACATACGTTATTCCCTTTTGTCATCGGTATGTTACTTGCCCGAGATTCGATCGTCGGTATCTTCGTACCTAGTTCAATCTCGTTACTGGCAAGTCTCTTTACTCGTTCCATAATGCATCACCCGTAACTAACTCATTAGTTACATTGCTTGAAAGGCTTATTATGATGTGCATTACCGAGAGGGCCCAGGGATACCTCTCAGATACTCGGAGTGACAAATCCTAATCTCGATCTATGCCAACCCAACAAATACCTTCAGAGATACCTATAGAGCATGTTTATAATCACCCAGTTACGTTATGACGTTTGATAGCACACAAGGTATTCCTCCGGTATCCGGGAGTTGCATAATCTCATAGTCAAAGGAATATGTATAAGTCATGAAGAAAGCAATAGCAATAGAACTTAACGATCATTATGCTAAGCTAACAGATGGGTCTTGTCCATCACATCATTCTCCTAATGATGTGATCCCATTCATCAAATGACAACACATGTGTATGGTTAGGAAACTTAACCATCTTTGATTAACGAGCTAGTCTAGTAGAGGCTTACTAGGGACACTGTGTTTTGTCTATGTATCCACACATGTATCAAGTTTCCAGTTAATACAATTCTAGCATGAATAATAAAAATTTATCATGATATAAGGAAATATAAAATAACAACTTTATTATTGCCTCTAGGGCATATTTCCTTCACCACGGTGGGCACCAAGCGTCGTGGTAATCTCACGTTAGATGCCGGGGTGGCTTATCGCAGGTGGAGCCATGAGGATGTCGTGCAGTTCCTAAGCGAGAGTGAGCATGAGCTCGATAGCATACGAGACATACCTAGGTTCGGGGCTCTCCGAGAGATAACACCCCTAGTCCTGCTATGATGACTATGATTGAGAGTGTACCAAGTTGCTCCTTGAGTTGTGTCGCTAGAAGAGGAAGAACGGCTGAGCTACCTCTCTTGTCCTAGCTATGGTGTGTTTGTGAGGAATGAGGGCTGAACCCTTTGCATGGGTGAGCCCTGGGGAGTTTTAATTATAGGCCAACCCTGTGGGTACAATGCTATCTGAGTTGGGTGTAGGACCCGAATGTCAGTGCCTAGGGTCGCCGGATTCCCTGCCGGCTGCAAGGGCCCTCCTCTGGAGGGGCTGGCCGGCTGCCGAGAATCCGACCGACAGGTAGGGCCCACCGCCTACGGGCCATGCTGAATGCCTTTTGCTGTAGCTCTGTCATTGATGACGGAGGCCGCATCAGCAGTTGTATGGCTATAGTCCCGCGTCAGGCGGGTTGGTGGCCGCTTGGTCAGTGCACACTATAGCCACGCTCCGTCTTGTCGTAGTGGGTGAGTGCAGACTCCGAGGGGAGGGAAGGGCCGGCTGCTGGAAGCCGGCCCACCCCCGAAGCCGCTTTCCAGGGGTGCACCATCTTCTGGGAGCCCGCGAACAAGTATGGCCTGCCGCCTACGGGCCGTACTGATGGCCCTTCGCAGTAGCATGACCCTTACTGGCGAGGGCCATCTCATGAGTCGCATGGCTATAGTCTGTGCAGGCGGGTAGGTGGCCGCTTGGTTAACTCCTACTATAGCCACGCTCCTCCGGGATTCGGGGGAGCAGGTGGCTCTGTAGCCACGCCCTGTCTCGTCGGAGCAGGTGAACACAGACTCCCAAGGGGAGGAGGGGCCGTCTGCTGGGAGCCGGCCTCCCCCCAAAGCCGCCTTCTAAGAGTGCGCCATCTTCTCGAAGTCGGCCGCTTGGTCCTAGCTGGCCCAAGGAACTGGTCGCGTGTCCGGAAGGCATGAGGGGCTTTGCTAGCTCCGATGTCTTGAAACTTTATTAGGTGCCGACGAGGCTACTTGGGGTTCATCCCCTTGATAGTATATCAGGGTTGGAGTCTACGGTGCCACTAGGTGGGGACAACCCACCTGGGCGCGTCGGGAGGGGGGCGCCCTAGTGTGTTGTGCCCACCCAGGTGCCCCCCTCCGGTGGTTCTTGGCTCCAAAAATTCTTATTTATTGAATAAAAAATCCTCACAAAGTTTTGTGCCAATCCAAGAACTTTTATTTCTGCACAAAACAACACCATGGTAGTTCTGCGAAAACAGCGCCCGATCGAGGTTAGTTTCATTGAAATCATGCAAATTAGAGTCCAAAACAAGAGGAAAAGCGTTAAGAAAAGTAGATACATTGGAGGCGTATCACCCATCCCGCTATCACATGTGCATGCATTGGGTCTTTTCACAATATAATTCATATTTAAACTGTCTTGGACCACGTGCGCATGACTACACTTCATTTATCCTTAGGAGCACTGGCACATGATCGAATGTGGTAGCGTTTTTGTGTTGCACTACAGCCGTTGCGAAGGCCAAGGACCATGCAGGATTTGTTATGCACTTGTCTAGCCGGACGTGTGTATATGTCCCTCCAGCCACTCTCCACTCAAAGGTCCATTTGTTTCCTATGTAGCCCAGATCAGTAAGGCCACAAGTATCCAAAGCATCTCTAAAACCATCCATTTGCACTTGGCTTCTATTCCCCACACCATCGTGTTCATGTGCATGCAATACTTCGTTGAAGTCACCCATGACCACCCATGGTAGATTATTTGCTCCTACTATTCCCCACAACATATCCCATGTTTTATATCTTTCATTCACTTGCGCCTCATCATACACAAAGGTGATTCTTGTCTTGACATCAACTAAACTCATCAACAATTAAATCAATATGATACTCAGAATAACCTTGAATTTCAAGCTTTATTTCATCGTTCTAGAAAACACCCAAACCGCAACTTCTACCAGAGCTATTGAATGCAAAACTTTTATTGTACCCTAGTGTTTCTTTCAAATTATCTAATCGCGATCTCTCTATTTCAGTTTCGATGATACAAGTGATAGAGGGGGCAAGTTTCCTCGTAAGATCACGAAGCTCACGAACTGTCTCGGGTTTCCAGCCGATGGCAGTTCAACATAGCGATCTCATTGCGCTAGGCGCGACCCACTTGGGGCCCGCCAAAGCGTGCATCTTGATTCTTTTGTAAGCTATTGTTCCTCACTAGGGTTTTTCACCGCTCACTAGTAAGGTTTTGCTCTCTTCTGTTCTGCGTAGATGACGGACTTGCGGTACTCCCGGGATGGGAGAGCTAGCACTGGTTTCCCTGCTCATTCACTGTTGAGTGGTGCGGTGGACGTTGTTTGGGTTACCGGAGGAGCTCCCCTTTTCCTATTTTTCTCAGAATCTACCATGGTTGCATCAACCCGGGGGTCTTCCACATCGTCAAAAGACTCACGGGAATCAGCTGTTGCATAGCAACGTCCTCCATTTCGACCTCCTCCAGGGCCACAACCAGTCCTCATAAACCAAGAGGCTCTCAATTCCTTAAAAACCTGTGCAAAGCAGGGAGGATGGATTCCTGTACCGTTCTCTTTGTGAAGGTGCCCTAGCATCCCACATACCGCGCACCAATCCGGCAACTTCTCAAATCAATCTGTTGCCTTGTAACGTACATGACGACTGGGGGAGTCCTGGATTAAGGGTCCTCGGGCATTCGGGCTATGTGACATGGGCGGACTGGTGGGCCGTGAAGATCTGAATAGAAGGCTTCCCCCTGAGTCCGGATGGGACTCTCCTTGACGTGGAAGGCAAGCTTGGCGTTTGGATATGAAGATTCCTTTCTCTTTAAACTGACTCTGTACAACCCTAGCCTCCTCCAGTGTCTATATAAACCGGGGGGTTTAGTCCATAGAGCCAATCATAATCATACAGGCTAGACATCTAGGGTTAGCCATTACGATCTCGAGGTAGATCAACTACTGTAACCCCTATACTAATCAAAGTCAATCAAGTAGGAAGTAGGGTATTACCACCATTAAGAGGGACCGAACCTGGGTAAACATCATGTCCCCTGCCTCCTGTTACCTTTGATCCTTAGACGCATAGTTCGGGACCCCCTACCCGAGATCTACCGGTTTTAACACTGGCATTGGTGCTTTCATTGAGAGTTCATCTGTGTTGTCAACTGAAGGTTCGATGGCTCGTTTGATCATCTGCAATGATACAGTTTCGGAGGAGATTTTCCTTCCCGGCCAAATCTTTGTATTCGGCGGCTTCGCACTGCATGCCAACTCGATTGACCACCGTGAGTAGATCGACAGCTACGCCCGTGATCATCACATCAATTTTGGGAACCTAAACTACATCGCCGATATCTGAGGAGACTTGATCTTCAAAGGATTCGCGGCCCCGACCGCCGCTCTGGCCTTAGATCCAGAGCGGACCACCGGGTCCGGAGACGGGAATTTAGAGCCCGCCGGACTCCCTGCAATTATGGAACTCGCTACCGGAAATCCGGAGGGGACGTCGTCATCAGCGAACCCAAAGACGAACTGAACCCCCCTTGTCACTGAAGCGTCGGACACTCCGCCAGACTCTAAGTCCGAACTCTCGAGGTCCATGTCAAGCGGGCGCGGCCAGGAGGCTCCAACCCCGGACGGCCCCGCGGACTCTCGTTTCCCTGCCCAAACCTCGCTCCTGACGAGGCCACGACCTAATGTGACCCCTCGCCATTGCAGAGGAATCATCGTCGAACTACGCCCAGCCCATACTAGGGGCTGAGAGCAGGGAATTTTACACCCCACCCACCACCCACTTCATAGCCACTATAGAGGGTATAACTGACATGCTCGACTACGCCTCCGAAGACATCGACGGTATGGACGACGATGCCAGAGACGAGCAAGGCCAAAACCCACCTTTCACCGGACGCTGGACGGCCACCTCCACATGTGATGTGTATATGGTAGACACACCCAAAGAGGGCGACAATGACGGAGAGAAGGATCCGGTTGAGGACAAGCCCGCAGAAGCACCTCCGAAGCCTCGACGTCAGTGGCGCCGCTTGATAACCCACAAGTATAGGGTATCAATTGTATCCTCTTTTGATAAGTAAGAGTGTCGAACCCAACGAGGAGCTAAAGTTAGAACAAATATTCCCTCAAGTTCTATCGACCACCGATACAACTCTACGCACGCTTAACGTTCGCCTTACCTAGAACAAGTATGAAACTAGAAGTACTTTGTAGGTGTTGTAGGCTAGTTTTGCAAGATAATAAAGAGCATGTAAATAAAAGCTAGGGCTGTTTAGATAAAGACAACTAAGTTAGTTTCAGTAGAGAGCTTTTTGTCACAAGAAAGTTATTTGTCCCTAGTCAATCGATAACTAGACCGGTAATCATTATTGCAACTTTATTTGAGGGAGAGGCATAAGCTAACATACTTTCTCTTCTTGGATCATCTGCAATTATGATTGGTACTCTTGCAAGCATGCACAACTACTAAAGATAATTAAGGTAAAACCCAAACATAGCATTATAAGGCATCAAGTCCACTTTACTCCCATACGCAAACGACCTACTTACTCGGGTTTGTGCTTCTATCACTCACGCCACCCACCATAAGCAAATCATGAACATATTGCAAACCCTACAATGGGGATCCCTCACGCTTGCGCGACACGGAGAGCACCATAGGACAACACCAATAATAAAACATGCAACTAAAACCAATCACGATCATCTAACCCATAGAACAAAACGGATCTACTCAAACATCATAGGATAGCCATACATAATTGGGAAATATTATATAGCGTTGAGCACCATTTTAAGTAGAGATTACAGCGGGTAAAAGATGGGTTACACCGCTCCATAGAGGGAAGAGTTGGTGATGACGGTGGTGAAGTTGTTGGTGTAGATTGCGGTGACTATGATGGCCCCAGCGGCGTTCCGGCGCCATAGGGAGAGAGGGGGGAGAGCCCCCCCTTCTTCTTCTTCTTCTTCTTCCTCGACCTTCCCCCTATATGGGAGAAGGGTTTCCCCTCTAGTGCATGGCCTCCATGGCGGCGCAGGAGCGAGAACCCCTCAGAGATTGGATCTCTCTCTCTCTCTCTCTCTCTCTCTCTCTCTCTCTCTCTCTCTCTCTCTCTCTCTTTGTTTCCTTCTGTTTCTGCGCTCCCTGATTCTGCCCTTTCACCGTTTCTTAAATTCCTGGAGATCTGTAACTCCGATTGGGCTGAAATTTGGACACGATTTTTATTCGTATATTGGTTTTCTTGCGGCGAAAGAAGGGCACCAACCGCCTTACGGAGTGTCCACGAGGGCCCAGGACGCGCCCGACCTGCTGGGGCGCGCCCCTCACCCTCGTGGGCTCCTCGGGCAACGTCTCGCGTTGATTCAACTTCCCAAAATTCACATATATTCCAAAAAAAATCTCCGTTAGTTTTTATCCCGTTTGGACTCCATTTGATATGGATTTCTGCGAAACAAAAAAAAACATGCAATAAACAGGAACTCGCACTGGGCACTGAATCAATATGTTAGTCCCAAAAATAGTATAAAAAGTTGCCAAAAGTATGTAAAAGTTGTAGAATATTGGCATGGAACAATCAAAAATTATAGATACGACGGAGACGTATCACCGCTCAAAATCACGTCACGACAAAGTCATCAATACCGGCACCAGAGACAATAATACTCCGGAGAATGCCGAAGACCCCGAAGCCCCTGTAGAGCCAACATCCGAACAGGATGATTGGGAGGATGGGCAAGTCAACCCTGACGATCCTGACGGGACCGAGGGATCAGAGGACAGTAACTACCTACCGATCTCCGAAGAGGATGTGAGCCTCGGCGACGAAGATTTCATCATGCAGGAGGAACCCCTCGAACAAGAGCGCTTTAAGCGTTGGCTAATCGCCACTGCAAGAATCCTGAAAAAGAAGCAGCAATAGCTTCAGGCTGATCAGGATTTACTCAATGACAGATGGACTAATCTTCTGGCAGCCGAGGAATACAGCCTCGAGCATGTGAAGAGTTACTCGAAGCACAAGCTACTACCACAATTTGACGACGAAGCCACAGAGCCCATACTGCCAATGCGCGATGCTACTGACAGACCTGACCGACAACCACGTGGTCGGGACAGAGCGACAACACAAGTCGAACACCAGCCCGCACCACCTCGCCGTAGAGGCAGAGAAACAGCGGCTCCAGGATACACCTATGACCTACGACAGGACCTGGACAATAAAGCCGGTCAGACCAGATCAATCTACAGATCAAGGGGGCATGCCCCAGCGCAAGAAGACGACCACCAGGCCTGGCATGACAAGCACAACCTCGCCCGGGCAGAAAACCGCATACGGACTTCATCCGAACTGCATCGTGACGTTGCCCGATATAGAGGCGCTGCACACCTCCTATACTTCACTGATGCGGTGATGGAGCACCGACCCCGACACCTCCGAAGCCAGGGACGGAAATGGCAAGCCACGACGCAACAAGCACAAGCGTCGAATCAATAATGACGGTACCGAAGACACGGCGGTCAATCCCGGATTCAGTGGCCCTAAATCCGGCCAACAGAAGAAGCCATTCAAAGGAAATAGAGATGGTCCATCCAGTTTGGACAGAATACTTGATCGACCTTGCCAGATTCACGGCACCCGCGATAAGCCTACCAATCATACCAACAGAAACTGTTGGGTGTTTAAACAGGCCAGCAAACTCAACGTCGAACACAAGGGGAAAGGGCCGCCCAGCGAGGACGACAACGAAGAGCCTCGTCAACCGAGCATAGGGGGTAGAAGAAATTTCCTCACGAGGTAAAAGCGGTGAATATGATATATGTCACACATATCCCTAAGCGGGAGCGCATAGCGCGCATTATGGGATGTCTTCGCGAGAGAGCCGGTCACCCCAAAATTCAACCCATGCTCGGCTTGTCCGATCACCTTCGATTGAAAGGACCATCCAACCAGTATCCGTCATGGAGGTTCGGCAGCTCTGGTCCTCGATCCAATCATCGACGGATTCCACCTGAGCAAGTCCGTATGGACGGGGCAGCAGTCTCAACCTGCTTTACCAGGACACTGTCCGCAAAATGGGCATTGATCCGTCAAGAATCAAGCCCACTAAAACTACCTTTAAAGGAGTAATACCTGGTGTAGAGGCCCGCTGCATGGGCTCAATAACATTGGAAGTCGTCTTTGGTTCGCCATCCAACTTTCGAAGCGAAGACTTAATCTTCGATATCGTCCCGTTCCGCGGCGGATATCACTCACTACTCGGGCGAACCGCTTTTGCCCGTTTAATGCGGTCCCGCACTACGCTTATTTATAGCTCAAGATGCTCGGCCCACGTGGTGTCATTACAATCAATGGAAACACGGAACGCTCCCTCTGTACTGAGGAGCATACCGTGGCCATCACGGCCGAAGTACAGAGCAGGCCTGTCAAGCCGCATACCTCATCGGCCATCAAACTGCCGGACTTTATTAAACAAGTCCGGTAAGTTTCACAAGCTGACAGCTCGGTAATTCCAGAGCTGGACTAGTAGTTTCGCCTCCGTCGATCAGCAACACATCTGTGAAATTCGAACCGCTCGTGCATAATTATGCACTCAAAATACCTTGGGCATCAGCGGAGGCACAATACAGACAAGCCCATAGTATGGTTCGACCCTATATGGCCTTCCCCTTTTCTTTAATTATTTTTTATCTTTTACCACAGGTGAATTAAAACCTATTCATCCTATAGACTTACAAGGACTCTTTTCGAGCCCGGTTTCGTATAAATAGCCGAAGACCATTCCCCTCAAGGAATCTCTCTCTCTCTCTCTAAGGCGAAAGCGGCGCAGACGTGCGGTAGGAGGTCCAAAGGATTTTGTAGACCAAAACTTTATTCAAGAACCTGTATAGAGCTTTTCCTCTTCTTCTTAGACCCCCAGCATGTAAAATGTCCTTGGTGATTATGGTGCCCTCTGTAAGATCACGTTTTGACGTATCAATTAGATTCCAGTGAAAACAATTTTTATTCGGTATCACCTTTATTCATAGACTGTATTCCATCTCCTCAGTTGTCTCACTCACACACCTTGGCACAAAGTTCCAGGGCTCTATATGGCCACACATGTGTTGCCAAACAAAATCCCGAATAGCTTCATAGCACAATTCGGTGTCCCGAGCTTGGCATTATATGCATCGGCTCCGAATCATGTCTTTGGTCAATAGTTGGGTTGCCCGGCTCCTATGTTTGCTACCTTACGTTCCGTTTGTTCGGCTAAGCGTAGTAAAGGGAGAACTACTATGATTGTGTTGCTAGTTCGTCCGGTCAAGTACCTCGAGAGAAAGCTGAAAACTGACTATCATGATGTGGTGAGAGCTGGTCAGCCACTCGTGACTTATTAAAATCTTTAGCGATTGTTTCCGTATTACCACGAAGGACTGTTTTTCCGGTCACATACGTAACAAAACTGCATCCGGATAGCCGCATACATACCAGGGCTATCTTCTAGCCCCATCGTCAAACTCCTATGGCTTAGTGAGAGTGGTGAAGCCACATAGACCGATTGCCTGGTTAGCCAGACCGACACCTCCTTCACGGACCAAGGCGTTGGGTCAAGTGTGATCATGTGCTATTTTGAACACCCCCCTAGTATCTAGTGGGGGCCAAAGCCGACGACTGGAAAACTCTCAGGAATACAAAAACGGCCGCACAGGATGGAAGAACTTTCAGACAATGGCACAAATCTACCACAAAGCCTTAATATATAATGAAACCATCCGGGCAGTTCGGGTACATTCATACATAATGTCCTTTGAGCATTGACCCTCTATCAAGCAGGCGCCCTCTAGGACGTCTTCTAAGTTGCGCTCCGGCATGCGGTGGTCCTTGCCTCCGGGAGGGCCCTCAACTGCAATATCGGAGGCCTTCATCTTCGCCCAGTGCATCTTGATGCGGGCGAAGGCCATCCGTGCACCTTCTATGCACACTGACCGCTTGATTGCGTCGATTCGGGGCACTGCATCGACAAGTCGCCGCACCTGGCCGAAATAGCTGCTCGGAATGGGTTCGGCTGGCTATAGCTGAACTATGACGTCCTTCATGGCCGCTCCGGACATCTTATGCAGCTTGGCCCACTACGCCATTTGGGCGTTTAGCAGCGCGGGCGCTCCACGCCTTTAACTGTGACGAACAGCTTCTCCATTGCATATCCCTCTGAGCACGGAAGAATTGCGCGGCATCGGCGGCACTCTTCGGAAGATCCATAAAAAGCGTCGGGAGAACTCCATAGTCGATTAAGCGGGGCATATCTCCGATCGCCAAACTAAGTCTATAAAGAAAGGTCTTACCGGCCGCTATCTCCTTGACCTGCCGGATCTCGCCATAAGCCGCTCTGGATTCGGACCACAGCGTATTTGGCCTCTGAAGGGCTTTGGTGATTTCGGCTGCATTTGCTTTATTCTCCTTCTCGAGGACTTCGCACTTGCGGCGGCGTCCTTGAGCTCTTGCTCTACTGCAATTATCTGCTCCTCGAACTGGCGCCGGGTGGCCTGTTCGGCCTTCAAATCTGCAGCCGCCTTATCAGCGGCCACATTGCTCACCCTGGCCTACTACTTGGCCCGGGCAAGTCCACCCATGAGGGTCTCGACCTCGGCAGTGCCATCTGCAATTATGAACATAACAACGTCTAAGTTTCAACCTAGTGTTCGCACATTTATATAGGCACAAACGGTATGTTCGAAACATACCTTGGCCTCATTGAGCCGCTTGTTAATGAGGACAATGTTCTCATCGGCCAGCTTCAGTTTTTGCTTTAGTTCGGAAACCTTCGCGGCCTAGGCGGTTGCCACTAACAATGAAGCATGTTTTTCCAATCAAAAAAGTATGTTACTTCCTGCGGATATCTATAGATCCTATGTTCGCCCTTCTTCATGGGCTGACCAGAGTCTCAGGGGCTACTATCTATATACAGGCGTATTGTTCATATGGAAAGAGGCTAAAGACATCACATCGCATACCTCGAAGCCTCTTAGTAGGCTCATGAAGGCTTCATTCAGCACACTTTTAGCAGACTGAATCTTGTCAACCACCGTACCCATCAAGGTACGGTGCTCCTCCAAGACGGACAAACTTTGTAGTACGTCCATCAGAGTGTCCGGCGCCTCCGGATTCATGGAGGTCGCCGTAGGAATAGGCGCTCCCCCTCCCTTGAAGGTGGCCGCTCACCCAACTCCGAATCCGTCTCCGGAGCGGTATTCGGTGAGGCCGAACAACCCAGGACCCCATACCCGGTCTTCACGGGGTTGCGCCTGCCCCAACGGCTGAGGTATTACCCTCTGGCGCCCGTATTGATGGTCCCTGCACCTCTCGACGATCCGGAGAAATCCTGCAGGATGACACCTCGATGTCATCCTCCCTAGGGGCGAGGAAACTTGTGGAGGCGTCTTGCTCTCCATAATCTCCGTGACAAATCCTAACGAGGAGGATTGTTGAGGGAGATCGCGGGCCGGACTGAAACACGTGATTTAATGTTATTCCCACAATTCGTAAAGGAGTGGATGTATGTAAAGAATCCTCAGGTACATACAATTCGGCAAGGGGATTGGTCCGAGGGCGGGGCTTGGGGATATCCTCAGCGTCCGAATCTGAGTCATCCAAAAGGGATAACTTTCCCCTCTTGGGTGCCCTCATCTCCGGGTCTGCGGAGGACGCCTCTTTTCCCTTTGAGAGGAGGGTTATCTTATTCCTCCTCCTCCTCGTCCTCGTTTTCGTCTCTCTTGTGAGAGCAGGGAGCCTCGGTCCCTCCGGACATAGCGTCTGAGGTGCCTTCATGGTGGAGGCCATTTTCTGCCTCCTTGTTCTTCTTCTTCTTGTCCTTCTTTACCGGCACCTAGTATGGCGCCAGGACCAGCATCCTCATTAGGAGAGGATCGGCTGAGTCTTTGGGAAGGGGGGCCGGACACCTGATCCTCTTCGCCTTCTTTGTCCACACATGTTTAAAGTGTGGAATTGTTAGTGTATCCTTGGATTAACGAACCAAGCTATAGGCGAAGCTTAGCAATAGCGGTGGGGGGATGGTTGCAGTCAAGGCCAATGTCTTCGGATGTCTCTAGCCATGACTTTTGAGATTTAAAGAGCAATTTCCAGATCTCTTTGTGCATCATGCTGAAGAATTGTTGCAGAGTTCGCGGTCCTTCGGATTAAACTCCCACAAACAGAGAGGCCGTCATTTGGCGGGGAAGAGTTCGGCAGATGAGCATCACTGGACCATGTCGGTGAGGCGGGTGTTCTTCTCTATGATAATTTTGATGCGCTTTTGCGCATCGGCACCTCATCGGTCGATCCCGGTCTGGACCCTTGTTGGTCCATGACACGATTCGTAGAGGGGGTCCATATCTGAATGGAGGAGTGGCCGCCCACTTGGTACCACAGGGTTCAGTGATATAGAACCACTCCTGCTGCTATGTCTTGACGGTATCCACAAAGCCCCTTTAGGCCAGATAGCGTTAGGAAGCTTGCTCACCATGGCCCCGCCGCAATCCGCGTGCTCCCCGTCGACCACCTTTGGCTTCACATTGAAGACCTTGAGCCATAGGCCGAAGTGCGGGGGGATGTAGAGAAATGCCTCGCACATGAAGATGAACGCCGAGATGTGGAGGAAGGAGTTCGGGGCTAGATCGTGAAAATTTGGCCCATAATAGAACATGAGGCCACGAACAAAGCGATGAAGGGGAAACCCTAACCCGCGGAGGAAGTGAGGGATGAACACGACCCTCTCACCAGGCTCTAGAGTAGGGATGACTTGCCCCTTAGCCGGGAGCCTGTGTGCGATTTCCGCGGTTAAGTACCTCGCCTCCCAGACTCCCTGGATATCCTTCTTCATCACGGAAGAGGCCACCCACTTGCCCTGAGAGCCAGATCCGGACATGGTCGGAGAACGTGATGGCAATGGAGAAAGACTGAGACTTGGTTACTAGAGCTCAAAGATGGGAGGACTAAGGAGGGAGAGGGCGTGGGATAAAAGACGGGTCCTTATCCCTTTATAAAGGCAACGAATATCAAGCGACCTCGCGCAAGCCTTAAAATTTGCCTATTCCCAAGGGGTCGGGTGGATGTCACGGTTGGATCACCCAAGCCCTCATTGATGAAAATCCGCAATAAGGGGACATGACCTCTGCCTTGACAAGTCGTGTCCTTTGGAAGTTGCGTCTCGAAACGAAAGCAGGAGGTTGAAAAACGATTTGGAATAATGAAGTGGCCAGACGTAATGTCTCGCCGAAAAAGCTGTCATAAGACATGACCCATTTTTGTTTAAGTATTTTGCCCTTGTGGTTCAGGGTTGTGACTATTGTAAAGAGACGGATATAGTTCTTTTGGTCAAACTACTTTGAAGTGTTAAGAGGAGGAACCCGCCTAGCAATGGCGAAGACAATCTGTGCGCTGGACATATCATCATTGAAGCCTGGTTCAGGGGCTACTAAGGGAGTCCTGGATTATGGGGTCATCGGGTGTTCGGGCTATGTGACATGGGCCGGACTGGTGGGCCGTGAAGATACATAATAGAAGGCTTCCCCCTGAGTCCGGACGGGACTCTCCTTGACGTGGAAGGCAAGCTTGGCGTTCGGATATGAAGATTCCTTTATCTGTAAACCGACTTTGTACAACCCTAGCCCCCTCCGGTGTCTATAAACCGGCGGGTTTAGTCCGTAGAGCCAATCATAATCATACATGCTAGACATCTAGGGTTTAGCCATTACGATCTTGAGGTGGATCAACTCCTGTAACCCCTATCCTCATTAAAGTCAATCAAGCAGGAAGTAGGGTATTACCTCCATTAAGAGGGCCCAAACCTGGGTAAACATCGTGTCCCCTGCCTCCTGTTACCTTTGATCCTTCGACGCATAGTTCAGGACCCCCTACCCGAGATCTGCCGGTTTTGACACCAACAACGACTTGGTCCTCTTTTTTTCTTCCAAACAAATCTCGCTTCGTACGTACAACCTTGCCTCGCGCTTCAACCTAGCACTAGTGGATAAAAGCCTAGGTATGGCGTGCCAAAAACAGCCTTAGTGGCATGGACACCCGATGCCACCAATATGGCGCCAGTGTTAAAAATTAGCGCTGGCGTTGGCACCTATGCCATCAGTATTTTGGACGGTAATGGCATGGCCTGTTTTCCACGCCAGCAGTATTAGTCATCAGTTGTGACGTTCCATGTTTTCTCGATGCTAGTATTTTGATTTTAAAATTTGAAATAAAAGCTCTACATCAGCGATTTCAGCCACAATGACAACATAATCTAGTTTCAGAATAGTCACTAAATCAACTATATATAAATATTCCCAATGACAGCATTTAACTTCAACAATGCACTTGTTGATATAGTTCAACAAAGTAGGCAAAGTAGAACACATATGAATGTACAAGTTCAAATAAATAGAGGTGATAATAACATGATATACATCTTCCATGCAAGCCAACTAGCTTACTACGACTTTTCATTGGTAGTCGAGGTCACGATCGAGAGTAAGTGCAGCATCATCGCTGTCAGTAGTCTTGTAGTAGACCATGATATCGTCACGATCGTAGTCGAGGTAGAACATGGCTCTCTCCCGACTTCCATCTCATAAGCATCGCAAGGGCTTTCCAACCAGTGGCAACCAAGTAGGTGTGGTTTGCATTGTTGGTGACAAGACAATTGAATTTTTGGGTCGTCGGCATCTTCATGAGGGTGCCTTTGAAATGTGATGGTGGCATCAAGCTGGAACTTTAAACTTCTCTAAGAAGTCATGCCTTGCCCGCAAGGGATGACCTGAGCAAAATTGAATGAAAGAAGTAGCTAGCTATTTACACAACTGTCTTGTCATCCATGAAACTCAATCAAAACATGTTCAAACTAAAACATATCGTCCTAGTGAGGAAGTCATTCGGCAGATCTATGAAGAACTTCTTATCCCTTTGGCATCTCACGGAACCACAAGTCTCACATGGGGCATCCATTTACTGCTTTCATGCATGAAGTTGGGAAAAATAAGCATACATAAGATGCACATAAATATAATGCAACATAATAAGCAGTTAGTACCAACTAGCGCGATCCGCCCACTAGTTATTAACACATACGTACATACTTAATAAAACAGTTCTACAAACCATGCGTAGTTCAAACATAAAACATGCATAAAGTTAACATTCATATGAAATAGGTAGCGCGCTAAGCTAGTGGCCAGTGGGACTGGCCTCGTGGTCGTGGCTAGTCGACCTACGACGACACCCCTGCTGACCCTCCTCCTCACGCTCCAAGGCATCCCAGTCCATGGGATCCTCCTTTGCGCTCTTCCTGGCTGCATAATGAAGTAACATCATCTTGTTGGCCTCCACGAGTTTTTCATCTCTCGCAAGCTCGCTCACCAATGGGTCGAAGAACTGCATTCGGCCTCTTTACTCTCCTTCTCCTCAACCCTAGTGCATATCCTCATGTCCTCAAGCGCGAGGAACAGCGCGAACTCACGACACTCAGGGAAGTTCAGATTCCCCCTTCTTGAAAGAACTCTACTGCCATGGCATCATAAGCGCGCGCCGCTAACTCTGGGGTGTCCGAATGGCCAAGTTCATGGACGACATTGCCCTTCCTAATGGTGGCATAGTACTTATTTCCCTTCTGTCGCACACCACGAAACTTCGGGGCCATCTGTGACGATGCATATAAATATATAACTAATCAAGTTAGTAAAAATGGGCATATTAACGAAATACAATAGTCTACAACTACACACTATACATTCTTTCACCACAAGTACACTACTAGAAATACAATAAAGTTACACTATCTAAAATCATAGTCTACAAGTACACTACATTATTTCACCACAAGTACAATACTAGAAATTTAATAAAATTACACTATCTAAAATCATATTCTACAACTACACTACATTATTTCACCACAAGTACACTACTAGAAATTTAATAAAATTACACTACCTAAAATCATAGTCTACAACTACACTAAAATTTTACACTACTCGTATACACAAAATTCTATATTTTTCTACACTACTATTACACTACACTAAGTAGAACTCACCATGGCGGTAGGCAGTGAGGAGGCATCATGGACGAAGGGGCAGGCGGTGTCGAGGTGTGGATGCAGAGGCTGTTGGCGTGGGCCAGGGCGGTGAGGGAGTCCTGGACTAAGGGGTCCTCGGGCGTCCGGCCTGTTAGCCATGGGCCGGACTGGTGGGCTGTGAAGACTTGAAGGCCGAAGACTATACCCGTGTCCGGATTGGACTCTCCTTGGTGTGGAAGGCAAGCTTGGCGACCAGCTATGAAGATTCCTTCTTATGTAACCGACTCTATGTAACCCTAGATCCATCTGTTGTCTATATAAACCGGTGGGCGTAGTCCGGATGGCATATACTCATTACTATAGTCATACAGGCTAGACTTTTAGGGTTTAGCCATTATGATCTCGTGGTAGATCAACTCTTGTAACACTCGTATTGATCAAGATCAATCAAGCAGGAAGTAGGGTATTACCTCCATAGAGAGGGCCCGAACCTGGGTAAACATCGTGTCCCCCGTCTCCTGTTACCATCGACATTAGACGCATAGTTCGGGACCCCCTACCCGAGATCCACCGGTTTTGACACCGACATTGGTGCTTTCATGGAGAGTTCCACTGTGCTGTCGATGATAGGTTTGATGGCCCCTTCGATCGTCCGTAGTGACGCTGTCCAAGGAGAAACCTTCCTCCCCGGACAGATTTTCATATTCGGCGGCTTTGTACTACGGGCCAATTCGCTTGGCCATCTGGAGCAGATCGATAGCTACGCCCCTGGCCACCAGGTCAGATTTGGAAGCTTGAACTACGTCGCGGATATCCGTGGAGACTTGATCTTCAATGGATTTGAGACCGGGCGATCGCTCCTCCTCACTCCGATGAACATGACTTAAATCTGTCATCAGACCAGGTTCAGGAGATGGTTCATGTAACTGCTACGGCCTTAGATCAGGAGCAGATTGCACCATCCGAAGCCACAAAGTCCGCGGTGTTGGAGCCACACACAGACTCAACACCAGGGAATATTTGCGTCAACGGAATTCCGGACTCGTTTCCGGCTACAAACTTCGAACCGCATACGCCTGCAGACACCGAGCTGGATCGGTCATCGATCTTTGAGTTCAGCGTTGCAGATATCTTCCAAGACTCTCCCTTCGGAGATGTGATAAATTCATTAAAAAAAACCATCCTTGGCAGGGGACTCACAGCCGAACTATGTCCGGTTCGAACTAGAGGCTGATGATGGGGAATTTCGCTTCCCACCCGCCACCCACTTCATAGCCACCGTCGAGGACTCAACCGACGAGCTTGATTATGGCTCCGAAGACATCGACGATATGGACGAAGCCGACAAGGAGCAAGGCCAAGACCCTCCATTCCTTTGGGCGTTGGCGGCCACCCTTCGTCTGACGTGTACATGGTTGATACACTTAAAAAAGCTCGTGGCGATGACAAAGGAGATCCGATTGAGAAAAACTTCACGAGACACGGTCTAAGTACCGGTGCCCTAAACACCGATCCAAGTCACATCGCAGCAATGCTGGCACCGAAGAAAATAGTACTGCGGACAACGACAAAAACAATGAAGACCCTGTTGGAGCAAGATCCGAACAGGAGGAACAGGAAAACGGGCAAGCCAGCCCCGATGAACAGGGCCCTGCCCAGCGACAATTCGAAGGACGACAACTACCTTCCGCTCTCCGAAGATGAGGTAAGCCTCGGCGACGAAGACTTCATCGTACCCGAAGAGCCCCTCAAGCAGGAGCGCTTCAAGTGCAGGCTAATAGCTACTGCAAGGAGCCAGAAAAAGAAGCAGCAGCAGCTTCGAGCTGATCAAGACCTACTCAATGACAGATGGAACGAAGTCCTGGTCGCCGAAGAATACGGCCTTAGTGGCTTAGCCAAAAGCTACCCGAAGCATAGATTGCTACATCAGTTCGACGACGAGGCGTTGGAGCCCGTACCATCATCACTGGCGTGGCGGTCGCCGACAACTCTGTCCGGATAAAGAGGCAATTTAAGCCGAACACCAGACCGCCCCACCTCGCCGTAAAGGCAAGAATAGCACAGCTCACGATTGTCTAGACGACCTGCAGCGAGACTTGGACAGCAGAGCAGGACACGCAAGACCGATCTACGGATCACGAAGACATGCCTCGACACGCGATGATGGCTACCTATTCGCACGTGACAAACGTAGCCATGCCCGAGCCGAAAACCGCAAAGGGACTCCTTCAGAGTTATGTCGCAGTGTGGCCCAAAATAGAGGCGTCGCACACCCGCTTTGCTTCACCGTTTAAGTAATGGATCATGAATTCCCCGAAGGATTCAAACCCGTCAATATTGAATCATACGACAGAACAACCGATCCCGTGGTATGGATAGAAGATTTTATCCTCCACATCCATATGGCCCGTGGGGACGACCTCCACGCCATTAAATACCTCCCACTAAAGCTAAAAGGGCCAGCTCGGCACTGGTTAAAGAGCCTTCCTGAAAATTCCATAGGCAGCTGGGAGGATTTGGAAGAGGCCTTCTTTGACAACTTCCGAGGAACATATGTCCGGCCACCGGATGCCGATGACCTAAGTCACATTGTCTAGCAGGCCGGAGAGTCAGCCCTTAGTCAAAAAGAACCAAATCATCGATTGTCCGGATGCGGAAGCCCTTGCGGCTTTCAGACACAGTGTCCGAGACGAATGGCTTGCACGCCACCTCGGTCAAGAAGGACCTAAATCCATGACAGCCCTCACTGCTCTGATGACCCGCTTTTGCGCGGGAGAAGACAGCTGGCTCGCTCATAGAAGCAACAGCGCCAGCGACCTGGGCACTTCCGAAATCCAAGACGGCAACGGCAAGCCACGACGAAGCAAATACAAAAGTCACAATGATAATGAAAGATCACGCGACACATCGGTCAACGCCGGATTCAACAATCCCAAGCCCGGCCAACGAAAGAAGCCATTCAAGGCGAAACAAGACGAACCATCCAACCTACACAGGATATTGGACCGACCCTGCCAGATTCACAACCACCCCAATAAACCAGCTAATCATACTAACAGAAACTGTTGGGTCTTTAAACAGGCCGACAAGATCAACGCCGAACACAAGGGGAGGAGGCCGCCAAGCGACAAGGACGATGGAGAGGTTCACCAACGAAATACTAGGGGTCAGAAGCAGTTTCCACCCGAGTATCAACTACTCCCGGAGCAAAAATAGCAGTCCGGCTTCCGCTGCCCACCTCGTACACTTGCAAAATTCGTGCCACGCATACATCACTACGCACTCAAAATACCATGGGCATTGGCGGAAGCACACTACGGACAAGCGTGCAAGCATCCCCATAACATTTTTATCCATTTTCTCTTTATTTCTTCCTTCACTATCCCTTAGAAAGAGGTGACGAACAGGAAAAACATCTGAAACCGGCTCTATCGGAGTTCGGATCCATACACTCACCTAAGGGGCTATTTCCATCAAGGATTCCCCCCGCCGAGGACTGGCGGCCCAGACGTGCAACAGGAGGTCCAAAATAACTGTTTGTAGACCGCACTCTCTATTTTGAGCATGTACTATGCTTGTTCTTCCGCACCCGACCCCGAGCTTGTCAAATAGCCAGTAGGGCGGCTTTTATATATATAATAAGTAATCATTGGCATATCACTCAGCTCCCAGTAAACAATATCCGAATTAATCATCCGTGTTGTTTTACCATTAAAAAATGCTCCCATGGTTGTTTCACAGATATACCTTGGCATAACCTGCCAAGGGCTCGGTATGGGAACAAATGATTTGCCAGCAAAAGCCCGAACAGCTCTATAGCGTACTTGATTCGTGTCGCAAGTTTGGCCTTATATGCATGAGCTCCGAATCATTGTCTTGGGTCAATAGTTGGGTTGCCCGGCTCCTGTGCTTGCTACCCTATGTTGCGTTCTATCGGCTAGGGTAGTAAAGGGAGAACTACTGCGATTGTGCTTCTGGTTCATCTGGTCAAGTACCTCAGTAGAGAAAGCCGAAAAATGACTGTCATGATGTGGCGAGAGCTGGTCAACCACTTGATGACTTATTGGAATCTTCAGTGATTCTCCGTGTCACACGAGGGATCTTTTTCAGATCAAGTATGTAAGGCACCATACACCACATACATACCAGGGGCTATGTCGTCGTCCCACCATAAAACTCCTATGGCTAAGTGAAAGTGTTAACGCCCTATAGTCCGATTGCCTGGTTCGCCGCATTATCACCTCCTTCATGGACCAAGATGTTGGATAAAGAGTGATTAAATGCTTTTCGAACACCCCGCCCTTCCTACGAGGGGCTGAAGCCGACATTTGGAAAACTTCTGATTATATTAAAAGCGGCAGCAGGAGGAATTCAAGCTTTCGAGCAAAACATAAAAATAGATTAACTATAAAATTGTCTTTTACAACTCTCATACACCTCGCTCGAACATTATGTCTTTCGAGCACTGACCCTCTATCAAGCGGGCGGCCTCTAGGACATTTTCAAAATAATGCTCTGGTTCCGGACGGTCCTTGCCTTTGAGTGGACTCTTCGTCGCAACATCGAAGGCCTTCATCTTCCCCCAGAATGTCTTGACTCAGGCAAAAGCCATCTGTGCACCCTCAATGCACATTGACCGCTTCACAGGAGCGATACGCGGCACCGCATCAACAAGCCTTTGCACCAAACTGAAATAGCTATCCGGAACAGGCTCGGTTGGCCACAACCGGATTATGACGTTCTTCATGGCAGCGCCGGATATCCTATGAAGTTCGGCCCATTGGGACATCTGTTCATTGAGCAACAGAGGGCGCTTTGATACGCCAAAATGCGACCAAAACAGCTTCTCCGTTGCATACCCATCCCGCGCTTGGTAATACTGTGCCGCGTCAGAAGAACTCTTCGGCATGTCTAAAAACTCGCCCGGAGAACTCCACACTTGGTTAAGCTGAGCATAGTTCGGATCACCGAACTTGGTTTGCAGCAGAAACGGCTTACCATTAGCAGTCTCCCTAGCTTGCTGGATCTCCTCACGGGTTGCTCTGGATTCTGACCACGCTTGTCACAGCCCTAGAGCTTGCTTGTAACTAGTTGCATTGCATCCATGCATCATGTTTAAATTTCATTTGAATTTGAAATGGGGAAGACAGAAACCCCGTAACCCCTTACGAATCCAACTAGGATTTACTAAAATTATTTTCAATGAACCTGAAATGCCCTTCAAAAATGCTCATCACTTTTCTTTGGTTCGAGCCTCGCCAAAAGTGGTGCACAATTTTCTAGGTCATCCTAAGGTCCTTGAATTAAATCATAAGTATTTGAGTTTGGGCATTTAAAATTATATAAAATATTTCAAATGCCCAAATATTCCCAAACTAAAATGTTTCATGTTGGAAATATTCCAACAATGGACCAGGAGCAGTTTGGTGATTTTTGGAGCTGTTCTAGTATTTTTAATAACTCCACAAAATTACAGAATAATAGAAAACAGAAAATAAAGAGAAAGAGAGAGAACCTTACTGGACTTACAGGCGCCCACCAACTGGCCCAGCTCCATGCCCAGCCCACCACCGCTGGCTCCTGTCGCCTTCCTCCTCGCGCCCGGTGGCAGGCGCGTGCGTTGGCAGCGTGGCCACACGCCGGCCACCTCCTCCCTGCCTGGCTGCCTCCTCTTCCCCCTGGACGCCTCCCCGAGCGCCACGCACCCCCCTGACCCCTCTCTCCCTCGCCCGTGGCCTCTCTCCTCCTCTGCTCTCTCACTCGCACGCACCCGAGCGGCCTCGTCGCCACCGTCGCCGTTCGCCGCCACCACCGACCTCCCCACGGCCAGCCATCCCGCCCACGAGCTCCGCCTCACTGCCGCGCACCTCTACGCCGAACCACATGACCGCGGGACGCCTGAGGCGGCGCCACCGTCTTCGTTTCCATCGCCGGCCGCCGGAGATCCCCCTCGATGCTCCGCTCGCTCCGGTGCCTCCCCGAGTTCGCCGATGCCATCGCTGCACCCGCCGTGAGCTCCTCTGTCGTTTCCCACTCTCCCCTGACTCGCTTTCTTCCTCTAGCCACCGCCCCCACGAGCTCCCGAGGCCGCCGTCTGCCACGGCCGCGTAGCTCTCCTGACCCGAGCCCCTCTGCTCGAACCCGTGGCACCAGCGTGTTTCTGGTGGCCCGCGGATGCCACCTAGCCCATCAGCTTCTCCCCTAGTGCACAGCAGCCTCGTTCCCGAGTGCAACCGAACTCCGGCCGCCGCCTTGGAGCTCGCCGCCGTCGATCCCGGCCACCCCGACCCCGGCTAACTCCACCAAGAGCTGCGGCTCGACTCCAGCTACACGTAGATGCCCTCCACGACCCATTTGGTCGCCGGAATGGCAAAATTCACTTGCGCCGCCGCGTCGGGCTCGCCGGCGGCTAAACGCCGGCAGCCGACGTTGACTTTGACCACGGTGGGCCCTGGTTGACCCTGTTGACCCTATGACAGGTGGGGCCCAGCCCTGCTAACTAATTAGGATTAGTTTTAATCAATATCTTAGTTAAACTAATTATGCTGACACCCTGGACCAACTGTCAGATTTGACCTGGACAGCGCCCGTTGAGTTGCTGACGTCACCGTGAGGTCATGATGACGCAGTAATACCTTTTCTGGATTTATTATAATTCAGGAAATTTCAGAAAATACCCCAAACTTCAAATATTCATAACTTTTAATCTGTAACTCCAAATTAAATAATTTATATATGAAAAATGATCAGAAAAATATGAAGAATCTGTTTATGCCTTGATCATGCATGTTTGAACAAGTTAACCTCACTGAATAGGATGAATCATGATTTGGGCAAATTATGAAATAACATTTGGAGTTGGAATTTGTTCTTGTTTGAGTTCCACTTCAATTAACTTGGCTAGATATTGCATTAGGTGAATTCAGTACCTTAACATGACATGTCATTCATGTGAATGTGCATTGCATTGATTGTGTTCTCTCTTGTTTGCGGTGTTTGTCCCTCTCGGTGAGCGATGTTTCAACGATGATTTCGATGACACCGATGAAGAACTATATTATCTTGAAGTGCTGTGCAAGCAAAACCCCCTTGTTCATTCTGATATAATCCTACTCTCTCGCTCCTGCTCTATTTTACTGCATTAGGACAACAACGATTCAAAGGTTGCCGAGTACATGTCGTGTAAACGGCGGTAAGTGGTGAGAGCGTGTGTGAAGAAGTACACCCCTGCAGGGTTAATATGATCTATTCGAATAGCCGTGTCCACGGAGAAGGACTTCTGGGTTGCCTATATCAGTTCATAGACAAGTGAAAGTGCATACCCTAAAATGCGCAAGATAAGCGTGAATGCTATGGATGGCGTTCTCGTAGGAAGACGGGAGCGGGTCCATAGTAGTGTATTGATATGGTGAATATGTGGACTCGTGTGCGCCACCTCAAAAGAGTTACTTGCAGTCGTAGTATAGAATAGCCACCGAGTCAAAGCTGGCTTGCTGCAGTCAGACTCCACCACCCCCTTTTGATAATGATGCATATGTAGCTAGTTCTGATGTAAGTCTTGCTGAGTACGTTTGTACTCACGTTTGCTTATTTTATGTTTTGCAGAGAGACTTGGTCTCGCTAGTAGTTCCGCTTGGACTTGACGGTTAGCTTGTTACCTCAGCTACGATCTTGTGCCCTCGGCAGATCTGGTAGATAGTCAGGGCTTCTCAGCCTTCTTCATTTATAGTTATACGTACTTTCGGACATGTTTAGCTTCCGCTTGTGCTTTGACTTGTATGTTTCGAGTGTTGGGTCATGAGACCCATGTTTGTAATATCTCATTGCTCGGAGCCTATTGAATAAATATTTGAGTCGTAGAGTTATGTTGTGATGCCATGTTGTATCTACACATATTGAGCATATTGTGTGTATGTTTGAAATGCTTGGTATGTGTGGGATCCGACAAACTAGTTGTTTATCCTTGGCAGCCTCTCATATGGGGAAATGTAGTCTCGTGACTCTGAGCGATAGTAGTCTGCTCTGACCCGGTTCACCGAGTCCTGCTAGCCCAGCACTACTGCTTGGACACTTGACTGGCGGCATGTGTTTCACCGTTCCTATGTACGTCCCTTCGGGAAATGTCACGCGGTGTTATTCGAGTCCTGCCTAGCTGCTACAGCCCGGGATACCGGAGTCCTCATAGCCCAAAGGTTACAGCCGAATCTATACGTTGATGACCGACATGCTCGATGTGATTCATGTATGCCTATCCCCATGGGTTAGCGCCGCTTTGGGTTCACGACTAGCCATGTTGGCTCGGGATCTTTGTCATGTGGATGCTAGCGACACTATCATATACGTGAGCCAAAAGGCGCAAATGGTCCCGGGCCATGGTAAGGCGACACCCGTGGGAATACCGTGCGTGAGGCCGCAAAGTGATATGATGTGTTACATGCTAGATCGGTGTGACTTAGGATCGGGGTTCTGACAGCGTTGGTATCAGAGCCTGACTGCTCAGGGATTACCAAGCCAAACTGGTCGAAGTTGTGTCTAGAACTGCTTTAGTTATGTAAGGGAATTGATTGTGGGAGGAACGTAAGGCTCTTTTTACTCCTTATACCTCATGGCCTTCGATCTGAGTCATCCTCTTCTCTTCACGGGGTTAAGAACTAGGCCTTCTCATCTATCTATCGGGATGACGTGTTACTAATCCATAGACCTTTAAGATAGTTGATTTAAGCCCAGTTCAGTTCTTACTATTTCTGTATGATAATTGTTGATCTCAGAACCTTGATATTGTGATGCTGAGTGGTTATGCCACCATTTTGCAGGATGTCTCAAATCATTTTGAGCATTTACAGCCGTTATGCTGTCCGAGTCATCCCAGGTCCCTAAATAGTCTGATGCATTTGCAAATCCTTTCCTTCCGTTTCCGATGTCCTTTTGGTCAGAATAAGCACACTAACCGGTGCGTTGAGGTAATTTATTGCCTTGACATATATGTTGGAATTATTATTATGACCTAGGTGTTTTAGGGAGTCACCTATGTAATCCAGCCATGCTTTTGTATCCCAGTGTGATGATTCTGGCCATTATTCTTGAAAGTATCCCGTGATGTTATTAGTTAGTAGGCATTCCACTCTGGGTTTACGAACCGAGATTCACCCTACTTCATGTTGTTAGTATTTGCTAGTTCCTTTAGGATATTGGTAACTTTGCGATAGTCCTCGAGGTTCGTGGCATTTCCTTCTTCCAAATACCATGAACTAGTTATGGCAGAAGTTCTTTTGAACCAAAAGATCACAATCAGAGTGCTCTTGAGGAGTACTCCATTCATAATTGTGACTCTGCCAGTTCTACCTTTCTGCATTGGTTATCCGGAAGAAACCTGTTGAACTTGATTCGACATACTAACCTGTGCATCCACAACTCAGAAAATTATATGTTCCTTGAGTTGTCCCTCTTTAGTTGTATCCCGACCATCCTCTATCAGTTGATAGTCAGGAGTAGTTGTGCATTCATGTTATCAATGCCTATTACTCTTGTGGCCCGTCGAGCCATTCTATTTCGGAATGACTAGGAGAAACAAACTCCAGAGCCTCATCCATATCTAGGATTGGGTGAAAGCAATTGTACAGCAGATCAAAATGCCAACCTAGCTTTGATTCTGCTCTACCTTGGAGTGTTACCATCCTTATGTCAGGAACATCATGAGAATTGCACCTTCTCTTATGAATTCTTGTCGTAGTGATACTTCTCGCCATCATTGTTCATTCCTCGGTCCCGTGTTGATGCAACCGGAATGCCGACAAGTGAGTTGTGATGTGTGAAATCGATACTCCTAGCAACCTCGTTGCTTGGTAGTTAATGGACAATATCCTCATTCTTAGAGTGTTGGTTATTAAATCATCATCCTAAGATTGATCGTGCTACCTAGTCCTTATTTCTGGTGCACACTTCGATTGATGAGTTAGGATCTTGTCAAGTCCTCACTCATTTGATCATATCGTCTTGCCCTCAAAAGCAAGATTGTTCTCGAGCTTAGTAACATACCGGTGGTTCATGACTTTCCAAATATCTTCTTGGAAGTGTTACCGGGTTGTCTCCGATCGCTTTTGTTGAGCTCATGATCAAGTTGGTTTCTTGTGAACCACCCTTTCTCCAAGAATCTGTGTTGGATATCCACGAGCTAGTTGGTTAAGCTAGACAACAACTTGGAGAGTTGGAAGATAAAAGCTTGCCTAACTTAGATTCGTTCCAAGGGATATTCTTGTGTAGTGTGTGTTGAAGAAAGATGATATCTTCATCGATTGGTCCCTGTGATCAGTTGCCGGACCTATTGTCTTATCAATCCTTTGATTTGAGTATGGGCTATCGTCAAATCAAATCAGAACCAACGATGTTCGTAATGTTGTCTTACTCGTGGTTGATCCCTCGAGCATGCCCCATTACATCTTTTGGTCTGACCAGTGCTATCACCGTGTTCACATGATGGTGGAAGTCGGTGATATGGAAATTCCGATGAGTTGTTGTTGAACCCATCAGCAGCATATTGTCTCCCCCATGAGTCATGTTGAACATCAACCTAGTATTGGAAACTTGTGCAAGCATTTCTTCGTGTTCCGTTCATGAAGCTTATGCTTGGATGGGAAGAGTGACTTCCTCGAATTCATGTGCTTTAGGTGTAAGTTGCCGCCATGAATTTGAGAAAGGTTTGTTTTGTTTCCTTTGGAATCATTCCAAGTCAGTCATGCACGCGAAGTATTCTATGGTGCGATAGGTGATCATCTTCATTCCATATGAATTCCATAGCACACCAAGCCACTGATTGATTTGTTCAAGGAGAAGAAGTTCCTTCTTAAGACCGCGGCTTATACAAGGACTTCGATATCCTCGATGATGGTTCCCCACCTGAACTCGGTAGTGTCTTATGATAAGACTACTATGTGGTCATTCTTGTCTTGGACAACATGTTCACATGTTAGTAGCAGAACCAGCTCATGTTTTGGAGCTTGCTATCGTAGTTCATTCCGAGAATCTCGCAACATCCTCTCGTCGATTTGTGTTGCAAACTTTCATTTTTCTTTCTAGACTCGATGAGTCTGGAATATCCTAACACCAACCAGATCTGAATCTCAGGCAGATATGATGGTTGGAACATTCCCAACAATTGCATTTTGTTCCCAGCTTGCATCCCATCGTGCCAATTTTCCATGGGCTGCCTTCTTAGTAATTGATGTCTAGGATCATCCTCAAAAGTGGACTTACCATGGGTCCCTCCACCTCCAATGATAAGCAAAATTCATCCATTGTGTTGTCTTCAACAAGGTAGTCCACATCATCCATTCTAGTCTGGGTATGCCATTCCTTGCACTCCACCAAACGATCTTTGTGAATTGCCTTAGGCTGGTATGAAGAGTTTCAATGATCTATGATTCAAAAGTAATTCTTTTTGCCACTTAAGGGAATAGTTCCTCGCGTCACCTCCCCTGGGGTGCCCCGTTATTGAGTCATGGCAAATATTTCCTCGCCACCTTGACACCATCCACCATCCTTCTAAGCGTGGAATGGTTGCCTACCAATTTGAACCTTCGTCATCCGTTTCTTTTCCATCATTCCTAATGTGTGTTTGGTCTCTCAACTCAAGAGATGTTCCTCGTCTCACTCCATGAACTGATCTTGAGTTGCTCGATCTTCAAGAAGATTAAATCCTGTAGGGTTTCCCCTTCTTTACATTGTCATGTTGAGTGAAGATCTCGAAAGCAAAGACGCCAAGACCAAGATGATGGAATGAATTAACTTCTTCGAGAAGGGCAAATGGATCATGAAGATTGCGATAGTTTTGTGACTCCCCTTTTCCTCTTACCTCACGTCTTGAATCTCGGGGCGAGATTCTTGTTTAGTGGGGGTGAGTTGTCACTGACCCTAGAGCTTGCTTATAACTAGTTGCATTGCATCCATGCATCATGTTTAAATTTCATTTGAATTTGAAATGGGGAAGACAGAAACCCCAGAACCCCTTCTGAATCCAACTAGGATTTACTAAAATTATTTTCAATGAACCTGAAATGCCCTTCAAAAATGCTCATCACTTTTTCTTTGGTTCAGAGCCTCTGCCAAAAGTGGTGCACAATTTTCTAGGTCATCCTAAGGTCCTTGAATTAAATCATAAGTATTTGAGTTTGGGCATTTAAAATTATATAAAATATTTCAAATGCCCAAATATTCCCAAACTAAAATGTTTCATGTTGGAAATATTCCAACAATGGACCAGGAGCAGTTTGGTGATTTTTGGAGCTGTTCTAGTATTTTTAATAACTCCACAAAATTACGGAATAATAGAAAACAGAAAATAAAGAGAAAGAGAGAGAATCTTACCTGGACTTACCTGGCGCCCACCAACTGCCCAGCTCCAGCCCAGCCCACCACCGCCGGCTCCTGTCGCCTTCCTCCTCGCGCCAAGAGGCAGGGCGCGTGCCCGCTGCTGCGTGGCCACACGCCGGCCACCTCCTCCCTGCCTGGCTGCCTCCTCCTCCCCCTGGACGCCTCCCCGAGCGCCACGCACCCCCCTGACCCCTCTCTCCCTCGCCCGTGGCCTCTCTCCTCCTCTGCTCTCCCCCCCTCGCACGCACCCGAGCGGCCTCGTCGCCACCGTCGCCGTTCGCCGCCACCACCGACCTCCCCACGGCCAGCCATCCCGCCCACGAGCTCCGCCTCACTGCCGCGCACCTCTACGCCGAACCACACGACCGCGGGACGCCTGAGGCGGCGCCACCGTCTTCGTTTCCATCGCCGGCCGCCGGAGATCCCCCTCGATGCTCCGCTCGCTCCGGTGCCTCCCCGAGCTCGCCGATGCCATCGCTGCACCTGTCGTGAGCTCCTCTGTCGTTTCCCCCTCCCCCCTGACTCGCTTTCTTCCTCTAGCCACCGCCCCCACGAGCTCCCGAGGCCGCCGTCCGCCATGGTCACAGTAGCTCTCTGACCCGAAACCCCTCTGCCGAACCCGTGGCACCGGCGTGTTTACGGTGGCCCGCGGATGCCACCTAGCCCATCAGCTTCTCCCCTAGTGCACAGCAGCCTCGTTCCGGCGCAACCGAACTCGGTCGCCGCCTTGGAGCTCGCCGCCGTCGATCCCGGCCACCCCGACCCCGGCTAACTCCACCAAGAGCTGGGGCTCGACTCCAGCTACACGTAGATGCCCTCCACGACCCATTTGGTCGCCGGAATGACAAAATTCACTTGCGCTGCCGCGTCGGGCTCGCCGGCGGCTAAACGCCGGCAGCCGACGTTGACTTTGACCACGGTGGGCCCTGGTTGACCCTGTTGACCCTATGATGAGGTGGGGCCCGACCACCTTAACTAATTAGGATTAGTTTTAATCAATATCTTAGTTAAACTAATTATGCTAACACCCTGGACCCACAGTCAGATTTGACCTGGACAGCGCCCGTTGACTTGCTGACGTCATCGTGAGGTCATCTTGTGTGATAATACCTTTCCGGATTTATTATAATTCAGGAAATTTTAAAATACCCCAAACTTCAAATATTCATAACTTTTAATCAGTAACTCCAAATTAAATAATTTATATATGAAAAATGATCAGAAAATATGAAGAATCTGTTTATGCCTTGATCATGCATGTTTGAACAAGTTAACCTCACTGAATAGGATGAATCATGATTTGGGCAAATTATGAAATAACATTTGGAGTTGGAATTTGTTCTTGTTTGAGTTCCACTTCAATTAACTTGGCTAGATATTGCATTAGGTGAATTCAGTACCTTAACATGACATGTCATTCATGTGAATGTGCATTGCATTGATTGTGTTCTCTCTTGTTTGCCGGTGTTTGTCCCCTCTCAGTAGACGATGTTTCAACGATGATTTCGATGACACCGATGAAGAACTATATTATCTTCAGAAGTGCCAGGCAAGCAAAACCCCCTTGTTCATTCCGATATAATCCCACTCTCTCGCTCCTGCTCTATTTTACTGCATTAGGACAACAACGATTCAACTGTTACTTGCTGCGGTAGCTGAACCCCTTATCCTCTGCATGACCTGTCATTCCACAGTAATTAGATGAAACCCACTAGCATGAGTAGGAGTTGCTTGAGCCATGGTGTGCCTACTCATTCATGCTTGTTTGTCATGCCTGCTACTGCTTAGAGTTGAGTCAGGTCTGATTCATCGGGGATGAATTGGAATGGTTGTGTGAACATGTCCTACTGTGTGTGAGCTAAGTGTGTGAACACGATTTGGTAAAGGTAGCGGTGAGAGGCCATGTAGGAGTACATGGTGGGTTGTCTCATTGCAGCCGTCCTTAGGAACTGAGTTCTGTGTTTGTGATCCACGAAGCTTGATTACTACCACGCATTGGGCTGAAACCAATGGACCCTCTCGGCTTCTTAACCACCCTTGTTCTCTGTCCGGGAGTTGCAAGTAGTTTACGGTGTTTGTAGCATCTTTGGGGCCGCACGCATAGCGCTGACCATAGGGGTGGGTTGTGTTGCGGTAGGCACCGGGGTCTGTACCGATTCGCCTGCTTGGTGTCTCGGGAACCCTGTACACATCGCTCGGGGCTGTATGGGAAACCTCGGCGGACTCCCTGCGGATGGAACCCGAATAGGCGATAATCCTGGACTTGGGACTTGTGTGTTTAGGTAGGTCATGGCCGACACCCACGTTGGGCTTCCGCTTGAAGGTTGCCGAGTACATGTCGTGTAAACGGCGGTAAGTGGTGAGAGCGTGTGAAGAAGTACACCCTGCAGGGGTTAATATGATCTATTCGAATAGCCGTGTCCACGGAGAAGGACTTCTGGGTTGCCTATATCAGTTCATAGACAAGTGAAAGTGGATACCCTAAAATGCGCAAGATAAGCGTGAGTGCTATGGATGGCATTCTCGTAGGAAGACGGGAGCGGGTCCATAGTAGTGTATTGATATGGTGAATATGTGGACTCGTGTGCGCCACCTCAAAAGAGTTACTTGCAGTCGTAGTATAGAATAGCCACCGAGTCAAAGCTGGCTTGCCGCAATCGACTCCACCACCCCTTTTGATAATGATGCATATGTAGCTAGTTACGATGTAAGTCTTCTTTGAAATGCACGTTTGTACTCACGTTTGCTTATTTTATGTTTTGCGAGAGACTTCGGTCTCGCTTAGTAGTTCCGCTTGGACTTGACGGTTAGCTTGTTACCTCAGCTACGATCTTGTGCCCTCGGCAGGATCTGGTAGATAGTCAGGCTTCTCAGCCTTTTTCATTTATAGTTATGCATGTCAGACATGTTTAGCTTCCGCTTGTGCTTTGACCTGTATGCTCACGAGTGTTGGGTCATGAGACCCATGTTTGTAATATCTCGCTCCTCGGAGCCTATTGAATAAATATTTGAGTCGTAGAGTTATGTTGTGATGCCATGTTGTATCTACACATATTGAGCATATTGTGTGTATGTTTGAAATGCTTGGTATGTGTGGGATCCAACAAACTAGTTGTTTATCCTTGGCAGCCTCTCATATGGGGAAATGTAGTCTCGTGATTCTGAGCGATAGTAGTCCGCTTCTGGCCCGGTTCACCGGAGTCCTGCTAGCCCAGCCCTCTTGCTTGGACACTTGACTGGCCGGCATGTGTTTCACTTCGTTCCTATGTCTGTGCCTTCGGGAAATGTCACGCGGTGTTATTCGGAGTCCTGCCTAGCCTGCTACAGCCCGGGATACCGGAGTCCTGTTAGCCCAGTGCTACAGCCCGAATCTATACGTTGATGACCGACATGCTCGATGTGATTCATGTATGCCTGTCCCCATGGGTTAGCGCCGCTTTGGGTTCACGACTAGCCATGTCGGCCCGGGTTCTTTGTCATGTGGATGCTGGCGACACTATCATATACGTGAGACAAAAGGACCAAACGGTCCCGGGCCATGGTAAGGCGACACCCGTGGGAATACCGTGCGTGAGGCCGCAAAGTGATATGATGTGTTACATGCTAGATCGGTGTGACTTAGGATCGGGGTCCTGACAACGCTTCTCTCGCCTCTTGTATGGCCTTGTACAACTCAGTCGTTAAGTCTTTACTCTCCTTCTCCAGAAATTCATAGCGGCCAGTAGCATTCTCCAGTTCGAGCGTCATCGTGGATAAATTCTCCTCGTCTTGGCGCCGTGCAGCTTGTTCGGCTCTTAATTCAGCCAATGCCTTTTCGGCAGCCGCATTGCTACATCGGGCCTGCTCCTTGGCGGGCCAGCTCGCCGGAGAACCTCAACGGCGGCAGCACCATCTGCAGCCACGCATATTCCAGCATACAAATTTTAGCATCATGCTTATACCACCAAAAATGTATGGGGATTGCCCCAAATACATACCTTGCGACTCGTCAAGACACATATTGATTAACGCAAGGTCATCCCCTGCTACATCAAGCTTCCGCTGCAGCTCGGCAATATCCATAGTCTGGGAAGTAGCTACGGGGCAAACAGCCTGTGTTCAAATTCATCAGGTCAGTCCTTGAGTAATCCATTTTGATCCTCCGATTCGCTTCCCAGTGGAAGCCAACCCGAGTCTCAAGGGCTACTACCTATACACAGGTGCATCTTTGCAAATAAAACATAGCTGAAAATATTACATCACAAACCTCGAAGCCTTTTAGCAGGCTCATGAAGGCTTCATCCAATCCGCTCTTCACGGACAAAATCTTCTCAACCACTGTACCCATCAAGGTACGCTGTTCCCCCGAGACAGATGCTTTTTGCAACATGTCCCGCAATATATCCGGAGCCTCCGGGTCTCCGGAAGCCGCTCTAGGAGCACCGCCATCCTTTGAAGGAATCTGTTCACCCGTCTCCAGAATCATCGTTGGCTGCGAGCCAGACAGTCCGGGGACTTTATTATCAGCCCCAGAATCTCGGACGGTCGGAGATCCACCTTCGGGTACTGCCTCTTTTATCCCCCGTGCAGCTTGTTGATCAAGAAGAACCCTCCGCGATGACACTTCAGAGTCGTCCGCCTTATTGGGTGAGGAGGTGGGGGGAGGCGTCTCGCTCTCCATCATCTCTAGGAGGAGACCTCCCGAAGAAGAGGATTGCCCAGAAACACTCTGTGCCAACCTATAAAAATGCGAGGACACGTTACGTATATCTTCGGTAATGGCAAAGGAGCGGGACACTATCAAAGTATTCCGTATTCACTTACGGTTTGGCCGAGGGCTTGTCCCCTTGTTGGAGCTGTTCGACGGTGTCACTTTCCAAACCCAAGCCGCTCAACAGTGGCATCTTGCCCCTTTTGGGGGATCGCCCCTCCCAACCTTCGGAGGCGCCCCTTTTCCTCCTACTTGGAGAAGGGATGCTAGCTCCTCTTTCGCCTCTATCTTCAGGCGAGGAAAGGTCGATTTCCCCGGACTCAGTATCCGACTTAATTCCGAAACAAAGGTCATCCCGGGTCTTCTAGCTCTCCACTTTCGCCCTCCCTTGCCGCCGCCTGGTATGGTGCCAAGGCCAGCATCCTTGTTAGCACAGGATAGCTGAGTCTTCGGGAAGGGGAGCCCGACACCTGATCCGTTCCACCTTCTTTATCCAGCCCTGAAAAAGGATGATTCGGTCAGTATCTTGCCACGGGGTATCTGATTATGAGGTATCCAACAAACGGGTACTTACTGGGGTATCCAGATGGTTACAGTCTAAGCCGACATCTTCGGTGGTGTCCGGCCATTGCCTCCGTTTCCCGAAAATAATCTCCATATTCCTTTGTGTGTAGTGCCGAAGAAGTGCTGAAGAGTCCACGGCCCTTCTGGATTGAACTCCCATAGATGGAGAGGCTGTCGCTGGCACGGCAGGGTCCGACGAACTAGCATTACGTGAACGACATTGACGATATTGATGTTCCTCTCAGTGAGGCTTCGGATGCGACTTTGCAGAGTTCGCACCTCATCCGTTGATCCCCAGTCTAGCCCCTTATTAATCCACGATGCAAGCTGAATTGGGGGGCTGGATTGAAATGCAGGCGCAGCAGCCCACTTGGAGCCACGGGGCTCGGTGACATAGAACCACCCCTGCTGCCACAAATCGGAAGATTTGGTGAAGGATCATTTCAGCCAAACAGCGCTAGCAAGCTTGCTCATCAGTAGCACCACCAAGACTCAGCTTGCTCCGCCTCTATCACTTGCGGCTTCACATCAAAGGTCTTGAGCCACAAGCGAAGTGTGGAGGATTTGGAGAAAGGCTTCACACGTGACGATAAACGCCGAGATAAGAAGAATAGAGTCCGGGTCCAGATCGTGAAAATCTAGCCCGTAATAGAACATGAGCCCTCGGACGAAGGGGTTAAGTGCAAACCCTAACGCACGGAGGAAATGGGACACGAACACGACCCTCTCGCCGGATCTGGGGGTGGGAATAACCTGCCCCTCAGCAGGAAGCCGGTGATGGATTTCTGCGGTCAGATACCTCGCCGCCCAAAGCTTTGCAATATCTCCCTCCGTGACAGAAGAAGCGACCCACCGGCCTTGACGTCTGGATCCGGACATGATTGGGGCTTGTCGCAACTGAAACCCAGGTGTTGGAACTCGGGGGAGTAAGGGTTGAGGAGGAAGCATGCGTGAAAGAAAAAGACGGGTCTGTACCCCTATATAAAGGCTGCGAATATCAAACGTCTTCTCCTGGGCCTCAAAACTTGCCTATTCCAAGGAGTTGTACCCAAGCGACGGTTGGGTTACCCACGTCTGGGTTGACAGGAATCCCTTAAAAAAGGGGAGACACGATCTCCGCTTGGATAAGACATGCCAATAAAACCACGTCTTGAGACATGGGACGACGGGACAGCTAACGGTTTGATAGTGGCCGAAGCGAGCGTGATGTCATATTACCAAAAGTTGTCGTGGATTGAACTCGTGAAATATTATATCCTCTGCAGTTGTGTATAAAAGTCCCGGTACAATCATTACATCTGAAGATTATCTTGGAGTTCGGAAAGGGGAACCTGCCTTGCAATGCCAGAGACAATATGCGCATCGGACTCCTCGTCATTGAAGCCGATTTGAGGAGCTCTTGAGGAGTCTGGACTAAGGGGTCCTCGGGCGTCCGGCCTGTTATCCATGGGCCAGACTAGTGGGCTGTGAAGACTTGAAGGCCGAAGACTATACCCGTGTCCGGATTGGACTCTCCTTGGCGTGGAAGGCAAGCTTGGCGACCAGCTATGAAGATTCCTTCTTATGTAACTGACTCTATGTAACCCTAGATCCCTCTGGTGTCTATATAAACCGGACGACGTAGTCCGGATGTCATATACTCATTACTATAGTCATACAGGCTAGACTTTTAGGGTTTAGCCATTACGATCTCATGGTAGATCAACTCTTGTAACACTCGTATTCATCAAGATCAATCAAGCAGGAAGTAGGGTATTACCTCCATAGAGAGGGCCCAAACACAGGTAAACATCGTGTCCCCGTCTCCTGTTACCATCGACCTTAGACGCATAGTTCGGCACCCCCTACCCGAGATCCGCCGGTTTTGACACCGATAGGCGGTAGCCGGGGTGGATGTGGAGGCGACGAAGACGGGGTCGGGGACTTCGGTGGTGGAGGCGGGGCGACAGCGACGGGGGCTTCAGCGGTGGGGGCGACGGGGACTTCAGCGGTGGAGGCAAAGGCGGCGGTGGAAGCAGCGGAGGCGAGGACGACGGGGGGAGGAGCGGCGATTTAATGGGGATGGCCGGTTGTGGATTGGGGGGTTAATTTAATCAATATCTCCTGCCGGGGGCGGCGGGGTAATTGTTGGCACTGGCCTACGCGGCCAAGACCATTGCTTATCTTATTATTTAGTTTATTAATGTATATGTTTAGTTTATTGTTTTATTGTTTTATTTTTCCTATTGTTTATTATATTGTTATTTTTAATAATTATTTTATTATTTTATATCCTATTGTTTATTATTTTATTGTTTTATTTTCCAACATCGATCGATCTCATTAATCTAGCATAGATACATAATACTTGAAGGATTAAAATAATAACACATATATATAACTTCTAGTACTACACACTCTTGATCTAGACTAAGAACATCATGAGTGTAATGATTCTCATGAGAAGAAAAGCTGGCACCGATCCAAATAGGAGAGAACGAGGCCAAGCATAACACCACCTAAAAGGGCACATTCAAGCATCTTGAATTTTGGATTTGGCCGAGCATTGCATTAGTCTTGATTGCATCTCATCTATCTGTTGTCTTAGTTCACCAATGGAGTACTCGAACAACTCGCTCATGTACTTCGCACGAGATCAACCCATATCCATGTGTAGCAATATTTTTTCCCTAACGCCTATGGATCACAATACACACACACATATATTAATGATCGCGAATTGTGCAAATTAGCAGAATATCGAGGTATTTTCTGTCATATTACGTACCTATCCATGGTTACCACAGTTGTACAACTCTTGCTCTGTATTACTTTGTGTGTGCGACATATGTTTATCAGCAGGTCGTCCACAACCGCAAAAAAGCAACATAGGTGCCCTTGTTCGATTGCTGGCAGCTTCGGCACCGGTGGCATAGTTGCTGAATCGTCGAAGGGACGTCCCGCTGCAGCGGGATGGTTCGCGAGACAGGGCTAGATGCATTGGCCGTGGAGAGCCCATGTCGTGGCCAACATGGCCAGATGAGAGCTCGGCCAAGGCAGCGGAGTCCCAAACTTGCGAGACACGCTGACGTGGGCTCGAACTGGCAGCTCGTGCCGATTTGACAAGATCCGGTGGGTCCATTGTTACCAAAGCAGCTGACTAAGATGGAGTAGAGTTTTGTGGAGAATGGAAGTGAATGTGATAAGAAGGGCCAACACATCTATATATAGGCACAACTTAGTCTTTGGCGTTCGCAAAGACACGACGACGACAAAGAATATGCTGCAACCGGTCACGACAACCGGGCCCACATAGTAGTGGCTAAGGATGTATTGCCGGCGTCGGCAATAGCAGCTTATAGCTGGTGTACCAATTTCGCATACGCCCGGCACTATTTGGAAAAAATAGTGCGGCGTTGATGATAAATGGCGTGCCACAAGCGGAACTTGTGGCTAGCCGTTTTTCCACTAGTGTGGTGCGTCTAGCCCCACCCGGCCAGCTTGCGGATGGGCTACTTGCGGGACCGCTGCTCTCTGGCGCCACCAAACATGGGTGTTGCTCACAAGACCAAATACCAGTATGACCTCTGTGTGGCCTGCCACGCTACACACGACAGCCGCCTCCACTGGGTTTGCCGCCGGAATTCCCTATTGGACGCACGTTGCGTCAAAGTGTCGATCTTTCGCACAGAGACCTCGTGTTCGAGCGATGACTTGGGCCGGCCCATTAAAGCGTTGCAGCGATTCCAGTTTTGGGAATCTTCTACAGTATCCCAGCCGGTTTTTCTGGTTTTGGGAACCTTCTAGAAGGTTCTCCAAACCGGTTTTTTTGTTTCTTTTTAGTTTTTTAGTTTATTCTTCTTTCTTTTCTTTTTCTTTTGCTGTTTCTTTCTTATTTTTGTTTATTTTTTCATTTCTTCCATTTTTTCTTTTTCAAGTTGATATTTGTTTTTTTAATTTAAATTTTTTTTAGATTTTGAAAAATGTTCACCTTTGAAAATATGTTCACAAATTCAAAAAATGTACATGACTTTCAAGAAATGTTCCTCCTATGCAAATCAAATTTACCAGAAAAGTCTTTCCTCCTCCACAAGAAAAGTCTCCCTCCTCCCGTCGGTGCCGCCGCGGATCCGCCCCGCCTCCGATGGCCTTTGGCCTGTGGAGGTGCGGAGGATCTCGGCCCCCCGCCGGCGGGAGGGACCCCGTTCTCGTTTTAGCTAGGTTGAACGTCTTCGTTGGGGCTGTGTGGCGGCGACGATGTCCCTCGGTAGCAATAATGTCTCCCACGTCCCATCCCCATCCCGATGGTGTGAATAGCGTTGTCAGAGCATGTGTGGAGGTGTGTCTCCGTCGGATCTCATGGGATTCGGTCGGTGCTGGTCTTCGGTGGATCTATTTGGATCCAGTTTTTGTTCGTCTTTGTTCGTGTGGTTTCAAGTTTGATCTTTCCAATCTACAACTCTCTTCATCGGCGATGGTTGCTGCTCTGATGTGCTGGTCCTTTGGGGTCTTAGCGCGACGACTTCCCGACTATCTACTAAAACAAGGTTTGCCCGACTCCGGTGATGGAGGGGCGATGACGGCGGCGCTCCTTCGGCACATAAAATAAATTTTTTCTACGGTTTCACCAAGATCAATCTATGAGTTCATCTAGCAACGAGAGAGAGGAGTGCATCTACATACCCTTGTAGATCGCGAGCGGAAGCATTCAAGAGAACGGGGTTGAGGGAGTCATACTCGTCGTGATCCAAATCACCGATGATCCTAGTGCTGAACGGACATCACCTCCACGTTCAACACACGTACGGTTGGGAAGACGTCTCCTCCTTCTTGATCCAGCAAGGGGGAAGGAGAGGTTGATGAAGATCCAGCAGCACGACGGCGTGGTGGTGGACGCAGCAGCGATCTCGGCAGGGCTTCGCCAAGCGTCTGCGAGAGGGAGAGGTGTAGCAAAGGGAGAGGGAGGCGCCTATAGCATGGGTGCGGCTACCCTCCCTCCCCCCCTCTTTATATAGGCCCCTAGGGGCGCCGGCCCTGAGATGGGATCTCCAAGGGGCGGCGGCCGTGGGGTTGCTTCCCCCAAGCTGGTGGGCGCCCCCACCCCTAGGGTTTCCCAACCCTAGGCGCAGGGGGCCCAGGGGGGCGCACCAGCCCACCAGGGGCTGGTTCCCCTCCCACTTCAGCCCATGGGGCCCTCCGGGATAGGTGGCCCCACCTGGTGGACTCCTGGGACCCTTCCGGTGGTCCCGGTACAATATCGGTGACCCCCGAAACTTTCCCGATGGCCTAAACCTGACTTCCTATATATAATTGTTTACCTCCGGACCATTCTGGAACTCCTCGTGACATCCGGGATCTCATCCGGGACTCCGAACAACTTTCGGGTTACTGCATACTCATATCTCTACAACCCTAGCGTCACCGAACCTTAAGTGTGTAGACCCTACGGGTTCGGGAGACATGCAGACATGACCGAGACGCCTCTTCGGTCAATAACCAATAGCGGGATCTGGATACCCATGTTGGCTCCCACATGCTCCTCGATGATCTCATCGGACGAACCACGATGTCGAGGATTCAAGCAACCCCGTATACAATTCCCTTTGTCAATCGCTACGTTACATGCCCGAGATTCGATCGTCGGTATCCCAATACCTCGTTTAATCTCGTTACCGGCAAGTCACTTTACTCGTACAGTAATGCATGATACCATGACCAGACACTTGGTCACATTGAGCTCGTTATGATGATGCATTACCGAGTGGTCCCAGAGATACCTCTCCGTCATACAGAGTGACAAATCCCAGTCTCGATTCGTGCCAACCCAACAGACACTTTCGGAGATACCTGTAGTGTACCTTTATAGTCACCCAGTTACGTTGTGACGTTTGGCACACCCAAGGCACTCCTACGGTATCCGGGAGTTGCACAATCTCATGGTCTAAGGAAATGATACTTGACATTTGGAAAAGCTCTAGCCGAACGAACTACACGATCTTTGAGCTATGCTTAGGATTGGGTCTTGTCCATCACATCATTCTCCCAATGATGTGATCCCGTTACCAATGACATCCAATGTCCATAGTCACTTTACTCGTACAGTAATGCATGATACCGTGATCAACGAGCTAGTCAACTAGAGGCTCACTAGGGATACGTTGTGATCTATGTATTCACACGTGTATTACGATTTCCGGATAACACAATTATAGCATGAATAATAGATTATTATCATGTACAAAGAAATATAATAATAACCATTTTATCATTGCCTCTAGGCCATATTTCAAACAGTCTCCCACTTGCACTAGAGTCAATCATCTAGTTACATTGTGATGAATCAAACACCCGTGGAATTCCGGTGTTGATCATGTTTTGCTCTAGGGAGAGGTTTAGTCAACGGATCTGCTACATTTAGGTCCGTATGCACTTTACAAATGTCTATGTCTCCATCTTGAACATTTTCACGAATGGAGTTGAAGCGTTGCTTGATGTGCCTAGTCTTCTTGTGAAACCTGGGCTCCTTGGCAAGTGCAATAGCTCCAGTGTTGTCACAGAAGAGTGCGATCGGCCCAGACGCATTGGGTATGACTCCTAGGTCGGTGATGAACTCCTTCACCCAGATTGCTTCATGCGCTGCCTCCGAGGCTGCCATGTACTCCGCTTAACATGTAGATCCCGCCACGATGCTTTGCTTGCAACTGCACCAGCTTACTGCCCCACAATTCAAAATAAACACGTATCCGGTTTGTGACTTAGAGTCATCCTGATCTGTGTCGAAGCTAGCGTCGACGTAACCCTTTACGACGAGCTCTTCGTCACCTCCATAGACGAGAAACATGTCCTTTGTCCTTTTCAGGTACTTCAGGATATTCTTGATAGTTGTCCAGTGTTCCTTGTCGGGATTACTTTGGTACCTTCCTACCAAACTTACAGCAAGGTTTACATCAGGTCTGGTACACAGCATGGCATACATAATAGATCCTATGGCTGAGGCATAGGGGATGACACTCATCTCTTCTTGTCACATCCCTAATCCTAGTCTGACCTATGCCAGCTTCCATGTGTGCATCATGTTTAAATTCAAATGAAATTTGAATTGAGGAATTTTCAAAGCCTCAGAAAACCCCTAAAAATAACCAACATTTAAATCTCATCAAATGAGTCCAAGAAAATGTTCCTGTTATTCTGTGAAAATATTGGCATGAGGTGAAATTCAAACCAATATTTTTGGAGTCACAGAAATATTTATTCTGGCCATTTGAATTAATCCAATAACTATTTGCTTTGGATTTATATTTAATATATATTAAATATGACTCCAATAATTCTGGAAGTTTGTGAGTGGCTCTGTATATATTTTAGCAAGCCATATAATAACCTACAGAATTTATTAAAATGATTTAGTTGCTAAACTAAATCAAAACAGAGGAAGAAAAATAGAAAACAGAAACAAATGAAATCCTCTTACCTGGCGCCCACCAACCGGCCCAGCTCCTGTGCTGGCCCAGCACGGCCCAACCCAGCTGGCCGATGCCAGTCGTCCCCTTCCTCTCGCCAGAAGGACGAGAGGCGTGTGCCCGCCGCGCGCGCCCACGCGCCTGGCCACCTCCTGCTTGCCGCCGAGGGTCTGGACGCCTCCCCGAGTGCCACGCACTCCCCCTCGACCCCTGCACCTCTCCCCTCTCTCCCGGAACCCCCTGCCCCTCCTCTGCTCTCTTCTCGCAACGCCACCGTTGCCGCCGCTTGCTGTTGCCGCGGCCAGAGCCACCTCCTCGCCCTCCACCCGAGTCCAGAAGCTCCGCCTCGTCTACCTCGTCCTCTTCGTCGACTCACGCGACGCCGGACGCCCCAAAACGCCGCCATCGCCGTATTCTTCAACCTCGGTCCGCCGAGATCGCCGGCGACCGTGCGGCCGCTCCGTTGCTTCCCCGAGCTCCCCGAGACCACCACTGTACTCCCCGTGAGCTTCTCCTTCGATCCCCTCTTCCCCCTTGCTCGTTTGTGCCGTGTAGTCGCCGCCCTCTTCGAGCCCGAGAGCATCTCGCCGCCGGCCATGGCGTAGCTGTACTGACAAGAAGCTCAAGAATCGAAGCGCTTCACCGCACTCGTCGTGTCCCCAGGAGCCCGCAGAACCGCTTCGCACCTCCTGCCGTGCCTCCTAGCGACGACCCCGAGCTCGCCCGAGCTCCGGCAGCCGCCAACTGTAACACCCCAAAAATCTTAGCCTAATTTTATTAATAATTTTTTCCAGGAAACTTAAACTTTGGTTTTCTGGATTTTCCTTTGATTTCAGAACCCTTCTTCCCTTTATTGTTATGGAGTTTTTACCCCTAGTGAAAAACTTCCCCAATTTTATTGGACTCTTTTACCCTCTCAAATAAAACAATTCTTCTATCAGTAGGATTGTTTATATAATCATTTTCCCCTGAGCTTATTTCTCTAAAAAGGGTTTTTCATAAGTTTAGGATCCCATTTGCACTGCAACCCTTTTATAAATTCATTAAAAAATTCCACCAAAATTTGGGGATGTCATGTGATGTCACAAAACCACTTTTATGCAAAAATATATTTCATCCCTTGGATATTTTGAGTTCTACACCTAATTTTCAAATCTGGTCCAGTGGGCAGTTTTGCACTACAACCTAATTAAATATTTCTTTAAAACTTCTACCAAAATTTAGGGATGTCAGTAGGAGCATATTATTCCACTTTATGCAAAAACCCAGCTATGTTCTTCGAAAGATTTGAGTGAATCATCCCCATTTCCATTCTGGTCCAACTTGAGGATTTGTACTACCACTATATTTTAAGTTGCTCCTTTATCCATGATTCCTTTTCCTACTTGTAGTCCTCCCTGCTAAACCCTTAAGTCCAAAAGGTTGGACTCATTGGAGCAATTCTAGTTCATGCAATCATGCCCTATTCTTTCTGTCCAAATCTGAAGATTTGCAAAACTTGCACTAGCAAGTTTCTTCTTTTGGCAAACTAACCTCACCACCCTCTCATTCATCTAAAGAGACCCCACTCTGGAAGATTTGACCACTCCAAGAAATGCCTAGGTGCATGTCGCATTACATCAAACACTTTGTGGGCATGACCAGTTCGACATGAGTTTTAGTTTGCACTATGAACTTGCTTCCCTTGCCTAACCACCTTATCCAATAAACTCCCAGCTACTCCTAACCTAGGTGCATTAAACCCCAACCTCACCCGAGACCTCTAGCATGCCTGGCATTTTGTTGAGCACGTCCGTGCGTGCTTTCTGGCGAAGCAGCGCGTTTTGCACGTGCCTGAGCCGCCCAGCGTCGCACTGGTTTTGGCCGCTCTGCAGAGCCGCGCCACTCACTCGGCCTTTCGCCGCATCACGCAAGCAGCCACGGTGCCCTACAAAGACCGCCGTTAGAGCCCCTTGGCGGCACGCCGGCGTCAGCAGCGTGTCTCTGCCAGGTCGGCGCTGCCCGAGCCGCTGGCGCTCGCCACCTACCCTCTGGAACAGTCCAAGCCTATCGCCTCGCTCGTCTGCAAGCGCTCGTCGCCGCCACGTCCTCCTTCAGCTACAGAACGGCGGTCACCGATGAACCTATCCACGGCCGCCGCAAACCGACCTCGTTGCACTATAAGAAGAGGCCCCCGAGCACGTCACGTCCCCCAGGCAGCCTCAAAACACTCCCCTAGTTCCCCCGTGGCAGCCAATCGACCAGGGGAGGTCTTCTTCCCCATCTCCGGCAACCGCAGCCGCCGCCACTGTCCTGGCCATTCCGGCGCCACCAGGGCCTCCCCCTCTACACTCTGTTCACCAGGAGCTCCCTATCCCCCTCGTGAGTCCATCCCCCTGCTAAATTTTGATCGGGACTCGCCGCAAGAGAAAACCCACTCTGCCCGATGGCCACCGTCCGCTACAGAGCTCGCCGCCGGCAGCTCCGTCCACCCCAGAGACCAAAGCGACTACCGGAGGGACCGCCTCGACCCCCTGAGCCCACGGGTGACCTCGGTTACTCGAACGGTGCCGCCGTTCGCCGGCGAGCATCGCCGGAGTCCCGCCTCCGTTCGGGCAGAGGAAGAGGAGGGAGGAAAGAATAGTCAAACCTGACCAGTGGGCCAGGCGGGCCCACTGTCAGTGACACATCGCACCGGTCCATGTGGATTAAGTGGAAGCGTAAATCAAAAATGCGCCTTTGACGTGGTCAGTTCGAATTGTTTTTCCTTTTTCTGTTTTATTTTTTTAAAACAAATTTTGACCACAACTTTGACTGCCTATAACTTTTTAATGATAACTCCAAATGAATTGATTCTTTTTCCTACCTCTCTCAAATTTAATCTAGTTTATTTTAAGATTTATTTGAAAATTTTCAAACAACCTTTATGTGCTGTTTTGAAATTGTGTGTCAATTCAAATTTATTTAAAATAGGACCTTGGAGAGAGAGAAGCAAGCTTTCAAAAGTTTTGGAGTGCACCCTGCCTTTCCACACCTCGAAGGCAAGCATTCTGAACTCTGGCATAATATTTTTCATACGTCGTTTGACACGATTATGACACCACCTCCGTACTTAGAGCTCGTTATTTGGTGTGGTGATATGATCATTTGCATGAATGCTTATTGGAAATTTCCTTGCTGTTGGAAATGGACATGCTTGTGATAATGATCATCCTCGTATGCCTTTCATGCCTACCGGAAGGAAAACAGGAAAGTCTCTGTCTTGGGTAGACCCGAGCTTGTCCCTAGTCCCTCGTCGAGACGAGTGTGTCCGGCATGGCATGAGGGGTATGATGAGTGGTGATTACATGCATTGGATGAAATATATTCGTTATGCTAATCATGCAGGGAATACTTAAACCTCCTGAGTCGACCATAGATCGAGTCTTGTTCCAAAGAACCCCCATACTTGTTTCAGTACTACCACTTGTCTCTACAACAAGTAGTGCAGTTCAAGAAGTCGTCAACCCCTTTCTAGCACACACTGTACAAAGAGGCCATGGTGGAAGATACCGGTTGTAGCTGGTAGGCAGGCCACCTAGTCTGGGGGCATGGGTGTTTCCGGTTGAGACCGAGAGGGGAGGCCACCCCTTAGAGCGCGCGATATAAATTTGATCCCGTGCTACGCGAGGTTGTAGCCTCCCCACTTAGAGTTTTGCTTAACAAGTGTCATGGGTGATTCCAGACAACGGTAAGTTAAGCTGGTGTGTGCAAATTAGGTGTGTTTTCAACTAAAAGGCCGTATACGGAATTAGTCCCGATGGACTAAAGGAATCCGTTACTCATGGGTAAAGAGTACCCCCTCTGCAGAGATTAAACCTATTCGAATAGCCGTCTCCATGGTTAAGGATTACAGTCTGGGATGGGTCAAGTGTTGGTCTTAGTGTCGGTCTTCGGAGGAGAAACTGTTAAACCAAACTTGGATACTGACTTGTGACTTGTGAGGACCATGATTATTATTTTGATATGGACTAACCGTTATATTATTTGAATTATCGAGTATCCCTGGGATGGTTCTACCTCCTGGATACTCACAGTGCTTATTTATAAGCCCTTTACGTGGTGTCGCGGAGACGCCCGACTGTGGCATGCTTGTTATTCATTTACTTTATAAGCCCTTTATGTGGTGTCGCTGAGACGCCCGACTGTGGCATGCTTGTTATTTAATTTACTTATAAGCCCTTTATGTGGTGTCGCGGAGACGCCCGACTGTGGCATGCTTGTTATTCATTTACTTTATAAGCCCTTTATGTGGTGTCACTGAGATGCCCGACTGTGGCATGCTTGATATTTATTTCACTTTATAAGCCCTTTATGTGGTGTCGCTCAGATGCCCGACTGTGGCATGCTTGTTATTTATTTCCTTTTATAAGCCCTTTATGTGGTGTCGCTTAGACGCCCGATTGAGGCATGCTTCGTACCATGATCCTTTCGAGGCGTCGCTTCAGACACCCGATCGGTGCATGATATTTCTACCCCATTACTGCATATCCATGTTACATATAAATAACCTGCTTGCATGCATCAGAGATTTTATTTTATGACTGACGATGTGATCATAGAATATTTCAGTACATGATTATCATTTATATTATACACGTGTTCATAATGATTGCAAGTACATTCAAAGTACTCACTGGCTTGTCCCTGGCTATTGTCTTGGCCAGATTTCTTGCGCGGAGAGGAGCGACCGTGATGACAGCCCCGGAACCTACGCAATGGTGATAGCAGCCTCGCGAAGATAGGAGTTAACCTGGTCAGCTGTTCCTGTGGGAAATGGAGTCCCATAGACAATGATGATCCACAAACCGCTTCCGCCATCAACCACTAGAAACCAATTGTTGTACTCGCAGGCCAGAATGGTCTTGTGCTACATATTTTGTATTTTGCTTGGAATTTCTGTATCAAGTTGGTGCCTCATCAGCTAATAGTAATCCTGGGGCTGGTGAGCACAACGGCCATTTTCTGGAATTTATTACCAGAAAAAATGGTCGTGACAAACTTGGTATCAGAGCCAGGCTGACCATTGGCTAATCCTATCTTAGCCGGGTCAATAAACCTAGGTAAGCCAAACTACTAGACCTTAACCTGAACCCAGCCAAGCTTCTCGTGCAAGACAGCCACACAGTGACACCGACACTTTTGGTAGTCGGTGCCCAACCTATCAACCTAGCCTGTCGATCACGCGCCAGTGACCGACGCCTATAATGTCTCATTACATGGCGTGCGAAGGAAGACTTCGTCCCCTTTTTCTATAAAAGGGCACGCCGCTTTCAACCCAAAGACAAAGACAGCCTCTACCCCAAACCGAGCCATAATGCCTGGCCCCGTCGTGCACAATGAGACCACAGCAACCAACCTTGGAGGTTTTGTGACCATACTCGCAAACCTCACCCGTCATGCCTATGTGTTAGAAGAGCCTCCCGAATATGTTGTGTACCAAGGGTCCATGAGCGGTGAGAGCCCGTCAATGCAGGCCCTTGTACACATCTATGGTAGGGGTGCATGGCGAAACGCCCCTACAGGTTCACCGGAAGGACAACTTCCTTCGAGCCACAAGCCATCCAGCTAGCTGCTCGAGAGGCTATAGTTCAACTCCGGCAGTTGTCGCCCAGAATTAACTGTCGCTCGTTCTACTACTACCCCAGACGCGAAGGGTATGGTAGACCACCCCAAATTGCCAATGGAGATCACGAGACGGATCCTGCATTGCTGCACCTAGTACGCTATGTAGGTGCACTAGAGGAACTGTTCGATCAAATCACCATTGATCTGATCGCAGCTCGAGGAGAGCTGGTTCGTCGAGCCCCGGCGAGAGGAGAAGACAAGCCTGACGTCGACAGCCCAGTCGTGCTATTCGGACAACCAATCGAGACCTTGAGGTCAGCCCCAGCCATCAACCAAGGCGCTTTGATGACCCCAGAAGTGCTTCGTCGCCTTTTGGGAGCACACTCCAATGGGATTGTGGACAACAATCCCCACGATGGTCATCATCGCCACCCCGACCCTGCAGTCCCTCAACCACCTCCAGTTAATCCCGACGATGAGACCCGTGGAGAAGCCTCGACGTCCTCAAGGCAGGCTCGTTTAGATATAAACGAGGTAGACTGAATCACTCGAGTAGTACCGAGTCTTAGTGTATCCCCGCCTTGTAATCGTGTGACTTTGTAGATTAATGCAGCCTGTTGTTGTGCCTCTGTTTTAAATGGTAACCTTGCATAACTGTGCAGCACGCAGTTGCATATTTTCCGGGCACAGCTACCAAAACCACCCCGACAACACCCACAGTGATACGTCACCTTGAAGAGATATGTATCTGTGGCTTTGACCCGACCCTTGGAACTGAGCTGGCAAATTAATTACCTTTCACCACGGTAAAATGACCCAGCTCCAGTGCTATAAAAGGCCACCTCGTGACCTTGCCAAGCAACCCTCACCTTGTGCGCCATTCTCACAACCATTTCTTGTCATGTCGAGCCCTAGTATTTATCTGAGAACCCCAGATGCAACCCCGGGTAGTTTTGTTAAAATATTGTGGGATTTTATCTACAGTACCATGGGTTCTACCCAGCCACCCTAGTACGAGCTGTTCAAATCGAGGATCACCCCTTCCACCTCGAAATATTGGGCAGCAGTACACATCCCTCCCGTAAACCCAAACCAAGACCCAACGGAAGTTTCCTTCGTGGGGAAATCTATGCCAGCTCCACTAATGGCCATAGAAGCGGCTGCACACGAAGCACTTGCTGCGCTTCGATTCAGCGGTACCATATGCCGTGAAGAGGATATTATTACTTTACGAGCCGTGCAAAGACCCGGAGAAGTAACATCTTTTCGGTGGATTTGATTGAGAGAGACCCAGATCTTGGCCAACCTGGTCCAAGACGTCATCTCTCAAGAACGTTTGACCCAATGAGTAATGGGTTATCTCCAGTCTCGCAGATTTAAATCCTCGAGATCGCCATCGGCGGAACCACTGAGGCCCGACCAGGAGAGACACATTCATCGGCTGGTCAATCCGCTTTCCCCGATAGAAGAGGAGTGCATCCCAGTACCAGAGACGTTTTCTCGGGACCCCGTCCAGTTACCGTTTGCATTATAGACGTCGATGCTGTGTTTAACTTATGCGTGGTACCCCGAGTTTGTGCGGCGAGTAAATCATTTAGTTTCTATTAATGTGAGTAGTTCTGTTGCGGTTTGACTCTAATATATTATTGTTTTCTCTCGCGAAAAATCCTGGAGTGAGATTTCTTTCCCCTGAGTTGCTGCATCTTATATCTTCTCACAACATGGATTATTTTATTTTTATTCACGCAGCACCACCACCACTCGAACACATACCCTGCTTGCAAAAAACACGTAACCGCAGTGTTTTTGTTTCTCAAAATAGCTCTTAACAAATCTCGAGGACGAGATTTTTTCTTAAGGGGTGTAGTGTTGTAACACCCCAAAATTTTTAGCCTTGTTTTATTAATAATTTTTTTCCAGGAAACTTAAACTTTGGTTTTCTGGATTTTCCTTTGATTTCAGAACCCTTCTTCCCTTTATTGTTATGGAGTTTTTACCCCTAGTGAAAAACTTCCCCAATTTTATTGGACTATTTTACCCTCTCAAATAAAACAATTCTTCTATCACTAGGATTGTATATATAATTATTTTCCGCTGAGCTTTATTTCTCTAAAAAGGGTTTTTCATAAGTTTAGGATCCCATTTGCACTGCAACCCTTTTATAAATTCATTAAAAAATTCCACCAAAATTTGGGGATGTCATGTGATGTCACAAAACCACTTTTATGCAAAAATATATTTCATCCCTCGGATATTTTGAGTTCTACACCTAATTTTCAAATCTGGTCCAGTGGGCAGTTTTGCACTACAACCTAATTAAATATTTCTTTAAAACTTCTACCAAAATTTAGGGATGTCAGTAGGAGCATATTATTCCACTTTATGCAAAAACCCAGCTATGTTCTTTGAAAGATTTGAGTGAATCATCCCCATTTCCATTCTGGTCCAACTTGAGGATTTGTACTACCACTATATTTTAAGTTCCTCCTTTATCCATGATTCCTTTTCCTACTTGTAGTCCTCCCTGCTAAACCCTTAAGTCCAAAAGGTTGGACTGATTGGAGCAATTCTAGTTCGTGCAATCATGCCATGTTCTTTCTGTCCAAATCTGAAGATTTGCAAAACTTGCACTAGCAAGTTTCTTCTTTTGGAAAACTAACCTCACCACCCTCTCATTAATCTAAAGAGATCCCACTCTGGAAGATTTAACCACTCCAAGAAATGCCTAGGTGCATGTGGCATTCTGTCAAACACTTTGTGGGCATGACCAGTTCTGACATGAGTTTTAGTTTGCACTATGAACTTGCTTCCCTTGCCTAACCACCTTGTGCAATAAACTCCCAGCTACTCCTAACCTAGGTCTGTTAAACCCCAACCTCACCCGAGACCTCTAGCATGCACTGGCATTTTGACGAGCACGTTCTGTGTGTGCTCTGGGCGCGAGCAGGCCGCGTGTTTTGCACGTGCCGCGCCCGAGCCGCCACGTCGCGCCCCTGGGTTTTGGCCGCTCTGCAGAGCCGCGCCACTCACTCGACTGCTCGCCGCATCACGCAAGCAGCCCTGGTGCCCTACAGCACCGCCGTTAGAGCCCCTTGGCGGCACGCCGGCGTCCGCAGCGCGTCTCTGCCAGGTCGGCGCTGCCCGAGCCGCTGGCGCTCGCCACCTACCCTCTGGAACAGTCCAAGCCTATCCCCTCGCTCGTCTGCAAGCGCTCGTCACCGCCACGTCCTCCTGCATCTATAGAACGGCGGTCACCGACGAACCTATCCATGGCCGCCGCAAACCGACCTCGTTGCACTATAAGAAGAGGCCCCCGAGCACGTCCCGTCCCCCAGGCAGCCTCAAAAACACTCCCCTAGTCCCCCCGTGGCAGCCAATCGACCCGGGGAGGTCTTCTTCCCCATCTCCGGCAACCGCAGCCGCCGCCACTGTCCCGGCCATTCCGGCGCCACCAGAGCCTCCCCCTCTCCACTCTCTTCACCAGGAGCTCCCTCTCCCCCTCGTGAGTCCATCCCCCTGCTAAATTTTGATCGGGACTCACCGCAAGAGAAAACCCACTCTGCCCGACGGCCACCGTCCGCTGCGGAGCTCGCCGCCGGCAGCTCCCTCCACCCCAAAGACCAAAGCGACTACCGAAGGGACCGCCTCGACCCCCTGAGCCCACGGGTGACCTCGGTTACTCGAACGGTGCCTCCGTTCGCCGGCGAGCATCGCCGGAGTCCCGCCTCCATTCGGGCAGAGGAAGAGGAGGGAGGAAAGAATAGTCAAACCTGACCAGTGGGCCAGGCGGGCCCATTGTCAGTGACACACCGCACCTGTCCACGTGGATTAAGTGGAAGCGTAAATCCAAAATGCGCCTTTGACGTGGTCTGTTCGAATCGTTTTTCCTTTTTCTGTTTTATTTTTTAAAACAGATTTTGACCACAACTTTGACTGCCTATAACTTTTTAATGATAACTCCAAATGAATTGATTCTTTTTCCTACCTCTCTCAAATTTAATCTAGTTTATTTTAAGATTTATTTGAAAAAAATTCAAACAACCTTTTTGTGTTGTTTTGAAATTGTGTGTTAATTCAAATTTATTTAAAATAGGACCTTGGAGAGAGAGAAGCAAGCTTTCAAAAGTTTTGGAGTGCACCCTGCCTTTCCACACCTTGAAGGCAAGCATTCTGAACTCTGGCATAATATTTTGCATACGTCGTTTGACACGATTATGACACCACCTCCGTACATAGAGCTCGTTATTTTATGTGGTGATATGATCATTTGCATGGATGCTTATTGGAAATTTCCTTGCTGTTGGAAATGGACATCCTTGTGATAATGATCATCCGCGTATGCCTTTCGTACCTACCGGAAGGAAAACGGGAAAGTCTCTGTCTTGGGTAGACCTGAGCTTGTCCCTAGTCCCTCGTCGAGACGAGTGTGTCCGGCATGGCATGAGGGGTATGATGAGTGGTGATTACATGCATTGGATGAAATATATTCGTTAAGCTAATCATGCAGGGAATACTTAAACCTACTTAGTCGACCATAGATCGAGTCTTGTTCCATAAACCACCATACTTGTTTCGTACTACCACTTGTCTCTACAACAAGTAGGGATGCAGTTCAAGAAGTCGTCAACCCCTTTCTAGCACACACCGTACAGAGAGGCCATGGTGGAAGATACCGGTTGTGGCTGGTAGGAAGGCCACCTGGTCCGGGGGCATGAGTGTTTCCGGTTGAGACCGAGAGGGGAGGCCACCCCTTAGAGAACGCGATATAAATTTGATCCCATGCTACGCGAGGTTGTAGCCTCCCCACTTAGAGTTTTGCTTAACAAGTGTCATGGGTGATTCCAGACATCGGTAAGTTAAGCTGGTGTGTGCAAGTTAGGTGTGTTTTCAACTAAAAGGCCGTAGACGGAATTAGTCCCGATGGACTAAAGGAATCCGTTACTCGTGGGTAAAGAGTACCCCCTCTGCAGAGATTAAACCTATTCGAATAGCCGTGTCCATGGTTAAAGATTACGATGCAGGATGGGTCAAGTGTTGGTCTTAGTGTCGGTCTTCGGAGGAGAAACTGTTAAACCAAACTTGGATACTCACTTGTGACTTGTGAGGACCATGATTATTATTTTGTTATGGACTAACCGTTATATTATTTGAATTATCGAGTATCCCTGGGATGGTTCTACCTCCTGGATACTCACAGTGATTATTTATAAGCCCTTTACGTGGTGTCGCGGAGACGCCCGACTGTGGCATGCTTGTTATTCATTTACTTTATAAGCCCTTTATGTGGTGTCGCTGAGACGCCCGACTGTGGCATGCTTGTTATTTAATTTACTTATAAGCCCTTTATGTGGTGTCGCGGAGACGCCCGACTGTGGCATGCTTGTTATTCATTTACTTTATAAGCCCTTTATGTGGTGTCGCTGAGACGCCCGACTGTGGCATGCTTGATATTTATTTTACTTTATAAGCCCTTTATGTGGTGTCGCTCAGATGCCCGACTGTGGCATGCTTGTCATTTATTTCCTTTTATAAGCCCTTTATGTGGTGTCGCTTAGACGCCCGACTGAGGCATGCTTCGTATCATGATCCTTTCGAGGCGTCGCTTCAGACACCCGATCGGTGCATGATATTTCTACCCCTTTACTGCATATCCATGTTAAATATAATTTACATGCTTGCATGCATCTGAGATTTTATTTTTTGACTGACGATGTGTTGATAGAATATTTCAGTGCGTGATTATCATTTATATTATACCCGTGTTCATAATGTTTGCGAGTACATTCAAAGTACTCACTGGCTTGTCCCTGGCTATTGTCTTGGCCAGATTTCTTGCGCGGAGAGGAGTGACCGTGATGACAGCCCCGGAACCTACGCAATGGTGATAGCAGCGTCGTGAAGATAGGAGTTAACCTGGTCAGCTGTTCCTGTGGGAAATGGAGTCCCATAGACACTGATGATCCACAAACCGCTTCCGCCATCAACCACTAGAAACCAATTTATGTATCAAGTTGGCGCCTCATCAGCTAACAGTAATCCTGGGGCTGGTGAGCACAACGGCCATTTTCTGGAATTTATTACCCGAAAAAAAAGGTCGTGACAAACTTCGTATCAGAGCCAGGCTGACCATTGGCTAATCCTATCTTAGCCGGGTCAATAAACCTAGGTAAGCCAAACCACCAGACCTTAACCTGAACCCAGCCAAGCTTCTCGTGCAAGACAGCCACACAGTGACCCCGACACTCTTGGCAGTCGGTGCCCAACCTATCAACCTAGCCTGTCGATCATGCGCCAGTGACCGACGCCTATAATGTCTCATTACATGGCGTGCGAAGGAAGACTCCGTCCCCTTTTTCTATAAAAAGGGCACGCTCGCCTCAACCCAGCACAGCACAACCTCTACCCCAGACCGAGCCATAATGCCTGGCCCCGTCGTGCACAATGAGACCACAGCAACCAACCTTGGAGGTTTTGTGACCATACTCGCAAACCTCACCCGTCGTGCCTATGCGTTAGAAGAGCCTCTCGAATATGTTGTGTACCAAGGGTCCATGAGCTGTGTGAGCCGTCTATTCTGGGCCATCAGACACATCTATGGTAGGGGTCTGTCGGCGGAACGCCCCTACAGGTTCACCGGAAGGACAACTTCCTTCAAGCCACAAGCCATCCAGCTAGCTGCTCGAGAGGCTATAGTTCAACTCCGGCAGTTGTCGCCCAGAGTTAACTTTCGCTCATTCTACTACTACTCCAGATGCGAAGGGTATGGTAGACCACCCCAAATTGCCAATGGAGATCACGAGACGGATCCTGCATTGCTACACCTAGTACGCTATGTAGGTGCACTAGAGGAATTGTTCGATCAAATCACCATTGATCTGATAGCAGCTCGTGGAGAGCTGGTTCGTCGAGCCCCGGCGAGAGGAGAAGACAAGCCCGACGCCGACAGCCCAGTCGTGCTGTTCGGACAACCAATCGAGACCTTGAGGTCAGCCCCAGCCATCAACCAAGGCGCTTTGATGACCCCAGAAGTGCTTCGTCGCCTTTTGGGAGCAAACTCCAACGGGATTGTGGCCAACAATCCCCACGATGGTCATCATCGCCACCCCGACCCTGCAGTCCCTCAACCACCTCCAGTTAATCCCGACGATGAGACCCGTGGAGAAGCCTCGACGTCCTCAAGGCAGGCTCGTTTAGATATAAACGAGGTAGACTGAATCACTCGAGTAGTATCGAGTCTTAGTGTATCCCCGCCTTGTAATCGTGTGACTTTGTAGATTAACGCAGCCTGTTGTTGTGCCTCTGTTTTTAATGGCAACCTTGCATAAGCATGCAGACCGCTGATTGCATATTTTCCGAACATACTACCAAAACCACCCGACAACACCCACGGTGATACGTCACCTTGAAGAGATATGTATACGTGGCTTTGACCCGACCCTTGGAACCGAAATGGCAAATTAATTACCTTTCACCACGGTAAAATGACCCAGCTCCAGTGCTATAAAAGGCCACCTCGTGACCTTGCCAAGCAACCCTCACCTTGTGCGCCATTCTCACAACCATTTCTTGTCATGCCGAGCCCTAGTATTTATCTGAGAACCCCAGATGCAACCCCGGGTAGTTTTGTCAAAATATTGTGGGATTTTACCTGCAGTACCATCGGTTCTACCCAGCCACCCCAGTACGAGCTGTTCAAATCGAGGATCACCCCTTCCACCTCGAAATATTGGGCAGCAGTACACATCCCTCCCGTAAACCCAAACCAAGACCCAAACCAAGACCCAACGGAAATATAGGGCCCCAATGTCTAATTAGGTTAGTCTAATTTTCCTGTTTAGATTAGTGTTAATCTTGCGGACCCCACGTGTCAGCTTTGACTTTGGTCAAGTCAACGTTGACCGGTCCCACCTGTCATACACCCAAACCAGCCTGAGACACTGACGTATGGGTCCCACTGGTCAGGTTTCACCTGGACCTGCCGTGTTGACCTGCTGATGTCACACTGATGTCATGCCGACGCAATAAGCTATTTTCTGGATTTTTTTAATATAGGAAATTCCAGAAAATGTTGCAAACTTCAAAAATTCATAGAAATTAATCTATAACTCCAAATGCAAAGAGTTATATATGAAAAATGATCAGAAAAATGCAATCTATCCATCTGTACCATTTTCATGCATGTTTAAACAATTTAACCTTGCTGTTTAGATGAAACAAGTTAATGCACTAATATAACCTCTTAAAATGGGTTTGCATTTGAATCTTTGGTTGAAATGGACTCATCTCAATCTGTTCTAGCTTGCATTAGCCCAAAACACATTCATATTGCCATGTCATAGCATGCAACATATTGTGCATTGCATTGATCATGTTTCTTCTCTGTTTGCCGGTGTTGTTCACCCTCGGTAGACGTTGTACCGACGTTGTGATCGTTGACACTGATGAAGACTCAATGCTATCTTCAGAAGTGCCAGACAAGCAAAACCCCCTAGTTCATTCCGATACAATCCCACTCTCTCGCTCCTGCTCTCTTTTACTGCATTAGGACAACAACGAATCATCTGTTACTTGCTGCGGTAGTTGAACCCCTTATCCTCTGCATGACCTGTCATTGCCACAGTAAATAGATGAAACCCACTAGCATGAGTAGGAGTTGTTTGAGCCTAGATGTGCCTACTCATTCATGCTTGTTTGTCGTGCCTACTATTGCTTAGAGTTGAGTCGGTGCGATTCATCGAGGATGAATCGGAGGTGTGTGAACATGTCCCATCGTGTGTGAGCTAAGTGTGCGAACACGATTTGGTAAAGGTAGCGGTGAGAGGCCATGTAGGAGTACATGGTGGGTTGTCTCATTGAAACCGTCCTCAAGAACTGAGTTCTGTGTTTGTGATCCATGAACAGTTACTACCACACATTGGGTTCCGGTAACTCGACCCCTCTCGGCTTATTAATCGCCTCGATCTCTGTCCAGGAGTTGCAACTAGTTTCTGGTGTTTGTAGGATATGTGTTGGGGGCCGTGCGTAGCACTGACCCTAGGGGTGGGCTATGTTGCGGTAGATACACCGCGGCACGGTGTACTGGGACGCCCGTTTGGTGCCTCGGGAACCCTGCTCTCATCGTTTGGGGCCGTGAGCGACACCCCGACCGGATCTCCTCGCGGATGGAATCCGAATTGCCGATAAACCTGGACTAGAGACTTGTGTGGTTAGTCAGGTCGTGGCCGACTCCCTCGCCAGGCTTCCGCTTGAAGGTTGACGAGATACACGACATGTACATGGTGGTAAGTGGCGAGAGCGTGTGTGAAGAAGTACACCCCTGCAGGGTTAACATCATCTATTCGAATAGCTGTGTCCGCGGTAAAGGACTTCTGGGTTCCCTATATCATTTCATAGACAAGTGAAAGTGGATACTCTAAAATGCGCAAGATAAGCGTGAGTGCTATGGATGGCGTTCTCATAGGGAGACGGGAGCGGATCCATAGTGGTGTATTGATATGGTGAATATGTGGACTCGTGTACGCCACCTCAAAAGAGTTACTTGCAGTCGTAGTTCAGGATAGCCACCGAGTCAAAGATGGCTTGCTGCAGTCAAACTCCACCACCCCTTTGTTGATAATGATGCATATGTAGTTAGTTACGATGTAAGTCTTCTTTGAGTACATTTGTACTCACATTTGCTTATTTTATGTTTTGCAGAGAGACGTCAGTCTCGTTAGTAGTTCCGCGTGGACTTCCACGTTTAGCTTGTTACCTCAGCTACGATCTTGTGCCCTCAGTAGGATGTGGTAGATAGTCAGGCTTCTCAGCCTTTTTCATTTATAGTTGTCTGTACTCAGACATGTTAAGCTTCCGCATGTGTTTTGTATGCTCTAAATGTTGGGTCATGAGACCCATGTTTGTAATATCTTCGCTCCTCGGAGCCTAATGAATAAATACTTGAGTCGTAGAGTTATGTTGTGATGCCATGTTGTATTTACACATATCGAGCATATTATGTGTATGATTGAAATGCTTGGTATGTGTGGGATCCGACAATCTAGTTGTATATCCTTGGCAGCCTCTCTTATGGGGAAATGTAGTCTAGTGCTTCCATGAGCCATAGTAGTCCGCTACAGCCCGGTTCACCGGAGTCCTGCTAGCCCAGCACTACTGCTCAGGACACTTGACTGGTCGGCATGTGTTTCACTTCGTTCTTGTGTCTGTCCCTTCGGGGAAATGTCACGCGGTGACATCCGGAGTCCTGCCTAGCCTGCTACAGCCCGGTCCACCAGAGTCCTGTTAGCCCGGTTCTACAGCCCGGATTCGCACGCCGACCGACATGCTCGATGTGATTCATGTATGCCTGTCCCCATGGGTTAGTGCCGCTTTGGGTTCACGACTAGCCATGTCGGCCTGGGTTCTCTGTCATATGGATGCTAGCGACACTATCATATCGTGAGCCAAAAGGCATAAGCGGTCCCGGGCCATGGTAAGGCGACACCCGTGGGAATACCGTGCGTGAGGCCGCAAAGTGATATGAGGTGTTACCGGCTAGATCGATGTGACTTGGAATCGAGGTCTGACAGCGTTGGTATCGAGCTGACAGCCTGTAGGATTACCAAGCCAAACCGGTCGAAGTTGTGTCTAGAAATGCTTTAGTTATGTAAGGGAATTGATTGTGGAAGGGAACGTAAGGCTATTTTTACTCCTTATACCTCAAGGCCTTCTGATATGAGTCATCCTCTTCTCTTCTACGGGGATTAAGAACTAGGCCTTCTCATCTATCTATCAGGATGACGTGTTACTAATCCATAGACTTATAGAATTGATAGTTTCAAATCTCAGTTTAGTTTTTACTACTTCCGTATGTTCATAGCTGGTCTCAGAACCTTGATATTGTGATGTTGAGTGGTCATGCCACTATTTTGCAGGATGTCTCAAATCATTTTGAGCATTTACAGTTATGCTGTCCGAGTCATCCCAGGTTTCTAAATAGTCTGATGCATTTGCAAATCCTTTCTTTCCGTTCCCGATGTCCTTTATGGTCAGAATAAGCACACTAATCGGTGCGTTGAGGTAATTCATTGCCTCGACATATATGTTGGAGCTAGTATTTTGACCTAGGTGTCTTAGAGAACCACTCAGTAATCTAGCAATGCTTTGTATCCCCAGTGTGATGATTCTGGCCACCATTCTCAAAAGCATCCCGTGATGCCATTTAGTTAGTAGGTATTCTATTCCTGGGTTCTTGAACCCGAGATTCACCCTACTTACCTCCTGTTGATAGTGTTTGCTAGTTCCTTTAGGATATTAGTAACTGCGATAGTCCTCGAGGTCCGTGGTATTTCCTTCTTCCAAATACTATGAACCGCTTATGGCAGAAGTTCCTCGCTGAGCGAAGGATCACAATCAGAGTACTCTTGAGGAGTTCTCCATTCATAATTGTGAATCTGCCAGTTCTACCTTTCCGCATGGGTTATCCGGAAGAAATGTTGAGCTTCACTCGACATACTAATCTATGCATCCACAACTCAGAAAATTATATGTTCCTTTGAGTTGCTTTTTTAGTTGTTTTCTGAGCTTCGTCTATCAATTGATAGTCAAGAGTATGCGTGCCTTTGTTCATCGATGCCTATTATTCTTGTGGTCCGTCAAGCCATTCTGTTCTGGAATGACTAGGAGAAACAAACTCCAGTACCTCATCCATATCTAGGATTGGGTCAAAGTAGTTGTATTTCGCAGATCAAAATGCCAATCCAGCTTTTGATTCTGTTCCACCCTGGAGTATTACCCCCTTTATGTCAGGATTTTCATGAGAATTGCACCGGCTCTTGGGAATTCTTGACGTAGTGATACTTCTTGCCATCATTACTCATTCCTTGGTTCCGTGTTGTTGCAACCGGAATGCCGACAAGTGAATCGTGATGTGTGAAATCTATACTCCTAGCAACCTTGTTGCTTGGTAGTTAATGGACAATATTCTCATTCTTAGCGTGTTGGTTATTAAATCATCATCCTAAGATTGATCGTGCTACCTAGTCCTTATTCCCGGTGCACTCTTCGATCAATGAGTTAGGATTATTCAATTCCCTGCTTATTTGATCATTTCGTCTTGCTTTGAAAAGCAAGATTGTTCTCGAGCTTAGTAACATATTGGTGGTTCGTGATTTTCCGGATATCTTCACGGAAGTATCACCAGGTTGTCACGTGACCGCTATGTTGAGTTCGTGATCAAGTTGGTTTTCTTGTAACCACCCTTTCTCCAAGAATCTATGTCGGATACCCTTAGCTAGTTGGTTAAGCTAAACAACAACTTGGAGAGTTGGAAGATAAAAGCTTACCTGACTTAGTTCATCTTCAAGGGATATCCTGGTGTGTGTGAGTGTGTGTGTGTGTGTGTTGAAGAAAGATGATATCTTCATCGATTGGTCCATGTGATCAGTTGTTGGATCTATTGCCTTGTCAAAACTTTGATTTGAGTATGGGCTATCGTCAAATCAAATCAGAACCAATGATGTCCGTAATGTTGTCTTACTCGTGGTTGATCCCTCGAGCATACACCATTACATCTTTTGGTCTGACCAATGCTATCACCGTGTTCACATGATGGTGGAAGTCCAGTGATATGGAAATTCCAATGAGTTGTTGTTGAGCCCATCAGCAGCATCTTGTCTCCTCCATGATTCATGTTGAACATCAACCTAGTGTTGGAAACTTTGTAAGAAATGCCTTCGTGTTCCGTTCATGAAGCCTATGCTTGGATGGAAGAAGTGACTTCCTCGAATTCATGTGCTTTAGGTGTAAGTTGCCGCCATGAATTTGAGAAAGGTTTGTTTTGCTTCCTTCGGAATCATCCCAAGTCATTCATGCATTCGTGCGAGGTATTCTATGGTTTGGTAGATTAATTACCTCCACTTCATATGTATTCCCTAGCACACCAAGCCACTGATTGATTTGTTCAAGGAAAAGAAGTTCTTGAGTGCTAACCCTTAAGGACCCAAAGGTACATGCGCAGGACTTCGCTCTCCGCAATGATGGTTCCCAATCAGAACTCGGTAGTGTTTCATTATAAGACTACTATGTTGTCATACTTGTCTTGGACAACGTGTTCACATGTATGTAGCAGAACCAACTTATGTTTTGGAGCTTGCTATCGTAGTTCACTCCCCGAGAATCTCGCAACATCATCTCGTTGATTTGTGTTGCAACCTTTCCTTTTCAGACATGCTGTCTGAAATGTCCTGTTACCAACCAGATCTGAATCTCAGGCAGATATGATGGTTGAAACATTCCCAGCATTTGCATTATGTTCCCAGCTTGCACCCCAGCAGTTGTTGCCCAGGATCATCTTCAAAAGCGGCCCTACCATGGGTCCCATCCATTTCCGATGATAAGCGAAATCATCCATCGCGTTGTCTTCAACAAGGTGGTCCACATCATCCATTCGAATCCGGATATGCCATTCCTTTAAACTCCGCCAAACGATCGATTGTAATTGCCTTAGGCTGGTATTAAGAGTCTCAATGATCTCTATATCAAAAGTAATTCTTTTTCCACTTAAGGGAATATTTCTACGAGTCACCTTTCCTGAGGTGCCCCGTTTTGGAATCATGGCAATTTCCCTCGCTACTTTGAAACCCTCGTCAAATTGTTTCTTCTGTCGCTCCTGATGCATGCTTTGCCTCTCAGCTCTAGAGATGTTTCTATGTCTCATTCCATGAGTTGATCTTGTGATCATTAAGATGATCCTAAATTGTTCGAACCTCAAGAAGATCGATTCTTCTAAAATCCCCCCTTTCTTCTCGTTCTCATGTTGGATGTAGTTCTCAAGGCAAGACGTCGAGACAAAGATGGTGATCCTGTCAACGTTCTTATGAAGTGCAACCTGGAACGTGAAGATTGTGTTGGTCTTGTGCCCCTCTGTCTTCTTACCTCACGTCTTGAATCTCGGGACGAGATTCTTGTTTAGTGGGGGTGAGTTGTCACATCCCTAATCCTGGTCTGACCTATGCCAGCTTCCATGTGTGCATCATGTTTAAAATCAAATGAAATTTGAATTGAGGAATTTTCAAAACCTCGGAAAACCCCTAAAAATAACCAACATTTAAATCTCAACAAATGAGTCCAGGAAAATGTTCATGTTATTCTGTGAAAATATTGGCATGAGGTGAAATTCAAACCAATATTTTTGGAGTCACAGAAATATTTATTCTGGCCATTTGAATTAATCCAATAACTATTTGCTTTGGATTTATATTTAATATATATTAAATATGACTCCAATAATTCTGGAAGTTTGTGAGTGGCTTCGTATATATTTTAGCAAGCCATATAATAACCTACAGAATTTATTAAAATGATTTAGTTGCTAAACTAAATCAAAACAGAGGAAGAAAAATAGAAAACAGAAACAAATGAAATCCTCTTACCTGGCGCCCACCAATTAATCGCCCAGCCTCGGCCGCCCAAAGACGGCCCAACCCAGCTGGCCGATGCAGTCGTCCCTTCCTCTCGCCGGAAGGGCGAAGCGTGTGTGCCCTTGCCCACGCCACCAGCCACCTCTGCTTGCCGCCGAGGGTCTAGACGCCTCCCCGAGTGCCACGCACTCCCCCTCGACCACTGCACCTCTCCCCTCTCTCCCGGAACCCCCTGCCCCTCCTCTGCTCTCTTCCCGCAACGCCACCCTCGCCGCCGCTTGCTGTTGCCGCAGCCAGAGCCACCTCCTCGCCCTCCACCCGAGTCCAGAAGCTCCGCCTCGTCTACCTCGTCCTCTCCGTCGACTCACGCGATGTCGGACGCCCCAAAACGCCGCCATCGCCGTCTTCTTCAACCTCGGACTGCCGAGACCGCCGGCGACCATGCGGCCGCTCCGTTGCTTCCCCGAGCTCCCCGAGACCACCACTGCACTCCCCGTGAGCTTCTCCTTGATCCCTCTTCCCCTTGCTCGTTTGCACTGTAGTCGCCGCCCTCTTGAGCCCGAGAGCATCTCGCGCCGCCATGGCCATGGCGTGGCTGTACCTGGCCGTCTGGCTTCATAGCCCAGCACTTCACCGCACTCGTCGTGTCCCCAGGAGCCCGCACCACCGCTCCGCACCTCCTGCCGTGCCTCCTAGCGACGACCCCGAGCTCTGGCAGCCCCAACGTCGTCGCCGGCGTCTTTTCCGACCACCCCGAGCCCAAACACCACCACCACTCGACGCGGCAGCCCCCCAGCTTCACGTAGATGCTCCCCGCGCACCAAATAGGGCCCTGCAGCGAAATCCGACTCGCTCCACCGTCGGTTTGGTCGTCGCCGACCGAACTCCGGCGAGGTCGACGTGGCCTGTCATTAGCCATTAATGACCCAGCTAACCACCCCTAGAGCCACCGCCATGTGGGCCCCAGTGTCTAATTAGGTTAGTCTAATTTTCCTGTTTAGATTAGTGTTAATCTTGCGGACCCCACGTGTCAGCTTTGACTTTGGTCAAGTCAACGTTGACCGGTCCCACATCATACACCCAAACCAGCTCGAGACAACGACGTATGGGTCCCAATCGGTCAGGTTTCACCTGGACCTGCCGTGTTGACCTGCTGATGTCACACTGATGTCATGCCGACGCAATAAGCTATTTTCTGGATTGTTTTAATATAGGAAATTCCAGAAAATGTTGCAAACTTCAAAAATTCATAGAAATTAATCTGTAACTCCAAATGCAAAGAGTTATATATGAAAAATGATCAGAAAAATGCAATCTATCCATATGTACCATTTTCATGCATGTTTAAACAATTTAACCTTGCTGTTTAGATGAAACAAGTTAATGCACTAATATAACCTCTTAAAATGGGTTTGCATTTGAATCTTTGGTTCAAATGGACTCATCTCAATCTGTTCTAGCTTGCATTAACCCAAAACCCATTCATATTGCCATCAGGGCCGGCCCTGTGTTTTGAGAGGCCCTAGGCCAACTCGACGACATGGGCCCTCTAAGTCCTAAGACCATATATATGTGTGTGTGTTTGCGTGATGCATATATATAACTTCATTTGCATAATACTAAAAGTAAACTTTCAATCACACATCTTTAGTTTGAAATTTTACTACAATAATTGTTGGACAATGCAAAATAAAACAAACATGACATGATTACCTCAAATAGGAAACAAATTTATTTGCTCCTCTGTATACTTTCACAATCTTCATTGACCTTAACATCTGAATTTTGACGCTCGGGATTAGTTCCTTGCCTATGTTCTTCACTGACATCAACAATACTTGAAGATGTAAAATACTTTGTCAAAGAACCCTTTAGTGATTGAATTTTAAAATGTATTTCTTTCTTTCTTTTTCTTTTTTCAGCACCCGACAAATGCTTCTTAGGCAACATGGCATGCTAATGTCCTAATATTACGAAGCAAAGAGTAGACAACGAATTAGAAATGTATAGATCGGATGATCAGAACCCTAGACATGTACACAAAATGACAAAAAATTAGGATGGTTGAATACATACTATGAAAGATTGAATTAGAAAATTATACATCAAAAATTAGATACTTCATGGGATGAATCATGGATGAATAGTTTAATATACGTACTAAAGAAACTACTGAAATTGGGGATGGATGAATGGATCAGGAACATCCGAACATGGATATTGGGTACGGACCTGCGTTCGCATACATATGTATTGCCATATTGCTGGAAGGCCGAGTTGTCGGATTGCTGTGTTGCGGTTGAGGCACCGAGCGAGGAACGACGGAGCGTCGGGCTGATGATACGACGAAGAAGAACCGACGAGCAACGAATGGGAAAAGTCAGATTTTTATTTTATTTTTGAGAAGAAAGGAAAAGCCAGACATCCCGATTGATTTGTTTCACACGTACGCGTGCATCGAGCGGCTGTGACTTGCGTGCGCATGCTTCGATACGCATTACCAGGCGATCTGATGGGCCGAGCCTATCTTGTTTTCTTCCTCTCATAATTTTTCCCTTGTCTATTTTTTTGCTGGGCTATACTATATGTGTACTACATCATGGGCCCCCCTCCGGCCTGGGCCCTGGGCCGTCGCCCCTCTGCCCATGCCCTAGGGCCGGCCCTGATTGCCATGTCATAGCATGAATCATATTGTGCATTGCATTGATCGTGTTTCTTCTCTGTTTGCCGGTGTTGTTCCCCCTCGGTAGACGTTGTACCGATGTTGTGATCGTTGACACCGATGAAGACTCAATGCTATCTTCGAAGTGCCGGACAAGCAAAACCCCTTGTTCATTCCGATACAATCCCACTCTCTCGCTCCTGCTCTCTTTTCTTGCATTAGGACAACAATGAATCATCTGTTACTTGCTGCGGTAGTTGAACCCCTTATCCTCTGCATGACCTGTCATTGCCACAGTAAATAGATGAAACCCACTAGCATGAGTAGGATTTGTTTGAGCCCTGATGTGCCTACTCATTCATGCTTGTTTGTCGTGCCTACTATTGCTTAGAGTTGAGTCAGGTCTGATTCATCGAGGATGAATCAGAGGTGTGTGAACATGTCCTACTGTGTGTGAGCTAAGTGTGTGAACACGATTTGGTAATAGTAGCGGTGAGAGGCCATGTAGGAGTACATGGTGGGTTGTCTCATTGAAGCCGTCCTCAGGAACTGAGTTCTGTGTTTGTGATCCATGAACAGTTACTACCACACATTGGGTTCCGCTAACTCGACCCCTCTCGACTTATTAATCGCCTCGATCTCTGTCCAGGAGTTGCAACTAGTTTCTGGTGTTTGTAGGATATGTGTTGGGGGCCGTGTGTAGCGCTGACCCTAGGGGTGGGCTATGTTGCGGTAGATACACCGAGGCACGGTGTCTTGGGACGCCTGCTTGGTGCCTCGGGAACCTGCTCTCTCATCGTTTGGGGTCGTGAGCGACACCCCGACCGGATCTCCTCGCGGATGGAACCCGAATAGGCGATAAACCTGGACTAGAGACTTGTGTGGTTAGTCAGGTCGTGGCCGACTCCCTCACCAGGCTTCCGCTTGAAGGTTGCCGAGATACACGACGTGTACATGGTGGTAAGTGGCGAGGGTGTGTGAAGATGTACACCCTACAGTGGTTAACATCATCTATTCGAATAGCCGTGTCCGCGGTAAAGGACTGGGTTACCTATATCAGTTCATAGACAAGTGAAAGTGGATACTCTAAAATGCGCAAGATAAGCGTGAGTGCTATGGATGGCGTTCTCATAGGGAGACGGAGCGGATCCATAGTGGTGTATTGATATGGTGAATATGTGGACTCGTGTACGCCACCTCGAAGAGTTACTTGCAAATGTAGTTCAGGATAGCCACCGAGTCAAAGCTGGCTTGTCGCAGTCAAACTCCACCACCCCATTGTTGATAATGATGCATATGTAGTTAGTTACGATGTAAGTCTTGCCTGAGTACATTTGTACTCACGTTTGCTTATTTTATGTTTTGAAGAGGACGTCGGTCTCGTTAGTAGTTCCGCGTGGACTTGACGTTTAGCTTGTTACCTCAAAGCGATCTTGTGCCCTCGGCAGGATCTGGTAGATAGTCAGGCTTCTCAGCCTTTTTCATTTATAGTTGTCTGTACTCAGACATGTTAAGCTTCCGCATGTGTTTGACTTGTATGCTCAGAATGTTGTGTCATGAGACCCATGTTTGTAATATCTTGGCTCCTCGGAGCCTAATGAATAAATACTTGAGTCATAGAGTTATGTTGTGATGCCATGTTGTATTTACACATATCGAGCATATTGTGTGTATGATTGAAATGCTTGGTATGTGTGGGATCCGACAATCTAGTTGTTTATCCTTGGCAGCCTCTCTTATGGGGAAATGTAGTCTAGTGCTTCCATGAGCCATAGTAGTCCGCTACAGCCCGGTTCACCGAAGTCCTGCTAGCCCAGCACTACTGCTCAGGACACTTGACTGGCCGGCATGTGTTTCACTTCGTTCCTGTGTCTGTCCCTTCGGGGAAATGTCACGCGGTGACATCCGAGTCCTGCCTAGCCTGCTACAGCCCGGGTTCCCGGAGTCCTGTTAGCCAGTGCTACAGCCCGGATTCACACGTCAGCGACCGACATGCTCGATGTGATTCATGTATGCCTGTCCCCATGGGTTAGTGCCGCTTTGGGTTCACGACTAGCCATGTCGACCGGGTTCTCTGTCATATGGATGCTAGCGACACTATCATATCGTGAGCCAAAAGGCACAAACGGTCCTGGGCCATGGTAAGGCGACACCCGTGGGAATACCGTGCGTGAGGCCGCAAAGTGATATGAGGTGTTACCGGCTAGATCGATGTGACTTGGAATCGGGGTCCTGACACTTCTTTATCTTCTGTCGTGGTCGGGCATTGAGCCGAGCTCAATCTTACACCTTGCAATACAGGCAAGAACCCTTTCTTGGACTGATCCATATTGAACTTCTTCAATATCTTATCAAGGTATGTGCTTTGTGAAAGAACTATGAGGCGTCTTGATCTATCCCTATAGATCTTGATGCCTAATATGTAAGCAGCTTCTCCAAGGTCCTTCATTGAAAAACACTTATTCTAGTAGGCCTTAATGCTGTCCAAAAGTTCTATATCATTTCCCATCAAAAGTATGTCATCTACATATAATATGAGAAATGCTACAGAGCTCCCACTCACTTTCTTGTAAACACAGGCTTCTCCATAAGTCTGCATAAACCCAAACGCTTTGATCATCTCATCAAAGAGAATATTCCAACTCCGAGATGCTTGCACCAGCCCATAAATGGATCGTTGGAGTTTGCATACCTTGTTAGCATTCTCAGGGTCGACAAAACCTTCCGGCTGCATCATATACAGTTCTTCCTTAAGATGGCCGTTAAGGAATGCCATTTTGACGTCCATTTGCCATATCTCATAATAATAGTATGCGGCAATTGCTAACATGATTCAGACGGACTTTAGCTTCGCTACGGGAGAGAATGTCTCATCGTAGTCAACCCCTTGAACTTGTCGATAACCCTTAGCGACAAGTCGAGCTTTATAGATGGTAACATTACCATCCGCGCCCGTCTTCTTCTTAAAGATCCATTTGTTTTCTATCGCTTGCCGATCATCGGGCAAGTCTGTCAAACTCCATACTTCGTTTTCATACATGGATCCTATCTCGGATTGCATGGCTTCAAGCCATTTGTTGGAATCTGGGCCCGCCATCGCTTCTTCATAGTTCAAAGGTTCACCGTTGTCTAACAACATGATTTCCAGGACAGGGTTGCCATACCACTCTGGTGTGGAACGTGTCCTCGTGGACCTACGAAGTTCGGTAGTAACTTGATCAGAAGTACCTTGATCATCATCATTAAGTTCCTCTTCAGTTGGTGCTAGCACCACAGGAACATCTTCCTAAGCTGCGCTACTCACCGGTTCAAGAGGTAGTACTTCATCAAGTTCTACTTTCCTCCCACTTACTTCTCTCGAGAGAAACTCTTTCTCCAGAAAGGACCCGTTCTTGGCAACAAAGATCTTGCCTTCGGATCTGAGGTAGAAGGTATACCCAATGGTTTCCTTAGGGTATCCTATGAAGACGCATTTTTCGACTTGGGTTCGAGCTTTTCAGGTTGAAGTTTCTTGACATAAGCATCGCATCCCCAAACTTTTAGAAACGACAACTTAGGTTTCTTTCCAAACCATAATTCATACGGTGTCGTCTCAACGGATTTAGACGGTGCCCTATTTAAAGTGAATGTAGCTGTCTCTAGAGCGTATCCCCAAAATGATAGCGGTAAATCGGTAAGAGACATCATAGACCGCACCATGTCCAATAAAGTGCGATTCTGACGTTCGGACACACCATTACCGAGGTGTTCCAGGCGGCGTGAGTTGTGAAACGATTCCACATTTCCTTAAGTGCGTACCAAATTCGTGACTTAAATATTCTCCTCCATGATCTAATCGTAAGAAGTTTATTTTTCGGTCACGTTGATTCTCTACCTCACTCTGAAATTCCTTGAACTTTTCAAAGGTCTCAGACTTGTGTTTCATCAAGTAGACATACCCATATCTACTCAAGTCCTCAGTGAGAGTGAGAACATAACGATATCCTCCGCGAGCCTCAACGCTCATTGGACCGCACACATCAGTATGTATGATTTCCAATAAGTAGGTTGCTCGCTCCATTGTTCCGGAGAACGGAGTCTTGGTCATTTTGCCCATGAGGCATGGTTCGCATGTGTCAAATGATTCATAATCGAGAGACTCTAAAAGTCCATCATCATGGAGCTTCTTCATGCGCTTTTGACCAAGGCGGCAGTGCCACAAGTATGTGGCACTATCGTTATCAACTTTACATCTTTTGGTATTCACACTATTAATAGTGTAACATCACGTTCGAGATTCATTAAGAATAAACCATTGACCATCGGGGATGACCATAAAACATATCTCTCATATAAATAGAACAACCATTATTCTCGGATTTAAATGAGTAGCCATCTCGTATTAAACAAGATCCAGATACAATGTTCATGCTCAAAGCTGGCATTAAATAACAATTATTGAGGTTTAAAACTAATCCCATAGGTAAATGTAGAGGTAGTGTGCCGACGATGATCACATCGACCTTGGAACCATTCCCGACGCGCATCGTCACCTCGTCTCGTCCTTCGATCTCCGCTTAATCCGCAGCTCCTGCTTTGAGTTACAAATATGAGCAACGGCACCGGCATCAAATACCCAGGAGCTACTACGAGTACTGGTAAGGTACACATCAAGTACATGTATATCACATATACCTTTAGTGTTGCCGGCCTTCTTGTCCGCTAAGTATTTGGGGCAGTTCCGCTTCCAGTGTCCGCTTCCCTTGCAATAAAAGCACTCAGTTTCAGGCTTGGGTCCATTCTTTGACTTCTTCCCGGCAACTGGCTTACCGGGCGCGGCAACTCCCTTGCCGTCCTTCTTGAAGTTCTTCTTACCCTTGCCTTTCTTGAACTTAGTGGTTTTATTCACCATCAACACTTGATGTTCCTTCTTGATTTCTACCTCTGCTGATTTCAGCATTGAATATACCTCAGGAATGGTCTTTTCCATCCCCTGCATATTGAAGTTCATCACAAAGCTCTTGTAGCTCGGTGGAAGCGACTGGAGGGTTCTCACACGATCAAGGCGTCATCCGGAGATTAACTCCCGGTGAGTCAAGCGGTTGTGCAACCCAGACATTTTGAGTATGTGCTCATTGATGAACTATTTTCCTCCTTCTTACAATCAAGAACTTGTCGAGACTTCATATCTCTCGACCGGGCATGATCTTGGAAAACCATTTTCAGCTCTTGAACATCTCATATGCTCCGTGTTGCTCAAAACGCTTTTGGAGCCCGGTTCTAAATCAGACAAAGCATGCCGCACTGAACGAGGGAGTAATCATCAGCACGAGACTGCCAAGCGTTCATAACGTCTTGGTTCTCTGGGATGGGAGCTTCACCTAGCGGTGCTTCTAGGACATAATCTTTCTTTGCAGCTATGAGGATGATCCTCAGGTTCCGGATCCAGTCCGTATAGTTGTTGCCATCATCTTTTAGCTTGGTTTTCTCTAGGAATGCATTGAAGTTGAGGTGGACATGAGCGTTGGCCATTTGATCTACAAGACATATTTGCAAAGGTTTTTAGACTAAGTTCATGATAATTAAGTTCATCTAATCAAATTATTTAATGAACTCCCACTCAGATTAGACATCCCTCTAGTCATCTAAGTGATACATGATCCGAGTCGACTAGGCCGTCTCCGATCATCACGTGAGACGAACTAGTCATCATCGGTGAACATCTCCATGTTGATCGTATCTTCCATACGACTCATGTTCGACCTTTCGGTCTCTTGTGTTCCGAGGCCATGTCTGTACATGCTAGACTCGTCAAGTTAACCTAAGTGTTTATGCATGTGTAAATCTGTCTTACACCCGTTGTATGTGAACATTAGAATCTATCACACCCGTTCATCACGTGGTGCTTCAAAACAACGAACTTTACATAGCAGTATACGATTAGGGGAACACTTTCTTGAAATTATTATGAGGGATCATCTTATTTACTACCGTCGTTCTAAGTAAACAAGATACAAAACATGATAAACATCACATGCAATCAAATAGTGACATGATATGGCCAATATCATATAGCTCCTTTGATCTCCATCTTCGGGGCTCCATGATCATCTTCGTCACCGGCATGACACCGTGATCTCCATCATCGTGTCTCCATGGGGTTGCTCGCCAACTATTACTTCTACTACTAAGGCTAACGGTTTAGCAATAAAGTAAAGTAATTACATGGCGTTGAATCAATGACACGCAGGTCATACAATAATTAAGACAACTCCTATGGCTCCTGCCGGTTGTCATACTCATCGACATGCAAGTCGTGATTCCTACTACAAGAACATGATCTCATACATCACATATATATCATTCATCATTCATCACAACTTTTGGCCATATCACATCACAATCACATGCTGCAAAAACAAGTTAGACGTCCTCTAATTGTTGTTGCATGTTTCTGATGGCTGCAATAGGGTTCTAGCAAGAACGCGTTTTCTTACCTACGTAAAAGCCACAACGTGATTTGTCAACTTCTATTTACCCTTCATAAGGACCCTTTTCATCGAATCCGCTCCAACTAAAGTGGGAGACAGACACCCGCTAGCCACCTTATGCAACTAGTGCATGTCGTTCGGTGGAACCTGTCTCACGAAGCTGCACGTGTAAGGTCGGTCCGGGCCGCTTCATCCCACAATACTGCTGAAGCAAAATAAGACTAGTAGTGGCAAGAAAGTTGACAACATCTACGCCCACAACAAGTTTGTGTTCTACTCGCGCAAAGAGAACTACACATAGACCTAGCTCTGATACCACTGTTGGGGAACGTTGCAGAAAATAAAAAATTTCTACGGTTTCACCAAGATCAATCTATGAGTTCATCTAGCAACGAGAGAGAGGAGTGCATCTACATACCCTTGTAGATCGCGAGCGGAAGCGTTCAAGAGAACGGGGTTGAGGGAGTCATACTCATCGTGATCCAAATCACTGATGATCCTAGTGCTGAACGGACAGCACCTTCGCGTTCAACACACGTGCGGTTGGGGAGACGTCTCCTCCTTCTTGATCCAGCAAGGGGGGAGGAGAGGTTGATGAAGATCCAGCAGCACGACGGCGTGGTGGTGGATGCAGCAGCGATCTCGGCAGGGCTTCGCCAAGCGTCTGCGAGAGGGAGAGGTGTAGCAAGGGGAGAGGGAGGCGCCTATAGCCTGGTGCGGCTGCCCTCCTCCCCCTCTTATATAGGCCCCTAGGGGGCGGCCTGAGATGGGATCTCCAAGGGGCGGCGGGGGTTGCTTCCCCAAGCAGTGCAGGCGCCCCCCTAGGGTTTCCCAACCCTAGGCGCAGGGGGCCCAAGCGCGCACCAGCCCACCAGGCTGGTTCCTCCACTTCAGCCCATGGGGCCCTCCGGGATAGGTGGCCCCACCGGTGGACCTCGGGACCCTTCCGGTGGTCCCAGACAATACCGGTGATCCCCGAAACTTTCCCGATGGCCGAAACCTGACTTCCTATATATAATTCTTTACCTCCGGACCATTCCGGAACTCCTCGTGACGTCCGGGATCTCATCCGGACTCCGAAGAACTTTCGGTTTACTGCATACTCATATCTCTACAACCCTAGCGTCACCGAACCTTAAGTGTGTAGACCCTACGGGTTCGGGAGACATGCAGACATGACCGAGACGCCTCTCCGGTCAATAACCAACAGCGCGATCTGGATACCCATGTTGGCTCCCACATGCTCCTCGATGATCTCATCGGATGAACCACGATGTCGAGGATTCAAGCAACCCCGTATACAATTCCCTTTGTCAATCGGTACGTTACATGCCCGAGATTCGATCGTCGGTATCCCAATACCTCGTTTAATCTCGTTACCGGCAAGGCACTTTACTCAGATCGTAATGCATGATCCCGTGACCAGACACTTGGTCACATTGAGCTCATTATGATGATGCATTACCGAGTGAGCCCAGAGATACCTCTCCGTCATACGGAGTGACAAATCCCAGTCTTGATTCGTGCCAACCCAATATACACTTTCGGAGATACCTGTAGTGTACCTTTATAGTCACCCAGTTATGTTGTGACGTTTGGCACACCCAAAGCACTCCTACGGTATCCGGGAGTTGCACAATCTCATGGTCTAAGGAAATGATACTTGACATTTGGAAAAGCTCTAGCTAAACGAACTACACGATCTTTGAGCTATGCTTAGGATTGGGTCTTGTCCATCACATCATTCTCTCAATGATGTGATCCCGTTATCAATGACATCCAATGTCCATAGTCAGGAAACCATGACTATTTGTTGATCAACGAGCTAGTCAACTAGAGGCTCACTAGGGATACGTTGTGGTCTATGTATTCACATGTGTATTACGATTTCCGGATAACACAATTATAGCATGAATAATAGACTACTATCATGAACAAAGAAATATAATAATAACCATTTTATTATTGCCTCTAGGGCATATTTCCAACATGACTCGCTCCAGTGCTTGTAGTCGTCGCTAAGGGGTCCATAGACCTAGTTGCAATTTTTATTACCTCTTGTGTTCTCTGTACTGCCATGATTGATGAATAGATTGGAAATTTCTTTCGCAAAAAAATTAACAAAATGTTCATATTTCAAAAAAACGTTTGGAATTGTAAAAAATGTTTGCAGTTGCAAAATTTGGTCTGAAATTTCAAATATGTTCAGGTTTGAAAACTTGTTCGGGAATTTTTTAAAATGTTCGTCGTTTCAATTTTGTTAGATATTTCATAAAGTTCAAAAAATGTACAGGACTTTCAAAAAATGTTCATGTATTCCAAAATTTATTCACAAATTTAGAAAATGATCATATTTCAAAAAAACTTCTGGAATTGCAAAAAATTGTTTGCGGTTGCAAAATTTGGTCTGAAATTTCAAAATGTGCGTGTTTGAAAACTTGTTCAGGAATTTTTTAAAATGTTCGTGGTTTCAATTTTTTGTTAGACATTCCATGAAGTTCCATTTTCAACTTTTTGTTCAAAAATTCAAAAAGTGTTCAAGATTTGCATTTTTGTAATTTCATGAAATGTTCTATTTTTCAAATCTTTGTTTAAAAATTGAAGAAAAAATGCATTTAAAATTTTGTTCGGAATTTCACAATTTGTTCGTTACTTCAAAGAATGGTTCACTTTTTCAAAAACATTTTCCGCAGTTTAAATTTTTTTGTTCGCATATGCAAAAAAATGTTCCCATCTATGAAAATTTGTTCAGAAATTCAAAAAATGTTCGCACTTTTTCAAAATATACACCTTCAGAAAAACAAATGTGCACTTTTTTAAAGATGTTTCCCTTTGCAGTAACTAATTCTGATTCAATACAGTAGACATGTTCGGTTGTACGGTTGTGCTAAGTTATTTCAGATGCGCGATATTCTACTGCAAGCAATGCTTGTCAGTTGGAGTGGCTGGGAGCACGCGTTCGTAAGTCGTTGGTCGCTGGTTCGAGCCGAGGCCACCACATCAAACTACGAATGATTGTCTAAAAAAAAATCAAACTACGAATGAGGCAAATCCCCTAGATCTCACCCGACCGCACAGAAATAGAGCAGCCGCCGCTAGCCGCCCAGGACTAAACCACCGCGGTCCGCATCTCAAGCACGCACAGATCTCACCCCAACCCCCGAGCAGATCGCACAACCTCCTCGCTCTGAAATGCATGCATGGAAGACTGTACACACGCACCACCTCTTTGTTGGAATTATGTGTCCTGCAACTATATCCTAATTACTAGAAATTACTAATATTCGGAATACCTCATTATGAAATTATACATGTATTTATGCATGGAATTACTTTACATGATTATCATGGAATTATCACTTGTTGGAATGTATTTAAGTTATATGCTTAAGAAAGCCGGTCGATTATCAATGGTATACAATATGCTATATATATTGAAAAGACTATCCGGGTACAGTGATAATCGGAAGGAGCTAGATCATACAGTTAGATTACAGCTCTAATGTTGATTTACATATAATTAGAGGAATTTACACTCTATTATGGCGCATTGCTCACAAGCGCGTGCTCCAGGGACACAACGGGTAGAATCCGTTGACAGCCAAATTTGATCGTGGTTGGTAATTTGTTCTGGAGTCTATCCCGGAAAACTAGTTGAAAAGACTAGGAATCTTATCTGTATAAAAGATGGACTCTTTGGAAAGACAGTATAAAAAGGTCCCTACCCTCTAACCTCAGATATGCGAATTGTGAGCGCCACCACGGATAAGCGCAGAGAAATTAAGAAGTAGACTGCAAACCCTAAATATCAACACTCTTGACCTTGCCGTCCGCTGACATGTTAATGGAAGACTATGCCATTCTAGACACCCTTTTTCCTTGTAAATTCGTATCTAATGCTTAATACTTATTGATAAGTGTGTTTTAGTGGATGAAGACTATTGAAACATGGTTGCAGTATAAGGTAGAAGATGTGTATCTTGCCAGTAACTTGTTTGTTAATAATAAATAGGCTGAAAATTCAATAAGAACAGAAGGTACGGTAGCAAGGAATGCCTAGAAATTTTATGCTCTTCTTTAACTTGGCCCGCCCAACTTTTTCTTTGAAGCTCCGCCACTGCTTACAACGATATAGCGCAATGGGATGACCACGTTGACAATAATCATGACATCGAATCTCCTCCTCTAGACGAACGCCTCAAACCTAGTTTTGATACCACTCGTTAAAATAAAACCGAGGCGTTACCAAGGATCAAGCAATCATACCAACACAACATCGAGATTTGTTAACGAGTTTCAGCGATATGGCTACATCCTCAGGGCCTGAATATGAGCGCTCCTCCCAGTGACACCGACACAATACCGTACACCGGCCACCCGGACGTCGGCACATGCCGCCAGCTCCCCCTGTTTGGTTCGGTTCGGTTCGGTTCTCTCCGCGCGTGCATGTGCATGCTTTCTCCCTTAATTTTCTGACGATGATCGGCTCCGTGAGTGTGCGTGTCGACATGCAGGGGTGGAGGGCGTGGCCGTGGAGGTGGACAAGGGATCCATGACTATCTTCGGCCACTTCGACGCCAAGAAGCTTAGGGACCGCGTCGCCTCGAAGACCAGGAAGAAGGTCTAGCTCGTCAGCGGCAAAGACAACAAGGGTGGCGGTGGCGGTGGTGGGGACAAGAACAAGTACGCCGACGGCGAGGGCAAGCAGGTGCCGGACAAGGAGAAGGAGGAGAAGGAGCAGGACGACAAGTGCGGTGGCAATGTCGAGAAGGGGAAGGGCGGCAAGGACAACAAGAAGCCTGAAGCCAGCCATGTTTTGTCCTTGAATCCTATATATTCTCTTCAGTCGACTCGCATCATGTCCTGCTCTCATCTGTTGCAGCGTTTTGCTGATGAGATTGCTCTGCTCGACTGATCGTTCGATTTGGTTCATGGCAGCCGGTGATCATCACGGTGGTGCTCACCGCCGGCCTCCACTGCGCCGGCTGCATGCACCGCATCCGTTGCAAGCTCTTCAAGATCAAAGGTATCCGCAACTCCTCCCCCCTTGCCTCGTCCTACATGCACGCTAGGTTCTCGACCGAATTCCCCGTCCGTGCGCATTCACATCGCCGAGCTCGCAAACGCCACGGAGGGGGTCTGACCTGGTCCAGGGCGCATTCGGCTCCCTTCGTCTCGGTCACGGCTTCACCTGCGCGCTCGACACCGGCTCCTCCTCCGCGGCGCTCTTTGGGGCGGGTGGTAGCGCCGTCTGGTGACCGCCATGCGCCTCTGTCTCGTCACTTTCGCCGCGGGGGGCTCCGGCGTCGCGGCATGGTGTCTCGCTTGATGCTCTGCTCCAGCTTGGGCGCTGGGCGTGCTCCCACAGAGCGACCTCGACCACCACAGGCTCGCCGTCAGCGACTCACATGCGCAGGGCTCACATGGCGCAACCACACGGCAGTGTGCTGGAGCCGAGGACACCATTTTTATTTCTCCCACTCCAGTAGCCAGCTGACAGGTGGGCCCTTGTGTGGAGGGATTTTTTTTGCAAAATAGGATGCCACGCTGTGCACATAGTCATCGCCGCGTGGCGATTGACCGGAAAATCATATGCCAGTCAGCGAAAAACGTACACAAAATCGTACATGGGACCATCCTTTATCAAGTTTAGCGACCATATTTCGGGTATTTTGAAGTATAAGTACGAAAGTGGGTTCCAGCACAAGTTTAGGGATCGCAGATGAAATTTTGTCATCCACATTGCGCTGAAGAAAAAGGCTAATCCACTATGTACTGCCTGAAAATAGAACTAATTTACAGTAGAATATACCACTCACCTTGGCGACCTATTTTTATAGAAGAAACAACTTGAGTCCGAGACTTGAGCCTACGTGGGTTCACTGCACACCCGCACAGCTTACCAACAGAGCGACACTATGTTTTCCAAACATAGTTATAATAACCCAGGGTTTCTCCGCACAAACAAATAATGACTTGGAAATTCAGCAGGGTTTCAACAACATAACTAACTTGGCAATCCAGCAGGAGTTCAAGAAATAAAAACTCGGGAGATTCAGCAGACCACGACAGTACCAAGGGAATGCCACTAGTGAGCATCCGACAGATTACTGCTGCACAGGATTACAGCAGCATACACACACATACAAATAACAAAACGGAGGAGAGGCGAAAGCATCGCTCCAGGCACAACTGAAGGCCGTCACTCAGTCAGTGGCGACCCAGCGGTTTGTTTCTGCGGCCTGATCCAGTCGTGCAGCACCAAGGTGACCCTGCCGTGCTGCTTCATGGAGGAGCCGTGCAGGAGCGGGGAGGCGCGCGCGAGGACGCTGTTGTAGTGGACGTACTCCTTCTGCCGGAACGTCTCCTGCTCGGGCAGCGTCATCTCGTCCCACTCGGCGTGCAGCTTCTCCGACAGGCTCCAGTCGATGTTGTACCTGGTGGCGCCGAAGCACGTCTGGCTCAGGACGCGCCTCGCCAGGGTCTGCAGGTCGGGCACGCGAGCCCCGTGCGTCGACCACCATTGAACTGCAATGGGGTGAGAAACGTGGTAAGATAGTAATTCATGTAGTATGTTGTGACCTGATGAATGAAATGGTGATGATCTCAGTGGGGGTAAGCTTGGGTTTGAAAGTTGAAGTGAAAACAGAAGAAAAGAAGGCTTCTGTACAGTTTAAGCAGACCATAGACCCCAGTTTGAAACTTGCAACATACTCCTATGCTATAGAAATGCAGTTGAGAAGCTAGGCTATTGCAGAGAAGTAATCGTTCCACACATTCATCTGTTAACCTTTTAACTTCCATGCTACTATTATTTAAACAACCATGTTGATAAGAGTTAGTCTAATGCAGATAAGTCGAACATTCTACACATGCTGAGTTTGCATACAAGTGCATTGTGACATGATATGTTTGTGCCATGTTCACATAATAACTAAATATGTTTGGCGCACTGTATGTTACAGTGCACAAATGCGCATATCAGATTACTTGGAGGGCCTCGTGACTCTATTTCAGCTCGCTCTAAAGATTGAATACAAGTACATATGACACACAAAGGCACTACTGTCAGTGGCTTGTTAGGGAGTGGGCATTTTGCAAGAGGTTAGGGTGTAACTTACCTTGTGGTAATTCCATGATTTGCTGCATTGCTGGATCTGTGTCAAAATAGCCCAACTTCTTCTCATACACTTTCAATTGTGCAGATGCTTTTCTGGCATTGTAATGAGCCTTGCCCAGTTGGATTGTACAGGCCGCGATGCATGGCTGATCTCAGTATCAGGCTTGAATCCAGCTGTGTAAAAGATCCTTGGGTTTAGCATATGACCAGCAGCATGGAGAGGACTATGCAAGTAATCATCCCATATCCGATCAATCATACACCAATAAAAGTCACTCTCATCTCCGATATTGAGAGATATCTCTTCTTTTGCTCTATCCATGGCTTCATACAAGATACCCATCGGACAGATATCATATTCCAGTTTATACAACACACTGACAAGTGGGTGTGTAACCTTGATGACTTTTGCAGCAGCATGCCAAAATTCATCGTCTGTCTTTACTATGCTCTGGATACGCTCGAACAAATCAAGACAAGCCCAACCAGAGGAAATCCATTTAGGCGAGTTTAACATCTGCACCAGATCTATTCTTGCAGAAACTAACCTCTCTAATGTGATGAACATTGCCACAAATTTTAAATAAGAACTGCTCAAAATCTCCTCCTGAACATACCTTCCTTTCAGTTTCATTGGCAGTGCATGGTCATATAAAAACCTTGTAATTTCCCTTGCCTTCATTAGGACTTCACTGACATGCTCGAGCGCTGCTATTTTCTCAAGCAGAAGGTTGATGCAATGGTCAGCACATAGTGTGAAGAAAAAACTATCATATTTATTTAGCACATACTGCCGTGCCATCTGCATATGGGGTGACACGTCATTCATGACAATCTGAACAATGTTATGAGCACCAACATCTTCAACCACGCGAGAAAGCATTGATTCTAGCTCATCAAAGTCCTCGGTGATTTCAGAGACGTCAATGGATCTCAGGAACAGCGTACCTTTGCTGCAGTGCACCAGGACACTTATGAAGCTTTTGGTACACTTGCTCTTCCAACTATGCACAATTACAGTGCAGCCACTTGTTTGCCACTCTTGCTTGAGTTCCTTTGCGCGGTTCTCAGTTTCTCTTAGTTGCTCCTGCAGAACAGCTTCGTACGTAGGCATTACAGCCCCAGGCCAATGGGAAAACACAAGCATATCCTTCAAAGATGATGAATGGAGAACACCAGGCTCAGGTGCAGCTTCGGAGAAGAACTTGCCTATTGACTTTGCCAACTGAGAATCGAAGTAATCACTTGTCTCAACCTTGGGTTTCGGTTGACAAGAACTATATGTGATTTCCTTGGCCTGCGTCAGATCCGGTTGATAATGAACAAAGCAGCGGTTGTTATTGGACACAGTTGGTTGTAGCTGTGGTTGCTGGACTTGAGTAGATGGAAGGGCTGGGTTTGTGTGAGGAACCTCATCATGTTCTTGCTTCAGTCTCTTCGTTTTTCCGAGCATCTGATCTTTCTTGCGATCCACAAGTGAACTCCTTAAGCTTGTCCTGACACTGTCCGGTACTAGGTTGCATGGACGAACATTGCCCCTGATGCCTGCTAAATGTTCCTCTAGACGGCTGTAACTACAAACCACCTCACCGCAGTAATTGCAGCTCATTCTGCTGCCTTCCTCATCAATGGTTTTGCCATGCCTTTCTTTTCCATGATTACTTGTCTGAGGACCTTGTGCGGAAAAAACCTGAAGAAAAGCAATCACAGATACTTCAGTAGTGCAAAAATTAAAATGTCAAATTCCCAAAACATGAGTGCAACATTTCACCAATGATGAGATTTCATCTGCTTCCTGTTAATGACAGCACATAATGTACTGCTATTGATGAATTTACCACATGTGAACAGAGAAGACTGTGATCCAACTAAACACTGTTAAACATAGTGTCACTGGGTGAAACAGTTTGTTCTGTATTTTTTTCCGATAAAGAACAGTTTGTCTGTATAACTCTTCAAGAAGAGCACAGAGAGGCGTGGTCAATGGCTCATAGTATATTTACCAACAGACTGGAAGCATGAGCTTGTTCACAAATTACAAGTTCAGGGCAACAAATCTCTGGGCACCCATGCAATGAATTAACAACAACTTCAACAGGGCAGTCAACAATTGGCCATTTTCACCATGGTACACTCCAGAAACATGTAACTGTAACTAGATTAGACAGTTGTTCCTCACAAACAGACTAAAATTCGATGCTTACAATCCTTGAGGATTCGAATGAACCATACGAAATATAATTCGGTGCAAGTAGAAGGTTAACTATTTCGGTACTATCCCACAGGACAATTGGAGTAATATTTACTTTTTCAAAGATCAGTGATATGGTATAAACATAAGACTGCATGATGATCTTACCCCTCTGAGACCAATGGCGAGCAGCGACTATTTTTTCCCGATACTAAAATCCGACAAAATCATAGCGCCTCCCCTCAAAGTTTTAGCAATTCCTTCGAATCGGCTTCAACGCCTTTCGAAATCCAACATGACGCTACCCAACTCCCAAAATCAGATAAAACCTAAAGCGGAGAAAGGGGGATTCTTCCTCGGCAGAAAGCCCTGAACAGCATCGCGGGTCACAGCCCACTGCCTATTTTCCTCTCGCCGGCTTCATTCCAGAACAGAAGATCGTGAGGGATTTCAATTACTTACCATTTTTGTCCCCCCCGGCGAGAGAACAAGGAAGGGTTCGCAGCAGGCCGCCGCCGCGCCGCGCAGCACCTCGACCTGCCTCCGAGGCGCTGGGGGCGTCGTCGACGGAGTAGCCGGGGTTTGACGGCGATGAGCCCGATCTCGCGCCCCGCCTCCTCTCCTTGCTGCGCTGCGCATCGTGGTCTCTGCTGCGCTCTGGCTTTTGCTTTTATGATCAGCGGATGGCAGAGAGGAGGGAGGAGGCGGCGAGGGCGAGGAGGGAACTCGGGTTTTTGGGGAGAGATGGAAACGACTATGACTGTATGCCGTTTCTGGAAACTGACGAGACGACGCGTTTCAATCGCTGGACATTCGCTGGTGGGTGGGTGTTGGGTGGGCAACAAATTTTGTTTTTCTCGTATACAAAATGAATGAATCTATATTCTAAAATATGTCTTTATACATCTGTATGTGGTAGCTAATTTAAAATCTCTAAAAAGACTTATATTTAGAAACGATGGAAGTACATTCATCCTTAACAAAACACGCATGCATAACTTACTCGTATGAGCACCTAATTATCGGGAACGTCACCTCCCACCTAACGCAAATCACCGGAAGGTTTGGAATAAATCCATGAAAATGCAAGCACCACTCTCAAGTCTGAGAATTGAACTCTGTTGGACAGAGGATATTATTGTTCTCCTAATTATCCAACCACACGTTGGTTTGCGAAACAAATTTTGTTGGACAACAACATATCATTATTCGCGAACCAACCTGTGGTTGGATGGTTAGGTTGATAGTGGTATCCCCAGCCCATCAGGGTTCAAGTCCTAATGCTCGCTTCAGGATTTTCGGCGATACGCGTTCAATGTGAGGAGATGTTCCCATCGACTACGAGGCGTCTATGATGACTTCGTAAAAATCTCAAGATGATATGTCGGCTCAATCTCTCAGAGGTGCTCAAAAGGATAAGGTGTGCATGTGTGCATTCATAAAGATAAGTGTTTGCGTGTATATATGAGCGCTTGTGTTGATGTTAAAAAACATTTCATTCTTTGTGAACCAACATGTGGTTGGATGATTAGAGGTACAGTGGTATCTCCAGCCCATCAGGGTACAAGTCTTGGTGCTCGCATTATTCCTGATTTCAGTCGGAGGAGACGTTCGCATCGACGATGAGGAGCCTACGATGACTTCGTAAATCTCAAAGATGATATGCCAACTCGGTCTCTCAAGGTGATCATAGGGGTAGGATATGCGTGTGTGCGTTCATAAAGGTGAGTGTATGCGCGTGTATATGAACGCTTGTGTCTGTACTGATATTCAAAAAAAGTTTCATTCTTCTTTACCATAATCCACTTTTAATACTTACATCAGCAAATATTCATGAAATCGTGATTGCTTTGAAATTAGGAAGAATATTAATTGCGCGCATATATTAGGTAGGATATTATATACAAATTAATTGTATGACTAGCGCTCATGTTGATACTTGGTATAATATTAATTGGGCGTTGAACACGTCAAACGCTCACCATTGGGGCAATCTAGGTCGTTGATTGAACTGGTTTGATGGTCAAGATTGATTTGATACGTCCTTTTGGGTCTTTATATTCGTATATCTCAACTACTTCAAAAGAACGTAAGATTTCCATTTCACCTCTTTTTCATCCAACTTTATACATCTCACTCTTCTCTTCTCCTCTTTGATTTTTCCCTCCCATTTGTGATTTTTATCCTATTAATTCTCCCTAAAAATAGAATCAATTGGCTCATGTTTTATTAACTTACCATAAGAAAAACATATTCTGTTTGGTAAGCTATTAACTTCTTAGCAAATAAGTACTTAACAATAAAATGGCAGGTAAATCATGACGATTGGATAAAAAAATTGCTAGTAACTAGGCCAAAGATGATTGACTTTATGCCATTGGTGGATTGCTTGGAAAGAAGAATGACAGCAAGTTCCTCCTTCCTCAATCAGGGTGAAAGATTGTAGTTTCTAAACTCTACTTTGTCCTCTATGCCCATATTCTATCTTGGCAGTTTGTTAGTCCCCCCTAGAATTTTAACAACTCGAGAGAATCCAGAGACAATGTCTATGGAGAAAGCATAGAGATGAGCCCTCTCCATTTTTAGCAGCATGGGACCTGATCTGTAGGCCTAAAAGCAAGGGGGGTTAGGGATTTTGAACTTGGGGGTCCAGTATATTGCTCTGTTGCTCAAGCATATGCATAAGTTTTTGAACAAGATGGATCTGCCATGGGTATCTCTTGTTTGGGATACATATTATCATGGGAGGGTACTGCCAGCCGTGGATCTTTTTGGTGGAAAGATATATGCAAAATGTTGGATCATTTCAGAAACACAACTTGGGTGCAAATTAACTCCGGAGATTCAGCTGTTTTGTTCTGACAGATGGAAGCTTGGTGATTCTGTGACAACCTTGCAATCAAGGTTTCCAAGGCTATTTTCTTATGTGTAAGATCCATGGATAACTGTAGCTGAAGCCTTTCAAGCACATGATATCTCAGAGATGTTTCATTTACCTTTGTCTGAACATGCATATCATGAATATATGGCAACTCAGGTAATGATGACCACTCACAGCAGAGATTTGGATGCAAATGATATATGGTACTGGCAGGGGACATGCAATGCTTTTAGACCTAAGATATTCTATTCCTTCATGCATTCTACCTTGTCATTTAATCCTCTACTACTATGGATCTAGAAATCATCATGCACAATAAAAATAGAAGTGTTTGCTTGGATGTTGATCATGGACAGGCTTAACAGTAAAGATATGGATATGAGGCATTGGCATATGGATGATGGGGTTAATTGTGTTCTTTGTCCTCTGCTGACAAGGGAAACCAGAGGCCATCTTTTCTTCCACTGTAATTTTAGTGTGAGAGTCTGGAATTATCTTCAAATCTGTTGGCCACAAGGAGATGATATGAGCAACATTGTGCTGCAAGCTAAACGAGATTTGGCAAAACCTCTCTTCACTGAGGTGGTTTTTATTGCCTCCTGGAACATCTGGATAGTCAGAAATGCTAAGGTGTTCAGTCATGAAAGGTCTAGTATTAATAAATGGAGAAGTGCTTTCATCCATGATATTACTCTCATGCAGCATAGAATCAAACATGTCTTTAGAGATGAGTTATTGATGGATTTCTTTTCTGCCTCCTTAAGGTATTGTCTTGTAGTTCAGTAGTTTTTCAGTTCTCTAGTTTTTTACTTTACCACTTTGATTACCTCTTGTAATCCATGTAATTTGTAACTCTTTTTGGAAATAAAGTTAAAGTGATGTGGGGGGGGGGGGTCCCTACAGTTTACAGTCAACAAATAATAATAGGCTGAATTAGAAGCTAGTAACAATAGGCTGAATTTTTTTAGTGAATCCCAAGTGAGGTGGTTGTTGTGTTGGATAGATGTGCCCTTGATTGGTTACTTCATACAACTTCATCAGCATAGACACATAATTCAAAATATCACCTTGGTATAATTCTAGTCACACATAATTCAAAAGATCACCTTGGTATAATTCTAGTCGAATATCTTAACGCACTTACTACACTTGAACAATAAGATTTTCACAGAAGCCTGGAAAATAGGCATTTAGTTCTAATACGATCCTTAGAAAAAAAAAACAAAGATGGTATCAACAGAAACCTTTTATGCTCCTACTAAATAAATTGCTTTCCGTTACCTTTGACTTTAGACATCGTATTCTCCGTTCCAAAAGTGGCATCTTAAAGCACTTACTACACTTGAACAATGCGATTTTCATGAAAGCCTGTAAAATAGGAATTTAGTTCTTATATGCTCCCTAGAAAAAGCAAAAATGGTATCAATAAAAAACCTTTATGCTCCTACTGAATAAATTAATTTTCCTTACCTTTGAATTTAGACCTCTTCTTCTCCATTCCAAAAGTGGTATCTTAACGCACTTACTGTACTTGAACAATAATGAGATTTTCGCTGAAGCCTGGAAAATATGCATTTAGCTCTAATATACTCCCTAGGAAAAACAAAAATGATATCAACAGAAACCTTTTATGCACCTAATGAACAAATTATTTTTCTTTACCTTTGATTCTAGATTTCTTCTTCTCGGCTCCAAAAGTGGCATCATAATGGACTTACTACACTTGAACAATGATATTTTCACGGAAGCCTATAAAATAGGAATTTAGTTCTAATATGCTCCCTAGAAACGCATTTAAAAAATGATATCAACAGAAACCTTTTATGCTCGTACTGAATAAATTACTTTTCCTAACCTTTGATTTTAGATCTTGTCTTCTCCGTTCCAAAAATGGAGTCTTGACGCACTTAGTGCACTTGAACAATAAGATTTTCATAGAAGCCTGGAAAATAGGCATTTAGTTCTAATATGCTCCCTAGAAAAAACAAAAATGATATCAACAGAAACCTTTATGCTCCTACTGAATAAATTACTTTTTCTACGTTTTGTTTTAGACCTCGTGTTCTCCGTTCCAAAAGTAGCATCTTAACGCACTTACTGCACTTGAACAATGAGATTTTCACAGAAGCCTGGAAAATAGGCATTTAGTTCTAATATGCTCCCTAGAAAAAACAAATATGGTATCAAGACAAACCTTTATGCTCCTAATGAGTAAATTACTTTTCCTTACCTTGGATTTTATACCTCGTCTTCTCCGTTTCAAAAGTGACATCTTAACGTGCTTACTGCACTTGAATAATTAGATTTCCGCAGAATCCTGGGTAACATGCATTTAGTTCTAATTTGCTCCCTATAAAAAATGGTATGAGTAGAAACCTTTTTTGCTCCTAGTGAATAAATTAATTTTCCTTACCTTTGACTTTGGATCTCGTCGTTTTAGTTCGAGATGTAAATGGAGCATGGCCTAATAGTTGGGCAGCGACTGTGGTTCATTAGGAATACGCGAATGGTGCAGCGCGTAGGTGCCTTGGAATACCACAGATCTGAACTAAGAGGAAAACATAGACGATGGATCACAATTATGAGGGCAAACATATCAAGAGAGTGGCGGTGGCAGCAGTGGGTGGAGGAAAAGATAGTTAGATCTAGAGAATATTCGTGGTTGAAGTGGAGGAGAAGATTGTTTGGTCTAAAGAGTGGTGGTGGAGGCGAAGGGTGGAGGAGAAGATTGTTAGATCTAAAGAGTGGTGGTGGCGGCGAAGGGTGGAGGAGAAGATGGTTAGATCTAGAGAATATTGGTGGTTGAGGTTGGAGGAGAAGATAGTTAGGTCTCGAGAGTGCTGGCGGCGACGGGCGGGGGAGAAAATAGTTAGGTCTAATGTTAATGGTTGTGTCATGTGGGGCGAGGTGGCTTTATAGCTGGGCGGTTTGGGACTAGGAGCGCGGCTGCGATCCGTGTGATGCGGTGTGCGGGGCGTCGAGTGAGAGATGGGTTGCGGGGAATGGAAAAAAGGGTTACGTGGATACATGACGTGGCGGGGGAGGTGTGTTTCATTTTTAGGGTGAGGCGGGGTGCGGCGATGGGAGGAGGACGCGCATCTCAGGTAGGTGGATGGGAGGTAAGACCAAATGGTTTTTGGATGGATTGTGTTTGTGCACGGCGTTGCTCGGTGCCACAAATTTTCTAATGGATTTCTGGATGGTGGGCCCGTGAGGTGTGTGCCTGTGATGAGACTAGTGCGAAGGTGCAAACTTGGGTTATTGCTAGAACAATTTGGAAAGCATATTTCTATATCTTCCACGATCAATTGATATCACTGCGTTTCTTTCAAGTATTGTATTACACACCTCAACAAAAAGGCTACTCCATCTGTTCAATTGATATTGGGGTGTTTTGCAACTAGCGGCTCATAGACCTCAAACGGATCTATAATTTTTGTTGTTCTATGATGTTATATTATCACTTTTGTATACTTTTTGTACCATTTATATTGTTAATATGGACTAACCCATTAATTTAGTACCTACTGTTAGTTCCTTGTTTCTGCATGATTTTGGTTTTACAGGAAATCAATATCTACGGAGGTCAAAATAACTTGTTGATTTAATTCGATTTTCTGGGTAACAAAGGACCCAAGAAGCTTTGTGGGAGATCGTGAGGAGCCACAGGGGGGCACACAACCACCTGGCGCGCCTTAGCCTAGGGCGTGCCTGATACGTCCATTTTGCATCATGCTTTTATATCGATATCTATTGCATTATAGGCTGTTATTTCACGTTATGTCACAATACTTATGGCTATTCTCTTTTATTTTACAAGGTTTACATGAAGAGGGAGAATGCTGGCAGCTGGAATTCTGGGCTGGAAAAGGAGCAAATATTGGAGACCTATTCTGTGCAACTCCAAAAGTCCTGAAACTTCAAGGAATATCTTAAAATAAATAAAGAAAAATCGTTGCCAAAGATGAAAGCCAGGGGGACCACACCCTGCTCACGAGGGTAGGGGCCGCCCCCCCTCCCCGCTGGGGCGCGCCCCCCTACCTCATGGGCCCCCTGGTGGCTCTCCGATGCCCATCTTCTCCTATATGAAGTCTTTCGATGAGAAAAAAATAGGAGGCAACCTTTCGGGACGAGACTCCGCCGCCACGAGGCGGAACCTTGGCGGAACCAATCTAGGGCTCCGGAAGAGCTGTTCTGCCGGGGACACTTCCCTCCGGGAGGGGGAAATCATCGTCATCATCATCACCAACGCTCCTCTCATCGGGAGATGGCAATCTCCATCAACATCTTCACCAGCACCATCTCATCTCCAAACCCTAGTGCATCTCTTGTATCCAATTCTTGTCTCCAAGTCCGGGATTGGTGCTAGTAGGTTACTAGTAGTGTTAATTACTCCTTGTAGTTGATGCTAGTTGGTTTATTTGGTGGAAGATCATATGTTCAGATCCTTTATGCATATTATTACCCCTCTGATTATGAACATGAATATGCTTTGTGAGTAGTTGTGTTTGTTCTTGAGGGCAAGGGAGAAGTCTTGCTATTAGTAGTCATGTGAATTTGGTATTCGTTCGATATTTTGATAAGATGTATGTTGTCTAGCCTCTAGTGGTGTTATGTGAACGTCGACTACATAACACTTCACAATTATTTGGGCCTAGAGGAAGGTATTGGGAAGTAATGAGTAGATGATGGGTTGCTAGAGTGACAGAAGCTTAAACCCTAGTTTATGCGTTGCTTCGTAAGGGGTTGATTTGGATCAATATGTTTCATGCTATGGTTAGGTTTACCTTAATACTTTTGTTGTAGTTGCGGATGCTTGCAATAGAGGTTAATCATAAGTGGGATGTTTGTTCAAGTAAGAACAGCACCCAAGCACCGGTCCACCCACATATCAAATTATCAAAGTACCGAACTTGAATCATATGAACGTGATGAAAACTAGCTTGGCGATATTCCCATGTGTCCTCGGGAGCGTTTTCCTATTATAAGAGTTTGTCCAAGCTTGTCCTTTGCTACAAAAAGGATTGGGCCACCTTGCTGCACTTTATTTACTCCTGTTACTTGTTGCTCGTTAAAATTTATCTTATCACAAAACTATCTGTTACCACTTATTTCAGTACTTGCGGAGAATACCTTGCTGAAAACCGCTTATCATTTCCTTCTGCTCCTCGTTGGGTTCGACACTCTTACTTATCGAAAGGACTACGATAGATCCCCTATACTTGTGGGTCATCAAGACTCTTTTCTGGTGCCGTTGCCGGGGAATGTAGCGCCTTTGGTAAGTGGAATTTGGTAAGGAAAAATTTATATAGTGTGCTGAAATTTTGTGTCACTTGTTACTATGAAAAGTAATTCTCTGAGGGGCTTGTTCGAGGTATCTTCACCCCATCCAGTAGAGCAAAGAGTTGCTCCTCAACCTACCGAACCTATTGAAAATGAAACTTCTTTTGAAGTTCCTTCGGGTATGATGGAAAAACTGCTAGCTAATACTTTTACAGGAGATGGAACAAAGCATCCCGATGAACGTTTACTCTATGTGGATGAACTTTGTGTACTATTTAAGCTTGCAGGTATACCCGATAATGTTGTTAAGAGGAAGGTCTTCCCTTTATCTTTGAAGGAAGACGCATTGACATGGTATAGGCTATGTGATGATACGAGATCATGGAACTATAAAATATTGCAATTGGAATTTCATCAAAAGTATTACCCTATGCATCTTGTTCATCGTGATCGCAAATATATATATAATTTTTGGCCTCGCGAAGGAGAAAGCATCGCTCAAGCTTGGGGGAGGCTTAAATCAATGTTATATTCATGCCCCAATCATGAGCTCCCAAGAGTGACAATTCTTCAGAATTTTTATGCTCGGCTTTCTGATAACAATCGCACCATGCTCGATACTTCTTGTGCTGGCTCTTTTATGATGAAGACTATTGAATTTAAATGGAATTTATTGGATAGAATTAAACGCAACTCTGAAGATTGGGACCTCGACGAAGGTAAGGAGTCAGGTATGACACCTAAGTTTGATTGTGTCAAATCTTTTATGGATACCGATATTTTCCGTAAGTTTAGCACTAAATATGGACTTGACTCCGAGATAGTAGCTTCTTTCTGTGAATCTTTTGCTACTTATGTTGATCACCCTAAGGAGAAGTGGTTTAAATATCATCCTCCCATAGAAGTAAAAGTAGATGCACCTATTAAAGTTGAAGAAAAGACTGTCACTTATAATGATCCTATTGTTCCTACCACTTATGTTGAGAAACCACCTTTCCCTGTTAGAGTAAAGGACCATGCTAAAGCTTCAACTGTTGTTCATAAAAGCAATATTAGAACTTATACACCTCCTGAGCAAGTTAAAGTAGAACCTAATATTGCTATTGTTAAAGATCTCTTGTCTGATAATATTGATGGGCATGTTATTCAATTCTGTGGTGAAACTGCTAGAATTGCTAAACCTTGTGCTAAAGATAAACATAGACCCGTGGTAGGCGTGCCTGTTATTTCTGTTAAAATAGGAGATCATTATTATCATGGCTGATGTGATATGGGTGCTAGTGCTAGCGTTATACCCATTGACTTAAACAAAGAAATTATGCATGATATTGCACCTGCTGAGTTAGAAGATGTTGATGTTACAATTAAACTTGCGAATAGAGATACTATATCTGCACTGGGAATTGTTAGAGATGTTGAAGTCCTGTGTGGAAAAACCAAATATCCCGCTAATTTTCTTGTTCTTGGTTCTCCACAAGACAGCTTTTGTCCCATTATATTTGGTAGACCCTTCTTGAATACTGTTAATGCTAAGATAGACTGCAAAAAGAATGTTGTTACTATTGGCTTGGATGATATGGTTCATGAGTTTAATTTCTGTAAATTTAGTAAACAACATCGTGAGGAAGAATTGCCTAGTAAGGATGAAATTATTGGTCTTGCTTCTATTGCCGTACCTCCTAGTGATCCTTTAGAACACTATTTGCTAGACCATGAAAATGAGATGTTCATGAATGAAAGAAGGGAAATAGATGAAGTATTCTTTAAACAGGAACGTATTACGCAACACAATTTGCATGTTGAAATCCTAGGAATCCTCCTCCACCCAAGGGTGATCCCATGTTTGAGCTTAAACCGTTGCCTGATAATCTTAAATATGCTTATCTTGATGAAAAGAAAATATATCCTATTATTATTAGTGCTAACCTTTCAGAGCATGAAGAAGAAAGATTATTGAAAACTCTGAAGAAGCACCGTGCCGCTATTGGGTATACTCTTGATGATATTAAGGGCATTAGTCCCACTCTATGTCAACATAAATAAATTTGGAAGCGGATGCCAAACCAGTTCGTGATCCTCAACGACATTTGAATCCTAAAATGAAAGAAGTGGTAGGAAAAGAAATACTCAAGCTTCTGGAGGCAGGTATAATTTATCCCGTTGCTGATAGTTAGTGGGTAAGTCCTGTCCATTGTGTCCCTAAGAAGGGAGGTATTACTGTTGTCCCTAATGATAAAGATGAATTGATTCCGCAAAGAATTATCACAGGTTATAGGATGGTAATTGATTTCCGCAAATTAAATAAAGCTACTAAGAAAGATCATTACCCCTTACCTTTTATTGATCAAATGCTAGAAAGATTATGCAAACATACACATTATTGCTTTCTAGATGATTATTCTGGTTTCTCTCAAATACCTGTGTCGGCTAAAGATCAATTAAAGACTACTTTTACATGCCCTTTTGGTACTTTTGCTTATAGACATATGCCTTTTGGTTTATGTAATGCACCTGCTACCTTTCAAAGATGCATGATGGCTATATTCTCTGATTTTTGTGAAAAGATCATCACTTGAACATAAGTAATCGTATGACAAAATCTATATATGTTGCTGTTATGAGAATAATCATGATGCCTTAATGTCCGTTTTTTATTTTTTTTATCGACGCCTCTACCTCTAAACATGAGGACATATTTATTATTATCGGCTTTTCGCTTGAGGACAAGCGAGGTCTAAGCTTGGGGGAGTTGATACATCCATTTTGCATCATGCTTTTATATCGATATCTATTGCATTATAGGCTGTTATTTCATGTTATGTCACAATACTTATGGCTATTCTCTCTTATTTTACAAGGTTTACATGAAGAGGGAGAATGCCGGCAGTTGGAATTCTGGGCTGGCAAAGGAGCAAATGTTGGAGACCTATTCTGTGCAACTCCAAAAGTCCTGAAACTCCACGGAATATCTTAAAATAAATAAAGAAAAAATGTCGCCAAAGATGAAGGCCAGGGGGCCCACAACCTGCTCACGAGGGTGGGGGGCGCGCCCCCTACCTCTTGGACCCCCTGGTGTCTCTCCGATGCCCATCTTCTCCTATATGAAGTCTTTCGATGAGAAAAAATAGGAGGCAACCTTTCGGGACGAGACTCCGCCGCCACGAGACGGAACCAATCTAGGGCTCTGGCAGAGCTGTTCTGCCGGGGACACTTCCCTCCGGGAGGGGGAAATCATCGTCGTCATCATCATCAACGCTCCTCTCATCGGGAGAGGGAAATCTCCATCAACATCGTCACCAGCACCATCTCATCTCCAAACCCTAGTTCATCTCTTGTATCCAATTCTTGTCTCCAAGTCCGGGATTGGTGCTAGTAGGTTGCTAGTAGTGTTAATTACTCCTTGTAGTTGATGCTGGTTGGTTTATTTGGTGGAAGATCATATGTTCAGATCCTTTATGCATATTATTACCCCTCTGATTATGAACATGAATATGCTTTGTGAGTAGTTACGTTTGTTCTTGAGGACAAGGGAGAAGTCTTGCTATTAGTAGTCATGTGAATTTGGTATTCGTTCGATATTTTGATAAGATGTATGTTGTCTAGCCTCTAGTGGTGTTATGTGCACGTCGACTACATAACACTTCACCTTTATTTGGGCCTAGAGGAAGGCATTGGGAAGTAATGAGTAGATGATGGGTTGCTAGAGTGACAGAAGCTTAAACCCTAGTTTATGCGTTGCTTCGTAAGGGGTTGATTTGGATCAATATGTTTCATGCTATGGTTAGGTTTACCTTAATACTATTGTTGTAGTTGCGGATGCTTGCAACAGAGGTCAATCATAAGTGGGATGTTTGTTCAAGTAAGAACAACACCCAAGCACCGGTCCACCCACATATCAAATTATCAAAGTACCGAACGCGAATCATATGAACGTGATGAAAACTAGCTTGATGATATTCCCATGTGTCCTCGGGAGCGTTTTCCTATTATAAGAGTTTGTCCAGGCTTGTCCTTTGCTACAAAAAGGATTGGGCCACCTTGCTGCACTTTATTTACAGATGTTACTTGTTGCTCATTACAATTTATCTTATCACAAAACTATCTGTTACCACTTATTTCAGTACTTGCAGAGAATACCTTGCTGAAAACCGCTTATCATTTCCTTCTGCTCCTCGTTGGGTTCAACACTCTTACTTATCGAAAGGACTACGATAGATCCCCTATACTTGTGGGTCATCAAGACTCTTTTCTGGCGCCGTTGCCGGGGAGTGTAGCGCCTTTGGTAAGTGGAATTTGGTAAGGAAAAATTTATATAGTGTGCTGAAATTTTCTGTCACTTGTTACTATGGAAAGTAATACTCTGAGGGGCTTGTTCGGGGTATCTTCACCCCGTCTAGTAGAGCAAAGAGTTGCTCCTCAACCTACCGAACCTATTGAAAATGAAACTTCTTTTGAAGTTCCTTCGGGTTTGATGGAAAAACTGCTAGCTAATACTTTTACAGGAGATGGAACAAAGCATCCTGATGAACATTTACTCTATGTGGATGAAGTTTGTGGACTATTTAAGCTTTCAGGTATACCCGATGATGTTGTTAAGAGGAATGTCTTCCCTTTATCTTTGAAGGAAGACTCATTGACATGGTATAGGCTATGTGATGATACGAGATCATGGAACTATAAAAGATTGAAATTGGAATTTCATCAAAAGTATTACCCTATGCATCTTGTTCATCATGATCGCAATTATATATGTAATTTTTGGCCTCGCGAAGGAGAAAGCATCGCTCAAGCTTGGGGGAGGCTTAAATCAATGTTATATTCATGCCCCAATCATGAGCTCCCAAGAGTGACAATTCTTCAGAATTTTTATGCTCGGCTTTCTGATAACAATCGCACCATGCTCGATACTTCTTGTGCTGGCTCTTTTATGATGAAGACTATTGAATTTAAATGGAATTTATTGGATAGAATTAAAAGCAACTCTGAAGATTGGGACCTCGATGAAGGTAAGGAGTCAGGTATGACACCTAAGTTTGATTGTGTCAAATCTTTTATGGATACCGATATTTTCCGTAAGTTTAGCATTAAATATGGACTTGACTCTGAGATAGTAGCTTCTTTGTGTGAATATTTTGCTACTTATGTTGATCACCCTAAGGAGAAGTGGTTTAAATATCATCCTCCCATAGAAGTAAGAGTAGATGCACCTATTAAAGTTGAAGAAAAGACTGTCACTTATAATGATCCTATTGTTCCTACCTCTTATGTTGAGAAACCACCTTTCCCTGTTAGAGTAAAGGACCATGCTAAAGCTTCAACTGTTGTTCGTAAAAGCAATATTAGAACTTATACACCTCCTGAGCAAGTTAAAGTAGAACCTAATATTTCTATTGTTAAAGATCTCTTGTCTGATAATATTGATGGGCATGTTATTCAATTCTGTGGTGAAACTACTAGAATTACTAAACCTTGTGCTAAAGATAAACATAGACCCGTGGTAGGCGTGCCTGTTATTTCTGTTAAAATAGGAGATCATTGTTATCATGGCTGATGTGATATGGGTGCTAGTGCTAGCGTTATACCCATTGACTTAAACAAAGAAATTATGCATGATATTGCACCTGCTGAGTTAGAAGATGTTGATGTCACAATTAAACTTGCCGATAGAGATACTATATCTGCAATGGGAATTGTTAGAGATGTTGAAGTCTTGTGTGGAAAAACCAAATATCCCGCTGATTTTCTTGTTCTTGGTTCTCCACAAGACAGCTTTTGTCCCATTATATTTGGTAGACCCTTCTTGAATACTGTTAATGCTAAGATAGACTGGAAAAAGAATGTTGTTACTATTGGCTTGGATGATATGGTTCATGAGTTTAATTTCTCTAAATTTAGTAAACAACATCGTGAGGAAGAATTGCCTAGTAAGGATGAAATTATTGATCTTGCTTCTATTGCCGTACCTCCTAGTGATCCTTTAGAACACTATTTGCTAGACCATGAAAATGAGATGTTCATGAATGAAAGAAGGGAAATAGATGAAGTATTCTTTAAACAGGAACCTATTACGCAACACAATTTGCCTGTTGAAATCCTAGGGAATCCTCCTCCACCCAAGGGTGATCCGTGTTTGAGCTTAAACCGTTGCTGATAATCTTAAATATGCTTATCTTGATGAAAAGAAAATATATCCTGTTATTATTAGTGCTAACCTTTCAGAGCATGAAGAAGAAAGATTATTGAAAACTCTGAAGAAGCACCGTGCCGCTATTGGGTATACTCTTGATGATCTTAAGGGCATTAGTCCCACTCTATGTCAACATAAAATAAATTTGGAAGCGGATGCCAAACCAGTTCGTGATCCTCAACGACGTTTGAATCCTAAAATGAAAGAAGTGGTAGGAAAAGAAATACTCAAGCTTCTGGAGGCAAGTATACTTTATCCCGTTGCTGATAGTCAGTGGGTAAGTCCTGTCCATTGTGTCCCTAAGAAGGGAGGTATTACTGTTGTCCCTAATGATAAAGATGAATTGATTCCGCAAAGAATTATCACAGGTTATAGGATGGTAATTGATTTCCGCAAATTAAATAAAGCTACTAAGAAAGATCATTACCCCGTACCTTTTATTGATCAAATGATAGAAAGATTATGCAAACATACACATTATTGCTTTCTAGATGGTTATTCTGGTTTCTCTCAAATACCTGTGTCGGCTAAAGATCAATTAAAGACTACTTTTACATGCCCTTTTGGTACTTTTGCTTATAGACGTATGCCTTTTGGTTTATGTAATGCACCTGCTACCTTTCAAAGATGCATGATGGCTATATTCTCTGATTTTTGTGAAAAGATCATCACTTGAACATAAGTAATCGTATGAAAAAATCTATATATGTTGTTGTTATGAGAATAATCATGATGCCTTCATGTCCGTATTTTATTTTTTTATCGACGCCTCTACCTCTAAACATGAGGACATATTTATTGTTCTCGGCTTTTCGCTTGAGGATAAGCGAGGTCTAAGCTTGGGGTAGTTGATACGTCCATTTTGCATCATGCTTTTATATCGATATCTATTGCATTATGGGCTGTTATTTCACGTTATGTCACAATACTTATGGCTATTCTCTCTTATTGTACAAGGTTTACAAGAAGAGGGAGAATGCCGGCAGCTGGAATTCTGGGCCGTTAAAGGAGAAAATATTGGAGACCTATTCTGTGCAACTCCAAAAGTCCTGAAACTGCATGGAATATCTTAAAATAAATAAAGAAAAATTGTCGCCAAAGATGAAGGCCAGGGGGCGCACACCCTGCTCACGAGGGTGTGGGGCGCACCCCCTACCTCGTGGGCCCCCTGGTGGCTCTCCGATGCCCATCTTCTCCTATATGAAGTCTTTTGATGAGAAAAAAAACTAGGAGGCAACCTTTCCGGACGAGACTCCGCCGCCACGAGGCGGAACCAATCTAGGGCTCCGGCAGAGCTGTTCTGCCGGGGACACTTCCCTCCGGGAGGGGGAAATCATCATCATCATCATCACCAACGCTCCTCTCATCGGGAGAGGGCAATCTCCATCAACATCTTCACCAGCACCATCTCATCTCCAAACCCTAGTTCATCTCTTGTATCCAATTCGTGTCTCCAAGTCCGGGATTGGTGCTAGTAGGTTGCTAGTAGTGTTAATTACTCCTTGTAGTTGATGCTAGTTGGTTTATTTGGTGGAAGATAATATGTTCAGATCCTTTATACATATTATTACCCCTTTGATTATGAACATGAATATGCTTTGTGAGTAGTTACGTTTGTTCTTGAGGACAATGGAGAAGTCTTGCTATTACTAGTCATGTGAATTTGGTATTCGTTCGATATTTTGATAAGATGTATGTTGTCTAGCCACTAGTGGTGTTATGTGAACGTCGACTACATAACACTTCACCATTATTTGGGCCTAGAGGAAGGCATTGGGAAGTAATGAGTAGATGATGGGTTGCTAGAGTGATGAAGCTTAAACCCTAGTTTATGCGTTGCTTCGTAAGGGGTTGATTTGGATCAATATGTTTCATGCTATGGTTAGGTTTACCTTAATACTTTTGTTGTAGTTGCGGATGCTTGCAATAGAGGTTAATCATAAGTGGGATGTTTGTTCAAGTAAGAACAACACGCAAGCACCAGTCCACCCACCTATCAAATTATCAAAGTACCGAACGCGAATCATATGAACGTGATGAAAACTAGCTTGACGATATTCCCATGTGTCCTCGGGAGCGTTTTCCTATTATAAGAGTTTGTCCAGGCTTGTCCTTTTCTACAAAAAGGATTGGGCCACCTTGCTGCACTTTATTTACTCCTGTTACTTGTTGCTTGTTAAAATTTATCTTATCACAAAACTATCTGTTACCACTTATTTCAAGATTTCATGGAGAATACCTTGCTGAAAACCGCTTATCATTTCCTTCGCTCCTCGTTGGGTTCGACACTCTTACTTATCGAAAGGACTACGATAGATCCCCTATACTTGTGGGTCATCAAGACTCTTGTCTGGTGCCGCTGTCGGGAGTGTAGCGCCTTTGGTAAGTGGAATTTGGTAAGGAAAAATTTATATAGTGTGCTGAAATTTTCTGTCACTTGTTACTATGAAAAGTAATTCTCTGAGGGGCTTGTTCGAGGTATCTTCACCCTGTCCAGTAGAGCAAAGAGTTGCTCCTCAACCTACCGAACCTATTGAAAATGAAACTTCTTTTGAAGTTCCTTTGGGTATGATGGAAGAACTGCTAGCTAATACTTTTACAGGAGATGGAACAAAGCATCCTGATGAACATTTACTCTATGTGGATGAAGTTTGTGGACTATTTAAGCTTGCAGGTATACCCGATGATGTTGTTAAGAGGAAGGTCTTCCCTTTATCTTTGAAGGAAGACGCATTGACATGGTATAGGCTATGTGATGATACGAGATCATGGAACTATAAAAGATTGAAATTGGAATTTCATCAAAAGTATTACCCTATGCATCTTGTTCATCGTGATCGCAATTATATATATTATTTTTGGCCTCGCGAAGGAGAAAGCATCGCTCAAGCTTGGGGGAGGCTTAAATCAATGTTATATTCATGCCCCAATCATGAGCTCCCAAGAGTGACAATTCTTCACAATTTTTATGCTCGGCTTTCTGATAACAATCGCACCATGCTCGATACTTCTTGTGTTGGCTCTTTTATGATGAAGACTATTGAATTTAAATGGTATTTACTAGATAGAATTAAACGCAACTCTGAAGATTGGGACCTCGACGAAGGTAAGGAGTCAGGTATGACACCTAAGTTTGATTGTGTCAAATCTTTTATGGATACCGATATTTTCCGTAAGTTTAGCACAAAATATGGACTTGACTCTGAGATAGTAGCTTCTTCTCGTGAATCTTTTGCTACTTATGTTTATCTCCCTAAGGAGAAGTGGTTTAAATATCATCCTCCCATAGAAGTAAAAGTAGCTGCACCTATTAAATTTGAAGAAAATACTGTCACTTATAATGATCCTATTGGTCCTACCTCTTATGTTGAGAAACCACCTTTCCCTGTTAGAGTATAGGACCATGCTAAAGCTTCAACTGTTGTTCGTAAAAGCAATATTAGAACTTATACACCTCCTGAGAAAGTTAAAGTAGAACATATTGCTATTGTTAAAGATCTCTGGTCTGATAATATTGATGGGCATGTTATTCAATTCTGTGGTGAAACTGCTAGAATTGCTAAACCTTGTGCTAAAGATAAACATAGACCCGTGGTAGGCGTACCTGTTATTTCTGTTAAAATAGGAGATCATTGTTATCATGGCTTATGTGATATGGGTGCTTGTGCTAGCGTTATACCCATTGACTTATACAAAGTAATTATGCATGATATTGCACCTGCTGAGTTAGAAGATATTGATGTTACAATTAAACTTGCCTATAGAGATACTATATCTGCAATGGGAATTGTTAGAGATGTTGAAGTCTTGTGTGGAAAAACCAAATATCCCGCCGATTTTCTTGTTCTTGGTTCTCCACAAGACAGCTTTTGTCCCATTATATTTGGTAGACCCTTCTTGAATATTGTTAATGCTAAGATAGACTGCAAAAAGAATGTTGTTTGGCTTGGATGATATGGTTCATGAGTTTAATTTCTCTAAATTTAGTAAACAACATCGTGAGGAAGAATTGCCTAGTAAGGATGAAATTATTGGTCTTGCTTCTATTGCCGTACCTCCTAGTGATCCTTTAGAACACTATTTGCTAGACCATGGAATTGAGATGTTCATGAATGAAAGAAGGGAAATAGATGAAGTGTTCTTTAAACAGGAACCTATTCTGCAACACAATTTGCCTGTTGAAATCCTAGGGGATCCTCCTCCACCCAAGGGTGATCCCGTGTTTGAGCTTAAACCGTTGCCTGATAATCTTAAATATGCTTATCTTGATGATAAGAAAATATATCCTGTTATTATTAGTGCTAACCTTTCAGAGCATGAAGAAGAAAGATTATTAAAACTACGAAGAAGCCTTTGTGCCGCTATTGGGTATACTCTTGATGATCTTAAGGGCATTAGTCCCACTCTATGTCAACATAAAATAAATTTGGAAGCGGATGCCAAACCAGTTCATGATCCTCAACGACGTTTGAATCCTAAAATGAAAGAAGTGGTAAGAAAAGAAATACTCAAGCTTCTGGAGGCATGTATAATTTATCCCGTTGCTGATAGTCAGTGGGTAAGTCCTGTCCATTGTATCCCTAAGAAGGGAGGTATTACTGTTGTCCCTAATGATAAAGATCAATTGATTCCGCAAAGAATTATCACAGGTTATAGGATGGTAATTGATTTCCGCAAATTAAATAAAGCTACTAAGAAAGATCATTACCCCTTACCTTTTATTGATCAAATGCTAGAAAGATTATGCAAACATACACATTATTGCTTTCTAGATGGTTATTCTGGTTTCTCTCAAATACCTGTGTCGGCTAAAGATCAATTAAAGACTACTTTTACATGCCCTTTTGGTACTTTTGCTTATACACGTATGCCTTTTGGTTTATGTAATGCACCTGCTACCTTTCAAAGATGCATGATGGCTATATTCTCTGATTTTTGTGAAAAGATCATCACTTGAACATAAGTAATCGTATGAAAAAATCTATATATGTTGTTGTTATGAGAATAATCATGATGCCTTCATGTCCGTATTTTATTTTTTATCGACGCCTCTACCTCTAAACATGAGGACATATTTATTGTTATCGGCTTTTCGCGAGGACAAGCGAGGTCTAAGCTTGGGGAGTTGATACGTCCATTTTGCATCATGCTTTCATATCGATATCTATTGCATTATGGGCTCTTATTTCACGTTATGTCACAATAATTATGGCTATTCTCTCTTATTTTACAAGGTTTACATGAAGAGGGAGAATGCGGCGGTGGAATTTGGAAAAGGAGCAAATGTTGGAGACCTATTACGTGCAACTCTAAAAGTCCTGAAACTCCACGGAATATCTTAAAAAAAATAAAGAAAAATCATCGCCCAAGATGAAGGACAGGGGCCCACACCACGCTCACGAGGTGGGGGCGCCTGGGCGCGCCTACCTCGTGGGCCCCCTGGTGGCTCTCCGAGGCCCATCTTCTCCTATATGAATTCTTTCGATGAGAAAAAAATAGGAGGCAACCTTTCGGGACGAGACTCCGCCGCCACGAGGCGGAACCTTGGCGGAACCAATCTAGAGCTCGGGCAGAGCTGTTCTGCCGGGGACACTTCCCTCCGGGAGGGGGAAATCATCGTCATCATCATCACCAACGCTCCTCTCATCGGGAGAGGGAAATCTCCATCAACATCTTCACCAGCACCATCTCATCTCCAAACCCTAGTTCATCTCTTGTATCCAATTCTTGTCTCCAAGTCCGTGATTGGTGCTAGTAGGTTTCTAGTAGTGTTAATTACTCTTTGTAGTTGATGCTAGTTGGTTTATTTGGTGGAAGATCATATGTGCAGATCCTTTATGCATATTATTACCCCTCTGATTATGAACATGAATATGCTTTGTGAGTAGTTACGTTTGTTCCTGAGGACAAGGGAGAAGTCTTCCTATTAGTAGTAATGTGAACTTGGTATTCGTTCAATATTTTGATGTGATGTATGTTGTCTAGCCTCTAGTGGTGTTATGTGAACATCGACTACATAACACTTCACCATTATTTGGGCCTAGAGGAAGGCATTGGGAAGTAATAAGTAGATGATGGGTTGCTAGAGTGACGAAGCTTAAACCCTAGTTTATGCGTTGCTTTGTAAGGGGCTGATTTGGATCCATATGTTTCATGCTATGGTTAGGTTTACCTTAATACTTTTTTTGTAGTTGCGGATGCTTGCAATAGAGGTTAATCATAAGTGGGATGTTTGTTCAAGTAAGAGCAGCAGCCAAGCACCGGTCCACCCACATATCAAATTATCAAAGTACCGAACGCGAATCATATGAACGTGATGAAAACTAGCTTGACGATATTCCCATGTGTCCTTGGGAGCGTTTTCCTATTATAAGAGTTTGTCCAGACTTGTGCTTTGCTACAAAAAGGATTGGACCACCTTGCTGCACTTTATTTACTCTTGTTACTCGTTGCTCGTTACAAGTTATCTTATCACGAAACTATCTGTTACCACTTATTTCAGTACTTGCAGAGAATACCTTGCTGAAAACCGCTTATCATTTCCTTCTGCTCCTCGTTGGGTTCGACACTCTTACTTATCGAAAGGACTACGATAGATCCCCTATACTTGTGGGTCATCAGTGCCCTAGGTCGTGTGGGGCCCACCTTAATCGCCCTTTGTCCATTCCACCGCTATAAATTCCTACGAAACCCTCTGCCATATTTTTAGAAGATTTTTTCTGCCGCCGCAAGTTCCCGTTTGATGAAAATCCAATCTGGAGGCCTGTTCCGGAGATCTGCCGAAAGGGGAATCCATTGCCGGAGGCTCCTTCATCAACCTTGCGACCTCCATGAGTATGTGTGAGTAGTTCCATGAGGACCTTAGGGTCCATATAGTAGTTAGATGAATCTATCTCTTTTTGGATCTTCAATACCACCAGATGACCCTGATACGTCTCCGTCGTATCTACAATTTTTGATTGTTCCATGCCAATATTCTACAACTTGCATATACTTTTTGGCAACTTTTTATACTATTTTTGGGACTAACATATTGATCCAGTGCTGATGCAGTTCACATGCATTGCATGTTTTTGGTTTCGCAGAATATCCATATCAAACGGAGTCCAAACGGGATAAAAATGGACGGAGCTTATTTTTGGAATATTTATGATTTTTGGGAAGTGAAATCAACGCGAAACGGTCTCCGGGGTGGCCACGAGACAGGGGGGCGCGCCCTCCCCCTGGGCGCGGCCTGGGCTCTCGTGGGCCACCCGTAAGGCGGTTGACGCTCTTCTTTTGCCGCAAGAAAGCTAATTTTCGGAAAAAAAATCACGGCGAAGGTTTCAGGCCAATCGGAGTTACGGATCTCCATATATACACGAAACGGTGAAACAGAGCCAGGCGTAACGCAGTAAACAGAGAGATAGATCCAATCTCGAAGGGCTCTCGCCCCTCCCACGCCATGGGAGCCAAGGACCAGAGGGGAAACCCTTCTCCCATCTAGGGAGGAGGTCAAGGAAGAAGAAGAAGAAGGGGGCCTCTCTCCCCCTTGCTTCCGGTGCCGGCGGAGCGCTGCCGGGGGCCATCATCATCACCGCGATCTTCACCAACACCGTCGTCATCTTCACAAACATCTCCATCACCTTCCCCCATCTATATCCAGCGGTCCACTCTCCCGAAACCCGCTGTACCCTCTACTTGAACATGGTGCTTTATGCTTCATATTATTATCCAAAGATGTGTTGCCATCCTATGATGTCTGAGTAGATTTCTGTTGTCCTATCGGTGATTGATGAATTGCTATGATTGGTTTGAGTTGCATGTTTTATTATTGGTGTTGTCCTATGGTGCCCTCCGTGTCGCGCAAGCGTGAGGGATTCCCGTTGTAGGGTTTGCAATATGTTTATGATTTGCTTATGGTGGGTTGCGTGAGTGACCAAACACAAACCCAAGTAAGTAGGTTGTTTGCGTATGGGATAAAAGGGGACTTGGTGCTTTAATGCTATGGTTGGGTTTTACCTTAATGAATCTTTAGTAGTTGCGGATGCTTGCTAGAGTTCCAATCATAAGTGCATAGAATTCCAAGTAAGGGATGATATGTTAGCTTATGCCTCTCCCTCAAATAGAATTGCAATAGTGATTATCGGTCTAGTAACGTAGTCAGTTGCTTAGGGACAATTCCACAACTCCTACCACCACCTTTCCACACTCGCTATATTTACTTTTTTGCATCTTTATCTTAACAGCCCCTACTTTATATTTACGCATTCTTTATTATCTTGCAAACCTATCCAATCACACCTACAAAGTACTTCTAGTTTCATACTTGTTCTAGGTAAAGCGAACGTCAAGCATGCGTAGAGTCGTATCAGTGGCCGATAGGACTTGGGAGAGTATTTGTTCTACCTTTAGCTCCTCATTGGGTTCGGCACTCTTACTTATCGAAAAAGGCTACAACTATCCCGTATACTTGCGGGTCATCAAGACCTTTTTCTGGCGCCATTGCCGGGGAGTCATAGCATGGGGTGAATATTCTCGTGTGTGCTTGTTTGCTTTATCACTAAATAATTTTTATTTGCTGTTCTTAGTTGTTCTCTATCTTTAGTTATGGATACGGAACACAAAATACCAAAAAAATTAGAGGTACTTGCTACTCATGTAGACGGGGTAACTCCTAAAACCCCCAATTCTCATTATGTGAGAGATATTATGTACTACTTTGATAATCCTGAGAAAACCCCATTCAACTTTATAATGGGAGACACGTTGGATCAACGTGAATACTTTAGGGATTAGAGCTCGACACAAAAGGGAAACTATTATGGGATCAATTTATTATGTTGCGTTGGTATGCCTGGAATCTATGCTTGAGATATGATATTACTTGTTGCTCTAGGATGGAGGCTCCACACCTCCCCTTTTCATGCAAATTTAACGATAATGAAACCTTAGCTTCTTATGCTAATGGTATATATGATTACTATGATGTGGAGCAAATAGAAGAATTTGTTGCTTTTAAGGCTGCCTATGATATTGAAGCTTTGTTTGAAAAGTATGAAGCTTTTGATGATGATGGTTATAGGCCGGAAAATCTTGCTATACTTGGATATTGCTATGAAAATTATGAATACAATTACTATATTAAGGCTGCCTATAGTAACGTAGTCAGTTGCTTAGGGACAATTCCACAACTCCTACCACCACTTTTCCACACTCGCTATATTTACTTTTTTGCATCTTTATCTTAACAGCCCCTACTTTATATTCACGCGTTCTTTATTATCTTGCAAACCTATCCTATCACACCTACAAAGTACTTCTAGTTTCATACTTGTTCTAGGTAAAGCGAACGTCAAGCGTGCGTAGAGTCGTATCAGTGGCCGATAGGACTTGAGAGAGTATTTGTTCTACCTTTAGCTCCTCGTTGGGTTCGACACTCTTAATTATCGAAAGAGGCTACAACTATCCCGTATACATGCGGGTCATCAGACCCATTGCGCCAATTGGCCTAGAGACCAACTCCACCCCTACAAGTTAAGCGAACTATATGAAACCTAGAATGGAAGTCAAGTGAACTATTTGAAGAGACCAAGAAGATAAGCAACTAATACAAAAAAAAATAGGTGAATTGTTTGATGGTGCAGAGACCAACTGCAGCCCGGAAATTAAGTGAGATATTTGAAACATAAAATGGAAGTTAAGTAAACTATTTGAAGGAAGTTTTTCGTGAATGGTCTGATTATGGTTATGTTTGTATTGCATTGTTTCTACCTGAAAGTGCATTATATCGAATAGAGGGGGGTGAATAGGCGATTCTTACAAATTCTTCATTGAGGAAATTCAACTTGAGGAATTTCCTAAGTAATGAACTACAAGCAGCGGAATAAGTACTTAGGTGCATGCATAACAAAGCAGTAGCATAGTCATCATGATGAAATGAAACATACATAGAGCACAGGTAGCGTGTAAACGGGATAAGCAGGCAGAAGACAAGATGACTGAAGAATTAGGATTGAGGAAATTGAGAAAGTCTTCAGTCAAAGTCTTCAAGCAATAATGATCAATTTCATCAACACATGAATGAGGAAATGAAAGGGTTGAGGAAATAGAACCAGTAGCTTGGTGAAGACGATGATTTGGTAGACAAATTCCAACTGTTGTGACGGTCGTACGTCTGGTTGGAGCGGTTAGGTATTTAAACCTGTGTTGGGGAACGTAGTAATTTCAAAAAAAATTCCTACGCACACGCAAGATCATGGTGATGCATAGCAACGAGAGGGGAGAGTGTTGTCCACGTACCCTCTTAGGACGAAAGCGGAAGCGTTAGCACAACGCGGTTGATGTAGTCGTACGTCTTCACAATCTGACCGATCTAAGTACCGAACATACGGCACCTCCGAGTTCAGCACACGTTCAGCTCGATGATGTCTCGCGAACTCCGATCCAGCAGAGCTTCACGGGAGAGTTCCATCAGCGCGACGGCGTGATGACGGTGATAATGTTGCTACCGACGCAGGGCTTCACCTAAGCACCTCTACGATATGATCGAGGTGGATTATGGTGGAGGGGGCACCGCACACGGCTAAGAGATCAGGAGACCAATTGTTGTGTATAGGGGTGCCTCCCTCCTCCGTATATAAAGGGGGGAAGGAGGAGAGGGCCGGCCAAGGGGAGGAGGCGCGCCCAAGGGGGACAATCCTACTCCAAGTAGGATTCCCCCCTCTTTCCTAGTCCAAGTAGGAGAGGGGAAGGAAAGGGAGAAGAAGAAGAAGGAAAGGGGGGCCGCCCCCCTAATCCAATTCGGTTTGGGCTAGGGGGGCCGCGCGCCCCTAGCTGGCCGCCTCTCCTCTTCCATCACATGGGCCCATGAGGCCCAATAACCCCCCGGGACGTTCCGGTAACCTCCCGGTTCTCCGGTTTTTATCCGATCACCCCCGGAACTCATCCGGTGTCTGAATATAAGATTCCAATATATCAATCTTAACGTCTCGACCATTTCGAGACTCCTCGTCATGTCCGTGATCACATCCGAGATACCGAGCTACCTTCGGTACATCAAAACACAAAACTCATAATATAATCGTCATCGAACTTTAAGCGTGCGGACCCTACGGGTTCGAGAACTATGTAGACATGACCGAGACACGTCTCCGGTCAATAACCAATAGCGGAACCTGGATGCACATATTGGCTCCCACATATTCTATGAAGATATTTATCGGTCAAACCGCATAACAACATACGTTTGTTCCCTTTGTCATCGGTATGTTACTTGCCCGAGATTCGATCGTCGGTATCTCAATACCTAGTTCAATCTCGTTACCGGCAAGTCTCTTTTCTCGTTCCGTAATGCATCATCCCGCAACTAACTCATTAGTCACATTGCTTGCAAGGCTTATAGTGATGTGCATTACCGAGAGGGCCCAGAGATACCTCTCCGACAATCGGAGTGACAAATCCTAATCTCGAAATACGCCAACTCAACAAGTACCTTCGGAGACACTGAGAGCACCTTTATAATCACCCGATTACGCTATGACGTTTGGTAGCACACAAACTGTTCCTCCGGTAAATGGGAGTTGCATAATCTCATAGTCATAGGAACATGTATAAGTCATGAAGAAAGCAATAGCAACATACTAAATGATCAAGTGCTAAGCTAACGGAATGGGTCAAGTCAATCACATAATTCTCCCAATGATGTGATCCCGTTAATCAAATGACAACTCATGTCCATGGCTAGGAAACTTAACCATCTTTGATTAACGATCTAGTCAAGTAGAGGCATACTAGTGACACTATGTTTGTCTATGTATTCACACATGTATTATGTTTCCGGTTAATACAATTCTAGCATGAATAATAAACATTTATCATGATCTAAGGAAATAAATAATAACTTTATTATTGCCTCCAGGGTATATTTCCTTCAGTCTCCCACTTGCACTAGTGTCAATAATCTAGATTACACAGTAATGATTCTAACACCCATGGAGTCTTGGTGCTGATCATGTTTTGCTCGTGGAAGAGGCTTAGTCAATGGGTCTGCAACATTCAGATGCGTATGTATCTTGCAATTCTCTATGTCTCCCACCTGGACTTGATCCCGGATGGAGTTGAAGTGTCTCTTGATGTGCTTGGTTCTCTTGTGAAATCTGGATTCCTTTGCCAAGGCAATTGCACCAGTATTGTCACAAAAGATTTTCATTGGACCCGATGCACTAGGTATGACACCTAGTTCGGATATGAACTCCTTCATCCAGACTCCTTCATTTGCTACTTCCGAAGCAGCAATGTACTCCGCTTCACACGTAGATCCCGCCACGACGCTTTGTTTAGAACTGCTCCAACTGACAGCTCCACCGTTCAATATAAACATGTATCCGGTTTGCGATTTAGAATCGGCTGGATCAGTGTCAAAGCTTGCATCGACGTAACCATTTACAACGAGCTCTTTGTCACCTCCATAAATGAGAAACATATCTTAGTCCTCTTTAGGTATTTCAGGATGTTCTTGACCGCTGTCCAGTGATCCACTCCTGGATTACTTTGGTACCTCCCTGCTAAACTAATAGCAAGGCACACATCAGGTCTGGTACACAACATTGCATACATGATAGAGTCTATGGCTGAAGCATAGGGAACATCTTTCATTTTCTCTCTATCTTCTGCAGTGGTCGGGCATTGAGTCTAACTCAACTTCACACCTTGTAACACAGGCAAGAACCCTTTTTTGCTTGATCCATTTTGAACTTCTTCAAAACTTTGTCAAGGTATGTGCTTTGTGAAAGTCCAATTAAGCATCTTGATCTATCTCTATAGATCTTGATGCCCAATATATAAGCAGCTTCACCGAGGTCCTTCATTGAAAAACTCTTATTCAAATATCCCTTTATGCTATCCAGAAATTCTATATCATTTCCAATCAACAATATGTCATCCACATATAATGTCAGAAATGCTACAGAGCTCCCACACACTTTCTTGTAAATACAGGCTTCTCCAGAAGTCTGTATAAAACCATATGCTTTGATCACGCTATCAAAATGTTTATTCCAACTCCGAGAGGCTTGCACCAGTCCATAAATGGATCGCTGGAGCTTGCACACTTTGTTAGCTCCCTTTGGATCAACAAAACCTTCCGGTTGCATCATATACAACTCTTCTTCCGTAAATCCATTCAGGAATGCAGTTTTGACATCCATTTGCCAAATTTCATAATCATAAAATGCGTAATTGCTAACATGATTCGAACAGGACTTAAGCATCTCTACGGGTGAGAAGGTCTCATCGTAGTCAATCCCTTGAACTTGTAGAAAATCTTTTGCAACAAGTCAAGCTTTATAAACGATAACATTACCACAAGATCGGTCTTCTTCTTGAAGATCCATTTATTCTCAATGGCTTGCCGATCATCGGGCAAGTCAACCAAAGTCCACACTTTGTTCTCATGCATGGATCCCATCTCAGATTTCATGGCCTCAAGCCATTTTGCGGAATCTGGGCTCACCATCGCATCTTCATAGTTTGTAGGTTCGTCATGGTCTAGTAACATAACCTCCAGAACAGGATTACCATACCACTCTGGTGTGGATCTTACTCTTGTTGACCTACGAGGTTCAGTAGCAACTTGATCTGAAGTTTCATGATCATCATCATTAACTTGGTATAGACGTCACAGGCACCAGTTTCTGTGATGAACTACTTTCCAATAAGGGAGCATGTATAGTTACCTCATCAAGTTCTACTTTCCTCCCACTCACTTCTTTCGAGAGAAACTCCTTCTCTAGAAAGGATCCATTCTTAACCTTGAATGTCTTGCCTTCAGATCTGTGATAGAAGGTGTACCCAATAGTTTCCTTTGGGTATCCTATGAAGACACATTTCTTCGATTTGGGTTCGAGCTTATCAGGTTGAAGCTTTTTCACATAAGCATCGCAGCCCCAAACTTTAAGAAACAACAACTTTGGTTTCTTGCCAAACCACAGTTCATAAGGCGTCGTCTCAACGGATTTCGATGGTGCCCTATTTAACGTGAATGCAGCCGTATCTAAAGCATAACCCCAAAACGATAGCGGTAAATCAGTAAGAGACATCATAGATCGCACCATATCTAGTAAAGTACGATTACGACGTCCGGACACACCATTACGCTGTGGTGTTCCAGGTGGCGTGAGTTGCGAAACTATTCTGCATTGTTTCAAATGTAGACCAAACTCGTAACTCAAATATTCTCCTCCACGATCAGATTGTAGAAACTTTATTTTCTTGTTACGATGATTTTCAACTTCACTCTGAAATTCTTTGAACTTTTCAAATGTTTCAGACTTATGTTTAATTAAGTAGATATACCCATATCTACTCAAATCATCTGTGACGGTCAGAAAATAATGATTCCCACTGCGAGCCTTAACACTCATAGGACCGCATACATCAGTATGTATTATTTCCAATAAGCCAGTTGCTCGCTCCATTGTTTCGGAGAACGGAGTCTTAGTCATCTTGCCCATGAGGCATGGTTCGCAAGCATCAAGTGATTCATAATCAAGTGATTCCAAAAGCCCATCAGCATGGAGTTTCTTCATGTGCTTTACACCAATATGACCTAAACAGCAGTGCCACAAATAAGTTGCACTATCATTATTAACTTTGCATCTTTTGGTTTCAATATTATGAATATGTGTATCACTACGATCGAGATTCAACAAACCATTTTTGTTGGGTGTATGACCATAGAAGTTTTCATTCATGTAAATAGAACAACAATTATTCTCTAACTTAAATGAATAACCGTATTGCGATAAACATGATCAAATCATATTTATGCTCAACGCAAACACCAAATAACACTTATTTAGATTCAACACTAATCCAGAAAGTATAGGGAGTGTGCGATGATGATCATATCAATCTTGGAACTATTTCCAACACACATCGTCACCTTGCCCTTAACTAGTTTCTGTTCATTTTGCAACTCCCGTTTCGAGTTACTACTTTTAGCAATTGAACCAGTATCAAATACCGAGGGGTTGCTATAAACACTAGTAAAGTACACATCAATAACATGTATATCAAATATACCTATGTTCACTTTGCCATCCTTTTTATCCGCCAAATACTTGGGGTAGTTCCGCTTCCAGTGACCAGCCCATTTGCAGTAGAAGCACTCAGTTTCAGGCTTTAGTCTAGCTTTGGGCTTCTTCACGGAAGTGACAACTTGCTTGCCATTCTACATGAAGTTCCCTTTCTTTCCCTTTGCCCTTTTCTTGAAACTAGTGGTTTTGTTAATCATCAACACTTGATGTTCTTTCTTGATTTCTACCTTCATCAATTTCATCATCATGAAAAGCTCGGGAATCATTTTCGTCATCCCTTGCATACTATAGTTCATCATGAAATTCTACTAACTTGGTGATGGGGACTAGAGAATTCTGTCAATCACTATTTTATCTGGAAGATTAACTCCCACTTGATTCAAGCGATTGTAGTACCCAGACAATCTGAGCACATGCTCACTGCTTGAGCTATTCTCCTCCATCTTTTAGCTATAGAACTTGTTGGAGACTTCATATCTCTCAACTCGGGTATTTGCTTGAAATATTAACTTCAACTCCTGGAACATCTCATATGGTCCATGACGTTCAAAACGTCTTTGAAGTCCCGATTCTAAGTCGTTAAGCATGGTGCACTAAACTATCAAGTAGTCATCATATTGAGCTAGCCAAACGTTCATAACGTCTGCATCTGCTCCTGCAATAGGTCTGTCACCTAGCGGTGCATCAAGGACATAATTCTTCTGCGCATCAATGAGGATAAGCCTCAGATCATGGATCCAATCCGCATTATTGCTACTAACATCTTTGAACTTAGTTTTCTCTAGGAACATATCAAAAAATAAAACAGGGGAGCTAAACGCGAGCTATTGATCTACAACATAATTTGCAAAATACTATCAGGACTAAGTTCATGATAAATTAAATTTCAATTAATCATATTACTTAAGAACTCCCACATAGATAGACATCCCTCTAATCATCTAAGTGATCATGTGATCCAAATCAACTAAACCATATCCGATCATCACGTGAGATGGAGTAGTTTTCAATGGTGAACATCACTATGTTGATCATATCTTCTATATGATTCACACTCGACCTTTCGGTCTCAGTGTTCCGAGGCCATATCTGCATATGCTAGGCTCGTCAAGTTTAACCTGGGTATTCCGCGCGTGCAAAACTGTCTTGCACCCGTTGTATTTGAACGTAGAGCTTATCACACCCGATCATCACATGGTGTCTCAGCACGAAGAACTTTTGCAATGGTGCATACTTAGGGAGAACACTTATACCTTGAAATTTAGTGATATCATCTTATAATGCTACCGTCGATCTAAGCAAAATAAGATGCCTAAAAGATAAACATCACATGCAATCAATATAAGTGATATGATATGGCCATCATCGTCTTGTGCTTGTGATCTCCACCTCTGAAGCACCGTCATGATCACCATCGTCACCGGCGCGACACCTTGATCTCCATCGTAGCATCGTTGTTGTCTCGCCAAATATTGCTTCTATGACTATCGCTACCGCTTTAGTGATAAATTAAAGCAATTACATGGCGATTGCATTGCATACAATAAAGCGACAACCATATGGCTCCTGCCAGTTGCCGATAACTCGGTTACAAAACATGATCATCTCATACAATAAAATATAGCAGCATGCCTTGACCATACGTCTTCTACTTTGTTGTTGCAAGTTTTACGTGGCTGCTACGGGCTGAGCAAGAACCGTTCTTACCTACGCATCAAAACCACAACAATAGTTCGTCAAGTTAGTGTTATTTTAACCTTCTCAAGGACCGGGCGTAGTCACACTCGGTTCAATTAAAGTTGGAGAAACTGACACCCGCCAGCCACCTGTGTGCAAAGCATGTCGGTAGAACCAGTCTCGCGTAAGCGTACGCGTAATGTTGGTCCGGGCCGCTTCATCCAACAATACCGCCAAACCAAACACTACAAAAAAAGAGACACATCCATGACATTTTGGGCCGAACAAAATTTTTTTGTCATACATATGACACTACTATGACGATAATTGTGACAAAACCTGGTATCATCGTAGATGTGGTGGGCTCCTACTTCTATGACAAAAAATCATGACAGAAAATGGGCTTTTCGTCCTGGGCGGGCCGGAGACGCAGCTGCATGACATTCTTTGGGCCGTCCATGACGGAAAAAACCGTGGTAGAAGCGAGGGGGGGGGGGAATTTCGGGGAGTTCCCGGTTACGGTGGGAGGTCGGGGGCCGAGCGATGCACGTTTCTCTCGTACACGTACGCGCGTGTGTGCGAGGCGTTGGCTCTAACTGAACCCGAGCGATTGCACTACAGGCTACGCGTTACTGAACCCGATCAATGGCTGTTAACTGAACCCGATGGAGCGATTCCTTCACTACTGCTGCTAACTGAAGCCGATCGATTGGATGAACAGTGAGCGTTGCGGGGGGGGGTTGGATGAGCGATGGCGGTGGCATTGCCTCTGGATGAACAGGACCCGTGGTGTGGAGGGTTGTATGAGCGATGAGCGGTGAAGGGGTGGCCGTGGAGGGTGGTTGAACAGGACCCCGTGGTAGGGAGGGCTGGATGAGCGATGAAGCGGTGGAGGGGTGCCCGTGGAGGGTGGTTGAGCGATGGCGGTGGAGTAGCACGCGGTGGAGGCTGGATGAACAGGAGCCCGTGGAGGCTGGAGGAGGTCGACGGTAGCCCGTGGATGCTGGAGGAGGTTGACGGTGGAGATAAACAGTATCCCGTGGAGTCCCGTTTTGTGGTACGCCACACCCCTCCCGATGAACAGGACCCCCGTATCGACCGTAGCGCTCGAATACAAGTCCGTTTAAATGCTTTTGGCGGTATGCCACACCCTCCCAATCAACATGATCCCGTTTGACCGTAGGAGGTCTGTTTTCATCCGCTTTGTAGCACGCCACACCCTCCCGATCAACAGGACCCCGTTTCGACCGTAGGGAGGTCCGTTTCCTCGCTTTTATGTAGGCCACACCCCTCCCGATCAACAGGACCCCGTTCCGAATGTAGGAGGTCCATTTCCTCCGTTGTGTGGTACGCCAGGCCTCATTTCCATCGCCTGTTCTGTCCAAGCCGGTTGGCTCCCACACGTTCTGTTGCCTCCCGATGAACACGACGCATTCCGTTGCCTCCCCATGAACACGACGCACTCCGTTGCCTTCCCATGAACACGACGACAATGTTGTTTCTCCATTCCGACCCAGCCATGTACACGAGCCCTGGCCGTACGTATGCGCGAGTAGGCGTTCGAGACCCCGCCCGTATGTGCACATACGTGGCCGTATTTTCTTTCTTGCACCCTGGCCGCTGTACGTACGTGTACATGCTACGTGCGCGCCTCTACTACGACACGTGCGCGCCTCTACAACGACCGGTATGTACGTACACGTTCGCGACCAGAATGATAACGACCAGGTGGGTCGCAACTATCAGGCACTTCCTTGCATGCGAAGATGTAGCTGATGGGTCCTAGCAATCAGGGGGCGAATCATTTTTTTTGCCCGGACGCACTTCCTTGCGTGCGAAGATGTAGCTGGTGGGTCCCAGCAGTCAGGGGGGCGAATCATTTTGTTTTTTTTGCCCGGACGCACTTCCTTGCGTGCGAAGGTGTAGCTGGTGGGTCCCAATGATCGGGGAAAGCGTTTTTTGCGAAATATGGTGGCCCGTCTGGGGGGTCCCCGCTGTCAGGTGGAGGAATAATAATTTTGCGCATAATAAGGAGGCACTTCCTTGCTGCGTCCGTGGACCCAGCTGTCAGCATCTCCATGCACAGTACTCTTCCGATGGAAGTCGGTCTTTGACCACATTGACCATGCCGCGCCGAGAGCACCACGGCGGTCGACGACGGCGATGCCTAGGAAGGGGACGACACAGAGGCAGGGAAGACTCGGCAGTGGTTTCCCACGCGGAGAATCTGTTGTATGAGGGTTTCTTGGTTCGTCTGCCGTCATGCCGGAGAATAACACAGGTGTGGGTGAGTAGAGGATGGCTAGGCCAGCGAGGGAGTACGGTGGGGCGGTGAGGCCTCTGTGGCAGAACGACCCGGCAGGGGAGGAGGGAAGCAGCAGTCCTTGGCGCTTGTTTGAGAGGCTGGAGCAGGAAGAGCAGAGATTGAAGAAGACGACGGCCGTTGGATGGACATCCAACGATAACGCTTGTGTGTCAACCTTTTTTAGGAAAGCCTCAAATCTGTGGAAAATAGCATACAACCCATCTGCCATTATTTCTAATAATTTACAGCCCATTTGCTAATTCTTAAGGTTTTTTTGGAGCCCATATTCTTTTTGTTAGCATTACAGCCCATATTGTGGCCACGGTTAAAAAATTATATGAATTTTTGCATATTTCGGTGCGGTCCGAACTATTTTTAATCCCGAAATTTCGACTCACATTCAAACTGATTTTAAAAATAAATGTATATCAATATAAAATCCAACAAATTCTCCATGCATAAAAATTGATGTAATTTAAAATCTCGAAATGAAAAAAGATATTTGAAACTAATTGCGGTTTGATGTGTTTTAAAATGTACAGCCAATTTCTCATTACTGATGGGCCATTTTCTCGGCCAACAGAATGAAAGCTCTCCTCGTCTTGAAAGATTTGCAGCCCAACAGGCCTGACAAAGCGACTTACTTGGCAAATCACAAAAAAACTGGGCTGTGGCCATGGACCCATTGTCACCTCTCCACATACAAGATTTCTTTTCGATGGAACGTTGACCACGCCGCGCGGAGAGCACCATGGCGGTGGATGACGGCGAGGCCTAGGAAGGGGACGACACGGAGCCGGGGAAGACGCGGCAGTGGAAGCCCGCGGAGAGGAGTACGAGGGTTCATTGGTTCGGCTGCGGTGTGAGGCTGCCGTCACCGCAGGGCCTGTCCAGCGGTGGGAGTAGTAGGGGGTGGTGAGGCCTCTGCGGCAACAGATCCGGCCACGGGTGACAGGAGCATGCGGCATGACAGACGCTGCTTTGGGCGGCTGGATCAAGAAGACCAAAGGTTGAAGAAGCACTACGGCCGTTGGATGGACATCGTATGGTCATTGGAGCTAGAATCGTTCATATTGACTAAGTTGACAAAGCCCTTCATCCCCGTCAACTTAGTAGGCCCACAAGTCATCCTCTCACCAAGGTGGGTCCCAGCTAGCCAGGGGAGTATTCATTTTTTTGTGCGTAATAAGGAGGCACTTCCGGTGGGTCCGAGCTGACAGCGGGGGGAACGTTTTTTTCGCGAAATACGGTGGCCCGTCCGGTGGGTCCCAGCAGTCAGGGGGAAATGATTTTTTTCACAAAATACTGGTGGCCCGTCCGGTGGGTCTCCGCTGTCAGGTGGAGGAATAATTATTTTCCGCGTAATAAGGAGGCACTTCCTTGCGGCTGCCGTGGACCCAGCTGTCGGCCTCTCCATGTGCAGTACTCTTCCGATGGAAGTCAGTCGTTGACCAGATTGACCACGCCCCGCCGCGAGCACCACGGCGGTGGACGATGGCGAGGCCTAGGAAGGGGACGACGCGGAGCCGGGGAAGACGTGGCAGTGGTTGCCCACGCGGAGAGGAGTACGAGCGTTCACTGGTTCGGCTGCGGTGTGAGGCTGCCATCGCCGCAGAATAACAGGGGGTGTGGGTGAGTGGAGGGATGGCCTGGCCAGTGGTGGGAGTCTTATGGGGGCGGTGAGGCCTCCGCGGTAGCACAGCCGGCCACGGGAGGAAGGAGCAGGCGGCACTACCACGCTGCTTTGGGCGGCTGGAGCAAGAAGACCAGAGGTTGAAGAAGCACTATGGCTGTTGGATGGACATCATACGGTCACTGGAGTATTGACTAAGTTGACAAAGCCCTCCAGCCCCGTCAACTTAGAAGGCCCACAAGTCAGCGCAGCAATATGGTGGGTCCCAGCTAGCAGGGGTATTCATTTTTTGGGCGTAATAAGGAGCCACTTCCTTGTGTGCAAAGATATAGCTGGTGGGTTCGACCTGTCAGCGGGGGGAACATTTTTTTTGCGAAATACAGAGGCCCTTCCTGTGGGTCCTAGCTGTCAGGTGGAGGAATTATTATTTTGCGCCTAATAAGGAGGCATTTCCTTGCGTGCGGCCGTGGACCCAGCTGTCAGCCTCTCCACGTACAGTCCACTTCCGATGGATGTCGGTCGTTGACCACATTGACCAGGCCGCGCCGAGAGCACCAGGGCGGTGGACGACGGCGAGGCCTAGGATGGGAACGACACGGAGCCAAGGAATACTCGGCAGTTGTTTCCCACGCGGAGGAGTACGAGGGTTTACTGGTTCGTCTACCGTCGCCGGAGAATAACAACAGGTGTGGACTGTGGGTGAGTAGAGGGATGGCTAGGCCAGCGATGGGAGTACGGTGGGGCTGTGAGGCTGCAGACTGGCCGACATGAGGAGGAGGAGGAGCAGGCAGTCCGGGCGCTTGTTTGGTAATTTGGAGCAGGAAGAGCAGAGATTGAAGAAGACGACGGCCGTTGGATGGACATCCAACGATATACAAGCCATCTGTGGAAAGCCTCAAATCTGTGGAAAACAGCATACTGACCCATCCGCCATTATTTCAAATAGTTTACAACCCATTTGCTAATTCTTATGGGTTTTTGGAGCCCATATTCTTTTGTTAGCATTACAACCCATATTGTAGCCACGGTTAGAAAATTATCTGAAATTTTGCATATGTCGGTGCGGTCGAACTGTTTTTAATCCCGAAATTTCGAGTCACATTCAGACTGATTTTAAAAATAAATGTATATCAATATAAAATCCAATAAATTGTCCACGCATAAAAATCAATGCAATTAAAATCTTGAAATGAAAAAAAGATATTTGAAACTAATTGCCGGTTTGATGGTTTTTAAAAATGTACAGCCCATTTGTCATTACTGATAGGCCATTTTCTCGGCCAGCCGAATGAAGCTCTCCTCGTCTTGAAAGATTTGCAGCCCAACATGCCTGATAAAGTGACTTACTTGACAAATCACAAAAAACTGGGCTAGCCTTTTTCAAAAAGAGAAAAAAAAACTACTGGGCTGGTCTGTGGTAAACATAAAAGAAAAGGCTGTCTAGACAGGCCAGAGTGTCCCGCACAGCCTAGTTGACACCCTGCTTCCGCCTCAAAAACAAATTAGATAAATGTCACTCCAATTATGGCGATTCATAAAAATGCCACTACAATTTCCAAACTTTGAAAAATGCCACTGCAATTTTTGCAAACTTTGAAAAACGCCACTTAGTTTGCAAACTTTGAAAACGCCACTCGGACTTGAAAAATGCCACTAGAAATGGCATGAAATGGCATTTTTCAAAGTTTGGAAATTGCAGTAGCATTTCTCAGAGGCATTTATCAAATTAACCCAAAACAAAAATAACTGGGCGAGCTGGTGGGTCCCTGGTGTCAGCCGCTCGTTGTGCAATTCTCTCGTTTATTGACTACGTTGACAATGGCATGGGACCCAGATGTTAGAAATCCACAAGGAAGAGCCATTTTTTTATTGGCTTGAAATAAGGAGGCACTTGCTTGCATAATGCCATGACCTTGGCGGGTCCCTGTTGTCATCCTCTCCACGTACAATCATCTCCTGATTGTGTACGCGCCAACTTGCTAGGCCCACAAGTCAGCCTCTAAACCTATGGGGGACAAATACAACCCATTTAAAAAAATAACAGACCATTCCATACGTTCAAACGGAAAGTTCAACATTCAGAGCAAAGTAACAGGTCTGATCCACATATAGAGTACTGAACTTCCACGTTGACAACCATCATAGCCAAGTTAACTATCTACTCCCACTAGGCAAGTACTAACTAACTCTTAGCTAACTAGACAATGCCGGCCGCCATCTAAAAGGAGGCCCATGCGCAACGTAGAAAGGGTTCGGTTCATTCGACTCACTCGAGACCAGATACGCTCACGCTAGGTTTTGTAGCTCCCATCGCTCCCTAGCAAGAACACAATACATCAAACAAGCAGCAGTAGGAGTTTTATCTCTCCGGAGAGCTCCGAAGCTGGGTAAACTGCTCGTGTGCCTCGCCTCGATCCGCTCTTCGTGCGATCTCCGCCCCCCTCTGAACTACAAGGGGCCTGTTCCGCCGGCCCCATAGGTGTTCGTGGGTACGATTAGCCTCCTCGATCCGCTCTTCGTGCGATCAGCCTCCAAACAGCCGGGGCCCTGTCTTCTGCATGCCTTGAATGGCCTTCCCGGCAAGCTCCTCTTGCCGGGGCCTTGTCTTCTTAGTCAAATAGTTTGTTCTTGAATGGCTCCAAAGGAGCCATGGAGGATCTTGGCGGTGACCAGGCAAACCCTACCGCGGGGTGCTGCAACTGTCTGGTGCACGAGTACGGGATACTAGGGTACCCCTACTCTAGTACACCGATAGGAGCCCGAACTGGGTCAGACACGGTGCCGAGCGCTGTCGGGCCAGGCCCAAAACAGTGCACGGTCACACGCGGCCTCGATCACGCCGTAACTCGCCTCGGACCCACCACGACCCCCACTAACGGCACGCACCGAACGTGGCGTCGTGCGAGAGATCGTGGGTGTGGTCGTGGGGGTTTCTTTATTAAGAAAAGCGGAACGTCCGCCCCCTCCCCCTCCTTATAAGCGGGGAAGCGAGGCAGGCCGTCCACTCCGCCATTGCTGTCTTGTCAAGAAAACCACCGCCGCTCCCCTTCTTCTCCAAAGGCGAAGAGAGCAGCGCCCGCCCCCTTCGCCACAAAGCGCACTCACCGCCGTCGGCCTCCTCCGCCGCCCTCGCCATGGCTCCGGCCGACAAGGAGAAGGGCGTCAAGTCGGCCGAGGCGCAGCAGCGGTGCTGCGCAAGGAGCGGGCCATCTTCTCCCCTCATTTCGGCGCAAAGGAGCTGCGGGATGTCTTCTATCTCTTTTGGTCGACGGAGGCGTGCGCATCCAGCGCGCGAAGGTACTCCCGCCTCCGCTTCTGATTTGGCCCCAACTGGGTACCCTTCTTTGCCCTTTTCTTCTATTGCGGGCTTTGCCCGCCCTTTTCCGAGTTCTTCTGCGATATCATGAACACATATGGCCTCCGCCTCCTTGATTTCACCCCCAACGCCATCTTGACCATGGCAGTTTACGCACACCTTTGCGAAAACTTTGTCGGGATCCACCCAAATGTGGCACTCTTCCGCCACTTCTTCGTGCCCCACGTCGAGAGAGGAGAGCCACTTGCCGAAGGGATAGCTTGGATCTCCAGGATCGGCAAGAAAGAAGCCTATCTGGAAGGAGAGTTCCGCAACAAGTGGGAGGAGTGGAGAGCCAATTGGTGTTGGGTCGTGAGGAGAACCCATGACCCTTCAGCGGCGTCGCTTAAACCCCAATAGTGCGTGGCAGAGATTGGAGTAACTTGGCGCCGGAGGATGCTAGGTTGAAGATAGCTGTGACCGGATTTTGCGCCTCGGGCTTGCCGGACTAACCGTAAGCGCGGTTAGCGCAGACTTCCTTCGCCGCCGCGCCATCGCTCCCTTGCAGGAGAGGAGGAGGCCTGCTTAGGAGTTCCAAATCTGCGAGACATCATGAGGTTGCGCCCGGGCCTGAACTGGAATTTCACCGTCTTGGAGCTGGATGCGATCTTGCTAGAGCTGTTCAAGAACGACCCGATCACCCCGAGTGGTTTAGGTTGCCGAGGGGTCGTCCCATTGTGCAACAACTCGGCGCTCGACCGCATCCAGCGCCATGATGCTGTTGTCGCGATTCCCATGGGATCGTTCCAACTGGCAGGAGCCCCGACGAGGTCGTGGCAGCAGTTCTTCGACGACTTGGAAGAAGTGCCGATCCGCTCCGACGAGCGAGAAAAGGCTCACTCGCGACACCACCGGCGAGGAGATGGCGCGTATTGCCACCGAGGTGGAGGAGGCGGCGGCCGCCGGCTGGAGCCTTCGGGTACACCATGGAAGAGGCGGACGCTGCGAAGGCGGCAAGCCTTGCCGAGCGAAGGGAGATCGCCAGCGAGGACGAGCTTGTCGAGCCCGAGGCCGGGTCGAGTGGACCTGCCGAGGGCGCTTCTTCTCCACCACCCAGCGACTTGCCGCCGGTGAGCCCCGGCCCGCTGAAGAGGCGTCTCCGCAAGGCCGGAGACGAGTCGGGCAGCAGATCGGCCCACAAAGAAGCGGCCATGAAGGCCTACCGCTGACAAGCGATGTTGCTGGGAGCGCCTCACACTGCTATTGCGACAAGCGGGCGGGATCTTCCCAGAGCCACCGCCGGCGCCTCCGCCAAGCGGCCAAGAGAGCCCACTCCTCCGCCTCGTCGCACCGGAGGCGAGCCGTTTGACTTCTCCGCTCTCAGCTCGAGGAGGAAGATGAAGAGTAAGCTTTTGAGATTGTGCTTGTATTTCTTCAATTTTATTGCTTCATCTTGAATCTGGTTTGCTTTGTTACGAACTCTTTCCTTTTGGTGACGCTTAGCCCAGAGAGCGTCGAAGAGGGCCAAGATCCCGACGGTCGTCGTTGAGGATGATCCACCCGTGGCAACAGAGGAGGCGTCTGAGACCCCCTTGCCGGACCCGGCAACTCTTCCTCAGAGCAGCCCCCAGCACAGCCCCCAAAGTAAGTGTGTGGTTTTTTTTTCTATTAGGTGTGCAGGGGTGCTCCTTCTTCGTTGATACCTGATCGTTTGCCTGTGTAGGAGCAGAGCAGCCTCATCAGGAGGGCCCGGAAGCCGCCCCCGAAATCCTGTCTGCTGCCACTACGCCGCCAAGGGAGGATTCTCCGGCAAGGGAGCGCCCTCCGACAAGGGAGGCCACTCCGGCAAGGGAGGCTACCCCGGCACGGGACAGCGCCAGTGACCCTCCAGTGGTCGAGGCCGTGGCTGCGGATCCACCATCACCGCAGCAAACGGGTGGTGGGGCAGACGCCGGCGGAGGAACGGGCGCCGACGAAGGAGTTCGTGATGTTGCCAAGTCCAAGGACAAGGCCCCGCAAACCTCGGCGTCCGTGCATCCCCCGCGCCCATCTCAGGAGACGCGGGACCAACAACGTCATGGCGTTCACAATGCCATACGTTCGTTGGATCGAAACTCTCAAGACCAGCATGCGTGCCAACATGCTGGCACGAGTGAGATACGGTCGCCTGGACGGGGTGCTGCTCCTTCTAACATAGTTAGAAGTCCGAGCATATCCCGCTCCTCGCACCGTTCGCCAATGCCACCCACTACTCCAGCAGAAGCTCTGGCGAGAGCTCAGCTGCTTCTCGACTACCCTCCAACGGCCAACAAAGGTCGACGAGTGGAAGGGCCACTATCCGAGCCTCATCGGCTTTGTTAACGCGGCGACGCTCGCGGCAACTAACGCCATCATTGCCGCGGCAAGACGACAAAACACGAGCCGGTGGCGACGAGACTGTCGGAGGTGCAACTACCATGCACTCTCCACCCCGAAGGCCAAGATCGCCGACTCACCGGATCCACCTCGACAGTGACTCCACCGCGTCGTCGGATCCGCGAGCTCGCCGCGACCAGCGCCAAGTTCTTCATGAACGACAACAAGAGGACGCTCGAACTCGCATCGAGCGCCGGAGAGAAGCGCGACGTCAGTCCGACAAGCGCGCTGGGCCTTCTGTTGACGTGCGCGCGCCGGAGGAGCCAGGCGACTTGCCGTACGCGGTAGGTTGCCCTGCGTTCACTCGTGAGCTGCGGCAAGTCCAGCGGCCCAGCTAGAAAAACTTCAAACCAGACGTGCCGAAGAAGTATGATGGAAGGACGCATCCGTCGGGGTTCCTCAGCATCTACACCATCGCGGTGCAGGCTGCGGGAGGACGGGACGACAAGATCCTCGCCAACTACTTCCCGCTCGTGCTCAAGCCCAACGTCAGATCTTGGCTCATGCACTTGCCGGACAGCTCCATATCCTCTTGGGCAGATTTGTGCCATCGGTTTGTTGGCGCCTTCACAGTGGCCACAAGCCCCATGGCCAAGAGTGACCTTCATCTGCCGCCGGAAGGAAGGAGAGTCCTGCGCAAGTTCATTCGAAGATTCAGCCGTGTGCACTACAACATCCCGGATGTCCACCCTGCCGCGGTGATCGGTAGCGTTTCATCGTAACGTCGCGGAACCGCAGGATGAGGGAGGAGATGGCGATGTGCAAAGTCAAGGACGTCGGTGAGCTGTACGCCTTGGCGCATAAGTGTGCACGCTGAGGAAGGGAAGAGACTCGAGGGGAGAATGCGAAGCAGGATCGGCGGTGAGGAGGCCGCCCGGCAAAGAAGGGCCAGCGAGGCAACAGGAAGAAGAAAGGCAGAGAAGTGTTAGCTGTCGAGCAGTCCGCAGCGGAGGTGGCGACAAGAACGCCAAGGCTGGTGGCTCCGGCAAGGAGGTTGCCGACGCCAACCACCGGTCTGTGGCGGCCGCCGACAAGCGGTGACGGCTCCGGCAAGCGATCTTGCAAGATCCACCGCACCAAGGGCCACGACCTCGGAGCTGCAAGAAGGTCGAGCAGCTTGTCGAACAGCAGAGGGCTGAGTACGGCGGCGCGACAAGGAGAAGGCCCAGAAGGTGCTTTGGGGAGCAAGCAAGAAATGTCGGCGGGGAGGACGCGCTTGCAAGGCCAAGCAGCGGCAAGGAGACAGAACCTCCCAGCGGCCGCGACAAGGATGAAGATGATGACGACGACGAAGATATGGACGACGACGGCGCCGATGAGCAGGAATTTCAGAAAGCCACGGAGGTCCTCTGCGTTGACGGAGGTGCTTCCCTGCATACCTCCCACCGCCAACTCAAGCAATGGATGCGGGAGGTCAATGCAGCGGAACCATCCGTAGAGTCACGCAAGCCTCTGAAGTGGTCCATCACGCCTATCGTCTTTGATATTGAGGACCACCCTGATCGCATAACTGCGGTGAGGTGCTAGCCGATGTTGGTCTCACCAACCATCCGCAACCTCAAGGTCACCAAGATGCTAGTTGACGGCGGGGCCGGCTTGAATCTGATCTCCTCTGCGGTGCTCCAGAAGCTTCAAATCCTCGACGGCGAAGCTCGAAGAGACTGGCACCTTCCAAGGAATCAATCCGGGAAGGAGCAAGCGAAGGGAAGATTACTGCCCGGTAACGTTTGGCGTGAGCTGAACTTTAGGACCGAGAGGGTCACATTCGGCGTTGCTGATTTCCCATTGCCTTACAATGGGATACTTGGCAAAGACTCGCCAAGTTCATGGCAGCCTCTCACTACGCCTACAACTTACTCAAGATGCCAGGCCCGATAAGCGTCATCTCCGTCCATGGCGACAAGAAGGATGCCCTTATTTGTGCCGACAAAATCTACCGGGATGCAGCAGCCGCGACAGATTGCCAAACATTTGCCGCTGAAGCTCCCGGGAAGAAGACAAAGTCCAAGTCCGGCAAGAGCCACGATGCCCACTCCGCAAGCGCACCTCTTCGAGTGCTGCGCTACCGTCGAGGACGCACCATCGAGCTCCACCGGCAAGTGCAAGAAGAAGATGGTAGCTCCGCCAAAGACCAAGAAGGTGCCGCCAAGGAGGACGGCACCGGTGGTACCTTCACCATCGGTGCCTCTCTCGACCCTAAATAGGAAGGCGGCTTTCGTTGCTTTCCTGGGCGAATGTCGGCGTGTTTGCATGGCAACCGTCGACATCCCGGTGTTCCTGTGAAAGTGATTGAGCACCGCTTTGGCTGTTTGTCCTCATCATACCCGTCAAGCAAAAAGTCAGGAAGCAAGTAGTGGAGCGCCAAGAATTCATAGCAGAAGAGATCAAGAAACTGGAAGCAGCAGGCCTTGTCAGAGGAGTGCTCCATCCTACGTGGTTGGCCAATCCTGTAGTCGTGCGCAAAGCAAATGGAAAATGGAGACTTTGTATTGACTTCATGGATGTTAATAAAGCTTGTCCCAAAGATCCATTTCCCTTACCGCGCATCGACCAGATTGTTGACTCCACGGCTGGGTGTGATTTGCTTTCGTTTCTTGATGCATACTCAGGATACCATCAGATCTTCATGGCTGAAGAAGATGAGGAGAAGACCGCATTCATTACACCGTGTGGCACATCTTGTTTCACGGATGCCTTTCGGTTTGAAGAATGCTGGATCAACATTTGCAAGGGTAGTCCATGACTCTTTTGAGCCGCAAATGCACAGAAATGTAGAAGCCTACATGGATGACATAGTGGTCAAAAGCAAGGACAAAGCAACTCTGGTTCAAGATTTGGACGAGACCTTTGCAAATCTTCGCAAGATCAACCTCAAGCTCAACCCCGAGAAGTGCGTGTTTGGAGTCCTTCGGCAAGCTTCTCGGGTTCTTCGTGTCATCTCGGCGAGGAATTGAAGCCAATCCCGACAAGATCAAGGCCATTGAGCAGATTGAAGCACCAAAGCACGTCAAGGATGTCACGAAGGCTTGCGGTTGCATAGCTGCCCTCGGCGGGTTTATTTCTAGGTCTGCTGGCGCGCCTGCCGCTTTTTCAAGATTTTGAAAAAGGCAGGTCCAATGAAATGGACTCCGGCGGAGGCTGCGCTCTGAGACCTAAAGAGATACCTGTCCTCCACTCCAACACTTGTCGCACCTAAACCACAAGAGAAGTTGCTTTGCTATATATAGCAGCAACCAATCAAGTGGTTAGTGCTGCGTTAATGTAGAGAGGGAGGCGGATGGCGAGCCCGGCAACCACGGCAAGCACATCCAGCGACAAGCGGGGGGCTTCGCCGACAAGCTCTGGTCCCGACAAGGACGAATCCGCGCACACCCATGAACAGATGCAGAAAAGTATGGTGCAGCGCCCAGTTTACTTTGTCAGTTCCCTCCTGCAGGGGGCTAGGTCAAGGTACTCTGGTGTGCAGAAATTGCTTTTCGGCCTCCCCATGGCCTCGAGAAAGCTGCGCCATTACTTCCAAGCACATGAGATCACAGCTGTCACTCGCTTTCCGCTCAAGAGGATACTGCAGAATCCAGAGGCAACAGGCAGGATTGTCGAGTGGGCCTTTGGAACTGTCAAGCTTTGGTCTCAAGTTCGAAAGCACTTCAACTATCCAAAGCAGAGCATTGGCAGAATTCATAGCAGAATGGACGCCAATGCCAGATGAAGAGATTCCGGAGACGAGCATTCCCATCAAGGAAGCAAGCAGAGAGTGGCTAATGTACTTTGATGGTGGCTTCTCGCTGCAAGGCGCCGGTGCTGGCGTGCTGCTTATCGCACCCACCGGAGAGCACCTAAAGTACGTAGTCCAGATGCACTTTCCCAAGGAGCAAGCAACAAACAATCTTTGCGCAGAGTATGAAGGTTTGCTTGCCGGTCTCGAGATCGCAGTGGACCTTGGGATCAAAAAGCTTATTGTCGAGGTGACTCGCAGCTTGTCGTCCGCCAAGTGAACAAAAGATTATCGAGTCCGTTAATGGAAGCATACATTGATGAAGTGAGGAAGCTAGAAGAACACTTTGACGGCTCGCAAATGGAACATGTTCCAAGAGCTCGAGAATGATATTCTTGACGGCTGTCAAAGTGCGCTGCACTTAAGTTGCACTGTGGAACCAGGGATTTTCGTGCTCAAGCTGACTCAACCAACCGTAACACCATCAACTGGACAAAGCAAGAAGAGGAAGTTGATCTCTGGTGACTACTTTCCGGCAGAGCTTCCCAAAGCCGTCGTTGCGAAGGTCCCCAAGATCAACACCAACAGTGCTGAGGGGCAGTCTGCTCCGACAAGCCCCAGGGTTTGTTTCGTTGAAGAAGACGCTTCTGACAAGTCTTGCTCCGGCAAGCTTGCCGGGGAGCATCAAGCTCCGGCAGAGCCGCAGGTTCTTGTCGTAGAAGCTGATGTTCCCGCAGCAGCATATGTGCCTTTAGTCCTTGTTGTCGAGCCGCAAGCTCCAAAGATGGGCGCAGCCGATTGTCCTTTTCCTTGAGACAGGAGAACTTCACGAAGAACAAGAAGAAGCGGAAAGAGTAGCCCGGCTGTCAAGAATGTACCAGTTTGTTGACAGCATCTTTATGCGAAGAAGACTCAACGGTGTGAAATTGAAGTGTATTCCCGGGGAAGATGGACGAAGCTGTTGGCGAGAGATACACGGAGGCATATGTGGTCACCACATTGGCGCAAGAGCACTTGCCGCAAAGCTTTCCGGCAAGGTTTCTTCCGCCGACAGCCCTCCAGGATGCAACTGCACAAGTAACCAAGTGTGAAGCGTGCCAGTTCCATTCCAAACAGATACACCAGCCAGCTCAAGCTCTCCATACGATCCCTTTATCCTGGCCCTTTTCGGTCTAGGGGCTCGACATCCTCGGCCCTTTCCCCCGAGCTGTCGGGGGCTTTGAGTACTTGTACGTCGCCATCGACAAGTTCACAAAGTAGCCGGAAGTGGAAGCAGTGAGGAAGGTGACGCACGATCAATCAAGTTCTTGGTCGATTATGCGCCGTTTGGAATCCCTAACAGGATCATCACCGACAACGGCACACAATTTATGAGTCGCACCTTCATGCAGTACGTCCAAGATCTTGGCGCCAAGGTCTGCTTTGCTTCTGTTGCTCACCCGAGAAGCAACGGTCAAGTAGAAAGGGCAAATGCTGAAGTGCTGCGCGGGCTCAAGACCAGAACTTTCGACCGGCTGCACAAGTGCGGAAGAAACTGGATCGAGGAGCTGCCGATGGTTCTTTGGTCGACCAGGACGACGCCAAATCGAGCCACCGGCCAGACACCTTTTGCTCTAGTCTATGGAGCAGAGGCAGTTCTCCTCACGGATCTCGTATACGGATCGCCTCGAGTGCTCGCTTACGATGAGCTTGAGCAAGAGCAGCTGTGACAAGATGACGCGCTGCTCCTTGAGGAGGATCGTCTTCAGTCATTGCGAGCTGCTCGCTTCTGACAAGCTTTGCGTCGCTACCATAGCCGCAAAGTTAGTGCGAGAAGCCTCGAGGAAGGCGACCTTGTTCTTGGCGTGCTTTCGATCCGCCAAGAATTCAAACAAGTTGATGCCAAAGTGGGAAGGCCCTTATCGGGTGAAACGAGTCACTAGGCTGGCGCTGTCCGCTTTGAGACCCGAAGATGGCATCCCGGTGAGCAACTCCTGGAACATTGAGCATCTTCGTAAGTTTTACCCATAGGCGCGGTTGCGGAACCTGTTAAGCAACCACCTTTTGTACAAGTCTTGCATTGTTGCATGTAATCCTTTGTACAAAGCCGGTATGCAGACCCGTGCATCGATAAAGCTCATGTGTTGCGCACAACTTGTCAAATTCATGCTTTCATCATTTTGTTGCATGTTTTGGCTAACACTTTGTGCAGCAACCACACCCGGTAAGCAAAATCGAGCCGCTGGGCTCCATAACTTTATTTTCTCTTCATTCTCTTTTCTCAAAGAAAGGAAGGCTCCCTCACGCATAAGTTAACTAGGGGGGAAGGAGAAGATAATACTATGGACCAGGCACCGCTCGAGGAAGTTTCGCCTTATCGGGAAGCAAAAGAAAGAAAAGCTAAGTTGCCAAAGTTTGAGCAATCAGTTTTTAAATTTTTAAGTTATCTTCCTCGAACGAGAGTACTTTGTATGGAAAACCTGTGTGCAGAGGAACCAACTCGCAGGCTAGTCGCGCCCTTACTTTGTTTCGAGCCCGCTCAACAACTTAAGTGAGCTGCGGCTAGTCGCGACAAGGTTGCTTGTCGGAGGCGGCACTGCCAGGCTTGCCGACGTTCGCACTCGGCGCATGACAAAGGTGCCCGCACCGACAGTCCCCCAAATGCGTAGGGGCGTAAAAGCGTACAAAGGAAGGAATCAAGTAGAGGAAATAACGTTGCATTGATCGCCTAAGATAGAGTATATTACAAAATAACTTGTCGCCGATCTAACAAAGTGTTCTAAACATGATCAACAGCGACAAGGGAAAGATAAAATTGGCGGCCTAGTCTACGCGGTCGCCATCAATCCGCTTGATCTTGTTCACCTTGTCCACAATGGGTGCGACAAGGGCTTTGAGCTCCTCCACGTTGGCATCTGGCGGCTAGGATCTGAGGACGCCGTTAAGGTTGAGGCCCGGGTTGCGGAAGGCCACCTTTATCAACACCTTCTCGTGGGCTCCTGGACAGATCTGGCGCGATTCCTCGGCCAGCTGCTTTGGGACCTCTTCCCGGAGTCGCTGGAGGCCCGTCACCACGCCTTTGAAGAATAAACTGAGTTTGGCGCTGGGTTGGAGATGCTCGTCGGAGGAGTATGCAAGGTCCGCCATCCCCAGCTCCATCAGCTCATTGTGGATGTCGGCGGTGTCCACAAGACCTTGATCCAGTGCTCCACACTCTCCCTCAAGGCGCCTGGTGGAGACAACATTCGCTAGCAGCTCCTCCTTGGCCTTGATCGTCTCCAACAGGCCCACTTCCCGCCTCCTGGCGCCGTCCAACGTCTGCGTCGAGTGGTCACTTCAGCTCAAGATCCGCCTTGGAATCTTTGGCGGCGTCGAGCTCCTTGCCCCTATCGGCGAGACGGCCCTGCAGCTCGCCAAGAGTGTAGGCGTCCTTCTCGCGCTCGTGCTTGAGCGCGGCAAGCTCCTCGCCACTCTTCTTGAGGCTGGCCTCCAGCTGTGCCACCTTCGCCTTCAACTCTTCCTTGGCGGCCTCGGCGGCTGCGGCAGCATCCTTCGCTTCCTTAAGCGCCCCGCCAAGTGACTCCTCGCGCGCGGCAAGGTCTTTTTCGTGGCTGTCCAGGTTGACCTTCCGCTGCGCCAGCTCGCTTTCCTGCGCGGAGAGCTTCTCGGCAGCCAGCCGCTGCTCCTCCTCAGCTGCGGCCTTCTCAAGGATGAAGGCTGTGCGCTCTTCTGCAAGTTGCCCCCGCGCTTACGTCGCGAAGAGTTTCTTGGTTGGCGCCCGGAGCTCTTCTATGCGCTTCTCCATGTCCGCTCCTGCCCTCGCGACAAGTGCTTCCGGGACTCCAACTTGGCTTGCGGGCGCGGTAGAGCGACAGCAGCTTCTTCAGTTTGCTCCTCCTCAGATTCGCCGCTGCTGCTTGGCGCGTCCACCAGCGTCGGCCAATGAGGGCAGTAGCTCGCCGTCGAAGGTCTCTCCTTCGACCGCGCCTGAGCTTCGGCTCCTGGGGAGTTTGATGAAGACACCCTCGCCCGGCCTTGGTAGGCGCGGCTGGGCTCCTCGAACTGGACGCTGCAGCAATGCGGGAGTCGGCTGTCGGTGTAGCGCCTGGCGCTCCTGCGGCCTCAGGGCCGTCAGTGCGATCGCCCGACCCCTCGCCAGCTTCTGCATCGGCAGCCTCGGTGGCCTTCTCGCCAACAGGCTCGTCGGCGACGGCCTCTTCTTCCACAGCAACGACCTCTTCTTCCACGACGGCGGCCTCGTCGGTGTTGCCGCGCGCTTCCTCCTCGCCGGCAGCCTCGACCTCCATCGGCTCTGCGTCAGACGAAGAAAGAGCGGTCAAGCAAATGTTTAAAAAGAGAAACAGAAGAAAACAAGCCCAAGGGAGATTTTCGTGTAAGGAAATTACACAACGAGATCCGCAGCCACGGCCTCGACCCTTTGGAGGGTCATCGGCTGTCCCGTGCCGGGGTAGCCTCCCTTGCCGGAGTGGCCTCCCTTGTCGGAGGGCGCTCCCTTGCCGGAGAATCCTCCCTCGGCGGCGTAGTGGCAGCAGACAGGATTTCTGGGGCGGCTTCCGGGCCCTCCTGATGAGGCTGCTCTGCTCCTACACAGGCAAACGATTAGGTATCAACGAAGAAGGAGCACCCCTGCACACCTAATAGAAAAAAAACCGCACACTTACTTTGGGGGCTGTGCTGGGGGCTGCTCTAAGGAAGGGTTGTCGGGTCCGGCAAGGGGGTCTCAGACGCCTCCTCTGTTGCCACGGGTGGATCGTCCTCAACGACGACCGTCGGGATCTTGGCCCTCTTCGACGCTCTCTGGGCTAGCGTCCTGAAAAGGAAAGAGTTCAGAACGAAGCAAACCAGATTCAAGATGAAGCAATAAAATTGAAGAAATACAAGCACAATCTCAAAAGCTTACTCTTCATCTTCCTCCTCGGAGCTGAGCGCGGAGAAGTCAAACTCCGGCTCGCCTCCGGTGCGACGAGGCGGAGGAGTGGGCTCTCTTGGCCGCTTGGCGGAGGCGTCGGCGGTGGCCTGGGAAGATCCCGCCCCAATTGTCGCAGTAGTGTGAGGCGCTCCTGCGGCAACATCGCTTGTCATGATAGAGCGTCATGTGGCGCTGCTTCTTTGTGGGCGATCTGCCGCCCGACTTCTCCGGCCTTGCGGAGACGCCTCTTCAGCGGAGCCGGGGCTCACGGCGGCAAGTCGCTAGGTGGTGGAGAAGAAGCGCCCTCGGCGGGTCCACTCGACCCGGCCTCGGGCTCGACAAGCTCGTCCTCGCCGGTGATGTCCCTTCGCTCGGCAAGGCTTGCCGCCTTCACAGCGTCCGCCTGTTCCACGGTGTACCCGAAAGCTCCAGCGGCAGCGGCTGCTGCCGCCTCCTCCACCCTGGTGGCAATACGCGGCATCTCCTCATCGGTGGTGTCGCGAGTGAGCCTTTTCTTCTCGTCGGAGCGGATCGGCACTTCTTCCAAGTCGTCGAAGAACTGCTGCACGACCTCGTCGAGGCTCTGCCAGTTGGAGCGATCCCATGGGAATCGCGACAACGGCATCATGGCGCTGGATGCGGTCGGCGCCGAGTTGTTGCACAATGGGACGACCCCCTCGGCAACCTAAACCACTCGGGGTGATCGGGTCGTTCTTGAACAGCTCTAGCGGCATCGCATCCAGCTCCAAGACGGTGAAATTCCAGTTTAGGCCGGGCGCAACCTCATGATGTACGCCACATTTTGGAACTCCCAAGCAGGCCTCCTCCTCTCACGCAAGGGAAGCGATGCGGCGGCGAAGGAAGTCTGCGCCAACTGCGCCTACGGTTAGTCCGGCAAGCCTGAGGCGCAAAATTCGGGTCACAGCTATCTTCAACCTAGTATCCTCCGGCGCCAAGTTACTCCAATCTCTGCCGCGCACTATTGGGGTTTGGCGCACGGCAGTGAAGGGCTGCGGGTTCTCCTCTACGACCCAACACCAATTGGCTCTCCACTCCTCCCACTTGTTGCGGAACTCTCCTTCCAAATAGGCTTCTTTCTTGCCGATCCTGGAGACCCAAGCTATCCCTCCGGCAAGTGGCTCTCCTCTCTCGACGCGGGGCACGAAGAAGTGGCGGAAGAGTGCCACATTTGGGTGGATCCCGACAAAGTTTTCGCAAAGGTGTGCGAAAACTGCCATGGTTAAGACGGCGTTGGGGGTGAAATCAAGGAGGCAGAGGCCATATGTGTTCATGATATCGCAGAAGAACTCGGAAAAGGGCGGGCAAAGCCCGCAATAGAAGAAAAGGGCAAAGAAGGGGTACCCAGTTGGGGCCAAATCAGAAGCGGAGGCGGGGAGTACCTTCGTGCGCAGATGCGCACGCGTCTCCGTCGACCAAAAGAGATAGAAGACATCCCGCAGCTCCTTTGCGCCGAGCTGAGGGGAGAAGATGGCCCGCTCCTTGCACAGCGCCGCGAGCCGCTGCGCCTCGGCCGACTTGACGCCCTTCTCCTTGTCGGCTTTCGGAGCCATGGCGAGGGCGGCGGAGGAGGCCGACGGCGGTGAGTGCGCTTGTGGCAAAAGGGGGCGGGGCGCTGCTCTCTTCGCACTGGAGAAGAACGGGGGAGCGGCGGTGGTTTTCTTGACAAGACAGCAATGGGGAGTGGGCGGCCTGCCCCCTTTTCCCCCGCTTATAAGGAGGGGGAGGGGGCGGACGTTCCGCTTTTCTTAATAAAGAAACCCCCACGACCACGCCCACGATCTCTCGCACGACGCCACATTCGATGCGTGCTGTTAGTGGGGGTCGTGGTGGGTCTGGGGCGAGTTACGGCGTGATCGAGGCCGCGTGTGACCGTGCACTGTTTTGGGCCTGGCCCGACAGCCGCTTCGGCACGATGTCTGCCCAGGCCCGGGGCTCTGTCGGTGTACTAGAGTAGGGGTACCCTAGTATCCCGTACTCGTGCAGCAGACGATTGCAGCACCAGCGGCGAGGTTTACTGGTCACCGCCAAGATCCTCCGTGGCTCCTTTGGAGCCATTCAAGAACAAAGTATTTGACTAAGAAGACAAGGCCACGGCAAGAGGAGCTTGCCGGAAGGCCATTCAAGGCATGCAGAAGGCGGGGCCCGGCAAGAGGAGCTTGCCGGGAAGGCTCGAGTGCGACAAGCCTTCGGACGCGACAAGGATTCGACGCGGCAAGGCGCTTGCAGCGACAAGCAACCTCTCTCCATCCCCGCTCCAGCTCATCCAACAACGTGTCGCCATGTGACCATTCCATGTGCGCGTGTCAAGAGGCTGTGCAGCCAGCGGAGAGCGGCGATAAGCGGCGCTGACAAGCTTGCCATCGTGGCGAGCGGTGCCGCACCTGACGGTCTCTGTTGCACTGTTTGGGCGACACAGACGGGCATTTATTGCTTTTTGTCCCTTGCCGTCAGAGTTAGGTATTTTGCCTTTGCATAATCGCTCGGTAGGTGTACCAACTCCTGTTTTTACATTTGTACCCTCGCCTATGTTGCCACCTGTCAGAGACCCCTTGAGCATATAAAAGGAGGCCCATGCGCAACGTAGAAAGGGTTCGGTTCATTCGACTCACTCGAAACCAGATACGCTCACGCTAGGTTTTGTAGCGCCCATCTCTCCCTAGCAAGAACACAATACATCAAACAAGCAGCAGTAGGAGTTTTATCTCTCCGGAGAGCTCCGAAGCTGGGTAAACTGCTCGTGTGCCTCGCCTCGATCCGCTCTTTGTGCGATCTCCGCCCCCCTCCGAACCACAAGGGGCCTGGTCCGCCGGCCCCATAGGTGTTCGTGGGTACGATCAGCCTCCCCGACAGGCGGACGTGGCGAGCGACGTCGGGCCGGTGGGGGCTTATGAGGATATGGCGAGTTGGGTCACGGTGGCACTGGAGAAGGCCGGGAAACAGTACTTATAGGGGGAAGGTAGCGCGACGGTCATTGAAATTCAATGCATAATGGCTTAGTGCGCGCCACTTGCCGTGGAAAACTAGGGAAACTGAAATTATGACTGTGCCGCCCCGTCTGTTCGGGTCGCACGCCCGGCATGGCGGTCAAACGAGTGCACTCGAATCATCTCCCTCCTTGTCAATAATGATTTCACGGATTTAAAAACCCGCAACAATTAAACCGTATCTTTTTTTTCGCATCAGTTAGCTGCCTTAATTATGGCGGTTGCATGCAGGCACTCGTAATCGCCGCGGGTAGTACGCAGCGAAAGCATGCAACGAAGTCGCGACGAGAACACGCATGCAGCCACTTAAATCGCTGGAATTAATTAGGCTTAAACTTTTGCATGCCGTTAATTATTGCCATGCCTTGGTCTTGCTGCTTTGCTCACGGGACTAATAAACCCGGATGGAGGGAGTACCTTGGTTGGTGAGAGGTTTGAATTAAGCCCTGCAAACCGGAAAGGAGGTACTAGTACGTGCGTGATCCGCTATTTATTCGTGTAGGATCGAGTAGGTCGTTTCTTGAATTGAGCCCTGCAAACCGGAAAGGAGGTAGTACGTGCGTGATCCGCTATTTATCCGTGTAGGATCGATAGTGTAGCTTGTCAGTTTCTTCAGAGGTAGGGATTTTTATCCGTGCAGGATCGATAGTGTAGCTTGCCAGTTTCTTCAGAGGTAGGCATTTTTATTCAAAAAACAACCACTTCGCATCTTGCGTCGCAAATAAAACTGCCAGGAGCGCATTTGTAGGCTAGCTAGTGATCGACAAGTAACTTGTAAACACCGAGCGAACAGAGATAAGTAATTTTTAATGCATCTCAATGATTCACAGATCATATACAAATATGTAGCTCCAAAAGCAAAGATCAGCCACTTTGGATCTTGCGTCGCTGTCAGGACCCCGATTCCAAGTCACATCGATCTAGCCGGTAACACCTCATATCACTTTGCGGCCTCACGCACGGTATTCCCACGGGTGTCGCCTTACCATGGCCCAGGACCGTTTGCGCCTTTTGGCTCACGTATATGATAGTGTCGCTAGCATCCATATGACAGAGAACCGGGCCGACATGGCTAGTCATGAACCCAAAGCGGCACTAACCCATGGGGACAGGCATACATGAATCAACTTCGAGCATGTCGATTGACGGCGTGTGAATCTGGGCTGTAGCACTGGGCTAACAGCACTCCGGGAACCCGGGTTGTAGCAGGCTAGGCAGGACTCCGGATGTCACCGCGTGACATTTCCCCGAAGGAACAGACACATGAACGAAGTGAAACACATGCCGGCCAGTCAAGCATCCTGAGCAGTAGTGTTGGGCTAGCAGGACTCCAGTGAAAAGGGTTGTAGCTGACTACAATGGCTCAAGGAAGCACTAGACTACATTTCCCCATAAGAGAGGTTGCCAAGGATAAACAACTAGATTGTCGGATCCCACACATACCAAGCATTTCAAACATATACACAATACGCTCGATATGTGTAAATACAACATGGCATCACAACATAACTCTACGACTCAAGTATTTATTCATTAGGCTCCGAGGAGCAAGATATTATAAACAGGGGTCTCATGACCCAACATTCAGAGCATACAAGTCAAAGCACATGTGGAAGCTTAACATGTCTGAGTACAAACAACTATAAATGAAAAAGGCTGAGAAGCCTGACTATCTACCAGATCCTGCCGAGGGCACAAGATCGTAGCTGAGGTATCAAGCTAAACGTCGAAGTCCACACGAAACTACTAGCGAGACTGACGTCTCTCTGCAAAACATAAAATAAGCAAACGTGAGCACAAATGTACCCAGCAAGACTTACATCAAAACTAACTACATATGCATCAGTATCAACAAAGGGGGTGGTGGAGTTTAAATACAGCAAGCCAGCTTTGACTCGGTGGCTATCCTCAACTACGACTGCAAGTAATTCTTTTGAGGTGGCGCACACGAGTCCACATATTCACCATATCAATACACCACTATGGATCCGCTCCCGTCTCCCTACGAGAAGGCCATCCATAACACTCACACTTATCTTGTGAGTTTTAGAGTATCCACTTTCACTTGTCTATGAACTGTTATAGGCAACCTAGAAGTCCTTTACCGCGGACACGGCTATTCGAATAGATGATGTTAACCCTCCAGGGGTGTACTTCTTCACACACGCTCTAACCACTTACCGCCGTTTACACGACATGTACTCGGCAACCTTCAAGCGGAAGCCCAACGAGGGTGTCGGCCACGGCCTACCTAAACACTCAAGTCTCCAGTCCAGGTTTATCACCTATTCAGGTTCCATTCGCAGGTAGTCCGGCCGAGGTTTCCACATACGGCCCCGAACGATGTGAGCAGGGTTCCCGAGACACCAAACGGGTGCCCGGTACACCGTGCCACGGTGTATCTACCGCATCATAGCCCACCACTAGGGTCAGCGCTACGCACGGCCTCCAACACATATCCTACAAATAGCAGAAACTAGTTGCAACTCCTGGACAGAGAAGAAGGGTGGTTAAGAAGCCCAGAGAGTCAATTAAGGATCCCATTGTGTGGTAGTAATTGTTCATGGATCACAAACACAGAACTCAGTTCCTGAGGACGGTTTCAATGAGACAACCCACCATGTACTCCTACATGGCCTCTCACCACTACCTTTACCAAATCGTGTTCACACACTTAGCTCACACACAGTAGGACATGTTCATCACCATTCCAATTCATTCATGATGAATCAGACCTGGCTCAACTCTAAGCAGTAGCAGGCATGACAAACAAGCATGAATGAGTAGGCACATCAGGCTCAAACAACTCCTACTCATGCTAGTGGGTTTCATCTATTTACTATGGCAATGACAGGTCATGCAGAGGATAAAGGGGTTCAACTATCGCAGCAAGTAACAAATGAATCGTTGTTGTGCTAATGCAATAAAAGAGAGCAGGAGCAAGAGAGTGGGATTTTATCGAAATGAACAAGGGGGCTTTGCTTGCCTGACACTTCTGAAGATAGTATATTTCTTCATTGGTGTCATCGATCACATCATCGGTACACGTCTTACTGAGAGGGGACAAGCACCGACAAACAAAGAAGAAGCCCAATCAATGCAATGCACAATATGATGCATGATCATGACATGGCAATATGCTGTGGTTTGAGCTAATGCAACTAGCAGCAGGTTAAATGAAGTTGGTTTGAACCCTAGGTTCAAATTCAAACTCCACATAAGGCATTTCAAATGCCATTTATTCAAATTGTTGTATACAGCAGATTTAAGTTGTTCAAACATGCATGAAAATGGTACAGATGGATAAATTGGATTTTTCTGATCATTTTTCATATATAAATTATTAAATCTGGAGTTACGGTTGAATTTCTATGAATTTTAGAAATTTAGATCATTTTCTGAAATTTATAAATCATTTCTGATTTATTTTAATTCTAGAAAATATTTACTACGTCAGCATTAGGTCATGCTGACCTCAGCAGGTCAACAGGCGCCGCCAGGTTAAACCTGACCAGTGGGGCCCACTGGCCAGTGAATCAGTTGGTTAACTGAGTTGATTAGGGTTAAACTAATCCTAACGAAAATGTCAGCGGGGCTGGGCCCACGTGTGAGTGGCTCAGGTTTAGTTTAGCGAGGGGATTAGCACCTAACAGTGGTGATTAGCACTAACTAACATCTAACTAATCCAGCTAGTGCCGGCCCCACATGTCATTGACCCAGGTGGGGCCCGACCGGGGTCAAAGTGGGTCAAACCCAGGCCGGCGGGGTCAAACCCACCGGTGACTCAACGCCGGCGAGGCCCGAGACGGCGGCGCGGCTTGGAGAACACCCACAAGGCACGGACGAGGCCGTTCTTGGGCTCGGTGGAGAGCTCTCGCTGGCGCGGGTCGAGTGGTGGTGGCGGCCGGACCTATGGTGGCCGGAGCCGACGACGGCGAGCTCCAAGGCGGCGGCCGGAGTTCGGGCGAGATACGAGTGAGAGCTAGGGGGCACGGGAAGGGGAGCTGGGGCGTGATGAGGGCTCGTGGGGAGGCACTGAGCGCAGTGGTGTGCTCGAGTGCGAGCTCCGGCAGCCGTAGCCATGGCGGTGACATGGCCGGCGGCGAAGAGCTCTCGGGCTCGTTATGAACGGCGGCTAGAGAGGGAGGTGGAGTACGGGGAGACAGGGAAACGATGGTGGAGCTCACAACGGGGTCGTAGAGGTGGTCGGCGAGCTCGAGGGAGGCCGGACGGCGTCGAATCGTCGGCGGTTGTCATCAGATCCCACGGAAGAAGACGAGGGCGAGGACGACGGCACGAGGCTCCCTGCGTCACGTGGCTTGGCGATGAGGAAGAGGGCATCGCGGCGGAGCCGTTGGACGATACGGAGAGGGTAGGGTGGACGGTGGCCACGGTGATCGTCGTCGGTGGCGAGGGCCACGTTCGGGTGTGCGTGAAAGAGCGTGACAGAGGAGGGGGAGGAGCATGAGGAGAGTGAGAGAGAGACCAGGGAGGTGCGTGGCGACGTGAGGGAGGTCCAAGCAGGCAGGGAGAGAGGAGGTGGCGCAGGCTGCTGCGGAACCTGACACGCCCTCCGCCCTCTTGGCAGGAGGTTGAAGGCGGTCTTGGCCATTTGGGCTGGCTGGGCTGGACAGGTAAGGTTTCTGTCCTTTCCTATTCTTTTCTAATTTTGTTCTGTTTTCTATTTTGCAGGTTTTTTTTGAATTTGGTTTTGAAACCAATTCAATTTTGTTGCTTCTGAAAATTATTTTTGGAAGCTAAAAGAATTAACCAAAGCTCTACAAAATATTTCATAATTATTGGACCTATATTTATTAAATAGTAGATATAAATCCAATTCAAATAGCAATTGATTTAATTCAAAGTCCCAAAATAAATGTTTCTAAGACACCAAAAATATTGGTTTGAATTTTACCTCTTGCCAATATTTCCATAGGATAACAGGAACATTTTCTTAGACTCATTTGATGAAATTTAAATGTTGGTTATTTTTAGAGGTTTCTGAGGCTTTTGAAAATTCCTCAATTCAAATTTCATTTGAATTTAAACATGATGCCACGACCAAGCTCGTCCAAGGCCAAGGTAAAGCTAGGGATGTGACAGTCGCAACTAAAACTAACTAGTAAGATTCCCATACATAAGATCAACATGTTAATGCATCTCAATGATTCACATATCATATACAAATATGTAGCTCCAAAAGCAAAGATCTAGAAAAAACATTTGTTCTTCCTACTAACATGGATGCTTCTCTTGGCCAACATTCAAGATGCAATTTGAAAGACAAATTTGTTTGTGAAGTCTACAATTCCTCTTGCAAACGTAAGTGGTTTCACTAACAATTTGGAACCATGAGAATGAACCACACATGATGGAGGAACATCCACTTTGCAATATGATTTGGTCTTCTCTCGATCACACCATGAGACTATTTTCGAATAAAAACTTTAACTTAGGGAAAATGATGCCCATTGTATAATCATACCAAAGCAATGAAGCACCTAGTGTTGGCGATAAATAGTACAAGATTACTTTTCTATAGTCCATGAAGTGACTATCCAATCTTTGTGTCTATTTTCAAATGGCACTGCATGCAGTGACCATACTGTTCACTTGTGCAGTTCAACCAAAATTGCGGACACTTTGTTTGTTTGCCAAATAGCAACGGGCAGACATCTCTGTCTGCACAAATATCAAGCAGCTAGTAAACATATACCACACCATGTTCGCAATGATGGAAGAGGTGAAATAGATACAACCGAAATTGAGCATCCAATCATTGAATCCTGTCCTGCACCTCCAATGTAGGTCCACCATGCCAATAAATTCACAAGCAAACCACTAGTATTACTATCTAATGACAGTACAAAAAGAGTAGCAAGATAGTAGCAAACCATGTACCTTCGTAATGAACAGCTCATAGTGCCGCCAATTGGATATAAAGGTTTGGAAAAAAACATGCTCCTAATGTTGAACCAGTTGGACTTTTTGTGCAGTTCCACTAAAATCGTGCATCCCTGTTTGCATAGATATTGAAAGTGTGATTACTATAAAAGTGGCACTAGTTGAAGCATAGACTCACAAATATAAGCATTCCAATTTCTTAATAGGAAAAGGTAGCAAGACTGTTTCTAACCACCTGTAAAGGTAACAAGTTTCAGCATTGGTATACTAGCTGTGCATGAGCATTAAACCAAATACAGAAGTCTGAAGGTAACTAGCATTATTAACTAATGACAGTATAAAAAAATTGCAAACCATGTACCTCCAACATAAATATCATTTCGAACTCGGGGGACCTTAAAAATTGCTATCCCAATCTTGATAATCGATCAAACATAAAAACTTGATCGAACGAATCAAGAGAACAGCCGGAGGAGGAGGTCCCACTCTTGACCTTTCCTCTGGTCTTCATAATGGTCTGTGCAGTTTAACCAAAATAAAATGACATCAGCGCCTTGGCATTTTGGTGACACTGTACAAAAAAATTAACTTATCTCATGAAAATGAGGTATGTAATCTATAAGCATTAACAGTGCAAAAATCTGAAGGTAGTAACAAGTTTCATCGTTGGTATCTTTGGTGTGCAACGACATTAGAATGCCTTAGCTGAAAAATCTTTAATACATCCACAATCAACAGCTAACCCTGAAATGATCCAGTGATATTAAATGGCACTGCTTAAATTTATCGATGGCATTAGACTGAGAGCGACATTAGTTAAATGTGGCATCACTTTAGTAGCAGCATTGCTTGACTTGACTGCTGGTGTTATACTAACAGCAAAAAAGTGGCAATAAGAGCATGGGAGGCCCATTTGGACGATTACACAAGACGATGTACCTCCACGGACGCAGAGTGGTGAGGGAGGTATGGTTGCCCGAGCAACAAATATCCGAGCAGCATATGTGGATTACGTCCCATTTTTTTTCTCTTTAGCCACCTTTTCCTATGTGAGGACAACAAACCGATCGACCTGGTCATTCTCTATTGCGTTGTCATGCCTTTCTACCCTTCTTCAACCAAGAGACACGAGACTCGTTCCTTAGCTACTGATTTTCCCCTTTTCAACCTAGATGCGGGTTCGATGCCTACTCTCTTGGACAGTACAATCTCCCTTCCTTTCCTTATTCAACCCAGACATGCATTAGTCTGCATGAAGTAGGGTTTCCTTTAATAGTGCAAATTATGGTTTTCGTCTGCGTGGCCAGCAGAGCAGAGGATAGCAAATTGGGAAGATGGTGGAGTGGAAAAAGATCCACATACAACGACGTGCCAGATGGGGCAATAGAACAAGGGTATGGTTCAAAAAGAGGTAGCATACCTGAGGGTCAGCGGGAAGTGGCTTCGCTCGTGGTCGTCGTCCTCCGCACACACTACGGCAGCAAGCTTGGGGACGGAGGCCATCTCGCGCAGGCGCTAGGTCTGAGAGGACGGCTTTGTTGTCAGTGCGTGACCATGCTCGCCGATGACGAGTGCGTCAACGCTGCACATCCTTTTCTTCCTCGGCGGATCTGTGACCACCGGTGAGGAGGGAGAGAGGGGCTATCTTTTTTAGATCTGGAGGGAGGGTGGTAGTGTGAGAAGCAAGTGGGCAGCCCTTGGCAAGAAAGCACTGAAGCTCCAGCCTATATATCTTCTTTATACTACTAGTACTGGAGGTGGACTAGTGGTAGAGTAGTCTATATTTTCTCTGAGTACAGTACCAGTCAGTCGTGCTTCAAAACTGAATGGCACGCCATTAAAAAAATAAAGGTCAATAACTAATGCGGCACCTCGGGCCAACGCGGCCAGATCGCATTTTGCACGAGAAATTACACACCATGTTTCGTTGACATGTGGTCCCGTTCCAACATATTAGTGAGACGACGGCGAGTAGTAGGAGTATTTCTGAACCGACGTGTAGGCCGGGTCGCCCCTTCGTGAACCGTGGCAAACGTCCACCAACTTCACCTTTCCCTCTCGATTTGGAACTGTTGTCGCACGCTCTTCCTCTCCCTCCTCCATTTTCCTTCAGCCCTTCACCCTTTCTTCTGCCATTGTTCGATCGTCTTCTCCATGGTGGGAACAGGACGGAAACGACCCCGTTATTCTTGCCCCGATCTGAAAGATGATGTGGTGGAGGAACTCATTGATCGGTGTGACGTCATCACCTCGGCTAGCATGGCAGGTTCGTTCAAGCCCATTCTTGACTCAACTAATAACATCATTACAAGGAACCCAATAGTCAAGGAGCGGTTTGATCTCCCCTATCTTCTTCGCCGTGACCCTGATGACTGGCGCCGTCACGAAGGAGGCCTCGCCCTGTGCAACTTCGCTTGATAATGATACATATGATGTTAAGATGCCATCGCTTGAGGGCAAGGCTTGGGCAGGCGCAAATGGAGATTGGGTTGTTTACATTGGGTCCAACTGCGAGTGGGAACTTGTGAATGTGTAAAGTCGTGACCAGGTTCCACTTCCAAAAATCTCGGCAGACTGCCCAGAGGTGGAGCACACCGATATTGTACGCATGTTCAAATACAATCATGGTGACTGTCTTCTACGGAAGATAGCAATTTCTCTAGTTCCCAACCGCTCTTGGAATTACAACAACTATGAAGTTGTTGCTATCTTCGACAAGCTTGTTGCCATCGTCAGTGGTTTGACTAGATGGATATTGCTCAAAAATCAGTTTCTGTACACGGATGAGTACTATGATGCAATTCAATACGAGGGCCTTGTGTTTGCTGCCACCACTCGTGGCACTATTTTTGCATGGCATCCTCGTTGTTTCGGTACGTTTGTCTTCCACCGTAATTATAATTGTTTGATCCACATGCATGCGGGGGAGTAACTTAGACTAATAACATGCATATGTTACTAGTTTATGTTACTACCTCTATAGTGCATAGTATCTTAGATTAGTATCATAGGTGGTCTCATTTATTGCCATGCATGACACATAGTAGCATTACATTTATTATGTTACAGTATCTACCTATGTTACTATGACCATCTCTCTCTTCCTTAATTGCACGCCACATAAGCATGTTTGCAGTCCCAAGTGCATGATACTACTTATGTTACCCCCACTATGGCCAGCCTTACTAATTAACCTTCTTCTTGTGTTTCCAAGGTCCTGTGAACATTCCACCACCTATACTTGAAATTTTTTATAACCAAGGGGGAGATGATGATGGTGATGATCACGAGCATGAGGACGAGCAGCGCCCATATACTATTTGGCGCCTTGCAACTAATTCCGATGGATCACCTCTTCTCGTGTGTATGCAGCCCACTGATGATGTCACTGCTAAGGAAGCAGGTGTAGTCTCCCATGGTCGCACTCTCCGAACCTATTACAACACCCGTTGCATGGTACTCGGGATGGATACTAGTGTGCTAGCGCCAACTCCTTCTCCACGATCTGAGAATTGATAGTCTTGGAGAAAACTTGCTCTTCCTTGGACAAAACTATCCAATGATGGTGAAAGGCGATCCAACTGCTGTTGACACAACATTACTACCATTTATGAGAAGCAACTGTGTCTATACCTTGGACATTTGGGTGGTTCCCTACCCTGGTACTGATATAGTAGGCCGCTTCAGCCTGGATGATCAGTCCTGCGTTGATCTCCAGATCGACAATGGATGGCCCGTCCCAGAGAATCACTTGTGGTTCAAAGCAAGCGTTTCCAAAGCCGAGGAATGGTTGAGTTGAAGTTCATTTCATTGCTTGTTATTTGTTGTGTGGTGAAAAATTTAGTATTTATAATGTATCCTCATTGTCGATGTGTGTAACACCCCAAAAATTTAACCAGGTTTTAATTATTAAAATTTTGCCAGGAGTTTAAGATTTTGGCTTTCTAGATTTTCTGTTGTTTTCAGAACCCTTCCTTTTAATATTGAGGAGTTTTACCCTAGTGGAAACTTTCCAAAAATGTATTGGACTTCTATGCTCTCTCAATATAACAATTCTTAATCAGTAGATTTATTTATTTAATTTTTTCTCTCTGAGCTTTATTCCTTAAAATGACTTCCATTAATTTTGGAGCTCTTTTTGAACTACAACCCTTTGATAGATTTAACTAAGATTCCAACCAAAAATTTGGAGATGTCATGTGATGTTTCTAAATCACTTTTATGCAAAAATATATTTCATTCATTGAATATTTTGAGTTCTACACCTAATTTTCAAATCTGGTCCAGTGGGCAGTTTTGCACTACTGACCTATTTAAATATTTCTTTAAAGCCTCCACCAAAATTATGGGATGTCAGTGGTAGCATGCAATCGAACTTTATGCAAAAATCTAGTGATGTTCTTTGGAAAAATTGAGTGAATCAACCTCTTTTTCATTCTGGTCCAGCCTTGTGATTTCTACTGCAACCCTATTTGTTTTTGCCCTAATGACCTTGTGCTTTCTCCTGCTTGTAGTCAACCCTACAAAACCCCTAAGTCCAGGAGCAGGCACCCATTGGGACATTTTTGGTACATGTGATGATGCCATTTACCCCTAGTCCAGAATTGAAGTTTTGCAAATCTTGCACTAACAAGTTTCTTCATTTGGCAAACTAACCTCACCACCCTCTCATGCATCTAAAGAGACCCCACTCTGGAAGATTTGACCACCCCAAGTAATGCCTAGATGCCTCTGGCATTTGTCAAACACCCTGTGTGCATAGACAGATTTGGCATGGTTGAAGGCTTTGTGTTGTGAACTTTTCCCTTGTCCCAAACCAAGTTGTCTAGTAGCCTTCTATATGTCTCTAACCTAGGCCTGTGGTTTTGCAGTGGCTCTCTAGCAACTTTGGTCGCCCTGGCATTTCGTCGAACGAGTGCCGTGCACGCCCAGAGCGCGAGCAGAGCACGCGTTTTGCACGTGCTCGCATGCAAGCCAGCACGCCCCCTGGATAAGTTTCCCCGAGCTCATCCTGATCCTCTCCCTCTCACCACGTCACGCTAGAAGCCCCGACCGCCTCCTCTCCCCCTGCATCGTCGCCAGCAAGCCGCTTGGCGGCACGCCCGCGGCCGCATCCGCCACCACCATGGGCAGCACCGCCCAAACCACCTCAGTGCGCCAGCTCGCCTCCTTCGACAGTGGAGTGGTCGTTGTTAGCACCTGGAGCTAGCCAGCCACCGCCACGTCGCCCTGCAGCACAGTAGGGCGGTCCGCCGACGAGCTGATCCATGGACGCCGCGAACCGACATGGAGGCTCTATAAAAGGAAGCCCCGAGCTTCCCCGGTCACGCAGGCAGCCTCACGCCGTCCTCCTAGTGCCCCGTTGCCATCAATTGAAGAGGAGAAGGCCGTCTTCAACCTCTCCGGCCAGCTCGGCCGCCGCCTCGTTCTGGTTCACCCCGGCGCCACCAGAGCCTCCCCCACCCTTCCATCACCACCACTCTGCTCCACATCGTGTTGCGGAGCCGCCCAGACCCCAAACGACGACGGAGCATCACCCTAGCCCGAGCCCCCAAATCCACCGAAGCTTTCCTCCGCCGCAGAGCTCGTCGCCGGCGATTCCCTCCACCTCCGACGACCCTACAACCACCGGAAGGACCGCCCCTGATCCATGGATCCATCCCCGCCCTCAGCTCCCTGCGAGGAACCGCCGTTCGCCGACAACGATCGCCGGAGTCCCGCCTCTGCTCAAGCAGAAGAAGAAGAGGGAGGGGAGACCAGTCAACATGACTAGTGGGCCCCCTGGACCCACTGTCAGCGACTCCCTGCACGGTCCACGCTGGATGAGTGGAGGCATAAAAAACCCAAGTACGCCTCCTCTGACCGAAAGCGTAATCTCGTTTGAAATGTTTTCTTTTTTCTGTTTTTATTAAAAACAGATTCTTACCAAAACTTTGACTAGCTATAACTTTTTAAATATAACTCCAAATGAGTTGATTCTTTTTCCTACCTCTTTCAAATATTGTCTAGTTTATTTTAAGATTTATTCCAAAAAAATTCAGACAACTTTTTGGTACTGTTTTTAAACTATATATTGATTCAAAATATTTTTAATAGGATTTTTGGATAGAGGAGAAAGCTTTCATGAGTTTTGGAATGCACCCTGCCTCCCCCGACTTGAAGGCAGGCATTCTGAACCCTGGCATAATATTTTGTGTGTTATTTGACACAGTGACAACACCACCTCGACACGGGGTATACGTCATTTTATGTGATGATATGTTCCTACTCATGAGAGCATATTAATGATTTCATGCTATTGGAGTTTGATATGGTTGTGATGGTAATCACCGTCATATGCCTTCCATGCATACCGGAAGGGAATCCGGGAAAGCCTTTGTCTTGGGTAGACACGGTCTTGTCCCTAGCCCTCCTTCGAGACGGCCGTGTCCGGTATGGCATGAGGGGGTACGTCGCGTGACGTTTCCGTCTGTTGGTTGATGTATATATTGTTATGCTAATCATGCAAGGAATATGTAAACCTCCTGAGACGACCATAGATCGAGTCTTGTTCCGGTAACCCCCATACTTGTTTCGTGCTGCCACTTGTCCCTGCCATAGGTAAGGTACGGTTCAGTAAGTTGTCAACCCCTTTCCTAGCACACACACCGTACAGAGAGGCCTTGGTGGAAGATACCGGAGGCATCCGGTAGGCATGCCACCTGGTCCGGGAACATGGGTGTTTTGGTTGTAGCCGAAGGGGTAGCTCCCCTAGTTTGCACACGGTATAAATTTTGTGATCCCATGTTACGTCGAGGTTGTAGCCTCCCCACTTAGAGTTTTGCTTAACTGGTGTCGTGGGTGATTCCAGACACTGGTAAGTTAGGCTGGTGTGTGCGAATAGGTGTGTTTTCAATTAAAAGGCCATAGACGGAATTAGTCCCGATGGACTAAAGGAATCCGTTACTCGTGGGTAAAGAGTACACTCTCTGTAGAGATTAAACCTATTCGAATAGCCGTGTCCATGGTTAAGGATTACGATGCAGGATGGGTCGAGTGTCGGTCTTAGTGTCGGTCTTGAGGAGAAACTGTTAAACCGTAATCGGGATCACGACTTGAGACTGGTGATGATTATGATTATTATTTTGTTGTGGACTAGCCCGTTATATTATTGAAATTATCGAATATCCCTGGGATGGTTCTACCTCCTGGATATTCACTGTGATTATTTATAAGCCCTTTATGTGGTGTCGCTGAGACGCCCGACTGTGGCATGCTTGTTATTCATTTTATTTATAAGCCCTTTATGTGGTGTCGCTAAGACGCCCGACTGTGGCATGCTGGTTATCTATTTTCTTTATAAGCCCTTTATGTGGTGTTGCTGAGACGCCCGACTGTGGCATGCTTGTTATTTATTTATTTTATATGCCCTTTATGTGGTGTCGCTCAGACGCCCGACTGAGGCATTTCTCTTGGTTTACTAACCTTTCGAGGTGTCGCTCCAGACACCCGATCGGTGCATTTTATTACTACTATGTTATTGCATATCCATAAATAACCTGCTTGTATGCATCAGAGATTTTATTTTGTGACTGACGTCATGATCTTAAAATATTTTTTCACAACATGATTATCGTTGTTATATTATACCCGTGTTCATAATGTTTGCGAGTACATTCAAAATTACTCACTGGCTTGTCCCTGGTTATTGTCTTGGCCAGAATTCTTGCGTGGAGAGGAGCGACCGTGATGAAAGTCCCGAAACCTAAGCAATGGTGATAGCAGCCTCGCGAAGATAGGAGTTATCCTGGTCAGCTGTTCCTGTGGGAAATGGAGTCCCATAGACACTGATGAACCACAAACCGCTTCCGCCATCAACCACTAGAAACCATTTGTTGTACTCACAGGCCAGAATGGTCTTGTACTACATATTTTATATTTTTCTTGGAATTTCTGTATCAAGTTGGTGCCTCATCAGCTAACAGTAATCCTGGGGCTGGTGAGCACAAGGGCCATTTTCTGGAACTTAATACCCGGAAAATCGGTCGTCACAATGTGGGTTGATGACCTGTTGTATGTAATAAAATGATATGCCTATGATAAACTTACTAAATTTATGAATGGCTTTCGAGTTGCTTCTGTGAGTGAGTGGTGCGACGAGGCAAAAAAATATTTTACGAATACATAATTGTATGTGCATTGCAACAGGTTATCGGATGAGGCCAATCAACAATAGTAGTACACTACTTGTACTAGCTTCACATGCTTCAAGGCGTCATGCGTGTGTTCCTCAGTAGCCATATTGTACTACTACGTAACCAGCACCTCGAATCCTCAATACTAGTAGTACTATATAGTAAGTAGTAGGAGTAGTAGGGTGGCATGGGCCAGAACAAGCATTCACGTCTAGGAGTACGGCTGCGCCACCAAAGACGACTTCCATCTGACACCATATTTCTTGGAGTCCGTGCTAGAGCAATCTCTTCAACCTCATCGTTTCTCTAACTCAGCCATCGCGCGGCGGGCGAGGTGGGGGTTTGCCGATAGTCAGTTTCCTTAACTGCGGTCGCACTTGTAAGGCCAACTGCAACGCACTACCCCAAATGGACCTCCGTTTTGCACGAACTCCAACGATAGTTTTGACTAGAAAAGCAAGACCAAAGGAAACAAGAACCACAAGAATACATTTTACTACTCCTGTAAGTTGGATTAGTGCCTTCTTGATGCATTCATTGTTGATCTGCGGAGGCTCGATCTTGCGTGCTTCTTTCTTCTTCGAGTGTAAAGAAGTAGACGTTGCTTCCTCGCATCTAGTCTCATGTCTAGCCACTATTCTAGTACTCCCTCCGGTCCGTTTTTCTCTATGTCTAAGCAGCAACACGCATACCAAGTAGGAGTATCAACAAGTGCACTAATCTCATATATAGCCTCTGTGCTAGCTAAAAGTGATAGAACATCTACTAAATTGCGCTCTATCAATATATGGATGTACTCTTCTTCCCAATACAAAAACTTGCATCCGTTCTACTCCCTCCGTTGCACAATACATGCCTTCTATTTGTCAAAATATATATGTATCTAGACATGTTTTAGTATATAGGTACATCCATTTTTGGACAAATGGAAGTCAAGTATTTTGGAACTGAGGAGTACACAATAAAAATTTTAAGTTAGCACAACTAGTCTGATCCGAGAGCACAACCGAAGATTTGGTCCGGTTCTTCCTCCTTTGCCGACACGTGGGACATCCAACATCCAGGTCGTGTCATGAAAGAAAATAGAGTGGTAGTTGAAGCCACGAGATGTGCATCTTAGGTTAAACCGTAAATAGAATCTTACTACTCTTGAGTAACTCCAAAAGCGGCCACCGAAGATCTTTCTTGGATTTGTTTTTCATCACCAGCACGTCGAGGTGAAAGATGTGCAGGTTCAGTGGGTCCGCTTGCGTTTTCACTAACATGTGGGACCGCATGTGAGAAAACAGATGATGGCCTTCGCGCGTCCGCTGGCTGGCTGAGAAGAGAGATAGAGGAGGGTTGAGCATGGACTGCAGGAAATTTGTTCTACGTACCTCGATATAGGCTCGATATAGTGGGGTGGCATGGGCCATAACTAGCATTCACGTCTAGCAGTACGGCACACGCCACCCACACGAGTCCCATCCGACACCAATTTTCTTGGAGTCCATGCTACAACCATCTCTTCTCCCTCCTGTTTTCTCAGCCATCACGCGGTGGGCGGGGTGGGGGTTTGTCTGTCACATACCTAGCTTCTGGTAATGCTCTATGCTAGCTTCATGTGTGCATCATGTCTATATTCTGAAACTTGAATTGAGGAAATTTGAAAACCTCAAAATTTTAATTAAAAGAAGGGCAAATAACCCAGGAAAATGCATCCAATGTTTCCAAAATGCTCTTCAGTGATGTTTAATATTTTTGGCAAGGGTTTTGGTCCAAACAAAAAATATGGAACATTTTTTAGGGATTATTTTGGCCATTTGGATTTAAAGCAGTAAATATTTGAGTTGGATTTAATTCTTCTATAAGAGAATTGCAAGCCCAAGAATTCTGAAAACCTGTGAGTGGCTTTGAATATATTGCATCAAGCCACATAAATATTTTCAGAAGCTACTAAATGATTTGGGCTGTGAATCAAATCAAAACAGAATTGAAATATTAGAAAACAGTAACAGAATAAATTAGAAAGAGAGAAAGAAAAGACCTGTACCTGGGCCACTTACTCATGGCCGCCCAGTGCACCGATCCAGCCCACTGGTGGCGGGCGGCTGTCTTCAACCTCTGCCAAGAGGGCAGGCGAAGTAGCATCACAAGACGCAGAGGCCTCCACCTCCTGCTTGTGTGGCAGCCTCCCCGACATCCTCGCGAGGCCACGGAGACGCCCCGAGACCCCTCGCTGCTATCCCTCACTCTCTACTCTCTCCCTGGACCTCTTCCCTCCCCTGGCTCTCTCTCCCGCGCAGGCCGAGAACCGTCGTCGCCGTCATCCACTGCCACCCCGGGCACTGGCCCTCCCTAGTCAAGCTAGCGTGACCAAGAGAACCGCCTCAACGTCCTCTCTCCTTCCACCAAGCCAGGCGAGCCCGGGCCACGCTGCTTCGCCGCCATCGTCTTTGTCTTCAACATCGGCCATCGGAGGGAGCCGCCATCGATTTGTCGACTGCCGATCGTCCCCGAGCCCGCCAACCGTCCCTGCAGCTCTGTGGTGAGCCTCTGACCCGAATCCCCCTCCTCCCCATGTCGATTGCGTGGATAGTCGCCGTTTTTCACTTGACCCGAGAGCTTTCCGCCGTCGTCCATGGCACCGTCAAGGGCAGGGCCCGTTTAAGCCACGCCCGAGCACGTCGTTGAGGTCCTGCAGCCCCCGTAGACCCAACCGTGCGCCTAGCTTGCTTCGCCGAGCACCACAACGCCATCCCGCCCGAAGCCGTAGCTCCGGCCGCCGCCCAACTCGCCTCCGCGGCCGCTAACGAGCGCCCGGCCCCTGTTGCTGCCACCGCAATCTGCGCGGGAGCAAGGGCTTCCTCCTGGTGCCCTCCGCGCGCCCAGCCGCCGCCCCTAGCGCCACCCCGGCGAGCCGTCGCCGCACTGTGAGGGCCGGTGCTTAATCCGGCAACGTTGACGTGGCAGGAATAGTTTAGGTGCTAACTACCCATTTAGTTAACCCCCTAGACACTGACAATGGGCCCCACACCCACTAATTTTGTAATTAGACAAATCCATCGGGCCCACACGTCAGTTGACTTTCTTGGCGTGGTCATTGGCCGGACCCACCTGTCATTAACCCCGGCAAGACGCGGTGTCAGCGACCAGTGGTCCCCACCGGTCGAGTTTGACTCGACGGCGCTGTTGACCTGCTGAGGTCAGCATGATGCAATGCTGACGCAGTAATAGGTTTTTTCTGGATTTTTTCTTACTCAGGAAATTCCAGAAAATAATATAAACTTCTAAAAATCATAGAAATTCAACCGTAACTCCAAATGAAATAAATTATATATGAAAAATGATCAGAAAAATCCAATCTATCGATCTGTACCATTTTCATGCATGATAGAACAACTTAGGGCTGCTGTTTAGGCCAAATCTTATAATGGCATTTAAAACTTTACATATGGAGTTTGAATTTGAACATAGGGTTCAAACCAACTTCATTTAACCAGCTGCTAGTTGCATCAGCCCAAAGCACATTCATATTGCCATGTCATAGCATGCATCATATTGTCGCATTGCATTGATTGTGTCCTACATGTTTGCCGTGTAGTCCCCTCTCGATGAGCGATGTTCTGACGACGAGATCGATGACACCAATGAAGAACTATATTATCTTCAAAAGTGCCAGGCAAGCAAAACCCCCTTGTTCATTCTGATATAATCCCACTCTCTCGCTCCTGCTCTCTTTTACTGCATTAGGACAACAAGGATTCATCTGTTACTTGCTGCGGTAGTTGAACCCCTTTATCCTCTGCATGACCTGTCATTGCCACGATAAATAGATGAAACCCACTAGCATGAGTAGGAGTTGTTTGAGCCCTGTTGTGCCTACTAATTCATGCTTGTTTGTCATGCACACTCTTGCTTAGAGTTGAGTCATGTCGATTCATCGGGATGAATCGGAGGTGTGTGAACATGTCCTCTTGTGTGTGAGCTAAGTGTGTGAACATGATTTGGTAAAGGTAGCGGTGAGAGGCCATGTAGGAGTACATGGTGGGTTGTCTCATTGAAACCATCCTCGGGAACTGAGTTCTGTGTTTGTGATCCATGATCAGTTACTACCACACTATGGGTTCCGGTAACTCGGCCCCTCCCGACTTATTAATCAACTTGATCTCTGTCCAGGAGTTGCAACTAGTTTCTGGTGTTTGTAGGTTGTGTTAGTAGTCTACCAAGTGGCACCCGGTACAGGTGGGCTTGGGACAAACTAAACACGATGGCCGGTGTACCAAGTGGCACCCGGTTGGTGGGCTTGGGAACCCTGCACACATCGTTTGGGTCCGTGAGCGACACCCCGGCCGGATCTCCTCGCGGATGGAACCTGAATAGGCGATAAACCTGGACGAGAGACTTGTGTGGTTAGTCAGGTCGTGGCCGACACCCTCGCTGGGCTTCCACTTGAAGGTTGCCGAGTACATGTCGTGTAAACGGCGATAAGTGGTGAGAGCGTGTGTGAAGAAGTACACCCCTGGAGGGTTAACATCATCTATTCGAATAGCCGTGTCCACGGCAAAGGACTTCTGGGTTGCCTGTACAGTTCATAGACAAGTGAAAGTGGATACTCTAAAATATGCAAGATAAGCGTGAGTGCTATGGATGGCGTTCTCGTAGGGAGATGGGAGCGGATCCATAGTGGTGTATTGATATGGTGAATATGTGGACTCGTGTGCGCCACCTCAAAAGAGTTACTTGCAGTCGTAGTGTAGGTTAGCCACCGAGTCAAAGCTGGCTTGCTGCAGGCAAACTCCACCACCCCCTTTGTTGATATTGATGCATATGTAGATAGTTCTGATGTAAGTCTTGCTGGGTACATTTGTACTCACGTTTTCTTAATTTATGTTTTTGCAGAGAGACTTCCGTCTCGCTAGTAGTTCCGCGTGGACTTCGACGTTTAGCTTGTTACCTCAGCTACGATCTTGTGCCCTCAGCAAGATTTGGTAGATAGTCAGGCTTCTCAGCCTTTTTTCCATTTGTAGATGTCTGTACTCAGACATGTTAAGCTTCCGCATGTGCTTGCTGCTTGTATGCTCTGGATGTTGGGTCATGAGACCCATGTTTGTAATATCTCGCTCCTCGGAGCCTATTGAATAAATACTTGAGTCGTAGAGTTATGTTGTGATGCCATGTTGTATTTACACATATCGAGCATATTGTGTGTATGTTTGAAATGCTTGGTATGTGTGGGATCCGACAACCTAGTTGTTTATCCTTGGTAGCCTCTCTTATGGGGAAATGTAGTCTTGTTCTTCCATGAGCCATAGTAGTACGCTACAGCCCGGTTCATCGGAGTCCTGCTAGCCCAGCACTACTGCTCCAGAACACTTGATTGGCCGGCATGTGATTCACTTTGTTCCTGTGTCTGTCCCTTCAGGGAAATGTCACGCGGTGACATCCGGAGTCATGCCTAGCCTGCTACAGCCCGGGTTCCCGTGAGTCCTCATAGCCCAAAGGTTACAGCCGGATTCGCGACGCCGTCAATCGACATGCTCGATGTTGATTCATGTATGCATGTCCCTATAAGTTAGTGCCACTTTGGGTTCACGACTAGTTATGTCGGTTGGGTTCTCTGTCATATGGATGCTAGCGACACTATCATATACGTGAGCCAAAAGGCGCAAACGGTCCCGGGCCATGGTAAGGCGACACCCGTGGGAATACCGTGCGTGAGGCCGCAAAGTGATATAAGGTGTAACCGGCTAGATCGATGTGACTTGGAATCGGGGTCCTGACAGCTTTGGTATCAGAGCCTGACTACCTGTAGGATTACCAAGCCAAACCGGTCGAAGTTGTGTCTATAAATGCTTTAGTTATGTAAGGGAATTGATTGTGGAAGGGAACGTAAGGCTCTTTTTACTCCTTATACCTCATGACCTTACGATCCGAGTCATCCTCTTCTCTTCTACGAGGATTAAGAACTAGGCCTTCTCATCTATCTATCAGGATGACGTGTTACTAATCCATAGACTTTTAAGATTGTTGGTTTTAAGCCCCAGTTCAGTTTCTACTACTTCCGTGTGTTCATAAGTTGGTCTCAGAACCTTGATATTGTGATGTTGAGTGGTCATGCCACAATTTTTGCAGGATGTCTCAAATCATTTTGAGCATTTACAGTCGTTATGCTGTCCGAGTCATCCCAGATTTCTAAACAGGCTGTTACATTTGCAAATCCCTTCCTCCCGTTCCTGATGTCCTTTTGGGCCAGATTAAGCACACTAATCAGTGAGTTGAGGTACTCTATTGCCTCGACATATATGTTGGAGTTAGTATTATGACCCTAGGTGTTTTAGGGAGTCACCTAGTAATCTAGCCATGTTTTGTGTTCCCAGTGTGATGATTCTGGCCACCAATCTCGAAAGCATCCCGTGGTGCCATTTAGTAGTAGGTATTCTACTCCCGCGTTCTTGACCCAAGATTCACTCTACTTACCTCGTGTTGATAGTGTTGCTCGTACCTTAAGGATATTAGTAACCTTTGCGATAGTCCTCGAGGTTTGTGGTATATCGTTCTTCCAATACCATGAACCATTTTGGCAGAAGTTCTCTTGAACCGAAAGATCACAACAAGAGTGCTCTCAATGAGTTTCCTATCCTATGTTGTGAATCTGCCAGTCCAACCTTTCCGCATGGGTTATCCGGAAGAAATGTTGAACTTGGTTCGACATACTAATCTATGCACCCACAACTCAGAAAATCATATGTTCCTTTGAGTTGTCCCCCTTTAGTTTGTCTTCTGACCTTCGTCTATCAATTGATAGTCAAGAGTATGCGTGCGTTCGTTCATCGATGCCTACTACTCTTGTGGTCCGTCAAGCCATTCTAATCTGGAATGACTAGGAGAAACAAACTTCAGAATCCCATCCATATCCAGGATTGGGTCAAAGCAATTGTACTCCGCAGATCAAAATGCCAATCTAGCTTTTGCTCTGTTCTACCTTGGAGTATTACTATCTTTATATCAAGAATATCATGGAATTGCACACCACCCTATGAATTCTTGATACAGTGATCCTTCTCGCCCTCATTATTCATTCCCCGGTTCCATGTTGTCGCAACCGGAATGCCGACAAGTGAATCGTGATGTGTGAAATCAATACTGCTAGCAACTCCGTTGCTTGGTAGTTAATGGACAATATTCTCATTCTTAGCATGTTGGTTATTAAATCATCATCCTACGATTGATCGTGCTACCTAGTCCTTATTTCTGGTCCACACCTCGATCAATAAGTTAGGATTGTGTCAATCCCTCACTCTTTTGATCATATCATCTTGCCCTGAAAAGCAAGGTTGTTCTCGAGCTTAGTAACATATCGGTGGTTCGTGATTTTCCGAGTATCTTCTCGGAGGTATCACCAGGTTGTCACCTGACCGCTATGTTGAGTTCGTGATCAAGCTGGTTCCTTGTAACCACCCCCTTCTCCAAGAATCTGTGTTGGATACCCCTGAGCTAGTTGGTTAAGCTAACAACAACTTGGAGAGTTGGAAGATGAAAGCTTGTCCGACTTAGTTCATTCTAAGGGATATCTTGTATGTGTGTTGAAGAAAGGTGATGTCTTCATTGATTGATCCTCGCGATCAATTGCTGGACCCATCATCCTAACCAAAACTTTGATTTGAGTGTGGGCTATCATCAAATCAAATCAGAACCAACGATACCCATAATGTTGTCTTACTCGTGGTTGTTCCTCGAGCATACACCATTACATCTTTTGGTCTGACCAATGCTATCACCGTGTTCACATGATGGTGGAAGTCCAGTGATATGGAAATTCCGATGAGTTGCTGTTGAGCCCATCAGCAGCATCTTGTCTCCCCCATGATTCGTGTTAAACATTAGGCTAGTGTTGGAAACTTTGTAAACAATGCCTTCATGTTCCGTTCATGAAGCATATGTTTGGATGAAAGTAGCGACTTCCTCTAAGTTCACGTGCAATCGATGCAAGTTGCCGCCGAGAATTCGAGGGAGCTTGTTTTTGCTTCCTTAGGAATCATCCCAAGTCAGTCATGCATTTGTGCGAAGTACTCTATGGTTTGGTAGATTAATTACCTCCACTCCATATGTGTTCCTAGCACACCAAGCCACTGATTGACTTGTTCAAGAAAAATGGAGTCCGTTCTAACGTTAACCCTTTGGACTTCCACGCGTGGAGACTTCGATATCCTTGTCGATGGTTCCCCACCTGAACTCGGTATTGTTTCATTATATGACTACTATGTGGTCATGATTGTCGGCGACAGTATGTTCACATGTGTGTAGCAAAACCAGCTCATGTTTTGGAGCTTGCTATAGTAGTTCATTTCCCGAGAATCTCGCAACATCATCTCATCGATTTGTGTTGCAAACTTTCATTTTTCCTTCTAGACTTGATGAGTTTGGAATATCCTGCTACCACCTAGATCTAAATCTCAGGCAGATATGATGGTTGGAACATTTCCAAGATCTATGATGTAGGTCCCGACGAGGTTGATGTTCTGGCCGACACACCTAGCCGGAAGATCTATTATTGTAGTATCTTGAACAAGAAATTCAACCCTTCTCCATGAGGATTTGGTATGACTTATTCCACAAGTTGTTCCTTATGGATTTTTGTGCTCCCGAAGTCCGACCTTTGCTTGATGGCCATGTCGATGCTTTTAAGCATGATCGTGGTAGCTAGAACATCAGGGAGAACATCATAAGCGGAGTGCTAAATGTCTCTCGGTCGATCATCCAGATTTCGTTCTCTTGGCCTCGCTAAGGGGAAGTCTGAGAAGGTGTTATCTTCCTTTGTATCCGCATCATCCATCACTATTCATCATGGTAGTAAGATGTGTTTCTAGGATCCTCGACACGGATGTTGGTAAAACCTCGATGACTATGGAAATGCTCAAGTTCTTGAGAGCACACTCAGTCACTAGGTTATATCCTCGGTATCAATTGGAATGTGCCTCCCGTTTGCCGAGTTGTTCTATAACCATAGTTTCCTTTCCGAACTGAGTATGCCATTTCCCCGAACCCCTTTCAAACGATCGTTGTGAATTGCCTTAGCCTAGTATGGAGAGTTTCAATGATCCTTTCTGATAGAGTTTCTTTCTAACGTCATCGATTTGGATGAAGATCTAGAAAGCAAAGACGTCAAGATCAATATGAAGCAATGAATCAACGTCTTGAGAAGGACAGTTGGATCGGGAAGATCGTGTTAGCTTGTGACCCCTCTGACTTCTTACCTCACGACTTGAATCTCGGGACGAGATTCTTGTTTAGTAGGGGTGAGCTGTCACATCCCTAGCTTCTGGTAATGCTCTAGGCTAGCTTCATGTGTGCATCATGTCTATATTCTGAAACTTGAATTGAGGAAATTTGAAAGCCTCAAAATTTTAATTAAAAGAAGGGCAAATAACCCTGGAAAATGCATCCAATGTTTCCAAAATGCACTTCAGTGATGTTTAATAGTTTTGGCAAGGGTTTTGGTCCAAACAAAAAATATGGAACATTTTTGAGGAATTATTTTGGCCATTTGGATTTAAATCAGTAAATATTTGAGTTGGATTTAATTCTTCTATAAGAGAATTGCAAGTCCAAGAATTCTGAAAATCTGTGAGTGGCTTTGAATATATTGCATCAAGCCACATAAATATTTTCAGAAGCTACTAAATGATTTGGGCTGTGAATCAAATCAAAACAGAATTGAAATATTAGAAAAGCGATGTGAATAAATTAGAAAGAGAGAAAGAAAAGACATGCACTGGGCCACTTACATGTAGCTGGCCCACCGCACTGATCCAGCCCACCGCTGGCAGAGCGGTTGTCTTCAACCTCCGCCAAGATGGCGTAGCGAAATGCTGCAGCAGCGCCTGTGAGGCCTCCACCTCCTGCTTCGCGGTGGCAGCCTCCCCGACATCCTCGCGAGGCCACGGAGACGCCCCGAGACCCCTCGCTGCTCTCCCTCACTCTCTACTCTCTCCCTGGACCTCTTCCCTCCCCTGGCTCTCTCTCCCGCGCAGGACGAGAACCGTCGTCCCCGTCATCCACTGTCACCGCGGCCACTAGCCCTCCCTAGTCAAGCTAGCGTGACCAAGAGAAGCGGCTCGACGTCGTCTCTCCTTCCACCAAGCCAGGCAAGCCCGGGCCACGCTGCTTCGCCGCCATCGTCTTCGTCTTCAACGTCGGACATCGGAGGGAGACGCCATCGATTTGTCGCCTGCCGATCGTCCCCGAGGCCGCTAACCGTCCCTGTAGCTCTGCGGTGAGCCTCTGACCCGAATCCCCCTCCTCCCCGTGTCGATTGCGCGGATAGCCGCCGTTTTTCACTTGACCCGAGAGCTTTTCGCCGTCGGCCATGGCGCCGTCGTGGGCAGGGCCCGTTTAACCCACGCCTGAGCACGTCGTTGAGGTCCTGCAGCCCCCGTAGACCCAACCGTGCGCCTAGCTTGCTTCGCCGAGCACCACAATGCCATCCCGCCCGAAGCCGTAGCTCCGGCCGCCGCCCAACTCGCCTCCGAGGCTGCTACCGAGCGCCCGGCGCCCTGTTGCTGCCACCGCTAGATGCACGCGAGCATGGGCTTCCTCCTGGTGCCCTCTGCACGCCCAGCCGCCTCCCCTAGCGCCACCCCGGCGAGCCGCCGCCGCACTGTGAGGTTGCCGGTGCTTAATCCGGCGACGTTGACATGGCAGGAATAGTTTAGGTGCTAACTACCCATTTAGTTAACCCCCTAGACACTGACAATGGGCCCCAGCGCCCACTAACTTTGCTGACGTGGTCATTGACCGGACCCACCTGTCATTGACCCTGGGCAGCACTGTGTCACTGACCAGTGGTCCCCACTGGTCAGGTTTGACCTGGACGGCGCCTGTTGACCTTCTGAGGTCAGCATGATGCAATGCTAACGCAGTAATAGGTTTTTTTTGGATTTTTTCTTACTCAGGAAATTCCAGAAAATAGTATAAACTTCTAAAAATCATAGAAATTCAACCGTAACTCCAAATGAAATAAATTATATATGAAAAATGATCAGAAAAATCCAATCTATCGATCTGTACCATTTTCATGCATGATAGAACAACTTATGGCTGCTGTTTAGGCCAAATCTTATAATGGCATTTAAAACTTTACATATGGAGTTTGAATTTGAACATAGGGTTCAAACCAACTTCATTTAACCAGCTGCTAGTTGCATCAGCCCAAAGCACATTCATATTGCCATGTCATAGCATGCATCATATTGTCGCATTGCATTGATTGTGTCCTTCTGTGTTTGCCGGTAACCGTCCCCTCTCGATGAGCGATGTTACGGCAGCGAGATCGATGACACCAATGAAGAACTATATTATATTCAAAAGTGCCAGGAAAGCAAAACCCCCTTGTTCATTCCGATATAATCCCACTCTCTCGCTCCTGCTCTCTTTTACTGCATTAGGACAACAACGATTCATCTGTTACTTGCTGTGGTAGTTGAACCCCTTTATCCTCTACATGACCTGTCATTGCCACAGTAAATAGATGAAACCCACTAGCATGAGTAGGAGTTGTTTGAGCCCTGTTGTGCCTACTCATTCATGCTTGTTTTTCATGCCTGCTACTGCTTAGAGTTGAGTCATGTTTGATTCATCGGGGATGAATCACAGGTGTGTGAACATGTCCTACTGTGTGTGAGCTAAGTGTGTGAACACGATTTGGTAAAGGTAGCGGTGAGAGGCCATGTAGGAGTACATGCTGGGTTGTCTCATTGAAACCGTCCTCGGAACCGAAGTTACGTGTTTGTGATCCATGAACAGTTACTACCACACATTGGGTTCCCGTAACTCGGCCCCTATCGACTTATTAATCAACTTGATCTCTGTCCAGGAGTTGCAACTAGTTTCTGGTGTTTGTAGGTTGTGTTAGTAGTCTACCAACTGGCACCTGGTACAGGTGGGCTTGGGACAGACTAACCTGATGGCCGGTGTACCAAGTGGCACCCGGTTGGTGGGCTTGGGAACCCTGCACACATTGTTTGGGGCCGTGGCGACACCCGGCGGATCTCCTTGCGGATGGAACCCGAATAGGCGATAAACCTGGACGAGAGACTTGTGTGGTTAGTCAGGTTGTGGTCGACACCCTCGCTGGGCTTCCGCTTGAAGGTTGCCGAGTACATGTCGTGTAAACGGCGATAAGTGGTGAGAGCGTGTGTGAAGAAGTACACCCCTGCAGGGTTAACATCATCTATTTGAATAGCCGTGTCCGCGGTAAAGGACTTCTGGGTTGCCTGTACAGTTGATAGACAAGTGAAAGTGGATACTCTAAAATACGCAAGATAAGCGTGAGTGCTATGGATGGCGTTCTCGTAGGGAGATGGGAGCGGATCCATAGTGGTGTATTGATATGATGAATATGTGGACTCGTGTGCGCCACCTCAAAAGAGTTACTTGCAGTCATAGTGTAGGATAGCCACCGAGTCAAAGCTGGCTTGCTGCAGTCAAACTCCACCACCCCCTTTGTTGATACTGATCCATATGTAGATAGTTCTGATGTAAGTCTTGCTGGGTACATTTGTACTCACGTTTGCTTAATTTATGTTTTTGCAGAGAGACTTCCGTCTCGCTAGTAGTTCCGCGTGGACTTCGATGTTTAGCTTGTTACCTCAGCTACGATCTTGTGCCCTCAGCAAGATCTGGTAGATAGTCAGGCTTCTCAGCCTTTTTTCCATTTGTAGATGTCTGTACTCATACATGTTAAGCTTCCGCATGTGCTTGTTGCTTGTATGCTCTGAATGTTGGGTCATGAGACCCATGTTTGTAATATCTCGCTCCTCGGAGCCTATTGAATAAATACTTGAGTCGTAGAGTTATGTTGTGATGCCATGTTGTATTTATACATATCGAGCATATTGTGTGTATGTTTGAAATGCTTGGTATGTGTGGGATCCGACAACCTAGTTGTTTATCCTTGGTAGCCTCTCTTATGGGGAAATGTAGTCTTGTTCTTCCATGAGCCATAGTAGTCCGTTCTGATGCATCGGTTCATCGGAGTCCTGCTAGCCCAAAGACTACCGCTGCTCGAGAACAATTGGTAGCGGCATGTGATTCACTTCGTTCATGTGTACATCGCCTTCGGGAAATGTCACGTGGTGACATCCGGAGTCCCGCCTTAGCTCGCTACAGCCCGGGTTCCTGAGTCCTGTTAGCCCAGTGCTACAGCCTGCATTCGCACGCCGCCGAATCGACATGCTCGATGTTGTTTCTTGTATGCCTGTCCCTTTTAGTTTGTGCCACTTTGGGTTCACGACTAGTCATGTCGGACCGGGTTCTCTGTCATATGGATGCTAGCGACACTATCATATACATGAGCCAAAAGGCGCAAACGGTCCCGGGCGATGGTAAGGCGACACCCGTGGGAATACCGTGCTTGAGGCCGCAAAGTGATATGAGGAGTTACCGGCTAGATCGATGTGACTTGGAATTGGGGTCCTGACAGGGTGGGGGTTTGTCGATAGTCGGTTTGCTCAACTGCGGTCCAACTGGTAAGTGAAAATGCAACACACACGCATTCCCGCTTGAGCGGCGTGCCGGACCAACCGTGTGGGGGTGCGATGCGAACACGGCAGGCTTTTCCTTTTGAACTCGTAACTTGTAAAATTTGGTTCTGCTCCATGGCGCGATCGATAGATAGAAAATAACGATTTTGCCTAGAGTAATGAGAAGTTTGGTTCTGGCGCCGTTCATGCATGGAGTACGTACGAAAATTATGAAGTTGATGCGAAAGGTAAGATAATTACTGTAGTATCATATACTACTACATGGATTTGACGGAAAGATAAAAATACATACAGATCCATCAACGACATCCTCACGCCCTAGTGCGCCGGGTCACAAACCAACGTGTGAGGAGCAGCGGCGTTGGCAGTGAGCTCAACGTGCTTCTGAACAATGTCGTCCAAGGTTGCCCTGCGGTCCAAGAAGGCCAACGTCCTATCGTCCTCCTCTTGCATGTAGTAGTCCTTGTGGAGGATTTGCGCGTAGACGTGGGTGATTATGTTGATGGTGTCTTGCTGCGCCAGGCACTGCGCGGCGAGCGCGACCTCGAGGTGGACATTCTCCGGCGTGATGGCGGGCAGTCGCAGGGCCACCGGTGCGTCGAAGAGGTTGTCACCACGATTCTTCTTGAGGGTGGCGGGCATCGCGATGCGTTCGGGCGCGTCGGCTGGAGGCTTACGTCAAAGTCGTCCGCGAGCTTCTTGACGACGGTGAACTTGTCGAGGAAACCAATGAGGACCTCGTCGAACAAGGAGATGAAGCTGTCGTCCAAGCGGCCCCTCGCCCTGGCGGCCTCAAGCAATACTACCTGGAGACGTTCCTCATTGCCGGGCCGCAGGCCGGCGTCGTGGACCATCTGGCACAGCCGGCTGATGCTCGCGCTCATCGCCTCCATGGGTCTAGCTTAGCTTCTAGTCAACTGATCTTGCGATTTGAGTGATCACTCTTGCCCTTGGTTAGCGTGCGTAGGTGCGTAGGATTCCGTACTACTCCTCGGCCCTCTACTACACCTACCTTTGGCTGTATGATAGGTGGGCCAACCACCCCCTGGGCCCACGTGTCATTCACCCAAAGGCAGTTGCCGTAAGTCAATGAAGTTGTGTCCCCCTCCGTGCCGGTGCAGTATAGTCATCTCACCGGACCTCTAGTTGGGGCCAAACGAGAGAAGTTTGATGTTTACTGGTTTATTAGTCCCCTTTGCATTTTGCGCCAAGTTTTGACCTTTGATTTAACTAATAAAATGTTAATGCATGTAAACAAAAATGTTGTGTAAGTCACATTACGATAACCAAATAATCCCAATACACTTAGGCACGGTGCATTAACTCCCTCCTTGTTTCTTATTTCGTGACATATCAACCAATGAGAGATGTGGGCCATGCATGCTTTCAATGACTTGAGACTACCAAACATGACATGCAGTGTTTAGTTCATTGCATATAATCCTATTAGTACTCTAGTTAGCAAAAAAACATTAAGTTCTCTCGCCGATAGGAATAAAACACCATGTATTTATTTATGGAGGGAGTAGTACATTTTTTGTGACATGCATTACTAGATATTGCTAGTCAAATACTAAAATCCAGATGGACGTGGTAGTACTCCTAAATCCAGACGGTGGTGCTACTAGTACTAGTAGTAGTACTACCAACGTAGTAGTAGGAGTACTAGCACCTTTGTACTACCCGTTGGTCAAATTATTACGTCTGCTCCTCACGGTGAAGTGACAAGACCTGCACCGGAGAGGACACCTGAGTATAGGCGCCGTGTTCGGCATACCATAGTCAGCCTCACCGTCTGCAGTCACTATCATCATGGCTGTAGAGCTAGCCTGCTTACAACTAGCCCCGCTCGACATAATTTCCCGTGCGTAGATGCCCGTGCATTGCACGGAACACCAAGATTGGGGGTGGACGGCTCCGGCAGCGGCCATCGCGCCAGATTTTTCCACGGCCTTCTAGATTTGGTGGGGAGGAGATAAGGCTGATTGTGTGAGACAAGGAGTTGTTTGTAAATAGGGAACAAGTGCGGGCATCTTTTTGCAAAATGGAGAAGCTTGGTTTGTATGCGTCAGATCTAGATCCGACGGCTACTGGTGAAAGATGGGAGGCACAACATCATCACCAACTCAGGACCTGTTTGATTCGCAGGATTTTGAAAACGCAGGAATATGACACGACAATATTACAAGTTTCAAACTGATATTACAAATGTTAGGAGTAATGCTGCACCTAGGAAGAGGGAATTACTAGGAAGTTTACGTAATAACTTTCGTTACTTTAGGTGGATGCAGCGTTATCGTACAAACTAAAATCTACCGCCCTGACAAGTCACTAATTGGCAAATAAGTTTTCGAGTCTCTGGCCACTTGATGTTTCAAAAACAAATTCAGCTTCTGCGGAGACTTTGTCATTTAGGCTTAGACGATTGCGATGATCAGCACGCCATTCATTGTTGCCCCAGAGAACGCCAAACCTCATTACCTTGAGCACACTTGCCTCCAGAACAAAGAACCTGGCCAATTTAACCTCAGATGTGCTGCCTCGGTAGTCGATCAAATTAATTTCTGTAAGATGGAGATCAAGGCATTTGATGAGATTGTTATAGTGCAGCACATATTTCACTTTCGGGTCTTTTTTTATCTGCAAAAGAAGAGAACATATTAGAGTAGCTGGCTGCATAAGATTGCCGTGTCATCAAGAGGTACCAATATCATTCGCTCATACGATAGGGTTGGCTGGCTAGTGATATTTTTTCACTCTCTCTCTCTCTCTCTCTCTCTCTCTCTCTCTCTCTCTCTCTCTCTTTGTTTCCTCTCATTTAACTAGGAGCACGTGAAGAGCTTGGGCCTTTGTTGCCTTCCACTATGTGGCCGATGCCATATTTCACAAAAGTATGCCACATAATATGCATCGATGTCAAATCAAAAGATTTTGGAACCGCTCTCGCGATGTGAGAGAGTTGGCACCGCTGTGCACACAGACCCACATGTATAAACAAATCAATCAAACCAACTACACCAGCCTCTCACTCTCCCATTTTATTACCTCAGTCCTCTCTCTCTCCCACGCAGTGTTTTTTCATTGCGTGAGTTAATTTGGCACCGGAGCAAAGTAGGTGATCCAGATTGGGGCACTAGGTGAGCAATGGAGGGGCATCGATGCCAAATGCATCACAAGTGAATTTGGCACATGTTTTGGCCTACATAGCCCACTTTTGTACTCCCTCCGTCCCAAAATTCTTGTCTTAAATTTGTCTAAATACGGATGTATCTAGTTACATTTTAGTGTTAGATACATCCGTATCTAAACAAATGTAAGACAAGAATTTTGGGACGGAGGAATACTACTCGTATTTAGTATAAAATTTTGACCATAGATTTACCTAAGAAAATGCCAATGCATGTCACTAAAAATTACACCATTTGAAATTATGTTCAAATACGAATCCAACGATATAGTTCTTAGTGACATGCATTAAAATTTTGTCGATTAAATCTATGGTCAAATTTTGATACTACAAAATTGGAAGAGTAAACCAGGACGGAGGTAGTACTTGCTCTTAGGGTAACCATAGAGTTACTGGAGTAGTCTAAGTTACTTTCCACTATGACTAGCCTAGGCTACTATAGTAGTACAGCATAAAAACGATGCAGGTGAACACGTGACAAAAAATACTAAAAACATTTCTTTCGGTGCAGTGCGCAGATGCAGTTTTGAACACTACACTTGTAATCGTAATTTGGGAAAATTACGAAAAAATTGAGCTACGTTGTGATTACCGTTTACTTATAGGAAAGAAGTTTCACCTCGATGAGTAGTTTCTCCGTGCACGGAAAGCATGTAAGGAATCCAACAACTTGATCCAGATTGGGGCCGATAGATTTTAGTGCTCAGATCTTCACTGTGCGCATGGACTGGGTCAAGCTTGTGGGAATCATTTTACGGAAGGCGGTCGTAAATACATCAAGAAGAAATTTAAAAATGTGAATTTCAAGAAGACGGAGAAGAAGATGAGTGTTGTACACGAACGATTATGGATCCAATAAAGAGTTACGAGAATTTGGCGACGAGTACACCAACGCTTTGTCAATTGCGGTAGCGTCAATGACCACGATTTTTGTTGGACCTTCTAGATCCGATACAAGCAATCTCTCAAGGAAAGGCACATTCTCAATGACCATAACGTGGAACAGCTCGAGTGATCTCTTCCCAATTGATGTCTTGTTGCGGGGCCAGCAAGACACATAAATCCATCAGAGATTTGTCGAGGCAATGTGGAGGCTAATGAACCCGTGGATCTGCTCAAGACGAAGGTACTCGAGCGCAGTACAGCTGCGGAGCAGGTGCTCCATAGCCTTCTTCGAGATGACAATGTCGAAGAGGTCGAGCTGCTTGAGTTGAGGGAGAAGAAGGGCGGGCGCGACATTAATCTGGGGAAGATAGCAGGAGCTGAAGCTGGCACGGCGCAGCGTTGGCGTGAGGTGGAGCGCGGACGGCGGCAGAGAGCGACATCATCCAGCTTCAAAGCTGAGCTCCTCGAGCTGATCTAGGGCGGGGGATAAGAACCACTCGTCGAGCCGCCTATGCTTGTTGGCTGCCTTGCCGTCCATCTCAACCGGCGGCGGCGCCGGTGTACACGTGTGCTGGTGTGTGTTGTGTCTTTGGGTGCGCGAGTACGCCCTACATGCATGCATGCCGCCGCAGTGGTGAATTGTGCGCGAGTGCATCCTTCGCGTGCAAGAAGTTTGTCCTCAATCGCGCCTCAATTTACTATCGTATGCGGGTGCTACCCGAGTGGTTTCAACTTTGTTTACTTCACCGCATGTCGGATGGGCCTCTGGTTTACTTATTTTCACCCACCGCCACATGGGCCAAAGACACCAAGATACAGAACACGCTGACAACGCAGCATGTGGATTGGTTGACCGTCAACTAAACAATATCTGAGCTATCTGGTGACATAGTGAGCATATAATCCGTCGGTATAGAGAGTTTGAGTGAGAGGGGAGGCCCGTGAGAGATAGCAGAGAGAGAGAAAGAGCTACTCCCTCCGTTCGATAATGTAGTTACAACATTTGTTTTTGAAGTCAAACTTTTGATACTTTGACCAAGTTTATAAAGAAATTACTTATATCTACAATACCAAATATAAATGATAGTATGAATTAAGTACATGTTGTGATGAATCTAATGATCGTTCCAGATGTAAATGTTTTTCTCCGCATATACCTGGTCAAACTTTTCTGAGGTTTGACTTTTCAAAACATCCATATGCTTATGGACGTGTGAGTCCCTAACGAGAGAGAGAGAGAGAGAGAGAGAGAGAGTGAAAAAGTGTGTGTGCGTGTGTGAAAGAGACATGGACAACACACGATAAAAGTAGAGAAAAAGCGTGCATGTCTTATGCAAACATATCACACATGCATCATCGACAATGGAGGCAAGGTGAGGAGATAGTGTGTGGTTGTTTGGAACCGAGAGAGGAAGACCCCTAGAACGTGGCCAAGAGGGGTCTTGCAAACAAGGGAGAGAGGTAGAGAGAGACGTACGGAGAAAATGTAGACATGGGGAGGAGAGAGTGTATGTTTGTCATAGAGAGATCCCCTGGAGATCGTGATGGGACTACATGGGTGGGAAATCGAGTGACAAGGTGTGTGCGTGATAGAAGATGCCCCGAGAGAAGATATAGACGTATGGATGGAAGGAGACAATACATGTGTTCCTGATGGCTAGTAAGAGATAATCATACTTAGGAGGGGGGGGGAGTGCTTGCGCCTATGGCCTTGTTTGGATACTCTAACTCAGTTAGAGGTTAGAGTTAGATTCTAACCCTGAACTAACCATGAACTAACTCTAAGTAAAGAGGTGTTTGATGGCAGGGTTAGATGGAGCGCGGATACGGCGAGGCACCTTCACGGGCGGTGCGAGAGGGAAGGAGGGAGAGGACGAGAAGCTTCGAGGAAGTGGGGAGGGATCTGCTACGGGGAGAGCGAGAGAAAAAAGTGTTTATTAGTGGTTCCGAGAAGAACTAACCCAAATAAGCACCTCTTGGATGGGTTAGTTTTTTTTGATGGGTTAGATGCATCTAACCTAAACTAACCCTCCTGTTTGGATCTTTTTGGGTTTGTTGACTCCAAACTAACCCAAAATAACTCTAACCCATGGATACAAACAGAGCCTATGATGGAGTGAGGGATTATGGTACTTAGGGGGTGCGTGTCACATGGAGAGAGAACAAGGGGGGAGAGTGTTGGATGGGTCTATATGTATAGCCTTGGCGAGACATGTGTATGTGTGAACTAGGGAGATATAAGGCCAGTTTGGCTTGCATCGTGAGCATCTTTTGCGTGGCCTGGGGTTGTGGCTGGATTTCATGCACGCTTGTTTGGTTTCTACCCTGTGAAAAAGAAAGCCCGCCTGGGCTGGGTTCCCTTGCACTTTAATTAGCTTTGGCTGAACTCCGGACATCGCAAGTAGCCCGCCCAAGCGACCGATTTGAACGCTTGGCGTGCTCGTCGTCTTGACCACGAGGCTAATGACAACATGGATGGATATTAGCATTAAATAGTTGATGCATGGATTGATTGATGGGGCGTTGATGCTTTGCACGGCCTGGGCATGAACCAAACGCTTCAGCACCACACAAGCCTGGCCAGCAGAAATATTTACATCTCACGTCCACACCAGCAAGACCGCCATCAGGGCATGAGGGTCAGGTCACGAACCAAACTGACCTATAAAGGTTGAGAGAGATTGAGGAGCCCGATAAGGCTGAGTGGTGCGTTAGATAGCTGAGAGGGGGAAAGAGATATTCCATCCGCTCGATAATGCAGTGCATGTAAATTTTTTAGAAGTCAAACTTTGGAAACTTTGATCAGGTTTACGCAAATGTTATTTATATCTACAATACCAAAGATACATCATACAAAACTACATCTCATGGTGAATCTAATGGTATATGTTTGCCGTACTAGATGTAATTCTTTTTCTCCACATACATGGTCAAACTTTGTGATGTTTGACTTTTCAATAAATCTATGTGCTATGGACGGAGGAGAGTGCCTCAGTCGAGATAGATCAAGTGCGTGTGAAGGAGAATGAGTAAGTGTGCAAAAAGAGTATGTGTGTGAAAGAGAAAGTGACAACAAAGGATAAATTAGAGAGGGAGTGTGTTTTTTTGTTTCTTATGCGAACATATCATGCATGCATCTCCGAGATGGAAAAGCGAGGCGATGAGATACACGAAGATAGCTAGTGTGTGATTGTTTGCAACGGAGAGAGACACCCCTGTAGCACATGTCCAATAGAGGTCTGGCCAACAAGGAAAAAAGGTCGAGAGGGACACATGGATGGCATGGACGCATGGGGAGGGAGAGAGGGTGTGTTTGTGATAGACAGATCCCCTCGAGATCGTGAGGGGACTATATGGGTGGGAGATCGAGGGAGTGTGTGCACGGTAGAAAGATGCCTCGAGAGAAATCGAGATGGAGATAGAACGAGGGAGAGAGATAGAGTTTTAGATGGGCCTATCGAGTGCAAGTGAGATATGCATGTATATGTGTGACCCAGGTGGATGGAGAGTTTGAGAGAGGGGGGGGAAGAGCTCCGAGACGACATAGTGGTGCGTGAGAGAGTTACAGGCAAAGAGCCAAGGAATTTGTGTGCATACGATGAGTGCACCCAAGATATCTAGCCTGGACTAGCTAGAGTATCATACATAGTGTGCGAGAGAGACCTATAGATTGTGTATATATGAATGCAAACTAGAAAGACCCCCCCACACACACACACACAAAGAGAGAGAGAGAGAGAGAGAGAGAGAGAGAGAGAGAGAGATGGAGAGAAAGGGAGAGGGACCAACAAGGTTTTTGTGTCGGATGCGTGCGACAGAATTGAAGATTGTCGGCGAGAGAGTGAGAGAGAGAGAACAGGAGTCCGGGAAAGGGGGAGGTCACGTTTTATGCATCAAAGACTGATATAAACTTGCATTCAAATATTTAAATTGGAGAACATGTTATGCAATCCACACATGAACGGATATATGTCATTATATCAAACAAGTTCGTTAATTTGACTTTCAACATTTTAATTGAGTACTATAATACTGTACAACATGCTACTCGATTGAGGTGTTCAATTTTGGATTTAGTTCACTATTTTGACCTACTGAACGAGCTTGTTCATTGAATCAAGATATTTCATTTTGGGTTTGATTCGCGTTTTTGAGCGGGTCAACTATTTGTCATATAGTAAATCGCTAGCAACGAGCATGTAAAAACACATTACTCCCGAGCATCATCTCTTCATCTAAAAAAGAAGTGGCAAGCTAATATTTCAAAATTTGATTCGAATCGACTTGGTAAGGTAGACGTGGATGCTCGTTCTCCCAAAATTTTAATGAACCGCTAAACATCCTCTCTGCTCGGTGGAATTCGCCCGAGCAAATAAATGGGAGACACGAAATTACCGTCCTATGTGGGACACGCATCAATTGGCCCGTTGTACAACGAGGGTAGGTTCGTAACTTCATCCAAGCGCGCCTTCTCCTCGGCCGAAATGACATGTGCCGAATAATTCATAAACCATGGTCGGCAAAACACGCTCTCCTCGCCCGAAATAGCTCGCGCCCACTATTTCAAAACATGCTCTCCTCGCCCGAAATCGCTCGCGCCCACTATAGTTCAAAACACGCCCGAAATCGCTCCCGCCCACTATTTGGGGAGAAGCAAAGTTACTCTACGAGCCTCGACCCTCAGTACACAGACCCAAGCCGAGAAGCCTATAGGCAAGGGTAGAACTGTAACTCCCCCTCACATTTCAGACAAATGCGTTCGTAAGACATGGCTCCACTCCCTCCCAATCCCCCCGCCCGCCCCCATTCATACCTCGTGGGCGCCAAATCACCTTCTCCCCGGGAAGCTCCCTTCTCCCGAGCCGCGAAACCTTAGCCCCACCTCCATGGCGCCCCCCACCGCACCAATTTCACAGTCGCCCTCCTCCCTAATGCCGGAGACGTTGTCCAATTGCCGTCGTGCACTGGGCCGTGTGCCTCTTACTCTGTGCTGCTGGTGCTGCCTCAACGACGGCCGCGTGAACCATACCGGAGCCGACTCACCCCCGCCGTTGTTAACGGCGCCGGAGCGGCTCCAACTTCGGATCCGTCCAGAGTCCTGGCGCTGCTTCTGCGTAGCCTCGACCATCGCGACATTGCTCTTTCCATGCCGCCGGTCGCCACCGCAACCGCGCCGGCCTCACCGACTCGGCAGCTGGACCTGCCTACTTCACCATGCCGCCAGATAGGTCGCACCCTCATCTCAAATCACTTTATTTAGGCATCAGTTGTCTAAATTTTTATTCTGGGCCAATCAATTCCCAAAGGGAAGCTGCACCCCTCGAGGCGGCGGAGCTCCTAGGCTGCCGGTTGGCTGGTGTCTAACGTAAGGGTGCGGGGCCGCAAGTTTGCCGCGGATGCAGCACTTAGATGGCTATCTTTTAGAGTTGCGTGCGTTGAAGGTACTGCCGCCGCCGGATCTGGATGACGGGGAGTCTTTGTGGATTGGCACGGGGGCGGCGCAACCACGGCAGTGCGGTGGGGTGGGAAGCGGGGTTTTAAGCGAGGCCACGGACGGCGGAGGCAGGCTACTCTGCCGTTGGTCGCTGGCTCTTCAAGGAAGATTCCGACGATTGTCGGTAGGGAGGCACAAGACGGCCATCAAGCCATCCGGCGAGATCGGACGATCTGAAAATAAAATAAAATCATGTGACCCCAATTTAGTCTTCAGTCAACAGACGTGTGAGCACTCTCATACCTTGTTGTTGATCTCTTAGCGTATTTCTTCAGATCAAAGAGATATGCCATTCTTAACATTATGCGTTATCTGCATCTTCAGACACACCGTCTTCCGACTCACCGCAGCTGCTCCAACAAGGGAAGCATACACCAGAAGGGAGCTACAGTACCCACTCAACAGTTCCCTGCATCGAATGCGCGTGCCCGACATGGACAGCCACAACAAGCTGAGGGCCATTGACAAGTCGGCACATGATGCTCACTCCTATGGATGGCAGCCAGATAGGTTGTACCCTCATCTTACTTGTGTGCAACATTTATGGCTTTGTTATTCATCTAAGCACGGAAAATATATCATCACATTTCACTGTATATTCATGCTGATCTCTTGTGGGTCTTGTTCAGGAGTTCACGCTGTTCCATAGTTCAGCTAAGATACTTGTTCTTTAGGTAACGTTGTTTCATGGTTATCATCCATCAGCCAATGCTATCCCACAGGCTGGTGATTATAGTATTATACCAATTCTAGTATTACCTATGTTGTTCTTTAATACTTTTGTGTACCATCTAGTTAATCTCGAGTACAAACGATACATATTCTGTAGCTTTCATCATGTTCTCCCTTTAGTTTATGAGACCTGTTGCTAGTTAACCCCGGTCCTACTATTTATGTCGTCTCCTACAGGCACTCATTTACATAAATCTAACTACTAGTTGTCTTCCATGCATGTCAGATATAATTGCACACACTGATATATCCACAAGAACCTCACGGAGCAAATATAAAGGCCAATAAACTTGATGTCAATGATACCCAATATGATGGAACATGTAAAGGCAGTTCTTCAAAAGACTTGCGGAAAGATGATGAATCCTCTTCACCCCACAAGGTCCTTGCTCTAACTTGGCCTGTGATATGGGTACAACATGCATATAATGTCCTGGAGTGTATCTACTACATTTGCAATGCCATGTGCTTAGCATGCTGATCATGCATGTAAATATGTCATGCCTTCCTGTTTTCAGTACCTATTCCATTCATGATAACATGTTTTCAAATTCAAATCTTGTCATTCTACTCTATCGCATTGCCATCTTCTTAATTTGGACATCATGCTTGAATATCTTATGCATTGTTATTCATCGGTATGTACTTCATCATACGCCATACCATGTTTTTTACATTGAAGTGATGTTCTAGTGCTCTGTTGCAATGCCATCTTATTTTCCCAATCATACACGTGTATGTTGCCTTAGTTATTTACATGCGTATTCCGCTAGCATATAGTTTTACATTCAACTAGTGTTTTGTTTGCCGTGTTGTCTTTGTCGTATCCCTAGCTCTTACACCATACTCCCTCCGTCCGGATTACATGTTTTCAAAATGGATAAAAAGGATGTATCTAGAACTGAAATACGCCTAGACCCATCCATTTTTTCCGGATGGAGGAATACATGTCAATATGGCATGCCTTTCTATTCTTGATTACCTATTCCATCTCTCTGCTTTGTCGCATTATTATAATTAAAGCACCATTCTTCTATAAAAGGCATGCAAGGGAAAGCGACTATGTTAGAATCGAAGGGTTACAAACAAGGCCTTTGCAAAAGATCCAAACGCCGGAGATAATAAACCAACTCCAGTTTTTATAGATACTACTCCGGCATAGAGAAACCCAACTCCCTCACGAAAATAAGCGATTCGGTGGCCAAAGAACTAGTCTGCTCCAGTCGAGCAAAAATATGTCAACTCAATTCTAAGAAGAGTGTGTGTATCCTTGCATCATGAAATTTTATAGCATGTTGATCATATTTTCTACATGTTTCTTACCCATCTCTCTTTTAGAAAATAAGCTTAACACATAGAAGAATTTATGCAATGGTATCGTTTGTGAGGAAAGATTCTTGCAGGAATTCTCTGTGCTCCAATGTAGATGTAAGTACATTGTATATCATTATATGTTTACATCAGCATGTATTTTGTTAATCGGCGTGAATCCAACCTTTATCTCGATCTAAATTTAGTTGTAGCAAAATGTATGATTAAAGGCCACAATGTTGATTTTTGTAAGGAAAACTGCACAGTAGTTTTGCATCTGAAATTTGGATGAGTGTACTATCTCATATCGGTGGGTTTGAATACTTTGGTTACTGCGGTGGGATTTTCGGTGTTTTTCTTTGCGTTGTCTGTCGTATCCCTAGCTCTTACATCATACTCCCTCCGTCCAGATTATATGTCGCAGAAATGGATAAAACTGGATGTATCTAGAACTGAAATACGCCTAGAACCGTCCATTTATTTCCGGATGGAGGGAATACATGTCAATATGTCATGCCTTTCTATTCTTCAGTACCTATTCAATCTCTGCTGTAGCATGTTTTATAATTGAATCACCATTATTCTATATAAGGCATGCAAGGGGAAGACGGCTATGTTAGAATCTGAAGGGTTACAAACCAGGTCTTTGCAAAAGATCCAAACGCCAGGAGATAATAGATCAAGTCCATTTTTCATAGATCTTGCTCCGTACAGAGAAACCCAACCCCAATCGATAATAAGCGATTCCGGTGGCCAAAGAACTAGTCTGCTCGATCCAAAGAAAAATAATGTCAACTCCATTCTAAGAAGCGTGTGCGTATCCTCGCATCATGAAATTTTATAGCATTCTGATCATATTTTCTACATGTTTCTTACCCATCTCTCTTTTAGAAAATAAGGTTAAATGATAGAAGACTTCCTCCATTGGGATCGTATTCGAGGAAAATATCTTGCGGGAATTCTCTATGCTCCAATCTTTGATGTAAGTACTGTTGTATATCACTATATTTTTACATCAACATGTATTTTGTTAATCGGCGTGAATCTAACCTTTATCTAATCTAAAATTAGTTGTAGCAAAATGTTAAAGGCACCAATGTTGATTTTGTAAGGAAAACTGCTGGTAGTTTTGCATAATGAGCTGCATGAATGTACTATCTCATATCACCCACATTCTTGAATTGTAGTGCTGCTCTGGTTGCCCATTCATTCATTGTGTCAATGTTGCTTTGATACTACCTTACCTGGCTGATGATAGATGTGCCATATTGTGTTAATTTGGTGTAGGTTAGTTGCCCAAACGTTCGTTGTGTCAATGTTGCTTTCCTATTATCTGAATTGGCCAATGATAGTAATGCTAGTGTGTTAATTTTGTGCGGTTGTTGCGATAAGGAGACAAACTACGAAAACAGCAAGGCAACCCCATTGTTTCTTTCTAGTATATCTAGGCCAGGTAATATGGCAATAACTCATGATTAATCTGTTTGGTTCCCATCCTAATTTATGTTATGATGCGTGGTCGAGACACTCTCATTATCAATAATACAAGCCTACCAAAACCGCCATCTGAATACATTCGGTATCCTCATCTTGAATGCAACGGAATAAATGTATGTTTTTGAACCAATTAATGGCTGAAGCAATGATGGAAATGGTGGATGAATCAGAGGTGCAGAGTAAATGCGACACAACAATTAATCAATGTTTTCGGACCACGGTGTAGCAAAGCGAAAGAACTTGCCCACATGCTTATGGGCATCATCATCTTGAGGTTGCAGATTGTGACGTTGTAGATGGTTAGGTTCTGCTCATTTATTTGCACAGGCATCAATCTTTGATTGCCCAGTGGATGTAATTTCCTGTAATATATGCTGGATGTGCAACGTTATTCCCTGTATGCCGTACCTTTGCTTGATCGGTTTTGGTCCTGTGCATAATTGCTCATCGTAATGGGCTTAAATTATCTAATTTGGCCTAAAGACATGTACGAACTTTAGTGGGCCCATTAAGTTAGTGGGCCGTTACTAGGCCGAAAGTTAATGGTCGGCCCTCTTACCTCCGAATTAGATTAACGAGCCGACATCGAAGCGGGCAACAGGTGGCCCCAATTTATTTCGCGGGCCGTTAACAGGCCGTTACTAAGTTTGGGCTACATATGGCCCAACTATACTGTAGGCCTTTAGCAGGCCGAAAGAGACAGCGGGCTTGTACTGGACCATGAAGACCATGGGCCCCTAAGAGGCCGAAAGTCAGGTCATACTGTAAATGGCCTAACTGTGTTGTGGGCCTTTAGCAGGCCGAAAGAGAAACCGGGCTGGTATTGGACCATGAAGGGCATGGGCCATTAAAAGGCCAAAACTAAGGTCCGACTACAAATGGCCCAACTCATTTATGGTTCGTTAACAGGCCGAAGGCACAGGGCTGAATTGGCCCAACACTTAAATGGGTCGCTAAAAGGCCAAAACTCAGGTCCGACTACAAATGGCCCAACTGATTTATGGGCCGTCAACAGGCTGAAAGTGACACCGGGCCAGAAATTGGCCCAACACTTAAATGGGCCGCTAAAAGGCCAAAACTCAAGTCCGACAACAAATGGCCCATCAGATTTATGGGCCGTCAACTAGCTGAAAGACACACCGGGCCAGAAATTAGCCCAACAATTAAATGGGTCGCTAAAAGGCCGAAAGATATACATCCTGAAAATTGGCCCATCCATTAAATGGGCCGTTAACAAGCCGAAATCTCATCGGGCCGATATTGAGCCCAAATATGTAGTGGGTCATTAACGGCTCGAATCGGCGATGGGCTGCAATGGTGTCAAATCTTTAACGGGCGTTGGCGGGCCGAATTGGCACATCTCATATGGGCCGTGGGCTTAAATGGAACTGACACAAGTAGGCCTTATATGGGCTGGCCTGCTAATTTTTACTAGGCCGGCCTTTTCACACGAATGGACCTCTGTTGGGCCGTGCCACGTGTCGACGTATCATAGGCGCCTTCCGTCTAATGAGTGGATGACGTCTGTCCCAACGATGAGCCGACACGTGTTTCCTCCAGCCAATGATGATTTTACACGTGGAAAATCCCCATTGGTCGAGGCTGCTAGCGGGTTATCGGATCCAAAACCCGACCCGATAGCTTAACGGCGTTCCGTTATGGTGGATGCCACGTGTCGGTCACCCTTGACGAAAGCACTTACGTGACGCCGCGATTTATCGTTATGGATGTGGACATACGTGATGATAATTTTGGTAATGTCATGGAACACTTCTCTGACCACGGTATGACTATCTTGATTCTGTCATAAATTTGTCATGGATGTACATGCATGATGTAAAGCGTGACCTCTTGTGACAAACACGTATCATCATGGAAGTGTATTTTTGTAGTGAAAGTAGGACATCTGGTAAGCGATGACTTGTATCGCCCACAAAATCACTTGTGTTCTACTCGTGCAAATAACATCAACGCATAAAAACTGGCTCGGATGCCACTGTTGGGGAATGTAGTAATTTCAAAAAAAATCCTACACACACGCAAGATCATGGTGATGCATAGCAACGAGAGGGGAGAGTGTTGTCCATGTACCCTCGTAGGCCGAAAGTGGAAGCGTTAGCAGAACGCGGTTGATGTAGTCGTACGTCTTCATGATCCGACCGATCCAAGTACCGAACGTACGGCACCTCCGAGTTCAGCACACGTTCAGCTCGATGACGTCCCGCGAACTCCGATCCAGTGGGGCTTCACGGGAGAGTTCCGTCAGCGCGATAACATGATGATGGTGATGATGTTGCTACCGACGCAGGGCTTCACCTAAGCACCGCTACGATATGATCGAGGTGGATTATGGTGGAGGGGGGCACTGCACACGGCTAAGAGATCAAGAGATCAATTGTTGTGTATAGGGGTGCCTCCCTCCTCCGTATATAAATGGGGGGAGGAGGAGAGGGCCGGCCATGGGGAGGAGGCGCGCCCAAGGGGGGAAATCCTACTCCAAGTAGGATTCCCCCCTCTTTCCTAGTCCAAGTAGGAGAGGGGAAGGAAGGGGAGAAGAAGAAGAAGGAAAGGGGGGCCCGGCCCCCTAGTCCAATTCGGTTTGGGCTAGGGGGCAGCGCGCTTCTAACCGCCTCTCCTCTTCCATTACTTGAGCCCATGAGGCCCAATAACCCCTCGGGAGGTTCCGGTAACCTCCCGGTTCTCCAGTTTTTATCCGATAACCCCCGGAACTCATCCGGTGTCCGAATATAACATTCCAATATATCAATCTTAACGTCTCGACCATTTCTAGACTCCTCGTCATGTCTGTGATCACATCCAGGACTCCGAACTACCTTCAGTACATTAAAACACAAAACTCATAATATAATCATCATCGAACTTTAAGCGTGCGGACCCTACGGGTTCGAGAACTATGTAGACATGACGAGACACGTCTCCGGTCAAATAGCGGAACCAGGATGCTCATATTGGCTCCCACATATTCTACGAAGATCTTTATTGGTCAAACCACATAACAACATACGTTTGTTCCCTTTGTCATCGGTATGTTACTTGCCCTGTGAAAAAGAAAGCCCGCCTGGACTGGGTTCCCTTGCACTTTAATTAGCCTGGCTGAACTCCAGACACTGCAAGTAGCCTGGCCCAAGCGACCGATTTCGAACGCTTGGCCGTGCCTGGTCGTCTTGACCACGAGGCTAACGACAACATGGATGGATATTAGCATTAAATAGTTGATGCATGGATTGATTGATGGGGCGTTGATGCTTTGCTGGCCGGGCATGAACCAAACGCTTGAGCACCACACAAGCCTGGCGGCAGAAATATTTTACATCTCACGTCCACACCAGCGATTACCGGCCATCGGGGCATGAGGGTCAGTCACGAACCAAACTGACCTATAAAGGTTGAGAGAGATTGAGGAGCCCGATAAGGCTGAGTGGTGCGTTAGATAGCTGAGAGGGAAAGAGATATTCCATCCGCTCGATAATGCGATGCATGTAAATTTTTAGAAGTCAAACTTTGGAAACTTTGATCAGGTTTACATAAATGTTATTTATATCTACAATACCAAAGATACATCATACAAAACTACATCTCATGGTGAATCTAATGGTATATGTTTGCCGTACTAGATGTAATTCTTTTTCTCCACATACATGGTCAAACTTTGTGATGTTTGACTTTTCAATAAATCTATGTGCTATGGACGGAGGAGAGTGCCTCAGTCGAGATAGATCAAGTGCGTGTGAAGGAGAATGAGTAAGTGTGCAAAAAGAGTATGTGTGTGAAAGAGAAAGTGACAACAAAGGATAAATTAGAGAGGGAGTGTGTTTTTTTGTTTCTTATGCGAACATATCATGCATGCATCTCCGAGATGGAAGCGAGGCGATGAGATACACGAAGATAGCTAGTGTGTGATTGTTTGCAGCGGAGAGAGACACCCTGTAGCACATGTCCAATAGAGGTCGGCCAACAAGGAAAAAAGGTCGAGAGGGACACATGGATGGCATGGGCGCATGGGGAGGGAGAGAGGGTGTGTTTGTGATAGACAGATCCCCTCGAGATCGTGAGGGGACTATATGGGTGGGAGATCGAGGGAGTGTGTGCACGGTAGAAAGATGCCTCGAGAGAAATCGAGATGGAGATAGAACGAGGGAGAGAGATAGAGTTTTAGATGGGCCTATCGAGTGCAAGTGAGATATGCATGTATATGTGTGACCCAGGTGGATGGAGAGTTTGAGAGAGGGGGGGGAAGAGCTCAGGGGCGACATAGTGGTGCGTGAGAGAGTTACAGGCAAAGAGCCAAGGAATTTGTGTGCATCACGATGAGTGCACCCAAGATATCTAGCCTGGACTAGCTAGAGTATCATACATAGTGTGCGAGAGAGACCTATAGATTGTGTATATATGAATGCGAACTAGAAAGACCCCCCCCCCACACACACACACAAAGAGAGAGAGAGAGAGAGAGAGAGAGAGAGAGAGAGAGATGGAGAGAAAGGGAGAGGGACCAACAAGGTTTTTGTGTCAGATGCGTGTGACAGAATTGAAGATTGTCGGCGAGAGAGTGAGAGAGAGAGAACAGGAGTCCGGGAAAGGGGGAGGTCACGTTTTATGCATCAAAGACTGATATAAACTTGCATTCAAATATTTAAATTGGAGAACATGTTGTCTGCAATCCACACATGAACGGATATATGCGTATATCAAACAAGTTCGTTAATTTGACTTTCAACATGTTCATGGAGTACTATAATACTGTACAACATGCTACTCGATTGAGGTGTTCAATTTTGGATTTAGTTCACTATTTTGACCCTCTTGAACGAGCTTGTTCATTGAATCAAGATATTTCATTTTGGGTTTGATTCGCGTTTTTGAGCGGGTCAACTATTTGTCATATAGTAAATCGCTAGCAACGAGCATGTAAAAACACATTACTCCCGAGCATCATCTCTTCATCTAAAAAAGAAGTGGCAAGCTAATATTTCAAAATTTGATTCGAATCGACTTGGTAAGGTAGACGTGGATGCTCGTTCTCCCAAAATTTTAATGAACCGCTAAACATCCTCTCTGCTCGGTGGAATTCGCCCGAGCAAATAAATGGGAGACACGAAATTACCGTCCTATGTGGGACACGCATCAATTGGCCCGTTGTACAACGAGGGTAGGTTAAATAACTTCATCCAAGCGCCTTCTCCTCGGCCGAAATGACATGTGCGAATAATTCATAAACCATGGTCGGCAAAACACGCTCTCCTACTTGAAATAGCTCGCCCACTATTTCAAAACATGCTCTCCTCGCTCAAATCGCTCGCGCCCACTATAGTTCAAAACACGCCCTCCTGCTTGAAATCGCTCCCGCCCACTATTTGGGGAGAAGCAAAGTTCCTCTACTATCCCCGACCCTCAGTACACAGACCCAACCCGAGAAGCCTATAGGCAAGGGTAGAACTGTAACTCCCCCTCACATTTCAGAAAAATGCGTTAAGAAGACATGGCTCCACTCCCTCCCAATCCCCCGCCCGCCCCATTCATACCTCGTGGGCATCAAATCACCTTCTCCCGGAAGCTCCCTTCTCCCGAGCCTTGAAACCTTAGCCCCACCTCCATGGCGCCCCCACCGCACCAATTTCACAGTCGCCCTCCTCCCTAATGCGGAGGCGTTGTCCAATTGCCGTCGTGCCTTTGGGCCGTGTGCCTCTTACTGCTGTCTTCTGGTGCTGCCTCGACGACGGCCGCGTGAACCGTACCGGAGCCGACTCACCCCCGCCGTTGTTCACGGCGCCGGAGCGGCTCCAACTTCGGATCCGTCCAGAGTCCTGGCGCTGCTTCCGCGTAGCCGTCGACCATCGCGACATCGCTCTTTCCCTGCCGCCGGTCGCCACCGCAACCGCGCCGGCCTCACCGACTCGGCAGCTGGACCTGCCTACTTCACCATGCCGCCAGATAGGTCGCACCCTCATCTCAAATCACTTTATTTAGGCGTCAGTTGTCTGAATTTTTATTCTGGGCCAATCAATTCCCAAAGGGAAGCTGCACCCCTCGAGGCGGCGGAGCTCCTAGGCTGCCGGTTGGCTGGTGTCTAACGTAAGGGTGCGGGGCCGCAAGTTTGCCGCGGATGCAGCACTTAGATGGCTATCTTTTAGAGTTGCGTGCGTTGAAGGTACTGCCGCCGCCGGATCTGGATGACGGGGAGTCTTTGTGGATTGGCACGGGGGCGGCGCAACCACGGCAGTGCGGTGGGGTGGGAAGCGGGGTTTTAGCCGAGGCCACGGACGGCGGAGGCAGGCTACTCTGCCGTTGGTCGCTGGCTCTTCAAGGAAGATTCCGAACAGTGTCAGCCGGGAGGCACAAGACGGCCATCAAGCCATCCGGCGTAGATCGGACAGTACGAAAATAAAATAAAATCATGTGACCCCAATTTAGTCTTCAGTCAACAGACGTGTGAGCACTCTCATACCTTGTTGTTGATCTCTTAGCGTATTTCTTCAGATCAAAGAGATATGCCATTCTTAACATTATGCGTTATCTGCATCTTGGACACACCGTCTTCCGACTCACCGTTTGCTCCAACAAGGGAAGCATACACGGAAGGGAGCTACGGTACCCACTCAGCAGTTCCTGCATCGAATGCGCGTGCCCGACATGGACAGCCACAACAAGCTCAGGGGCCATTGACAAGTCGGCACATGATGCTCACTCCTATGGATGGCAGCGGATAGGTTGTACCCTCATCTTACTTGTGTGCAACATTTATGGCTTTGTTATTCATCTAAGCACGGAAAATATATCATCACATTTCACTGTATATTCATGCTGATCTCTTGTGGGTCTTGTTCAGGAGTTCACGCTGTTCCATAGTTCAGCTAAGATACTTGTTCTTTAGGTAACGTTGTTTCATGGTTATCATCCATCAGCCAATGCTATCCCACAGGCTGGTGATTATAGTATTATACCAATTCTAGTATTACCTATGTTGTTCTTTAATACTTTTGTGTACCATCTAGTTAATCTCGAGTACAAACGATACATATTCTGTAGCTTTCATCTGTGTTCTCCCTTTAGTTTATGAGACCTGTTGCTGCTAGTTAACCCCGGTCCTACTATTTATGTCGTCTCCTACAGGCACTCATTTACATAAATCTAACTACTAGTTGTCTTCCATGCATGTCAGATATAATTGCACACACTGATATATCCACAAGAACCTCACGGAGCAAATATAAAGGCCAATAAACTTGATGTCAATGATACCCAATATGATGGAACATGTAAAGGCAGTTCTTCAGAAGACTTGCGGAAAGATGATGAATCCTCTTCACCCCACAAGGTCCTTGCTCTAACTTGGCCTGTGATATGGGTACAACATGCATATAATGTCCTGGAGTGTATCTACTCTGTTGCAATGCCATGTGCTTAGCATGCTGATCATGCATGTAAATATGTCATGCCTTCCTGTTTTCAATACCTATTCCATTCATGATAACATGTTTTCAAATTCAAATCTTGTCATTCTACTCTATCGCATTGCCATCTTCTTAATTTGGACATCATGCTTACGAATATCTTATGCATTGTTATTCATCAAGATGTACTTCATCATACGCCATACCATGTTTTTTTTACATTGAAGTGATGTTCTAGTGCTCTGTTGCAATGCCATCTTATTTTCCCAATCATACACGTGTATGTTGCCTTAGTTATTTCTGTACGTATTCCGCTAGCATATAGTTTTACATTCAACTAGTGTTTTGTTTGCCGTGTTGTACTGTCGTATCCCTAGCTCTTACACCATACTCCCTCCGTCCGGATTACATGTTTTCAAAATGGATAAAAAAGGATGTATCTAGAACTGAAATACGCCTAGACCCATCCATTTTTTTCCGGATGGAGGGAATACATGTCAATATGGCATGCCTTTCTATTCTTCAGTACCTATTCCATCTCTCTGCTGTCGCATTATTATAATTAAAGCACCATTCTTCTATAAAAGGCATGCAAGGGGAAGACGACTATGTTAGAATCTGAAGGGTTACAAACAAGGCCTTTGCAAAAGATCCAAACGCCAGGAGATAATAAACCAACTCCAGTTTTTATAGATACTACTCCAGCATAGAGAAACCCAACTCCTACTGAAAATAAGCAGATTCCAGTGGCCAAAGAACTAGTCTGCTCCAGTCGAGCAAAAATATGTCAACTCAATTCTAAGAAGAGTGTGTGTATCCTTGCATCATGAAATTTTATAGCATGTTGATCATATTTTCTACATGTTTCTTACCCATCTCTCTTTTAGAAAATAAGCTTAACAGATAGAAGAATTTCTGCAATGGTATCGTTTATGAGGAAAGATTCTTGCAGGAATTCTATGTGCTCAATGTAGATGTAAGTACCTGTTGTATATCATTATATGTTTACATCAGCATGTATTTTGTTAATCGGGCGTGAATCCAACCTTTATCTCGATCTAAATTTAGTTGTAGCAAAATGTATGATTAAAGGCCACAATGTTGATTTTTGTAAGGAAAACTGCTGGTAGTTTTGCATCTGAAATGGATGAGTGTACTATCTCATATCAGTGGGTTTGAATACTTTGGTTCTGCAGTGGGATTTTCAGTGTTTTTTTACTGCGTTGTCCTGTCGTATCCCTAGCTCTTACATCATACTCCCTCCGTCCAGATTATATGTCGCAGAAATGGATAAAACTGGATGTATCTAGAACTGAAATACGCCTAGAACCGTCCATTTATTTCCGGATGGAGGGAATACATGTCAATATGTCATGCCTTTCTATTCTTGATTACCTATTCAATCTCTGCTTTGTAGCATGTTTTATAATTGAATCACCATTATTCTATATAAGGCATGCAAGGGGAAGACGGCTATGTTAGAATCTGAAGGGTTACAAACCAGGTCTTTGCAAAAGATCCAAACGCCAGGAGATAATAGATCAAGTCCATTTTTCATAGATACTGCTCCAGCACAGAGAAACCCAACCCCACTGATAATAAGCAGATTCCAGTGGCCAAAGAACTAGTCTGCTCCAGTCCAGCAAAATAATGTCAACTCCATTCTAAGAAGCGTGTGCGTATCCTCGCATCATGAAATTTTATAGCATTCTGATCATATTTTCTACATGTTTCTTACCCATCTCTCTTTTAGAAAATAAGGTTAAATGATAGAAGACTTCCTCCATTGGGATCGTATTCGAGGAAAATATCTTGCGGGAATTCTCTATGCTCCAATGCTGATGTAAGTACCTGTTGTATATCACTATATTTTTACATCAACATGTATTTTGTTAATCGGCGTGAATCTAACCTTTATCTAATCTAAAATTAGTTGTAGCAAAATGTTAAAGGCACCAATGTTGATTTTTGTAAGGAAAACTGCCTGGTAGTTTTGCATAATGAGCTGCATGAATGTACTATCTCATATCACCCACATTACTGAATTGTAGTGCTGCTCTGGTTGCCCATTCATTCATTGTGTCAATGTTGCTTTGATACTACCTTACCTGGCTGATGATAGATGTGCCATATTGTGTTAATTTGGTGTAGGTTAGTTGCCCAAACGTTCGTTGTGTCAATGTTGCTTTCCTATTATCTGAATTGGCCAATGATAGTAATGCTAGTGTGTTAATTTTGTGCAGGTTGTTGCAGATAAGGAGACAAACTCTGAAAAACAGCAAGGCAACCCCATTGTTTCTTTCTAGTATATCTAGGCCAGGTAATATGGCAATAACTCATGATTAATCTGTTTGGTTCCCATCCTAATTTATGTTATGATGCAGTGGTCGAGACACTCTCATTATCAATAATACAAGCCTACCAAAACCGCCATCTGAATCTGTTCAGTATCCTCTGTCTTGAATGCAACGGAATAAATGTATGTTTTTGAACCAATTAATGGCTGAAGCAATGATGGAAATGGTGGATGAATCAGAGGTGCAGAGTCGTGCGACACAACAATTAATCAATGTTTTCAGACACAGTGTAGCAAAGCAGAAAGAACTTGCCCACATGCTTATGGGCATCATACATCTTGAGGTTGCAGATTGTGACGTTGTAGATGGTTAGGTTACGCTCATTTATTTGCAGGCATCAATCTTTGATTGCCCAGTGGATGTAATTTCTGTAATATATCTTTGGATGTGCAACGTTATTCCTTGTATGCCGTACCTTTGCTTGATCGGTTTTGGTCACATGCATAATTGCTCATCGTAATGGGCTTAAATTATCTAATTTGGCCTAAAGACATGTCACGAACTTTAGTGGGCCCATTAAGTTAGTGGGCCGTTACTAGGCCGAAAGTTAATGGTCGGCCCTCTTACCTCCCGGTCGATTAACGAGCCGACATCGAAGCGGGCAACAGGTGGCCCTAATTTATTTCGCGGGCCGTTAACGAGGCCGTTACTAAGTTTGGGCTACATATGGCCCAACTATCTGTAGGAGCCTTTAGCAGCCGAAAGAGACAATGGGCTTGTCTTTGGACCATGAAGACCATGGGCCCCTAAGAGGCCGAAAGTCGAGGTCATCTTGTAAATGGCCTAAGCATGTTGTGGGCCTTTAGCAGGCCGAAAGAGAAACCGGGCTGGTATTGGACCATGAAGGGCATGGGCCATTAAAAGGCCAAAACTAAGGTCCGACTACAAATGGCCCAACTCATTTATGGTTCGTTAACAGGCCGAAAGGCACACAGGGCTGGGAATTGGCCCAACACTTAAATGGGTCGCTAAAAGGCCAAAACTCAGGTCCGACTACAAATGGCCCAACTGATTTATGGGCCGTCAACCTGAAAGTGACACGGGCCAGAAATTGGCCCAACACTTAAATGGGCCGCTAAAAGGCCGAAACTCAGATCCGGCTACAAATGGCCCATCAGATTTATGGGCCGTCAACTAGCTGAAAGACACACCGGGCCAGAAATTAGCCCAACAATTAAATGGGTCGCTAAAAGGCCGAAAGATATACATCCTGAAAATTGGCCCATCCATTAAATGGGCCGTTAACAAGCCGAAATCTCATCAGGCCGATATTGAGCCCAAATATATAGTGGGCTGTTAACGGGCTCGAACTGACGATGGGCTGCAATGGTGTCAAATCTTTAACGGGCCGTTGACAGGCCGAATTGGCACATCTCATATGGGCCGTGGGCTTAAATGGACCTGACACAAGTAGGCCTTATATGGGCTGGCCTGCTAATTTTTACTAGGCCGGCCTTTTCACACGAATGGACCTCTGTTGGGCCGTGCCACGTGTCGACGTATCATAGGCGCCTTCCGTCTAATGAGTGGATGACGTCTGTCCCAACGATGAGCCGACACGTGTTTCCTCCAGCCAATGATGATTTTACACGTGGAAAATCCCCATTGGTCGGGGCTGTTAGCGGGTTATCAGATCCAAAACCCGACCCGATAGCTTAACGGCGTTCCGTTATGGTGGATGCCACGTGTCGGCAACCCTTGACGAAAGCACTTACGTGACGCTTGCGATTTATCGTTATGGATGTGGACACTACGTGATGATAATTTTGGTAATGTCATGGAACACTTCTCTGACTGACAGGTATGACTATCTTGATTCTGTCATAAATTTGTCATGGATGTACATGCATGACAGAAAACGTGACCTACTGTGACAAACACGTATCATCATGGAAGTGTATTTTTTGTAGTGAAAGTAGGACATGCTGGTAAGCAGTATGACTTGTATCGCCCACAAAATCACTTGTGTTCTACTCGTGCAAATAACATCAACGCATAAAAACTGGCTCGGATGCCACTGTTGGGGAATGTAGTAATTTCAAAAAAAATCCTACACACACGCAAGATCATGGTGATGCATAGCAGCGAGAGGAGAGTGTTGTCCATGTACCCTCGTAGGCGAAAGTGGAAGCGTTAGCGGCAGCGGTTGATGTAGTCGTCGTCTTCATGATCCGACCGATCCAAGTACCGAGCGTCACGGCACCTCCGAGTTCAGCACACGTTCAGCTCGATGACGTCCCGCGAACTCCGATCCAGTGGGGCTTCACGGGAGAGTTCCGTCAGCGCGATAACATGATGATGGTGATGATGTTGCTACCGACGCAGGGCTTCACCTAAGCACCGCTACGATATGATCGAGGTGGATTATGGTGGAGGGGGGCACTGCACACGGCTAAGAGATCAAGAGATCAATTGTTGTGTATAGGGGTGCCTCCCTCCTCCGTATATAAATGGGGGGAGGAGGGCCGGCCATGGGGAGGAGGCATAAGGGGGAACTCCTACTCCAAGTAGGATTCCCCCCTCTTTCCTAGTCCAAGTAGGAGAGGGGAAGGAAGGGGAGAAGAAGAAGAAGGAAAGGGGGGCCCGGCCCCCTAGTCCAATTCGGTTTGGGCTAGGGGGGCCGCGCGCCCCTAGCTGGCCGCCTCTCCTCTTCCATTACTTGGGCCCATGAGGCCCAATAACCCCTCGGGAGGTTCCGGTAACCTCCCGGTTCTCCAGTTTTTATCCGATAACCCCCGGAACTCATCCGGTGTCCGAATATAACATTCCAATATATCAATCTTAACGTCTCGACCATTTCTAGACTCCTCGTCATGTCTGTGATCACATCCAGGACTCCGAACTACCTTCAGTACATTAAAACACAAAACTCATAATATAATCATCATCGAACTTTAAGCGTGCGGACCCTACGGGTTCGAGAACTATGTAGACATGACCGAGACACGTCTCCGGTCAAATAGCGGAACCAGGATGCTCATATTGGCTCCCACATATTCTACGAAGATCTTTATTGGTCAAACCACATAACAACATACGTTTGTTCCCTTTGTCATCGGTATGTTACTTGCCCGAGATTCGATCATCGGTATCTCAATACCTAGTTCAATCTCTTTACCGGCAAGTATCTTTTCTCGTTCCGTAATGCATCATCCCGCAACTAACTCATTAGTCACATTGCTTGCAAGGCTTATAGTGATGTGCATTACCAAGAGGGCCACCTCTCCGTTTGATGCTGCTGCCTTAGAAACCTTATGCCCCCGAAGTTTTGATCAGTTTGCGTTTACCCCTTCGCTTGGCGCTTCTGGTGGCATCATTACGATTTGGAATAGTAGTATTTTCACGGGCAGGGTCTTTTTGTCTGAGAGTTTTGCGTTAGTAGTAGAGCTCACTTCTACACAATCCAATCACTCTTGGAAGTTAATCAATGTATACGGCCCTTTTCAAGGTGAGCCTCGAGCTACATTTACCAACTGGCTATTTGATTTGGATATCCCTAGTGATGAAGACTGGCTAATTCTTGGCGATTTTAACTATATCCGATCACCTGACAATCGCAACAAGCCGGGAGGCAGATTACAAGATATGTTCTCCTTTAATGATTTCATACGTGAACAAAACGTTACTGAAAGTCCAATCAAAGCGAGAGCATATACTTGGTCCAGTATGCAACATCAACCACTTCTGGAACAGCTCGACTGGTTTTTCACCACGCTACACTGGACACTCTTTTTTCCAAATACTCTGGTAAACCCGCTGGGGAAACCCGTCTCTGATCATACCCCCTGTAATGTGATCATTCAAACGACGACCCCAAAAAGTAAACTCTTCAGGTTTGAAACATATTGGATCGCTCACCCTGGTTTCATGGAGGTGGTGGAAAAAGCTTGGAAAAACCCTATTAAACATAACAAACGCTCCAACCATGCTGCGATTATTGGGCAGAAACTCAAGTCTGTGAGATATGCACTCAAACATTGGAGTAAGAAGATCTCCCGCTCTCTATTGCCATTGAAAATACTAACAAAGCCCTCCTGGAATTGGACAGCATTGAAGATCGCCGGCATCTTACTACCCCCGAACGAAACTTTCGCAATATTCTCAAAAAACACCTCCTGAGACTTCTTCAATATCAAAAAGATTATTGGAGAAAACACTGCACCATTCGTTGGATTCAGTTTGGAGATGAGAACTCCAAATTTTTTCAAACGATCGCTACTGAAAGTTACCGGAGGAATTGCATCAATTATCTTAAAAATGCGGACGGAGGGATTGTGGAGGATCATGCTGGAAAAGAGTCTGTCCTTTTTGAGGCCTTTAAGGCTAGGATGGGACAAGATAACCCTTTGCCCATGAAATTTAACTTAGATAATCTGCTCAAAGATGATGAGATCTTCGCCAACCTTGTGGTTCCGTTCACACATAAGGAGATTGATGATGTAGAGGCCATGCCACCTGACCGAGCCCTAGGTCCTGATGGCTTTAATGGGGCGTTCCTGAAAGCTTGTTAGCCTGTCCTCAAAGAGGATTTCTATCTTTTGTGTGAGGAGTTCCATCGGGGAGGCTTAAACTTGGAAAGTATCAATGCTGGCTATATCACATTGCTCCCCAAAACAAACTCACCTGACACGGTCAATGATTTTCGGCCCATAACGCTCCTGAACTGCTGCCTAAAGATGATCACTAAAATACTTGCCAATCGCCTCTAGAAAATTATCCTCAACCTGGTGCATCAAAATCAATATGGTTTCCTCCATGGACGATCCATTCATGACTGCTTGGCCTGGGCCTTTGAATATATACACCAATGTCAAGCTTCAAAGAGAGAAATTGTCCTCCTGAAACTTGACTTTGCCAAAGCCCTCGATACAATTGAGCATTCTGCTATGCTGCTAATCATGAGGAAAATGGGCTTCCCTTCTAAATGGCTCACTTGGATGGATAGCATCTTCTCTTCTGGCAAATCCTCTGTGCTCCTAAATGGTGTGCCTGGTCGGCAATTCCCTTGCAAATGTCGTGTGCGTCACGGAGATCCCATGTCTCCCCTCATTTTTGTCATTGCAGCCGACCTCTTGCAATTAGCCATTAATGATGCACTGGATCAAGGTTTACTAAGCCACCCCATCCCTCCCAAGGGCAATGCCAAGTACCCAGTGATCCAGTACGCGGACGACACTATCATTGTCTTGCCTGCATGTCTTCATCAAACGGCTAAGATGAAGCAAATCCTTGAAGACTACACCACCTCCATTGGTCTTAAGATCAACTTTCATAAATCCACTCTCGTGCCTATTAACACTCCGGTGGACAAATGCAATGATCTGGCTGCTCTCTTCGGTTGCACTCAGGCCAACATGCCGTTTACATACTTGGGTTTACCCCTAGGGACCACCCGCCCTTCGGTTCTTGACATGACACCTTTCGTGTGCAAAGCTGAAAGAAAGATCACCGCAGCCATGTTCCTCATGTCGCATACTGGTAGGTTGGCCTTGATCAACTCGATCATTACATCGCTTGCTATTTACCCGATGGGCACCATGCGATTGCCGCCAAAAATCATTGCGCAACTGGATAAAATACGGCGACACTGCCTGTGGACCAAAAAAACTGCGGATGGCGTCAAACATAACTCACTAGCTGCCTGGCCCATGGTGTGTAGACCCAAATCTAGTGGTGGTCTCGGGGTTCTTGATTTGAAAGTTCAAAATGATGGTTTTCTTCTAAAGTTTCTGCACAAGTTTTACAACAGAATGGATATCCCTTGGGTGCAGCTAATCTGGGATACATACTACGTTCAATCAACCCCCCATGCTACGGATGCATGTGGTTCCTTCTGGTGGCGAGACCTGGTTCTCTTAATGCCAATATACCGCGGGATCACTAGTGTGCAAATAAAACAAGGCACGTCTACACTCTTTTGGAGGGATAACTGGAATAATGAGATCTACGCCGATAAATATCCGAGAGCTTTCTCATATGTCACCGATGAAGACCTGTCGGTTAGAGACTTTTTAACAGCCCCCACGCTGCATGAAACCTTTCAACTTCCGCTCTCCGTGCAAGCTCATGAGGAGGTCAAGCTGCTGCAACTAGATGTCACGGCTGTGAGGTTTGAGGAGCATAGTGATGTTTGGTCGTACTGCTGTGGGACGACAGAGTTCAAAACGGCCACGTATTATCGATTCTTCTTTCGGGAGGTGATTGCTCATATAGCCTTTCGATCGCTATGGCAGACCAAGTGCACCCCCAAAATCAATGTCTTTGGTTGGTTCTTATTGTCAGACCGCCTCAATACATAAAACATGCTTAAAAGAAGGCATTATAACATTGGTTCCAACTTGGACTGCTTGCTATGTGGCCTACATATAATAAAACGGTAGAACATCTGTTCTTCCACTGTACCTTTAGCAAAGAGTGCTGGCGGTGCTTGAACATAAACTGGGCCTTGGTGAGGGGAAATTTGGATCTGGTGAGGCAATTAAAGGAACGACATCCCATAAAATGATCATGGAAATCTTCTTGGTTGGTGCTTGGAGCCTATGGAAGGAGCGCAACAATAACCATTTGAGACATATTGCACCCTCGGTGACCTCTTGGTGGGCTCGGTTCAAGTCTGATTTTTGTAACATCCAATATAGATTGCCTGCTCATAAGAGACATGTGGTATCTTCCATCCTACAAAACTTACAACAGGACCCTCCGTAGCACTTGGTTTAGTCTTTAGTTCTGAACCTTCACTACCACCCTTTGTAATTACCACCATGTAATAGTTCTATGTTATTTTAATATATATGCAGTAGGAGCCTTTCCTACTGTCTTCACTTAGAAAAAAGAGATACCTCTCCGATAATCGGAGTGACAAATCCTAATCTCGAAATACGCCAACTCAACAAGTACCTTCGGAGACACCTGTAGAGCACCTTTATAATCACCCAGTTATGTTGTGACGTTTGGTAGCACACAAAGTGTTCCCCCGGTAAACGGGAGTTGCATAATCTCATAGTCATAGGAACATGTATAAGTCATGAAGAAAGCAATAGCAACATACTAAACGATCAAGTGCTAAGCTAACGGAATAGGTCAAGTCAATCACAGCATTCTCCCAATGATGTGATCCCGTTAATCAAATGACAACTCATGTCCATGGCTAGGAAACTTAACCATCTTTGATTAATGAGCTAGTCAAGTAGAGGCATACTAGTGACACTATGATTGTCTATGTATTCACACATGTATTATCTTTCCGGTTAATACAATTCTAGCATGAATAATAAACATTTATCATGATATAAGGAAATAAATAATAACTTATTATTGCCTCTAGGGCATATTTCCTTCAACCTGAGGACACAGTCCCGGACACACACTCCTCATCATATTCTCCTTGAGATAAGGTCACACAGACCTCGCCCAATCACTCGTGGTAATTCTTCAGGTGACTTCCAAACCTTCACAGACTCGGTCACTCGGCGATCCACAATTCCTCTTGGATGCTCTAGACCATGATGCCTAACCGTCTGGAGGATGCACAGTCCTCAGAGGTAACAATCGTCGGTTCCACACAGGAACAATCTCTTCAGTGATGCTCAGTCACTTTGGGTTGTAGGTGTTTGGGTTTGGGTTTTTCCTCACTGATGATTTTCGCTCAAAGTCCTCGGAGGAGGGGATGCTCTCAATGACAAGTGTCAGTTTCTTTCGGAGCAGCCAACCAACTAGTGGTTGTAGGGGGCGGCTATTTATATAGCCTAGGGAGCAGCCCGACATGATAGGACATAAATGCCCTTCAATGATATGATCGTTAGGTGGATAAGATATTTTGGGACAGCTGGCGCGTAGCATAGCAATGGTCGGAAATTTGAGCTCTCAAATTCCTCAGGGCTATCATGTTCCTCACTTGTAGGCAATCCGCACTGGCGAATTCCTAACTCCTCAGTCAGAACAAATTCCTCAGAGACCAGAAGATCTTCGTCTCTTTCACTAAAGAAATTGACTGAACTGTATGAGATTTCCAATGGCTTCACTCGGAAGTATGGGTAGGTGTAGGATTTTGAGATGAGCATCACTTGGAAACTTTTCCTTAGTTTTCCCTCGACCCCCTTTAACAGTACGGTGTTTCGTATGAGTCAAGAAAGAGAAAATGAAACTATGAAAACAAAAGTCTTCACGCTTCATAATCCTTACATCAATATCGAAGTCTTCAAGGTCACACCAATTTCCTCACTTTCAAAGTCTTCAAGAAAACCAAAGTCTTCAACTGAAGACATTCATTTTAGGGTTCGACTTTCATCGTAAATATCAAACTCCTCATAGACTTGTAGAACTTGTGTACACTCACAAACACATTAGTCCCTTAACCTATAAGTCCTCAATACACCAAAATCACTAAGGGGCACTAGATGCACTTACAATCTCTCCCTTTTTGGTGATTGATGACAAATAGGTTAAGTTTTCAACGGGGATAAACATATGAAGTGTAAATACTGATATTGAGGAATTTGATTGCAAGATATAGAAGAACTCCCCCTGAAGATATGCATATTTGAGGAATTTGCTTTGGATAGGAAATGCACATTGTAGAGTAATATCATGGAGATCTCCCCCTATATCTTGTAATTTATACACGCATTTGACATATAATATGAAGAATTTGAAATGCATGATGAAATATGGTGTCTGACGAATTCAGCATGCGTGCATTAAGTTATTTGAGGAAATAAGCATGCAGAAAAATAGTTCAAAAGTATCAGACCACCATAGGACTTAAGTTTACAACTCATCCGAGCAAACACCTCAGAAGAGCAAGAGTTGTAACTTAACAAAAAAACACCCATATATAAGACCCGCTTGAAGACTAACTCAAATTTCTCCCCCTTTGTCATCGAATGACCAAAAGGGACGAAAAATGAGGACTAACGCCCCTGAAGAATACCATCATGATGTTGATGGAGGAGCGCCAGCATTGTTGCGGTCGTTCGTTGAGGTAGGGCCTACCATAGTGTCGTTCAAGTCTTCAGCTTCATCCATCTCGCGTGATGAAGAATAGGAACTGGGGACGAGCTGAGGAACTTTGACCTTGTTGAATTTCTTCGAAGGAGGCTGAGACCAGTCAAAGTCCTACTGGAAGCCCATCTGCTTGAGATCTTCATCACCGTAGAGGTGAGACAATATGGCCCAAGACTTCATGCAAGTAGTAATGGTTTTTCTTCACAATGTTTGCCGTGACAGTCATGTTCAGAAGAATTGATCCAAATTGACGCTTGAACCACTTGTGACAGTCATGAAGACTTAAGAGAAGCTCACGATCAGCCATCACTCATGGAGCAGTGGCTTGAGGATTTTGCTTTGAAGCTTTTGCTGCAGAATCTTGAGTTGCAGAGTCATCATTGGTGGAATAAGATGCAGCTTTGCGAAACTGTCCATCCAATGGATGAGTGCCTTCATCAATAACAGCAGCTTTGCCTTTCTCATCAGCTGAGGAAATAGTCCTTTTGAGGACTTTAATAGGAGGCAAATAGCTGAGATGATTTTGATAATCAGCCTTGTAATGAATTGAAGACCTTGATCTAACGAATTTCATGATCCAGGGAGCATAAGGCTTCAACTCAAAAGGTGACAAGCAACATTAGCCAAAGTCCTCATGAAGAAATCGTGATAGTTGATAGGAATGCCATGTATGATATTGAACAGCAGATTCTTCATGATGCTAACAACCTCTTCTTCATCAAAGTTGTGGCCCTTGATTGCACTGACGGTTTTGGTCAGAATGAGGTATACTTTCCTTAGCACATATAGCAATTCCTTCACGAGGAATGTGGTCCTTGGAGCTTGGCCAGCCTTCAAAGGCTTCATCAGCACTTGCATCAGAGGATTTAGAAGTTCAGGTTCCTCATATATGAGCCTTCCACCTTCATCAGGAAGACTGACTGTAGTGGCATGAAGTAATTTGGTGGCTGTTGGGGATATTACTACTGGGCGTAAACCGGCCTATCTGGGCCGGGTTAACTTCATCAGTAGTTCAACGGTGTAAAAGCCCAAGAGGCATGAAAGTAAGGGCCCAAGGCCTGTAGTCGATTTAGAACCTGTAGCCGTAAACCGGCCTGGTATGTAAACTTGTATTGTAAGTTAGGAATAGAGAGACACAAACACGGATACGAGTATAACCGGAGATTGGGACTCTCTGACCCGACGAGCGTCACCCGTGTATATACGGGGACGACCCGGGGCGGTTCAAAGGACACACAACAACGACTCGAGGCCTAGGCGAAGCTTATTTGCTCCTAGTCATCGAGATCACATCAATCCCATCTCAACTAGGCGTAGGCTTTTACCTTCATCGAAGGGGCGAACTAGTATAACTCTCGTGTCTTTGAGTCCTCTTTAACACCTCCAATTTAACCCTTAGAGATGGCTCATCTACTAAGTCCTTTCATGAGGACATCTGCCGTGACAAAACCACTGACGGTTGGCGCCCACCGTGGGGCTATCATACGATGGTTTGATGATCTTGGAGGGCAAGTTCAAAGGACTTGAAGGCTATGTTGTGGGCGGATGACCAAGAGTCGTCGCGGCAAGCTCTGCATCGACGATGCGTTTGGGGCCAGGCGGCTCGATTGAGTCTGGTACCGGGTCCCCTTTGGTGGCATACACGTTTTCATCGGCAAGATCGGTGCGCCAGAACTCGAGCGGACATCTGCACCGACCTTGTCGAGACGGCTCGGCATCTGAGACCTGCCGAGTTAAACCGGCCGTGAAGCGTGCCTTTGTGGGAGTCATCCACGGAGGAAGTTATGAGGAGGATTAGAATCTGGTGGCGAAACCGTCGTCTACTCGACGACGAGTCGTCGACCGGGCGAATCTCTATATCAGCTGCAAAATGGCCGGATTGGGGCTGTTCCAATGGTGGCGATTCGGACCCTCTCGATTTGCCCAACCGGGTTGGAATATTCATGGGCGGTACACAAGCAGTGCTTCACTCTTCGACCGCTGCGGCGATGGTTGCCGGTTCAACAGCGGCTGCCGGGGCAGGAGGCCCTGTGCGCCCGCCGGCTCAATTTTTATCAAACCTATTCGATGCGTTGGCTATGATCACGGCAGAGGTTAACCCGGCGGACCAGGACGCTCATAACGCGGAGATTGCGAAGGTGAAGGAACAAATCACTCAGGCTAAAGCGGATCTAGCAGCTGCAGACGCTAGGATGACGGCAGAGCGGGCCGCTTTAGATGCACGAGCTTATAGGCTCATGCTTTGGATCGAGCGGCGTCGCATGAAGTCATGAAGAGGAAATACAGATCCCGTTTGCCTTGGTCTTGAGGAAGAGACCTCTTCAACACCCGGGCGGAACGGTAATCCGCCCGGTGGTAAACCGGGCGGAAGCACTGGGACGAACACGCCCGGTTCAGCCCGCTTAATAGATCTACCTCGCCATAATGCCGGTCGCCTCATGAGTGCAAACACCTCCAGTCACTACTCCAACCCGATGGATAACCTTGTTGCATTGCAGCATGGCTGGAGGCTATTCAATTGAAGGCGATTCACCACGAGCGATGAGACGCGCCGGGTCAAGGAGCTCCTTAGGACAGCTTTGGTCCAACAGGAAGCATATTCGTATAGCCGCGACCGGATCCACTCTCCCCCCCGCCCAAGCCGGAGCTATAGAAGGCACGTGGATGAACCGGCCGTATCAAGTAATGCACGGTGTGGTGCGCCCCGTGGCAACAACCCGGCAGGTGGCGTCGACAACGCTCAGGAGGTGGTGGACCGGGCCCGAGCACGCAGGGAGGCCGAGTTAGCAGCACAGCATCAGGCTTATCAGCTTACGCCGGTTCGTCCGACCATCTCGGTCGAGCCTGGGGTTACCTCTAGCTCTTTGGGGGTGCCTTGCCTCGTCCCCGCTTTACGCAATGTGCGCTTGCCCAAAGACTTCAAAGGTCCGCGCAAGGTGCCAAATTACACTGCCGATTTAACTCCAGAAGCATGGATAGAAAGTTATGAGATGGCCATGGAGATGCTAGATGTGGATGAGGCCGGGTGTGCAAAGTACTTCACCATGATGCTCGAAGGCACGGCCCGTACTTGGTTGAAGAGCTTGCCACCCAATTCTATCAGTTCATGGGCCCAGTTGCAGACCCGATTTATCCAGAATTTCAAAGATACATGTAAGCAGCCCATGTCCATAGTGGACTTGGCGGCTTGTGTCCAGGGGGAAGGGGAGTCAACAACCCATTGGGTACGCCGGGTTTCGGAAATCTTGCATTCGTCAGACCGGATCAACGCTGACTCTGCGATCCACGACCTGGAGGGCAGCTGCGGTTTAAGCCTTTGAAGTTGAAGTTGGGGCGCATGAAGCGGTTTTGTAATGACATGGGCACTCTCATGGGCGCTTTAGTGAAGTATGCTGATTACGATAGTACCAAGGATCCGAGTGCGATGATGACGAGACAGGAAGGGAAAGAAGAACAGCAACTCAAGGGCCAGCAACATCACTCGGCGGTAATGGTGGAGGCAAGCGTAAGCGAATGGCAACATGGACTTCGTAGCCAACACCAACACGCAGGACAAGGGCCGGTAGCGCAAGGGTAAACAGCGAGAATCGAGGTGGGCGCCTAATCCCAATCGGGACCGCTTGAATTATCTGTTGAATCAACCACTGCTCAAGCATGGGACGAAGGAGACGCCAGCAAACCACCTCTGGAAGGATTGCTACATTATGCATGAGTTCAAGAGTTCTAATGCTTTCCGGTATGATCAAGGTTTCGGCGGCGGTTCAGGATCCGGGCCGGGTTACGGTGCAGGAAATTCCGGTTCATGATTTAATGGTAATCCGGGCGGACATAACAATCAGAACAATCAAAATAACCAAGGTGGTTATAACCACCAGCAGCAGCAGTCGGGTTATCATAGCAACCCAAGGTAGTTGAATAGTGGGCAGTACCATGTCTTCACCACCAGCTTAGACAAGCGAGACCGGAAGCTTCATAAGCGAGCAGTCAACACTGTTGAACCGGCCGTGCCTCATTATCTACGCTGGTCAGAGCAGCCCATTGTATGGAGTAGAGAGGATCATCCTCCCCGGGTTGACAATCCGGGTCAACTAGCCCTGGTGGTGGCACCTCAGGTGGGAGGTTATAAGTTCACCAAGGTGCTCATGGACGGAGGGAGCAGCATTAACATCCTGTACTATGAGACCTTCCGTCGTATGGGGTTAACAGATAAACATCTCAAACCGTCACTACAGTGTTCCATGGTGTGGTACACAGCAAGTCAGCATATCCGGTTGGTAAAATAGCTCGAAGTGGCCTTTGGTGATGAAAATGACTCAGATCGGAAACATTGACGTTTGAAGTGGTAAAAATCCAAAGTCCATATCACGCCCTATTTGAATGACGGCTTATGCCAAGTTCATGGCACGACCTTGTTATATCTATTTGCAGCTCAAGATGCCGGGTCATAAGGGGACAATAACGGTTCATGGGAGCCGCAAGATCACTTTGGAATGTGAGGAAGGTGATGCGGCTTACGCAGAGTCGGTTTGTGCCACCGAGGAGCTGAAGTATTATAAGGACAATGTTGATCCGGCGGACATGACTCCATTGAAGAAGCCAACTACAGAGCATGATCCGGCCCTGAAATTCAAATCGGCAGCTAAGACTAAGCTTGTTGACTTCGTGCCCGGCGATTTGTCCAAGCAGTTCAGCATCAGTGCCAACTTGGATCCGAAATAGGAAAGCGCGCTCATCGAGTTCATCTGTGAGAATCGGGACATTTTTGCATGGAAGCCTTCTGACATGCCAGCGTCATCGAGGCAACTCGCTGAGCACACTCTTAATGTTGATCCCAAGTACAAACCGGTGAAGCGGTTTCTCCACGGTTTAATGAAGAAAAGCGCAAGGCCATTGGAGAGGAGGTGTCCGGGCTCTTAGCGGCTGGTTTTATCGTTGAAGTCTTCCATCCAGTGGCTGGCTAATCCGGTGCTTTGGTTCTTAAGAAAAAGCGGCACTTGGCGCATGTGTGTGGATTACACAGATCTTAACAAGGCTTGTCCAGCAGATCCTTTGCCCTCCCGCATTGACCAGATTATTGATGCCGCTGCGGGTTGTGAGCGTTTGAGCTTTTTGGATGCATATTACGGGTATCATCGAGATCAAGATGGCAGTTAAGGACCAGGAGAAGGCGGCGTTTATCACTCCCTTTGGAGCCTTACGCTATGTGTCTATGCCTTTTGGGCTCAAGAGCGCCCAAGCAACTTATCAACGCTGTACAGAATTGCTGCATAAACAGATCGGCCGTAATGTGCACGCCTATGTGCATGATATTGTGGTCAAGTCAAGGGAGAAGGAAACAGCGATTGGCGATTTGAAGGAAACCTTTGACAACTGCGGGTTTACAAGATGATGCTCAACCCGGCCAAATGTGTTTTTGGTGTTCGGCGAGCAAGTTATTGGGTTTTCGTGTCCAACAGGGGAATTGAAGCTAATCCGGAGAATATTACGGCTATCACCTCCTGGCTAAACGAAGTGTATTAATGATGTCCGGTGTTTGGCAGGGCGGATTGCCTTGAGCCGGTTTATCGGCCGCCTCGGAGAGAAGGCCATCCCTTTGTACCGAATCTTTGAAAAAACAGACCAGTTTATGCGAGTCCAGCCGCCGATGAAGCGTTGGAGGACTTAAAGCGGCAATTGGCCAACCTGCCTGTGCTCGCCGCTCCCATTTACAAGGAGCCGCTTCTGCTATATGTTGCGGCTAATGCCAGGGCGGTCAGCGTGGCCATTGTGTTGGAGCGGAAGGAGGCAGGGAAGGAGCATCCGGTTCAACGTCCGGTTTATTATATCAGCGAGGTACTTATCAAATCTAAGCAAAGGTACCGCATTGGCATAAGCTGGTATATGGAGTTTTTATGGCAAGCCGGAAGCTGAAGCAGTATTTCCAAGGGCACCCCATCACGGTGGTCGATTACGCTCCCTTAGGCGATATCATACGAACCGGAAGCGGCGGCGGATTGCCAAGTGGGCCATAGAGCTTGGGCGCACAGATGCGAAATGCGTGCCTCGGACGGCGGTGAAGTCTCAAGCACTTGTGGATTTCATTAATGATTGGGCGGAGTTGCAAGCACTGAAGAAAAGCCGGATCATACATATTGGACCATCCATTTTGGCGGATCCGAGCAATTGGAGGGCTCGGGGCTGGAGTCGTACTAACTTCCCCACGAGGTGACAAGTTTTGTTACGTTCTCCGCTTAATGTTCCCTTGTACTAACAATGTAGCTGAGTATGAAGCCTTGCTCCATGGTCTCCGGATGGCTAAGGAGATGAATCTAAGTCGGGTTAAGTGCTTCGGTGACTCGGACCTAGTGGCTCAACAGGTGTCTGGCACTTGGGATTCAAAGGACCCACTCATGGCTGCATATAAATCGTGAGGTGGATATTGTCGCAGGTCATTTCAAGGGCTATCAGGTGGACCACGTGGACCGTCGGAAGAATGAAGCGGCGGACTCTTTAAGCCGGTTGGGCTCTCAATGCAAACCGGTCCCGCCCAATGTTTTTCTGGACGTGCTGCACAACCCGTCGGTCAAACTCCCTGGTGAAGCGGATTTGGCTATTCCTGATCCGGAGGCCCAATTGGTGGCAGCTCTTCACGTCACTCCGGATTGGACGCTTCCTTATCTTGCATACATGAACCGGGGCGAGTTACCAGAAGATGAGACGTTGGCCCGGCAGATAGTCCGGCGATCCAAGTCTATGACCATTGTTAATGGCGAATTGCATCATTGCAACGTGTCAGGGGCGTTTCAACACTGTGTGTCCCCTGAGGAAGGCTGCGAAATATTACGTGAGATCCACGAAGGGGATTGTGGTCACCACGCCGGTTCAAAATCCTTGGTGGCTAAGGCGTTCCGCCACGGTTTCTATTGGTTGACTGCCCATGCTGATGCGGAAGATCTGGTCAGACGATGTGATGGTTGCCAAAAGTTTTCGGGCGTGCTCATGTACCGGCCCAAGAATTGAGGATGATTCCAATTACTTGGCCGTTTGCGACTTGGGGGCTGGATATGGTTGGACCTTTTAAAAGGTCCAAGGACAAAAAGACCCACCTCCTGGTGGCGGTTGATAAATTTACAAAGTGGGTGGAGGCAGAACCCGTTAGCAAGTGTGACGCGGCTACGGCGGTTCAGTTCATCAAAAAGGTGATTTTCCGGTTTGGCTTTCCACAAAGTATCATCACAGATAATGGTACCAATTTGTCCAAAGGTGCCTTGAAGGAGTTCTGCGAACGTGAGCGCATCGGGCTTGATGTTTCTTCAGTAGCTCACCCACAGTCCAATGGTCAAGCGGAAAGGGCTAATCAAGAGATCTTGAGAGGCATCAAGCCCCGGCTTATGGTCCCTTTGCAGAGGACACCGGGTTGTTGGGTAGAAGAGCTACCGTCTGTGTTATGGAGTATAAACACTATGCCTAACAGATCCACGGGATACACGCCGTTCTTTATGGTCTATGGAGCGGAGGCGGTTCTCCCCAGTGACATCCGTCATGACTCACCTCGTGTGGCAGCTTATGTTGAAGCGGACAACGAGACGGCACGACAGGACGCTTTGGATCGGTTGGATGAAGAGCGTGACATAGCAGCTGCCCACTCGGCGATTTACCAACAGGATCTTCGTCATTACCATAGTCGCCGGGTCAGAACCAGAACTTTTCAAGAAGGAGATTTGGTGCTTGGCTCATCCAAGACCGCATCGATATGCACAAGCTATCCCCACCTTGGGAGGGACCTTTCATGGTCAGCAAGAATCACACTGTGGTCGCATTTATCTCGATCGATATTCGAGAGCATAAAGACTCACGCACGTCAGAGGAGGAGACCAACAGGCCGTGGAACATAGCTCACCTTCGGCCTTATTATACCTGAGCCATCGGCTCTACTTATGTACATATTATGACAGCGTATATATTATGAATAAAGTAATAAATCGGAACCTCAGCTAAAGCGGGGTATCTGTTCTGTTACATCATGAGTGGTTACATGGAGTTGTTCTGTCTTAAAGTGGCCTCCGGTTTACCCCCTGAGTTTGCTTTTCAAAAAGCTTTGTGATATCACTTGGGGGCTTGGTCGTGTCCGAACGAATGCAACACCTTTTGATAGGCGAAAGCCACGGATCACTTGGGGACATGGTCAAGTCTGAACCGATCCACGCTTCTTGATCGGCCTAAGGCCATAGAGTCACTTGGGGGCTTGGTCGAACCCGAACCATTGCCATGCCACTTGATCGGCATAATGCCACGGTTTCAGTTGGGGACCTGGCTGACTTGAACCATGGCTACACCTTATAGGGAGCTTGGTCGTGTCCGACCATGGTAACGCCATCTGATCAGCTCCGTAAAGCCTTCTTTTTGCAAACGGTTTATCATTGCCTTTGCTTCCATGTTTTTTCATAACTATTATTTGATTTTTGTTGCGTTTCTTAAACCGACAACATTTTTAAAACCGGTTCAAACTGTGAATTGACGGAATTCGGTCCATTTTTTAATCCGGAGATAATTTCACCAGTTTGACTTTTTTCTTTTAACATCCCATTATGGAGTAACAGGGGGCTTGTCATGACCTGGCACGGTTTACGTGGTAAACCGGCATTATGAATAACAGGAGCTGTTTTCTCCTTTGACGGTAAGGGTTTATACAACCTCTGCTTCAAGATTGGCTAAGCCAACTTTATGCTCAGCAATGGCAGGTATTTTGTATCATAAATTTTTGATTCTATACCTCAATATTTCGTTTCATATTTATATGAACGTCACAAGCCGACTGGCGGCACAAACCGCCGTGGCGGTTTAAGATTTTGTGACTGCAGGCAATATAGATTGAAAGTTTCGATCGTTCAAGCAAAAGTATCAGCACCTATGCATGAAGGCATATTAAAAGCAAGAGTGTTGGCTATCCTATCACAAGGCAACATGATGCCCAAATAAGATCATTGTTTCTTGGCGAAATAAAATGAAACAGCTATTCAAACCGGCTTCCGGTTCATGCTTGCTCGCCGCCCGATGCGAGGGTTGTGGGTCGTCTGCGCCGCTTGACTTCTTCATCTCTACCCGGTAATGGAAGTCAATAGTGGTCCAGTCGATTCCCATTAAAGCTTGAAAGATAGCCTCCTCATGGATCAGGGAACATGGTTCAATATCAGGAGCGTAAGTATGCTTACGGATCGGAGGGATCAGGTTCTTCGCTTCAGGAATAGGTGTAGCTACTCGCTTGTTCTGATCGTCATACTGAGCTTGATAATGCGACAAGTTTGCCTCTTGACTAATTGGCAAGCCAGAGGGCGCCTTTGCCGGTTTATCGCTCTCGAGTTATCTTCGTTGAACTTCGAGCCGTCTTCCTTGATGGGATAGCCACGAGCTGCTTCAACAGGATCGAAATCGCACCCATGCTTTGGCCCGGATTAAAGGCGTTAATGGCGCGGTTCGAGCAGCAGATTTCTTCAGCTCTTCAATCGGGCGGGAAGCATTGACAACCTCCTAAGAGTATCTTGAATTAAGGAGGTCTTTGGATTGTTATGTGATGCGATGGAGATGATCCGCTGCGCTCCAAAGGTCTGTTGCTCTATTAAAGTGTAGGCAGCCTTCAATTTCTTCCGAACATCTTACCCCAAGTGACCAATGCGTGTGCCTACAGCATTGCAAGGGAAATCACAAACCGGACTTATCATAAGAAGGCCAAGATTATAACAGAAGCCAAAGGAAAGTTACCAAAGATGGCAGCAGTCATGGAATGCACTTGCCGCTTCACGTTGGTCAGCTCATCTACCACCGGTTTAAGGGAAGCTTCAGCATTTTCAACCTTTTTGGTTAAAGCGGCCTTTTCAGTATCCCAGCCGGCCCGCTCAGACCTGAACCACTCCTTGAGCTGCTCCATAGTAGTCAAAGCGGTTTTCAGCTCATCCTTGGCCTTTGATGTTTATGCTTGTTGAGATTTCAGATTTTCTTGAAGATCATTGATTTGTGAGGCTTGTTGGCGTATCTCACTCTGCAACAAAAAGGGAGCATGTTAAATATCTTCATTACAAGTCCCAAGTGCATAACCAGTTATACACTTGGCACTTGGGGGCTAATGCATATTTGATCTTCATCTATCAATAAAATCACAAAGTCCCAAGCTCAATACAGGTATTCAACTTGGCACTTGGGGGCTAATGGCTATTTGCTCGAACATGTTCTGATGCGGCGATATAAATTACTGTCCGGTTTAACTATGCTAAGTTGAACCGGCCCTTGGGGGCTACATCAGTGGATTCTGAAGCATTAAGTTCATGTTAAGTCCCGGTTTAACTATACTAAGTTGAACCGGCCCTTGGGAGCTAGGAGAGTTAACAAAAATTGAAATATTCAAGCGGGAAAAGAACATGGAGGTTACCTCGAATTTTTCCTTCATCATCTTCACCAGGCCAGCTTCATAGTCACGGCTGGTATACAGTAGTTCAAGTAGCGAATGAAGGTCTTGGGGGTTCAGAGCAGCGTAAGTTGCCAGATCAACATCCCACTTGCCCTTGCTCATAGTGGCAAATTCCTCTTTGGCAGAATGTTTGGATAAAGCGACCGGATTACCTGGTTCGCTTGGCCAAAGCCAGTAATCACAACATCATCGTTCTTGCTATCACCGGTTTGACGAGGGGCACTCGGTTTGTCAGTAGGCCGGATTGGACTAGTGGATTTTTCAATCCGGGTTGGGCTTCTGGGCTGGTCAGCAGGAAGGGAGGTGTTGACAGGCCTTTCGTCAGCAACAAAATCGTCATCTTGAAGTGGCGGATCATTGGGAGTATCTTCACAGATAGCCGCTTCAAGATTTGAAGTATTGTCCGGTTGAGGCGATCTCTTCGTCGGCCGTTTATCGAGGCGAGCCTTTTTGCTCGGCCTAGGCTTGGCTGAAAAGGCACAATAACTTGATCAAATCTGGCGTATACTACACAATGATGCTGATAGAAACAATATGAAAGGTATAACTTACCCAAGCACCGTTTTAAGTGGTGGCGGTTGAGTGGTGAGGACTCGCGGATGAGGAATGGGAAGTGACACGATAATCGGTCGACGGATTAAGGGGTTGGCGAAAACAGCTGCTTTAGGATAAGCAGCGACAAGCAAATTAGAGACCTACGAGCAGCGTTTCGAACCGGACTATTCGGTAAACCGGTGGAGGTAACTACCTGGCATTGTCTTAGCGAGTTGTGCGGCGAGCTTCATGTTGTTGAGTCTTCATAAGAAATTTGGGATCCAAGTAAGCAAGGGGATGAGAAAATTTAATTTTCCAGTTTTCCCGACGGATTTTTAGTGAAGGCAAAGGATTTGAGTCAGAGGAGAGAATAGTTACCTCTACAACATCAGCATTACTGGTTTCAGCATCCTCCTGACAAATATCATCATTAATTAGGCGTGTGAAAATTAAGCCAACCGAATCAAGTTCTACCTGAAGGTCCGTATTACCAACATCATCATCCGCAGCCGGATCAGAAGATGCAGTGGTTTTCCTCTTATGAGCAGTCTTCTTGACAGCTTTGGTTTTTTGCCGGATTGGTTTTTCCGGTTTGTCTGGCTTCTCTGGTTTCTCTTGTGGACGTTTCTTGCTCGAATGGATCATCACCTGATTAAGCAGCAGTTGATGTTAAAAGTGATACCGGAGATGGCAGTAATATATTCGATAAAAAATAGTCGAAGTCTTACAGATGGTGGTTTGTTGGTAGCACAGAAGGGGAGCAGACCGGTTCGGGCACAGAGGTTTTCCGGTTCGTTCAACATTTTCTTCACAGCCTCGGTGACCTCATCATCGGTAAGCTAGATATTAATATGTCGGAGGGGGTCATCGACATTACAGTGTACTCACACATTAAACCGGGCGCCGGAGAGGGGCGGTATGCTCCATGTTATCCAACAACGTGCGAGATCAATTCCGGCTAAACCATTGGCCAGGAAGGCTCTGAGCTTGGAGAGTTGAGGAGCATATTTACTTCTCTCACTGGCGGTTAATCTTTGCGGAAAAGGATGTGTATTACTGAGTCGCTCCGGACGAAAACCGGGCAAAGGATTTTCATTGGCAAGAGAAGTGTCTCTGCGATAGAACCATGTTTGATTCCATTCCTTGGGGTGGCTGTGCAGTTTGACATGAGGATAAGTGACCTCCTTTCTTTTTTGAATCGCCACACCACCCAATTCTGTGTTGGGCCCGTCAGTGAATTACATGCGGCGGTTTAGATGGAAGCAGTCTCTAAATAGTTCAACTGTGGGTTCTTCTTGAAAGTATGCCTCACAAAGCACTTGGAAGTGACAAATATTGGTAACAGAATTGGGGCCCATATCTTGCGGACGGAGCTGAAAATTGGCTAACACATCCCGGTAAAATTTTGAACCGGGCGGGTTGAAACCCCGGGCTAAGTGATCTCTGAAAACTACAACCTCTCCTTCTTGAGGTGTGGGTGGACATTCTTTGCCAGGAACCCTCCAATGGATGGTATTTTCTTTGCTTAAAGCGCCAGTCAGGACCAGATTGTTTAATTGAGTTTCGGTGACACGGTAAGGAGCCCAGTTGCACTCATATACTTGTTTGGCCATCTACAAAAAGTATAAATCCGGTTCAAGAAATGTGTTGGGACAAAGAAAGAACCGGTGTACAATGCTAAATCGGAGACGAATACATCTAAACCGGGGTTCTATGAAGCGACAGTATCTGGTCAAGGAGTTCTAGCGGTTCAACAAGGGGACTAATGGTGTATACCGGTTTATTTAATTTTTTCTATGTTAAGTTAAACCGCCTGGTCTAAATATTGAAAGAAATTGAGGTTGCGAATGGCTAAGTGTGCAGAAACAGGTTTCGCAAGATTTCTCTAAAACGAAGGATCTGAAGCCAGATCAGAAAAGAAGGAAAATATCCAAAAAAAGAATAAAGCAGAGCAGTATTGATGCAATGAGCAGGAGATAATGTGCGAGATTTATGAATGTAAGCACGAGACTACAAGCGGATGCTAAAAGTGACTACTAATCAGAGCAAGGTGTCACAGATCTATCCAGGAATCTGGTATGAGCATGAACAGTTAATGGAGCGCTGCAAGAACAAGAACCCTAGAACGAATCTAGGTCGAAGGGAACCGAGGACCTACGAGTTGAGGAGATGCGGAAGATTGCTGCGTTTCTACAGTGCGTTCGAGGTTGATGCAGCGGCTCAAGGCAGTGCGAAGGTCGATGGCGGCGGAGCTCCGAGGCTAGCGGCGAGGAAGACGAAGAGAAAGGGGCGGAGGGAGAAAATGAATGACCCTTGGTCCTATTTATAAGGCAAGATACATGTCGGTAGCGTGAATCAAGGAGCCACAGATCTAGGAAGCGAGCTATCGCCTCGATTATTGTGGATCTGTTAAACAAAGAAGATATCATGAATGCTATCTTTTGGGGGCGTCATGCCGGTTCTGACAAGCTGGAGAAGGTGACATCACGGCGGTTCAACGATTTCAAGAAGGTATTGAAGATGAAGGTTTTTATCAAGGATTGACATGAACCTGTTCAAATCAATCTGGGCCTAATTTTGGGGATATTACTCTTTGGCGTAAACCGGCCTATCTGGGCGGGTTAACTTCATCGATAGTTCAACGGTGTAAAAGCCCAAGAGGCATGAAAGTAAGGGCCCAAGGCCTATAGGTCGGTTTAGAACACATGGCCGTAAACCGGCGAGGTATGTAAACTTGTATTGTAAGTTAGGAATAGAGAGAGACCAACCCGGATACAGTATGAACCGGAGATTGGGACTCTACGAACCGACAGGCGTCACCCGTGTATATAAGGGGACGACACGGGGCGGTTCAAGGACGGAACAACAACAACTCGAGGCCTAGGAGAAGCTTATTTGCTCCCTAGTCATCGAGATCACATCAATCCCATCACAACTAGGCGTAGGCTTTTACCTTCATCGAAGGGCGAACTAGTATAACTCTTGTGTCTTTGCGTCCGCTTTAACCCCTTCAAGTTAACCCGTAGCGATGGCTCCACGACTAAGTCCTTTCATGAGAACATCTGCCGTGACAAAACCACGACAGAGACCGAGGCTTTGTAATGTGTATTCTCAGTCATCCAATCAAGCATCCATGAATTCACATCATCCACATTTCCAGTTAGGTGCAATGTAGCATAGAATTGAAGAATTAGCTCTTCATTCCAATTGCAGATGTCAGCACAGAACTTTAAAAGCCCAGTGTCATGAAGAACACTCAGGACAGGTTCGAAGCACAGGAGAGACTCCATATCTGCATGAGGAATTTGACGGTGCTCAAATACTTTGTCCTTATCAAATAAGAGTGATGAATAGAAGGTCATCTGACTGGTTGTCCAGAACCGCTTGCGGCGAATTCTTGCTGATTCATAGGGATTGAAATCCGTGAAGAAATGGTGCTCAGCAAAGAAATCATCAGTCTTGAATTTCTGCTTCTTTGTATGAGGATTTAGTGGCTTGGGCTGAAGATTTGAAAGGCTTCACAACCTCTTGGCACACAACCTCTGGTGCCACAGACTGAGGAATTTCAGCGGGGACCCAAAGCCACCTTTTGCTCCTCCGCTGAGTAGTACAGCATGACGTCACATGCCGCGCAGAGCCGCTGATCTTACATGCCGCGCAGCTGCCCCCAAGGGACGCCGCTCCGCATTCTGCCTTGACCTTTGTGTCTTCCACTGCGCCTCTGCTGCAATCTCCTGCCATGGCCAACTTTCCCGTCAATGCCATCCCCTACCTTCCGCCAGGGATGACCGTGGAGCTTGGCCCGCCAGATCGCCGGGTGCGGGACGACATGGTGATTGGCCCCGTCCCTCCGCTGCGCCATGATTTCATCGCCATTGCCGAAGCTGATCGAGTCATCCCCTTCCACCGCAAGGCAGCTCTCCGTCACATCATCGAAGGTTTGCTTCACGAATCTGAGTTCTTTCCTACTGAAGCTGGTGATCATCCGCTGGGAGTTGGCATCTTTGGTTTTTCGCACACGATTGTGCGTTATGCTGTAGTTGGAACCACGTTTGAGATTGATGAGGATGAGTTCGATGAACATATTGTGATATCTTTTGTTCCTCACGATGCTGCTCTTAATATGCGGATTACTTCATTTGGGTCGGAGATTTGGTTGCTTTACATAGGATTTCCATATGATTATCAGACACAGCACTACATGCATAAATCAGTCGACAAGTTTGGCCAGCTAGTTGAATGGCACAATCCGCGTGGCGACCGTCGTTTTGTTCTGCTCAAAGTCCGGGTCATCCACCTCAAATTTGTCTCGAAGAGCTTAGTTATGCGGCAGCTTGGAGGGCACGCAGCGAGTTGAATGATTCTTTGTCACAATGCTTAGCGATGGTTGGAATGCGCATATCCCAGATGTCCCGCCTGCTACTGAAGACCCAGCTCCTGAAAATGGTCTTCCTCATCCGCTTTATGGAGATAACCTCACTGCTGAACAGATTTACCAGATGCAACTACACAACTGGATCGCTCAAAATGATGCTGCTAATGTCAATGAGGATGCTGCCAATGATGTTGCTGCGCAGGAAGAGGCTGCCAACATACAGTTTCAACCTCAATGGGGAGCTTGGCCTCCTTCTCCTCCGCACACACCTCCGGCAGTGTTCAACTTTCAGGCTTGGATGGCAGGTGAGGGTCTTCAGGTTTACCATGGTGTTCACCCCAATAACAATTTGCAAGATAGCCCGGCAGCGGCATGGAATGATTCCATCTCAATCTTTAGTAGCTCCGACTCTAGTGCAACCCTGTCTGATGGATATGCTCTGGTGCCTCTGAATATCTTCAATCAACTCATTGCTGTCAATGGTGCTTCTATTGAGGGACAGGCACTTGGTGCCTCCAGCTCCAATACACTTGCTCCCCATACCTCTGCAGGCACACTGATGGTACCAGCCACAGAGATATCAATGACCATTACAAATGTGGGTTTACATCTTTAGGTGCATTCGCCTGAAAACACACATGCTAATCTCCTGCTCAATGACTGTGTTCCAATGTTCAGGCTGAACACCTATCTGCTCGCGGCTATTAGGCCGATCATTGCTGCTTATGGGCCATTGAGCTCGGGTTTTGGATTCTGTGATATTCTGAAGACAATTTGAATGTTAGTATTTCTGAACATGATGGTCAATTTTCAGTTCTGTCCGCTTTTCGTACTGTCCAGCACTCTGAAGACTCAGATAAGGTCACTGATTTGATCCCTGGCAGCAACACTTGGACTCTGTCATGTTCGGATGATCTTAATGAACCAACCAATGAGCTAGCTATTGTTCCAAACCCTCCTACATCTCAGGTGGTCATCACAAAAATCCAGGAAAAGAGTGACACATCTGCTCAGGATACAGCACTACCTTCAGACAACTCTATGAACACCTCCTCAGATTCTGTGACCACTGGCTCTTCTAGCTCCTTTGGAAATATTGTGTCCTCTGAGACAGCAACAAGAAGGCGAGGCAAACCTAAAGCTCCAGAGTCTGTGGTTGAAGTACGCTGCAGCAACTGCTCCAACAAATATGATGGGTTCAAAACACACTCAGTCTCTGACAGTAGGGCCAGAACTTCACGAGTCAAACCCAGATGCATCCCCACTGCGGCTGCTCAATCAAGCTCTGATGGGCCGGACTCCTCAAAGGATGACATCATCCCCCCGCCAACTCCAGTTCCTGTGCTGCTAGAAATTGGTATCACCAAGTGTGCCATTCCACCTGAAGAATTAACAGCTGAAGCTCTGCTGGCTGAGGCGAGGATGGCCCCTCCAACGCCTAAATTAGCTGCCTGATTTATTTCAGTTGCTGCTTTTTCTTTCGTTTAGTTTGTCATGGCACTTTTAGTTAATTGGAATGTCTTGTGTTGGAATGTAAGAGGGTTAAAATCTGAACCTAAGCTTTTGGCCTTATCGAATGCGATATCCTCCAGTGGTTGCGCCGTAATTTGTCTGCAATAAACAAAAAAAGCTCACATTGACAACTTGTTCATCAAGTCTTGTTGCCCGCGACGATTCGATAAATTCGTATACATACCTTCCCAGGGTGCCTCTGGTGGCATTCTCACCATTTGGAACAGTGCCATATTCACATGAACAGTGCTCATCCAAGAAGACTTTGCCCTTGTAATCAAGTTTCGCTCAACGCAATCTGCTCAAGAATGGACCCTAGTTAATGTTTATGGCCCGTGTCAGGGTGACCCTCGTGTGATATACTCAATGGCTGCACAACCTGCATATTCCCTCCAATGAAGATTGGTTATTACTAGGCGATTTCAACTATATTTGAAGCCCTGACAACAGAAATAAACCTGGAGGTAATCCAAATGACATGATCGCCTTTAATGACTTCATCCGATATCAGCAATTAATTGAGCTGCCAATCAAGGGTCGTGCCTATACATGGAGCAATATGCAAACTGACCCCCTCTTGGAACAACTAGACTGGTTCCTCACATCTATCAATTGGACCACTACATATCCTAAAACACTGGTCATGCCACTTGGGAAGCCCGTCTCTGATCATATCCCCTGTGTTGTTAAAATTGAAACTTCTATCCCTCGCAGCAAAATATTCAGATTTGAATCTTATTGGGTAGAGCATCCTGGTTTTCTGGATATAGTACAAGCTGTCTGGACAAGACCGATCAAAAATGCCAATGCAAATGCGGCGACGATCCTTTGTCGAAAGCTCAAAGCCCTCAGATATGAGCTGAAAAAGTGGAGAAAGTGAATCTCAAAACTCAAGGTAGCTATTGATAACTCTAATCTTGCACTGGCCAACATTGATGCCCTGGAAAATCTCCGAATGCTTTCGACACCTGAACATAACTTCCGGAAAATTCTAAAGAAACATATTCTTCGTCTCTTGAACTACCAAAAGCAATATTGGCAGAAGCGGTGTACCATTCGCTGGGTAAAGTTGGGTGATGAAGACCCGAAATTCTTGAAGGCGATGGCCTCGGAAAGATTCAGACGCAACACGATCCCAACTCTAAAACTTCCTGACGGTACTCTGGCTGACGACCATGCAAGCAAAGAAGCGATCATATATCAAGCATTCAAAGAGAGACTTGGAAAATACGGTGAGTTTCAAATGAAATTTAACCTACAAAACATAATAAAGAAAGTGGAGAGTTTGGATTAGTTGACAGTCCCGTTCACCACGGAGGAAATTGATGTTGTTATCAACGAAATGCCGGCTGACCGAGCACCTGGCCCAGACGGGTTCACCGGCTTATTTCAGAAAAAATGCTGGCACCTGATCAAACAAGACTTTTATGAGCTATGCAATCAATTCTACGACTGTGGTCTCAACCTTGAATGCATTAATGACGGCTTTATTACACTCATACCCAAGGTCCGATCACCAGAGTCTGTGTCTGATTTTCGGCCAATTACTTTACTAAACTGCTGCCTCAAGGTCATCACGAAACTACTCGCAAACCGGCTACAAAAGCTCATTCTTAAAATTGTCCATCGCAATCAGTACGGATTCATCAAGGGTAGATCCATACAAGACTGTTTGGCTTGGGCATTCGAATACATTCATCAGTGTCAAGCCTCAAAACAAAAAATTGTCTTGCTCAAACTAGATTTTGCTAAAGCTTTCGACACGATCGAACATGATGCCATGATTAAAATCATGGAACACATGGGGTTTGACGCCAAATGGCTGGATTGGATCAAATGCATATTCTCCTCGGGAAAATCTTCAGTCCTCCTTAATAGTGTTCCTGGCCGACAATTTCTCTGCAAGTGTGGTGTTCGTCAAGGCGATCCCCTTTCACCACTCATCTTCGTCCTAGCTGCTGACCTTCTTCAGGCTGCTATTAATGACACGTTCAGACAAGGCCAAATTCAGTTACCGTTCCAGAGACCAAACCAGAAAGACTATCCGATGATCCAATATGCAGATGACACGATAATTCTACTTCCTGCATCCGTTGAACAAGCTACGACAATCAAGGGCATTCTTGCTGATTACGCTGCTTCAATTGGCCTACAGATAAATTTTCACAAGTCCACATTAATCCGATTAACTGTGAACCTGATTGCTACAACGACATCGCCTCTATCTTTGGCTGCAAGGTAGGATCTCTGCCGTTCACTTACTTGGGACTACCTCTCGGTATAACCAAGCCCATAGTATAAGATCTGATGCCACTAGTCTGCTCCATGGAAAGAAGAATGACCAGCACCCTTGCTTTAATGTCTTATGGTGCAAAGTTGTCGCTCCTCAACACAATGATCACCTCACTCACCATATTTGCTCTCTGCACCCTCAAATTCCCACCAAAGATTCTCGAGCTACTTGACAAACTCAGAAGAAGGTGCCTTTGGACAAAGAAAACAGAGCAAGGAGATAAATGCAACTCACTGGCGGCTTGGGATATGGTTTGCCTCCGAAACAAAGTGGTGGGCTTGGTATCATCAATCTCCGCATCCAAAGCGAGGCCCTCCTCCTCAAATATCTGCACAAATTTTACAACCACCATGACCTGCCTTTGGTAGAGCTGATATGGACAACATACTACACACACAATATCCCACATGCGTCGGATCCATGCAGATCATTCTGGTGGAAGGACGTGCTGAAACTCACACCAGTATATAGAGGTATATCCAAGGAAATTGTAAAGGTTGGGGACGCGGTCCTTATGTGGAAAGATCTATGGTTAGACTCTGTGCTGGAAGAATCACATCCACGGGCCTTCTCCTTTGCATTGAATGAGGACATCTCTGGCAAGGACTTCTTGGGATCCACCTCCCTGCACGAAACGTTTCACCTACCCCTTCCGGTGCAAGCACATGATGAAGTCCGCGACCTGCAACAAAAAGTGCTACACGTTGGTAATCATGAAACTACAGACACACACGACACATGGGAATACTGTTGGGGCTCGAAGGAATTCAAAGCAAATAGGTACTACAAATTCTACTTTCGGGATGTGAAGGCCCACCAATCCTACAACTGGCTCTGGAAGTCCAAAGTCACGCTAAAAATCAAGATGTTTGGATGGCTGCTCCTCTCTGACCGGCTAAATACTCATAATATGCTCAAGAGACGGCACTACAACATCGGAGATGACCTCAGCTGCCTCTTATGTAACCAGCAAGTTGAAGAGGATGTGGAGCACATGATCTTCCAATGCCCATTTAGCAAAAATTGCTGGTCCAAACTTGGGATCTTATGGAAAGCCACCGGACACAGACTGCAATGGATAAGTAAAGCCTTTAATGGGTGGAATAAACCAATGTTCATGGAAGTTTTCCTTCAAGCAGCTTGGAGCATATGGAAAGAAAGGAATAATAAACACTTTAGAGGCATCCCTCCAACATATCATAGCTGGCTTGATAGGTTCAAAAAAGACTTCACCCTTCTTCAATACAGAACCAAAGTTGATTTGAGAGACTTTATTCTCTCCTTTGTAAACAATATTCCTCCCCACTAGTTAGTCCAGGATTTGTTTAGATCAAACTCTCTCCCAAAGTGGAGGTTGAGCTGCTTGTAAATATGGATTGTACAGTGCACTTTAGTTTTTGAGTAATACAAACACAGTGGGAGCCTCTCCCACTGTATAACTTCTAAAAAACATACTCCCTCCGTTCCGAATTACTTGTCGCAGATATGGGTGTATCTAGATGTATTTTAGTTTTAGATACATTCATTTCTGCGACGAGTAATTTGGAACGGAGGTAGTATATTGAAATAGTGTAAAACAGAGTACAATCTATCAAGTCTCCACTCTAATTGTTCACAGAAATTACACACACATACACGCACGCACGCACACGCACACGCACACACTCACTCACACACAAAGAGGGGGAGAGACGAACAACAATAGTTTGGAATTCAGAGAAGAAGTAGGGGCATCAGGGAGAGAGGAGCAGCAGCAGGTTCGTGGGAGAGGGAGCAGCAGCAGTTCGGTTCATAGAGAAGCAGCAGCAGTTTTGGGAAGAAGAGAGAAGCAGCAGCAAGGTTTGGGGAAGAAGAAGCAGCAGGGGTGCAAGGAGAGATGGGACAGCAGGTTGTAGCACATGAAGAAGGAGCAACAGAAGGGGCGAGGGGAGGAGAAGCAACAAGTTGGGGTTCAGAGAAGATCAACAGCAAGAGGACTTTGAGAGGAGGAGCAACGGGACAAGGGGAGAAGAAGCAGCAGTAGGGATGGGGAAGAGGAGCAGCGGCAGAAGGCAGGGTCGCTGGTACCCAGACACCCGTCTGGTCGGGCGCGCGAGGTGCGGGCGGTGGAGTGATGGCGCTGTGGTGGAGATGGTGGCGCTGGTGGAGATGGTGGCGCTGGTGGAGATGAGTGGATGGATGGTTGGGTGGCGCAGGTGGATGGAGGTGATGGTGGTGCTGGGTGGATGGGCTGCGGAGGCGCACCACCACGCCAGCCTGGCCGTGGCGGCGGCCGGAGGTGGAGAAGGAGTGGTGAGGGGGAGAGAGATGAAGATGTGGCCAGGCCGAGTGGAAAATGGAGGCTGCGCTAGGGATTTGATCCCCCTCCTCTGATCTGCCACTTTTGCTCTTTTGCCCTTCCACTTCTATTCTTTCTTCACAAGATGATCCCTCCAACTTTAGCTTGGCCCCTCTGGTTACTTATTTTCTTCATGGTCGGGTCCATTCTTCCTCCTCTTCTTCGTTCTCTTAGCCACTTAGTCCAGATCTTGAAGATTTATAGTGCCTTTGCGCACATTTCTGCAAAATAGACCAAAGACTAGTAAATGATACTTTATATGATTTTCATGCAAATATTCAATATTTCACAGCAAGAATTGATGGTCATGTCTCAATAAATAATATATTTCTATGCCAAAATTATATATGTGAAATGTGCTTATCAAGTTCCCCCACACTTAAACTTTTGCTTGTCCTCAAGCAAAGGCATATGACAAGAGCAAGAATGTGAACAGTGAGCTGACTAGAGAATGCCAAGTGAAGTAGATCTCTAAACAGTGCATGCTTTGGACTTAGCTAGTGAAAATTAATGGTTAGGAGTGCTTCAAAGCGGTAGGATACTAGTAAACTCGACCATTTTAAACTTTTGCAATGATAAACGAAGATTAGCAAGTTCAAATGCTGACTGTGCCAAAAGGTTCCTGAAGAGAGCATGATCCTGAGAACAAAAGGAACTTGAATTAAATCACTTATTTGCAGAAATATAACATTGTGGTTGAACCACTTATTAAATTTGAAGGAATTAATGATAATATTTTATCAGTCTCACCAAAGGAACATACCACCGATCCCGAGAACATGGTATACACCTGGCTCGACCAATTATTAGTTTTTTTAGTTTGTCTCCCCAAAGGAACATACCACCGATCCCGAGAACATGGTATACACCTGGTTCGACAATTACATTTTTATTTATTTATTACTGTCCAAGCTACCAGATTTCACATACCATCGATCCAGGGAACATGACATGCTACTGTAGGTAGACCAGACTTATTCATTATAAGATATACTTTTTTTACTATTCAAATTAACAAAAACAAGAATCATCACTCATCCATGTCTGGTTCACATACTACCGATCCAGGGAACATAGCATGCTAATCCATAGTGGTAAGTGATTGCTCTGAATGGGAACACAATAGGCACAAACTCAGCATCGGACACTTAATGATCTAGGTGTATCAAGGTAAAAGAAGAAAACGATTAAGTTTACTAGTGCACTAGGGATTTGAGCACTCAAAACTAATAGCTTTCACTACTTTCAGCAAAGCAAACAGGGTGTAGATTACTAGTTTACAAGGCATTCAACAATCAGTTCGCATATTCTCATCAAGCACCATATGTCAATGTGAAATTCAGTGGGACGACATTTAAGAAATGGCACAAGCAACCCAAATAGCAATTTAATTCAGCAAGCATCAATGGATGATGATTTCAAAATGGGTCATGAAACAGCTCACCGGGCTTTGATGATGTAGCACTCGCTCGATCACCTCACCAACTGCAGCTCCTCTCCTTTTGCTTCTCTATCCTCATGCCTGCTCCAGCTTCTCCCTTCCTCGTGTGTGCCCCCTTGCTTCTCCTCATCCCCATGCTCTGAGTCCACCAGGGTCCCAAGGAATATCACCTCGAACCTGGTCAGCATGTAGTGGATCGTGCACAAGCAAAAACCTGAAAGAACTCTCAACAAAAGAGACAATGCAAGTGGTAGGGATAATACCCTCCAAGTCATCAATCGAATATCCAATTACGTAAGCATAGCTATAAAGCACATGTTTAGGATGGTATAAATCAGCAAGGTCGACACTAACATGAGGATGAAATTTATCATTAAGCTCAAGACTAGCATGGTAATAATATGTTTCATTAAGCATAGGACTAGCATAAGGAAAATAAGTGTCATCATCAGGAATGAGAGCAATGCCACCAACAATGTATGTATGATCATGACCAAGCAAATAATTTTTCAAGTCTAGCTTAATTGATGGTATAACACAATGGAAAGTAGCAGCAAAGATCTCATAAGGAAGCATGTCATCAAGAGGATTGGATAAACCTGCTAAATCACGCTCCTGTATAACGATGGGCAAATGCGTTTCTGGTTCTTCATCTTCAATCACATCAACTTCTTTTGCTTCTTCAAGAGTAATAGATGATGAGTCTTCAACTTGATCACTTTGTTGTTCGAGCTCTGGATCATCTTGTGCCTTGGCTTCGAGAATTTCTTCTTGTATCTGAAGTATCTCTTCCTCTGGACTCTCGCTATCTTGCTCAGCTGAATGTGGATGTGTTGGGACCTCACATGTATCAAAGGATATCCCAGAAATACTCAGCTCTAGCTGTGAAGAAATAGTGCTGCCAGCGTTGATGTTCTTCTCAATCTTCCTTACTTCTTCCACTAGCTCTTTTCCACTCTTGATCTTCTTCATTTCCTCTAGTATCACCGGCCTAATTGGATTATCTTCGGCACTCCAAGTGAACTCGAGACTAAGCAATGTAAGCTTGTCTATATCATCAAAATCATCTTGTGTGGGCACTTGTGTTGAAGGTATTGGTTGACCAAATGGAGGACCATTTAACTCCATTGGCAACATCTCCTGGTGTTGAGGTATATGAGTAGGAGGTGAATACAATTGCTGTGGTGCATAGTTGTTGCTCTCCTCTTCATACCTAAATCCCTGCATATGATTACTAGAAGCAAACGGTGAGATCTCAGGGTTGTTGTTCCTATATGACATATTCTGGTTTTCAGGCCACCCATATGAATAATTGTTTTGGCATGAGTTATGCTGTTGAGCAAAGCTCATACCAAAACAATCCGGAGGGTGAGAGTAACCACGCTGACATTCAGCGGGTGAATGGCCCTGAAATCCACAAATATGGCGGGTAGGAGCAACATAAGGATGACCTCTAGAATAAGGATCATAAGAGCTAGGCCTATCCTCAAAAACTACTTCTCGCTGCCAAGCTAAATCATCTAATCGATGGGAAATCTTACTTATCAGGTCTTGAATACTTTCCGTGCTGTTTGTAGTGTTGCTCGCATAAGCATGATGATCTGAATAGTAAGCCATATCTGAGAAGATGCAATAACCTGCAGAATGACGAAGCAAAGAAAGAAAAAATAACTTGACCAAGGGTTAGGGGTTAGAGATATATCACATATATATAGCACAAAGGGAAAAACAAGAAAAACCTAGTCTATAGCCTAACAAAATCGCTCGACGCTAGTCCCCGGCAACGGCACCAAAATGATCAATCGTAAGTACAGCGGGATATTTCGCCCGAACTGCGAGTGTCATATTCTCCACAGGGACTAGGCGACAACGACTAAGCTCGGCTAAATCTAGGTAACACAATTTTAAGAGACGAATGCAGAAAATAAAACCTAAACTAACAAGGTCGTTCCCAAAGATCGTCGACAAAGAAAATGCAAAAAAAAAAACGGAAAGGTTCAGATTATCTACACTATATTTTTCGTGTTTTCTGTTTTACTTGAGAAATAAAAATGCTAACACAAACAGACTTCAAATATAATATAAAAGCTAGAAAGTAAGAAAAGATCTAGTGCAAGATTGTAAGACAGGAACACAAATGGTTCATATCACTATCATGTATATCTCAAGAAACTGAGACAACATAAAAGAAACGCATGTACTGGAACCTATCACAGGGACAAAGAATCAAACATGTTCATACATCTGACTTAACAATGAACAATTACAACACAAGATTCACAACTAGTAACCTGAATGTAACAGACAAATAACGAACGGGCGATTCACATATATTGAAATAGTGTAAAACAGAGTACAATCTATCAAGTCTCCACTCTAATTGTTCACAGAAATTACACACACATACACGCACGCACGCACCCGCACACGCACACACTCACTCACACATAGAGAGGGGGAGAGACGACGAACAACAATAGTTTGGAATTCAGGGAAGAAGTAGGGGCATCAGGGAGAGAGAAGCAGCAGCTGGTTCGTGGGAGAGGGAGGAGCAGCAGTTCAGTTCAGAGAGAAGCAGCAGCAGTTTTGGGAAGAAGAGAGAAGCAGTAGCAAGGTTTGGGGAAGAAGAAGCAGCAGGGGCGCAAGGAGAGATGGGACAGCAGGTTGTAGCACATGAAGAAGGAGCAACAGAAGGGGCGAGGGGAGGAGAAGCATCAAGTTGGGGTTCAGAGAAGATCAACAACTAGAGGACTTTGAGAGGAGGAGCAACGGGACAAGGGGAGAAGAAGCAGCAGTAGGGATGGGGAAGAGGAGCAGCGGCAGAAGGCAGGGTCGCGCGGGTACCCAGACACCCGTCTGGTCGGGCGCGCGAGGTGCGGCGGTGGAGTGATGGCGTTGTGGTGGAGATGGTGGCGCTGGTGGAGATGAGTGGATGGATGGCTAGGTGGCGCAGGTGGATGGAGGTGATGGTGGTGCTGGGTGGATGGGCTGCGGAGGCGCACCACCACGCCGGCCTGGCCGTGGCGGCGGCCGGAGGTGGAGAAGGAGTGGTGAGGGGGAGAAAGGTGAAGATGTGGCCAGGCCCGAGGGGAAATTGGAGGCTGCGCTAGGGATTTGATCCCCCTCCTCTGATCTGCCACTTTTGCTCTTTTGCCCTTCCACTTCTATTCTTTCTTCACAAGATGATCCCTCCAACTTTAGCTTGGCCCCTCTGGTTACTTCTTTTCTTCACGGTCACGGTCAGGTCCATTCTTCCTCCTCTTCTTCGTTCTCTTAGCCACTTAGTCCGGTTCTTGAAGATTTATAGTGCCTTTGCGAACATTTCTGCAAAATAGACCAAAGACTAGTAAATGATACTTTATATGATTTTCATGCAAATATTCAATATTTCACAGCAAGAACTGATGGTCATATCTCCATAAATAATATATTTCTATGCCAAAATTGTATATATGAAATGTGCTTATCAGAGCCTTATTGACTTGTCTGGCCTTCTCAAATTTCCATTTTTCTTCATTGATGAAGGCCGTTAACATGTGACCTTGACCATAAGTGAGGTTCAAGTCAGGCAGAGGAGTGTTCGGATCCTTGTGCCATAGATCAATGAACTCAAGGATCTTCTTCGAATCCAGCATGAGAGGCACAACACTGCCTTTGGCTCTAGCGGCCCTTTCTTGCCTGTTTATGATAATCTCAGCAAGTTCTTCATCATCATTAGACGGGACTTGAAAAACAACTTGCTTCTTGTAAGGACTTGGCCTCGAGCCACGTCCAGCAGTGGCCTTTTTCTTCAACAAGGATGGGCTATTTGAGGACTGTGGTGGAGCTGAGGAACTTGCAGATGCTCCTGAAGCAATAGAAAGTCCTGCGGTCCTTTGACACGTTGCAAGATGCACATGTGTTGATGACTTTGCAGCAGCAGTTGAGGATTTCGTGGCAATAGAGGGAATTGGGGTTGCCCTGGAAGAATTTGCCTAAGGAATTGGCCGTGAGGGCTTTGTACTTGGCTGTGAGGGCATTGTTGTTGAGGAATTCGGCTTCATAGCTGATTTCTTCGGCAAAGCCTTCTTAGGATTGCTAGCAGAGGCCTCAGCAGCAACAGCAGCAGCAGAATCTTCATTGAATTTCTTCACTGCTTCCTTTGCCAATTTAGCCAACTTGGCTTGGCGCTTGGCCCATTCCTTGGGAAATTCACCACCTCGCCTTATGCTTGAGGGATCAGCTTTTTGGCCTGGAACTGTTGGGGAACGTTGCAGAAAATTAAAATTTTTCCTACGGTTTCACCAAGATCCATCTATGAGTTCATCTAAGCAACGAGTCAAGGGAGTGAGTTTGCATCTACATACCACTTGTAGATCGAAAAGGAAGCGTTCAAGGGGATGGTGATGATGGAGTCGCATTTTCGCCGTGATTCGGATCACCGATGACCAAGTGTCGAGCAGACAAGACCTCCGTGTTCAACACACGACGCAGTGCAGACGACGTCTCCTCCTTCTTGATCCAGCAAGGAGGAAGGAGAGGTTGAGGAAGACAGCTCCAACGGCAAAGACGACGGCGTGGTGTTGTTGGTGCAAAGAAGATCTCGGCTGTGGCTTCGCCAAGCACGCGGAGGAGGAGAGGTGTTGGGGAGGGAGGCTGCGCCTTGGCTTGTGGTTTGCAGCCTCCCTCACCCCTCTATTTATAGGGGAAGGGAGAAGGGGCCGGCCCCTCTAGATGGCATCTAGAGGGGCGGCGGCCAAGGGAGGGAAACTTGCCCCCAAGCAAGGCGCCCTCTAGGGTTCCCCCAACCCTAAGCGCAAGGGCCCAAGGCGCGCCACCCCACCAGAGGCTGGCTCCCCCCATGTAGCCCATGTGGTCCCCGGAGGTGGCCCCTCCAGTGGACCTCGGAACCCTTCCGTGGCCCCAGACAATACCGATAGGCCCCGAAACTTTCCGTGTCCGTTTGACAACTTCCCATATATAAATCTTTACCTCCGGACTGTTAGGAACTCCTCGTGACGTCCGGGATCTCATCCGGACTCCGAACAACATTCGGTAATCACATACAAGTCTTCCTAATAACCCTAGCGTCCACCGAACCTTAAGTGTGTAGACCCTACGGGTTCGGGAGACATGCTTGAACATGACCGAGACGGCTCTCGTGTCAATAACCAACAATGGATCTGGATACCCATGTTGGCTCCCACATGCTCCTCGATGTTGTCATCGGATGAACCACAATGTCGAGGATTCAAGCAACCCGTATACTATTCCCTTTGTCAATCGGTATGTTACTTGCGAGACTCGATCGTCGGTATCCCAATACCTCGTTCGGTCTCGTTATCGCAAGTCACTTTACTCGCATCAGTAATGCATGATCCCGTGACCAAACACTTGGTCACTTTGAGCTCATTATGATGATGCATTACCGAGTGGGCCAGTGATACCTCTCCGTAACACGGAGTGACAAATCCAGTCTTGATCCGTGTCAACCCAATGACACTTTCGGATATACACGTAGTGCACCTTTATAGTCACCCGATTACGTTGTGACGTTTGGTACACCCAAAGCACTCCTACGGTATCCGGAGTTACACGATCTCATGGTCTAAGGAAGAGATACTTGACATTGGAAAAGCTCTAGCAAAACGAACTACACGATCTTGTGCTATGCTTAGGATTGGGTCTTGTCCATCACGTCATTCTCCTAATGACGTGATCCCGCTGTCAATGACATCGATGTCCATAGTCGAGGAAACCATGACTATCTGTTGACCAACGAGCTAGTCAACTAGAGGCTTACTAGGGACGTATTGTGGTCTATGTATTCACACATGTATTACGATTTCCGGATAATACAATTATAGCATGAATAAAAGATAATTATCATGAACAAGGAAATATAATAATAATGCTTTTATTATTGCCTCTAGGGCATATTTCCAACAGTCTCCCACTTGCACTAGAGTCAATAATCTAGTTGCATTGTGATGAATCGAACACCCATAGAGTTACGGTGTTGAACATGTTTTGCCAGCCGAAGAGGTTTAGTCAACGGATCTCCGACATTCAGATCCGTATGCACTTTACAAATTTCTATGTCTCCATCTTGAACATTTTCACGGATGGAGTTGAAGCGACGCTTGATATGCCTGGTCTTCTTGTGAAACACAGGCTCCTTGGCAAGGGAAATAGCTCGGTGTTGTCACAGAAGAGTTTGATCGGCCCCGACGCATTGGGTATGACTCCTAGGTTGGTGATGAACTCCTTCACCCAAATTGCTTCATGCGCCGCCTTCGATGTCGCCATGTACTCCCGCTTCACATGTAGATCCCGCCTTACGACGCTTCGCTTGCATGCACTACCATCGCTTCCACCATTCAACATATACACGTATCCGGTTTGTGACTTAGAGTCATCCAGATGCGTGTCGAAGCTAGCATCAACGTAACCCTTTACGACGAGCTCTTCGTCACCTCCATAAACGAGAAACATGTCCTTTGTCCTTTTCGGTACTTTAGGATATTCTTGACCATTGTCCGGTGTTCCTTGCCGGATTACTTTGGTACCTTCCTACCAAACTTACGGCAAGGTTTACATCAGTCCGGTACACTGACATGGCATACATAATAGATCCTATGGCCGAGGCATAGGGGATGACGCTCATCTCTTCTTTATCTTTTGTCGTGGTCGGGCATTGAGCCGAGCTCAATTTCACACCTTGCGTATAGGCAAGAACCCTTTCTTGACTGATCCATTTTGAACTTCTTCAAAATCTTATCAAGGTATGTGCTTTGTGAAAGACCTATGAGGCATCTCGATCTATCTCTATAGATCTTGATGCCTAATATATAAGCAGCTTCTCCAAGGTCCTTCATTGAAAAACTTTTATTCAAGTAGGCCTTAATGTTGTCAAAGAGTTCTATATCATTTCCGATCAAAAGTATGTCATCTACATATAATATGAGAAATGCTACAGAGCTCCCACTCACTTTCTTGTAAACGCAGGCTTCTCCATAAGTCTCAAGATAAACCCAAACGCTTTGATCATCTCATCAAAGCGAATGTTCCAACTCCGAGATGCTTGCACCAGCCCATAAATGGATCGCTGGAGCTTGCATACTTTGTTAGCATTCTTAGGATCGACAAAACCTTCCTATTGCATCATATACTGACTCTTCCTTAAGATAACCGTTAAGGAACGCTGTTTTGACGTCCATCTCGCCATATCTCATAATCATAGTATGCGGCAATTGCTAACATGATTCGGACGGACTTAAGCTTCGCTACGGAGAGAAAGTCTCATCGTAGTCAATCCCTTGAACTTGCCGATAACCCTTAGCGACAAGTCGAGCTTTATGGATGGTGACATTACCATCCGCGTCCGTCTTCTTCTTAAAGATCCATTTATTTTCTATCGCCGCCGATCATCGGCAATTCTGTAAAAGTCCATACTTTGTTTTCATACATGGATCCTATCTCGGATTGCATGGCTTCAAGCCATTTGTTGGAATCCGGGCCCGCCATCGCTTCTTCATAGTTCGAAGGTTCACCGTTGTCTAACAACATGATTTCCGGTGACGGGGTTGCCGTACCACTGCAGTGCGGAACGTGTCCTAGTGGACCCACGGGTTCAAGAGCAACTTGATCCAAGTACCTTGATCATCATCATTAATTTCCTCTCCAATTGGTGTAGGCACCACAGAACATTTTCTGAGCTGCACTACTTTCCGGTTCAAGAGGTAGCACTTCATCGAGTTGTACTTTCCTCCCACTTACTCCTTTCGAGAGAAACTCTTTTTCGAGAAGGATCCGTTCTTGGCAACAAAGATCTTGCCTTGAATCTAAGGTAGAAGGTATACCCAATGGTTTCCTTAGGGTATCCTATGAAGACGCATTTTCCGATTTGGGTTCGAGCTTTTCGGGTTGAAGTTTCTTGACATAAGCATCGCATCCCCAAACTTTTAGAAACGACAGCTTAGGTTTCTTCCCAAACCATAATTCATACGGTGTCGTCTCAACGGATTTAGACGGTGCCCTATTTAAAGTGAATGTAGCTGTCTCTAGAGCGTATCCCCAAAATGATAGCGGTAAATCAGAAGAGACATCATAGATCGCACCATATCCAATAGAGTGCGATTCTGACGTTCGGACACACCATTACTGTTGAGGTGTTCCAGCGGCGTGAGTTGTGAAACGATTCCACATTTCCTTAAGTGCGTACCAAATTCGTGACTTAAATATTCTCCTCCACGATCCGATCGCAAGAACTTTATTTTTCGGTCACATTGATTCTCTACCTCATTCTGAAATTCCTTGAACTTTTCAAAGGTCTCGGACTTGTGTTTCATCAAGTAGGCATACCCATATCTACTCAAGTCATCGGTGAGAGTGAGAACATAACGATATCCTCCATGAGCCTCAACGCTCATTGGACCGCACACATCGGTATGTATGATTTCCAATAAGTTGGTTGCTCGCTCCATTGTTCCGGAGAACGGAGTCTTGGTCATTTTGCCCATGAGGCATGGTTCGCATGTGTCAAATGATTCATAATGGAGAGACTCTAAAAGTCCATCAGCATGGAGCTTCTTCATGCGCTTGACACCAATATGACCAAGGCGGCAATGCCACAAGTATGTGGGACTATCGTTATCAACTTTACATTTTTTGGTATTCACGCTATGAATATGTGTAACATTACATTCGAGATTCATTAAGAATAAACCATTGACCATCGGAGCATGACCATAAAACATATCTCTCATATAAATAGAACAACCATTATTCTCAGATTTAAATGAGTAGCCATCTCGTATTAAACGAGATCCAGATACAATGTTCATGCTCAAACTTGGCAAAAAATAACAATTATTGAGGTTCATAACTAATCCCGTGGGTAAATGTAGAGGTAGCGTGCCGACGGCGATCACATCGACCTTGGAACCATTCCCGACGCCAAGATCGTCACCTCGCCCTTCGCCAGCCTCCGCTTATTCCGCAGCTCCTGCCGTGAGTTACAAATATGAGCAACAAAGACCGGTATCAAATACCCAGGAGTTACTACAGTAATCGGTAAGGTACACATCAATTACATGTATATCAAATATACCTTTGGTGTTGCCGGCCTTCTTATCCGCTAAGTATTTGGGATTCCGCTTCCAAAGTGACCCTTCCCTTGCAAAGAAAAGCACTCAGTCTCGGGCTTGGGTCCATTCTTTGACTTCTTCCCGACAACTTGCTTATCGGGCGGCAACCTCCTTGCCGTCCTTCTTGAAGTTCTTCTTGCCCTTGCCCTTCTTGAACTTAGTGGTCTTATTGACCATCAACACTTGATGTTCTTTCTTGATTTCAACCTCTCACGACTTGAGCATTGAGAATACTTCGGAATGGTCTTCACCATCCTGCATATTGTAGTTCATCACAAAGCTCTTATAGCTTGGTGGGAGCGATCAAGGATTCTGTCAATGACCGCCTCGTCCGGGAGGTTTATGTCCAGTGGGACAAAGCGGTTGTGCAACCTGGACATTTTGAGTATGTGCTCACCGACAGAACTGTTTTCCTCCATCTTACAACTATAGAACTTGTCGGAGACTTCATATCTCTCGACCGGGCATGAGCTTGGAAAACTAGTTTCAGCTCCTCGAACATCTCATATGCTCCGTGTTGCTCAAAACGCTTTTGGAGCCCCGGTTCTAAGTCGTAAAGCATGCCGCTTGAACAAGGGAGTAATCATCAAGACGAGACCGCCAAGCATTCATAATGTCTTGGTTCTGCAGGATGGGTGCTTCACCTAAGCGGTGCTTCTAGGACATATTGTTTCTTGGCTGCTATGAGGATGATCCTCGAGGTTAGGACCCGATCAGAATAGTTGCGCCATCATCTTTCAAATTGGTTTTCTCTAGGAACGCGTTGAAGTTCATGTTGACATGAGCGTTGGCCATTTGATCTACAAGACATATTTGCAAAGGTTTTAGACTAAGTTCATGATAATTAAGTTCATCTAATCAAATTATTTAATGAACTCCCACTCAGATTAGACATCCCTCCAGTCATCTAAGTGTTACACGATCCGAGTCGACTAGGCCGTGGTTCGATCATCACGTGAGACGGACTAGTCATCGTCGGTGAACATTCTCATGTTGATCGTATCTTCCATACGACTCGTGTTCGACCTTTCGGTCTCCGTGTTCCGAGGCCATGTCCGTACATGCTAGGCTCGTCAAGTTAACCCTAAGTGTTTTGCATGTGTAAAACCGTCTTACACCCATTGTATGTGAACGTAAGGATCTATCACACCGATCATCACGTGGTGCTTCGAAACGACGAACTTTAGCAACGGTGCACAGTCAGGGAGAACACTTCTTGAAATTGTTGTAAGGGATCATCTTATTTACTACCGTCGTTCTAAGTAAACAAGATGCATAAACATAATAAACATCACATGCAATTATATAGTAGTGACATGATATGGCCAATATCATATAGCTCCATTGATCTCCATCTTCGGGGCTCCATGATCATCTTGTCACCGGCATGACACCATGATATCCATCATCGTGTCTTCATGAAGTTGTCACGCCAACGACTACTTCTACTTCTATGGCTAACGCATTTAGCAATGGAGTAAAGTAATTTACATGGCGTTCTTCAATGACACGCAGGTCATACAAAAATAAAGACAACTCCTATGGCTCCTGCCGGTTGTCATACTCATCGACATGCAAGTCGTGATTCCTATTACAAGAACATGATCTCATACATCACAATATATCATTCATCATTCATCACAACTTACGGCCATATCACATCACATGACAATTGCTGCAAAAACAAGTTAGACGTCCTCTAATTGTTGTTGCATCTTTACGTGGCTGCAATTGGGTTCTAGCAAGAACGCTTTTCTTACCTACAAATAACCACAACGTGATTTTGTCAACTTTTATTTACCCTTCATAAGGACCCTTTTCATCGAATCCGCTCCAACTAAAGTGGGAGAGATGACACCTGCCAGCCACCTTATGCAACTAGTGCATGTCACCGGTGGAACCGGTCTCACGAAGCGCACGTGTAAGGTTGGTGCAGGCCGCTTCATCCCACAATACCGCTGAAGCAAGATAAGACTAGTAGCGGCAAGCAAGTTGACAAGATCTACGCCCACAACATAATTGTGTTCTACTCGTGCAATAGAGAACTACGCATAGACCTAGCTCATGATGCCTTTGTTGGGGAACGCGTTGCGAAAATTAAAATTTTTACTACGGTTTCACCAAGATCCATCTATGAGTTCATCTAAGCAACGAGTCAAGGGAGTGAGTTTGCATCTACATACCACTTGTAGATCGAAAAGGAAGCGTTCAAGGGGATGGTGATGATGGAGTCGTACTACCGTGATTCGGATCACCGATGACCAAGTGCTTGAACGGACAGCACCTCCGTGTTTAACACACGTACGGTACGGACGACGTCTCCTCCTTCTTGAACCAGCACGGAGGAAGGAGAGGTTGTGGAAGACAGCTCCAACGGCAGCACGACGGCGTGGTGTTGTTGGTGCAAAGAAGATCTCGGCTGTGGCTTCGCCAAGCACGTCACGGAGGAGGAGAGGTGTTGGGGAGGGGAGGGGCTGCGCCTTGGCTTGTGGTTTGCAGCCCTCCCCTCACCCCTCTATTTATAGGGGGAAGGGAGAAGGGGGCCGGCCCCTCTAGATGGCATCTAGAAGGGGGGCGGCGGCCAAGGGGAGGGGAACTTGCCCCCCAAGCAAGGGGGGCGCCCCCTCTAGGGTTCCCCCCCAACCCTAGGCGCAAGGGCCCAAGGGGGGGGCCCAGCCCACCAGGAGCTGGATCCTGCCCCCACGCAGCCCATGTGGCCCCCCGGGAGGGGTGGCCCCTCCCGGTGGACCCTCGGAACCCTTCCGGTGGCCCTGGTACAATACCGATAGGCCCCCGAAACTTTCCGGTGTCCGTTTGACAACTTCCCATATATAAATCTTTACCTCCGGACTGTTCCGGAACTCCTCATGACGTCCGGGATCTCATCCGGGACTCCGAACAACATTCGGTAATCACATACAAGTCTTCCTAATAACCCTAGCGTCACCGAACCTTAAGTGTGTAGACCCTACGGGTTCGGGAGATATGCAGACATGACCGAGACGGCTCGTGTCAATAACCAACAGCGGGATCTGGATACCCATGTTGGCTCCCACATGCTCCTCGATGTTGTCATCGGATGAACCACGATGTCGAGGATTCAAGCAACCCCGTATACTATTCCCTTTGTCAATCGGTATGTTACTTGCGAGACTCGATCGCCGGTATCCCAATACCTCGTTCGGTTTCGTTCTGCAAGAAGTCACTTTACTCGTACCATAATGCATGATCCTGTGACCAAACACTTGGTCACTTTGAGCTCATTATGATGATGCATTACCGAGTGGGCCCAGTGATACCTCTCCGTAACACGGAGTGACAAATCCCAGTCTTGATCCGTGTCAACCCAACAGACACTTTCGGATATACCTGTAGTGCACCTTTATAGTCACCCAGTTACGTTGTGACGTTTGGTACACCCAAAGCACTCCTACGGTATCCGGGAGTTACACGATCTCATGGTCTAAGGAAGAGATACTTGACATTGGAAAAGCTCTAGCAAAACGAACTACACGATCTTGTGCTATGCTTAGGATTGGGTCTTGTCCATCACGTCATTCTCCTAATGACGTGATCCCGTTGTCAATGACATCGATGTCCATAGTCATGAAACCATGACTATCTGTTGACCAACGAGCTAGTCAACTAGAGGCTTACTAGGGACGTATTGTGGTCTATGTATTCACACGTGTATTACGATTTCCGGATAATACAATTATAGCATGAATAAAAGACAATTATCATGAACAAGGAAATATAATAATAATGCTTTTATTATTGCCTCTAGGGCATATTTCCAACGGGAACCAATGGAGGTCTTGGGCATGGAGGGTGTACAGTGAATTTCTTCATGTACTTTGGGGTAACATATCAATATTCCCTCCATTCCCTTTCCCATCTCCTCTCAATCCTCTGAATGCGCACTTGTGCTGATTTTTGTTTTCTTTGCCATGTGTGGCTTCATCAGGTGTCCAATACTCAACATAAATGTCTTCAGGGATTTCAAACGTAGTGTTTGTCTCTGGCCACTTTCCTCCCTTCTGAGGTCTTTTACCATCAGCCATTTTATTCACTTGTGGATTTTGAACAATTGGTGGTTCTGAGGAAGTATGCAATTTATCTTCAAGGAACGCTGTAAATGAGTTAAGTTGATGAGAACCTAGTGATTCAGCAGCTGACATTTTGTACATGTGAACACAATATAGGTGTGAAGAATTTGGAGAGGTCATATGCGTTCTTAGAAATTTTTCAAATGAATCAAGTTTGAGGAATTTGACCATGGGAGTCTTGAGGAATTTCACTAAGCGTTCTTGACTTAGGTTCCAGAGTTGTATAGATCTGACAATCCACACTATTAAGGAATCTTGAAGAAGGACATAGCTTAGAGAAACAAATCAAGAGCAGATGCAACTGGGTGTTTAAGGATAGGGAAGTTGAAGAATAAACACCTTTTGAAGATTTTGTGGAAATCATGAGAACCATAGTAGGGCAGTAAAATTAGATTTTAATTACCCTTGAAGAAGAACACGGCGAACTGGGAGTGGAAGTAGAGAGGTTCGTCAGTTCAGATCTCCCATGCCCTAACTTGCCAGTGGGAGACAGCTACGGAAGCGGCGGAGTGAAGATTTCCGGGGCCGACACGAGTACGACGGCGACGAGGTCGAGTCAGTGAAGCTCTTCCTCACCGGCAACGATGGAGTGTAGCAGCGGCGCTAGGTCTGAGAGCTCAAGCAAGGAGAGGTCGAGCGGAGTAAATGAGGTATGAGGAAGGGAGGGGGTATTTATAGCCACGGTGAAAAACTGCCCGTCCGACGAATTTGGACGAACATGCCCCTGCCCTTGCCATCCTAGCGACATGTGTCATCCACGTACAGAGAGGTGGAGATCGTGATAGATCGTGGGTGAGTAGTTTAATCTTATCGTGGGATGCGGAACGGTTTGAGCGGCAAAAGCCGAAAATTCAGATGTGAAAATTTTAACGTTTCATTCACAAATTCTTCAGCTGACAAGGACACAGTGAAGATTTTGAACGGGTTTCAAATAAAACGCACATGAAGGATCTGTGAACAGACTGGGTTGAGTTTAGCATAGAGGGGGAACGGGTCCGATCACATTCACTTAGAAAAAATCAACTTGAAGAATTAGCAATAAGTGAATGTTGTTGAGGACATGAAAAACTCAAATATATATAGGGTGGCACTATTCCGATCCTGGGATCAGAATAGTTATTTGGATCACGGCGCGACCTATATAGGAGCCGATTCCGTATCCCCGAGCTCCCGAACCTGGTGGAACAAAGAAAAAAACACGACCGCCAGTCCCCCACCTCCCGCACTCCGTCCATCCCCAACTCCCACACTCCAACTCCTGGGCGCCCCCACCTTCCCAGCATCCCCTCCATGCGCCGCCGCCCCACCTCACCTTCCCCGTGCAGCGCCTCTTCCCTCCCTACCTTCCCCGTGTGATTCCGCCGCCCTACCCGGCCCCCAACCGGCGCTTCAACCCCCCCGCCGCCCGGCCCCCACCCGCTGCAACCGGCGAGGCCGCCGTCGCCTTGACCCAACCGGCACCGCCGCCACAGCCCCTCCCCAACCTTGCGCATCACCAACGGCCGCACCACATCGCCAATGCCGGAGGACAGCACACGCCTTCACCTCCTCCGTTGACGAATGCCACCGAACACCGGCTCTCGCAGCGCCTCATTCCTGCGGCATGTCTCCAGGTGCAGCAACATCAGCATTCCTTTCTCACGACTGTTTTATTTTCTGAATTTTTGCTAGCACGGACACCCAGAGAGGAAGAGAAGCACCTATGAATCTGAAGTTTACATGAAACCGAACTTCTACCTCTTTGTCACAGGAGGGGTCGTCGGAGTCCTTAATTGCTTGCACTACTTGCTTTTAGCATCTTGTCCATGGAGTCAAGGCGCTGTGTGGTGTGCGATCTCGTTTTTGGATGGGGCACAGAAATCTCGCTTTTTGCTCCTGTAGCAGAAATCTCGCTTCCCTGCTACTGTTATGACCATGTAGTGTTTCAAAATGACCTTTTGTCTGAAGTTTGGTAGTATCTGTCGGTGCAAAAAAGGTGCTTCGGTTTCATGGTTCCTTCAAAAAATGAATGGGAAAAAGGAGTTTTCTTCTCGAAAATGCATCACTGCTCTGAAGTGCTAATTCTTCTTGTGTGCTTCTATCGAGGCTTGTGTTTCATGGAGAGAGAGACATAGGAATTGTGGAAATCATTAATATTTCCTTTCTGTCTATGTACTTTACAAACATTTTGTGTGAGAAAAAAAGGCTAATGACACATTCTTTTGAGAGATACAGAGTGCTTTGGGATTCAATGTTTTTCTACACAAAATTGTGCATTTGTGTCTCACCAATGTAGCTGGCAACACATACTTTGTACAATAAAAACATTAGTTTCATGTGAGAAGTTCCAATATAAAATAAGGACAAGTTCACGTATAGTAAAATTAGTGCAAATAAAAAAATGTAGTGAGCCATGTGTTGTTGATATTTTTTTAAACAAAAATTAAAATTAAAATAACAAAGGTGTTTGATGTTGTAACAAAGGTACTTGTGGCATATTATTTGGTATAACTGCGTCTGCTCTGCTTGTTTCTTCCCAGCATCTCCTTGGTTGCTGTAATGTTGCTTCATTTTGGTTGTAAAATATATGCGGTCTATTGTTTGTTATATGTTTGAAAGATAGTGCAAATCTGGGTGGGGGTGTTCCTCACATATGTATGTTCTCGACATAGTTGAAGCTTCATAGAAATTTTTCTTTTCAAATGTCAGAAGTTCACTTGTGCAAAAAAGGTTCCTTAACCTCATTTACAGGAGAAAGTACACATAAATCCTGAAGTTCAAATTTTTAAACTACAATTGTTTGTATCTGAAAGAACAAGTGCACGCACATTCAGAATTGGTAAAAATAGAATAAACATCAACACTAAGGAGACCTTCAAAAAAAGTTTATTGAACCCCCCCCCCTATTTTGAAAGTTAGGGCTAAAAAAATCCATGAAGTTCAAATATGTTTAAATTGAAATAATAGGCAACAACTCATATTTACAAAAGAAAAAAGTCCATTTTACTCCCCTGAAGAAAATGGGTTGTTCGCATAAACCCCTGAACTTTTTTTTGTTCACTTAACCCCCTAATCCTATCAATATCGTTCAAAAAATCATCATTGGTGGTTTGAACAGGTAGTTTTGCTGACATGGCCGAGGTCAAAGTGGTTTGTTGACTAGTGGGCCATGTGGTAGCGCATTTGGCTATCGTCTTCCTCAAGCATGCGGCATATGTACTCGCCGCCGCCGCCACGCTCTGCCTTCTCCCTCCTCCGCCATCCACTGCCACATTCTCCCTCCTCTGCCCTGCACCACCACGCTCTCCCTTCTCCCTTGTTTGCCCTCTCTCGCAACTCATTCTTCCCCCTATCTCTCAGATTTGAGCACCGTAGCAAACAAACATAGAGCGCCGCCCGCCGTGACGTTGTTGGGAATATGCCCTAGAGGCAATAATAAAGTGGTTATTATTATATTTCCTTGTTCATGATAATTGTCTATTGTGCATGCTATAATTGTGTTATCTGTCGGATTTCGGGTTCCGGCAGACCCTCTAGGTTCGAACTCTGGGGTGCACGCGGAGATCGCACCTCCAACCTACCTACGCCTCATCGCCTCGCAAGCATCTAAACTACACAAAGAACAACACAAGGGACACGAGGTTTATCTTTGGTTCGTGCCACCATTGTGGTGTAATACCCTACTCCAGTGTGTGGTGTGGTGGATTGCCTCAGAGGCTGATGATGAACAGTACAAGGGAAGAACAGCCTCCCGAGGGTCTGTTCTTGAGCTGGTGCGATGAACTGCTAGGGGAGTTCAGTCGCCTCTCTTTCTCTCTCTAGGTGCCGATTCAGATCAATCTCTCTATCCGGTCTCGATCCGTCCCCTGCCTTGGTGGTGGCTAGCTCTATTTATAGTGGGAGGCCCTGGGGCTCTTCCCAAATATTGAGCCGTAAGGGCGCCAACAATTGGCCATTTTGAAGGGGAACATCTAGTACACTTATCCTGACTAAAGTCGGTCCTCGCCTGCCAAAGACTCTGACGGTGACGCCGGCTTGGGCTCCATGATGACCTCCTTCCCGCGTTCTGCTGGTCTTGGTCTTGTTGCACCAAAATGGTTGCCTTTGTTTGATACCCTTGGCCTGCGCTGCCTCATTTGCACCAATGGGGAAATGAGGACACTACGCGGGCTGGCGCCCGCCTGGCGCCCTTGGTCGTCATGGCTTGAATCATGGGCACCTCGTGAGGTACCCCGCCTTGATCTCTCCGCCTCCTCACGAGCCAGCCTGATGAGGCCGTGCCTGAGGAAGCTTCCAGTTGTCCGCCCCGCGAGGCTTGGCCCCTCGTGAGGGTCTTGAGCTTGTGTTGGTGAAGATGGGCCGTACTGGGCCACCCCTTGAGCCACGCCGCAGGCCGCAGGCAGGCAAGTCTGGGTACCCCTGTTCCCAGAACGCCGACATTATCTAGAAATCATAATACATGTGTGAATACATAGACCACGCCATGTCCCTAGTGAGCCTCTAGTTGACTAGCTCATTGATTAATAGATGGTTATGGTTTCCTGACCATGGACATTGGATGTCATTGGTAACGGGATCACATCATTAGGAGAATGATGTGATGCACAAGACCCAATCCTAAGCATAGCACAAGATCGTGTAGTTCGTCTGCCAAAGCTTTTCTAATGTCAAGTATCATTTCCTTAGACCATGAGATTGTGCAACTCCCGGATACCGTAGGAATTCTTTGGGTATGCCAAACGTCACAACATAACTGGGTGGCTATAAAGGTGCACTATGGGTATCTCCGAAAGTGTCTGTTGGGTTGGCACGAATCAAGACTGGGATTTGTCACTCCCTGTGACGGAGAGGTATCTCTGGGCCCACTCGGTAGGACATCATCATAATGAGCTCAATGTGACCAAGGAGTTTATCACTGGATGATGTGTTACGAACGAGTAAAGAGACTTGCCGATAACGAGATTGAACAAGGTATAGCGATACCGACGATCGAATCTCGGGCAAGTATCATACTGGTAGACTAAGGGAATTGAGTACGGGATTGATTGAATCCCCGACATCGTGGTTCATTCAATGAGATCATCGTGGAACATGTGGGAGCCAACATGGGTATCCAGATCCCGCTGTTGGTTATTGGCCGGAGAGATGTCTCGGTCATGTCTGCATGATTCCCGAACCCGTAGGGTCTACACACTTAAGGTTCAATGACGCTAGGGTTACAGGGAAAGTTTGTACGTGGTTACCGAATGTTGTTTGGAGTCCCGGATGAGATCCCGGATGTCACGAGGAGTTCTGGAATGGTCCGGAGATAAATATTTATATATGGGAAGTCCTTATTTGGTCGCCAGAAGTATTCGGGGGTTTACCGATATTGTACCGGGATCACCGAAAGGGTTCCGGGGGTCCACCGGGAGGGTCCACCTGCCCCGGAGGGCCCTATGGGCTGAATATGGAGGGGAACCAGCGCCTAGGTGGGCTGGGCGCCAAACCCCCCTAGGGCCCATGCTCCTAGGGTTCGGGGGAAACCCTAAAGGGGGCGCCCCCTTGGCTTGGGGGGCAAGCCTTTCCCCCTTGGCCGCCGCCTCTAGATCCATCCGAGGGGCCGCCCCTCTTCCTTGCCCATATAAATAGAGGGGAGGTGGGAGGGCAGCCGCACCACATCCAGGGCACAGCCCTCCCCCTCTCCAACACCTCCTCCGCCTTCCACGGTGCTTGGCGAAGCCCTGCCGGAGTACCACGCTGCTCCAACAGCACCACGTCGTCGTGCTGGTTCTGGAGTTGTCTTCCTCAACCTCTCCCTCTCTCCTTGCTAGATCAAGGCGTGGGAGACGTCACCGGGCTGCACATGTGTTGAACGTGGAGGCGCCGTTGTTCGGCACTTAGATCGGAATCAACCGCGATCTGAATCGCTACGAGTATGACTCCTTCATACGTGCTCTTGTAACGCTTCCGCATCACGATCTTCAAGGGTATGAAGATGCACTCCCCTCTCTCTCGTTGCTTGTCTCTCCATAGATTGATCTTGGTGATGCGTAGATTTTTTTTAATTTCTGCAACGATCCCCAACAATGGTATCAGAGCTAGGTCTATGCGTAGTTTCTATGCACGAGTAGAACACAAGTTGTTGTGGGCTTCGATTTTTTCAATTTACTTGTCGTTACTAGTCTTATCTTGATTCGGCGGCATCGTGGGATGAAGTGGCCCGGACCGACCTCACACGTACGCTTACGTGAGACAGGTTCCACCGACTGACATGCACTAGTTGCATAAGGTGGCTAGCGGGTGTCTGTCTCTCCCACTTTAGTCGGATCGGATTCGATGAAAAGGGTCCTTAGGAAGGGTAAATAGAAATTGGCATATCACGTTGTGGTTTTTGCGTAGGTAAGAAACATTCTTGCTAGAAACCCATAGCAGCCACGTGAAAAATGCAACAACAATTAGAGGACGTCTAACTTGTTTTTGCATGGTATGCTATGTGATGTGATATGGCCAAAACAATGTGATGAATGATATATGTGATGTATGACATTGATCATGTTCTTGTAATAGGAATCACGACTTGCATGTCGATGAATATGACAACCGGCAGGAGCCATAGGAGTTGTCCTAATTTATTTATGACCTGTGTGTCAACATAAATGTCATGTAATTACTTTACTTTATTTCTAACCGTTAGCCATAGTAGCAGAAGTAATAGTTGGCGAGACAACTTCATGGAGACACGATGATGGAGATCATAGTGTCATGCCGGTGATAATGATGATCATGGCACCTCGAAGATGGAGATCAAAAGGAGCAAAATGATATTGGCCATATCATGTCACTATTTGATTGCATGTTATGTTTATCATGTTTTTTCATCTTATTTTGTTAGAACGACGGTAGCATAAATAAGATGATCCCTCGCTAAAATTTCAAGAAAGTGTTCCCCCTAACTGTGCACCGTTGCGAAGGTTCGTTGTTTTGAAGCACCACGTGATTATCGGGTGTGATAGATTCTAACGTTTGAATACAACGGGTGTAAACCAGATTTACACATGCAAAACACTTAGGTTGACTTGACGAGCCTAGCATGTACAGACATGGCCTCGGAACACGGAAGACCGAAAGGTCGAGCATGAGTCGTATAGAAGATACGATCAACATGGAGATGTTCACCATTGATGACTAGTCTGTCTCACGTGATGATCGGACACGACCTAGTCAATTCGGATCATGTATCACTTAGATGACTAGAGTGATGTCTATCTGAGTGGGAGTTCATTGAATAATTTGATTAGATGAACTTAATTATCATGAACTTTTCTTTCTATACGAAATGAGTTCGACCTTTTTTTCAAAATAGAAACAGAAAAGAAATTTAGGAATAGTGCGGGTGCGACGGCTACACTACCAGAGGAGTACAAGTTTGAAACGGGGCAAAGTCAACAGGCCAATCCCAGTTTCAGAATTGGAAGAAGCACGAAAGCCTGTTTGCAGCATCCATAGCAATACGTGTTAGTACTCAATTTCTTTGATTTTCATTTGATTGATTCATCTTTGGAATGTAACCGGACATATTACAGTCTAAAATCTTTACAATATGTCTTGTAGATCAAATGGCCCACGCTAATGTTGCCCTCAACTTCAACGCGTTCCTAGAGAAAACCAAGCTGAAAGACGATGGTAGCAACTATACGGATCGGGTGCAGAATTTGAGGATCATCCTCATAGCTGCCAAGAAAGCATATGTCCTTGAAGCACCGCTAGGTGACACGCCTTGTTTTCCCAAAGAACTCGAGGACATTATGAATGCACAGCGGTCAGCGTAGTGATGATTACTCCCTGGTTCAAGGCGGCAGGCTTCTGACTTAGAACCGGGGCTCCAAAAGCGTTTTGAGCAACACGGAGCATATGAGATGTTCCAAGAGTTGAAAATGGTTTTCCAAGCTCATGCCCGGGTCGAGAGATATGAAGTCTCTGACAAGTTCTACAGTTGTAATATGGAGGAGAATAGTTCTGTCAGTGAGCACATACTCAAAATGTCTGGGTTGGACAACTGCTTGTCTCAGCTGGGAGTTAATCTCCTAGATGACGCGGTCATTGACAGAATCCTTCAGTCGCTTCCACCTAGCTACAAGTGCTTTGTGATGAACTTCAATATGCAGGGGATGGAAAAACAATTCCTGAGGTATATTCAATGCTGAAATCAGCGGAGGTGGAGATCAAAAAGGAACATCAAGTGTTGATGGTCAATAAAACCACTAGTTTCAAGAAAGGCAAGGGTAAGAAGAACTTCAAGAAGGACGACAAGGGAGTTGCCGTGCCCGCTAAGCCAGTTTCCAGGAAGAAGCTAAAGAATGGACCCAAGCCCAAGACTCAGTGCTTTTATTGCAAGGGAAACGGTCACTGGAAGCGGAACTGCCCCAAGTACTTAGCGGATAAGAAGGCCGGCAATACAAAAGGTATATATGATATAGATGTTATTGATGTGTACCTTACCAGCACTCGTAGTAGCTCCTTGGTATTTGATATCGGTGCGGTTGCTCATATTTGTAACTCAAAATAGGAGCTGCGGAATAAGCGGAGACTGGCGAAGGACGAGGTGACGATGCACGCCGGTAATGGTTCCAAGGTCGATGTGATCGCCGTCGTCACGCTACCTCTACATCTGCCTACAGGATTAGTTTTAAACCTCAATAATTATTACTTAGTACCAGCTTTGAGCATGAACATTGTATCTGGATCTCGTTTAATGCGAGATGGCTACTCATTTAAATCCGAGAATAATGGTTGTTCCATTTATATGAGAGATATGTTTTATGGTCATGCCCCGCTGGTCAATGATTTATTTTTGTTTAATCTCGAATGTGATGTTACACATATTCATAGTGTGAATGCCAAAAGGTGTAAGGTTGATAATGATAGTCCCACATATTTGTGGCACTGCCGCCTTGGTCACATTGGTGTCAAACACATGAAGAAACTCCATGCAGATGGACTTTTGGAGTCTCTTGATTACGAATCATTTGACACATGCGAACCATGCCTCATCGACAAAATGACCAAGACTCCATTCTCTGGAACAATGGAGCGAGCAACCAACTTATTGGAAGTCATACATACTGATGTGTGTGGTCCAATGAGTGTTGAGGCTCGCGGTGGCTATCGTTATGTTCTCACCCTCACTGATGACTTAAGTAGATATGGTGTCGGGGATATACCCTCGGTATGAACCGGCTGGAGTTGTAAACCGGCTGGGACTTGGTAAACTGGTGGACAGTTAAGACAGATGGCTAAGACAGACGGTAAACCGGCTGGTGGTAAACCGGCAGGAGTCAAGTCAGATGATAACCTGGCAGACAATCTTAAACCGGCAGACAATCTTAAACCGACAGACAATCTTAAACCGGCTGACCATCTTAAACCGACAAACAGTGATAACTGGGTTGCCAAAGGTTATGAAGCCCGAGACGTCATGAAGTTGTAAAGAGAAGTCAGGATAGTTTAAGTCTTAGTCCGAGATGGACTCTACATGTAACCCGCCCCTTCAACTTATATAAGGAGGGTCAGGGCTCCCCAAAGAGGGAGAAGAAAAAGAAGAAACAATCTTAGGGCTAGACACAAAGAGGACAGCCGGTTTACGGTGACTCCCTCGTGATGATAATGAGACCTAGCCTCAAACATCATGTAGGGTTGTTACTGGATGATGTTTCCCAGGGCCCAAAGCTGCCTAAATCTCTGTCTTGTGTTGCGTCTCTCGATCCCGCTCAACCCCTCTCAAGCTACCACATAGATGCGTTGGCCTCACGACTAAGTCCTCACCCTAGGACATCCGCTGTGACAAATCCACGACAGTTGGCGCCCACCATGGAGCCCGCGCACGGTGGTATTGAGTTTTTGAAGGGATTTCTCCAAGGGATCGAGAAATTCACTATTTTTCCGGATGAAGAATAGCTGGTTTAAAGAGGATTTACATCAGTTTTCTCGTCAATCCAGACTTATGATTTGTGAGATCTGTAAGTTCAACTGAAATTAGGGTTGCGGTCGGTCTGCCGCCGTCCTGCAGTTTATTCGATTTTTTCCAAATCGCCGATACCGACAAACTTCTGATTACGGCCCGAGGTCAAGTATTACTATATCAATGGGCACGTACGCGTCGTCACATGGGCCAGCATTGATGTTGCTTCTATTCCAAACCGGAATACATGGGGTCGCGTGTCACATCCCTAATCCTGGTCTGGCCTATGCCAGCTTCCATGTGTGCAGCATGTTTAAATTCAAATGAAATTTGAATTGAGGAATTTTCAAAGCCTCAGAAAACCCCTAAAAATAACCAACATTTAAATCTCATCAAATCAGTCCAAGAAAATGTTCTGTTACTCGTGAAAATATTGGCATGAGGTGAAATTCAAACCAATATTTTTGGAGTCACGTAAATATTTATTCGCCATTTGAATTAATCCAATAACTATTTGCTTTGGATTTATATTTAATATATATTAAATATGACTCCAATAATTTTGGAAGTTTGTGGGTGGCTTTGTATATATTTTAGCAAGCCATATAATAACCTACAGAATTTCTTAAAATGATTTAGTTGCTAAATCAAATCAAAACAAATTGCAGAAAATAGAAAACATTAATAAATAGAAAACCAGAGAGAGACTAACTGGGCCAACTCACCTGCAGTAGCCCATCTGCCCTGGCCCAAAGATGGCTCCAACCCAAATGGCCGATGCTGGCCGTCTCTTCCTCTTGCCGGAAGGACGAGAGGCGTGTGCCCTGGCCACCACCACGCTACCGGCCACCTCCTGCTTCCCGCCGCTGCCTCGACGCCCAGGATGTCGCCACGCACCTCCCCCGGACCCTCTGCACATCTCCCCTCTCTCCCCTGAACGCTCTCCCCCTCCTCTGTTCTCCTCAACAAACGCGCCCGCCGCCGCCGACGAGAACCACCGTGGCCACCGGCCACCCCACGCCTCACTGACGCGCCCACGAGTTCCGCCTCGTCCCTCTCTTCCTCCTCACCGAGCCGCCCGACGCAGGAAGCCCTTGGACGCCGCAAGCACCACCGTTCCCCTCGTCGGCCACCGAAGATCTTCGCCGTCGATTCGCCGCCTCCCGAGCTTCCCCGAGCCTGCTGAGACCATCCTCGACCCCGCTGTGAGCTTCGCCAACGTTTCCCCCTCACCCCGTGCTCTACTTCCCTCTCTAGCCGTCGTTCGCAACGAGCTGAGAGCTCTTCTGTCACGACCGGTTTTCCAATAAAATTCTTATTGAGAAAACCGACCTTTTGAGTCCAGTACGAGGAAAAATCCTCCTGACTGGTAGACAAATCTTGATACAATAAGCCAGTAGCATTAGAATATATTACAAGGTCGAGCTGGGGTGCTCAACCATTTATTACAAGCACGTCAATAATTATACATAATGGTGGATATGACACAATGGAGTGGTGGCATACTACTGACTCGGGGTAGAGTGGTGGAATAACACAGTGGAGTGGATAACATGACTCCTACACTGGCGTCTCATCGAGCGTCGAGGTGAGGCCCGATGAATTTATTTGGGTAGCGGAAGCGGTAGTAACATAGTGACTAATCCAGGGTCGCACGAGACTGACTGGGATTCCTCTAGGCATCGGACCCGCTATCGAACTCTTCATCCATGAGATCGCCTTCGTCAGCATCTGGCTAAATCAACAAGCCAGGTGAGTACTTTGAAAGTACTCGCAAGACAGTTCCGACAAAAGATATAACAAATGTATGCATGAATGCGTCATGAACAATTAATATGGTACATCCAAATGAGGAAGTAACACGACATTAATTAGTAAGAAGGATGTCGGTGGTAGTAAAATAATCGAAAACCAATCGAATTATGCGAAGCGACGCCTCGAAGGGTGAACAAATAAATAAAAACATGCCACAGTCGGGCGTCTGAGCGACACCACGTAAAGGGCTTATATTGAAAATACAAGACATGTGTGCCATAGTCGGACGTCGGGGCGACATCACAGAAAGGGCTTATATTGAAAATAAATAACAACAAATGCCGCAGTCGGACGTCTGAGCGACATCACAGAAAAGGCTTATAACAAAAGTAAATAATAACAATGCCGCAGTCGGACGTCTGAGCGACATCGCAGAAAGGGCTTATAACAAAAGTAAAGAATAACAATGCCGCAGTCGGACGTCTGAGCGACATCGCAGAAAGGGCTTAAAATTCACTTTTCATATCGGTTAACTTGCAAGAAATAGTGCTCATAGGAAAATATTCATCACATGATAATAAACGGGTTAGTCCATCCACATGAAATAAACATTTAACACTCATGTGGTTCTCGGGAGTTTACATCCTTTGAGACCGACACTTGACAAGATAAGATGAACACAACACTTGGACATGGATAAGATGATTTCAAGGATTTTTGACTCTGCAGAGTTTGTACTAAAATTATCCACAGCCAACGGATTTCCGTATTCACGAAGGACTAGTTCCGTTTATGGTATTTCAGAGGAAACACAACTAACCAGTACACACCCATCCCACCTTACGTTGCCAGGAATCACCCTGGACAACGTTCAAGAAAAACTTTGAGACGGGGATATCACAATCTCGAATAGCATGGGATCAAATTTATATACGCGCGCTCTAAGGGGTGCCCCCCTCTCGGTCCCAACCGGAAACACCCACGCCCCTTGACCGGATGATAGGCTTTAATCCAGGGCCATGGAACCCTCATCCCGGCCTCTCGATTTGGTGTGTACCAGAAAGCGGTTTGCAACTTACTAAGCCGTACCCCTTGCGGAAAACATGTGGTAGTACAGAAGGGAAAACGGACGGGAACTGGACTGATTCATGTTGACACTGGGTCAAACGGTCTGGCATAAGACTGGCATGCTACAACACTGACATCTTACCCATTCTCATGCCATCTCATGGCCATGCAATCTCATATCCAACAATTTATGGATTGTCGGAATTCACTTGCCTCAACTTTGCATGCAATATAACCTTCATCGAGGTGCTTCAAAAACATGCCATGGAACTACTTAATGCAAACATGCCAAGACACTCATCATATCAAAGGTTCAAACATGCTTGCCTGGTTCGGAGTAGTCGGGGCCTAGCTCGGTGAAGTTCGGTTCCGGTTCACACCTCCTTCGGTATCTACGGTATACAAAAATACACGCACTAACATAAATACCATGGGGTGCACAAACATATTCCAAATATTTCTCAAATAAATCTGATAAAATACTAGACAAAATTTTGAAGAGGACAGAAAAAGAATCACTCAAAAATCCTTTTCTGTTTAAAAGTTATAAGAGTTTTGGTCCAAGGACCTCTCTGTAATGAAACAGAAAACTCTCAGGGGTCTAAGAAGAAAAGTCCAGGAAACGATTCAGATTAGAAAGCGCATTTGCCATAATACGCTTTCAGAAACGGTTCGAAAAAAGAACAGAGAGGCTGACGGGCGGGTCCCACCCGTCAGGTTTGAATATTCAAAGAGGCGGCAGAGCTCGTCGGCGCCCGAGAGTCATGGTCGCGCCGGCGATCCATGGCGAGAGGGGGATCGGGTGGTACCTCGTGCTCAAAGGCATCCTTCCGCGTCGGTGGGTGGTGGTGGTGGTATTGGCGAGCACCACGTCGACGGGCGACCCTTGCTTCAAGGACGGTGGTTCGGTAGTCGTGGGCCTCGTCGGAGAGAGTTCTTTGGGGTCAAATTGGAGTGGGGTTAGTCTCCTAGAGGTGTCATGAGGCTACGGGCAAGTCTAGGGTGGTGGAGGAGCTCTCACCAGAGAGAACGCTGCCGGAGCCCGAAGCAGACGGAGGTGGCCGGAGTTGAGGAAGAAGGGCCCCACGAGGCTCTTCCTGTGGCTAGGCGGGGTCTGGTGAGGTGGTGGAGATGTGCGGGGTCGAGAGCGAGCTCGGAGGCGCTATTTATAGCCGGCCCGAGGCGGTTGCCGTGAACGGGATAAGTCCGGCGAGCGATTACGGCAGTGTTGTGGCTGGACGGTTGGTTTAGGGGCTTGAGCATCGACTAGACGGAGTATTGATCTCATCCCGGTGCCTAACTCAGCAAGGCAAGGGTGGTTACGGCCTGTTCCCAACGGAACGGCCGTGCGGCATGTCGGCGGCAGAGGGTGTGCCTTGTGCGTGCCAAGCCACGGCGACGGTGCTGCAGGCGTGCGCTGGCAAGGGACATGGCCACACGAAGCTCCCAGGTGGCGTGGGCGGTGCCGAACGGTGTTGTGCCGCAGGGTGCCCCCTGTCGGCCGCCACGGGAGGTCCCGATGCCGAAGAAGACGCCGGCGCAGACGGGCCAGGGTGCCACCGACGCCAGGAACCAGCCAAGTGCACGTGCGGCGCTCTGGACAGGGAGGAGGGGCCGTGCGCCAGCGCGCCAAAGCAGTTGTGGTGACCAGACTCTCACGAGACTGAACTTACTGAAACTCTGAATTTCTCTGAAAGTGCAAAGTAACAGTGCAAGCCAGGTGTTCGACAGAATGATTTTGGTATGTGGGGATTTTTCCTTGAGCTGATTTTTGGTGGAGTGGCCTCTCATAACATCTGGGGGCTGCCTGAATTTTGGTGGAATTTTTGGAGAAGATGAGATATGAATTTCATCCAATTTGACAAATCTGGTCCAAACTTGCAGAAGCTGAAACTTGAAAATTTTGAAAAGAAGAAGAGTGGATCTTGATGGTTCTAGGTTGTGGGTGCTAGGGACTATCCAGAGGAGTTGGTTTGAGATCAAAATTCAAAGGCATTAAGGTACTTGCTTTGCAAATCACCTAGGCCAACATAATGGACATAATTGTTTTGGGAAAAGAAATAAATGAAATAAAATCCAAAGATGAGTTGGACTTGTTGGGACAGAATATTTGGATTGCCCCAAAGTGGAATGAGGGGTTTTGGGAAGATTTACCACATGAGGCATGGTAAAATCATGGTTGGTTTCAATATAAGAGATGACCCAAAACTCCTAGGGTTTTCTTATTAAAAGAAAAAAATCCCAAAAAAATTAAAATTTGAGAAAGGGAGAATCAGAGGAAAGGTTTTTAATAACCAAACACCAGAGTTGAAGAAGATGCCAAAATAAAATCCTTTGCCAAAGGGGAAATTTTTGAGAGAGAGATTTTTGGAAAGGTTTAAATGACCTCCTTCAAAACCAACAAAGTTTTAGTTGAAAACCAAACAAAAATTTTGGAGTGTCACAACTTCGCCGCCGGCCATGTCACCGCCGTAGCCATCTTTGCCTAGAGCCGCAGCCGAGCACACCACCGCGCTCAACGCATCTCCAGGAGCCCGTAGCTAGCACCAGCTCCTCCCCATGTGCCCTACAACCACCTGCTCGAGCTCACCCGAACTCCGGCCGCCGCAGAAATGCTCGCCGCCGTCAACTCCGGCCATCCCAGCTGCTGCCGCCACCACCACTAGATGCGCGAGAGCTCCTGCAAGCCGTAGCAGCAAACCACGCTCAAAACGGAGCACCATAGCAAAATCCCGACTCCCTCCGCTGCGGATTTGGTCGCCGGCGGCTAAACGCCGGTTAGCTGACGTGGCAGGTTAGTTTAGCCACTAACCCCGCGGTTAGTTTAACCGTGTGCCACTGATGGATGGACCCCACTCCCTAATTAACTCTAGCTTTATTTCGCTTAGATTAGTGTTAATCTTGCGGACCCCACGTGTCGCCTTTGACTTTGGTCAAGTCAACGTTGACCGGTCCCACTGTCATACACCCAAACCAGCCTCGGACAACGACGTATGGGTACCACAGGTCAGGTTTGACCTGGCCGACCGATTGACCTCCGACATCACACCTATGTCATCTTGCCGACGTAAAGAATTTACTTTCTGGATTTATTCTTATATAGGAAATTCCATAAAATAGCTAAAACTTCTAAAAATCATAGAAATTAATCTGTAACTCCAAATGAAATAATTTATATATGAAAAATGATCAAAAAAATCCAATCTATCCGTCTGTACTAGTTCCATGCATGTTTAAACAAGTTAACTTGCTGTTTAGTGCAATACATGATAAAGCACTATTTAAGATCACAAATGTGTTTGAACTTTGAATCTTTGGTTCAAAATAGCTCAAACCCATCTGATTGTAGTTGCATTAGCCCAACACACTCATTTTACCATGTCATAGCATGCATCATATTGTGCATTGCATTGATCGTGTTTCTTCTCTGTTTGCCGGTGTTGTTCCCCCTCGGTAGACGTTGTACCGACGTTGTGATCGTTGACACTAATGAACACTCAATGCTATCTTCAGAAGTGCCAGGCAAGCAAACCTCATTGTTCATTCCGATACAATCCCACTCTCTCGCTGCTGCTCTCTTTTACTGCATTAGGACAACAACGATTCATCTATAACTTGCTGCGGTAGCTGAACCCCTTTATCCTCTGCATGACCTCTCGTTCCAACGTAAATAGATGAAACCCACTAGCATGAGTAGGAGTTGTTTGAGCCTGTTGTGCCTACTCATTCATGCTTGTTTGTCATGCCTGCTACTGCTTAGAGTTGAGCCAGGTCTGATTCGTCGAGGATGAATCTGAGGTGTGTGAACATGTCCTACTATGTGTGAGCTAAGTGTGTGAACACGATTTGGTAAAGGTAGCGGTGAGAGGCCATGTAGGAGTACATGGTGGGTTGTCTCATTGAATCCGCCCTCAGGAACTGAGTTCTGTGTTTGTGATCCATGAACAGTTACTACCACACATTGGGATCCTTAATTGACTCTCTCGGCTTCTTAACCACCCTTGTCCTTTGTCTAGGAGTTGCAACTAGTTTCTGGTGTTTGTAGGATATGTGTTGGAGGCCGTGCGTAGCGCTGACCCTAGGGGTGGGCTATGATGCGGTAGATACACCATGGCCCGGTGTACCGAGCGCCTGCTTGGTGTCTCAGAACCCCGCTCACATCGTTCGGGGCCGTATGTGGAAACCTCGGCCGGACTCCTGCGGATGGAACCTGAATAGGCGATAAACCCGACTAGAGACTTGAGTGTTTAGGTAGGCCGTGGCCGACACCCTCGGCCGGGCTTCCTCTTGAAGGTTCTGAGTACATGTCGTGTAAACGGCGATAAGTGGTGAGAGCGTGTGTGAAGAAGTACACCCTGCAGGTTAACATCATCTATTCGAATAGCCGTGTCCGCGGTAAAGGACTTCTGGGTTGCCTATAACAATTCATAGACAAGTGAAAGTGGATACTCTAAAATGCGCAAGATAAGCGTGAGTGCTATGGATGGCGTTCTCGTAGGGAGATGGGAGTGGATCCATAGTGGTGTATTGATTTGGTGAATATGTGGACTCGTGTGCGCCACCTCAAAAGAGTTACTTGCAGTGGTAGTTCAGGATAGCCACCGAGTCAAAGCTGGCTTGCTGCAGTCAAACTCCACCACCCCCTTTGTTGATAATGATGCATATGTAGTTAGTTCTGATGTAAGTCTTGCTGAGTACATTTGTACTCACGTTTGCCTATTTTATGTTTTTGCAGAGAGACTTCAGCCTCACTAGTAGTTCCACGTGGACTTCGACGTTTAGCTTGATACCTCAGCTAGGATCTTGTGCCCTCGGCAGGATCTAGTAGTTAGTCAGGCTTATCAGCCTTTTTCATTTGTAGATGTCTGTACTCAGACATGTTAAATTCCGCATGTGCTTTGACTTGTATGCTCTGAATGTTGGGTCATGAGACCCATGTTTGTAATATCTCGCTTCTCGGAGCCTAATGAATAAATACTTGAGTCGTAGAGTTATGTTGTGATGCCATGTTGTATTTACACATATCGAGCATATTGTGTGTATGTTTGAAATGCTTGGTATGTGTGGGATCCGACAATATAGTTGTTTATCCTTGGCAGCCTCTCTTATGGGGAAATGTAGTCTAGTGCTTCCTTGAGCCATAGTAGTCCGTTACAGCCCAGTTCACCGGAGTCCTACTAGCCCAACACTACTGCTCAGGACGCTTGACTGGCCGGCATGTGTTTCACTTCGTTCGTGGTTCATCTTCGGGAAATGTCACACGGTGACATCCGGAGTCTGCTTAGCCTGCTACAACCCGGGTTCACGGAGTCTTGTTAGCCTAGTGCTACAGCCCGGATTCACGCTACGTCAATCGACATGCTCGAAGTTGATTCATGTATGCTGTCCCCATGGGTTAGTGCCGCTTTGGGTTCACGACTAGCCATGTCAGCCCGGGTTCTCTGTCATATGGATACTAGCGACACTATCATATACGTGAGCCAAAAGGCGCAAAACGGTCCGGGCCATGGTAAGGCGACACCCGTGGGAATACCGTGCATGAGGCCGCAAAGTGATATGAGGTGTTACCGCTAGATCGATGTGACTTGGAATCGGGTCCCGACAGCTTTGGTATCGAGCTCGACTGCTCAGAGGATTACCAAGCCAAACCGGGTCGAAGTTGTGTCTAGAAATGCTTTAGTTATGTAAGGGAATTGATTGTGGAAGGGAACGTAAGGCTCTTTTTACTCCTTATACCTCATGGCCTTCTGATCTGAGTCATCCTCTTCTCTTCTACGGGGTTTAAGAACTAGGCTTCTCATCTATCTATCAGGATGACGTGTTACTAATCCATAGACTTATAGAATTGATAGTTTCAAATCTCAGTTCAGTTTTTACTACTTCCATGTGTTCATAGTTGGTCTTGGAACCTTGATTTTGTGCTTCTGAGTGGTTATGCCACCATTTTGCAGGATGTCTCAAATCATTCTGAGCATTTACAGCCGTTATGTTGTCCGAGTCATCCCAAGTCTCTAAATAGTCTGATGCATTTGCAAATCCTTACTTTCCGTTCCCGATGTCCTTTTGGTCAGAATAAGCACACTAACCAGTGCGTTGAGGTAATTTATTGCCTTGACATATATGTTGGAGCTATTGTTATGACCCTAGGTGTTTTAGGGAGTCGCCTAGTAATCTAGCCATGTTTTGTGTTCCCGGTGTGATGATTCTGGCCACCATTCTCGAAAGCATCCAGTGATGCCATTTAGTTAGTAGGTATTCTATTCTTGGGTTCTTGAACCCGAGATTCACCCTACTTACCTCATGTTGATAGTGTTTGCTAGTTCCTTTAGGATATTAGTAACTTTGTTCTAGTCCACGAGGTCCGTGGTATTTCCTTCTTCCAATACCATGAACTATTTATGGCAGAAGTTCCTCGTTGAACCGAAAGATCACAACCAGAGTGCTCTTGATGAGTTCTCGATTCTATGTTGATACTCTGCTAGCTCTACCTTTCTGCATAGGTTATCCGGAAGAAACCTGTTGAACTTGATTCGACATACTAACCTATGCATCCACAACTCAGAAAGTTATATGTTCCTCGAGTTGTTCCTCCTTAGTTGTGTTCTGACCCCCGTCTGTCAATTGATAGTGAGGAGTAGTCGTGCATTCGTCATCGATGCCTAATATTCTTGTGGTCTGTCAAGCCATTCTATTCTGGAATGACTGGGAGAAACAAACTCCAGTACCTCATCCATATCCAGGATTGGGTCAAAGCAGTTGTAATCCGCAGATTAAATGCAATCAAGCTTTTGATTCTGTTCTTTCCTGAAGTATTACCCACTTTATGTTAGAAACGTCATGAGAATTGCACCTTCTCTTATGAATTCCTGGTGCAGTGATACTCTCACCATCATCATTCATTCCTCGGTCCCGTGTTGTTGCAACCGGAATGCCGACAAGTGAACCATGATGTGTGAAATTTATACTCCTAGCAACTGTGTTGCTTGATAGTTCATTGAAAATATTCTCATTCTTAGCGTGTTGGTTATTGAATCATCACCCTTGTCCGTGTTCTGGGAACGGGGGTCCCCAGACTTGCCCGCCTGCGGCCTGCGGCGTGCTCAAAGGAGGCCCAGGACAGCCCATCTTCATCAACGCAAGCTCAAGACCCTCGCGGGACGGATGACCAGGAGCTTCCTCAGGCATGGCCTCGTCAGGCTGGCTCATGAGGAGGTGGAGAGTTCAAGGCAGGGTACCTCGCGAGGTGCCCGTGACGCAAGCCATGACGACCAAGGGCGCCCGATCGAGGCGCCAGCCAGCGCTGGCGTCCTCCTTTCCCCTTTGGTGCAAAGGGAGCAAGCGCAGCGAGAGCATCAAGCAAAGGCATCCGTTTCGGTGCAACAAGACCAAGACCAGCCCCAACGGCTGGGAGGAGTCATCGTGGAGCCCAAGCAAAGGCGTCATCAACAGAGCCTTTGGCGGCGAGGACCAACTTTAGTCGAGGATAAGTGTACCCGCTGTTCCCCTTCAAAATGGCTAATTGTTGGCGCCCTTCCGCTCAATACTTGGGAAGAGGCCGGGGCCTTCGCCTATAAATAGGGGTAGCCACACTTTCAGTAGGGGCTGGCATTTTGGAATCCAGAGAGAGAGAGATAGAGACCCGATCCTCAAGCTAGAGCGACGGGACACCACCCAGCAGTTCATCACACCCACCAAGAACAGACCCTCGCGAGGCTGTTCTTCCTATCTTATTCCTCATCAGCCCAAGAGGCAATCCACCACACCACAAACTAGAGTAGGGTATTACACCACAGCGGTGGCCCGAACTAGTATAAATCTTGTGTCTCTTGTGCTGTTACATTTTAGTAGTTTAGGTCCCTCGCGATTGGGCGAGGTACGAGACGGTGGAGGGTTGGATCTCCGCGCACCCGGTGTTCGAACCTCAAGGTCTGCCGGAACCCGAAATCCGACATTTGGCGCCCGGTAGGGGTGCGCCGAATCTGCCTTCGTTGCCTCGTTCTTCCCCGACCACCGCAATCATGTTCGACGCCCGCTGGCTCGCGCTGAGCGCCGAGCCGCTCGCCTCCCATGTCGCCCAGACGGCTCCCGTCCGGGCGCCCTCGTCGTTCCGTCACTCGTCCAGCGCCGCCACCGGCCAGCGGGGAACGAGCAACAAGCGTCGTCCTCGCACCCGTCCATGAGGCGGACGGCCGCACCGCCACGCCGCTCACCCCGCTGGTTCTTCGTCCACGCGCTTCGCGCAGCCATGGAGGCCCGAGCTGCACTCATCGCGGCTAACGAGCTCCTGTGCTACCGCCCGTCGGCAGCGTCTACGAAGAATGGCTCGACCGAAGTCGCTGAGCTTCGTCCCGCTGCTGCAGAGGCGACCTCGCACCGTCCCGTCCTCGGCCGCACCGACACCGGCCGCCTTGCTGGGCGATGAAGCTCTGGCGCCTCGGCCGCTCTTCTCAAGACGGCGCTGTTCTTAATGCGCTGCGGGGCGGAACCTGCCGCCAGCGCCGCGCAAGCAAGAAGAGCAGAGCTGCCAAGAAGTTCTCGCCCGAAGAAGCTGCCCAGCGCTCCCGCTCCCAAAGACGTCCAAGACCTGCGCTGCCCCGGCCATGGCGCAGGAGGCCCACAAGACCAAGCTCTCTGCCGTCCGAGGCCCGCGGCCACGGCGGGCTGCCGCGCCTTCACCTCCGAAGGCTGCGATGTCGCGTGGCCCGCCAAGTTCAAGCAGACACTGCCTCGCCACGACGCCTGCTGACCTACGGAGTTCCTCTAGCTTCACGAGCTGGGCATCGAGGCTGCCAATGGGGATGAAAAGGTCATGGCGAATTGGTTTCCCATGGCGCTCAAGGACGGGCCTGCACTGCTCCTGAATCGGCCCCAGTGCACGATCTCTTCCTGGGCCGAGATGCGTACCCGCTTCATCGCCAACTTCCAAGGTACTCGCGACCGGCCACCCGCCGTGAGCGACATGCGTCGAATCAAGCAGCAGCCAGGGGAAACCCTGCAAAAGTACATCCAACGCTTCAACAACGCGCGCCTCAAGAAATCCAGGGTAACGGAGGAGGCCATCATCTCTGCCTTCTCCGACGGCGTGCGCGACGTCAAGATGAAGGAGGAGCTGGAGATGCACGAAGATCTGTGCACCTCCCTGGAGCTGTTCAACTTGGCGACCAAGTGCGCCAAGGCTGAGGAGGGGCGCCTCCTCCTTGAGCTGCTCGCCGTGGATCCCAAGAGAAGAAGTCCAAGGCCAAGGATGTGAGGCGCAAGGGGCTGCCGTGCTCGCAGCCGAACCGGACACCAAGCGAGGCGAGATCAGCCCGAGTCCTCCAAGGGCAGCCCGATGCTGCGTGTACCACGACCTCCACACTCACAACACCAATGAATGTCAAGAGCTTCGGGCCGTCCGTGAAGGAAGGGTCGGCGGCCTCCGCCCGCGGCCGACCGGGGCTACGGCCGAGGAGGAGGAAGGAATGCAGGGCGTTGGGAAGACCGCGGCCCGCGCCAAGGGTGGCGCGACCATCCTCGCGAGGACCGTTGGCAAGACCCACCTCGCGAGGGAGGCTGGAGGGATCAGCCTCGCGAGATCGCCTCGCAGGGGAACGTGAGCCTCCCTCATTGCCGCCCGCCGCCAAGGAGAGTCGAAGACCGTCATCGGAGACGAGGGGGCTGGGGGCTTCCGGGAAGCGCGTGGCGATCGCACTTTGCATCTGGCGGAGCTCAAGCCCCAGCCTCTCACCGCATCTTCAAGCAGTTCGCCCGCGAGGTGAATGTAGTCCTCCCCAAGCTCGAGTCCACGCGCCCTCTCAGGTGGTCGGCGTGCACCATCGTGTTCAGCTCAGCGGATCAGCTCAAGTGCGCAACCACAGCCGGAGTTCTCCCGATGCTTTGTTCCCCAATCATCAGCAATGTGCTAGTCACCAAGACCCTCATCGACGACGGAGCAGGGCTCAACGTCCTGTCCGTGGAGACATTCAATAATCTTCAAGTGCCTTACAGTCAGCTTCAGCCAACCAAGCCTTTCTCCGGAGTCACCGACGGCTCCACGGTCCTGATCGGGCAGGTCCGCCTTCCTGTCACCTTCGGGGCTCGCGACAACTACCACACCGAGCTCATCGACTTCGACGTCGCCCACATTACTTTGCCGTACAACGCCATCCTCGGGTACCCAGCGTTGGCCAAATTCATGGTCAGAACCCACCATGGCTACAACGTCCTCAAGATGCCGAAGCGGCGGGGTCATCACGGTGCCCTGTGAAGAGAGAGACGCATGTGCTCCTGGAGCGAGCCTTCGAGCCGCATCATTTGGAAGACCTGCAACCACAGCAGCAGGAGGCCTCCCGAGGCCGCACCCAAGAATAAGAAGACATCGAGGCCAACCCAGAAAAGGTCAAGGCAGTGGAAGACATGAGCCCACCAAGGACCCTCAGGGAAATGCAGAAGCTCACGGGGCGCGTAACGACGCTGGGCCGTTTCATCTCCCGATTGGGGGAGCGGGTGCTGCCTTTCTTCCAGCTGATGAAGAAAAAAGGGCCCTTCGAGTGGACTGAAGACGCCGACAAAGCGTTTCAAGACCTCAAGAGGTACCTGACCAGCCCTCCAGTGAAGGTGGCCCCGCGCCCTTAGGAGCCCTTGGTACTCTACCTCGCCGCCACTCCCTACTCTGCTAGCGCTGCTCTGGTGGCAGTTAGGGAGGGGCGACAGGCCAAGACCACGGCAGCCACCCGAGCTAAGGCAAGACCGAATCAGAAGGAACTGGAAGAAGCCAGCACCGCAATGTAAGAAGATCAGCCGTCACAGCAGAGCGCACCAAGGGCGGGGGAGGCCTCCCATCCAAGCACCCAGCTTTCGGAGGCGCCCTCACCTCGGGAGGTACCACAGCTTCCGGAAGAAGCCACTGGCACCGACGCCCCTAACCTCGTCGAGCACCCGGTGTACTTCGTCAGCATCGTGTTACGGGATGCGAGGGCACGGTAGCCCATGCCGCAGAAGCTCCTCCTCGCGCTGTTGGTGGCTTCGCACAAGCTGCGGCACTACTTCCAGGGTCATCCAATCAAGGTTGTCCCGGCATACCCCCTGGAGAGGGTGCTCAGAGCCCCAACTTCGGCGGAAGGGTCGCCGAGTGGAACATTGAGCTGCAAGCATTCCAGCTCGAGTTCAAGACAACCAGAGTCATCAAGGGGCAGCTGGCATATTTCATGGACGAATGGGCAGAAGCACCCGGCCTCAGGTCAAGAGGATCGGTCCCTCTCCCGAGGAGCGAAGCGCGGAAGGTTGGGTCATGTACTTGACGGAGCATTCTCTCCAGACAGGCGGCGGGGCTGGGCTGTGCTCATATCCCCGCTCAGGACAAGCTCTACTATGCCGTGCAGCTTCTGTTTCCAGCATGGCGAGAAGGTCTCAACAATATACCATAATACGAGGGGCTGATAAGCGGGTGCAGAAGGCTGCCGCTGCCCTGGGGGTGAAGCGCCTTACCATCAAGGGCGATTCGCAGCTCCTCGTCAATTTCTCCAACAAGGTGTATGAGCCAAGAGATGAACACATGGAGGCCTACCTTGCGGAGGTCCGCGGGATGGAGAAATAGTTCTGGGGATTGGAGCTGCAGCACGTGCCCCACGGCACCAATCAAGAGGCCGACGACATCGCCAAACGAGCCTCCAGGAGGTTACCCCAGGAGCCGGGCGTCTTTGAGGAGCGGCTCTTCAAGCCATCACTCGCCACCGTTATCAAGCACAAAGACAGCCTCGAGAGGAGCTCCCTCACCACCTGCCTCGGGAGCCCGGCTGTGGCCTGGCCTCAGAGCACGCCTGCTTCTAACGATGGAACCTCAAGAGGAGTCTTGGATCACGGAGCTTAAGAGTTACTTAACGCGTGGGACTTTCTTGGGAGAAGGAGGAGGAGGCAGAACGTGTGGCGCGGCAAGCCACGACATACAACATCATGGATGGAGAGCTCTGGGAAACGACCGAACGACGTATCCTCGCTACCGCATCACCGAGGAGGGGAAGGAATTGGCGGCAGATATACATGGCGGAGATTGTGGGCACCATTCATCGTCCACGGACCCTTGTCGGCAAGGCGTTCATGATGGTTTCTATTGGCCCACCGCTCAATGACGCTATCTAACTCATGAAGGCTTGCGAGGCTTGCCAATTCCATGCCAAGCAGATCCACCAGCCAGAATGTGCGCAAACCATCCCCTCACTTGGCCATTCGCGGTGCAGGGGATGGACATTCAGGGCCCTTTCCTTGGCGCCAGGGGCTATCGCTACCTCTACGTCGCCGTGGACAAATTCACCAAGTGGGCGAAGTCGAGGCCGTCTGCGCCATCCCCGCTGGTTCTGCGGTCAAGTTCATCAAGGGCATCGTGAGCGGTTCGAGTGCCGAACCGCATCATCACCGACAACGGTTCGCGATTCACCAAGTAACCTTTTAAAACGCATCTTGCACTAACCTTGGGACGCAAATATGCTACGCCGGTGGCGCACTTCGCAGCAATGGACAGGCCGAGCGGGCCAATGCAGAGGTCCTGAGAGGCCTCAAGACCAGGATGTTCAAGAAGAAACTGGAAGCCTGCGGTAGAGGCTGGTACGACGAGCTTCCGTCCATGTTGTGGTCCATCCGCACGACCGCAACCAAGCCAACTGGAGAGACCCCCTTCTTCCTGGTCTACGGAGCCGAAGCGGTCCTCCCTCACGAGGTCAAGCGTCGATCCGCTCGGGTCCTGGCGTTCGATGAAACGCTGTAGGACACCATGCGGGGGACGACCCTTGTGCTGGGGGAGGAGCGCCGTCGAGAAGCTGCGCTGCGAGCGGCAAGGTACCAGCAGGCACTCCGGCGATACCACTGCCGCAGCATCCGCCCCAGGACTCTCGAGGTAGGGGACCTCGTGCTCCGACGGGTCCTCTCCAGGGAGGGACTGCATAAGCTCTCTCCCATGTGGGAGGGCCCATTCAAGGTTGTTCATGTTTCCAGGCCTGGCTCCGTGCGCTTGGAGACTCAAGAGGGAGTACCTACTCTGTAACGCGTGGAACATCTAGCACCTCGGAGGTTTTACCCCTAAAAGGCCCGGAGCCTGTGAAGAAGGCAAATGCCCGTGAAGTTCATCTTTTTGGAAAAGGCCCAGAGCCTGTGAAGAAGGCAAATGCCTATGAAGCTCATCTTTTTAGGAAAAGGCCCAGAGCCTGTGAAGAAGGCAAATGCCTGTGAAGTTCATCTTTTTGGAAAAGGCCCAGAGCCTGTGAAGAAGGCAAATGCCTGTGAAGCTCATCTTTTTGGAAAAGGCCCAGAGCCTGTGAAGAAGGCAAATGCCTGTGAAGTTCATCTTTTTGGAAAAGGCCCGGAGCCTGTGAAGAAGGTGAACGCATGTGAAGCCGACGCGTTCTGGAAAGGCCCGGAGCCTGTGAAGAGGGCAAACGCCTGTGAAGATTGCCTCCCAGAAGAAAGGCTCGGAGCCTGTGAAGAAGGCGAACGCCTATGAAGCTCGCCGCCCGTGACACTCTCACGTAATAATGAGTTGGGGCTGTACACGCCCCGGAGTCTCAGGAGTGCCGGCCTCAGGCCCTGGGGCTCCCTCCCACGCCCAATGGCAGCACTTAGCTCCGCGCTGGTGAGAAGACGTCGAAGACTAGACTAGGTGCCGGACGCGGCTTTTCCATTTGCTTTCTGCAGTTGACTAGTTATTCCCATTTGGAGTTTTTATCGAAACTATTGCCTCTTTTTGATCCGTGGTTCTTCGATCTTTCTCACTCTCCTGTCTCGATTTCTCTTGCGCGGGGACTCGTGAGGCGGGAGCCTCGGGAGCCCAAGGCGTTTGCCCCTATCACTCAAGTTTTCATGGCCCCGGTCCACAGTACCGAGCACCCTCCCGACGATGCCTCACGGCAAAGACAACGCTAACACGGGCTGGATCGGTCGCCCAGCGCCACGGCCGGTATTCACTTACGAATGGGCGACGGCAGAAGGGAACGATGTCGGGATAACAAAAGCGGTACAATAATTAACAGTTGATTCCTAAACACGCCTTCATCGGGGCCATACATTGTTCCTTTTTACGCAAGAGAAAAGAAAGGAAAAGGACGAAGCGGTGAAGCACGCCCGTGCCGGCTCTCTTGGAAGGCCCGAGCCGCCTCCCGGAGCTCTGGGGACTCCTCTCGCTTCAAGGCGTGGCGGCAAGCGGACCGCTGCCACCCCCAAGCAAGGGCGTGGGAGGCTGGCAGCGACATTCTGGAAGAATCACCACCCGAAGAAGAGCTGGTGAAGCGTGAGGAGTCGCGGCATCGCCCGGCCGCCCATGGCTGCCCTCTCCGCCCACGCCGGGGCTGAGTCCTCGGCCGCGGTCGTCGTCTTTAGGGCAGCACCCCATGCGGCGGCCGTCTTCCCCGAACACCCTCACGTAGAGGGTGGCGTCGCCATCGTACTTGAAGTGCAGGGAGCACCGGCGGCGGAGACCACGCAGCTGAAGCGTCTTCCCGGCCAGCGGGCCAGAGAGCAGGTCCCCTATACCGAGACCTCCAGAGAAGCCCACGGCCCAGTAGCAGCCATCTGCCTGGAGCCAGAGGCCATTCAGGGTGCCATCTGGGAGCTCACCCAGGAGGAAGCATGGGAGCTGAAGCCGGACGCCGGACGGCTCCTCCGCCCTCACCATGAACTCCGGCAGCGCTTCAGCGGCATGAAGGCGCGGCCTCGGAGGGCCAGCAGTCGAGGCGCCCTCCGACCATGGCCAGCCGCTCGTCGCCACGCTGAGAGCCTCCCCCACGACCGCGGGGGACCGCCGAGGAGGCCACGGGGTGCTTGCGAGGGTGACCTCGGCCACGCTTAGGCGGAGGAGAGGAAGACTCTACCTGACGGCCCTTCCCCTTCTCCGCGGCTGAGAACTTCCTTGGTGGAGCCATGGAGAAGAAGTAGAAACAAGAAAGGATAGACTGGAAGGGCGCGCGCCATTCCGTACTTATTTCCGGTGAAGGCCAACCGTTGGCCTCCACGATCACCGGTAATCATGACCAATTCTGCATGCAGGGACTTGTCGAATCCGGGCGGTTACCGAGGCATCATGGGGAAGCAGTGCGCACGCGTCCAATCAACCGCCACGCGGCGCCCAAGGCCGCAGGCTGTTAGGGCCCGCGACGCTTCGCACTTGCCCTTTCGCCTCAGACGCGGCCAAGTTCGGGCGCGCCAGGCCCGGGCTATCACGGCGCTCGGGAACGGGGGTCCCAGGACTTGCACTGCACTGCTGCGGCGTGGCTCAAAGGAGGCCCAGGACAGCCCATCTTCATCAACGCAAGCTCAAGACCCTCGCGAGGGGCCAAGCCTCGCAGGGCGGATGACCAGGAGCTTCCTCAGGCATGGCCTCGTCAGGCTGGCTCATGAGGAGGCGGAGAGTTCAAGGCAGGGTACCTCGCAAGGTGCCCGTGACGCAAGCCATGACGACCAAGGGCGCGGATCGGGCGCCCGACTAAGGCGTCCTCCTTTCCCCTTTGGTGCAAAGGGAGCAAGCGCAGGCGAGAGCATCAATCAAAGGCATCCGTTTCGGTGCAACAAGACCAAGACCAGCCCCAACGGCTGGGAGGGAGTCATCGTGGAGCCCAAGCAGGCGTCATCAAAAGAGCCTTTGGCAGGCGAGGACCAACTTTAGTCAGGATAAGTGTACCCGCTGTTCCCCTTCAAAATGGCCAATTGTTGGCGCCCTTCCCGCTTAATATTTGGGAAGAGGCCCAGGGCCTTCGCCTATAAATAGGGGTAGCCACACTCAGAGTAGGGGGGGCTGGCATTTTGGAATCCAGAGAGAGAGATAGAGACCCGATCCTCAAGCTAGAGCGACGGGACACCACCCAGCAGTTCATCACACCCACCAAGAACAGACCCTCGCGAGGCTGTTCTTCCCTGTACTGTTCCTCATCATCCCAAGAGGCAATCCATCACACCACAAACTAGAGTAGGGTATTACACCACAATGGTGGCCCGAACTAGTATAAATCTTGTGTCTCTTGTGCTGTTCTGTTTAGTAGTTTAGGTCCCTGCGATTCGACGAGGTACGAGACGGTGGAGGGTTGGATCTTCGCGCGCACCCCAGTGTTCGAACCTCAAGGGTCTGCCGGAACCCGAAATCCGACAACCCTAAGGTTGATCGTGCCACCTAGTCCATTTTCCTAGTGCACACTTCGATTGATGAGTTAGGATCTTGTCAAGTCCTTGCTCATTTGATCATATCATCTTGCCCTCAAAAGCAAGATTGTTCTCGAGCTTAGTAACACACTGGTGGTTCGTGATTTCCGAATATCTTCTCGGAAGTATTACCAGATTGTCCCCTGACTGTTATGTTGAGCTCGTGATCAAGTTGGTTTTCCTCTAAACCAGCCATTCTCCAAGAATTTGTGTTGGATACCCCTGAGCTAGTTGGTTAAGCTAAACAACAACTTGGAGAGTTGGAAGATGAAAGCTTGTCCGACTTAGTTCATCACTAAGGGATATACTTGTGTGTGTGTGTGTGTGTGTGTGTGTGTTGAAGAAAGATGATATCTCCATCATTTGGTCCTCATGATCAGTTGTTGGATCTATTGCCTTGTCAAAACTTTGACTTGAGTATGGGCCATCGTCAAATCAAATCAGAACCAACGATGTTCATAATGTTGACTTACTCGTGGTTGATCCCTCGAGCATACACCATTACATCTTTTGGTCTGACCAATGCTATCACCATGTTCACATGATGGTGGAAGTCCAGTGATATGGAAATTCCGATGAGTTGTTGTTGAACTCCATCAGCAGCATTTTGTCTCCCCCATGATTCATGCTGAACATCAACCTAGTGTTGAAACTTTTATAAGCAATGCCTTCGTGTTCCGTTCATTAAGAATATGTTGGATGAAAGAGGTGACTTCCTCTAGTTCATGTGCATTTGAAGCAAGTTGCCGCCGTGAATTCGAGAAAGTTTGTTTTTGCTTCCTCTGGTACCATCCCAAGTCAGTCATGCATGTGCGAAGTATGCTATGGTTTGACAGGCTCGCAACCTTCATTCCATATGTATCCCTAGCACACCAAGCCACTGACTGATTTTCTCAAGGAGAAGGAGTCCCTTCATAAGAGCTAATACGGACTTATGAAAAGATTTCAATATCCTCGATGATGGTTCCCCCACCTGAACTTGGTAGTGTTTAATATAAGACTACTACGTGGCCATTCTTGTCTGGGACAACGTGTTCACATGTTTGTAGAAGAACCCGCTCATGTTTTGGAGCTTACTACCGTAGTCCATCTCCTGAGAATCTCGTAACATCATCTCGTCGATTTGTGTTGCAACCTTTCCTTTTCAGACATCTTTATGCGAAATGTCCCATTACCAACCAGATCTGAATCTCAGGCAGATATGATGGTTGAAACATTCCCAGCATTTGCATTATGTTCCCAGCTTGCACCCCAACAATTGTTGCCCAGGATCATCTTCAAAAGTGGTCCTACCATGGGTCCCATCCATTCCCGATGATAAGCAAAATCATCCATTGTGTTGTCTTCAACAAGGTAGTCCACATCATCCATTCTAGTCTGAGTATGTCATTATTTTGAACTCCTTCAAATGATCGATTGTGATTGCCTTAGGCTGGTATGAAGAGTTTCAATGATCTCCGAATCAAAAGTAATTCTTTTGCCACTTAAGGGAATATTTCTGCGAGTCACCTTCCCTAAGGTGCATCGTTATGGTATCATGGCAACTCAACTCTTGGCTACGTTGACAACCGTTCACCACCTTCTTAAGTGTGGAATTGTTGTCTACATAGTGAACCTTCGTCATCTGTTACACTCCATTCCGCTAGATGTATGTTTCGTGTCTCAGCTCAAGAGATGTTTCAATGTCTCACTCGATGAGTTGATCTTGAGTTGTTCGATCTTCGAGAAGATCAATCCTTCTGGAGTTTTCCCTTTCCTCTCATTGTCATGTTAGTTGGAGTTCTCAAAGCAAGACATCGAGACAAAGATGGTGATCATGTCAACGTTCTTATGAAGTGCAACCTGGATCGTGAAGACCGTGTTAGCTTGTCCTCCCTCTGTCTTCTTACCTCACGTCTTGAATCTCGGGACGAGATTCTTGTTTAGTGGGCGTGAGTTGTCACATCCCTAATCCCGGTCTGGCCTATGCCAGCTTCCATGTGTGCATCATGTTTAAATTCAAATGAAATTTGAATTGAGGAATTTTCAAAGCCTCAGAAAACCCCTAAAAATAACCAACATTTAAATCTCATCAAATGAGTCCAAGAAAATGTTCCTGTTACTCTGTGAAAATATTGGAGGTGAAATTCAAACCAATATTTTTGGAGTCATAGAAATATTTATTCTGGCCATTTGAATTAATCCAATAACTATTTGCTTTGGATTTATATTTAATATATATTAAATATGACTGCAATAATTCTGGAAGTTTGTGAGTGGCTTTGTATATATTTTAGGAAGCCATATAATAACCTCTGAATTTCTTAAAATGATTTAGTTGCTAAATCAAATCAAAACAAATTGCAGAAAATAGAAAACATTAATAAATAGAAAACCAGAGAGAGAGACTAACCTGGGCCAACTCACCTGTGCAGCCCACCTGGCCTGGCCCAGCATGGCCCAACCCAGCTGGCCGATGCCAGTCGTCCCCTTCCTCTCGCCAGAAGGACGAGAGGCGTGTGTGCCGCCCACGCCTGGCACTGCCACCTCCTGCTTCCCACCGCTGCCTCGACGCCCAGGACGTCGCCACACACACCCCCCGAACCCTCTGGACCTCTCCCCTCTCTCCCCCGAGCGCTCTCCCCCTCCTCTATTCTCCTCACCGAACGCGCCCACCGCCGCCGACGAGAACCACCGTGGCCACTGGCCACCCCATGCCTCACCGGCGCGCCCACGAGCTCCGCCTAGTCCCTCTATTCCTCCTCATCGAGCCGCCCGACACAGGAAGCCCCTGGACGCCGCAAGCACCGCCGTTCCCCTCGTCGACCCCCGAAGATCATCGCCATTGATTCGCTGCCTCCCGAGCTTCCCCGAGCCTGCTGAGACCATCCTCGACCCCGCTGTGAGCTTCTCCATCGTTTCCCCCTCTCCCCGTGCTCTACTTCCCTCTCTAGCCGCCGTTCGCAACGAGCAGAGAGCTCTTCGCCGCTGGCCATGTCACCGCCGTAGCCACCTTTGCCTAGAGCGGCAGCCGAGCACACCACCGCGCTCAACGCATCTCCAGGAGCCCGTAGCTAGCACCAGCTCCTCCCCACGTGCCCTACAGCCACTTGCTCGAGCTCACCCGAACTCCGGCCGCCGCAGAAATGCTCGTCGCCGTCAACTCCGGCCATCCCAGCTGCTGCCGCCACCACCACTAGATGCGTGAGAGCTCCTGCAAGCTGTAGCAGCAAACCGCGCTCAAAACGGAGCACCATAGCGAAATCCCGACTCCCTCCGCCGCGGATTTGTCGCCGTGACTAAACGCCGATTAGGCGGCGTGGCAGGTTAGTTTAGCCACTAACCCCGCGGTTAGTTTAACCGTGTGCCACTGATGGATGGACCCCACTCCCTAATTAACTCTAGCTTTATTTCCTGTTTAGATTAGTGTTAATCTTGCGGACCCCACGTGTCAACTAACGTTGACCGGTCCCACCTATCATACACCCAAACTAGCCTGGGACACTGACGTATGGGTACCACAGGTCAGGTTTGACCTGGCCGACCCAGTTGACCTGCTGACGTCACACCTATGTCATGCCGACGCAGTAACTTACTTTCTGGATTTATTCTTATATAGGAAATTCCAGAAAATAGCCAAAACTTCTAAAAATCATAGAAATTAATCTGTAACTCCAAATGAAATAATTTATATATGAAAAATGATCAAAAAAATCAAATCTATCCATCTGTACTAGTTTCATGCATGTTTAAACAAGTTAACTTGCTGTTTAGTGGAAAACATGATAAAGCACTATTTAAGATCACAAATGTGTTTGAACTTTGAATCTTTGGTTCAAAATAGCTCAAACCCATCTGATTGTAGTTGCATTAGCCCAACACACTCATTTTACCATGTCATAGCATGCATCATATTGTGCATTGCATTGATCATGTTTCTTCTCTGTTTGCCGGTGTTGTTCCCCCTCGGTAGACGTTGTACCGACGTTGTGATTGTTGACACTGATGAAGACTCAATGCTATCTTGAGAAGTGCCAGGCAAGCAAAACCCCCTTGTTCATTCTGACACAATCCTACTCTCTCGCTCCTGCTCTCTTTTACTGCATTAGGACAACAATGATTCATCTGTTACTTGCTGCGGTAGCCGAACCCCTTCATCCTCTGCATGACCTGTCGTTCCACAGTAAATAGATGAAACCCACTAGCATGAGAATGAGTTGTTTGAGCCTGTTGTGCCTACTCATTCATGCTTGTTTGTCATGCCTGCTACTGCTTAGAGTTGAGTCGGTGCGATTCATCGAGGATGAATCTGAGGTGTGTGAACATGTCCTACTGTGTGTGAGCTAAGTGTGTGAACACGATTTGGTAATGGTAGCGGTGAGAGGCCATGTAGGAGTACATGGTGGGTTGCCTCATTGAAGCCGTCCTCAGGAACCCGAGTTACGTGTTTGTGATCCATGAGCAGTTACTACCACACATTGGGATCCTTAATTGACTCTCTTGGCTTCTTAACCACCCTTGTTCACTTGTCCCGTGAGTTGCAACTAGTTTACGGTGTTTGTAGGATATGTGTTGGAGGCCGTGCGTAGCGCTGACCCTAGGGGTGGGCTATGATGCGGTAGATACACCGTGGCTTGGTGTACCGAGCGCCCGTTTGGTGTCTCGGGAACCCTGCTCACATCGTTCGGGGCTGTATGTGGAAACCTCGGCCGGACTCCCTGCGGATGGAACGTGAATAGGCGATAAACTGGACTAGAGACTTGAGTGTTTAGATAGGCCGTGGCCGACACCCTCGCTGGGCTTCCGCTTGAAGGTTGCCGAGTACATGTCGTGTAAACGGCGATAAGTGGTGAGAGCGTGTGTGAAGAAGTACACCCCTGCAGGGTTAACATCATCTATTCGTATAGCCGTGTCCGCGGTAAAGGACTTCTAGGTTGCCTATAATAGTTCATAGACAAGTGAAAGTGGATACTCTAAAATGCTCAAGATAAGCGTGAGTGCTATGGATGGCGTTCTCGTAGGGAGACGGGAGCGGATCCATAGTGGTGTATTGATTTGGTGAATATGTGGACTCGTGTGCGCCACCTTAAAAGGGTTACTTGCAGTCGTAGTTCAGGATAGCCACCGAGTCAAAGTTGGCTTGCTGCAGTGAAACTCCACCACCCCCTTTGTTGATAATGATGCATATGTAGTTAGTTATGATGTAAGTATTGCTGAGTACATGTGTACTCACGTTTGCCTATTTTATGTTTTTGCAGAGAGACTTCAGTCTCACCAGTAGTTCCGCATGGACTTCGATGTTTAGCTTGATACCTCAGCTACGATCTTGTGCCCTCGGCAGGATCTAGTAGTTAGTCAGGCTTATCAGCCTTTTTCATTTGTAGATGTCTGTACTCAGACATGTTAAGCTTCTGCATGTGCTTTGACTTGTATGCTCTGAATGTTGGATCATGAGACCCATGTTTGTAATATCTCGCTCCTCGGAGCCTAATGAATAAATACGTGAGTCATAGAGTTATGTTGTGATGCCATGTTGTATTTACACATATCGAGCATATTGTGTGTATGTTTGAAATGCTTGGTATGTGTGGGATCCGACAATCTAGTTGTTTATCCTTGGCAGCCTCTCTTATGGGGAAATGTAGTCTAGTGCTTCCTTGAGCCATAGTAGTCCGCTTCTGAGCCCGGTTCACCGGAGTCACGCTAGCCCAAAGACTACCGCTTTCAGGATGCTTGGCCGGCCGGCATGTGTCTCACTTCGTTCGTGGTTCGTCCCTTCGGGAAATGTCACGCGGTGACATCCGGAGTCTGCCTAGCCTGCTACAGCCCGGGTTCCGGAGTTTTGTTAGCCTAGTGCTACAGCCGGATTCACACGCTGGCAATCGACATGCTCGAAGTTGATTCATGTATGCCTGTCCCCATGGGTTAGTGCCGCTTTGGGTTCACGACTAGCCATGTTGGCCCGGGTTCTTTGTCATATGGATGCTAGCGACACTATCATATACGTGAGCCAAAAGGCGCAAACGGTCCCGGGCCATGGTAAGGCGACACCTGTGGGAATACCGTGCGTGAGGCCGCAAAGTGATATCAGGTGTTACCGGCTAGATCGATGTGACTTGGAATCGGGGTCCTCACATCGTGTCAAGTCCCAAAACAGTTGTTTGATTCTGCGGCCACAACTCCAGGTTTGACTAGTCATTGATTCTTTCCAGAAAGACCAAAGATAGTCATCAGCTAATACTGCGTTGTCCATTATGACATGTGGATGACTAGTACAGGATATTACTCCAACTTTTGTTTGTTTTACCATCAGATGCCACGTGCACCAAGGTAGATTACCAGTTGTAAAAATTGCCACATAGAGCAGTATAAACCAATGGACACCGCTTTGCTTGCTATCCCTACTGTCTGCCCTTGGTCAATACCGGAACAGTGATCAAGGAGGGTCAAACCGACAACGACCAGGATGAGCACGGGGATCGACTCGGATTCGGCGGTCTTACCGACCCGCCTCGCGTCTTCTACGACAATTCTACCATGGCCAGTGCGCCTCCACCATCGCGGGTGCATCAACCCGCCGCTCCTCTGCCTTGTTTCATCGCTGAACCACGCCCTTCGCAGTGCCTTATCTGAACCCACCCCGCTGGGCCGTGCCTGCAAGTTGCTGATGTTTCCTGCATACGTGGATGCTGCTATTCCCGAGAAAAAAAATGTGCGGACGACCACGACCCGGAAGAGATAGGATCATGGGTGCGGACACAGACTTGGTCGCCACGAGCCTCACCAACCTCGCCGTCGGGTTGTCCCCGCGCAACCTCGCCTCGCCTCGCGGGTACCTCTCTGCCCCGCCGCGACCTTGCTCCCCCGGCGGCCCGTCGGTGTCGCGGCCGTCCCTGCCTGCTGCCACTTCGCCAGTGCCGTGACCCGCAGCCAGGAGCTCGGGTTGACCACAACCACGGCGGCCGTCCGAGTCGTCATCGCCGAGTAACCCTCCTTTGTTGTGGCTAGCTATCTTCGAGTCACGTGCGCCACGTTTCGTCTCTGAGCCGCCATCGCTGGGTGCGCCTCCGACCGCCATTCAGCTGCGGCCCCCGCTGCTTCAGCGCTTTCTGATCCGCCACCGGTTCAGCCGCAGTTCGCCACCTCTGCCACCTGCAGTGTGCCTGGCTTCGCCATTAAACCGCCATAGTGCCGTCCTGAGCGATTACGCCCCGCCGGATCACGGCATGCACCTCCACCACCACAAGTCGGCATCACTGTTGCTCCTACTGTTGCCGGCACTGAGGCGCCTCCGCCTTACCAGCACACCGTGCGCTCCGGCCTATCTCGCTGGTTCACAGCTCCGCAATACTCGCCTCGGTCCACTTTGGCTGACCCGCCGTGCCCTGGAGCGCCGCGAGTCAGCCGCCGACTCCGCCAAAAGCTATGCCGCGGCCTCACCCTGAGTCGGCCTTCCCGTTTTAAACCGCCGCCCCGGTCGGGTCACCTCTGCCATGGCTGTGTTCCGCCGTCTGACGCGCGCGCCGCTCCGATCACAAGCTGGCCTCGAGTCACCGTTGATGCAGGCTGCCACTCCAACCCGCTGCGGTAGCGGACGCACTTCGTCAACCCGCCGGAGTACCCTCGATGTGGTCGGTTCATCTCCGCGCCTGAGACACGCCTCCGTACCTCTAATGCTACTCTGTCGAGTTATGACCACGGAGACCACCATGAACCCTCTTTACCTCAAGTTGCCGAGTCGCAGCCTCCGCTTTATCAATCGCTGCCTATGCGGTGCTCGCGCCTGACCCTCACATCGCCGGTCGTCTTTGCATCCGCGGCCTCTCAAATCGCTGTAAATCTGTTTTGCAGCCATCGTTAGGGCTACCGTGTCTCTCTACAAACCGGCCGGCTGCGTTAAGCCGCTGTGATCACCTATAGCCATGGGAGATCCCACATCCTGCGATTCATCCTTGGAAAACCGCCAGCGCCACCAGAGCTCCGTCTGCGTCGTTGATATGAATCGCTTGCAAGCTAGCCACCACAGCCGGCCTACGCCCGGCTATCACCGTCGCTGCGCCAGATCACCTCTGTCTCCGTCGGCTTACCCTTTGTCGACCCCGCGCCAGGCGACCTGCCACCGTTGTCGACCTGCGGGTGCGTTGGGCCTTCCAAGCCACCGGCCTCCTAAAAGATGCAAGGGATGGATTATAATGCTAAACATGCTTGGGATGATTGGATGGTTATGAAGGATTTAACACCGTGGTGGTAATTATGCTGCTGATGAACCGCCACTTTTGATGCTGAGCATACAACATGTGCTTCTACAACTTGGTTCAGTAAGGCTAGCCATAGTGGGAGTAACTTAGGTAGTAACATAACGCACCCCAAGACATGTATGCTTATGTGGCATGTAGTTAATGAGGAGAGAGGTGTTTGTAGTAACATAATATGTTACCGTAACATAACGCACCCCAATGCAAAATGAGTCTACAATATAATTAATGAAGGCTTGCATGACACTACACTTATGTTACTACCCACTATGATGGTAGTAACATAGACTAGTAACATGCATATGTTACTAGTCTAAGTTACTGCCCACTATGACTAGCCTAAATGGCCAAGACTGTCGTAACAATGGAGCTCGCACCTGCAGCGGTGCCGTACGTCACAGGGTTCGGCCAGTTTTACTATCGTCATAGCTCGAACCGGCGATGGAGTTATTATTAACATCAAAATTTACTTCAGCATAGCCGGGGAAGTGCAAAGGATTTCGTCCATGGAACCTGAGTTTCGGAGTTACAACGTACCAAGACTAAGGAGGAGTTTGCGAGGCAAGTCAAACTTTAGTGGACCTTTGCAAAAAGTTATTAAGCACGGCATGCCAATTACTGTCGTGGTTTTGTCACGGCAGATGTCCTCGTGAAAGGACTTAGTCGTGGAGCCATCGCTACGGGTTAACTTGAAGGGGTTAAAGCGGACGCAAAGGCACGAGAGTTTATACTAGTTCGGCCCCTTCGATGAAGGTAAAAGCCTACGTCTAGTTGTGATGGGACTGATGTGGTTTCGATGACTAGGGAGCAAATAAGCTTCGCCTAGGCCTCAAGTTGTTGTTCTCTGTCTTGAACCGCCGCCGGGTCGTCCCTTTATATACACAAGTTGGCGCTCGGCGGTCTGCAGAGTCGAGCCGATCTATACAAAGTGTGCGCTCGTTCTCTCCTTTCTAACTTATATTACAAGTTTACATAATCATGGCGGTTTACCACTAGGGGCCCTAATCCGCCTTTGGGCGGTGGGCTTCCAAACTTTACTAGTTGAACATGCCATCTTCAAGACCTTCATGGGCTTCAAAGACGATCTAAGGTGAACCGGGCCCTCCTGGCCGGTTTATACTTAGTAGCTATATCCTCAACATTAGGCCCCGGATTGATTTGAATTTATTCATGTCAATCTTCAACACTAAAATATCTTGTAAACATCCTCTTGTATTTTCGTAAACCGCCATATTGACTTCTCCTGTGAATTTTGTAAACCGCCGTGCGGTCATCTTCAGAGCACCGCAACGGTCCGTCATGACATCATCTACGCATAAAAGGATTAAAAGATTCCCTTCTCATTAATGATTATCTCGAAAATCGAGGCGACAGCGCGCCCACTCGGCCGCGGACGCCTTTGATTCTCGCTACCGCCATTTACTCTTTCCCTTATAAATAAAGCCCGAGGGCTCCTTTTTCTCTTCCTCTTACGCATCTTCTTCTTCCTCATGACGCCCTCAGCTCTGAAGCTCCGCCGCCGTCCGCGACCTTCGAGAACTACACCATCCAAGGCCGCTGCATCAACCTGAGTTAGATCAGAGGCTCATCGCCCCCCTCCGCCGTAATCTGCAGCGGTAAACTTCTTCTGTCCTTCGTCCTTAGATCTGTATTAGGTTTTTGCAAGCTCATCCGCATAGTTCTCCATTTTTCCTCTTCATCCTACCTTCTGCCGCGGTAGTCATTCCGCATCTGTTTTTAATACTAGCAGCCCTTCCTTTTCTTCTTGTAAAGTATGCATCCTTCTCTGTTCTACTTGAACGCCTTTTAAAGAACGTAGTAAAAACTGCTTTATAGATGTGCGGTAGATCCAAATATATTTGAACATTGTGTAAAACCTGTTTCTGTCAACACTTAGCAGAAATTTTGAATCTTGGCCTTTCTGCCTATGGGCGGTTTAATCCTTGATGGCCAATCCGCCATATGTTATTAGCCTTCTCTTAAACCGCCAACTAGACCTTGCATTGTATTTTCACCGGTTTAACACTGAAATTTTCACTTACAAACCGTAGACAGTAAACCGGCACCTGTTTGATTTCCTTTTAGCTCCCCCCTTCCGGAATGGCGAAACAATTTGCTGCTTGCAATTGGGTTCCGTCCCGGATCACGGAAACACAACTCAACGGCTACGTCACCACTGGCGTTTTAGCCACCAAAAATGTTCTCCACTGGCGAGTTCCGGAATCAGAATGTCCACCTGAACCTCAAGAAGGAGAGGTGATTGTTTTTATGCAACACCTAGACCGGGGATTCAGCCCGCCCGGATCAAAAAAATTCCGGGATGTTCTCACAAGCTTCCAACTCCATCCACAAGATATTGGTCCGAACTCTGTGTCCAATATATGCAACTTTCAATTATTCTGCAAAGTCTATCTTCAAGAAGAACCAACCGTGGAGTTATTTCGAGATTTCTTTCATTTGAACCGCGTCTTGAATTCTCGGACGGTCCTAACACAGAACTTGGCGGCGTTTCAATCCGTAAAAGGAAGGAAGTGGACTTCCCTCATGCCAAACATCATAGCCATCCTAAAGATTGGAATCAAACCTGGTTCTATTCTTTGGAACACTGCTCCTAACGGAGAAAATCCCTTGCCGGGTTATCGCCCTCACCGTCTTAGCAACAGCCACCCATTGCCTTCGCGCTTGACCGCCGCAGAACGGAAGAATTTTGCACCTCAAATTACCAAGCTCCGGGCTCTGATGGCCAACGGTTTAACTGGTATTGACCTTGTCCGCTGCTGGGTTTCTTGGGGCATCTTGCCATTAAGCCGACGCCCCGGATTGATGCACGAATATACTGGTGACGTCAAAGATCCTCAACGACATCACGAACTATCAACAACTGAGCTTGAAGTTACCAAAACAGTGAAGAGAATGCTTGATGAACCGATCTCCACATGCAGCCAAACCGGGTTGGCTCCGTTCTGCATCTCCAACAAACCTCCCGCGGTAAGGTTCCTCTCATTACTCTACTGACTTTGATTCCATATTGATTGTATTAATCCCTCTGTATTACTTTTCAGGCTAACAACTCCTTCTGGAAACGAACTAAACCGGCCCGGGTTCCTCGTGCAAAGACCAAGGCCACGAAGAAAACTGGCAAGAGGAAAACCGCCGAGTCTTCTGAACCGCCAGAAGATGAAGAATCAGATGTTGAGGTAGAGCTTGACTCACTTGGTTCCTTTTTTCATTCATTTTATTGACAGTTACAATTCCCAGGATGACACTGAGGCCAGCCATGCAGAACCTGTTGAGGTAATCCTTCTTTCTTCTGATTCTGATCTTGTACTGGTTAAAAGAATTCGCCAAGACCGATCCGGAAAGTGAAACAATCTCACTCCTATGCTCATTTGGATCCAAAATTTTCTTTGAAGACACAACAAGCTGAAGAACGCCAGACGACGACCCGGCATAGCGGTCAACAAATTACGTCGTCCGGTTTAGCCGACACACCAACCCGGAAACGTCGTCGAGAGGTGACTTGTTTTCTGGCGTTATCCTTTGAAAGGTTTCTTACGATGCCCTCTCAATCCGTCTCAATTCAATTACTGTGCTTCTTCCAACTCGTCTGGCGGTTCATCAACCACTCAGCTGCCTCCTCTCAAAGTTGCTGCTTTGGGTAAGTATATTACTCCTTAAGTTGTTCCTTGTATTTGTCGGTTTATCATATTCTAACCCTTGATGTTGTAGCACCAAGGCTCGACTTAGTAAAAAGGCCAAGACCCTCGACCCTACTGTGGATGTTGATCCGAAGAAGACTCCAGAGCATCATGGTGAAGATCCAAAGTTGCTAAAGACAACTCTACTGGGAAAAATCAAGATGCCAATGCTAATCCGCCAGAGGTTGATCGGATGTCCAAGTTGAGACTTCACATCCTCCTGCTCCTCCGAGTCCTGCAGCAGAACAACGGGACTCAACTGCTGATCCGCCAAGCCCGGGTATGAAAGCGCCAAGCCCTGTTGAAAATGCTAATTCGGCCAGTCCGACCAAAGATGATGATGTCGTAGTTACGTGCACCGCATATACCGCCCCTGGCAATCCGGTTTCTCTATCAAAGCACACTGCCAAGGAAGAATTTGCTGCCATGAGCAAAGGGAAGGAAAAATTGATCTGTCAGCTTATAACAATCTCTCTGCCCAAGACCTTCACTCTGGCTTCCTGAACCGGCTCTACACAAGCTGTGATTATGAAGCCGGTTTAGTAAATCTTATGAAGGAGCGCTATGAGGTAAATAGTTGTGCCCTTCTCTTGTACCTTCATTGCATAGTAGCCCCCAAGGGCCGGTTTGTCCCTAGAAAGTCAAACCGGGACTTTGCATAGTTCATAGTACTGTCTTATATATTTCTGATCAAACACACATTAGCCCCCAAGTGCCATGATTAACACTTGTATTAATCCATGGGACTTCAATAATCAGTATAAAAAATGATCCGCATTAGCCCCCAAGTGCCAAGTGTATGACTGGTTATGCGCTTGGGACTTCTAATGAAGATATTAATATGCTCTCTCTTTGTTGTAGAGTGAGATACGCCAACAAGTCTAACAAATCAATGATCTTCAAGAAAATCTGAAATCTCAACAAGCAGAAACCTCCAAGGCCAAGGATGAGCTGAAAACCGCCTTGACTACCATGGAGCAGCTCAAGGAGTGGTTCAAGTGCAGCGGGCCAGTTGGGATCTTGAAAAAGGCGGGCTTGATAAAACGGGCGGAAGATCTTTGAAGCAGCTCTTAAACCGGTGACGGAAGAGCTCACTTTGGATTAAACGCCAAATCAATGCCATGACTTACGCAATATTTGGTAAGCAATGTTTATCAAGCTTTATAAATATTCCGTTTGAAATTGCATGCGGTTTAACGTAAACTTCTTAAACCGCTATAGGTAGGCGCATTGCTCATCACGGGCTCGACATGCGAGAAAAACTCAAGGCCGCATATACATTGATTGAGCAACAGATACCGGCGCCCAGCCGGAGTTATTTGTGCCACTTCTTATGATAATGCGGCTCCAACACCGATCAAGGACACCTTTGGACCGGCTATCTATGATACCAAAGACAGATAGAAGAATTGAAACAATCACGCTGCCGGTGGCACCTTATTGGCACTAACTCGCGCCAAAGCATGGATAGCTGACCTTGATCCGGCTGACATAGCCAAGGGCTTCCCCAGTGCTCAAGAAAACGGTGAAGTATTTGATAATGATGCTCTCAAACGGGTAACAAGGGAGATGCGTCCTCTAGCGAGTCAACTGGCAGAAGAGGCCAACCTGACGGTTCACCGCTCCTTCTACGACGCGAACAATGACGGGTTGAAGCTGTTATTAGGAAGTGCGTAACCTTGTTCCACCAACCCGTAAGCACACTTACGCCTCGACGTTGATCCGCTGAGCTTATAAGTGAAGAGGCTGTCTTTCGAGGCTTTAACCCGGATTGACTGGACCACCAATGACTTCCGGCCATTGGATGGTGAGGAGGAAGAAGTTGAACCGACGCCAGACGACCCATCTACTTCACGTCAACCCGGCAATGAAGCTTAATCCGTCAAGTCGGTTGATACGTCAGAAACTGCCCGTTATGAAGCAATTCCAAATTTTGGGCCTCTGAACGCCTTGTAATAAAACTAGCTGCCACCCTTGGCGTTTATATGCCTTCGTGCATACGTTTTACAACTTATGCCTCCGTTTGATTTGTCAATGATAAACTATTACCTGCAGCGAAAATCTTAAAGCGCCGTTGTGGTTGTACCACCAGGCGGGTCATAATATCGATGAAATCAAGAATAACTTAATTTAAACATATCATTAAATAATACCTGCCATCATAAGGCATGGAGTTGGCTGTGCCAATCGTAAACCGGAGCGCTTTGTGAAAAGCATTGTCATAGGAGAAACAGCTCCTGTGAATGCAAGGTCAGGTCACCAAGATACGATGTTTTACTTAAAAAAATAAACCGGGCAAAACGTCTCCGGATCAAGAATAGTCTGTGTTCCGTCAATTGACAGTCAAACCGGTGCAACAGTCGTTGGTGAAAAAACACAACAAAAAATATGCAAATCGGAGGAAAGACAAATAAAATCATTTCCAAAAAAGAGGCTATCTGAGCCGATCAAGTGGTATTACCATGGTCGGACACGACCAAGCCCCCGGAGGCGTAGCTATGGTTCCAGTCAGCCAAGGTCCCCAAATGATGCAGCGGCATTACGCCGATCAAGAGGTGTAGCGATGGTTCGGGTTCGACCAAAGCCCCCAAGTGATTATGTGGCCTTAGGCCGGTCAAGAGGTGTAACTGGTTCAGACATGACCAAGTTCCCAAGTGATCTTTGTGGCTTTCGCCGGTCAAAAAGGTGTTGCATTGGTTCGGGTGCGACCAAGCCCCCTAGTGACATGATACAAAGCTTTTTTGAAAAAGCTAACTCAAGGGGTAAACCGGAGGTCGCTTTAAGATAAAAACTCCGTGTAACCACACATGATATGAAAAGAACAAAGACCCCGCTTTAGCTAAGGCTCCGGTTTATTGTATTGATCATAATCTATACATTGTCATAATATGTACATGAGTAAAAATCTATGGCTTAAGTATAATAAGGCCGAAGATGAGCTATGTTCCAGGGCCGTTTGGTCTCCTCCTCTGACGTGCGTGAGTCTTTATGCTCTCGAACATCAATCAGATAGTACGACCCATTGTGCAGATTCTTGCTGACCACGAAAGGTCCCTCCCAAGGCGGGGATAACTTGTGCATATCAGTCTGGTCTTGGATTAGTCGAAGCACCAGATCTCCTTCTTGAAAAGTTCTGGTCTTAACTCGGCGACTATGATATCAACGAAGATCCTGTTGGTAGATCGCCGAACGGGCAGCTGCGATGTCACGTTCTTCGTCCAACAGATCCAAAGCGTCTTGTCGTGCCTCCTCGTTGTCCGTTTCAACGTATGCCGCTACACGAGGTGAATCGTGACGGATATCACTAGGGAGGACCGCCTCTGCGCCATAGACCATAAAGAACGGTGTGTATCCTGTCGACCTGTTGGGTGTAGTATTGATACTCCATAACACAGATGGTAACTCCTCCACCCAACATCCCGGCGTTCGTTGCAAAGGAACCATAAGCCTGGGCTTGATACCCCGCAGGATCTCTTGATTGGCCCGTTCTGCTTGTCCATTAGACTGTGGGTGAGCTACTGACGATACATCAAGCCGGATGTGCTCACGCTTACAAAATTCCTTCATAGCGCCTTTGGACAAGTTGGTACCATTATCAGTAATGATTCTCTGTGGAAAGCCAAACAGGACAAATCACCTTTTAATGAACTGAACCGCCGTGGCTGCATCACACTTGCTAACGGGCTCCGCTTCAACCCACTTGGTAAATTTGTCAACCGCCACCAAGAGGTGGGTCTTCTTGTCCTTGGACCTTTTGAAAGGTCCGACCATATCCAGCCCCCAAGTCGCAAATGGCCAAGTAATTGGAATCATCCTCAATTCTTGAGCCGTCACATGAGCACGCCTTGAAAATTTCTGACAGCCATCACATCGTCTAACTAGATCCTCCGCATCAGCATGAGCCCTCAACCAGTAGAAACCGTGGATTTAAATGCCTTAGCTACCAGAGACTTTGAACCGTGGTGACCACAATCCCTTCGTGGATTTCGTAAAATTTCACAGCCTTCCTCGGGGACACACAACGTTGAAACGCTACCGATACATCGCAATGATGCAACTCACCATTGATAATGGTCATGGACTTGGATCGCCGGACTATCTGCTCGCCGAGTCTCATCCTTCCGCAACTCGCCCGGTTCATGTACGCAAGATAAGGAACTGTCTAATCCGTATGACATGCAGGGCTGCCACCAATCGCGCCTCGATCGGGAATAGCTAAATCCGCTTCACTGTGGAGCTTGACCGACGGGTTATGCAGAACATCCAAAAGACGTTAGGCGGGACCGATTCGCCGAGAGCCCGGCTTAAAAGCGTCCGCCGCTTCGTTTCTTCCGTCTATCCATGTGATCCACCGATAACACTTAAAGTGACCTGCAACAATGTCCACCTCACGACGATAGGCTGCCATGAGTGGATCCTTGGAATCCCAAGTGCCGGACACTGTTGAGCCACCAGTCCGAGTCATCAAGCAATTAACCCGGCTAAGATTCATCTCCTTTGCCATCCGAAGACCATGGAGCAAAGCTTCATACTCAGCTGCATTGTTAGTACAAGGGAACATTAAGCGGAGAACTGGAACATTAAGCGGAGAACGTAACAGAACTTGTCACCTCGTGGGGAAGTTAATACGACTCCAGCCCCCGAGCCCTCCAATTGCCTAGATCCATCAAAATGAATCGTCCAATAAGTGTGATCCGACTTCTCTTCAGCGCTCAGAACTCGGCCCAATCATTGATGAAATCCACAAGTGCTTGAGATTTGATCGCCGTTCGAGGCACATACTTCAATCCGTGCGGCCCAAGCTCTATAGCCCACTTAGCAATAAGGCCAGTCGCTTCCCTATTCTGAATTATATCGCCCAAAGGAGCAGAGCTGACCACTGTGATCGGATGGCCCTGGAAGTATTGCTTAAGCTTCCAGCTCGCCATAAAATCTCCGTATACTAGCTTCTGCCAATGCGGGTACCGTTGCTTGGATTCAATAAGCACTTCGCTAATATAGTAAACCGGCCGCTGAACCGGATATTCCTTGCCTGCTTCTTTGCGCTCTACCACAATAGCCACGCTTAATCGCACGAGCATTAGCCGCCACGTATAGTAATAACGGTTCTTTGTCGATTGAGCTGCAAGAATGGGCGGATTGGCTAATCGCCGCTTTAAGTCCTCCAACGCTTCATCGGCGGTGGACTCGCATAAACCGACCGTTTTTTCAAAGATTCGGTACAAAGGGATGGCCTTCTCTCCGAGGCGGCTGATAAACCGGCTCAACGCGGCAATCCGGCCTGCCAAACGCTGGACATCGTTAATACACTTCGTTTTAGCCAGGGAGGTAATAGCCGTAATATTTTCCGGATTAGCTTCAATTCCCCTGTTGGACACGAGAAAATCCAATAACTTGCCTGCCGGAACACCAAAAACACATTTGACCGGGTTGAGCATCATCTTGTAAACCCGTAGGTTGTCAAAGGTTTCCTCCAAATCGTCAATCAGTGTCTCTTTCTCCCTTGACTTGACCACAATGTCATCTACATAGGCGTGCACATTACGGCCGATCTGCTTGTGCATGCAATTCTATACACATCATTGATAAGTTGCCTGGGCGCTTTTGAGCCCAAAGGGCATGGATACATAGCAGAAGGCTCCAAAGGGGGTGATAAACACCGTTTTCTCCTGGTCCTTAACCGCCATTTTGATCTGATGATACCCAGAATATGCATCCAAAAAACTCAATTGTTCACAACCCGCAGTGGCATCAATAATCTGGCCAATGCGGGGGAGGGCAAAAGGATCTGCTGGACAAGCTTTGTTAAGATCTGTGTAATCCACGCACATGCGCCAAGTGCCGTTCTTCTTAAGGACCAGCACGGATTAGCAAGCCACTCTAGATGGAAGACTTCAACGATAAAACCAGTCGCTAAGAGCCTGGCCACCTCTTCTCCAATAGCCTTGCGCCTTTATTCGTTAAACCGGCGGAGAAACTGCTTCACCGGTTTGTACTTGGGATCAACATTAAGAGTGTGCTCAGCGAGTTCCCTCGGTACACTTGGCATGTCAGAAGGCTTCCATGCAAAAATGTCCCGATTCTCACGGATGAACTCGATGAGCGCGCTTTCCTATTTCGGGTCCAAGTTGGCGCTGATAGTGAACTGCTTGGACGAATCGCCAGACACGAAGTCAACAAGCTTAGTCTCAGCCACCGATTTGAACTTTAAATCCGGATCATGCTCTGTAGTCGGCTTCTTCAAAGGGGTCATGTCCGCCGGATCAACATTGTCCTTATAATATTTCAACTCCTCTGTAGCACAAACCGACTCGTGCATAGGCCGCATCACCTTCCTCACATTCCAAAGCAATCTTGCGGCTTCCATGAACCGTTATTGTCCCCTTGTGACCCGGCATCTTGAGCTGTAAATAGATATAACAAGGCCGTGCCATGAACTTGGCATAAGCCGGCCGCCCAAACAGGGCGTGATATGGGCTCCGGATTTTCACCACCTCAAAGGTCAGTGTCTCAGATCGGGACTCATGATCATCCCCAAAAGCCACTTCGAGCTATCTTGCCAATGTGGTATGCAGACTTACGTGTACCACACCATGGAACACCGTATTAGATGGTTTTAAATTTTTGTATGTTAGCCCCATACGGCGGAATGTCTCATAGTACAGGATATTAACATCGCTCCTCCATCCATGAGCACTTTGGTGAACTTATAACCTCCCACCCGAGGGCTACCACCAATGCCACCGCCCGGATTGTCAACCCAAGAGGGTGATCCTCCCTCGCCCACACGACGATTGGCTGTTCCGACCAGCGTAAATAACGTGGTACGGCCGGTTCAATGTAATTCACCGCCGCTTGTGAAGTTTCCGGTCTCGCTTATCCAAGCTAGTTGTGAAAACGTGATATTGTCCATCGCTCAACTGCTTTCGGATGGCTCGATAACCCGACTGCTTGCTGCCGCTGGTTGTAACCACCTTGGTTATTCTCGACTATTACGATTGTTCTGTCATACTCGATTGCCATTGAAGCCTGAACCGGAAGCTCCTCCATCGTGACCCAACCCATGAAAACCGGATCCTGAGCCACCACCGGACCCGTGATCATAAAGGAAAGCATTAGAGTTTTTGAACTCCTGCATAATGTAACAATCCTTCCAAAGGTGGTTGGCTGGCATCTCCTTCGTCCCGTGTTTTGGACAGGGCTGATTTAATAAATAGTTTAAGCGATCCGGGTTAGGATTCGGAGCCCCACCATGATTCGCCGCTTTACCTCTGCGTCGCTGACCCTTGTCCTGCAGATTAGTATTAGCCACAAAGTCCATGCTGCCATCCGCTTTACGTTTTCCTCCGTTCTCGTGGCCTGCCGGATTGTGCTGATGCCCCTTGGAGTTGCTGTTCTTCTTTCCCTTCCCTGCCTTGTCATCCTCAGACTCGGGATCCTTGGTACTATCAGAATCAGCATACTTCACTAAAGCGCCCATGAGAGTTCCCATGTCATTACAAAATCGCTTCATGCGCCCCAACTGTAACTTCAGAGGTCGAAACCGGCGGTTGCCCTCCGTGGTTAAGATCGCAGAGTCGGCGTTGATCCGTCCGACGAGTGCAAGATTTTCAAACGCAGCGCGTACTCCAATGGATTGTTGACTCCCTTCCCTCGGACACAAGCCACCAAGTCCACTATGGACATGGGCTGCTTATGGTATCTTTGAAATTCTGGATAAACCGGGTTTGCAATCGGGCCCATGAACGATAGAATTGGTCGGCAAGCTCTTTAACCAAGTACGGGCTGTCCCTTCAAGCATCATGGTAAAATACTTTGCACACGCGGCCTCATCCACATCTAGCATCTCCATGGCCATTTCATAGCTCTCTATCCATGCTTCTGGAGATAAATCAGCAGTGTAATTTGGCACCTTGCGTGGACCCTTGAAGTCTTTGGGCAAGCGCACGTTGCGTAAAGCGGGGATAAAACAGGGCACCCCCAAGCTAGAAGCGACCCCTGGCTCGACTGAGGTGGTGGGGCGAACCGGCGTAAGCTGACGCGCCTCGTTATGTGCTGCTAACTCGGCCTCCCTTCGTGCCCGGGCCCGGTCCACCACTTCCTGAGCATCGCGAATATCGCTCGCCGGGTTATGGCCATGGGCCGCTTCACGATGTCGCGTTGTTGCTCGATATAACCGGTTCATCCATACGCCCGCTGTAGCTCCCCGCCGGATGTGGGGTGGAATGAATCCGGTCACGGTTGCACGAGTATGCTTCTGTTGGATCAAAGCGGTTCAAGAAGCTCCTTAACCCGGCGTGTCTCTACCGTCATGGAGAATCTCCTTCGATCGGGATGGCCTCCAATCATGAAGCGGCAGCGATAAGATTGTCCATAGGATTAGAATAATGACTTGGAGGTGTCTGGACCGGCGGAGGCATCATATTGTTCTGCCGAGGGGGTTCCATGAGGCGGGTTGGATCGGGCGCACTGCCCCGCACCTCAGCCGGTTTACCTCTGGCGGATTATCGGTTCCATACAGGGTGTGAAAGAGGTTTCTAGCATCGAAAACTGAAGTCAAACGGGACCTGTGTTTCCGCTTTAAGACCTCATGCGACGTGTTCTGGTCCAACATAAGCTTATAGGCCTGGGCATCCAAAGCGGCCCGCTCTGCGACCATCCTGTCGTTCTCACCGCCAGTCTGCTTTGGCTGCGCGACCGCTTCTCTCACCTTTGCAACTTCGCTAGGGCATCTTGATCCGCCGGATTGGCCTTCGCCATAAGCACAGCTAGTCGTCGAATGTGTCGATAAAACTTGAGCCGGCGGGTGCGCAAGACCTCCTGCCCCGGTTGCTGCCGCCGCTGATGGTCCGGAGAGCATCGCCGCCGCAGTCGAAGAATGAAGCGCCGCTTGTGTACCGGCCATAAATATTCCAACCCGGTTGGGTTGATCGGAGGGGTCCGGAATACTATCGCCATCGGAACAGCCCCTCATCTGGTCATCTTGCAACTGGTACAATGATTCGGTTTCTCCGGTCGAGGACTCGTCACCGGAACAGACGACAGTCTCGCTACCATATCCCTATTCGTCCTCATGGTTTCCTCCATGGATGACTCCCACGAAGGCGCGCTTCAACGCCAGTTTAACCTGGGCAGATCTCGTACGCTGAGCCGTCTCGACGAGGTCGGTGTAGATGTCCGCTCAGCCCTCGCTCACCAATCTTGCCGATGAAAACGTGTATGCCACCAAAGGGGACCCAGTATCCGTACTCGATTGAGCCGCCTCGGGCCCCATCCCGCATCGTCAATGTAGAGCTTGCCGCGATGACTCTTGGTCATCCGCCCACAAAGATAGCCTTCGAGTCCTTCGAACTTGCCCTCCAAGATCATCAGACCATCGTGCGATAGCCCCACAGTGGGCGCCAACTGTCGTGGTTTTCTCACGGCAGATGTCCTCATGAAAGGACTTAGTCGTGGAGCCATCGCTACGGGTTAACTTGAAGGGGTTAAAGCGGACGCAAAGGCACGAGAGTTTATACTAGTTCGGCCCCTTCGATGAAGGTAAAAGCCTACATCTAGTTGTGATGGGATTGATGTGGTTTCGATGACTAGGGAGCAAATAAGCTTCGCCTAGGCCTCAAGTTGTTGTTCTCTGTCTTGAACCGCCGCCGGGTCGTCCCTTTATATACACAAGTTGACGCCCGGCCGGTCTGCAGAGTCCCGAGCCGATCTATACAAAGTGTCTGGCTCGTTCTCTCTCCTTTCTAACTTATATTACAAGTTTACATAATCATGGCGGTTTACCACTAGGGGCCCTAATCCGCCTTTGGGCAGTGGGCTTCCAAACTTTACTAGTTGAACGCCATCTTCAAGACCTTCATGGGCTTCAGCACAGTCTAAGGTGAACCGGGCCCTCCTGGCCGGTTTATACTTAGTAGCTATATCCTCAACAATTACCATGTGCAACTTTGGACTTGCCAAAAAAAGAGGAAAAAGAGAGAGGGTCAAACATGACCCGGAGGGTCCGTCTGAGCCGACCGGTGCAGTACTTTAAGCCGCTGCCTCTGCTGCGGTGAACGGATCATTCGTCATCCAAAGCCGTTTGACATCTGCAAACATCAGGTGATATCCATCTACAATTTGTTTTATTAACACATATTATTTTTATCAAAATATAAATTACTTTGATTTGTATATTTTTATATACAGGACCATTATTCATTACAAATGTGGTTTATACCACGGATATGGAGCGCGGATTGATAATATCCCGCTTGAGGATAATCCGGGACATATCACATAATGAATGGACGCACACAAACTGCTGCCCTTGCGGTCTGGACCACATCAGCTTGTTGGGATCGCGTGTGCTCGTTGTCAAAATACATGCGCAAATCGCCGCCCCCGAAGCCTGGTCTACATCAACACACCGGGCCGCACCTGTCGGCATGAACTGTTTATTGAGTATGAGCAATTCACTGCTTGGGTAGCCCGGTTTTTCTTCCAATACCTTGGAGGCAAATTATCATGCAGCCGCCGTCTGCGCTGGATGGATCAATAGACATACGCACAAATCGCTGCCACTACAGTTTGGTCAACTTCAAATAGCCAGTTGGAAGGAACCATTGGCCGAGTTGCTGACACGACTCATACGGGATCATCTATAACCCGCCGCAGTTACCTCAACCTTATGTGGATATACATCGCGTTATTAACACCGATGATATATACCTTCTGCTATGGTCAAGTACGGAGAATCTCAAGACAACTCCTTGAGTCATCTTCAGACTCGGGGGCTACGATGATATGACGCAGCAAGTCTTGCCAGTTTCAGCAAATTCATGTGCCCTAGGATATTGACGGGAAACCTGGTCCCAGAGGATACTGTCATATTTAAAGGCCGTCAGAAATATTCCGGCTCACAATGATGCTTCCGGTTTATAGTCCGGTTCAAGAAAAATCCCGTCTCCAACACAGCGCTGAAGCCCTTAGTGTCTGGTTTAAATCCAGTTTAAGAGGAAACTATCCCTTGCATGGCTCTGAAGTGCTCAAATCCGGTTTAACAATGTCCGGTTCAAAAAGGAATTAACTTCTCGCAAGTTCGAGTTTAAAGGCCGTCAGAAAATTTCCGGCTGAAAATGAAGATTTCGGTTTAAAATCCGATTCAAGGAAAAGATGTCTCCCACAAAGCTTTGAAGCTCTCAATATCCGGTTTAACATCCGGTTCAAGAAGGATTTATCTCTTGCAAAAAATTTAAAGGGTGCCGAAGAGGACCTGCTGCCATGATGCGCGGTTCAAACATGGGTGTCATGCCTTATTGGCTTATCATATTATTGATCACTTGGGGGCTTGGTCATGTCTGAACCATAGTCACACCTCTTGATCGGCTCAATGCCACAGCATCACTTGGGGGCTTTGGTCGTATCTGAACCATAGCAATACCTTTTGATAGGCGCAATGCCACAACATCACTTGGGAGCTTGGTCGTATCCGAACCATAGCTACGCCTCCTGATCGGTGTAATGCCACACCATCACTTGGGGGATTTGGTCGAACCCGAACCATTGCTACACCTCTTGATCGGCGTAATGCCAAAGCATCATTTGGGGACCTGGCTGACTCGAACCGTAGCTACACCTTTTGGGGGCTTAGTCGTGTCCGACCGTGGTAATGCCTCTTGATCGGCTCAAAGCCTCATTTACAATGGTTTTTATTTGCCTTTGTTTGATTTTTGTTCTCTTTTTGATAAAGATTTTTGTTGTTGCTTTTTAAACCGGCGTTAACAACCCGGTTCGACTGTCAATTACAAGTTGTCGGTACATGATCAAGTTATAATCCAACACTTATTAACCCGGTCTGGTTTCGACTATAAGTCGCCAGTATATATTTGGATTGCGCTATTGGAATCATGCACTCATAAATCATTGGATTATATTATTCAAACCTTCAAATAGCCAACATGGCTGGATTTTATTATGGTTATCAATAACCAGTATTATGATGAAGTTTTTCAATGTCGCTTTAGCGCAATGGCTATTATATTATCAATAGATATGATTTATTTTACAATTGAAGGAATAGTCCCAAGTTGCTGCAGGCTTACGACCCGACACTTGGGTGCTACATTATTCAAGTTGAGATTATATCAAATATGCAAGTCTCATGTCGCTGCAAGCATGCACCATGACACTTGGTGGCTAATGCAAAGTCATTTTTATTGGCCTTATTGAAGACCCGACTCATTACATCATAATGAGACGGCCCTTGGGGGCTACCAATTGCTCTTATCAACAATTCAAGGTACAAAGCTTTTTATTCATTATATTGAAGGGTCCACTGCTCAGTTGGTAAAGCACAAGGCTCTTAACCTTGTGAACATGGATTCAAGCCCCATGATAGGGGTTACATCATATGATGTTATTTTCATTGAAGTATATATCAAGTCCCAGCTCAATATTATCTTATTGAGCCGGCCCTTGGGGGCTACACATCATTGCTCAAATCTACATGATTATATTTACAAAGTCCCCGCTCATTATTGCATAATGACCCGCCCTTGGGGGCTACACTGGTTGAAGTTTTTATGAGCATCAGAAATTACAAGTCCTGTGTTGTCGCAAGCATGACAACCCGACACTTGGGGGCTACATATGTGGAATACTCAGTTCTGACTAGTGATTGAGATGAACAACCTGGATTTCTTCAAGCTTGTGACATTCATATTGAAGCAAATCTTAAGCTGTTACTACGTTACCTTCTTAAGATTTGAGGGATACAAGTGATATGCATATAAGAGGTATATTTAAACCGGCAAGTTCTACATCTTTAAACCGGCTGAAGATCAGATGAAAATTTCAAGGGCCAATATTGTTTTTAAGCATTGGGAGCTGAATCAAAGGAGTTATTCTTCACAATATATTTTCTATGAGAAACCAATGTCAGCAAGGTAATTATGAAGCTGACCTATTGACCCGGATTTTCTAGAAGGAAATGACAAGGATTAATAGATGCTCAGGATCAGTTTAACATGGATAAATCCAAATTATACTGGGGGCTAATGTCGAGGATATACCCCCGGTATGACCCGGCTGGAGTTGTAAACCGGCTGGGACTTGGTAAACCGGCGGATGGTAAACCCGCGGACAGTTAAGACAGATGGCTAAGACAGATGGTAAACCGGCTGGTGGTAAACCGACATGAGTCAAGTCAGATGATAACCCGGCAGACAATCTTAAACCGGCAGACAATCTTAAACCGGCAGACAATCTTAAACCGGCAGACCATCTTAAACCGGCAAACAGTGATAACTGGGTTGCCAAAGGTTATGAAGCCCGAGACGTCATGAAGCCGTAAAGAGAAGTCAGGATAATTTAAGTCTCAGTTCGAGATGGACTCTACATGTAATCCGCCCCTTCAACTTATATAAGGAGGGGCAGAGCTCCCCAAAGAGGGAGAAGAAAAAGAAGAAACAATCTTAGGGCTAGACACAAAGAGGACAACCGGTTTACGGCGACTACCTCGTGATGATAGTGAGACCTAGCCTCAAACAACATGTAGGGTTGTTACCGGATGATGTTTCCCGGGGCCCGAAGCTGTCTAAATCCCTGTCTTGTGTTGCGTCTCTCGATCCTGCTCAACCCCTCTCAAGCTACCACATAGATGCATTGGCCTCACGACTAAGTCCTCACCCTAGGACATCTGCCGTGACAAATCCACGACATATGGGTATGTCTACTTAACGAAACACAAGTCTGAGACCTTTGAAAAGTTCAAGGAATTTTAGAGTGAGGTTGAGAATCAACGTGATAGGAAAATAAAGTTCTTACGATCAGATCGTGGAGGGGAATATTTGAGTCCCGAATTTGGCACGCACTTGAGGAAATGTGGAATTGTTTCACAACTCACGCCGCCTAGAACACCTCAGCAAAATGGTGTGTCTAAACATCGTAATCGCACTCTATTGGATATGGTGCGATCTATGATGTTACCGATCTACCGCTATCATTTTTGGGATACGCTTTAGAGACTGCCGCATTCACTTTAAATAGGGCTCCGTCAAAATCCGTTGAGACGACATCGTATGAATTATGGTTTGGGAAGAAACCTTAGCTGTCGTTTCTGGAAGTTTGGGGATGCGATGCTTATGTCAAGAAACTTCAACTTGAAAAGCTCGAACCCAAGTCAGAAAAATGCGTCTTCATAGGATACCTTAAGGAAACTATTGGGTATATGTAACACCCCAAAAATTTAACCATGATTTATTTATTAAAATTTTGCCTTGATAAATTAAATTTTTATTTTTCAGGATTTTCCTTTGATTCAGAACCACTCATTTCTTCTGAGTTGTGGAGTTTCCACCCCAAGTAAAAACTTTTCAAATATTGTTGGACTTATATTCCCTCTCAAGAAAAACATTTCTTTATTAGTGGAATTATTTATATAATTATTTTCCCGGAGCTCTATTTCTTTAAAAATGATTTTTCGTAAGTTTTAGGGTCCCATTTGCACTGCAACACTTTGATAAATTTATTTAAAAATCCCACAAAAATTTGGGGATGACATATGATGTCCCTAAATCACTTTTGTGCAAAAACCTCTTTTAGTCATTGGAGATTTTGAGCTCTTCTCCAAGTTTTCAGGTCTGGTCCAGTTTGCACTTTTGCGCTACAACCTATTTAAATATTCCTTCAAAACTTCCACCAAAATTAGGGGAGGTCAGTAGGAGTATATAATTCAACTTTATGCAAAAACCCATGAGTGTTCTTTGAAAAATTTGAGCAAATCATCCTCTTTTGCTCTCTGGTCCAGTTTGGCATTTTCTACTGCAACCATATTTTAACTTTCCCTTTGTCCCATGATTCCTTTTCCTGCTTATAGACCACCCTACAAAACCCTTAAGTCCAGGAGAGTGGACCCATTGGAGTGTTTTTGATCCATGCAACTATGCCCTTTACCTTCTGTCCAGAATTGGTTTTCTCAAAAACTTGCACTAACAAGTTTCTGTTTTTGCCAAACTAACGTTGCCACCCTCTCTATCATCTAAAGAGACACTGGTCTGGAGCTTTTGGCCACCCCAAGAGTTGCCTAGATGCCCCTGGCATTCTGTCAAACACCTTGTGTGCATGGTCAGATTTGACATAGCTTTTAGTTTGCACATTGAACCAGCTTGCCTTGCCTAACCAGCTTGTCCACTAGACTCCTATCTACCTCTAACCTAAACATGTTAACTCTCATCATCATCCAAGCCCTCTAGCATGCTGGCATTGCGTCGAGCACCTAGCGTGCGTGCTCTGGGCGCGACCAGAGCGTGCGTTTTGCACGTGCGTGCGCCCGAGTCGCCGCGTCTCGTTGCCGCCTCCGCACACCCGTTCTAGTCCCTCCCCACTCGCAGCCAACACGCCCGCCCCCTCCCTCGCCGCAGAGCCGTCCACAGAGCCCCCGCTCCGTCGGGTCGGCCGTGGCACCTAGCGGCCGGCCACGCGAGCTCGCCTCGACGGCGCCACCCGAGCCACTCCAGCGCGCCAGCTGCCCTCTGGAGCAGCTCGAGCTCATCCGCGAGCCGTCTGCTAGCGCCCGTCGCCGCCACGTCGCCCTGCAAGCTAACGAACGGCGGTTCGCCGTTCTTATCCGCGGCCGCTGTCAGAACCGACCTCGTCCACCTATAAATAGGAGTCCCCGAGCTCGTCCAGACACTCAGGCAACCTCCTACCACCCCACTAGTGCCCCCACGGCCAGCAAGCGACGGCGGGAAGCCTTCTTCCCCATCTCCGGCCAGTTCGGCCGCCGCCGCCCTCCGGTCCCGCTCGTCGCAAATAGAGCCTCCCCCATCCTTCCAGTGCCACCGTTCGACTCCCCATGACCTTGCGGAGCCGCCCAACCCTCGGCCCACGGAACCACCGTAGCCTGCACCCCCAATTCACCCGGTTGCCGTCATGGCGGAGCTTCGCCACGGCAACTCCCTACGTCCCCGCCAATCTAGCGACCACCAGGAGGACCGCCTTGGACTGGCGGATCCATCCCTTCCCTCGGGACCCCGCGAGGAGCCGCCGTTCGCCGGCGTTGATCACCGTAGCCCCGCCTCCGCTCGGGCAGAGGAGAAAGGAGGGAGGGCGACAGGTCAAACCTGACCAGTGGGCCCAAGGGACCCACTGTCAGTGACCCCGAGCCGGTCCATGCTGGCATTAGTGGAAACATAAAGCCCAGAGTACGCTTTCCCCCCCGAACCGTTTTTTCTTTTTTTCTGCTTTTTATTATTTTCAAATGTAAATTTGACTAAACTTTGACTGGCTATAACTTTTTAAATATAACTCCAAATGAGTTGATTCTTTTTCCAACCTCTCTCAAATTTCACCTAGTTTATTTTAATATTTATTTCAAAAATTATTAGGAAAACTTTTTGTACTGTTTTTAAAGTTGGTGTTAATTTGAATATGTTCAAAAATAGGATTTTGAAGAAGAAGAAAACTTTCAAAAGTTTTGGAATGCACCCTGCCTCTCCACAACTAGAAGGCAAGCATTCTGAACCCTGGCATAATATTTTTGTGTGTTGTTTGATACGATTACAACACCCATTGTCTTGAAGTATTCGTTATTTCATGTGATGATAGGATCATACTCATGAGTGCATAATGAATGTTCCTTGTTGTTGGAATTTGATATGCTCGTGATAGTAATCACCCTCGTATTCCTTTCATGCCAATCGGAAAGGAGCCGGGAAAGTCCCTGTCTTGGGTAGACACGAGCTTGTCCCTAGTTCTTCGTCGAGACGGTTGCGTCCGGTATGGCATGATGAGGTATGATGTGTGGTGATTTTGTCTGTTGGTTGAGATATACTTGTTATGCTAATCATGCAGGGAATACTTAAACCTCCTGAGTCGACCATAGATCGAGTCTTGTTCCAAAGAACCCCCATACTTGTTTCAGACTACAACTTGTCCCCGCCGCAGTAGGGTGCAGTTCAAGAAATTGTCAACCCCTTTCTTGGCACACACCGCATGTAGAGGCCATGGTGGAAGATACTGGCTGCATCCGGTAGGGCAAGCCACCTGGTCCGGGGCATGGGTGTTTCGGTTGGGACCGAGAGGGGGCACCCCTTAGTAGCGCGCAATATAAATTTGATCCCATGCTAATCGAGGTTGTAGCCTCCCCACTTAGAGTTTTGCTTGACATGTGTCGTGGGTGATTCCAGACACCAGTAAGTTAAGCTGGTGTGTGCGAGTCAGGTGTGTTTTCAATTAAAAGACCGTAAATGGAATTAGTCCCGATGGACTAAAGGAATCCATTACTCGTGGGTAAAGAGTACACCCTCTACAGAGGTTATATATATTCGAATAGCAGTGTCCATGGTTAAGGACTACAGTGTGGGATGGGTCAAGTGTCGGTCTTCAGAGGAGAAACTGCTAAACCAGAACATGGAGCATGACTTGTGACTTATGATGATTATGATTATTATTATTATGGACTAACCTTTTATATTAGGGTTTTTATCACTTATGCCACCGGTTGTGTCTCACTACTCAATTTTGCCACTAGGAATTTCAACTGCTCAAAAATGCCATCACTTCGTTAGGTACATGCTCAAAAATGCCACTGGATACCATTATTGTGATCTCAAAACCCTTTTGCTATGTTATAGTGACATAAATACCTATGAACCAACATGCCAGCTCTCCCTCTATCTCACTACCATAAAGTGTGGGGCCCACTTAATCCCAACAATGTTCTTATTTTCCTGTAAAATTATTCGCTTGGTTACTCCTGACAAGTAGGGATACACTTATAATTGTGAGATGGAGGGAACTGACATATGGGTCTAGACTTATTTTTGTCATATAACATGGTCAACGGGTTTGACATGAAAATAACAATGTCTAATGGCATTTTTTAGCAAACATCTAACGGGATGGTGGCATTTTTAGATATCTAATGGCATTTTTGAGCAAGCATCTCATGGATCGATGGCATTTTTGAGCAGTTGTAACTTCTAATGGCAAAACTGAGTAGTGGGACACAATTAGTGGCATAGACGATAAAAACCCTTTATATTATTTGAATTATTCACTGTGATTATTTTTCTTATAAGCCCTTTATGTGGTGTCGCTCAGACGTCTGACTGTGGCATGCTTGTTATTTATTTACTTCATGAGCCCTTTATGTGGTGTCGCTCAGACGCCCGACTGTGGCATGCTTGTTATTTATTTACGTTATAATCCCTTTATGTGGTGTCGCACAGACGCCCGACTGTGGCATGCTTGTTATTTATTTACGTTATAATCCCTTTATGTGGTGTCGCACAGACGCCCGACTGTGGCATGTTTGTTACTTATTTCACTTATGAGCCCTTTATGTGGTGTCGCTCAGACGCCCGACTGAGGCATGCTTTATGTTATTGTCCTTTCGAGGCGTCGCTTCAGACACCCGACCGGTGCATTTTATTTCTACTCTCTGATTGCATAATCATATTTTATATGAATAACTTGTGTACGTGCATCATGGATTTTATTTTATGACTGACGTTGTGATCATAGAATATTTCAGTGCATGATTATCATTTGTTATGTTATACCTGTGTTCATAATGTTTGCGAGTACATTCAAGAATACTCACTGGCTTGTCCCTGGCTATTGTCTTGGCCAGATTTCTTGCATGGAGAGGAGCGTTGCGATGACAGCCCCGGAACCTAGGCAATGGTGATAGCAGTCTCGCGAAGATAGGAGTTATCCAGGTCAGCTGTTCATGTGGGAAATGGAGTCCCATAGACGCTGAAAGACCATAAACCGCTTCCGCCATCAACCATTAGAAACCTTGTGTTGTACTCATAGGCCAGAATGGTCTTGTACTACGTATTATGTATTTTTCTTGGAGTTTATGTATCAAGTTGGTGCCTCGCCAGCTAACAGTAATCCTGGGGCTGGTGAGCACAAGGGCAATTTTCTGGGAAATTAATATCCCGAAAACCCGGTCCGGACAAACTTGGTATCAGAGCTAGGCTGACCATTGGCCAATCCTATCTTAGCCAGGTCGATAAACCTAGTTTAACCAACCCACCAGACCTTAACCTAAACCCCAGCTAAGGTTCTCGTGTAAGATAGCCACACAGTGACCCCGACACCTTTTTGGCAGTCGGTGCCCAACCTATCAGCCTAACCTGTCGATCACGCGCTAGTGACTGACTCCTAAATTGTCTCATTCGCAAGCGTGCGGAGGAACACTCCGTCCCCTTTTCCTATAAAAAGGGCACGCTAGCCTCAACACAACACAACACAGCCTCTTCCCCAAACCGAGCTAAAATGCCTGGCCCTATTGTGCACAATGAGACCACAGCAACCAATCTTTGTGGGGTCCCCGACTCATAAGTCGTGATCATCGAATGCACGTGTACAGTGATCCCAGAGATCTATGCTCACTGGACACACAGAAGCTGAATAACAAGAGTCTTACATCCATACATACCGTTTTATACAAATTATGACCACTATGGTCAGGTCTTACATAGATAAAGCCACAAGGGCTGAATACAAACAAACTTAAGCAGCGGAAATCTTTGTCGATAAGTAGAACCCATGCCATCTGCCTTAACCCCACAGGCATTCTGACTGGGAAACGTCCTAGTTCGCATGTTCGTCTCCCAAAGAACTCTTCTTCGAACTCATGTTCTTCCATGCCTGGCCAATTAAATAACCAGTGGCAAGCCAATGAGTACTTTGAATGTACTCGCAAGCAACCCACGATCGGAACAGGGCATAATGATGCAATGATATAGCACTAAGTAGGTATTTTGCAGAAAGCTAGTTTTGAGTGCAATGACATGTTCAACAACTTGTAAGGCATGCATAAGGAGATTTCAAGTAACCATGAGGACATGTTACAGATATCAACATAAATAGAGTGGGCACCAACCCAACTCAATCATGTCAAGTCCCTTGACTTGACCCAAGTAGTTCTCCCCAATTATCCAAACACACACCTTTGGTTTGTGAAGCTCGGGCGTAGTTTAAGCGGCACCACCCAACTGTCCCTCGACCGTGGACACGGCTATTCGAATAGTTTTACACTCTGCAGAGGTTGCACACTTTACCCACAAGATCCGGGGAACTTCCGTATCATCCACGACCCGCGATACCTCAAGTACCCGGGGTAAGCACCCGATCACTATCTTTCCCTAGAAGATACTAACAAGGAGTCCACTCGTTGTTCCGTATCCTCAAGATATACATCATACAAGACTCACTCGAGATCGTAACATCCGAGAGGGGACACAACGGTGTATCCGGTGCCCTGTGAAAACATTCATGGCCGCCCTACCTGGCACGACCCCGTCCCGAGAGAGAGCACCAACTCTCCCCCATCACTAGTAATGCGGGCTCCAAGCTAGTATCGACCTAGGTAATCAATAATGCCCTTTCCCATACAAGGGTAGAGTGGTTGCGCATGTAAGGTTGGGACAGTCGTCAAATCTTAAATCCAATCCGTTTTCGAAAACAACACACACTTGCCTCGGTACACCACTTCATCATCAAGTGGTTACCCATCTCATCTTCTCCCCCGGGCATAAGTGGCACCCGACGGGGTTTTTGAGAAGTCCTTTGAAAATACTTTGTCTCCTTCATCATGCATATACCCGTCCCTTTTTGTGTAGCATCTGCTTTAGCATCCTATATACTCCCACCGGCATAACCCTCATAAGAAGGTAGGGTCATGCACAAATGCAAGTATCACCGAGGAAGTAACGGTGGCAAACCACACCATGTGGCCATCACAGTATCATGTCTCCGATGCAAGCAATAAAGTGCTATATGACATGCATAAAAAGGGTTTCATAGACATGGTCAAAGGGGTGCTTTCCTGTTTTAAAAAAGTCTTCGAGGTGTTCAAATATCTCTGGTCCAATTCCGAGCATTTCGTCTACTTCGTCAACTAACGTCGAAAGCAACCATAATAAGCAACACAACAAGGCAGAAAATAAAACTGCTCTAAAAATGTCAGTTGGACTTTTCTAGGATGCCTTTGGTCATATGGGGAATGAACATAGTGATTTCAGTGGAACTGGATAAGTGGATATTTCTGAACATTTAAATATGTTGGAAACAAGGGACTTATGGATTTGCAAGAAGTATACAGAAATATATTTTTTTTAAAAATGAGCAAGGGCACCCATTTAACAAATAATAATTTTAGAAGCATCTAGGAATTGGTTTCACTGGATTTGGAACTCAAATGATTTCTCTATGAATTTGCAAATTTGGCTAATATGAAGAAATGGCTCATTATTTTGTGTGGCACATAAAGTATTAGGAAAATGTTGAAAAACTAAGTTATGAACTTAGAAGTATAAAGGATTTTGAATCATGGCATTTGGATCAATTTTGAGCTCTCTGTGATTTTCTAAAGTTTTTCACAGAATTAAGAAAATTGGAATTTACTAAATAAGTGTGAAGGAAAGTTCTCTGGAAAAATGTGCAAATAGCTCCATGTGATAGATCATTATTTATGGGGCTATTACAAATTTGAATCATCAAATTTGGACTCCATTTGAATTATTTATGATTTTCTGAAGTTCTACTGGAAAAAGAAAAAGGGAAAACTTTTACCCTCATCATGCGTGCATGGCGAGATATAGCCTTGGGCCGGCCCAGTTGCTCTGCCGCGCCAGGCGCCCAGGCGACGTCGATGGCGCACTTTTGGAACGCGCCAACGGTGTGGGCGAGGCGCCAGCACGCGAACCCGTCTCCACTTAAATGACATGGCCGCCGGCGGGTCGCTGACTCGTGGGACCCATCTGCAGGGCCATCCCCCTCGCCCTGTGTCGTCTTCTTCCTCGCACGCGGGCGACGGCTGGGGAGGCAGAGGCTCGGGCTTCGCCCCGCGCCGGCGACACGGGCCGTCCCCGACGTGGCTGTGGGCGCCGGAGAGCTCAGGTGGTCCTACCGCGTCCGATGGCTGTCGAGAGGGCCGCCGGCGAGCTTGACAGCGAGCCCTCTGTTGGCCGGGGTGGAGGGAGACGAAGGTGAGGGTGGAGCCGGGAAATTTGGCCGTGGTGAAGAAGGAATCGAGGGCGGGGAGGTTACTGGAGGCCGTGGGGGTCCTCGAGAGCGATCAGAGGGAGCGGGGGAAGCAGTGAAGGCTCGGGTTGGTCCGGGGCACAGCGGCGGCAACCCAGCCATGCAAGGGGCAGGAGACCGCGAGGGGGAGAGAGGGAGTGTCCGAGAGGTTGCTGGGGGAGAGGGAGAGCGGGGAGAGGCCAGAGAAGAGGTCAGGAGGGGCTTATATGGGCACGGCCGTGGTGCACCGTGGACAGCGCCCATGGACGCGCTCGGGTGAGCTCACAGAGGGGAGAGGAGAGAGATTCTGGAGGGGGACGGCATCTTGCCGTGTCCCAGACGCCGAGGCGGCCTCGGGGGACACGATTCCGGCGCCCAAGGTCGACGGGAGGCCTTGGAATGGGCGTGCTACAGTGCCGGAGAGCACTGTAGCATGCTCCAGAGCGCGAGCTCTGCACGCCATGGCATTGTTTATGTGCCAGGGGCGTGTCCACTAGTGTCTGGGGCTTTGTGGGGTGAGTAAACAAAGGGGAGGTGGCCTTGGATGCCCTGGTGAACCACTAGGAGAGGAGAGAGGTTGAGGGAGAGAGAGAAAAGGGCTGTCCAGAGAGGTAAATAGGGGGTTTTTACCCCTCAATCATTGAGAAATAACCAGGGGAGAGCTACTGGAGGTAGAAGAGGTCTAGGAGGAGCTGTGGTAAGAAGTAGAACTCATGGAGATTAGTGGAAGTGGTCAAAGTGGTGTTTTTAGAAAAATGGCAGAAGGTGTTTGTTGTTGGTTTGGGCAAGAAGGTGAACTCCTCTTGCCATAAGGCTTGACAGGGTCAAATGGCATGAGAAAATAAGTGATTCCACCAAGATTGAGTCCATGTGGGCAAGGTTGCCAATGCAACTTTTGTAAACCCTAGAAATCAACAGAAATGAGTTTTCCAAGATCTAGTCATGAAAAACTATTCTCCTTGATGCACCACTTGGTGTAGTGTCATCATTTGGGTATTTGAACATGTCCACAAAAAGTCAGATCAAAAGGACACACTTTGCAATGTAGAGTTGTTCAAATTTGGTTCTGGACAGGAAGGGTTTTGGGGCACTTTGATCAATATAAAATTTTCTCCAACTTGTGCCATTTGGTCCAGATGAATTATTAGACCATTTGAGCATGTTCACAAGGTTTGAGAACATTTTGACTTGTTTGGCAATGTAAAGTTGCTCAAACTTCAAAATGGACAGAAATGGTTTTGAGGGGATTTCATGGGGTTATACTATTATCCATGACATGATACTTGTCAAGATCATCAAACATGTCATATGTGACATGCTAGAAGTTTCTTGGAATTTTGGAGAATATTTCCTTTGTAAATATTTCAAAAGCTTGAAATATCCAGAAAGGGTTTTTGAGGGATTTAACCAATATTTTGAACATTACCATGTGTTGAAACTCTTATATATGGGAAACATATGCCCACTGAGTTCCCCTGATTTTTGTCAAATATTTTTAAAACAATTAAATATTTTTTCCCTATTAAATACCATTTCTGGCCTTAAGAAAAAGCTTTTAAATAAAATAGGAAAATAACTTTTAAAACTATATTTTTGTGGTTTATGGGAGTCCTACATCTAATAGGATTCAAATATACCTTTTGAAAGATTTTTCACACCCCAAATCAAGTACATGCAGTGTAATCCTCAATTCAGGGGTTTTTGGAAAACTAATTTTAGAAAATACTTTTTGTCCAAATTATTTTTGTAAGAAAATACTATATTTCTCTATACACATGGCATGATCGTTGGGCAGAAGCTTGGGGCAAGGATATGGAGTATAGAAGGTGGAGTTGTGTTGACTTTAAAGAGCACTAGAAAAACACACAGAGAAAACCAACTCCAAATAAAAAGTCAAATAATGCAAAAGTCTTTGTCAAACCACATTTTATCATGATTTATCATCTTAAGTGTTGTGCCATGAAAATCAGGGTGTGACAGACCTACCCCCCTTACAAGAATCTCGTCCCCGAGATTCCCAAATTAGGCGCGGAAAGGAATACAAAAACTGGATCCGGGGTATCTTCTTGTCCTCATATTGCTTGTGCTTCCGAGTAGTGCCCCATTGAATCTTGAAGTACCTGGTGTTGCTTCGTGTATGACGCTCCTCTTTGATCCAGGTTGCTAATGGGTAGCTCGCGGTAGGTTAGATTGGGCTAGGGGTCGGTGGCTCGGTGGTTAATGCCCTCGTAGAGATCGGCAAGTTAGGAAGTTGGAAACACTTCCAGGGTTGTGATGCATGGAAAGCGTTGTGTACATCAGGTAACTCAGGTGGCAACTCCAGCTGGTAACTGTCTTCTCTTCGTCTTGTAGTGATCTCAGAGGGGGTTGTTAAATCTTGGAGTGATCTCGAAGGGGGCCGATGAATCTTGGTGTGGGTCTCCTTGTCATGGAAATGCTTGGTTCCTTAGAGAGGAGTGGCTTGCAGATACACATGGTCTTTGACGCGGTAGTATACTTCTTGAAGATGGTGGTTGGTGTAGTTCTTCCTCCTAGACATGACGATCTTCAGATGTTCCTTGACCAGCTCAACGATTCTTCTTCCGTCTTCGGGTAGACAAGTATGTCATCAGAGAAAGATGACAACTAACTTGTCCAAGCACTCTATGAAGACTTTGTTCATGAGGTACATAAAGTAGGATGGGGGGTATTGGTGGTGGTCACGGTTGAGTATGGTCCAAGGTGTTCTCGATCTAGAATCAAGACCCATGGTCATGATCCGACCATGGTGTAGCTTGGTAGGTCTTAAGGGTTTCAAGGGTTTTAGGGTGCGAGTGAACGTTTATCATCTTATCCTTGAGCACAATTCCTGAGATGCCAATTGTGTTATCTAGTCCTTTAAACAAATCACATCATATCACTGATAGCATCATTTCGTATAGGTCAACTCCAATCATCACTCATGTGTTTCATATCCTTATGACTCTCGAGAGGAGGTCTAACAAAATCATATATGTCTACAATCCCCAAACTCATATGTATGTCTACCCCTAAGAATCCATGGGTAGAACATATAAGATGCTAAGCTTGAAGTTAATCACCACAATCCAAGTGCTCAGTCTATTGATCCAAGGTCTATGTTAGTGCATCTCTATCCTAAGGAAACACGTCGTATGCCACTCCAAGATCTAGTTTCCTTTCCTATGAATCAACTCCAAAAGCCCATTAGCTACATAATTCATTAATTCTACAAATCCAATGTCTATGGTGTTCCACATGATCTCCTAAGGTTCCTATAATCCCCAAACACTTGAAAGAGGTACCTTACTATAGTCATTCCACCAATTTCCATTATCATGGTCATGTAAACTCCAAGGTCAAGCTTGTATATAACTCTAAATCAACTCCGACAATTAATCCAATCTCCTAGTTTATGGTCCACCGAGAAACATGGTATCATGATCAAGATCATCAGTCTAAATCCAATTTACTCCAAACCATGTAAAATTACTCTGCATCCATACTCCACTAGGGTAACCTATTTAATCCAAATCTCATGTCCCGCGAGAGTTTCCACACTTTCCCCCAAGTCATTATCGTAATATCAACTATCTCCTATCAATATCCCTTGGCTAAGACAAATCTCTATTCCTCCAAGAATTCCAGCTTGCGATCATAATTGTCCTACTAAATCCAGTTTACTCAAGGGTAATGAAAGCTATGCTAATCTATAATCATGATCCCACCAAATTCATCTACCAATGTGGTAGCCTTATAATCTACCAAAGAGTCTCAGATAATTCCTCAAGGTCACTAATATAAACTCATCAAGTCATTTGTCCTCTGTTCATATATCCCCAAATTGGTCTTTCCTATGGCATCGTCAGTTCTGGTGCTACCTTAGGATGACAATGTGCTCGCTCACTACGTCCACTAGTTCCATAATGAACCCAGTCTTGTGCAAGGTTACAGAGGCTTAACTGGTTCTCTTGTGATTCCGTAGGTTAAGCTCAGGCTTAAGGTTTCGGGATGGGGTATCTGGTGATGTCTTGTAGGGTATAGGGATAGGGTTCTAGTCTTGAGGTGTAAACACAGCTCCACGGGGTTCCACTTGGTCGAGGAGGCTGTAGCAAAAGTCTTAAGTGCTTGTTGGTCGCCGAGGTAGAATCCCTGGTGTATCTTGTCTTGCCGGTCTTCAGTTGATGAGAGAGATGAGAGAGAAAAGTGGCATAGATGGGGAATGCCTAAAGGGGGTTCTATAGTGCAAGTGCAAAAAGTGCCAAACCAAAGAAACAGGGAAGGTGATATAGTCGCGTACTTGTTGCCTAGGGCAAAAGTGCGACTTATATCAAAACACAAACAAATAAAAACAAGCAACACACGGTCATGGTTCTATTCAAACCATCATACGGACTCGACTGCGCATAGGGGGTACACGACTCATCCTACCCTAGGGGTTCTCGGACTAAGTAGTCGTACTTTACTTCGTGCCTCGTGCAGTCTTCTGGGTTTTCCTCAAGTGTTGCTACGTCTCTTGTAGTTGTTCGATGAAACAATCCAGGTTGAGCCTGAAGATTCTTCAACAACTTCTCGCCTGTTGGAGTGATGGGGTGAAGGTGGCTCCTTGTAACTGGCATTGACTTGGTCTTCTATTGTCTTCTTAATCACGACGATCCCTTTTTGTCTTCTAAGCCATCGATGGTACCAGGTAGGTAATCCTTTATGCAATGACATTATCAAGGCATAATAGAGGTCCATCATGTCGGTTACGTTGATGACAACATCGACACCAAGAGCGGGGGATGAGGAGAACCGTTTTCCTGCTCACCATGGTGAGGCGGACCAAATGGCGAGGTTCTCATCCACCGGTGGTTGTCGATACAACAACGGTAAGGACAGGATTGCTCTATTAGCGATGTATATCATGATCTTGCATTTCCTATGCCCTGGTCATCGTAGGCTAAGGTTGCAACATCTTGGTGTAATGCCTTCACCATCCTCTGGGTCTTCATGTCCTCATTCTTCAAAGGCGTATCTTCTGCTGGCATCGTCTTGTTGTGGTGTCGCCAATCTTGGGTTCAGCAGAGGTGGGTGAGTGTTTGGCAAGGTGTACTCCTTCTAGGCTATCCACAAGGATTACAAGGAATCCCGTGGTCAGGGGCTTGAGGGTTCTAGCGACCGCTTTGCAATAGTTTTGAAGGGAAGAGATCGATGGGGAAAGTATACCTTAATTTTTGAAAAACTTAGAAGGGAAAAGAAGTATAGACAGTTTTTGAAAACTAGCGATAGTTTTGAAAATAGTTTTACCCTAACTAACGACCATGCTAACTAAGGCTTCCTACAGTCAGGATGGCTCTGATACCAGCTCTATGGGGTCCCCGACTCATAAGTCGTGATCACCGAATGCACGTGTACAGTGATCCCAGAGATCTATGCTCACTGAACACACAGAAGCTGAATAACAAGAGTCTTACATCCATACATACCGTTTTATACAAATTATGACCACTATGGTCAGGTCTTACATAGATAAAGCCACAAGGGCTGAATACCAAATAAACTTAAGCAGCGGAAATCTTCGTCGATAAGTAGAACCCATGCCATCTGCCTTAACCCCACAATCATTCTGACTGGGAAACGTCCTAGTTCGCATGTTCGTCTCCCAAAGAACTCTTCTTCGAACTCCTGTTCTTCCATGCCTGGAGAATTAAATAACCAGTGGCAAGCCAATGAGTACTTTGAATGTACTCGCAAGCAACCGACGATCGGAGCAGGGCATAATGATGCAATGATATAGCACTAAGTAGGTATTTTGCAGAAAGCTAGTTTTGAGTGCAATGACATGTTCAACAACTTGTAAGGCATGCATCAGGAGAATTCAAGTAACCATGAGGACATGTTACAGATATCAACATAAATAGAGTGGGCACCAACCCAACTCAATCATGTCAAGTCCCTTGACTTGACCCAAGTAGTTCTCCCCAATTATCCAAACACACACACTGGTTTGTGAAGCTCTGGACGTAGTTTAAGAAGCACCGCCCAACTGGTCTTGACCGTGGACACGGCTATTCGAATAGTTTTACACTCTGCAGAGGTTGCACACTTTACCCACAAGATCCGGGGAACTTCCGTGTCATCCACGACCCGCGATACCTCAAGTACCCGGGGTAAGCACCCGATCACTATCTTTCCCTAGACGATACTAACAAGAAGTCCACTCGTTGTTCCGTATCCTCATGATATACATCATACGAGACTCACTCGAGATCGTAACATCCGAGAGGGGACACGACGGTGTATTCGGTGCCCTGTGAAAACAGTCATGGCCGCCCTACCTGGCACGACCCCGTCCCGAGAGAGAGCACCAACTCTCCCCCGTCACTAGTAATGCGGGCTCCAAGCTAGTATCGGCCTAGGGTAATCAATAATGCCCTTTCCCATACAAAGGTAGAGTGGTTGCGCATGTAAGGTTGGGACAGTCGACAAATCTTAAATCTAATCCGTTTTAGAAAACAACACACACTTGCCTCGGTACACCACTTCATCATCAAGTGGTTACCCATCTAATCATCTCCCCCGGGCATAAGTGGCACCCGACGGGGTTTTCGAAAAGTCCTTTGAAAATACTTTGTCTCCTTCATCATGCATATACCCGTCCCTTTTTGTGTAGCATCTACTTTAGCATCCTATCTACTCCCACCGGCATAACCCTCATAAGAAGGTAGGGTCATGCACAAATGCAAGTATCAACAAGGAAGTAACAGTGGCAAACCACCCCATGTGGTCCTCACAGTATCATGTCTCTGATGCAAGCAATAAAGTGCTATATGACATGCATAAAAAGGGTTTCATAGACATGGTCAAAGGGCTGCTTGCCTGTTTTAACAAAGTCTTCGAGGTCTTCAAATATCTCTGGTCCAACTCCGAGCATTTCGTCTACTTCGTCAACTATCTTCGAAAGCAACCATAATAAGCAACACAACAAGGCAGAAAATAAAACTGGTCTAAAAATGCTAGTTGGACTTTTCTAGGATGCCTTTGGTCATATGGGGAATTAACAAAGTGATTTCAGTGGAACTGGATAAGTGGATATTTCTGAACATTTAAATATGTTGGAAACAAGGGACTTATGGATTTGCAAGAAGTGTACAGAAATATATTTTTTGAAAAATGAGCAAGGGCACCCATTTAACAAATAATGATTTTAGAAGCATCTAGGAATTGGTTTCATGATTTCTCTATGAATTTGCAAAGTTGGCTAATATAAAGAAATGGCTCATTATTTTGTGTGGCACATAAAGTATTAGGAAAATGTTGAAAAACTAAGTTATGAACTTAGAAGTATAAAGGATTTCGAATGATGGCATTTGGATCAATTTTGAGCTCTCTGTGATTTTCTAAAAAGTTTCACAGAATTAAGAAAATTGGAATTTACTAAATAAGTGTGAAGGAAAGTTGTCTGGAAAAATGTGCAAATAGCTCCATGTGATATATCAAATTTGGACTCCATTTGAATTATTTATGAATTTCTGAAGTTCTACTGGAAAAAGAAAAAGGGATAAACTTTTACCCTCATCGTGCGTGCATGGCGAGATATAGCCTTGGGCCGGCCCAGTTGCTCGCTGCGCCAGCGCCAGGCGACATCGATGGCACACTTTTTGTAACGCGGCCAACGGTGTGGGCGAGGTGTCAGACGCACGAACCCGCCTCCACTTAAATGACGTGGCCGCCGACGGGTCGCTAACTCGTGGGACCCAGCTGCAGGGCCATCCCTCGCCTGTGTCGTCTTCTTCCTCGCACTGGAAACGGCTGGGGAGGCAGAGGCTCGAGCCAAGGCCGCCTGGCCGACAACACGGCTGTCCCCGACGTGTGGTGGGCGCCGGAGAGCTCAGTGTTCCTACAGCGTCCGATGGCTGTCGAGAGGGCTGGCCGTGAAGCTTGACAATGAGCCCTCTGGCTGGCCGGGTGGAGGGAGACGAAGGTGAGGGTGGAGCCGGGAAATTTGGCCGTGGTGAAGAAGGAATCGAGGGCGGGAGGTTACTTGGAGGCCGTGGGGGTCCTCGAGAGCGATCGGAGGGAGCGGGGAAGCGGTGAAGGCTCGGGTTGGTCCGGAGCACGGGCGGCAACCCAGCCATGCAAGGGGCAGGAGACCGCGAGGGGAGAGAGGGAGTGTCCGAGAGGTTCTTTGGGGGAGAGGGAGGCGGGGAGAGGCCGGAGAAGAGGTCGAGGGGCTTATATGGGCACGGCCAGTGGTGCACCGTGGACAGCGCCCATGGACGCGCCGGTGAGCTCACAGAGGGGACAGGAGAGAGATTACGGAGGGGCGGGCATCTTGCCGTGTCCCAGACGCCGAGGCGGCCTCGGGGACACGACACGGGCGCCCAAGGTCGACGGGAGGCCTTGGAATGGGCGTGCTCTGATCGAGAGCACAGTAGCATGCTCCAGAGCGCGAGCTCTGCACGCCATGGCATTGTTTATGTGCCAGGGGCATGTCCACTAGTGTCTGGGGCTTTGTGGGGTGAGTAAACAAAGGGAAGGTGGCCTTGGATGCCCTGGTGAACCACTAGGAGAGGAGAGAGCTTGAGGGAGAGAGAGAGAAAAGGGCTGTCTAGAGAGGTAAATGGGGGTTTTTACCCCTCAATCATTGAGAAAAACCCAGGGGAGAGCTACTGGAGGTAGAAGAGGTCTAGGAGGAGCTGCGGTAAGAAGTAGAACTCATGGAGATTAGTGGAAGTGGTCAAAGTGGTGTTTTTAGAAAAATGGCAGAAGGTGTTTGTTGTTGGTTTGGGCAAGAAGGTGAACTCCTCTTATCATAAGGCTTGACAGGGTCAAATGGCATGAGAAAATAAGTGGTTCCACCAAGATTGAGTCCATGTGGGCAAGGTTGCCAATGCAACTTTTGTAAACCCTAGAAATCAACAGAAATGAGTTTTCCAAGATCTAGTCATGCAAAACTATTCTCCTTGATTCACCACTTGGTGTAGTGTCATCATTTGGGGATTTGAACATGTACACAAAAATTCAGATCAAAAGGACACACTTTGCAATGTAGAGTTGTTCAAATTTGGTTCTGGACAGGAAGGGTTTTGGGGCACTTTGATCAATATAACATTTTGTCAAACTTGTGCCATTTGGTCCAGATGAATGATTAGACCATTTGAGCATGTTCACAAGGTTTGAGAACATTTGGACATGTTTGGCAATGTAAAGTTGCTCAAACTTCAAAATGGACATAAATGGTTTTGAGGGGATTTCATGGGGTTATACTATTCTCCATGACATGATACTTGTCAAGATCATCAAACATGTCATATGTGACATGCTAGAAGTTTCTTGGAATTTTTGGAGAATATTTCCTTTGTAAATATTTCAAAAGCTTGAAATATCCAGAAAGGGTTTTTGAGGGATTTAACCAATATTTTGAACATTACCATGTGTTTAAACTCTTATATATGGGAAATATATGCCCACTGAGTTTCCCTGATTTTTGTCAAATATTTTTAAAACAATAAAATATTTTTTCCCTATTAAAGACAATTTCTGGCCTTAAGAAAAAGCTTTTAAATAAAATAGGAAAATAACTTTTAAAACTATATTTTTGTGTTTTATGGGAGTCCTACATCTAATAGGATTCAAATATACCTTTTGAAAGATTTTTCACACCCCAAATCAATTACATGCATTGTAATGCTCAATTCAGGGGGTTTTGGAAAACTAATTTTAGAAAATACTTTTTGGCAAAATTATTTTTGTAAGAAAATACTATATTGCTCTATACACATGGCATGATTGTTGGGAAGAAGCTTGGGTAAGGAGATGGAGTATAGAAGGTGGAGTTGTGTTGACTTTAAAGAGCACTAGAAAAACACAGAGAGAAAACCAACTCCAAATAAAAAGTCAAATAATGCAAAAGTATTTGTCAAACCACATTTTATCATGATTTATCATCTTAAGTGTTGTGCCATGAAAATCAGGGTGTGACAATCTTGGAGGTTTTGTGACCGTGCTAGCAAACCTCACCCGCCGTGCCTATGCATTAGAAGAGCCCCCAGAATATGTTGTGTACCAATGACCCATGAGCGGTGAGAGCCGTCAATTCTGGGCCACTGTGCACATCTATGGTAGGGGTCTATCGCCAGAACGCCCCTACAGGTTCACCAGAAGGACAACTTCCTTTGAGCCACAAGCCATCCAACTAGCAGCTCGAGAGGCTATAGTTCAACTCCGGCACTTGTCGCCTGATACGTCTCCAACGTATCTATAATTTTTGATTGCTCCATGCTACTTTATCTACTGTTTTGGACTATATTGGGCTTTATTTTCCACTTTTATATTATTTTTGGGACTAACCTATTAACCGGAGGCCCAGCCTGCACTGCTTGTTTTTGCCTATTTCAGTGTTTCGAAGAAACAGAATATCAAACGGAGTCCAAACGGAACGAAATCTTCGGAAACGTGATTTTCTCACCGAAGGTGATCCAGGGGACTTGGACTCTACTCCAAGGAACGAAAGAGGCGGTCACGAGGGTGGGGGGCGCCCCCCTAGGGAGAGCCCCCTGCCTCGTGGGCCCCCTGTCGCTCCACCGACGTACTCATTCCTCCTATATATAGCTACGTACTTCAAACGATCGTAACAGGAGCCAAAAACCTAATTCCACCGCCGCAACTTCCTGTATCCACGAGATCCCATCTTGGGGCCTGTTCCGAAGCTCCGCCGGAGGGGTCATCCACCACAGAGGGCTTCTACATCAACTCCATAGTCTCTCCGATGAAGTGTGTAGTTTACTTCAGACCTCCGGGTCCATATCTAGTAGCTAGATGGCTTCTTCTCTCTTTTTGGATCTCAATACAATGTTCTCCCCCTCCCTCGTGGAGATCTATTCGATGTAATCTTCTTTTTGCGGTGTGTTTGTTGAGACCGATGAATTGTGGGTTTATGATCCAGCTTATCTATGGAAAATATTTGATTCTTCTCTGGCACTCCTTGGACCCTACTCCAAGGAGTGCCAGAGGCGGTCACGAGGGTGGGGGGCGCGCCCCTCCCCCCTGGGCGCGCCCCTGCCTCGTGGGCCCCCTGACGCTCCACCGACGTACTCCTTCCTCCAATATATACCTACGTACCCCCAACAGATCGGGGCCGGAGCCAAAAAACTAATTCCACCGTCGTGACTTCCTCAGATCCACGAGATCCCATCTTGGGGCCTGTTAGGAGCTCACGGAGGTGGCATCTACCACGGAGGGCTTCTACATCAACACCATAGCCCCTCCGATGAAGTGTGAGTAGTTTACTTCCGACCTTCGGGTCCATAGTTAGTAGCTAGATGGCTTCTTCTCTCTTTTTGGATCTCAATACAATGTTCTCCCCCTCTCTCGTGGAGATCTATTCGATGTAATCTTCTTTTTGCGGTGTGTTTGTTGAGACCGATGAATTGTGGGTTTATGATCCAGCTTATCTATGGAAAATATTTGATTCTTCTCTCAATTCTTTTATGTATGATTAAGTTATCTTTGCAAGTCTCTTGAATTATCCGCTTGGTTTGGCCAACTAGATTGGTAGTTCTTGCAATGGGAGAAGTGCTTAGCTTTGGGTTCAATCTTGCGGTGTCCTTACCTAGTGATGTAAGGGTTGCAAGGCACGATTGTATTGTTGCCATCGAGGATAACAAGATGGGGTATTTATCATATTGCATGAATTTATTCCTCTACATCATGTCATCTTGCTTAAGACGTTACTCTATTTTTAATTTAATACTCTTGATGCATGCTGGATAGCGGTCAATGAGTGGAGTAATAGTAGTAGATGCAGAATCGTTTCGGTCCACTTGTCACGGACGTGATGCCTATATACATGATCATTGCCTGGATAACATCATAACTATGCTCAATTCTGTCAATTGCTCAACAGTAATTTGTTCACCCACCGTAGAATACTTATGCTCTTGAGAGAAGCCACTAGTGAAACCTATGGCCCCCGGGTCTATTCTCATCATATCAATCTCCATTACTTTATTTACTTGCTTTGCTTTTACTTTTTACTTTAGATCTTTATACCAAAAATACCAAAAATATTATCTCTATCAGATCTCACTCTCGTAAGTGACCGTGAAGGGATTGACAACCGCTAAGCGTTGGTTGCGAGTAGCTATTGTTTTGTGCAGGTACGAGGGACTTGCGCATGGTCTCCTACTGGATTGATACCTTGGTTCTCAAAAACTGAGGGAAATACTTATGCTACTATGCTGCATCATCCTCTCCTCTTCGGGGAAATCCAACGCAGTGCTCAAGAGGTAGCAAGAAGGATTTACGGGCGCCGCTTGGGGAGTCTACGCAAAAGTCAACATACCAAGTACCCATCACAATCCCTATCTCTCGCATTACATTATTTGCCATTTGCCTCTCATTTTCCTCTCCCCCACTTCACCTTTGCCGTTTTATTCGCCCTCGGTTTCCCAGTCTCCTCCTCTTTTTCCCTTTGCCTTTTGTTTGCTCGTGTGTTAGTTTGCTTGTTCGTCGTGATGGCTCAAGATGCCACCAAATTGTGTGACTTCACCAATACCAATAATAATGATTTCCTTAGCACTCCGATTGCTCCGCTTGCCAATACTGAATCTTGTGAAATCAATACTGCTTTGTTGAATCTTGTTATGAAAGATCAATTACGCGGCCTTCCTAGTGAAGATGCCGCTACTCATCTGAATGGCTTCGTTGATTTATGTGATATGCAAAAGAAAAAGATGTCGATAATGATGTCGTTAAATTGAAGCTATTTCCTTTTTCGCTTAGAGATCGTATAAAGCTTGGTTTTCATCTTTGCCTAAAAATAGTATTGATTCTTGGAACAAGTGCAAAGATGCTTTTATCTCTAAGTATTTTCCTCCCGCTAAGATTATCTCTCTTAGGAACGATATTATGAATTTTAAGCAACTTGATCATGAACATGTTGCACAAGCTTGAGAGAGAATGAAATTAATGCTACATAATTGTCCTACTCATGGTTTGAACTTATGGATGATTATACAAAAAATTTATGCTGGATTCAATTTTGCTTCTAGAAATCTTTTAGATTCAGCCGCGGGAGGCACTTTTATGGAAATCACTTTAGGAGATGCTACTAAACTCCTAGATAATATTATGGTTAATTATTCTCAATGGCATACTGAAAGATCTACTAATAAAAAGGTGCATGCTATAGAAGAAATCACTGTTTTGAGTGGAAAGATGGATGAACTTATGAATTTATTTGCTAAGAGTGTTTCTTCTGATCCCAATAATATGCCTTTATCTACCTTGATTGAGAATAATAATGAATTTATAGATGTGAATTTTGTTGGTAGGAATAGTTTTGGAAACAACGCGTATAGAGGGAATTTTAATCCTAGGCCTTATCCTAGTAATCCTTCTAATAATTATGGAAATTCCTACAACAACTCTTATGGAAATTTTAATAATATGCCCTCTGAATTTGAAAGTAGTGTTAGAGAGTTTATGAATTCACAAAAGAATTTTAATGCTTTGCTTGAAGAGAAATTAATTAAAGTTGATGATTTGGCTAGGAACGTTGATAGAATTTCTCTTGATGTTGATTCTTTAAAGCTTAGATCTATTCCTCCTAAGCATGATATCAATGAGTCTCTCAAAGCTATGAGAATTTCCATTGATGAGTGCAAAGAAAGAACCGCTAGGATGCGTGCTTCCAAAGATGCCTTTATTAAAGCGTGTTCTTATAATTCCTATGAAAATCAAGATGAAGATCTAAAAGTTATTGATACATCCCCTATTAAATCTTTGTTTTGCAATATGAATCTTGATGAAACTGAATATGATCTTCCTTTACCTAGAAGGCATTCTAAGAAATCGGATTTTTTAGATCTTAATGATGAAATTGATAAAAGTGGGATTGAAAGAAATAGAAATCTGGATGTTGCTAAACCCACTATATTGGATCTCAAGGAATTTAATTATGAAAATTGCTCTTTAATTGATTGTATTTCCTTGTTGCAATCCGTGCTAAATTGTCCTCATGCTTATAGTCAAAATAAGGCTTTTACCGAACACATTGTTGATGCCTTGATGCAATCTTATGAAGAAAAGCTTGAGTTGAAAATTTCTATCCCTAGGATACTCCATGATGAGTGGGAACCTACTATTAAAATTAAAATTAAAAATTATGAGTTTCATGCTTTGTGTGATTGCTCTCTAAACTTGCATCTTGCGGATACCACTATTAAAAAGCCTATGGGAAGAATTAATGATGTTCTTATTGTTGCAAATAGGAATTATGTGCGCGTAGATTTTATCGTTCTTGATATAGATTGCAATCCTTCATGTCCTATTATTCTTGGTAGACCTTTCCTTAGAACGATTGGTGCAATTATTGATATGAAGGAAGGGAATATTAGATTCCAATTTCCATTAAAGAAAGGCATGGAACACTTTCCTAGAAAGAAAATAAAATTACCATATGAATCTATCATGAGAGCCACTTATGGATTGCCTACCAAAGATGGCAATACCTAGATCTATCTTTGCTTTTATGCCTAGCTAGGGCGTTAAACGATAGCGCTTGTTGGGAGGCAACCCAATTTTATTTTGTGTTTTTGTTTTTGGTTCTGTTTAGGAATAAAATAATCCATCTAGACTCTGTTTAGATGTGATTTTATCTTTTAATTAGTGTTTGTGCCAAGTTGGACCTATTGGATCTTCTTGGGTGATAGTTATTTGATCTTGCTGTAATTTCCAGAATCTTTGTGTGCCTGAATTGTTAAAAATCACCAGAACGTGATAAAATACTGATTCCAATTGCTGCTGATCAATAAACAAATTTTCCAGGTCGTCTAATTTTGGTAGAATTTTTTGGGTTCCATAAGTTTGCGTTAGTTACAGATTACTACAGACTGTTCTGTTTTTGACAGATTCTGTTTTGCGTGTGTTGTTTGCTTATTTTGATGAATCTATGGCTAGTAAAATAGTTTATGGTCCATAGAGAAGTTGGAATACAGTAGGTTTAACACCAATATAAATAAACAATGATTTCATGACAGTACCTTAAAGTAGTCTTTTGTTTTCTTTCTCTAACGGAGCTCACGGGATTTCTATTGAGTTTTATGTTGTGAAGTTTTCAAGTTTTGGGTGAATTCTTTTGATGGATTATGGAACAAGGAGTGGCAAGAGCCTAAGCTTGGGGATACCCATGGCACCCCCAAGATAATCCAAGGACACCAAAAAGTCAAAGCTTGGGGATGCCCAGAAGGCATCCCTCTTTAAATCCACTTCCATCGGTAATTTACTTGGAGCTATATTTTTATTCACCAACATGATATGTGTTTTGCTTGGAGCGTCTTGTATTATTTGAGTCTTTGCTTGTTAGTTTACCACAATCATACTTTCTGTACACAACTTTTGAGAGAGCCATATATGAATTGAAATTTCACAGAATACTCTATGTGCTTCACTTATATCTTTTGAGCTTGATAGTTTGCTCATAGTGCTTCACTTATATCTTTTTGAGCGTGATAATTTTTGCTCTAGTGCTTCACTTAGATCTTTTAGAGCACGGTGGTGGATTTGTTTAAATAAACTGGATCTCTCATGCTTCAGTTAGAATATTTTGAGAGTCGTTAATAGCATGGTAATTTGCTTAATGTTAATATACTTGGTGTTCAAGATATGTGGAGCTTTCTTTTGAGTGCGTTGAATACTAAGATAAGTTTAATGCTTGATAATTGTTTTGAGATATGGAGGTAATAATATCAAAGTCATGCTGGTTGAGTAACTGTGAATTTGAGAAATACTTGTGTTGAAGTTTGTAAATCCCGTAGCATGCACGTATGGTTAAAGTTATGGAACAAATTTGAAGCATGAAGTGTACCTGGCTTGTGCATCCTTATGAGTGGCGGTCGGGGACGAGCGATGGTCTTTTCCTACCAATCTATCCCCCTAGGAGCATGCGCGTAGTACTTGAATTTTTGATGACTTCTAAATTTTTGCAATAAGTATATGAGTTCTTTTGACTAATGTTGAGTCCATGGATTATACGCACTTTTACCTTTCCGCCATTGCTAGCCTCTTGATGCCGTGCATTGCCCTTTCTCACATTGAGAGTTAGGCGCAAACTTTGCCGGTGCATCCAAACCCCGTGATACGATACGCTCTATCACACATAAACCTCCTTATATCTTCCTCAAAACAGACACCATACCTACCTATTATGGCATTTCCATAGCCATTCCGAGATATATTGCCATGCAACTTTCCACCGTTCCATCATTATTATGACATACATTACTTTTGTCATATTGCCATTGCATGATCATGTAGTTGACATCGTATTTGTGGCAAAGCCACCATGCATTATTTTTCATACATGTCACTCTTGATTCATTGCACCATCCGATATCACGGGAGGCATTCATATAGATTCATACCTTGTTCTAGTTTCGAGTTGTAATCCTCATGTTGTAATCAATAGAAGTGTGATGATCATCATTATTAGAGCATTGCCCAAATAAAAAAAGAAAAAGAAAGGCCACAATAAGAAAAAGAAAGGCCCAAAAAAGAAAGAAAAGGGCAATGCTACTATCTCTTTTTCCGCACCTGTGCTTCAAAGTAGCACCATGTTCTTCATGTAATGAGTCTCATATTTTGTGCTTGAAAGTAGCACCTCGTTCATCATGTAGTGAGTCTCATATATTGCGCTTCAAAGTAGCACCATGTTTTTCATATAGTGAGTCTCATAAGTTGTCTTTTTCATACTAGTGGGAATTTTTCATTTTAGAACTTGGCTTGTATATTCCTACGATGAGCTTCCTCAAATGCCCTAGGTGTTCATGAGCAAGAAAGTTGGATGCACACCCACCAGTTTTCTTTTGTTGAGCATTCATAGCTCTAGTGCATCTGTTGCAATCCCTACTCCTCATGTTGACATCAATTAATGGGAATCTCCATAGCCCGTTGATTATCCTCGTCAACGTGAGACTCTCTCTTTTTTTGTCTTCTCCACACAATCCCCATCATCATATTCTATTCCACCCATAGTCCTATATCCATGGCTCACGCTCATGTATTGCGTGAAGGTTGAAAAAGTTTGAGATTATTTAAGTATGAAACAATTGCTTGGCTTGTCATCGGGGGTATACAAGTTGGGAACATCTTTGTGTGACAAAAATGAAGCATAGCCTAACTATATGATTTTGTAGGGATGAACTTTCTTTGGCCATGTTATTTTGAGATGACATAATTATTTTGATTAGTATGCTTGAAGTATTATTATTTTTATTTCAATATGAACTTTTGTCTTGAATCATTCAGATCTGAATATTCATATCACAATTAAGAAGATTTACATCGAAATTATGCCAAAGTATCACTCCGCATCAAAAATTCTCTTTTTATCATTTACCTACTCGAGGACGAGCAGGAATTAAGCTTGGGGATGCCTGATACATCTCCAACGTATCTATAATTTTTGATTGCTCCATGCTACTTTATCTATTGTTTTGGACTGTAATGGCTTTATTTTCCACTTTTATATTATTTTTGGGACTAACCTATTAACCGGAGGCCCAGCCCAGAATTGCTTTGTTTTTGCCTATTTAGGTGTTTGAAGAAATGGAGTATCGAACGGAGTCCAAACGGAATGAAACCTTCGGGAACGTGATTTTCTCACCGAACGTGATCCAGGAGACTTGGACCCTACTCCAAGGAGTGCCGGAGGCGGACACGAGGGTGGGCAGGGGGGCGCCTCGGCGCGCCGCCTCGTGGGCCCCCCGACGTACTCCTTCCTCCTATATATACCTACGCACTTCAACAGACGGGGACAGAGCCAAAACCTAATTCCACCGCTGCATTTTCCTGTATCCACGAGATCCCATCTTGGGACCTGTTAGGAGCTCACGAGGGGGGCATCTATCATGGAGGGCTTCTACATCAACACCATAGCCCCTCCGATGAAGTGTGAGTAGTTTACTTCAGACCTTCGGGTCCATAGTTAGTAGCTAGATGGCTTCTTCTCTCTTTTTGGATCTCAATACAATGTTCTCCCCTCTCTCGTGGAGTTCTATTCGATGTAATCTTCTTTTGCGGTGTGTTTGTTGAGACCGATGAATTGTGGGTTTATGATCCAGCTTATCTATGGAAAATATTTGATTCTTCTCTGAATTCTTTTAGGTATGATTGAGTTATCTTTGCAAGTCTCTTCGAATTATCCGTTTGGTTTGGCCAACTAGATTGGTAGTTCTTGCAATGGGAGAAGTGCTTAGCTTCGGGTTCAATCTTGCGGTGTCCTTACCTAGTGACAGAAGGGGTAGCAAGGCACATATTGCATTGTTGCCATTGAGGATAACAAGATGGGGTATTTATAATATTGCATGAATTTATTCCTCAACATCATGTCGTCTTGCTTAAGGCGTTACTCTGTTTTTAACTTAATACTCTTGATGCATGCTGGATAGCGGTCGATGTGTGGAGTAATAGTAGTAGATGCAAAATCGTTTCGGTTTACTTGTCACGGACGTGATGCCTATATACATGATCATTGCCTGGATAACATCATAACTATGCTCAATTCTATCAATTCCTCAACAGTAATTTGTTCACCCACCGTAGAATACTTATGCTCTTGAGAGAAGCCACTAGTGAAACCTATGGCCCCCGGGTCTATTCTCATCATATCAATCTCCATTACTTTATTTACTTGCTTTGCTTTTTACTTTTACGTTGCATCTTTATACCGAAAATACCAAAAATATTATCTCTATCAGATCTCACTCTCGTAAGTGACCGTGAAGGGATTGACAACCCCTAAGCGTTGGTTGCGAGTAGCTATCGTTTTGTGCAGGTATGAGGGACTTGCGCGTGGTCTCCTACTGGATTGTTACCTTGGTTCTCAAAAACTGAGGGAAATACTTACGCTACTATGCTGCATCATCCTCTCCTCTTCGGGGAAATCCAACGCAGTGCTCAAGAGGTAGCAATGATGATCATGATCAAGTTATCACTGAACTTCGTAGGTCCACAAGGACACGTTCCGCACCAGATTGGTACGGCAACCCTGTCCTGGAAATCATGTTGTTAGACAATGGTGAACCTTCGAACTATGAAGAAGCGATGGCGGGCCCGGATTTCGACAAATGGCTTGAAGCCATGAAATCCGAGATAGGATCCATGTATGAAAACGAAGTATGGAATTTGAGTGACTTGCCCGATTTCTGGCGAGCCATAGAAAATAAATGGATCTTTAAAAAGAAGACATACGCGGATGGTAATGTGACCATCTATAAGGCTCGGCTTGTCGCTAAGGGTTATCGACAAGTTCAAGGGGTTGACTATGATGAGACCTCTCGCCCATAGCGAAGCTGAAGTCCGTCCGAATCATGTTAGCGATTGCTGCATTCTACGATTATGAGATATGGCAAATGGATGTCAAAACGGCAATCCTTAATGGTTTCCTGAAGAAAGAATTGTATATGATGCAGCTGGAAGGTTTTATCGATCCTAAGAATGCTGACAAAGTATGCAAGCTCCAACGCTCGATCTATGGGCTGGTGAAAGCATCTCGGAGTTGGAACATTCGCTTTGATGAGATGATCAAGGCGTTTGGGTTTACGCAGACTTATGGAGAAGCCTGTGTTTACAAGAAAGTGAGTGGGAGCTCTGTAGAATTTCTCATATTATATGTGGATGACATACTATTGATGGGAAATGATATAGAATTCTTGGAAAGCATAAAGGCCTACTTGAATAAGTGTTTTTCAATGAAGGACCTTGGAGAAGCTGCTTACATATTAGGCATAAAGATCTATAGAGATAGATCAATACGCCTCATTGGTCTTTCACAAAGCACATACCTTGACAAGATATTGAAGAAGTTCAATATGGATCAGTCCAAGAAGGGGTTCTTGCATGTATTGCAAGGTGTGGGATTGAGGACAGCTCAATGCCCGACCTCGGCAGAAGATAGAGAAAAGATGAGTGTCATCCCCTCACTACAAAAAAAAGACACATCCGTGACATTTTGGGCCGAACGAATTTTTTTCCTGTCATACATATGACACTTCTATGACGATAATTGTGACAAAACCTGGTATCATCATAGATGTGGTGGGCTCCTACTTCTATGACAAAAAATCATTAACGAAAATGGGCTTTTCGTCCTGGGCGGGCCGGAGACGCGGCTGCATGACATTCTTTGGGCCGTCCCATGACGGAAAAACCGTGGTAGAAGCGAGGGGAGGAAAATTTCGGGAGTTCCAGTTACGGTGGGAGGTCGGGGCCGAGCGATGCACGCTTTCTCGTGACACGTACGCTGCTGCGTGTGTAGGCGTTGTCTCTAATCAACCCGAGCAAGGCGTTGGGCTCTAATCGAACTCGAGCGACAGACCGCAGTTACGCTACATCGAACCCGAGCGATCGATTGATGGCTGTTAATCGAACCCGATGGAGCGATTCTTCGCTACTACCGCTAATCAAGCCGATCGATTGGATGAACAAAGTGAGCATTGGGGGGGGTTGGATGAACAGGGAGCGGTGGCGTTGCCTCTGGATGAACAGGACCCTGTGGTGTGGAGGGCTGGATGAACAGTAGACGGTGGAGGGGTGGCCATGGAGGGGTGGTTGAACAGGACCCCGTGGTGTGGAGGGCTGGATGAACAGTCGACGGTGGAGGGGTGGTTGAACAGTAGCCGGTGGAGTAGCGCGATGGAGGCCGGATGAACAGGAGCCTGTAGGCTGGAGGAGGTCGACAAGAGCCCGTGGAGGCCGGAGGAGGTCGACGGTGGAGATGAACAGTATCCCGTGGAGTCCTGCTTATGGCACGCCACACCCCTCCCGATGAACAGGACCCCTGCTTTGACCGTAGCGCTCCAACACAAGTCCCTTTTCGTCTGCTTTTGGCACGCCACACCCTCCCGATCAACAGGACCCTGCTTTCAACCGTAGGGAGGTCGTTGCCCCTTTTGCGGTACGCCACACCCTCCCGATCAACAGGACCCCTGCTTCGACCGTAGGAGGTCCGCTTCCTCCGCTTTTGGCAGACGCCACACCCTCCCGATCAACAGGACCCTGCTCGAACGAGGGAGGTCCGCTTTCCTCCATTGTGCGGCACGCCAGCCTCGCTTCCATCGCCTGTTCCGCCCAAGCCGGTTGGCTCCCACGCCGCTCGCTGTTGCCTCCGGCGAACACGGGCGCATTCCGTGGCCTCCCCATGAACACGACGCACCGTTGCCTCCCCATGAACACGATGACGACGCTATTTCTCCATTCCAACCTAGCCATGTACACGAGCCTTGGCCGTATGTATGCGCGAGTAAGCGTTCGATACCCCGCCCGTATGTACACAGACGTGGCCGTATTTTCTTTCTTGCACCTTGGCCGCTGTACCTACGTGTACATGCTACGTGCGCGCCTCTACTATGACACATGCGCGCCTCTACAACGACCAGTATGTACGCATATCGTCACGACTGTAATGACAACGCTACGTACACTTCGACCAGGTGGGTCCCGACTGTCAGGCACTTCCTTGCGTGCGAAGATGTAGCTGATGGGTCCTAGCAGTCAGGGGGGCGAATCATTTTTTTTTGCCCAGACGCACTTCCTTGCGTGCGAAGATGTAGCTGGTGGGTCCCAGCTGTCAGGGGGGCAAATCGTTTTGTTTTTTTTGCCCGGACGCACTTCCTTGCGTGCGAAGGTGTAGCTGGTGGGTCCCAGCAGTCAGGGGGGAAATGTTTTATTTGCAAAATACGGTGGCCCGTCCGGTGGGTCCCCGCTGTCAGGTGGAGGAATAATTATTTTGCGCGTAATAAGGAGGCACTTCCTTGCTGCGGCCGTGGACCCAGCCACAAGATCTCCATCGCGACGCATTACTCTTCCGATGGAAGTCGGTCGTTGACCACATTGACCATGCCGCGCCGAGAGCACCACAGCGGCGGACGACGGCGAGGCCTAGGAAGGGGACGACACGTAGGTAGGGAAGACTCGGCAGTTGTTTCCCACGCGGAGGGGAGTACGACCGTACGAGGGTTTACTGTTTCGTCTGCCGTGGCCGGAGAATAACAGCAGGTGTGGGTGAGTAGAGGGATAGCTAGGCCAGCGATGGTAGTACGGTGGGGCGGTGAGGCCTGCGCGGCAGAACAGCCGGCCACGGGGAGGAGGGAGCAGGCAGTCCCGCCGACGCTTGTTTGAGCGGCTGGAGCAGGAAGAGCAGAGATTGAAAAAGTACGACGGCCATTGGATGGACATCCAACAGCCACTGCTTGTGCGTCAACCTTTTTTTTAGGGAAGCCTCAAATCTGTGGAAAATAGCATATAGCCCATCTGCCATTATTTCTAATAATTTACAGCCCATTTGCTAATTCTTAAGGTTTTTTTGGAGCCCATATTCTTTTTGTTAGCATTACAGCCCATATTGTGGCCAAGGTTAAAAAATTATACGATATTTTGCATATTTCGGTGAGGTCCGAACTGTTTTTAATCCCGAAATTTCGACTCAAATTCAAACTGATTTAAAAAATAAATGTATACCAATATAAAATCCAACAAATTCTCCATGCATAGAAATTAATGTAATTTAAAATCTTGAAATAAAAAAAAGATATTTGAAACTAATTGCCGGTTTGATGTGTTTTAAAAATGTACAGCCAATTTCTCATTACTGATGGGCCATTTACTCGGCCAGCCGAATGAAAGCTCTCCTCGTCTTGAAAGATTTGTAGCCCAACAGTTCGACAAAGCGACTTACTTGGCAAATCACAAAAAGCTGGTGTGGCCGTGGACCCAAATTGCCGCCTCTCCACGTATAGTACTCTTCCGATGGAAGTCGTTCCTTGACCATGTTGACCATGCCGCGCGGAGAGCACCACGGCGGTGGACGAAGGCGAGGCCTAGGAAGGGGACGACGCAGAGCCGGGGAAGACGCGGCAGTGGAAGCCCGTGCGGAGAGGAGTATGAGGGTTCACCGGTTCGGCTGCAGTGTGAGGCTGCTGTTGCCGCAGGGCCTGGCCAGCAGTGGGAATAGTAGGGGGCGGTGAGGCCTCTGCGGCAGCAGAGCCGGCCACGGGAGGTAGGAGCATGCGGCACGACCGGCGCTGCTTTGGGCGGCTGGAGCAAGAAGACCAGAGGTTGAAGAAGCACTACGGTCGTTGGATGGACATCGTCACAGTCCTTTGGAGCTAGAATCGTTCATATTGACTAAGTTGACAAAGCCCTTCGTCCCCGTCAACTTAGTAGGCCCACAAGTCATCCTCCCACCAAGGTGGGTCCCAGCTAGCCGGGGAAGTATTCGTTTCTTTGTGCGTAATAAGGAGGCACTTCCGGTGGGTCTGAGCTGACAGCGGGGGGAACGTTTTTTTCGCGAAATATGGTGGCCCGTCCGATGGGTCCCAACAGTCAGGGGGAAACGATTTTTTTTCGCAAAATACTGGTGGCCCTTTCGGTGGGTCTCCACTGTCAGGTGGAGGAATAATTATTTTCCGCGTAATAAGGAGGCACTTCCTTGCGGCTACCGTTGACCCAAATTGCCACCTCTCCATGTACAAGATACTCTTCCGATGGAAGTCGGTCATTGACCACATCGATCAAGGCCGCGCCGAGAGCACCACGGCGGTGGACGACGGCGAGGCCTAGGAAGGGACGACGTGGAGCCGGGAAGACGCGCAGTGGATGCCCACGCGGAGAGGAGTACGGCGCTCACCGGTTCGGATGCGGTGTGAGGCTGCCGTCGCCGCAGAATAACAGGGGTGTGTGTGAGTGGAGGGATGGCCTGCCGGTGGTGGGAGTAGTATGGGGGCGGTGAAGCCTCCGCGGTAGCACAGCCGGCCACGGGAGGAAGGAGCAGGCGGCACGACCACGCTGCTTTGGGCGGCTGGAGCAAGAAGACCAGTGGTTGAAGAAGCACTATGGACGTTGGATGGACATCATACGGTCACTGGAGTATTGACTAACTTGACAAAGCCCTCCAGCCCCGTCAACTTAGTAGGCCCACAAGTCAGCGCAACAATATGGTGGGTCCCAGCTAGCAGGGGGTATTCATTTTTTTGGGCGTAATAAGGAGGCACTTCCTTGCGTGCGAAGATATAGCTGGTGGGTCTCACCTGTCAGCGGGGGGAATGTTTTTTCGTGAAATACAAAGGCCCTTCCTGTGGGTCCTAGCTGTCAGGTGGATGAATACTTATTTTGCGCCTAATAAGGAGGCATTTCCTTGCGTGCGGTCGTGGACCCAGCTGTCAGCCTCTCCACATATAGTCCACTTCCGATGGATGTCGGTCGTTGACCATGTTGACCAGGCCGCGCCGAGAGCACCAGGGCGGTGGACGACGATGAGGCCTAGGAAGGGAACGACACGGAGCTAGGGAATACTCGGCAGTTGTTTCCCATGCGGAGGAGTACGAGGGTTTACTGGTTCGTCTGCCGTCGCCGGAGAATAACAACAGGTGTGGGACTGTGGGTGAGTAGAGGGATGGCTAGGCCAGCGATGGGAGTACGGTGGGGCGGTGAGGCTCACAGGCTAAGCACACCGTCATGGGAGGAGGGAGCAGGCAGTCCACGGGCGCTTGTTTGAGCGGCTGGAGCAGGAAGAGCAGAGATTGAAGAAGACGACGGCCGTTGGATGGACATCCAACAAAGATACGTGCCATCTGTGGAAAGCCTCAAATCTGTGGAAAACAGCATACAACCCATCTGCCATTATTTCAAATAGGTTACAGCCCATTTGCTAATTCTTACGGTTTTTTTTGGAGCCCATATTCTTTTTATTAGCATTACATCCCATATTGTGGCCACGGTTAAAAAAATATTCAAAATTTTGCATATGTCGGTGCGGTCTGAACTGTTTTTAATCCCGATATTTCGAGTCACATTCAGACTTATTTTAAAAATAAATGTATATCAATATAAAATCCAATAAATTGTCCACGCATAAAAATTATTGCAATTTAAAATATCGAAATGAAAAAACATATTTGAAACTAATTGCCGGTTTGATGTGTTTTAAAAATGTACAACCCATTTCTCATTACTGATTGGCCATTTTCTCACCAAATTAATGAAGCTCTCCTCGCCTTGAAAGATTTGCAGCCCAATAGGCCTGATAAAGCGACTTACTTGACAAATCACAAAAAATCGGGCTAGCCATTTTCAAAAAGAAAAAGAAACCATCGGGCTGGTCTGTGGTAAACATAAAAGAAAAGGTTGTCTAGACAGCCGAGTGTCCCGCACAACCCGCTTGACACCCTCGCCTGGCCTTAAAAACAAATTAGATAAATGCCACTCCAATTATGGCGATTCATAAAATGCCACCGCAATTTCCAAACTTTGAAAATGCCACTGCAATTTTTGCAAACTTTGAAAAAAGCCACTGCAGTTTGCAAACTTTGAAAAACGCCACTCCAGACTTTGAAAAATGCCACTAGAAATAGCATGAAATGGCATTTTTAAAGTTTGGAAATTGCAGTAGCATTTCTCGGAGGCATTTATCAAATTAACCCAAAACAAAAATAACTGGGCGAGCTACTGGGTCCCTAGTGTCAGCCGCTCATTGTGAAATTCTCTCGTTTATTGACTACGTTGACATTGGCATGGGACCCAGATGTCAGAAATCCACTAGGAGGAGCTATTTTTTTATTGTCTTGAAATAAGGAGGCACTTGCTTGCATACTGCCATGACCTTGGCAGGTCACTGCTGTCATCCTCTCCACGTACAATCATCTCCTGATTGTGTACGCATCAACTTGGTAGGCCCACAAGTCATCCTCTAAACACGTGGAGGACAAATACAACCCATTTAAAGAAATAACAACCCATTCCATATGTTAAAATGGAAAGTTCAACATTGAGCAAAGTAATGTGTCCGATCCACATATAGAGTAATCGAACTTCCACGTTGACAACCATCATAGCCAAGTTAACTATCTACTCCCACTAGACAAGTACTAACTTACTCTTAGCTAACTAGACGATGTCGGCGGTACACGCTAAACGCCGGCAATGGCGTCCTGCGCCTCGCCTCGGACTTGCCAGAGGTGCGATAGGGCGCGTTGCTCGCGCGTGTTGGCCCTTTCCATGCCGGCGTGGTCCACCGAAGCTTCGGCTTCCAAGCGGGAAACCCACTTGACGAGCTGGTAGTAAAAATCGGTGTCGCGAACGCGTGCGTGCCCGACAGCCTCCAGGGCTATTTGCCGGGAGCCGGCCTCCACATAGTCGGCCCAGTTGCGGGCGCTTTGCTCGCGACTCAGAGCGTCGGTGCGATGCTGCTCCATGTCCTGCTGGCGGCGCAAATCGGTGATACGCTGCTCCTCCACCGGGCGGTCGTGCTCCAACAACTCCTGCTACTCCGCCATGCGGTCGCGCTCCAACAACTCCTCGATCTGCGCATTGCCATCTAAAGACAGATAGAATGCCTCCTCCCTCCATCTGCCTTCCAGTGAAAAACCGAACACTAGTTCCGGCAGTGACCGCCTCTGGTGTCGCCTACCGCGGACGGGCGGGGGCATGGTGGACGTGGCGAGCGACGTCGGGCCGGTGAGGGCTTATGAGGATATGGCGAGTTGGGTCACAGTGGCACTAGAGAAGTCCGGGAAACAATACTTATAGGGGGAAGGTAGCGCGACGGTCATCGGAATTCAATGCATAATGGCTTAGCGCGCCAGCTTGCCGTGGAAAACTAGGGAAACTGAAATTATGACTGTGCCGTCCCATTCCGTCTGGGTCGCATGCCGGCATGGCGGTCAAACGAGTGCACTCGAATCATCTCTCTCCTTGTCAATAATGATTTCACGGATTTAAAAAGCCCGCAACAATTAAAGCGTATCTTTTTTCGCATCAGTTAGCTGCCTTAATTACGGCCGGCTGCATGCAGGCACTCGTAATCGCCGCAGCAAAGACGCGAAGTAGTATGCAACGAGTCGTAGCCGAGGGCACGCATGCAGCCACTTAAATCGCTGGAATTAATTAGACTTAAACTTCTACATGCCGTTAATTATTGCCATGCCTTGGTCTTGCTGCTTTGCTCACGGGACTAATAAACCTGCAGAGGGGAGTACCTTGGTTGGTGAGAGGTTTGAATTAAGCCCTCCAAACCGGAAAGGAGGTACTAGTACGTGCGTGATCCGCTATTTATTCGTGTAGGATCGAGTAGGTCGTTTCTTGAATTGGGCCCTGCAAACCGGAAAGGAGGTAGTACGTGCATGATCCTCTATTTATCCATGTAGGATCGATAGTGTAGCTTGTCAGTTTCTTCAGAGGTAGGCATTCTTATTCGTGTAGGATCGATAGTGTAGCTTGTCAGTTTCTTCAGAGGTAGGCATTTTTATTCAAAAAACTGCCACTTCGCATCTTGCGTCGCAAATAAAACTGCAAGGAGCGCATTTGTAGGCTAGCTAGTGATCGATCAGTAACTTGTAAACACTGAGCGAATAGAAATAAGTAACTGTTAATGCATCTCAATGATTCACAGATCATATACAAATATGTAGCTCCAAAAGCAAAGATCAGCCACTTCGGATCTTGCGTCGCAACTAAAACTAACTAGTTCCCATACATAAGATCAACACGTTAATGCATCTCAATGATTCACAGATCATATACAAATATGTAGCTCCAAAAGCAAAGATCTATAAAAAACATCTGTTCTTCCTACTAACATGGATGCTTCTCTTGGCCAACATTCAGTACAGACTGAAACACAAATTTGTTTGTGAAGTCTACAATTCCTCTTGCAAACGTAAGTGGTTTCACCAACAGCTGGAACCATGAGAATGAACCACACATGATCGAGGAACATCCACTGCAATATGATTTGGCCATCTCTCGATCACACCGCGAGACTATTTTCGGAATACAAACTTTAACTTAGGGAAAATGATGCCCATTGTATAATCAGACCAAAGCAATGAAGCACCTAGTGTTGGCCAGTAAATAGTATAGTACTACTTTTCTGCAGTCCATGAAGTGACTATCCAATCTTTGTGTCTATTTTCAAATGGCAATCGCATGCAATGACTATACTATTCTCTTGTGCGCTTCAACCAAAATTGCGGACACTTTGTTTGTTAGCCAAATAGCAACGGGCAGACATCTCCGTCGCACAAATATCAAGCAGCTAGTAAACATATACCACACCATGTTCGCAGTGATGGAAGAGGTGAAATCGATACAACCGAAATTGAGCATCCAATCATTGTATCCTGTCCTGCACCTCCAATGTAGGTCCACCCTGCCAATAAATTCACATGCAAACCACTAGTATTACTATCTAATGACAGTACAAAAAGAGTAGTAAGATAGTAGCAAACCATGTACCTTCGTAATGAATAGCTCATGGTGCCACCAATTGGATATAAAAGTTTGGAAAAAAACATGCTCCTAATGTTGAACCAGTTGGACTTTTTGTGCAGTTTCACTAAAATTGAGCATCCCTGTTTGCATAGATATTGAAAGTGTGATTACTATAAAAGTGGCACTAGTTGAAGCATAGACTCACAAATATAAGCATTCCAATTTCTTAATGGGAAAAGGTAGCAAGATTGTTTCTAACCACATGTTTGAAGGAATAAATAAAGCAACAACGGTCGATGTCGAAGGCATACATAGTTTTTTCAAAAAAACTTTGCCATTCCTAACCTTTCCTCTTCTTTTAAGCAAATTTTGTGCAGTTCTACTAAAATAAAATGCCATCACCACCTTGACAATTCAAAGGACACTGCATAAAAGGAAATGACTTAACATTACATCATGATGTCGGGTATGTAGTAGACAGGCATTAGAGACAAACATCTGAACCTCCTCCGATAACATAATGAACATTAATTTTAACAAAGGTGTGACTAGCTTTACCAGGATAATTTGAGTGAACTCTACACCCTCCGTTCCTTAATATAAGACGTTTTCGCGGTTCAATTTAAAGTACCCAAACATCTAGTATTTAGAAAAACAGGTAGTAGTTTTCTTGAGCACATATCTAGGAAAGATTGCCACACTTTATTTATGTCCATACGCTAATGCAACACCATTCGAATACTACAAATATACACTAATCCAGTGGCTAGTGCAACAGTAGAGTAGTTAGTTTATTACAGGGTACAGTACAATGGTTTTACTAAACAGATTTCAATAAACTCTAGCACTGGAAGGTTTCTATAAGAATTAACAATACAAAATGTAAAGGTAACAAGTTTCAACATTGGTATACTAGCTGTGCATGAGCATTAAACCAAATACATAAGTTTGAAGGTAACTAGCATTATTAACTAATGACAGTATAAAAAAATTGCAAACCATGTACCTCTAAGGTAAATATCATTTCGAACTCGAGGGGACTTTCAAAGTTGCTATCCCAATCTTGATAATCAATCAAACATAAAAACTTGATCGAACGAATCAAGAGAACAGCCGGAGGAGGAGGTGCCCACTCTTGACCTTTCCTCTTGTCTTCATAATTGTCTATGCAGTTTAACCAAAATAAAATGACATCAGTGGCTTGGCATTTTGGTGACACTGTACAAAAAAATTAACTTATCTCATGAAAGTAAGGTATGTAATCTATAAGCATTAACAGTGCAAAAATCTGAAGGTAGTAACAAGTTTCATTGTTGGTATATCGTTGTGCAACAAAGATTAGAATGCCTTAGCTGAAAAATCTTTAATACATCCACAATCAACAGCTAACCATGAAATGATCCAGTGACATTAAATGGCACTACTTAAATTTATCGGTGGCATTAGACTGAGAGCGACATTAGTTAAATGTGGCATCACTTTAGCAGTAGCATTGCTTGACTTGACTGCTGGCGTTATACTAACAGCAAAAAAAAGTGGCAATAAGAGCATGGGAGGCCCATTCGGGCAGTGCGCGCACTAGTACGATGTACCTCCACGGACACAGAGTGGTGAGGGAGGTATGGTTGCCCAGAGCAACAAATATCCAGACAACATATGTGGATTACGTCCCATTTTTGTTCTCTTTAGCCACCATTTTTCCTATGTGAGGACAACAAACCGATCGACCTGGTCATTCTCTATCGCGTTGTCATGCCTTTCTACCCTTCTTCAACCAAGAGACACGAGACTCGTTCCTTTTCAACCTAGATGCGGGTTCGATGCCTACTCTCTTGGACAGTACAGTCTCCCTTCCTTTCCTTATTCAACCCAGACATGCATTAGTCTGCATGAAGTAGGGTTTCCTTTAATAGTGCAAATTATGTTTTCGTCAAGGCGTGGCCAGCAGAAAGCAGAGGATAGAAAATTGGGAAGATGGTGGAGTGGAAAAAGATCCACATGCAACGACGTGCGGATGGGGCAATAGAACAAGGGTATGGTTCAAAAGAGGTAGCATACCCGAGGGTCGGCGGAAGTGGCTTCGCTGTGGTCGCCGCCCTCCGCACACACCGCGACAATGAGCTTGGGGACGGAGGCCATCCTGCTGGGCGCTTAGGTCCGAGAGGACGGCTTTGTCGCCGGTCGTGACCTCGCCGCCCGACGATGAGTGCGTCAACGCGGCATGTCCTTTTCTTCCCCGGCGGATCTGTGACCACCGGTGAGAAGGGAGAGAGGGGCCGTCTTTTTTAGATCTGGAGAGAGGGTGGTAGTGTGAGAATCAAGTGGGCAGCCCTTGGCAAGAAAGCGCTGAAGCTCCAGCCTATATATCTTCTTTATACTACTAGTACTAGAGGTGGAGTAGTGGTAGAGTAGTTTATATTTTCTCTGCGTACAGTACCAGTTAGTTGTGCTTCAAAACTGAATGGCATGCCATTAAAAAAATAAAGGTCGATAACTAATGCGGCACCTCGGGCCAACGCGGCCAGATCGCATTTTGCACGAGAAATTACACACCATGTTTCGTTGACATGTGGTCCCGTTCCAACATATCAGTGAGACGACGGTGAGTAGTAGGAGTATTTCCGAACGGACGTGTAGGCCGGGGCGCCTTCGTGAATCGTGGCAAACCGCAACCGGCCCACCGACTCTTCGCTTTTCCCTCTCGATTTGAACTGCCGTCAGACGCTCTACCTCTCCCTCCTCCATTTTCCTTTAGCCCTTCACACTTTCTTTCCGCCATTGTTCGATCATCTTCTCCATGGAGGGAACAGGACGGAAACGACCCCATTATTCTTGCCCGATCCGAAAGATGACGCGTGGTGGAGGAACTCATTGATCGGTGCGACGACGTCATCACCTCGGCTAGCATGGCAGGTTCGTTTCAAGCCCATTCTCGACTCAACTAATAACATCATTACAAGGAACCCAAGAGTCAAGGAGCGGTTTGATCTCCCCTATCTTCTTCGCCGTGACCCTGATGACTGGCGCCGTCACGACGGAGGCCTCGCCCTGTGCAAGTTGATGCCCTTGATAATGATACATATGATATTAAGATGACATCGCTTGAGGGCAAGGCTTGGGCAGGCGCAAATGGAGATTGGGTTGTTTATATTGGGTCCAACTGCAAGTGGGAACTTGTGAATTTGTACACTCGTGACCGGGTTCCACTTCCAAAAATCTCAGCAGACTGCCTAGAGGTTGAGTACACCGGTATTGTACGCACGTTCAAATACAATCATGGTGACTGTCTTCTACGGAAGATAGCAATTTCTCGAGGTCCCAACCGCTCTTGGAATTACAACAACTATGAAGTTGTTGCTATCTTCGACAAGCTTGTTGTCGCCGCTGCTGGTTTGACCGGATGGATATTGCTCAAAAATCAGTTTACAGACACGGATGAGTACTGTGATGCAATTCAATACGAGGGCCTTGTGTTTGCTGTCACCACTCGTGGCACTGTTTTTGCATGGCATCCTCGTTGTTTTGGTACGTTTGTCTTCCACTGTAATTATAATTGTTTCATCCACATTCATGCGGGGGAGTAACTTAGACTAGTAACATGCATATGTTACTAGTTTATGTTACTACCTCTATAGTGCATAGTATCTTAGATTAGTATCATAGGTGGTCTCATTTATTGCCATCCATGACACATAGTAGCATTACATTTATTATGTTACAAAGATTCTACCTATGTTACTATAACCATCTCTCTCTTCCTTAATTGCTCGCCACATTAGCATGTTTGCGAGTCCCAAGTGCATGATACTACTTATGTTACCCCCACTATGGCCAGCCTTACTAATTAACCTTCTTCTTGTGTTTCCAAGGTCCTGTGAACATTCCACCACCTATACTTGAATATTTTTATAACCAAGGGGGAGATGATGATGGTGATGATCACAAGCATGAGGACGAGCAGCGCCCATATACTATTTGGCTACCGCAACTAATTCCGATGGATCACCTCTTCTCGTGTGTATACAACCCACTGATGATATTACTGCTAAGGAAGCAGGTGTAGTCTCCCATGGTCGCACTCTCTGGACCTATTCGAACACCCGTTGCATGGTATTCGGGATGGATACTAGTGTGCTAGCGCCAACTCCTTTTCCCTGGTACAGAATTGATAGTCTTGGAGAAAACTCGCTCTTCCTTGGACAAAACTATCCAATGATGGTGAAAGGCGATCCAACTGTTGTTGCCACAATGTTACTACCATTTACGAGAAGCAATTGTGTCTATACCTCGGACATTTGGGTGGTTCCCTACCTTGGTACTGATATAGTAGGCCGCTTCAGCCTGGATGATCAGTCCTGCGTTGGTCTCCAGATCAACAATGGATGGCCTGTCCCAGAGAATCACTTGTGGTTCAAAGCAAGCGTTTCCAACGCCGAGGAATGGTTGAGTTGAAGTTCATTTCATTGCTTGTTATTTGTTGTGTGGTGAAAACTTTAGTATTTATAATGTATCCTCGTTGTCGATGTGGTTGATGACCTGTTGTATGTAATAAAATGATATGCCCGTGATAAACTTACTAAATTTATGAATGGCTTTCGAGTTGCTTCGTGAGTGAGTGGTGCGACAAGGCAAAAAATATTTTCCCAATACATAATTGTGCGTGCATTGCAACAGGTTATCGGATGAGGCCAATCAACAATAGTAGTACACTATTTGTACTATCTTCACATGCTTCACAAGGTCGTATGGGTGTTTTATCAGTAGCCATATTGTACTACTACATAACCAGCACCTCGAATCCTTAATACTAGTAGTACTATATAGTAAGTAGTAGGAGTAATAGGGTGGCATGGGCCAGAACAAGCATTCACGTCCAGGAGTACGACACACGCCACCAGCACGACTTCCATCTGACACCATATTTCTTGGAGTCCGTGCTAGAGCAATCTTTCAACCTCATCGTTTCTCTAACTCAGCCATCGCGCGGCGGGCGAGGTGGGGGTTTGCCGATAGTCGGTTTCCTTAACTACGGTCCCACTTGTAAGGCCAACTGCAACGCACGACCCCAAACGGACCTCCGTTTTGCACGAACTCCAACGATAATTTTGACTAGAAAAGCAAGACCAAAGAAAACAAGAACCACAAGAATATATTTTACTACTCCTGTAAGTTGGATTAGTGTCTTCTCGATGCATTCATTGTTGATGTGCGGAGGCTCGATCTTGCGTGCTTCTTTCTTCTTCGAGTGTAAAGAAGTAGACGTTGCTTCCTCGCATCTAGTCTCATGTCTAGCCTCTATTCTAGTACTCACTCTGGTCCGTTTTTCTCTGCATCTAAGCAGCAACATGCATACCAAGTAGGAGTATCAACAAGTGCACTAATCTCATCTATAGCCTCTATGCTAGCTAAAAGTGATAGAACATCTACTAAATTGCGCTCTATCAATATATGGATGTACTCTTCTTCCCAATACAAAAACTTGCATCCATTCTACTCCCTCCGCTGCACAATACATGCCTTCTATTTGTCAAAATATATATGTATCTAGACATGTTTTAGTATATAGGTACATCCATTTTTGGACAAATGGAAGTCAAGTACTTTGGAACGGAGGGAGTACACAATAAATTTTTTAAGTTAGCACAACTAGTCTAATCCGAGAGCACAACCGAAGATTTGGTCAGGTTGTTCCTCCTTTTGCCGACACGTGGGACATCCAGCATCCAGGTCGTGTCATGAAAGAAAATAGAGTGGTAGTTGAAGTGTAACATCCCAAAATTCTAAATTTTGGAATGTTATAAACAGATAGATAGTCTTGATTGATTGTTTGATTGATTGACTGAAAGTGAGTGAATTCGAAACTTTTCGAAAGTTAAATGAGAGGGAATAAAAGGACTTTCCCAAACTTTCATTTTGCTTTATGATCTTCGGGAATTCAAATTCTTTTCATCACAAAACCCTGGAGAGAAGATGATATGACTTCTTCAAATTATATGAAATATGAGTTGGGAGTTTTCAAAGAATTAAATTCAAAGTTCTTTTGAATTTATTTTCAATTTGGAGTTATTTGAGTTTTTATTCAAATTATTTTTCTCCAAAAATAAAATATATGGAAAATAGGGTAACATGATTCCCTACATCAGAAAATTGGAGAGAAATTAATTTGAAGTCATTTTGGTATTTTTAAAATGATTTTTGTTGGATTTTATTGGACCAGAAGCACTCTTTGTTTTAACTGAATTTATGTGTATTTTATTTGAGACTAGAATAATGTTCATGTTGTAGGAAATCTTTTTCTGAAAATTTTGATATATTATATGCCTATATAAAAGTTTTAATTATTTTAGTTCTGTGAAATTTTGTTTAAAACGCTTGAGCTGCCAGTCAAGCCCAAAGATCGCCTTCTCTCTCTCTCTCTCTCTCTGGGCCGGCCCAGCCAACCGGCCAGGCCACAGCCCAGCCGTGGCCCATCCGGGCCACGCCTGCCCCTCGAAGCTCCCGGTCGGGACTCCGCCACAAGACGCCGTCCGCCACACTGCGTGGCCGACCTGCCACCTCCGCGCCGCCTTGCCTCGCACCCTCCTCCAAGTCTCCTCCTCCCTAATATAGCGGACCCGGCCCGTTTCCCTCGAAACCGAGCCACCGGAGTTCGTAGCCGCCGCCACTCCCTCGCCGGAGTTGCCGCCGCCGCCGAGCCTCGCCGTCGTCGCCCCGCTCCACCCCGCCACCCCAACAGCTGCCGCCACCACGATCGTCACCGCCGCGCCGTGCCGAGCGCCCCGATGCCCTCGCTGACGCCGGAGACCCACCGAGCCTCACGGAGCCCGTGCCGCCTCGCCGGACTTGCCGGAGTAAACCGCCGCCGCTGCCGGTTTTCTCAACGAAAACCGCCAGACCACGCCGACCGGTAAAACCGCCGGTCCGATCCGGGTTTTTCTCTCGATTTCGTTTTCTTAAAAACGGTTTTCTTTAATCTAGTTATTTAGTGAACGTCACGGTTAGGTTTTCACGGTGAACGAATCCGTTCGTTAGGTTTTAGCAGTGAACGTTCGTTCGTTAGGATTTTTCTTTTTATTTTAGATTTACTGCCAGGGACCTATCCGTAGTGTTATTTTTACAGATTAGTCCCCAATTTTCAAACGACCATAACTTTTTGCTCGTTAGTCGGAATTCAACGAAACCAACGCCCACTTCTTTGTTACGATCCCCTCTATCAACTAATCCAACTCAAACATATTTTTGAAAGTTTTAAATTTGAATTCAAACTGATTTGTATTTGAACTTCGTTTGATCATAACTTGAGTTTTATAACTCCGTTTGAGTTGATTCTTTTTGCATATCGAAGCTCTTGACCTAAACTTTCTGATAATGCCATATTCACATAATTTTGGTACTGTTAGAAATTGTTTTATGTTGCAAGAGTTATTTTATTGATTTTGATGTTTTCCGAATTGTTTCTTTGTTCTTTCTGATGTTTTGAATGATTGCTTATGTGTGGCTACTGTTGATTGCTTTCGATAGATTGACCGGAGTGTGACGAGTAGAACTATCAACAGTTTTGAGTGCGAATCATCTTCATCAACTTTGCAGGCAAGTAACACTTGATCATACCTTTTCATACCCAGTTTTATGCATTAGCTCAATCCTCAAACATTGCATGATTAGGATGTCATTAATTTGTGGGTTGGGAAGTAGATGATGAGGTAGGAACCTATTGCCTGTTACTTTCAAACCCTTGGGAGTTACTTCTACGTTATGCTTATATTGTCATGCTATGCTCAGAGACGTGGTTTGGGTTTGAGAGATATTCACGATGTATGTGAGATTGTTAATTAATGGTTTACTTTAAGGTGGCAACTTAAATACACATCTGGGTGGATTGAGGCACTGGGAACCCAGTGTTGTCTGCTTTCTTGGAAATCTGGGGTACCCGTGTGATCTTCATATGGACCGCCACCTGTGCTCAAAGGAATCGAGATTATTCATGCTAGGAACTTCCGTGGTGCAGCCACAAGCTATTATGGGCTCTAGCATAGTTGAGTAAGTTACGTGAAGCTCTCGAAGAGGTATATCGCCAGGTAGTGGGTTTTATAGGTTTGGTATGATCTATCCGGAGTAGAGAGTTAATGTTTACGAAAGATCGTGTCTCGGTCATCCGTCTCTCAAACACCATGCAGTGCGAGAATCCAACAGAGGCGATCGAGTCTTGTGGGGAAAAGTGTGCAAACCTCTGCAGAGTGTACAAACTAATCATGGTTAGCCGTGTCCCCGATTATGGACGTTTCTGAGTATCTAGTACTTGAGTATTCACAAGTATCCCATCACTCTTAACTAATTTTGCTGGGTTGTTAATTACCTTAATTGGGATCATCTGAGTTGGGGGTACCTTCTCAATGATGTTTCAACCACCATGATAGTTAAATTAAATTTATTCCTTTGATGTAGGGAAAATTGGCTTTCCGCAAAAACTGTAACCATAGAGCTTTCCACCAGCCATATATGCATGTAGTATAGCTTATTCTTTCATTACTCTCTATGTGTTACATTGCTAGCATATTCCATGTGTCAATTGTTGGGCTGCAACGTTTCATGTTGCAGACTTTTCAGATGACGAGTAAGTGATACGTTAGGGTTACGATTTCCTATACTCAACTTTGCCGTTGGTGTTGATGGGAATCCACAACCTTGTTGCTTCCGCTATCTTTTGGATTGAGGTAATAGTATTTATGTTATTTATACATGTGATTTACCTCTGTTATAAATCCTTCGAGTACTGTGTGTGTCAGCATACCGATCCAGGGATGACACCTAAGCACAGAGACTTGATCCATTCGAGTCGGGTCGCTACAAGATGGTATCAGAGCACATGTTGACTGTAGGACGTGACCCTAGAAACTGACAAGCCCATAGGAAAGATTTTTCTCTACAACTTCTTTTTCAAAAAGATCTTTTACCTCTCTTCTCTTCTGAGCTTATTCAAATATTCTCTTTTAGTGAGACCATACCCCTTTTCCCCTTTTGACCACTTGAAGATTTGACTGATGAGACCACTCCAAGGAGACAAGATATCGGACAACTAAGACCATTTGGAATGAAGAAGATTTTACTGTGTAAATGGAAACTACAACTGTTGAAGACTCCGAAGACTATGAGATTTTGAAGGCTCTGAAGAATTCCTAGATCAAGGTGTATGGGAGAAAGACTGGAACATGGAGCATTAGAATTCAAAGTTCACAAGGAAAACCCTAAGGCGAGATATCAACTATGGAATGCTAGCTCATGGAAATGACAAGAGCGTAAACACGCTATCCATGATGTTATCGCCTGCTTATGCTATTGTCACCGTCTTGAGTTAAGCATGCATATGCATGGAATGATTGGATGGTAGAAGGTCGATGGAGCACCTATCGTGAAAAGATGCGCTTTTAACCTTAGTGGCGTATCACCGTGATCTGGAGTATTACATCAAGGAGTTTAAGATGGATCTGCATGAAGTCAGATTTGACAAGGAGGCAATTCATGAAGAATTCAGGAACCTGAAACTGAAAGTAGACAAGCTAGAGGAGCAAAACCTCGAGATACAGGAGATTCGTCAGGAACTGAAGGACAGTAGGACCATGGTCCATGTCAAGGAAGTTGAAACCAGAAGTTTGGAATGCAACTCCAGAAATATTACAGGACGTCGCGAGAGACTTCGCGTCAACAGAGATGATTTGGCAAAAGAACTTGAGAAGGACAACATGATCGGAAGAAGCCATCGGAGACATGAAAAAGACTTGAAGAGTTTTGACGACATTGACCTTTAGAAGACCAAACCCCAGTTATATACCTATGTTAGATGCGACGTTTGTGAGCTGTCATCTGTTTGTTGTTTTTCTGACAGCCACAATAAAACCTGTCTTTCAAAACTTTTGTTTGTATTGTGTGCATCCCTCTCGATCTCTCCTATCCCACCCCAAAACCCATGGACCCAATAGAGGATGAATGGATATGAAATCATATTTTCTGGACCGATGGGTCAATTGGAGACGGACCGATGGATTGAGAACATGGAAGAATCAAATGGAGAATAACCCTATAACCGGAAAGGATATGACCCAGCATGCCCTTCAGTGCTTTGAAAGAGGTGCTGCTACTTGGTGGAGGATGTACCAAACCATCAATGGATGGCAAGGAGTAACCACTTGGGAAGAATTTAAGTTGACTCTGCAAGGATCTTGTCTTGTGTCCCAGAAGTTGAGGCCTTATGGAAAGGATATGAAGAAACCTTGTGCATAGAAGCTTTGTGGAGAAATAAGACACAACCATAAAGAAAATAAGGACGAATACCCTCATAAGCAGAGGATTACCAAAGGAGTTAGCCGAGGATCTCAGGGAACTTCGGTTGGAGATTGTTCCAAAAGGTTTTGTTGCAGCAATGGAAGTTCAGTCTGCATTGCTGGGTAAAGATCCGTGAAGCTCAGAAGTATGACAAAGAGATTGCTGAGATAAAAGAGAGGATGAGCAAAGGAAAGGCCAAAGGCTTTTCGTAAGGATAAGCACGACACCTTATGGTTTGAGGACGGTGTACATATACCCAATAATGCAAAGATCGTGGAAGTTAATACTTCAGAGGCTCATGACTCACCATACTCGATTCACCCCGAAACACCAAGATGTATTTGGATTTGAAGGAGTGTTTACGGTAGACTGGTATGAAAAAGGATATTGTCGAGTATGTAGTCGTATGTGACGTATGTCAGAGATTTAAGGCAAAGCATCAGAAGCCAGCAGGATTACAACAGCCTATGCCGAGACCCGAATGGAAGTGGGATAAGCTTGGATTTCATTACCGGATTTCCCAGAACCCGATTGGGATATGATTCTATCCGGGTAGTAGTTGATTCGCTTGACCAAAGTGACTCACTTTACCCCAGTGAAAACCACCTATACAAGTGCGAAGTTGGCCAAGATTTGTCTGCATGGAGTTCCGAGGACCATCGTAGAGGAACACAGTTTACCTCAAAGTTTTGGAATCAGCTGCACCGGACTTTGGGTACTAGGCTAGAGTTCAGTACAGCCTTTCATCCGCAGACAGATGGATAAATTGAGGGAGTCAATCAGATTCTGGAGGACATGTTGAGAGCATGTGCGCTAAATTATGGATCTAGTAGGGATGATAATCTACCTTACGCGGAGTTCTCATACAACAACATTTACCAACACAGTTTGAAGATGGCCCCTTTTTAAGCTTCAGATGGGAGAAGGAGCCGGACACCGCTGATGTGGGATGAAGTTGGAGACCGTCGCTTGTTTGGACCAAATGTGATCAAGGAGTCGAAAAGAATGTTAAGTGGATTCGAGATAGATCAAGGTAGCTCAGTCCAAGCAGAAGAGTTATGCAGACTCAAAAACGCAAGGAGGTAGTCTATGAAATTAGAGACGGAGTATGTCTTCGTGTGTCCCCTCTGTGAGGAGTTAATCGATTTGGAGTTAAGGGAAAGTTAGCCCCAAGATTGTAGGACCATACCGAGTTTGGAACGTATGGGAGAATTGGCTAACAAATTGGAGTCACCCGAAGGACTGTCAGGAGTTTATGATGTGTTTCACGTTTCCCAAATTGAAGAAGTGCCATGCAGAGATGTCCAATATTCTCGTAAGCACGCTTGACCCTGGAAAGGATAATGATGTTCCACGAAGTTGAGTATGGACTTCATAAGTATAAGTTTTTATCTCGGTAGGTGGGATATCCCACGGGTTGAAGAGATGAATTACTATTGGATATAAAGGAGGTATGATGTTGGAAATATGGATCAATGGAAATTCCATGATGAGTCCGAGTAATCATGTCCTAGTTTGGTGCCAATAGAAGGAAGGAAGACAATACAATTGGATGGATTTAAGTATGCCGGAAGTTGGATGTTGGGATAATGATCGAGTTGCCCGGATGATGTGTTCAAGGATTTTAAGCGATGAGATGGGCCATAACCCACAGGCCCCATGACCTGCCAAGAAACAAGCACACTCTTGCTGAAGGAGAAACTCTGGAAGAAGAGGGTATGCCTTTATCAACCGACAATTCTATAGGAGTTTACGCAAAACCTGAGTGTTGTGAAGAAACGATAGATGTTTGTTTGGCTTGCAGAAATCAATGGATTTTCCGAACTTGGTTCGTCGACAAGAGAAATTCTGCAATGCTTGTGAGGATGACCGAGTGTTAGAATGTGAGATTCGCTAAACCATGTACAAGGTAATGATTTAAAAGCGGGATGGATTGATCACCATACCGACTTACTCTTATTATTCGCCTTGCTATACGGGATGGTAAATCTGAGTGACTTACCTATAGCAGAGAGACGACGATATTAAACCTTGTTTGAACCTTAGAATGGTATAAGTATTTTCCCTTGTACAAGGCAGTTGTTGCCAACCGTAGGATATACGGTGAGGTTCAACCCAGACCCGTTTTCTGTAGGAGAAACCATAAATTGTTGACCACCATGAGATATCGATAGTTGTTTAGAATTGGCGCCAGACGCGTTAGCTATGAAGACCCAGTTTCGGGATAACCTTACCAAGATGAAAGGACAGAAGAATTGAGGAAAAGGTTATGCCACTACCGGAAGAGCCCAGAGAAGTAATTGTCAGACGATCTCGAGAAGACCGACATCACAAGAATAAGGATGGAGTATATGAGTTTTGATGGAACCGTAACCATGCTTCTAAGGGTGGTAGCACCCGAGACCCCGGAGATGATCGACTGATTTTGAGAAGACCCCCAAACCTAACCTATTTCTTGCTAGCCTCTCCGAATCTCGAGGACGAGATTCCTTTTAAGGGTGGTAGTTTGTAACATCCCAAAATTCTAAATTTTGGAATGTTATAAACAGATAGATAGTCTTGATTGATTGTTTGATTGATTGACTGAAAGTGAGTGAATTCGAAACTTTTGAAAGTTAAATGAGAGGGAATAAAAGGACTTTCCCAAACTTTCATTTTGCTTTATGATCTTCGGGAATTCAAATTCTTTTCATCACAAAACCCTGGAGAGAAGATGATATGACTTCTTCAAATTATATGAAATATGAGTTGGGAGTTTTCAAAGAATTAAATTCAAAGTTCTTTTGAATTTATTTTCAATTTGGAGTTATTTGAGTTTTTATTCAAATTATTTTTCTCCAAAAATAAAATATATGGAAAATAGGGTAACATGATTCCCTACATCGTAAAATTGGAGAGAAATTAATTTGAAGTCATTTTGGTATTTTTAAAATGATTTTGTTGGATTTTATTGGACCAGAAGCACTCTTTGTTTTAATTGAATTTATGTGTATTTTATTTGAGACTAGAATAATGTTCATGTTGTAGGAAATCTTTTTCTGAAAATTTTGATATATTATATGCCTATATAAAGGTTTAAATTATTTTTGTTTTTATTATTTTAGTTCTGTGAAATTTTGTTTAAAAACGCTTTAACAAAGGCTGTGTCAAGCCCAAGATCGCTTCTCTCTCTCTCTCTCTCTCTGGGCGGCCCACCCAACCCGGCCAGGCCATTTCACCAGTGGCCCATCCGCCCACACGCCTGTCCCTCGAGCTCCCAAGGGACTCCGCCAAGACGCCGTCACGCCGCCGTGGCCGACCTGCCACCTCCCGCGCCGCCTTGCCTCGCCTCCTCCATGTCTCCTCCTCCTTATATAGCCGGGACCCGGCCCCCTGCTTCTCGAAACCGGAGCCACCGGAGTTCGCAGCCACCGCCACTCCTCGCCGGAGTTGCCACCGCCGCCGAGCCTCGCCGCCGCCCGCTCCACGCCGCCACTTCGATCACGCCGCCACCACCATCGTCACCGCCATGGGCCAGCGCCTGATGCCTCGCCGACGCCGGAGACCCACAGAGCCGCCCACCGAGCCTCGCCGGGACTTGCCGGAGTAAACCGCCGCCGCCGGTTTTCTCAACAAAACCGCCAGACCATCGCCGACCGGTAAAACCGCCGGTCCGATCCGGTTTATTTTTTCTCTCGGTTGCTTTTTCTTAAAAACGGTTTTCTTTAATCTAGTTATTTAGTGAACGTCACGGTTAGGTTTTCACAAATGACGAATCCGTTCTTTAGGTTTTAGCGGTGAACGCTCGCTCGTTAGGATTTTTCTTTTTATTTTAGATTTACTGCCAGGGACCTATCCGTAGTGTTATTTTTACAGATTAGTCCCCAATTTTCAAACGACCATAACTTTTTGCTCATTAGTCGGAATTCAACGAAACCAACACCCACTTCTTCGTTACGATCCCCTCTATCCACTAATCCAACTCAAACATGTTTTTGAAAGTTTTAAAATTTGAATTCAAACTGATTTGTATTTGAACTTCGTTTGATCATAACTTGAGTTTTATAACTCCCTTTGAGTTGATTCTTTTTGCAAATCGAAGCTCTTGACCTAATTTTGGTACTGTTAGAAATTGTTTTATGTTGCAAGAGTTATTTGCTTGATTTTGATGTTTTCCGAATTGTTTCTTCGTTCTTTCTGATGTTTTGAGTGATTGCTTATGTGTGGCTACTGTTGATTGCTTACGATAGATCGAATTTGAGTGTGACGAGTAGAACTATCAAGAGTTTTGAGTGTGAATCATCTTCATCAACTTTGCAGGCAAGTAACACTTGATCATACCTTTTCATACCCAGCTTTATGCATTAGCTCAATCCTCAAACATTGCATGATTAGGGATGTCATTAATTTGTGGGTTGGGAAGTAGATGATGAGGTAGGAACCTATTGCCTGTTACTTTCAAACCCTTGGGAGTTACTTCTACGTTATGCTTATATTGTCATGCTATGCTCAGAGACGTGGTTTGGGTTTGAGAGATATTCACGACAGATGTGAGATTGTTAATTAATAGTTTACTTTAAGGTGGCAACTTAAATACACATCCGGGTGGATTGAGGCACCTTGGGAACCCAAAGGTTGTCTGCTTTTCTTGGAAATCGGGGTACCCGTGTGATCTTCCTATGGACCGCCACCTGTGCTCAAAGGGAACTGAGATTATTCATGCTAGGAACTTCCGTGCAGCCACAAGCTATTATGGGCTCTAGCATAGTTGAGTAAGTTACGTGAAGCTCTCAAGAGGTAGATCGGCAGTAGTGGGTTTTATAGGTTTGGTATGATCTATCCGGAGTAGAGAGTTAATGTTTCGAAAGATCGTGTCTCTGCTCATCCGTCTCTCAAACACCATGCAAAGGCGAGAATCCAACGGAGGCGATCGAGTCTTGTGGGGAAAAGTGCGCAAACCTCTGCAGAGTGTACAAACTAATCATGGTTAGCCTTGTCCCCGGTTATGGACGTTTCTGAGTATCTAGTACTTGAGTATTCACAAGTATCCCATCACTCTTAACTAATTTTGCTGGGTTGTTAATTACCTTAATTGGGATCATCCGAGTTGGGGGGTACCTTCTCAATGATGTTTCAACCACCATGATAGTTAAATTAAATTTATTCCTTTGATGTAGGGAAAAATTGGCTTTTCGCAAAAACTGTAACCATAGAGCTTTCCACCAGCCATATATGCATGTAGTATAGCTTATTCTTTCATTACTCTCTATGTGTTACATTGCCAGCATATTCCATGTGCTGACCCATTTTCGGGCTGCAACTTTTCATGTTGCGGACTTTTCGCATTTGAGTAAGTGATACGTTAGGGTTACGGTTTCCTATACTCAACTTTGCCGTTGGTGTTGATGGGAATCCACAACCTTGTTGCTTCCGCTATCTTTTGGATTGAGGTAATAGTATTTACGTTATTTATACATGTGATTTACCTCTGTTATAAATCCTTCGACTACTGTGTGTGTCAGCATACCGATCCAGGGATGACACCTAAGCACAGAGACTTGATCCATTCGGGTCGGGTCGCTACATGAAGCCACGAGATGTGCATCTTGGGTTAAATTGTAAATAGAATCATACTACTCTTGAGTAACTCCAAAAGCGGCCACCGAAGATCTTTCTTGGATTTGTTTTTCATCACCAGCACGTCGAGGTGAAAGATGTGCAGGTTCAGTGGGTACGCTTGCGTTTTCACTGACATGTGGGACCGCATGTGAGCAAAGAGACGATGGGCTCCCCGCGTCCGTTGGCTGGCTGAGAAGAGAGATAGAGGAGGGTTGAGCACGGACTGCAGGAAATTTGTTCTACGTACCTCGATAGAGGCTCGATATAGTGGGGTGGCATGGGCCATAACTAGCATTCACGTCTAGCAGTACGACACACGCCACCCACACGAGTCCCATCCGACACCAATTTTCTTGGAGTCCGTGCTACAACAATCTCTTCTCCCTCCTGTTTTCTTAGCCATCACGCGGTGGGCGGGGTGGGGGTTTGCCGATAGTCGGTTTGCTCAACTGCGGTCCCACTTGTAAGTGAAAATGCAACACCGCATGCATTCCCGCTTGAGCGGCATGCCGGACCAACCGTGTGGGGGTGCGACGAACACGGCAGGCTTTTCCTTTTGAACTCGTGAATTTGTAAAATTTGGTTCTGCTCCATGGCGCGATTGATAGATAGAAAATAACGATTTTGCCTAGAGTAATGAGAAGTTTGGTTACGGCGCCCGTTCATGCATGGAGTACGCATTTAAAATTATGAAGTTGATGCGAAAGGTAAGATAATTACTGTAGTATCATATACTACTACTTGGATTTGACGGAAAGATAAAAATACATACAGATCCATCAACGACATCCTCACGCCCTAGTGCACCGGGTCACCAACCGACGTGTGAGGAGAAGCGGCATTGGCGGCGAGCTCAACGTGCTTCTGAACAGTGCCGTCCAAGGTTGCTTGCGGTCCAAGAAGGCCAGCGTCCTATCGTCCTCCTCTTGCATGTAGTAGTCCTTGTAGAGGATTTGCGCGTAGACGTGGGTGATTATGTCGATGGTGTCTTGCTGCACCAGGCGCTGCGCGACGAGCGTGACCTCGAGGTGGACATTCTCCGGTGCGACGACGGGCAGTCGCAGGGCCACCAGTACGTCGAAGAGGTTGTCACCATAGTGTCCGTTGAGGGTGGCGGGCATCGCAGAGCCTGGGCGCGTCAGCTGGAGGCTTACGTCAAAGTCGTCCGCGAGCTTCTTGACGATGGTGAACTTGTCGAGGAAACCAACGAGGACCTCGTCGAACAAGGAGACGGTTGCCGTCCAGCGCCCTCGCCTCGGGCGGCCTCAAGCAATAACCTGGAGACGTTCCTCGTTGCCCGGCCGCAGGCCGGCACCATGGACCATTTGGCACAGCTGGCTGATGCTCGCGCTCATCGCTTCCATCGGTCTATCTTAGCTTCTAGTCAACTGATCTTGCGATTCGAGTGATCACTCTTGCCCTTGGTTAGCGTGCGTAGGTGCGTAGGATTTCATACTCCTTGGCCCTCTACTGCACCTGCCATTGGCTGTATGATAGGTGGGCCAGCCACCCCCTGGGCCCACGTGTCATTCACCCAAAGGCATTTGCCGTAAGTCAATGAAGTTAAGGCCCCTCTCCGTAAGGGTGCAGTATAGTCATCTCACCTTACCTCTAGTTGGGGCCAAACGAGAGAAGTTTGATGTTCTTGGTTTATTGGTCCCTTTGCATTTTGGCGCCAAGTTTTGACCTTTGATTTAACTAATAAAATGTTAATGCATGTAAACAAAAATGTTGTGTAAGTCACATTACGATAACCAAATAATCCCAAAACACTTAGGCATGGTGCATTAACTCCCTCCTTGTTTCTTATTCCGTGACATATCAACCGATGAGAGATGTGGGCCGTGCATGGTTTCAATGACTTGAGACTACCAAACATGACATGCAGTGTTTAGTTCATTGCATGTAATCCTATTAGTACTCTAGTTAGCAAAAAAACATTAAGTTCTCTCGCAGATAGGAATAAAACACCATGTATTTATTTGCAGAGGGAGTAGTACATTTTTTGTGACATGCATTACTAGATATTGCTAGTCAAATACTAAAATCCAGATGGACGTGGTAGTACTCCTAAATCCAGACGGTGGTGCTACTAGTACTAGTAGTAGTACTACCAATGTAGTAGTAGGAGTACTAGCACTGTACTACCCGCTGGTCAAATTATTACGTGCTGCTCCTCACAGTGAAGTGACAAGACCCTATGCCAGAGATGACACCTGAGTATAGGCGCCGTGTTCGGCATACCATAGTCAGCCTCACCGTCTGCAGTCACTATCATCATGGCTGTAGAGCTAGCCTGCTTACAACTAGCCCCGTTTGACATAATTTCCCGTGCGTAGATGCCGTGCATTGCACGGAACACCAAGATTGGGGTGGATCGCTCGGCAGCGCCATCGCGCCAGATTTTTTCCACGGCCTTCTAGATGTGGTGGGGAGGAGATAAGGCTGATTGTGAGAGACAAGGAGTTGTTTGTAAATAGGGAACAAGTGCGGGCATCTTTTTGCAAAATGGAGAAGCTTCGTTTGTATGCGCCAGATCTAGATCCGACGGCTATTGGTGAAAGCTGGGAGGCACAACATCATCACTAACTCAGGACCTGTTTGATTCGCAGGATTTTGAAAACGCAGGAATAGGACACGGCAATATTACAAGTTTCAAACTGATATTACAAATGTTAGGAGTAATGTTGCACCTAGGAAGAGGGAATTACTAGGAAGTTTACGTAAGAACTTTCGTTACTTTAGGTGGATGCAGCGTTATCATACCAACTAAAATCCACCGCCCTGACAAGTCACTAATGGGCAAATAAGTTTTCGAGTCTCCGCCACTTGATGTTTCAAAACAAAATCAGCTTCTGCGGAGACTTTGTCATTTAGGCTTAGACGCTTGCGGTGATCAGCACGCCATTCATTGTTGCGCCAGAGAACGCCAAATCTCATTACCTTGAGCACACTTGCCTCCAGAACAAAGAACCTGGCCAATTTAAATCAGATGTGCTGCCTCGGTAGTCGATCAAATGAATTTCTGTAAGATGGAGATCAAGGCATTCGATGAGATTGTTATAGTGCAGCACATTTTTCACTTTCGTGTCTTTTTATCTCGCAAAAGAAGAGAACATATTAGAGCAGCTGGCTGCATAAGATTGCCGTGTCATCAAGAGGTACCAATATCATTCGCTCATACGATAGGGTTGGCTGGCTAGTGATATTTTTTCACTCTCTCTCTCTCTTTCTGATTCCTCTCATTTAACTAGGAGCACGTGAAGAGCTTGGGCATTTGTTGCCTTCCACTATGTGGCCGATGCCATATTTCGCAAAAGTATGCCACATAATAAGAATCGATGTCAAATCAAAAGATTTTGGCACCACTCTCACGATGTGAGAGAGTTGGCACCAATGTGCACACAGACCCACATGTATAAACAAATCAATCAAACCAACTACACCAGCCTCTCACTCTCCCAAACAAGTGTTTTTTACTGCCTCAGTCCTCTCTCTCTCTCCCATGCAGTGTTTTTTCATTGTGTGAGTTAATTTGGCACCGGAGCAAAGTAGGTGATCCAGATTGGGGCCCTAGGTGAGCAATGGAGGGGCATCGATGCCAAATGCATCACAAGTGAATTTGGCACATGTTTTGGCCTACATAGCCCACTTTTGTACTCCCTCCGTCCCAAAATTCTTGTCTTAAATTTGTCTAAATATGGATGTCTCTAGTTACATTTTAGTGTTAGATACATCCGTATCTAAACAAATGTAAGGCAAGAATTTTTGGATGGAGGGAATACTACCTCGTATTTAGTATAAAATTTTGACCATAGATTTACCTAAGAAAATGCCAATGCATGTCACTAAAAATTACACCATTTGAAATTATGTTCAAATATGAATCCAACGATATAGTTCTTAGTGACAGCATTAACATTTTGTCGATTAAATCTATGGTCAAATTTTGATACTACAAAATTGGAAGAGTAAACCAGTAGGAGGTAGTACTTGCTCTTAGGGTAACCATAGAGTTCTTGGAGTAGTCTAAGTTACTTTCCACTATGACTAGCCTAGGCTACTATAGTAGTACTGACATAAAACGATGCAGGTGATCACATGAGAAAAATACTAAAAACATTTCTTTCGTGCGATGCGTAGATGCAATTTTGAACACTACACTTGTCATCGTAATTTGGGAAAATTACGAAAAAATTGACCTACGTTGTGATTACCGTTTACTTATAGGAAAGAAGTTTCACCTCGATGAGTAGCTTCTCCGTGCACGGAAAGCATGTAAGGAATCCAACAACTTGATCCAGATTAAATGATAGATTTTAGTGCTAAGATCTTCACCGCGCGCATGGATGGGTCAAGCTTGTGGGAATCATTTTCCGGAAGACGGTCGTAAATACATCAAGAAGAAATTTAAAATGTGAATTTCAAGAAGACGGAGAAGAAGATGAGTGCTGTACACGAACGATTACGGATCCAATAAAGAGTTCGGAGAATTTGGCGATTTAGTACACCAACGCTGTCAATTGCGGCGCGTCAACGACCCTATTTTTTGTTGGACCTTCTAGATCCGATACAAGCAATCTCTCAAGGAAAGGCGCATTCTCAATGACCATAACGTGGAACAGCTGGAGTGATCTCTTCCCAATTGATGTCTTGTTGCAGGGCCAGCAAGACACATAAATGCATCGGAGATTCGTCGAGGCGATGTGGAGGCTAATGAACCCGTGGATCTACTCAAGACGAAGGTACTCGAGCGCAGTACAGCTGCGGAGTAGGTGCTCCATAGCCTTCTTCGAGATGACAATGTCGAAGAGGTCGAGCTGCTTGAGTTGAGGGAGAAGAAGAGCGGGCGCGGCATTAATCTGGGAAGATAGCAGGAGCTGAAGTCGGCGTGGCGCGCGTTGGCGCCAGCGGAGCACGGACGGCGGCAGAGAGCGACATCGTCCATCTTCAAAGCTGAGCTCCTCGAGCTGATCTAGGGCGGGGGATAAGAACCACTCGTCGAACTTGGGTTGGACCTTGCAGTTGGTACTGAACATGCGGATGTCAAGGCGTCTGGCTGGCCCAGGGTGCGATGAAAGGATCTTGGAGACTGCGGCCATGAGTTTGCAATCCCCATCGCAGAGGTAGCTGTCGACGGTGAGGTTGAGGGGTACGCAGCGCCAGAGGGGGTGCAACCGCCGGGGGAGCAGGGCGGTCCGCATGGCAGATTTGGTGGGGAGGAGGCCGATGATGACGAGCAGCAAGTCATCGGGGAGGCTGCTGATGAAGTCCAGGCTCGCTGGATGCGGTTTTGGCTCGAGCCGCCTCCGCTTGTTGGCTGCCTCACCGTCCATCTCAATCGGCGGCGACGCCGGTGTACACGTGTGCTGGTGTGTGTTGTTTGCTGGGTGTGCGCGAGTGTGTCCTTCTGTGCATGTCGCCGCACAGTGGTGAATTGTGCGCGAGTGCGTCCTTCGCGCGCAAGAAGTTTGTCCTCAATGCGCCCTCAATTTACTATTGTGCGAGGTGCTACCCCAAGTGGTTTCATCTTTGTTTACTTCACCGCGTGTCAGATGGGCCTCTATTTTTGTCACGTCCCTAGCCTTGCTATGCACTTGGACTAGCTTGGTTACTGCATCATGTTTAAATTTCATTTAAACCTGAATTGGGGATTGTCAAACCCTAGCACCAAATGAAATTCAAATAGGTTCAACCTAAAATCATATTCAATGAACCCAAAATTCCGTTCACAAAAGTTCATCATTTTTGAATTGGTCTTAAACCTCTGACAAAAATGGTGCACCATTTTCTAGGTCATCCTAAGGTCACTGAATTAAATCATAAGTATTTGAATTTGGACATTTAAATTCTATAAAATATTTTAAATGTACAAATATTCCTAAACTGAAATGTTCCATGTTGGATATATTCTATACAGTGGACATGTGCAGTTTAGTGAATTTTGAAGGGGTCTAGGTATTTTTAGAAAAGCCCTAAAGATTACAGAAAAATAGAAAAGTGAAAAAAATAAAAGAGAGAGAGAGAATGACTACCTGGCCACCTACCGTGGCCGGGCTGGGCCGCTGGCCCAGCCCACCCGGGCGCCTCCTGTCGTCTTCCTCTCCGCCAAGAGGAGCAAGAAGTGTTCAAGACGCTTGGCCGAGGAGGCCAGCTCCTCCTGCCTGCCCGCTTCTTCCGACGCATCTGGATGACGCCACGCAGCCCCCGACCTCTCTCTCACTCTCCCGTGCCTCTCCCCTCCTCTGCTTTCTCTCCCTCTCACCACCGAGCGCAGCTGTCGCCGCCGGTGAGTACCACCGCAGCCACTGCCTCCCCCTCGACCTTCTGAGCCGACCACGAGCTCCGTCACTCCGTCCTCGACCTCCTCACCAAGCCAAGCATCGCCGGACGCCCTGCATCACCGGCATCTTCCTCGTCTTCAAGCTTCGGCAACGCCGACCATCGCCGTCGATCCGCAAAGAATCGGAGCGTCCCCGAGCCCCTGAGCTACCCTGCCGCCTCCCTGTGAGCGCCCGCTTCGACTCCCCCTCTTCCCCGGCCTCTCCGCGTCCTTTAGGCCATAGTTGCACGGACGCTGAAACTCCGGCCGCCGCTGTTTTGGTTGCCGCCGTTGGTCCTAGCCACCGCAGCTCCGGCCACCACCACTGGTCGACGCAGCTCGCTCCCAGGAACACGTAGGAGCAAACCCCGCCTCAAACGGTGCAGCACAGCGGTTTTCCGAAGCGCCTGCCGCCGCGGCACCTCGCCGGCGGCCTAACTCCGGCGAGAACGCCATTAGGCACTAATCTAATGACCCTCTGGTCACTTACATGTGGGCCCATGCCTCACCGACACTTTTTAGTTAGGACAAAATTAGCACTAACAGCCTCTGTTAATTAACTAGGACATCGACATGTGGGGCCCACCTCAGGTTTGACTGGACCCGGTCTGTTGACTTGATGACGTCACTCGACGCAATGTCGATTTAATAAATCATTTATCGGATTTATTCTTATTCAGAAATTCCGTAAATTAGTATAAACTTCTAAAATTCATAGGAAATCAACCGTAACTCCAAATCAAATAATTTATATATGAAAAATGATCAGAAAAATCCAATCTATCCATCTGTAGCATTTTCATGCATGTTAGAACAACTTATAGCTGCTGTTTAGCACAAATCATATAAATGACATTTGAATTTCACATGTGGAGTTTGAATTTGAACCTAGGGTTCAAACCAACTTCATTTAACCTGCTGCTAGTTGCATTAGCTCAAATCACATCATATTGCCATGTCACATTCATGCATCATATTGTCGCATTGCATTGATTGTGTTCTTCCTTGTTGCTGGTGTTTGTCCCTCTCGATGAGACGACGTTCGACGATTGTTCGATGACACCGATGAAGAACTATATTATCTTGAAGTGCCGTGCAAGCAAAACCCCTTGTTCATTCCGATATAATCCCACTCTCTCGCTCCTGCTCTATTTTACTGCATTAGGACAACAACGACTCATGTGTTACTTGCATGTAGCTGAACCGCTTTTATCCTCTGCATGACCTGTCATTCCACAGTAATTAGATGAAACCCACTAGCATGAGTAGGAGTTGTTTGAGCCCTGATGTGCCTACTCATTCATGCTTGTTTGTCATGCATGTTATTGCTTAGAGTTGTGTCAGGTCTGGTTCATCGGGGATGAATCGGAGGTGTATGAACATGTCCTACTGTTGAGAGCTAAGTGTGTGAACACGATTTGGTAAAGGTAGCGGTGAGAGGCCATGTAGGAGTACATGGTGGGTTGTCTCATTACTGGCCGTCCTCGTGAACTGAGTTCTGTATTTGTGATCCATGAACAATTACTACCACACATTGGGTTCCGTAACTCAATTCCCTCTCGACTTATTAATGAACATGATCTACATCCTGTGAGTTGCAACTAGTTTCTGGTGTTTGTAGGTAGTGTTAGTAGTCTACCAAGTGGCACCCGTACATGTGGGCTTGGGACAGACTAGGCATAGTGGCCCGTGTACCAAGTGGCACCGGTTGGTGGGCTTGGGAACCCCACACATCGTTTGGGGCCGTGAGCGACACCCGCCGGATCTCCTTGCGGATGGAACCCGGATAGGCGATAAACCTGGACGAGAGACTTGTGTGGTTAGTCAGGTCGTGGCCGACTCCCTCGCCCGGCTTCCGCTTGAAGGTTGCCGAGGTACATGACGTGTACAGGGCGATAAGTGGCGAGAGCGTGTGTGAAGAAGTACCCCTGCAGGGTTATCATTATCTATTCGAATAGCCGGATTCCTCGGATATGGAAACTTGGACCCCTTGCATAGTTCATAGACAAGTGAAAGTGGATACTCTAAAACTCGCAAGATAAGCGTGAGTGCTATGGATGGCGTTCTCGTAGGGAGACGGGAGCGGATCCATAGTGGTGTATTGATATGGTGAATATGTGGACTCGTGTGCCACCTCAAAAGAGTTACTTGCAAATGTAGTTCAGGATAGCCACCGAGTCAAAGCTGGCTTGCTGTAGTCAAACTCCACCACCCCCTTTGTTGATAATGATGCATATGTAGCTAGTTCTGATGTAAGTCTTGCTGAGTACATTTGTACTCACGTTTGCCTATCTTATGTTTTTGCAGAGAGACTTCAGTCTTGCTAGTAGTTCCGCTTGGACGTTTAGCTTGTTACCTCAGCTACGATCTTGTGCCCTCGGCAGGATCTGGTAGATAGTCAGGCTTCTCAGCCTTTTTAATTTGTAGATGTCTGTACTCAGACATGTTAAGTTTCCGCTTGTGCTTTGACTTGTATGCTCTGAGTGTTGGGTCATGAGACCCATGTTTGTAATATCTCGCTCCTCGGAGCCTAATGATAAATATTTGAGTTGTAGAGTTATGTTGTGATGCCATGTTGTATTTACACATATTGAGCATATTGTGTGTATGTTTGAAATGCTTGGTATGTGTGGGATCGGACAATCTAGTTGTTTATCCTTGGCAGCCTCTCATGGGGAAATGTAGTCTAGTGCTTCTGGCGATAGTAGTCCGCCATGACCGGTTCACCGGAGTCCTGCTAGCCCAAAGACTGCAGCTCTGGACACTTGATCGGGCCGACATGTGTTTCACTGCTCGTTCTGTTCCCTTCGGGAAATGTCACGTGGTGATATTCGAGTCCTGCTTAGCTCGCTACAGCCGGGATACCGGAGTCCTCATAGCCAGTGCTATAGCCCGAATTCATATGTTGATGACCGACATGCTCGATGTGATTCATGTATGCCTGTCCCCATGGGTTAGCGCCGCTTTGGGTTCACGACTAGCCATGTCGGCCCGGGTTCTCTGTCATGCGGATGCTAGCGACACTATCATATACGTGAGCCAAAAGTCACAAATGGTCCCGGGCCAGGGTAAGGCGACACCCGTGGGAATACCGTGCGTGAGGCCACAAAGTGATATGAGGTGTTACCGGCTAGGTCGATGTGACTTGGAATCGGGGTCCTGACAGCTTTGGTATCAGAGCTTGACTGTCAGGATTACCAAGCCAAACCGGTCAAGTTGTGTCTAGAAATGCTTTAGTTATGTAAGGAATTGATTGTGGAATGGAACGTAAGGCTCTTTTTTCTCCTTATACCTCATTTCCTTCTGATCCTAGTCATCCTCTTCTCTTCTACGGGGTTTAAGAACTAGGCTTCTCATCTTTCTATCAGGATGACGTGTTACTAATCCATAGACCTTTAAGATTGTTGGATTTAAGCCCCAGTTCAGTTTCTACTATTTCTGTATGTTAACTGTTGATCTCAGAATCTTGTTATGATGTTGTAGAGTGGCTATGCCACCATCCTGCATAATGTCTCAAATATTTTTGAGCATTTACAGCCGTTATGCTGTCCGAGTCATCCCAGGTTTCTAAACTATCTGATGCATTTGCAAATCCCTTCCTCCCGTTCCTGATGTCCTTTTGGGCCAGATTAAGCACACTAATCGGTAAGTTGAGGTACTTTGTTGCCTCGGCGTAGTTGTTGGAGCTATTATTATGACCCTAGTTGTTTAGGAAGTCACCTAGCAATTTAGCAATGCTTTTGTATCCCCAGTGTGATGATTCTGGCTATTATTATTGAGAGCATCCCGTGATGCCATTTAGTAGTAGGCATTCTACTCCTGGGTTTCTGAACCCGAGATTCACCCTACTTCATTGTTGTTAGTATTTGCTAGTTCCTTTAGGATATTAGTAACCTTGCGACAGTCCTCGAGGTCTGTGGTATTTCCTTCTTCCAAATACCATGAACTGCTTATGGCAGAAGTTCTTTTGAACCAAAAGATCACAACCAGAGTGCTCTTGAGGAGTACTCCATTCATATTGTGACTCTGCCAGTTCTACCTTCTCTGCATGGGTTATCCGGGAGAAATGTTGAGCTTTGCTCGATATACTAATCCATGCCTCCACAACTTGAAAAGTTATATGTTCCTTTGAGTTGTTCCTCCTTAGTTGTATTCTGACCCCCGCCTATCAGTTGATAGTCAGGAGTAGTTGTGCATTCATGTTATCAATGCCTATTACTCATGTGGTCCGTCAAGCCAGTCTATTCTGGAATGACTAGGAGAAACAAACTCCAGTACCTCATCCATTTCTAGGATTGGGTCAAAGCAGTTTGTATTCAGCGGATCAAAATGCCAATCCAGCTTCCTTTCTGCTCTACCTTGGAGTGTTACCATCTTTATGTCAAGAGTGTCATGAGAATTGCACCACCTCTTATGAATTCTTGACGCAGTAATACTTCTTGCCATCATTGTTCATTCCTCGGATCCCGTGTTATTGTAACCGAATGCCGACAAGTGTACCGTGATGTGCGAAATCAACACTCCTAGCAACTCGTTGCTTGGTAGTAAATGGACAATATTCTCATTCTTAGCGTATTGGTTATTAAATCATCATCCTAAGATTGATTGTGCTACCTAGTCCTTATTTCTGGTGCACACTTTGATTGATGAGTTAGGATCTTGTCAAGTCCTCACTCATTTGATCATATAGTCTTGCCCTCAAAAGCAAGATTGTTCTCGAGCTTAGTAACATATCGGTGGTTCGTGGTTTTCCAAATATCTTCTCGGGAGTATCACCAGGTTGCCCCCTGACTATTATGTTGAGTTCGTGATCAAGTTGGTTTCTTGTAAACCACCCCTTCTCCAAGATTCTGTGTTGGAAACCCTTGAGCTAGTTGGTTAAGCTAAACAACAACTTGGAGAGTTGGAAGATGAAAGCTTGTCCGACTTAGTTCATCTAAGGGATATCCTTGTGTGTGTGTATGTTGAAGAAAGATGATATCTCCGTCGATGATCCCCATGATCAGATATTGAACCTATTGTCTTATCAAACTTTGACTTGAGTATGGGCTATTATTAAGTCAAATCAGAACCAATGATGTTCGTAATGTTGTCTTACTCGTGGTTGATCCCTCGAGCATACACCATTACATCTTTTGGTCTGACCAATACTTTCACCGTGTTCGCATGATGGTGGAAGTACAATGATATGGAAATTCTGATGAGTTGTTGTTGAGCCCATCAAAGATTTTGTCTCCCCCATGATTCATGTTGAACATCAACCTAGTGTTGGAAACTTTGTAAGCAATGCCTTCGTGTTCCGTTCATGAAGCATATGTTTGGATGAAAGTAGTGACTTCCTCGAATTCATGTGCTTTAGGTGTAAGTTGCCGCCATGAATTTGAGCAAGGTTTGTTTTGTTTCCTTGGAATCATCCCAAGTCAGTCATGCATACGTGCGAAGTATGCTATGGTTAGACAGGATCGCAACCTTCATTCCATATGTATCCCTACCACACCAAGCCACTAACTGATTTGTTCAAGGAGAAGAAGTTCCTTCTTAAGAGCATGCCTTATGCAAGGACTTCGTTATCCTTGATGATGGTTCCCCACGAACTTCGGTAGTGTTGTATTATAAGACTACTACGTGGTCATGCTTATGCAGGACAGCGTGTTCACTTGTATGTAGCGTAACCAGCTCATGTTTTGGAGCTTGCTATCGTGGTTCATTCCCTCGAGAATCTCATAGCGTCATCTCGCCGATTTGTGTTGCAAACTTTCATTTTCTTCCTGCACCGATTAGTCCGGATTATCCCGACACCAACCAGATCTCGAGTCTCGAGCAGATATGATGGTTGGAACATTTCTCAAGAACTATAATATTGGTCTCTTTGTAACTTGGTAAAGTGGATGTTGTGGCCAACACACCCAACCGGAAGACCTATTATTGCAGTATCTTGTTTGAGGAAGTTGGCCACCTCCCCATAAGGACTTCAGAGGATTTACTCCTTAGTTGTTCCTTATGTATTTTCTTTTGTGCTCCCGAAGTCCGACCTTTTACTTGATGTTCTAGATACCAAACCATGTAAATGGGTTACGCTAGCACATCAAGGAGAGCATTAGAAGCGGAGTGCTAAATGTCTCTCGGTCGATCATCCAGATTTTACTTCCTTGGCTCCGCTAAGGTAAAATCTGAGAAGGTGTTACCTTCCTTTGCATCTGCATCGTCCACCACTATTCATCATGGTAGTATGTTGTGTTGCCAGGATCCTTGACACGGATGTTGGTAAAACCTTGATGAATATGGAAATGCTCAATTTCTTGAGAGCCCGCGCAAGAAAAATCATCCCTTGCGTTGTCTTCAACATGGTAGTCCACATCATCCATTCTAGTCTGAGTATGTCATTCTACCGAACTCCTCCAAATGATCAATTGTGATTTGCCTTAAGCTAGTATGAAGAGCTTCAATGATCTTTGAATCAAAAGTAATTCTTTTTGCCACCTAAGGGCACAGCTCTACGAGTCACCTTCCCTAAGGTGCCCCGTTATGGTATCATGGCAATTCAACTCCTCGCTACGTTGACAACCGATCACCACATTCTTAAGTCTGGGATTGTTGTCTACCTAGCGAGCCCTAAATCATCTGTCTCACTCCATTTCTTCAGATCTATGCTTCGTGTCTCAGCTCGAGAGATGTGTCAATGTCTCATCCCGTGAGTTGATCCTGAGTTGTTCGTTCTTCGAGGAGATCTATCCTTCTAGGGTTTTCCCTTTCCTCTTGCTGTCATGCTAGTTGGAGTTCTCCGAGCAAGACGACGGGACAAAGATGGTGATCGAATCAACGTTCTCATGAAGAGCAATTGGATCGTGAAGATTGTGTTAGTTTGCGTTCCCTCGTCATCTTACCCTACGCTTGAATCTCGAGACGAGATTCTTGTTTAATGGGGGTGAGTTGTCACGTCCCTAGCCTTGCTATGCACTTGGACTAGCTTGGTTACTGCATCATGTTTAAATTTCATTTAAACCTGAATTGGGGATTGTCAAACCATAGCACCAAATGAAATTCAAATAGGTTCAACCTAAAATCATATTCAATGAACCCAAAATGCCCTTCACAAAAGTTCGTCATTTTTGAATTGGTCTTAAACCTCTGACAAAAAGGGTGCACAATTTTCTAGGTCATCCTAAGGTCACCGAATTAAATCATAAGTATTTGAATTTGGACATTTAAATTCTATAAAATATTTTAAATGTCCAAATATTCCTAAACTGAAATGTTCCATGTTGGATATATTCTATACAAGGACATGTGCGGTTTAGTGAATTTTGAAGGGGTCTAGGTATTTTAGAAAAGCCCTAAAGATTACAGAAAAATAGAAAAGTGAAAAAATAAAAGAGAGAGAGAGAAAGACTACCTGGCCACCTACATGTAGCCGGCCGATTCGGCCCACCCACTGGCGCCTCCTGCCGTCTTCCTCCGCCAAGAGGAGCATTGCGTTCAAGACGCTGCTGCCGAGGAGGCCAGCCTCCTCCTGCCTGCCCCCTTCCGACGCGTTTGGATGACGCCACGCAGCCCCCGACTTCTCTCTCACTCTCCCGTGCCTCTCCCCTCCTCTGCTGTCTCTCCCTCTCACCACTGAAGCCTTGTTGTCGCCACGGTGAGTACCACCGCAGCCACTGCCTCCCCTTCGACCTTCTGAGCCAACCACGAGCTCCGTCACTCCGTCCTCGACCTCCTCACCAAGCCAAGCATCGCCGGACACCCTGCATCACCGGCATCTTCCTCGTCTTCAAGCTTCGGCAACGCCGACCATCGCCGTCGATCCATGACAAGCTGGGCGTCCCGAGCCCCTGAGCTACTCCGCCGCCTCCTGTGAGCGCCCGCCCGACTCCCCCTCTTCCCCGGCCTCTCCGCGTCCTTTAGGCCGTAGTTGCACGGACGCCGAAACTCCGGCCGCCGCCGTTGGTCCTAGCCACCGCAGCTCCGACCACCACCACTGGTCGACGCAGCTCGCTCCTAGGAACACGTAGGAGCAAACCCCGCCTCAAACGGTGCAAAGCGGTTTTTTCCGGCGCTGCCGCGCGGCACCTCGCCCGGCCTAACTCCGGCGAGAACGCCATTAGGCACTCATCTAATGACCCTCTGGGTCACTTACATGTGGGCCCATGCCTCACTGACACTTTTTAGTTAGGACAAAATTAGCACTAATGACCTCTGTTTATTAACTAGGACACTGACATGTGGGGCCCACCCTCAGGTTTGACTTGGACCCGGTCTGTTGACTTGATGACGTCACCCTGACGCAATGCTGACGCAATAAATCATTTACTGGATTTATTCTTATTCAGGAAATTCCAGAAATTAGTATAAACTTCTAAAATTCATAGGAAATCAACCGTAACTCCAAATCAAATAATTTATATATGAAAAATGATCAGAAAAATCCAATCTACCCATCTGTACCATTTTCATGCATGTTAGAACAACTTATAGCTGCTGTTTAGCACAAATCATATAAATGACATTTGAATTTCACATGTGGAGTTTGAATTTGAACCTAGGGTTCAAACCAACTTCATTTAACCTGCTGCTAGTTGCATTAGCTCAAATCACATCATATTGCCATGTCACATTCATGCATCATATTGTCGCATTGCATTGATTGTGTTCTTCCTTGTTGCCGGTGTTTGTCCCCTCTCAGTAGACGACGTTCCGACGATTGTTCGATGACACCGATGTAGAACTATATTATCTTCAGAAGTGCTGTGCAAGCAAAACCCCTTGTTCATTCCGATATAATCCCACTCTCTCGCTCCTGCTCTATTTTCTTGCATTAGGACAACAACGACTCATGTGTTACTTGCCATGTAGCTGAACCGCTTTATCCTCTGTATGAGCTGTCATTCCTTAGTATTTAGATGAATCCCACTAGAATGAGTAGGAGTTGTTTGAGCCCTGATGTGCCTACTCATTCATGCTTGTTTGTCATGCCTGTTATTGCTTAGAGTTGTGTCAGTCTGGTTCATCGGGATGAATCGGAGGTGTATGAACATGTCCCTCTTGTTGAGAGCTAAGTGTGTGAACACGATTTGGTAAAGGTAGCGGTGAGAGGCCATGTAGGAGTACATGGTGGGTTGTCTCATTGCAGCCGTCCTCGTGAACTGAGTTACGTGTTTGTGATCCATGAACAGTTACTACCACACATTGGGTTCCGGTAACTCGACCCCTCTCGACTTATTAATCAACATGATCTCTGTCCAGGAGTTGCAACTAGTTTCTGGTGTTTGTAGGTAGTGTTAGTAGTCTACCAAGTGGCACCCGGTACAAGTGGGCTTGGGACAGACTAGGCACAGTGGCCCGGTGTACCAAGTGGCACCCGGTTGGTGGGCTTGGGAACCCTGCACACATCGTTTGGGGTCGTGAGCGACACCCCGGCCGGATCTCCTTGCGGATGGAACCCGAATAGGCGATAAACCTGGACGAGAGACTTGTGTGGTTAGTCAGGTCGTGGCCGACTCCCTCGCCCGACTTCCGCTTGAAGGTTGCCGAGGTACATGACGTGTACAGGGCGATAAGTGGCGAGAGCGTGTGTGAAGAAGTACACCCCTGCAGGGTTATCATTATCTATTCGAATAGTCGGATTCCTCGGATATGGAAACTTGGACCCCTTGCATAGTTCATAGACAAGTGAAAGTGGATACTCTAAAACTCGCAAGATAAGCGTGAGTGCTATGGATGGCGTTCTCGTAGGGAGACGGACGCGGATCCATAGTGGTGTATTGATATGGTGAATATGTGGACTCGTGTGCGCCACCTCAAAAGAGTTACTTGCAGTCGTAGTTCAGATAGCCACCGAGTCAAAGCTGGCTTGTCAGAGTCAAACTCCACCACCCCTTTGTTGATAATGATGCATATGTAGCTAGTTACGATGTAAGTCTTGAGTACATTTGTACTCACGTTTGCCTATCTTATGTTTTTGCAGAGAGACTTCAGCCTCGCTTAGTAGTTCCGCTTGGACTTGACGCTTAGCTTGTTACCTCAGCTACGATCTTGTGCCCTCGGCAGATCTCGGTAGATAGTCGGGCTTCTCAGCCTTTTTAATTTGTAGATGTCTCGTACTCGGACATGTTAAGTTTCCGCTTGTGCTTTGACTTGTATGTTTCGAGTGTTGGGTCATGAGACCCATGTTTGTAATATCTCGCTCCTCGGAGCCTAATGATAAATATTTGAGTTGTAGAGTTATGTTGTGATGCCATGTTGTATTTACACATATTGAGCATATTGTGTGTATGTTTGAAATGCTTGGTATGTGTGGGATCCGACAATCTAGTTGTTTATCCTTGGCAGCCTCTCATATGGGGAAATGTAGTCTAGTGCTTCCTGAGCGATAGTAGTCCACTACAACCCGGTTCACCGGAGTCTCGCTAGCTCAAAGACTACCGCTCTGGACACTTGATCGGCCGGCATGTGTTTCACTTCGCTCGTGGTTCTGTTCCTTCGGGAAATGTCACGCAGCGGTGATATTCGAGTCTGCTTAGCTACAGCCCGGGATACCGTAGTCCTGTTAGCCCAGTGCTACAACCCGAATTCATACGTTGATGACCGACATGCTCGATGTGATTCATGTATGCCTGTCCCCATGGGTTAGCGCCGCTTTGGGTTCACGACTAGCCATGTCGGCCCGGGTTATCTGTCATGTGGATGCTAGCGACACTATCATATACGTGAGTCAAAAGTCGCAAACGGTCCCGGGCCAGGGTAAGGCGACACCCGTGGGAATACCGTGCGTGAGGCCGCAGAGTGATATGAGGTGTTACCGGCTAGGTCGATGTGACTTGGAATCGGGGTCCTGACAATTTTACTTATTTTCACCCACTGCCACATGGGCCAGCACACCAAGATACAGAACACGAGCTGACAACACGTCATGTGGATTGGTTGACCGGTCAACTAAACAATATACGGAGCTATACGGCCGACACAAAGGAGCGATAATCCGTCAAGATAGAGAGTTCGAGTGAGAGTGGAGGCCCGTGAGAGATAGCAGAGAGAGAGAGAAAGAGCTACTCCCTCCGTTCGATAATGTAGTTACAACATTTTTGTAAGTCAAACTTTTGAAACTTTGACCAAGTTTATAAAGAAATTACTTATATCTACAATACCAAAGATAAATGATAGTATGAAGTAAGTACATGTTGTGATGAATCTAATGATCGTTCCAGATGTAAATGTTTTTCTCCACATATACCTGGTCAAATTTTTCTGAGGTTTGACTTTTCAAAACATCCATATGCTTATGGACGTGACAGAGTCCCTAACGAGAGAGAGAGAGAGAGAGAGAGAGAGAGAGAAAAGTGTGTGTGCGTGTGTGAAAGAGACATGGACAACACACGATAAAAGTAGAGAAAAAGCGTGCGTGTCTTATGCAAACATATCACACATGCATCTTCGACAACGGAGGCAAGGTGAGGAGATAGTGTGTGGTTTTTTGGAACCGAGAGAGGAAGACCCATAGCACGTGGCCAAGAGGGGTCTGCCAAACAAGGGAGAGAGGTCGAGAGAGACGTACGGAGAAAATGTAGACATGGGGAGGAGAGAGTGTATGTTTGTCATAGAGAGATCCCCTGGAGATCGTGATGGGACTACATGGGTGGGAGATCGAGTGACAAGGTGTGTGCGCGATAGAAGATGCCCCGAGAGATATCGAGATACACGTATGGATGGAAGGAGACAATACGTGTGTTCTTGATGTCTAGTAAGAGATAATCATACTTAGGAGGGGGGGAGTGCTTGCGCCTATGGCCTTGTTTGGATACTCTAACTCAGTTAGAGGTTAGAGTTAGATTCTAACCTTGAACTAACCCTGAACTAACTCTAAGTAAAGAGGTGTTTGGATGGCAGGGTTAGATGGAGCGCAGATACGGCGAGGCACCTTCACGGGCGGTGCGAGAGGGAGGGAGGGAGAGGACGAGAAGCTTCGAGGAAGTGGGGAGGGATCTGCTACGGGGAGAGCGAGAGAAAAAAGTGTTTATTAGTGGTCCCGAGAAGAACTAACCCAAATAAGCACCTCTTGGATGGGTTAGTTTTTTTGATGGGTTAGATGCATCTAACCTAAACTAACCCTCCTGTTTGGATCTTTTTGGGTTAGTTGACTCCAAACTAACCCAAACTAACTCTAACCCATGGATCCAAACAGAGCCTATGATGGAGTGTGGGATTATGGTACTTAGGGGGGTGCGTGTCACATGGAGAGAGAACAAGGGCGGAGAGTGGCTGATGGGTCTATATGTATAGCGCGAGCGAGACATGTGTATGTGTGAACCAGGGAGATATAAGGCAGTTTGGCTTGCGTCGTGAGCATCTTTTGCGTGGCCTGGGGTTGTGGCTGGATTTCATGCACGCTTGTTTGGCTGCTACTGCGAAAAAAGAAAGCCCGCTGGGCTGGGTTCCTTGCACTTTAATTAGCTCGGCTGAACTCCAGACATCGCAAGTAGCCTCGCCCAAGCGACCGATTTCAACGCTTGGCCGTGCTCGGTCATGCGGCCACGAGGCTAACAAAGCAACATGGATGGATATTAGCATTAAATAATTGATGCATGGATTGATTGATGGGACGTTGATGCTTTGCTGGCCTGGGCATGAACCAAACGCTTGACACCACACAAGCCTGGCCAGCAGAAATATTTTACAAATCACGTCCACACCAGCAAGACCGCCATCAAGGCATGAGGGTCGGTGACGAACCAAACTGACCAATAAAGTTTGAGAGAGATTGAGGAGCCCGATAAGGCTGAGTGGTGCGTCGAGATAGCTGAGAGGGGAAAAGAGATATTCCATCCGGCTCGATAATGCAAAGGTATGTAAATTTTTAGAAGTCAAACTTTGGAAACTTTGATCAAGACGCAAATGTTATTTATATCTACAATACCAAAGATACATCATACAAAACTACATCTCATGGTGAATCTAATGGTATATGTTTGCCATACTAGATGTAATTCTTTTTCTCCACGTACATGGTCAAACTTTGTGATGTTTGACTTTTCAATAAATCTATGTGCTATGGACGGAGGAGAGTGCCTCAGTCGAGACAAATCAAGTGCCTGTGAAGGAGAATGAGTAAGTGTGCAAAAAGAGTATGTGTGTGAAAGAGAAAGTGACAACAAATGATAAATTAGAGAGAGTGTGTGTTTTTTCGTTTCTTATGCGAACATATCACGCATGCATCTCCGAGATGGAAAAGCGAGGAGAGGAGATACACGAAGATATCTAGTGTGTGATTGTTTGCAACGGAGAGAGACACCCCTGTAGCACATGTCCAATAGAGGTCTAGCCAACAAGGAAAAAAGGTCGAGAGGGACACATGGATGGCATGGACGCATGGGGAGGGAGAGAGGGTGTGTTTGTGATAGAGAGATCCCCTCGAGATCGTGAGGGGACTATATGGGTCGGAGATCGAGGGAGTGCGTGCGCGATAGAAAGATGCCCCGAGAGAAATCGATATAGACCATGCACATGTTTGTGATGGAGACTAAGATTAGCTAGTCATATACATATAGGGGGGGACTGCGTGTGCCTACAATTGAGTGAGAGACCATCATACTTGGCTAGCTGGGCATGAGATTGTGTGTGTGTGTACGTGTGAGATGGGAGAGAACGAGGGAGAGAGATAGAGTTTTAGATGGGCCTATCGAGTGCGAGTGAGATATGCATGTGTATGTGTGACCCAGGTGGATGGAGACTTTGAGAGAGGGGGAAGAGCTCCTGCATTTACATAGTGGTGCGTGAGAGAGTTATGGGCAAAGAGCCAAGGAATTTGTGTCCGTACGATGAGTGCACCCAAGATATCTAGCTTGGACTAGCTAGAGTATCATACATAGTGTAGAGAGACCTATAGATTGTGTATATATGAATGAGAACTAGAAAGACCCCCCCCCACACACATAAAGAGAGAGAGAGAGAGAGAGAGAGAGAGAGAGAGAGAGAGATAGAGAGATGGAGGGAAAGGGAGAGGGGCCAACAAGGTTTTTGTGTCGGATGCGTGCGACATAATTGAAGATTGTCGGCGAGAGAGTGAGTGAGAGAGAGAGAACAGGAGTCCGGGAGAGGGAGAGCTCGCGTTTTATGCATCAAAGACTGATATAAACCATGTTTCAATATAAACTTGCATTCAAATATTTAAATTGGATAACATGTTGTCTGCAATCCACACATGAACGGATATATGCATATATCAAACAAGTTCATTAATTTGACTTTCAACATGTTCATGGAGTACTATAATACTGTACAACATGCTACTCGATTGAGGTGTTCAATTTTGGATTTAGTTCACTATTTTGACCTATTGAACGAGCTAGTTCATTTAATCGAGATATTTCATTTTGGGTTTGATTCGCGTTTTTGAGTGGGTCAACTATTTGTCATATAGTAAATCGCTAGCAACGAGCATGTAAAAACACATTACTCCCGAGCATCATCTCTCCATCTAAAAAAGAAGTGGCAAGCTAATATTTCAAAATTTGATTCCAATCGACTTGGTAAGGTAGACGTGGATGCTCATTCTCGCAAAATTTGAACGAACCGTTAAACATCCTCTATGCTCGGTGGAATTCGCCCGAGCAAATAAATGGGAGACGCGAAATTACCGTCCTATGTGGGACACGCATCAATTGGCCCGTTGTACATCGAGGGTAGGTTCGTAACATCATCCAAGCACGCCTTCTCCTCGGCCGAAATGACATGTGTCGAATAATTCATAAACCATGGTCGGCAAAACACGCTCTCCTCGCCCGGAATAGCTCGCGCCCACTATTTCAAAACACCCTCTCCTCGCCCGAAATCGCTCGCGCCCACTATAGTTCAAAACACGCCCTCCTCGCCCGAAATCGCTCCCGCCCACTATTTGGGGAGAAGCAAAGTTACTCTACTATCCCCACCCTCAAGACAGACCCAAGCCGAGAAGCCTATAGGCAAGGGTAGAACTGTAACTCCCCCTCACATTTCAGACAAATGCGTCCATAAGACATGGTTCCACTCCCATCCCAAGTCCCCCCCGCCCGCCCCCATTCAAACCTCGTGGGCGCCAAATCACCTTCTCCCCGGGAAGGTCCCTTCTCTCGAGCCGCGAAACCTCAGCCCCACCTCCATGGCGCCCCCACCGCACCAATTTCACAGCCGCCCTCCTCCCTAATGTCGGAGACACTGTCCAATTGCCGTCGTGCACTGGGTCATGTGCCTCTTACTCCGTGCTGCTAGTGCTGCCTCGGCGACGGCCGTGTGAACCGTACCGGAGCCGACTCACCCCCTCTGTTGTTCACGGTGCCGGAGCGGCTCCAACTTCGGATCCGTCCAGAGTCCTGGCGCTGCTTCCGCGTAGCTGTCGACTGTCACGACATCGCTCTTTCCCTGCCACCGGTCACCATCGCAACCGCGCCGGCCTCACCGACTCGGCAGCTGGACCCTCATCTGAAATCACTTTATTTAGGCGTAAGTTGTCTGAATTTTTATTCTGGGCCAATCAATTCCCAATGGGAAGCAGCACCCCTCAAGGCGGCGGAGCTCCTAGGCTGCCAGTTGGCTGGTGTCTAACGTAAGGGTGCGGGGCATAAGTTATTCTTGAAGCGGCTTAGATGGCTATCTTTTAGAGTTGCATGGGTTGAAGGTACTGCCACCGCCGGATCTGGATGACGGGGAGTCTTTGTGGATTGGCCCAGGGGAGGCGCAACCACGGCACCGCGGTGGGGCGGGGAGCGGGGTTTTGGCCGGGGCCATGGACGACGGAGGCAGGCTGCTCTACGGTTGGTCGCTGGCTCTTCGGGGAAGATTCCGAATAGTGTCAGCCAGGAGGCACAAGACGGCCATCAAGCCATCCGGCGTAGATTAGACAGTTCCAAAATAAAATAAAATCGTGTGACCCCAATTTAGTCTTCAGTCAACAGACGTGTGACCACTCTCGTACCTTGCTGTTGATCTCTTAGTGTATTTCTTCAGATCAAAGAGATATGTCATTCTTAACATTATCCGTTGTCTGCATCTTCGACACACCATCTTCCGACTCACCGCAGAATCGCTCCAACACGGGAATCATACACCAGAAGGGTGCTATAGTCACCACTCAACAGTTCCCTGCATCGTATGCGCGTGCCTGACATGGACAGCCACTACTACTGCAGGGCCATCGACAAGTCAGCACATGATGCTCACTCCTATGGATGGCAACCAGATAGGTTGTACCCTCATCTTACTTGTGTGCAACATTTATGGCTTTGTTATTCATCTAAGCACGGAAAATAGATCATCACATTTCATTGTATATTCATGCTGATCTCTTACGGGTCTTGTTCAGGAGTTCACGATGTTCCATAGTTCAGCTAAGATACTTGTTCTTTAGGTAACACTGTTCCATAGTTATCATCCATCAGCCAATGCTATCTCACAGGCTAGTGATTATAGTATTATACCACTTCTAGTATTACATATGTTGTTCTTTAATACTTTTGTGTGCCATCTAGTTAATCTCGAGTACAAACGATACATATTCTGTAGCTTTCATCATGTTCTCCCTTTAGTTTATGAGACCTGTTGCTGCTAGTTAACCCCAGTCCTACTATTTATGTCGTCTCCTACAGTGCACTCATTTACATAAATCTAACTACTAGTTGTCTTCCATGCATGTCGATATAATTGCACACACCGATATATCCACAAGAACCTCACGAGCAATGTAAAGGCCAATAAACTTGATGTCAATGATACCCAATATGATGGAACATGTAAAGGCAGTTCTTCAGAAGACTTGCAGAAAGATGATGAATCCTCTTCACCCCACAAGGTCCTTGCTCTAACTTGGCTTGTGATATGGGTACAACATGCATATAATGTCCTGGAGTGTATCTACTCTATTGCAATGCCATGTGCTTAGCATGCTGATCATGCATGTAAATATGTCATGCCTTCCTGTTTTTCAGTACCTATTCCATTCATGATAACATGTTTTCAAATTCAAATCTTGTCATTCTACTCTATCACAATGCCATCTGCTTAATTTGGACATTATGCTTCTGAATATCTTATGCATTGTTATTCATCAGTATGTACTTCATCTGTCTACCATACCATGTTTTTTTTTACATTGAAGTGCTATTCTAGTGCTCTATTGCAATGCCATCTTATTTTCCCAATCATACACGTGTATGTTGCCTTAGTTATTTATGTATGTATTCCGCCAGCATATAGTTTTACATTCAACTAGTGTTTATTTTGATGTGTTGTCCTATCGTATCCCTAGCTCTTACACCATACTCCCTCCGTCCGGATTACATGTTTTCGAAATGGATAAAAAAGGATGTATCTAGAACTGAAATACGCCTAGACCCATCCATTTTTTCCGGATGGAGGGAATACATGTCAATATGTCATGCCTTTCTATTCTTCAGTACCTATTCCATCTCTCTGCTGTCGCATGTTTTATAATTAAAGCACCATTCTTCTATACAAGGCATGCAAGGGGAAGACGACTATGTTAGAATCTGAAGGGTTACAAATAAGGTCTTTGCAAAAGGTCCAAACGCCATGAGATAATAAACCAACTCCAGTTTTTATAGATATCGCTTCCAAAGACAGAGAAACCCAACTCCCTCGATAATAAGCAGATTCCGGTGGCCAAAGAACTAGTCCGCCCATTCGAGCAAAAATATGTCAACTCAATTCTAAGAAGCATGTGCGTATCCTTGCATCATGAAATTTTATAGCATGCTGATCATATTTTCTACATGTTTCTTACCCATCTCTCTATTAGAAAATAAGCTTAACAGATAGAAGAATTTCTGCAATGGTATCGTTTATGAGGAAAGATTCTTGGAGGAATTCTCTGTGCTCCAATGTAGATGTAAGTACCTGTTGTATATCACTATATTTTTACATCAGAATGTATTTTGTTAATCGGCATGAATCCAACCTTTATCTGATCTAAATTTAGTTGTTGCAAAATGTATGATTAAAGGCCAGAATGTTGATTTTTGTAAGGAAAACTGCCTGGTAGTTTTGCATCCTGAGCTGCATGAGTGTACTATCTCACATCAGTGGGTTTGAATACTTTGGTTCTGAAGTGGGTTTTTTAGTGTTTTTTACTGTGTTGTCATGTCGTATCCCTAGCTCTTACATCATACTCCCTTCGTCCGGATTAAATGACGCAGAAATGGATAAAACTGGATGTATCTAGAACTGAAATATGCCTAGACCCGTCCATTTATTTCCGGATGGAGGGAATACATGTCAATATGTCACGCCTTTCTATTCTTCAGTACCTATTCCATCTCTGCTGTAGCATGTTTTATAACTGAATCACCATTCTTCTATATAAGGCATGCAAGGGGAAGACTGCTATGTTAGAATCTGAAGGGTTACAAACCAGGTCTTTGCAGAAGATACAAACGCCAGGAGATAATAAACCAACTCCATTTTTCATAGATACTGCTCCAGCACAGAGAAACCCAACTCCCATTTATAATAAGCATGTTCCAGTGGCCAAAGAACTAGTCCGCTCCAGTCCAGCAAAAGAATGTCAACTCCATTCTAAGAAGCGTGTGCTTATCCTTGCATCATGAAATTTTATAGCATTCTGATCATATTTTCTACATGTTTCTTACCCATCTCTCTTTTAGAAAATAAGGTTAAACGATAGAAGACTTCCTCCATTGAGATCGTATTCGAGGAAAATATCTTGCGGGAATTTTACGTGCTCCAATCTTGATGTAAGTACTGTTGTATATCACTATATTTTTTCATCAACATGTATTTTGTTAATCGGCGTGAATCTAACCTTTATCTGATCTAAAATTAGTTGTAGCAAAATTTTAAAAGGCGCCAATGTTAATTTTTGTAAGGAAAACTGCACAGTAGTTTTGCATCTTGAAATGAATGAATGTACTATCTCATATCACGCACATTACTGAATTGTAGTGCTTCTCTGGTTTCCCATTCATTCATTGTGTCAATGTTGCTTTCATACTACCTTACCTGACTGATGATAGCTGTGCCATATTGTGTTAATTTGGTGTAGGTTAGTTGCCCAAACGTTCGTTGTGTCAATGTTGCTTTCCTATTATCTGACTTGGCCAATGATAGCAATGCTAGTGTGTTAATTTTGTGCAGGCTACTGAAGATAAGAAGACAAACTCTGAAAACAGCAAGGCAACCCCATTGTTTCTTTCCAGTAAATCTAGGCCAGGTAATATGGCAATAACTCATGATTAATCTGTTTGGTTCCCGTCCTAATTTATGTTATGATGCAAAGGGTCGAGACACTCTCCACTATCAATAATACAAGCACCAAAATCGCCATATGAATCTGTTCAGTATCCTCTGTCTCGAATGCAATGGAATAAATGTATGTTTGTGAACCAATTAATGGCTGAAGCAATGATGGAAATGGTGGATGAATCAGAGGTGCAGAGTCGTGCGACACAACAACTGATCAATGTTTTCAGAGACAGTGTAGCAAAGCAGAAAGAACTTGGCACATGCTTATAGGCGTCATCTGTGCTGAGGTTGCAGATTGTGATGTTGTAGATGGTTAGGTTCTGCTCATTTATTTGCACTCGCATCAATCTTTGATTGCCTAGTAGATGTAATTTCCTGTAATATATGCTAGATGTGCAACGTTATTCCCTGTATGCCGTACCTTTGCTTGATCGGTTTTTGTCCTGTGCATAAATGCTCGTCGTAATGGGCTCAAATTATCTAATTTGGCCTAAAGACATGTACGAACTTTAGTGGGCCCATTAAGTTAGTGGGCCGTTACTAGGCCGAAAGTTAATGGTCGGCCCTCTTACCTCCCGGGTCGTTAACAGGCCGACATCAAAGCGGGCAACAGGTGGCCCCAATTTATTTCACGGGTCGTTAACAGGCCGTTACTAAGTTTGGGCTACATATGGCCCAACTATCTTTGTGAGCCTTTAGCAGGCCTAAAGAGACAGTGGGCTTGTACTGGACCATGAAGACCATGGGCCGCTAAGATGCCGAAAGTCAGGTCGTATTGTAAATGGCCCAACTGTGTTGTGGGCCTTTAGCAGGACGAAAGAGAAACCGGGCTGGTATGGGACCATGAAGGGCATGGGCCGTTAAAAGGCCAAAACTAAGGTCCGACTACAAATGGCCCAACTCATTTATGGTCCGTTAACAGGCCGAAAGGCACACAGGGCCGGGAATTGGCCCAACACTTAAATGGGTCGCTAAAAGGCCAAAACTCAGGTCCGACTACAAATGGCCCAACTGATTTATGGGCCGTCAATAGGCTGAAAGTGACACCGGGCCAGAAAATTGGCCCAACACTTAAATGGGCCGCTAAAAGGCCGAAACTCAGGTCCGACAACAAATGGCCCATCAGATTTATGGGACGTCAACAGGCTGAAAGACACACCTGGCCGGAAATTAGCCAAACATTTAAATGGGTCGCTAAAAGGCCGAAAGATGTACATCCTAAAAATTGGCCCATCCATTAAATGGGCCGTTAACAAGCCGAAATCTCATGGGCCGATATTGAGCCCAAATATATAGCGGGCTGTTAATGGACTTGAACTGGCGATGGGCTGCAATGGTGTCAAATCTTTAACGGGCCGTTGACGGGCCGAATTGGCACATCTCGTATGGGCCGTGGGCTTAAATCGACCTGACACAAGTAGGCCTTATATGGGCTGGCCTGCTAATTTTTACTAGGCCGGCATTTTCACAGGAATGGGCATCTGTTGGGCCGTGCCACGTGTCGACGTATCATAGGTGCCTTCCGTCCAATGAGTGGATGACGTCTGTCCCAACGATGAGCCAACACGTGTTTCCTCCAGCCAATGATGATTTTACACGTGGAAAATCCATATTGGTCGGGGCTGTTAACGAGTTATCGGATCCAAAACCCGACCCGATAGCTTAACGGTGTTCCGTTACGGTGGATGCCACGTGTTGGTCACCCTTGACGAAAGCACTTCTGTGACGCGCGATTTATCGTCATGGAAGTGGACACTTCCGTGATGATAATTTTGGTATTGTCATGGAACACTTCTACGACAGCACAGGTATGACTATCTTGATTCTGTCATAAATTTGTCATGGATGTACATGCATGACAGAAAACGTGACCTACTGTGACAAACACGTATCATCACGGAAGTGTATTTTTTGTAGTGCCTATGCCTCAGCCATAGGGTCTATTTTGTATGCCATGCTGTGTACCAGACCTGATGTGAACCTCACCGTAAGTTCGGTAGGGAGGTACCCAAGTAATCCTGGCATGGAACACTGGACAGCGGTCAAGAACATCCCGAAGTACCTGTAAAGGACTAAGGATATGTTTCTTATTTATGGAGGTGACGAAGAGCTCGTCGTAACAGGTTACGTCGATGCTAGCTTCAACACAGATCTGGATGACTCCAAGTCACAAACCAGATACGTGTATATTTTGAATGGTGGGGCAGCCAGCTGGTGCAGTTGCAAGTAAAGCATCATGGAGGGATCTACATGTGAAGCGGAGTACATGGCAGCCTCGGAGGCAGCACAGGAAGCAGTCTGGATGAAGGAGTTCATCACCGACCTAGGAGTTATTCCCAATGCATTGGGCCCAATGACTCTCTTCTGTGACAACACTTGAGCTATTGCCCTTGCCAAGGAGCCTAGGTTTCACAAGAAGACCAGGCATATCAAGCGTCACTTCAACTCCATTCGCGAACATGTTCAAGATGGAGACATATATATTTGTAAAGTTCATACTGATCTGAATGCCGCAGATTCATTGACTAAACCTCTTCCACGAGCAAAACATGATTAACAGAAGAACTCTATGGGTGTTCGATTCATCACAATTTAACTAGATTATTGACTCTAGTGCAAGTTGGAGACTGTTGGGAATATGCCCTAGAGGCAATAATAAAGTGGTTATTATTATATTTCCTTGTTCATGATAATTGTCTATTGTTCATGCTATAGTTGTGTTATCCGGAAATCGTAATACATGTGTGAATACATAGACCATGACATGTCCCTAGTGAGCCTCAGATGGTTATGGTTTCTTGACCATGGACATTGGATGTCGTTGATAACAGGATCACATCATTAGGAGAATGATGCGATGGACAAGACCCAATCCTAAGCATAGCACAAGATCGTGTTGTTCGTCTGCTAAAGCTTTTCTAATTTCAAGTATCATTTCCTTAGACCATGAGATTGTGCAACTCCCGGATACTGTAGGAATGCTTTGGGTGTGCCAAACGTCACAATGTAACTGGGTGTCTATAAAGGTGCACTACGGATATCTCCGAAAGTGTCTATGGGGTTGCCACGAATTGAGACTGGGATTTGTCACTCCGTGTGACGGAGAGGTATCTCTGGGCCCACTCGGTAGGACATCATCATAATGAGCTCAATGTGACCAAGGAGTTGATCACGGGATGATGTGTTACGAACGAGTAAAGAGACTTGCCGGTAACGAGATTGAACAAGGTATAGCGATACCGACAATCGAATCTCGGGCAAGTATCATACCGGTAGACAAAGGGAATTGAGTACGTGATTGATTGAATCCCCAACATCGTGGTTCAACCGATGAGATCATCGTGGAACATCTGGGAGCCAACATGGGTATCTAGATCCCGCTGTTGGTTATTGGCCAGAGAGATGTCTCGGTCATGTCTGCATGATTCCCGAACCCGTAGGGTCTACACACTTAAGGTTCGATGACGCTAGGGTTATAGGGAAAAGTTGTACGTGGTTACCGAATGTTGTTCGGAGTCCTGGATGAGATCCCGGACGCCACGAGGAGTTACGGAATGGTCCGGAGATAAAGATTTATATATGGGAAGTCCTTATTCGATCGCAGGAAGTGTTCGGGGGTTTGTCGGTATTGTACCAGGACCACCGAAAGGGTTCCGGGGGTCCACCGGGAGGGTCCACCTGCCCCGAAGGGCCCTATGGGCTGAATATGGAGGGGAACCAGCCCCTAGGTGGGCTGGGCGCCAAACCCACCTAGGGCCCATGCGCCTAGGGTTGGGGGGAAACCCTAAAGGGGGCGCCCCCTTGGCTTGGGGGGCAAGCCTTTCCCCCTTGGCCGCCACCCCCCCTCTAGATCCATCTGGAGGGGGCCGGCCCCCCTATCCCTTGCCCATATAAATAGAGGGGAGGTGGGAGGGCAGCCGCACAACATCCAAGGCGTAGCCCTCCCCCACTCCAACACCTCCTCCTCCTTCCGCGGTGCTTGGCGAAGCCCTACCGGAGGACCACGCTGCTCCAACACCACCACGCCGTCGTGCTGCTGCTGGAGTTGTCTTCCCCAACTTCTCCCTCTCTCCTTGCTGGATCAAGGTGTGGGAGACGTCACCGAGCTGCATGTGTGTTGAACGCGGAGGCGTCGTTGTTCGGCGCTTAGATCGGAATCAATCGCGATCTGAATCGCTACGAGTACGACTCCTTCATCCGCATTCTTGTAACGCTTCCGCGTCGCGATTTTCAAGGGTATGAACATGCACTCCCCTCTCTCTCGTTGCTAGTCTCTCCATAGATTGATCTTGGTGATGCGTAGAATTTTTTTAATTTCTGCAACGATCCCCAACAGAAGTAGCCACCAGCCACCCCTCGCCAAACCACCATGTCCCAAGCCTCCAACATCTCACGCCGGTCCTCTGCACCAAAGAATTCAAGCTACGAAGCCCGGAGCCGACCCAATCGAGTTGTCTTCTTCAACTGCGGCCGCCGGACGCTGGTGACCAATTTGTTGCGCATAGACGAGCCCCAGCCTAGCCTTCGCCTCCATTAGACTCGCGCTGAGCCTCTCCCAATTTCCCCTCTCCTATGGAGCTCGAACTCATGTTGTAGCCATCGTCCACGCGAGCTGAGCGCCACCATCCGCAATGGCCGACGTGGTCCTCGTTTCGAGCTCCCCCTGTGTTGTTCTGCTGCCTGTCGTGCTCCCCTTGGTTTGTAGATTCCACACACCAGCCTAGTTTGCTCGGGTTCTAGCTGTAACGCCGATGTCATCGGAGCTGTGGCTCTGCCGCCGCTCAGATCCGCCGCTTGCCTGCTCCACTCCACAGCCTCCCGCTAGCAAGCATGGGCCAGCAGCAGCTGGCTACACCTAGTAATCCCAACAGCGGTGCAAGTGGCCTTTGGTGGGACACCGCCGTGATTTGAGGTCGCCGACGGTTATCCCCAGCCATGCCGATGTGGCATCATTAGTTTAGGATGATTAAGTTTAGTCTAAAACACTGACATGTGGGGCCCCTCTGTTAATGATGAAGTTAGCACTAAATTAATCCCATGTGTTGTCTCTGCGCAACCGAGATGTTGGCCCCATGTGTCAAGTTTGACTTGGCACAGTCAACATTGACCGGCCCAGTAGTCAGTGAGGTTGTCTAGTTGAGAAGGACCCACCCTCAGGTCAAATACTGCCTTTGACCATGTCCAAGTCAGCATCCTGCCGAGGTAAACCAGTCAAGGATGTTATTTGACCGGTATGGGATAGTTGAGGGGCGGCAAGGGAACCGAAAAAAAACATCAAGGGGTTATGTGAACCACCAATTTATTCAGGGTAGTAAAATAGACTTTTTTCTTTACAAAAAGAAGGATGTTCCATTTTAAAAAAATAAAAAAGTGCCTCAAATTACAAAAGGCGAGGAGTTCAATGTTAATATAATAATAAGATTTTTCTCGTGTCTAAAACTGAAACCAAGAATAATTTTTATGGATTTAAAGCCTAGAGTTTAAATTTAAAAATACAAAGAAGTTCAATGTTTATTAGAAATCGTAAGAAGATCAAATTAAAAAAAGCATCTCAAACAAAAAAGGGATTATCTCTGTTAAAAAAGATTAGAAGTTTATTTTTAAAATACGGAATAGGTCGATGTTTATTAAGAAACTAGGATTTTTTCCGTTACTAAAAGAAATAACACCAAGTCCAAATTGAAAAAGCCAAGAAGTTCAATTTTAAAAAATAGAATAGTTTAATGTATATGAAAAACCCAAATTTTCCTCGTTAGTAAATAATATAACAAGAAGTTCAATTCAAAAAGTGGAGCGGTTTGATATTTATTACAAAAACTCGAATTTTTCCCGTTACTAACAAAACGATTCTCCTCCCCGTAGTTGTTATGCATCTACTATAGAAAAAATACATCGACCGTAGAAGTTTACATATAGCTGGGAAGGAACAACTATAGCTCTCTCTATGCACATGTTGTGTTTGGAGTGGCACGGTTTTGATTTTGATTTTGGTCTTGGATGTACAAGGTGTATGATGAAGGTGAGACAACTAAGTGAAGTCCATTTGGACATGTGAAATTTAGTGAGCCGTATGAAAGGGAATAAGACCGTTTGTTTATTTGGCCCCCATTTGTACATCGGGTTATCTAATTTCTTGTTTTGTATTGTTTCATGAAGTTCAATAGTATGCATTAATGCAAAAAATGTGCTTTTAGTATGTTGGTTTAATGTAAAAAAACTATAAAAAAAAGTGAAGCCCCGAACAAGTTCAAAAACTACGACACAGAGATGTCCAAAACAGTGAGAAGTTCAACTACTACACGAAATGCGTTTCAAATGAGAATAAAAAAGTTAGAGCGGTTCAATGTCTATAAAAACTCAGATTTTTTACGTTACTAAAGAGAAGTAGAGAGAAGTTCAAATTGATAAGAGCCAGAAGTTCACGTACTACACGATGTGAATTTTGTATTAAAAAAATGAAAAAGAAAATGCTAAAAAAGTAGTTGCTAGAAGTTCAAGTGCTCTACCCGAGAAAGTTCAAAAATTCTTCTGAGAGAGGTCGAACAAAAATATGTGACAGAAGTTCAAGGTGAAAACAGCGGGAAGTTCAACTACTTCATTTCATAAGAGAATACAAAACTAAAAGCCTAAAAGGTCTGATGCAAGAAGCTCACGTGCTCCACCCTGCATGATTCTAAAATTATATTTACGAGATGTCCGTCGTTCATTTACATGTTGTTTTAAAAAGCAAAAAACAACGTGGTTTTGCCATTTTAAAACCTACTCTCAAATGGCAATGAATTTGTAACACATGTCTATATGAAAAACTTGCTGCGATTCATAAGCTTTCCACCAGGTATATTATGTGCCACATTTTGATGAACGGTTTAAAATTTTCATGTATACCATTTAAAACATGTTTTGATGTATTAAAAAATTCTTACCCGTTGGAAGAAGTTCATAGTGAAAACAACAAGAAGTTCAAGTACTGCAAGGAATGCATTTCAGGTGAGAATAAAAGTATAGAAAAATAAAAGCTTAAAAGGTTTGTCGAAAGAAGTTCAAGTGCCCTATCCGGAGAAGTTCAAAAATTCTTGTGAGAGAGGTTCACCTTGTATTTCCATGTTTGATTTTTTCCGTATAAAAATCAAATACAATTCTTTACTCAAAATATAAAAAGGTGAAGTTCAAATTGAAATAACAGAGAAGTTCGGAGTTTATTAAAACCTAGGATTTACCTGTTTAAAAAATAATAAAACACAACGCCATTTTTGCACTTTTAAAAACAACTCATAAACGAAAAAAATGGTTGCTAGAAGTTCAAGTGCTCAGCGAGGAAAAGTTCAAAAATATCTTGTGGAGAGGTTCACCGTGTCTTTTAATGTCCAAGATACATAAAAAATATGTTTTTTGTGTTTTAAAATAATTCTCTCAAACCAGAGAGAAGTTCAAAGTGATAATTAACAACCGAAAGTTCACGTACTACATGGTGTGTATTTCATATAAGAAAATTACAATAAAGTGAAGCAGAGTAAAGTTCAAACAGACATGCCTGAGAAGTTCAACTACTTCACGCAGTGCAAAAAACAGCACGTCAAAAACAGAGTGAAGTTCAAACAGACATGCCCAAGAAGTTCAACTACTTCACGCAGTGCATTTCCACTTGCGATGAACGCAGAAATCATGATCATTTTCTAATTTACTTCAAAATGGCAGGAATATCATTTGTGTAAGTTCAAGTCCTCCGCCGGACAAATTTAAAAAAAATTGTGACAGATGTTTGTACAAAAAGAATATCATTTGTGTAACACTGACGAAATGGATGAGAAAATTACAAACGAAAATATGTCATAGAAGTTCAACGTGAAAATAGCAGGAAGTGCACCAACTACACTGAATGAATTTCAGATGAAAAACTTTTAAAATCGTCACGAGTATGAAAAAATCATCAACATGGGAAAGTTGTGTGTTTACAACAGATTTCTATCGGTATATCACTTGCTCAATTCCGGTGAGTGGATGGAGAGTTACGAGCAAAAAAAAGCACGTGATAAAACAGAGTGGGAGTTCAAGTAGACATGCCGAGAAGTTCAAGTTCTTCATGCGGTGCATTTTCGACGAATCTGTTTCGCGGTAAAGTCAGAATGGATGATGTCGCCATTTTCGAAATTAATTTAAAATGGCTAGGAATCAGAGAAAATCATCAACATGAGTAAGTTTCGCATTTTCCGTAGCCCTTTAGCGGTATATTATTTGCGCCATTCTGATAAAGTTTGTAGAAATTATGGAGAAAATACATTTTTATCCGTTTTCAAAATTGACTTAAAATTGTAAGGAATTGGGAGAAACAATATATACCAAAAAGTTTTGCATTTCCTCAGGCTTTCCAACGCCATATCATTTGCTGCATTCAGACGTACGGTTAAAAAATTAACTCAAAAATACAAACTCGGTGGAACTTGTATCGTTTTCTAAATTACTTTTAAACCGTTCAAAACTGGAAAAACCTTTTAACATGAAAAAGTAGCGCATTTTCATAAGCTTTCCAACGCCATATAATTTGCCTCAATTGGATTTGAAGGAAATATGCCCTAGAGGGAATAATAAAGTTGTTATTTATATTTCCCTATATCATGATAAATGTTTATTATTCATGCTAGAATTGTATTAACCGTAAACTTAGTACATGTGTGAATATATAGACCAACAGAGTGTCACTAGTATGCCTCTACTTGACCAGGTCTTTAATCAAAGATGGTTAAGTTTCCTAGCCATAGACAAGAGTTGTCATTTGATGAACGAGATCACCTCATTAGAGAATGATGTGATTGACTTGACCCATCCGTTAGCTTAGCACGATGTTCGTTTAGTTTGTTTCTATTGCTTTCTTCATGACTTATACATGTTCCTATGACTATGAGATTATGCAACTCCCGAATACCGGAGGAACACATAGTGTGCTATCAAACGTCACAACGTAACTGGGAGATTATAAAGATGCTCTACAGGTGTCTCCAATGGTGTTTGTTGAGTTGGCATAGATCGAGATTATGATTTGTCACTCTGATTGTCGGAGAGGTTTCTCTGGGCCCTCTTGATAATGCACATCACTATAAGCCTTGCAAGCAATGTGACTAATGAGTTAGTTGTAGGATGATGCATTACGGAACGAGTAAAGAGACTTGCCGGTAACGAGATTGAACTAGGTATTGAGATAACAACGATCGAATCTCGGGAAAGTAACATACCGATGACAAAGTGAACAATGTATGTTGTTATGCGGTTTGACCGATAAAGATCTTCATAGAATATGTAGGAACCAATATGAGCATCCAGGTTCCGCTATTGGTTATTGACCGAAGTGAGTCTCGTTCATATCTACATAGTTCTCGAACCCGTAGGGTCTGCACGCTTAACGTTAGTGACGATAGGTATTATGAGTTTATGTGTTTTGATGTACCGAAGGTTGTTCGGAGTTTCGGATGTGACCACGGACTTGACGAGGAGTCTCGAAATGGTCGAGACATAAAGATCAATATATTGGAAGGCTATGTTAGGACATCGGAATGGTTCTGGGTGAGTTCGGGCATTCTGGAGATGCAGGGGTTACGGAACCCTCAAAGTCAATGGGCCTTATTGGGCCTTAGTGGGAGAGAGGAGGAGGCGGCCAAGGTGGGGGCGCCTGATACGTCTCCGTCGTATCTATAATTTTTCATTGTTACATGCCAATATTCTACAACTTTCATATACTTTTGGCAACTATTTATACTATTTTTGGGAGTAACATATTGATCTAGTACCCAGTGCCAGTTCATGTTTGTTGCATGTTTTATGTTTCGCAGAAAACCCATATCAAACTGAGTCCAGACGGGACAAAAATGGACGGAGAATAATTTTGGAATATTTGTGAAATATGGGAAGAAGAATCAATGCGAGACGGTGCCCGAGGGGGCCACGAGGCAGGGGGCGCGCCCCTGACCCTCGTGGGCACCCCGTAAGGCGGTTGCTGCTCTTCTTTGGCCGCAAGAAAGCTAATTTTCGGAAAAAAAATCTTGGCGAAGGTTTCAATCCAATCGGAGTTACTGATCTCCGGTTATAAAAGAAACGGTGAAAGGGCAGAATCCAGAACGCAAAAACAGAGAGAGACAGAGAGACAGATCCAATCTCGGAGGGGCTCTCGCCCTTCCCATGACATGGAGACCAAGGACTAGAGGGGAAACCCTTCTTCCATCTAGGGAGGAGGTCAAGGAAGAACAAGAAGGAGGGGGGCTCTCTCCCCTCGGCACAGTGGTCTTGGGAGTGCCACCGGGGGCCATCATCATCACCGCAATCTTCACCAACAACTTCACCGCCATCATCACCAACTCTTCCACCCTCTATGGATCATTGTAACCCCTATTTTACCCGCTGTAATCTCTACTTAACCATGGTGCTCAACGCTGTATATTATTTCCCAATGATGTATGGCTATCCTATGATGTTTGAGTAGATCTGTTTTGTCCTATGGCTTAATTGATGATCGTAATTGGTTTGAGTTGCATGTTTTATTATTGGTGCTGTCCTATGGTGCTCTCCGTGTCGCGCAAGCGTGAGGGATTCCCGTTGTAGGGTTTGCAATATGTTCATGATTTGCTTATGGTGGGTGGCGTGAGTGACAGAAGCACATACCTGAGTAAGTAGGTTGTTTGCGTATGGGAATAAAGAGGACTTGATACTTTAATGCTATGGTTGGGTTTTACCTTAATGACCTTTAGTAGTTGCGGATTCTTGCTAGAGTTCCATTCATAAGTGCATATGATCCAAGTAGAGAAAGTATGTTAGCTTATGCCTCTCCCTCAAATAAAATTGCAATAGTGAGTACCGGTCTAGTTATCGATTGCCTAGGGACAAATAACTTTCTCGTGACAAAAATCTCTTTACTAAAACTAATTTAGTTGTGTCTTCATCTAAACAGCCCCTACTTTTTATTTACACGCTCTTTATATTCTTGCAAACCTATCCAAGAACACCTACAGAGTACTTCTAGCTTCATACTTGTTCTAGGTAAAGCGAACGTTAAGCGTGCGTAGAGTTGTATCAGTGGTCAATAGAACTTGAGGGAATATTTGTTCTACCTTTAGCTCCTCGTTGGGTTCGACACTCTTACTTATCGAAAGAGGCTACAATTGATCCCCTATACATGTGGGTTATCAAGACCCGTTTTCTGGCACCTTTGCCGGGGAGTTATAGCGTGGGGTGAATATTCTCGTCTGTGCTTGTTTGCTTTATCACTAAGTAATTTTTATTTACTGTTCTTAGTTGTTCTCTATCTTTAGTTATGGCTATGGAACACGAAATACCAAAAAAATTAGGTTTACTTGCTACTCATGGAGATGGGGAACCTCCTAAAACCCTCGATGCTCATTATGTGAAAGATATTATGTACTATTTTGATAATCCTGAGAAAACCCTATTCAACTTTGTAATGGGAGACATGTTGGATCAACGTGAATACTTTAGGGATTATCGCTTGACTCAAAAAGGGAAACTATTATGGGATCAAATTTATATGTTGAAGTGGTATGCTCGGCAAGTATGCTTGAGTTATGATTATACTTGTTGCTCTAGGATGAAGGCCCCGCACCTTCCCTTTTTATGCAAATTTAATGATAATAAAACCTTGGCTTCTTATGCTAATGGTATATATGATTACTATGATGTGGAACAAATAGAAGAATTTGTTGCTTTTATGGGTCCTTATAAAATTGAATCTTTGTTTAAAGAATGTGAAAATCTTTATGATGCTGTTTACAGACCTGAAAATTTAGCTATCCTTAAATATTGTTATGAGAATTCTGAATACAATTCCAATATTGATGCATGTATTGAGAAAGTATCTGCTGTCCAAGAAGAGATTAATATTTTGCAGGAATCTATGGAAGAAGAAATTACTGAAACTGTGAGCTCATTGGATGAAAAAGATGAGGAGGAGAGCGAAGAACAAAAGGAGGAACAGCGGATTGATCACCCGTGCCCACCTTCTAATGAGAGTAACTCTTCAACTCATACATTGTTTAATTTCCCTTCGTGCTTACCGAATGATGATTGCTATGATGATTGTTATGATCCCGTTGATTCTCTTGAAATACCCCTTTTTGGTGATGCTTGCTATGATTGTGGCCAAGATGCCAATATGAATTATGATTATGGAGATGAACTTGCTATAGTTCCTTATGTTAAACATGAAGTTGTTGCTATTGCATCCATGCATGATAGTCCTATTATCTTTTTGAAATCTCCCGACTACACTATATTGGAGAAGTTTGCCCCTTATTAAGGATTATATTGATGGGTTTCATTTTACTACTACACATGATGATTTTGATAGATATAATATGCATGTGCTTGCTGCTCCTACTTGCAATTATTATGAGAGAGGAACTACATCTCCACCTCTCTATGTTTCCAGCACGATAAAATTGCAAGAAACTGTTTATGCTATGCTTTGGCCATTACTTTGTGTGCATGAATTGTTCTTATATGACATGCCGATGCATAGGAAGAGAGTTAGACTTCGTCATTGCATGATATATGTTACTTTGTGCTCACTACTAAATTACTAATCATTGTTAATTAAAATTGGCTTTGATATACCTTGGGATCCGGGTGGATTAATTACTTGAGCACTTTATGCCTAGCTTAATGGCTTTAAAGAAAGCGCTGTTAGGGAGACAACCCGGAAGTTTCAGAGAGTCATTTATTCTATTGAGTGCTTTTATAAAAATAAAGAGGGGAACCTAAAACCTTTTAAAAAAGGAAAGTGAAAGTGAAAGAGACAAGCATTGTTGAAGTGGGGGAGCTCCTTGAACTTTGTTCATGCTCAAGGAAATTTTGCGAATCTTAATTACAGAAACTTTTCGACAAAAATAATTATCCCCTTGTACAATTCCATTGTATTATAAAAATAATGTGCCAAGATTTGCCTTTAGGACAGAAACTTTGGCTGTAGTGCGTGATTTTAAGTTTTTTACTGGTACGTCAAATGGTTCTGAAACTTTTTGCAATGTATTTCTATACAAATTTTTATTTTTCCTAATTTTGGCAGTATTGTTTGAGTACCAGAAGTATGGTGAATGTTCAGATTGCTACAGCCTGTTCTGTTTTTGACAGATTCTGTTTTTGATGCATAGTTTGCTTGTTTTGATGAAACTATCAATTTATATTAGTGGATTGAGCCATGGAAAAGTTATATTACAGTAGCTACAATGCAAAAACAAAATATGAATTGGTTTGCAACAGTACTCAGAGTAGTGATTTGCTTTATTATACTAACGCATCTTACCGAGTTTTCCGTTGAGTTTTGTGTGGATGAAGTGTTCGAAGATCAAGGAGGTCTCGATATGAGGAGAAGGAGGAGAGGCAAGAGCTCAAGGTTGGGGATGCCCTGGAAGGCATCCCATCTTTCTTCAACAAGTATCGGCATGTTTTATGATTCGTTTCATTCATGCGATATGTGGAAATCTTGGAGCATCTTTTGCATTTAGTTTTCACTTTTATTTTATGCACCATGCTGGTATGAGATAGTCCTTGGTTGATTTATAGAATGCTCATTGCACTTCACTTATATCATTTGAGTATGGCTTTATAGAATGCTTCGTGTGCTTCACTTATATCATTTGAAGTTTGGATTGCGTGTTTCTTTTCACATAGAAAAACGCCATTTGTAGAATGCTCTTTGGCTTCACTTATACTTGTTAGAGCGTGGACATATATTTTGTAGAAACAATTAAACTCTCTTGCTTCACTTATACTCCCTCCGTCCCATAATGTAAGAGATTTTTTGACACTACACTAGTGTCAAAAAACGTCTTACATTATGGGACGGAGGGAGTATCTATATAGAGAGATGACGGGAATTGGTCATACACATGGTTAGTCATAAAATCCTACATAAAACTTGTCCATCACGGAATATGATATGTTTGATTCCTTGCAATAGTTTTGCGATATAAAGATGGTGATATTAGAGTCATGCTAGTGGGTAGTTGTGGATTGTAGAAATACTTGTGTTGAAGTTTGTGATTCCCGTAGCATGCACGTATGGTGAACCGTTATGTAACGAAGTTGGAGCATGAGGTATTTATTGATTGTCTTCCTTATGAGTGGCGGTCGGGGATGAGCAATGGTATTTTCCTACCAATCTATCCCCCTAGGGGCATGCGTAGTAGTACTTTGCTTCGAGGGCTAATAAACTTTTGCAATAAGTATATGAGTTCTTTATGACTAATGTGAGTCCATGGATTATACGCACTCTCACCCTTCCATCATTGCTAGCCTCTTCGGTACCGTGCATGGCCCTTTCTCACCTCGAGAGTTGGTGGAAACTTCGCTGGTGCATCCAAACCCCGTGATATTATACGCTCTGTCACACATAAGCCTCATTATATCTTCCTCAAAACAGCCACCATACCTACCTATCATGGCATTTCCATATCCATTCCGAGATATATTGCCATGTAACTTCCGTCATCATCATATACATGACTTGATCATTTATTATCATATTGCTTTGCATGATCGTAAGATAGCTAGCATGATGTTTTCATGGCTTCTCCATTTTTTGATGTCATTGCTACGCTAGATCATTGCACATCCCGGTACACCGCTGGAGGCATTTATATGGAGTCATATCTTTGTTCTAGCATCAAGTTGTAATATTGAGTCGTAAGTAAATAAAAGTGTGATGATCATCATTATTAGAGCATCCCCCCCCCAAAAGAAAGGCCAAAGAAGCCTAAATAAAAAAGGGGGCCAAAGAAGCCCGCAAAAAAAGGGAAAAAAGAGAAAAAGGGGCAATGTTACTATCCTTTTTCCACACTTGTGCTTCAAAGTAGCACCATGTTCTTCATATAGAGAGTCTCTTGAGTTATCACTTTTATATACTAGTGGGAATTTTCATTATAGAACTTGGCTTGTATATTCCGATGATGGGCTTCCTCAAATGACCGAGGTCTTCATGAGCAAGCAAGTAGGATGCACACCCACTTAGTTTCCAGTTTGAGCTTTCATACACTTATAGCTCTTAGTGCATCCGTTGCATGGCAATCCCTACTCCTCACATTGACATCGATTGATGGGCATCTCCATAGCCCGTTGATTAGCCGCGCCGATGTGAGACTTTCTCCCTTTTTGTCTTCTCCACACAACCTCCATCATCATATTATATTCCACCCATAGTGCTATGTCCATGGCTTGCGCTCATGTATTGCGTGAGGGTTGAAAAGGCTGAAGCGTGTTAAAAAGTATGAACCAATTGCTCGGCTTGTCATCGGGGATGCGCATGATGTGAATATTTTGTGTGGTGAAGATGGAGCATAGCCAGACTATATGATTTTGTAGGGATAACTTCCTTTGGCCGTGTTGTTTTGAAAAGACATGATTGCTTTATTAGTATGCTTAAAGTATTATTGTCTTAATGTCAAAAGATAGACTATTGCTTTCAATCACTTGTGTCTTAATATTCATGCCATGATTAGATACATGATCAAGATTATGCTAGGTAGCATTCCACATCAAAAATTATCTTTTTTATCATTTACCTACTCGAGGACGAGCAAGAATTAAGCTTGGGGATGCTGATACGTCCCCGTCGTATCTATAATTTTTGATTGTTCCATGCCAATATTCTACAACTTTCATATACTTTTGGCAACTTTTTATACTATTTTTGGGATGAACATATTGATCCAAAGGCTTGATGCAGTTCCTGTTTGTTGCATGTTTTATGTTTCGCAGAAAACCCATATCAAATGGAGTCCAAACGGGATAAAAATGGACGGAGAATATTTTTGGAATATTTGTGAAATATGGGAAGAAGAATCAACGCGAGACGGTGCCCGAGGGGGCCACAAGGCAGGGGCGTGCCCTTGACCCTCGCGGGCACCCCGTAAGGCGTTTGCTACTCTTATTTGGCCGCAAGAAAGCTAATTTTCGGAAAAAAAAAATCTTGGCGAAGGTTTCAATCCAATCAGAGTTACGGATCTCCGGTTATAAAAGAAACGGTGAAAGGGCAGAATCCAGAACGCAGAAACACAGAGAGATAGAGAGACAGATCCAATCTCGGAGGGGCTCTCGCCCCTCCCAAGCCATGGAGACCAAGGACCAGAGGGGAAACCCTTCTCCCATCTAGGGAGGAGGTCAAGGAAGAAGAAGAAGGAGGGGGGCTCTCCCCCCTCGCTTCCGGTGGCGCCGGAGTGCCACCGGGGGCCATCATCATCACCGCAATCTTCACCAACAACTTCACCACCATCATCACCAACTCTTCCCCGCTTTATGCAGCGTTGTAACCCCTCTTTTACCCGCTGTAATCTCTCCTTAAACATGGTGCTCAACGCTATATATTATTTCCCAATGATGTATGGCTATCCTATGATGTTTGAGTAGATCCGTTTTGTCTATGGGTTAATTGATGATCGTGATTGGTTTGAGTTGCATGTTTATTATTGGTGATGTCCTATGGTCTCCGTGTCGCACAAGCGTGAGGGATTCCCGCTGTAGGGTTTGCAATATGTTCATGATTTTCTTATAGTGGGTGGCGTGACTGACAGAAGCACATACCCGAGTAAGTAGATTGTTTGCGTATGGGAATAAAGAGGACTTGATACTTTAATGCTTTGGTTGGGTTTTACCTTAATGATCTTTAGTAGTTGCGGATGCTTGCTAGAGTTCCAATCATAAGTGCATTTGATCGAAGTAGAGAAAGTATGTTAGCTTATGCCTCTCCCTCAAATAAAATCGCAATAGTGATTACCGGTCTAGTTATCGATTGCCTAGGGACAAATAAATTTCTCGTGACAAGAAGCTCTTTACTAAAACTAATTTAGTAGTGTCTTCATCTAAACAGGCCCTACTTTTTATTTACGCGCTCTTTATATTCTTGCAAACCTATCCAAAAACACCTACAAAGTACTTCTAGTTTCATACTTGTTCTAGGTAAAGCGAACGTTAAGCGTGCGTAGAGTTGTATCGGTGCTCGATAGAACTTGAGGGAATATTTGTTCTACCTTTAGCTCCTCATTGGGTTCGACACTCTTACTTATCGAAAGAGGCTACAATTGATCCCCTATACTTGTGGGTTATCAGGGCCCCCCTCCCCCCAAGCCCAATCCGAATTGGGAGGGGGGCGGGCCCCCTTTCCTTCTCTCCTTCTCCCTCTTCCTTTTTCTCCTACTCCTACTAGGGAAAGGGGGAAACCTACTCCTACTGGGAGTAGGACTCCCCCCTTGGGCGCGCCATGAGAGGGCCGGCCCTCCCCTCCTCCACTCCTTTATGTACGGGGGAAGGGGGCACCCCATAGACACACAAGTTGATTGTTTAGCCGTGTGCGGTGCCCCACTCCACAGATTTCCACCTCGGTCATATCGTTGCAGTGCTTAGGCGAAGCCCTGCATCGGTGGCTTCATCATCACCGTCACCACCCCGTTGCGCTGACGGAACTCTCCCTCGACCTCAGCTGGATCTAAAGTTCGTGAGACGTCGCCGAGTTGAACGTGTGCAGATCACGGAGGTGCCATACCTTTGGTGCTAGGATCGGTTGGATCATGAAGACTTACGACTACATCAACCGTGTTGTCATAACGCTTCCGCTTACGGTCTACGAGGGTAGTGGACAACACTCTCCCCTCTCGTTGCTATGCATCACCTAGATGGATCTTGCGTGTGCGTAGGAATTTTTTTGAAATTACTGTGTTCCCCAACAGTGGCATCCGAGCCAGGTCTATGCGTAGATGTTATATGCACGAGTAGAACACAAAAAGTTGTGGGCGATAATAGTCATACTGCTTACCAGCATGTCATACTTTTATTCGTGATGCTTGTTGGATGAAGCGGCTCAGACCGACATTACGCCAGACGCTTCTGTGAAGTCTGACTCTACCGACGTGCTTCGCACACAGGTGGCTAGTGGGTGTCTGTTTCTCCAACTTTAGTTGACTCAAGTGTGACTACGCCCGGTCCTTGATGAAGGTTAAAACAACATACTTAACGAAAAATTGTTGTGGTAAGAATGGTTCTTGCTCAGCCCATAGCAGCCACGTAAAACTTGCAACAACAAAGTAGAGGACGTCTAACTTGTTTTTGCAGGGCATGTTGTGATGTGATATGGTCAAGACATGATGCTAAATTTTATTGTATGAGATGATCATGTTTTGTAACAGAGTTATCGGCAATGGCGAGAGCCATATGGTTGTCGCTTTATTGTATGCAATGCAATCGCCTGTAATTGTTTTTACTTTATCACTAAGCGGTAGCAATAGTCGAGAAGCAATAGTTGGCGAGATGACAACGATGCTCGATGGAGATCAAGGTGTCAAGTCGGATGTGATGGTGATCATGATGGTGCTTTGGAGATGGAGATCAAAGGCACAAGATGATGATGGCCATATCATATCACATATATTGATTGCATGTGATGTTTATCCTTTATGCATCTTATTTTGCCTAGTTCGGCGGTAGCATTATAATATGATATCTCACTAAATTTCAAGGTATAAGTGTTCTCCCTGAGTATGCACCGTTGCAATAGTTCGTCGTGCCGAGACACCACGTGATGACCGGGTGTGATAAGCTCTATGTTCACATACAACTGGTGCAAGCCAGTTTTGCACATGTAGAATACTCGGGTTAAACTTGACGAGCCTAGCATATGCAGATATGTCCTCTGAACACTAGGACCGAAAGGTCGAGCGTGAATCATATAGTAGATATGATCAACATAGTGATGTTCACCATTGAAAACTACTCCATCTCACGTGATGATCGGACATGGTTTAGTTGATATGGATCACGTGATCACTTAGATGATTAGAGGGATGCTTATCTAAGTGGGAGTTCTTAAGTAATATGATTAATTGAAATTCAATTTATCATGAACTTAGTACCTGATAGTATTTTGCATGTCTATGTTGTTGTACATAGATGGCCCGTGCTGTTATTCTATTGAATTTTAATGCGTTCCTAGAGAAAGCTAAGTTGAAAGATGATGTTAGCAATTACACGGACTGGGTCCGTAACTTGAGGATTATCCTCATTGCTGCACTGTGACGCCCCCGATTCAATTGTACACTAATCATGCACGCAAATGTGGACGATCAAGACCAGGGACTCACGGGAAGATATCACAACACAACTCTAAAACATAAATAAGTCATACAAGCATCATAATACAAGCCAGGGGCCTCGAGGGCTCGAATACAAGTGCTCGATCATAGACGAGTCAGCGGAAGCAACAATATCTCGAGTACAGACATAAGTTAAACAAGTTTGCCTTAAGAACGCTAGCACAAATCGGGATACAATCGGAAGAGGCGCAGGCCTCCTGCACAGGATCCTCCTAACTACTCTGTTAAATCGTCGGCCAGGGCAGCCTTGCGTAGTAGTAGGCACCTCCGGGGTAGTAGTCGCCATCGACGGTGGCGTCTGGCTCCTGGGCTCCATCGTGCAGTCGCAGCAATCGGATAGAGATAGGGGAAAAAGGGGGGAACAAGGCAACCGTGAGTACTCATCCAAAGTACTCGCAAGCAAGGAGCTACACTACATATGCATGGATATATGTGTAAAGGGCCATATCAATGGACTGAACTGCAGAATGCCAGAATAAGAGGGGGATAGCTAATCCTGTCGAAGACTACGCTTCTGGCAGCCTCCGTCTTGCAACATGTAGAAGAGAGTAGACTGAAGTGCTCCAAGTAGCATCACATAGCATAATTGATGCGGAGCATCCCACGATCATCCCCATGCATCCACAACCGTCTCATCAAGAGCCAAGAGGACCCATGACTAGAGCACGAGCTCGAGCTCTCGAGACCGAGGTGACTTCTCTCCTTAGTGAAATATCATATGACCCTCTCGAGACATGGCTACTACCTCAATTTGGAATGTTGTGCATGCTTAGGTACCAAGGAACCAACCTAGGAGAAGCTGCAGCCCAAGATGGACACCAAGAACAAGAGGAGGAGTTGCAGAGTCAAGAGGGAGCGGTACAACCGCTCAACCCAAGCGGAACTAACGCTGAGCCGAGCCAAGCCGTACTACCGCTCTCCATCCGCCTACTTCCTCAAAACCCGACACACTCCAGGAATCGAGCAGGCGTCAGGCGGTACTACCCGCCCACCAAGCGGTACTACCGCTGAAAGCGGTACTACCGCCATGAAGCAGCAGTACTACCGCCACTGCTGCGTGCAGCGTTTGCCGAGGCCCATGTACTCTTTTCGCCCCAACTTACCCCTTGGAGGTCCTAGACTATAAATAGACCTTCCCCTCATCCTTTCTAGGGTTAGCTTTGGATTTGCTCATATTTCGGTGTGAGAGCCTTTGCTCATCCACTTGGCTACTTCTCCTTCGAGATCAGGACCTCTACGGAGAAGATCCCCCAAGCGGATTCAAGACCCCCTCCTAGGGTGGACCCCATCAAGACCTCCTCGCGGAGAAGAACGGCTACCCTTGTATCCTACCCTTTGTTGTCCCTGAATCTTGTGCCACTCTATGTGTTTGATAATCTAGCACTTGTGTGATCGTTTTCTTGTCGGTTGAGTGATCTCTCTCTCGTTCTCCCGTGTTTTCCCTCGTGTTCTTCCGCCCGTTCTTCGTGTTCCTTGTAGGGATTCTCTCCAAGCGTGAAAGATCGTCAACCTAGGGTTACGCCCTACATCATCTATGGTATCATGAGCCACGTTGATCACGTTATTGGAGTCCCTACCCCTCTTTTTCTAGCTTGATTTTGTTGTTTTTGTCCTAATTCCGAAAATTCCCCACAAAAATAGCCCCAAATTTTTTTTTGTGATTTGTTAGTGTGATGAAATTTTGTTGATTTTGATCCGTGGATTTGCTTGGTTTCGAGTCGATCTAGCATCTCCCCAAGTTTCACCTCTTTCCATCCACAAAATCCATCGAATTTTGACCCCGAAATCACCCATTTCCGCCCCAAAATCGCGCAACCGTTCGAACATTCAGGAAATCCCGACACGAGCGGTACTACCGCCCACCTAGCGGTACTACCGCCCTCCTAGCAGTACTACCGCTGAGTACGGCACTACCGCCAGCCCCCGTTCAGCCTAAATAGTCGAAAAATCCCGACACGAGCGGTACTACCGCCCGTTCCAAGCGGTACTACCGCTTAGCGGTACTACCGCCCTCCCAGCGGTACTACCGCCGGGCGATTCAGCCTTCCGACTTTCACCATTTTCATCATAACTTTTCACTCCGAACTCCGATTTGAGTGTTCTTTGGCTCGTTTGAAGCTATCGGCGTGCGAAGTCCTCACCTTGGTTTCACCACCTTTTGACACCATCAAATTTTCCGAACATCGGCATCTTTGCCTAGGGCTTAAACCACATCATCCGCTATACCACCTCCACTTTCCGCTACCACATTTTCGCTTTTGGTCTTTGAGAATTTGAGTTGTGGTTCCGTGTCCTATTGTGTTTCGGCTATATAGAGTGCGGTTCGACGTCAACATCACCACCGCTCATCTTCGCCAAGGACTCATCATCGTCAAGGACGGTAACCTCGACGACATCCTTGTCATCTCTCGCAATTGCATTGATAACCACATAGCCTTACTTTTGCGTTGCTTACCCATCGAGACTAGCCATCGAGTATTGCCGGCAACGTGACTTGTGCACCTTAGTGATCATACTCCATAGCATACATAGCATACCATAGTGGTGCATATCTTGAGATCAACTTGTGTGTCACAATGTTGTCATAGCATACACAATTGCTATCTTGGTTCGTGAAGTTTGCACAAGAAAAGAGCTCAAAAGTGAAAGAGCCATCCAAGCTTTTAAGCAAAGAGGAAAGATAAGCAATGAGCTTATAAGCAAGAACCATAGCATCATACAACATTAAGATTGTCATATCCGATCATCTTGGATCATAGCACCGAAATATCATACATATAGCATACTTGGGATAGTGATCGTTGCATTTTTGCCTAATAGGTTGTGCACAAGTTCGCGTATCCGCCTATTATTGTGCAATCGTGCTAGCGTCTCTCTAATCTTGTGCAACAAGAGCATTCTCGTGGTTTCCACATTTTGGCTCACTTTTGGTTTGCACAATCCCACTTATCTATTTGCGTGTGTGTTTCCGTGTACCACTACTTGCTTGGTCTACTTGTTACATTTGCGAATTTGCGAATCTTTTTCAACTTTATTGAGTCTCACTTACAATTGCATAAAATTTTGTGCCACCATCCTAACCGAGCTCCACCATAAGCTTTTATTTGTGTAGGTGTGAGAACCGACAAGAATCGGTACCAAGAGTGCTATTTCATTGTCCGCATTTGAGTGAACTTGATTCATTTTCAACATCGGTCAAAGGTACATTGGTATAAGTTCTTTTCCGTTCTACCACTCACATCTTGTTTGGAATGATGGATAGGCCAAGTTCTTCTACCAACCCACTCTTCATCGAAAGCAAGACGACGACATGTCCTCATCGTCACCAAGAGCCACCTCTTTGGTGCTGTGAGCGTTGCACCAAGAACAACAAGCAATGAGCGACCGCATCGACAACCTCGCCACCGACTTGCGACTCTCCGAGCAACGTACAAGAGATTACCGACAACAAATTCGAGGCTCACAAGGTTGAGAATGATGCAAGAATGGACGAGATCCGCGTTGATGAGAACACGGCATCACTCCACTTCTTCATCATCAAGACGGAGCCGCTCGAGTCGACATTCCGACGACACCTTCTACGACTCAAGTACACCGTCATCAAACACTCTTGACGAGCAGCGGCCAAGACCGTCATGCATCTCGCAACCCGCTATATGACAAGCATTCACAAGAGCAAGTTGATGATCAAGTTCCTCGTCCTCAATCAAACCAAGAGGCTTTTGCTCAAGCCCAAGAACGACAACGTCTTCGCCGCCAACAAGAGGAAGAAAGAGCACGTCGTCACCAAGGCGAACAAGACGCCAAGGCTCAACGTCTCCAACAACAACAACGTGAAGCGCAAGCTCTTGAGGCGCAACGTGCCCTTCAAGAATCAAGTAGAGCCTTCGCCAACCGCAATCGCGAACGGCGCAATCAAGAGGAAGCCCTTCGAGAAGAAATCCAAGAGAGGAACTACCAACCTCATGTACAACGTCAAGTTCCTCAAGCTCCTCCACAAGCTCGTCAAGCTCCACCTCAACATCAAGTTCAACAAGAGCAAGTTGATCATGGTCTTCCTCCGCGCCAAGAGCAACATGAAGGCAGTACATTCCACGTCAAGGACGTCATCATCAACATCGCCAACAACACAATGAAGAGCAACGCTTCTGACAAGCTAAAATTCACCATGCCCAAGTTCAATGGAAGCAATGACCTCAAGACTACCTCTCATGGGCATTGAAGGTTGACAAAATCTTCCGTTTGCACAACTACGATGAAGCGAAGAAAATCGCTATGGCATCCCTTGAGTTCCAAGATTATGTGCTCATATGGTGGGAACAAATCATTGAGCGACGACAAGCAAGAGGTGAACCTCCAATCACCACTTGGGCTCAAATGAAGGATGTCATGCGAGCACGTTTTGTGCCAACCTACTACAACCGCGACCTCTTCAAGAAACTCCAACTACTCAAGCAAGGAACAAAGAGTGTTGAAGAATACTATAAGGAGATGGAGATAGCCATGATTCGAGCCAATGTCAAGGAAGATGATGAGCGAACTATGGCACGTTTCTTGAACGGACTTAATCATCCCATCAAGAAGATCGCCGACTTCCAACCATACTCATCCCTCATTGAGCTCGTACATCAAGCTACAAAGGCGGAACGCCAAGTACAAGATGACTTCAAGTACGCCAAGTACTCATCCAAGACCTACGGCTTCTCCAACAACCAAGCTTCAACGACTCCTCCAACATCTACACCAACCGATCTTCCTTCAAGAAACGACGACAAGTCAAGTTACAAGAAGACATCGACAAGTTCAAGTCGTCCTCCTCCTACTACAAGCAACCTCAAGCCGCGTGCTTCATCCTCTACTCCGACCGATGAGACCATCAAGACAAGCTCCTTCAAGTGTTTCACTTGCGGCGGCCGAGGCCACAAGTCATATGAATGCACCAACAAGCGAACCATGATCCTCAACGACGATGGCACATATGACTCTATGAGTGAAGAGGAAATGGAAGCCCTTGAGCAAGTGGCCATGCACCGGCAAGTGAATGAAGATGAAGATGATCAAGTCTTTTGTGATGAGGATTCGAGCCCCGCTCTCGTTGTCTCCAAGGTCTTGACTCTTCAACATCAACAAGAAGAAGACCAACGATGCCACATCTTCCACACAAAAGCCGGCATCAATGGACGGTCCATCAAGGTCATCATCGATGGAGGTAGTTGCCACAACTTGGCAAGTGAAGAACTATGCTCCAAGCTACAATTGGTCAAGAGGAAGCACCCACACCCCTACAAGGTTCAATGGCTAAGTGACTCGGCACTATCTGAGTCGAGCATACGGTCCAAGTCTCCTTCAAAATTGGTGCTTATGAAGACACTTTGGAGTGTGATGTGGTCCCAATGACTGTTTGCCACCTCCTTCTTGGTCGACCATGGCAATTCGACCGTGGTGTCATCCACAATGGGCGAACCAATCACTATAGCTTCAAGATGAAAGGGAAGGAGTATGTGCTACGACCTATGTCTCCTAGTCAAGTGTTAGCCGACAAGAAAGCCACACATCATAGAGAAAAGAGCGAGAAAGTGATCCACCCAAAAGTGAGTGAGAGCCACAAGCCAAATTTGAGAGACTCTTCGCCTAGAGAGAAAAACCTCATTCTATTTGCCACCAAAAGTGAGATGAGAGAAGTGTGTGAGCACCCATCGAGTGTGATGCACTTTGTCCTTGTGTGCAAGGATGGAGAACCAAAACTAACACAATTCACGAGCTACCTTTGGTGTTTCAATCTCTTTTGCAGGAATTTCCAGATGTTTTCCCCGATGAGCTACCTCGGGTCTACCTCCTCTTGAGGCATTGAGCATCGAATCGACCTCATCCCCGAGCGCCGCTACCAAACAAAGCTCCATACCGAGTCAATCCGGAAGAAACCAAGGAGATTCAACGGCAAGTACAACAACTCATCGACAACGGTCATGTACGTGAAAGCTTAAGCCCTTGTGCCGTTCCGGTTATTCTTGTGCCTAAGACCGATGGAAGTTTCCGCTTGTGTTCCGATTGTAGACCTATCAATGCTATTACCGTTCGATATAGGCATCCCATTCCTCGCTTAGATGACATGCTTGATGAACTTAGTGGAGCCAACTTTTCTCAAAAATTGATCTTAAAAGTGGCTATTAGCAAATACGCATACAAGAGGGTGATGAATGGAAAACTGCTTTCAAAACCAAATTTGGTTTATATGAGTGGTTAGTAATGCCTATGGGTCTTTCGGAAGCTCCCGGTACTTTTGTGCGTCTTATGCATCATGTGCTTCGTCCGTATATTGGAGTCTTTGTTGTGGTTTACTTTGATGATATTCTTGTGTTTAGCAAAACCATGAAAGAGCATATTAACCATGTTAAATCTGTGTTGCAAACTCTTCGCAAGAAAAGCCTTTATGCAAAATAGAAAAAATGCAATTTTAGGCGTTGACAAAGTGGTTTTCTTGGGATTTGTTGTCTCTTCAAAAGGTGTTCATGTTGATGAAACTAAAATTGAAGCAATTAAAACTTGGCCCCAACCAACCAATTTGCAACAAGTGCGAAGTTTTCTTGGTGCAGCGGGTTTCTATCGTCGCTTTGTGAAGGATTTTAGCACAATTGCCGCTCCTTTGCATGCTTTGAGCAAGAAGAATACTCCCTTTGTTTGGGGAACTTTGCAATCAACCGCTTTTGATGAGCTCAAGTCTTTGCTAACTCATGCTCCGATTCTTGCTTTGCCCAATTTTGACAAAACTTTTGAGGTCCATTGTGATGCAAGTGGTACCGGAATTGGCGGAGTTTTAATGCAAGAAAAACGAGCCATTGCCTATTTTAGTGAAAAACTCTCCGGTGCTCAACTTAATTATCCCATCTATGACAAAGAATTGTATGCTTTAGTGCGTGTGCTACATGTTTGGGAACATTACCTTAGACCGCATGAGTTTGTCATCCATACCGATCATGAAACGCTTAAGTACCTCAAAGGTCAAACTAAATTGAACAAGCGTCATGCCAAATGGAGTGAATTCATTGAATCTTTTCCTTATGTGATCAAGTACATTAAGGGTAAAGAAAATGTAGTTGCCGACGCTTTCACGCATAAACATGCTTGTCACTCAACTTGAGTTGAATGTTATTGGTTTTGAGCATATAAAAGACTTGTATGAGCATGATCCATCTTTTGCTTCTCCTTATGCTAAGTGTTTGACGCATACATCTTGGGAACAATATTACATCAAGGATGGTTACCTTATGAGAGCTAACAAACTTTGCATTCCCGAGTCTTCTCTTCGTTTGCTCCTTTTGCAAGAGGCTCATGGAGGCGGCCTCATGGGACACTTTGGACGCGACAAGACATTCGCCGCACTCTCCAACAACTACTTTTGGCCCAAGATGTTCCATGACGTCTCACGATTCACCAACCGATGCTACACATGTCGCAAAAGCTAAGTCTAAAGCTCAATCTCATGGTCTTTACATGCCTCTTCCTATCCCATATCAACCATGGGAAGACATTAGTATGGATTTTGTACTTGGTTTGCCTAGGACTCAAAATGGCAAGGATTCCGTCTTTGTTGTTGTGGATAGATTTTCTAAAATGGCACATTTCATTCCTTGCAACAAGATAGACGATGCTTCACATGTTGCAAATCTCTTTTGTAGGGAAATCTTGCGACTCCATGGCGTACCAAAGACAATCGTCTCCGATCGTGACGTCAAGTTCTTGAGTTACTTTTGGAAGACCCTATGTGCCAAGCTCGGAATCAAGCTCTTGTTCTCCTCGGCATACCATCCTCAAACCGACGGCCAAACGGAGGTGACGAACCGCACACTATCCACTCTACTTCGTGTCTTGATCAAGAAGAACATCAAGGAGTGGGAAGCATGTCTACCCATCGCCGAGCACGCCTACAATCGTGCAAGACATTCAACTACCGGCAAGTCCCCTTCGAGGTCGTCTCACGGTTTCAACCCGTTGTCCCCATTGGACATTCTACCACTTCCTCTCCAAGAGCGCACCAACATGGATGCAAGTGAACGAGCAAGCTACATCAAGAAGATGCACGAAGATACAAGGCACACCATCGAGCGCCAAGTACAACGCCAAGCAAACAAGCTCAACGCCAACAAGCAACCCATCGTCTTCAACATTGGTGATCTAGTATGGCTACACCTTCGCAAGGACCGCTTCCCCAAAGAACGCATAAGTCCAAACTTCTCCCTCGAGCCGATGGACCTTTCAAGGTACTATGCACGCTACAACGACAACGCTTACAAGATCGGCATACCTCGCGACAAGTACAACGTGAGCGACATCTTCAACGTCAAGGACCTCGCACCTTTCCATGGAGATGAAGCTTTTGATCCGAGGTCGGATCTCTCCCAAGGGGAGATGATGCGGAGCATCCCACGATCATCCCCATGCATCCACAACCGTCTCATCAAGAGCCAAGAGGACCCATGACTAGAGCACGAGCTCGAGCTCTCGAGACCGAGGTGACTTCTCTCCTTAGTGAAATATCATATGACCCTCTCGAGACATGGCTACTACCTCAATCTGGAATGTTGTGCATGCTTAGGTACCAAGGAACCAACCTAGGAGAAGCTGCAGCCCAAGATGGACACCAAGAACAAGAGGAGGAGTTGCAGAGTCCGGAGGGAGCGGTACTACCGCTCAAGCCAAGCGGTACTACCGCTGAGCCGAGCCAAGCGGTACTACCGCTCTCCATCCGCCTACTTCCTCAAAACCCGACACACTCCAGAATCGAGCAGGCGTCAGAGCGGTACTACCGCCCACCAAGCGGTACTACCGGCTGAAAGCGTACTACCGCCATGAAGCAACAGTACTACCGCCCTGCTGCGTGTGGCGTTTGGGCCGAGGCCCATGTACTCTTTTCGCCCCAACTTACCCCTTGGAGGTCCTAGACTATAAATAGACCTTCCCTCATCCTTTCTAGGGTTAGCTTTGGATTTGCTCATATTTCGTGTGAGAGCCTTTGCTCATCCACTTGGCTACTTCTCCTTGAGATCAGGACCTCTACGGAGAAGATCCCCAAGCGGATTCAAGACCCCTCCTAGGGTGGACCCCATCAAGACCTCCTCATGCGGAGAAGAACGGCTACCCTTGTATCCTACCCTTTGTTGTCCACGAATCTTGTGCCACTCTATGTGTTTGATAATCTAGCACTTGTGTGATCGTTTTCTTGTCGGTTGAGTGATCTCTCTCTCGTTCTCCCCGTGTTTTCCCTCGTGTTCTTCCGCCCGTTCTTCGTGTTCCTTGTAGGGATTCTCTCCAAGCGTGAAAGATCGTCAACCTAGGGTTACGCCCTACATCAATAATCCTACCCGGCGATCCCCTCCTCAATGGCCTGTTAGAGAGCGACCACCGGGTTGTATCTGGCACTTGGAAGGGTGTGTTTTATTAAGTATCCGGTTCTAGTTGTCATAAGGTCAAGGTACAACTCCAAGTCGTCACATTACCGAAGATCACGGCTATTCGAATAGATTAACTTCACTGCAGGGTGCACCACATTACCCGACACGCTCGATCCCATTTGGCCCGACACACTTTTACGGGTCATGCCCGCCGCGGAAGATCAACACGTCGCAGCCCCACCTAGGCATAACAGAGGTCAAGACACGCCGGTCTAAACCTAAGCGCCACGACAGTGGGCCCATCGCCCTTAGCACACACCTGCGTTCTTGAACGCGGCCGGAAGCAGAACTAGCCCCCTTAATACAAGAGCAGGCTTACGTTCCAATCCGGCGCGAGTCGCTCAGTCGCTGACGTCACAAAATGCTTTGGCTGATACCACGACGCCGGTTGCCCATATCTTGTCCCACGTGGCGGTTAGTGCGTATAAGGTCAACGACCCAACTCAGATCAAATACCAAGATCTCGTTAAGCGTGTTAAGTATCCGCGAACACCGAACAGGGCCAGGCCCACCTCTCTCCTAGGCGGTCTCAACCTGCCCTGTCGCTCCGCCACAAAGATCCACTCGCGGGTGCTCCACAAGCCGACCCGACTTTAGTCACCACATGTATCATGTATAAAGAATATAGTATATACCCGTGATCACCTCCCGAGTGATCACGGCCCGATAGTATAGCACAACAGACGGACAAGAATGTAGGGCCACAGATGGAATACTAGCATCCTATACTAAGCATGTAGGATTGCAGGTAAAGTTAACAATGATAGTAGCAAGGACGGGCTATGCATCGGGATAGGTATAACTGAAAGCAATAACATGCTACACTACTCTAATGCAAGCAGTATAGAGAAGAGTAGGCGATATCTGGTGATCAAAAGGGGGGGCTTGCCTGGTTGCTCTGGCAAGAGAGAGGGGTCGTCAACTCCGTAGTCGTACTGGGCAGCAGTAGCGTCGGTCTCGTAGTCTACCAGAGAGAAGAGGGGGAAGAAACAATGAATACCATGCAAACAGATGCATCTCGAGCATGACAAGACAAGTAACGGTGCTAGGGGTGCCCTAACGCGGTATGAGGTGATACCGGTGAAGGGGGGAAGCATCCGGGAAGTATTCCCGGTGTTCCGCGTTTTCGGGCAGAGGAGCCGGAGGGGGAAAGTTGCGAGTTCGATAGGTTAGGGGGGTGTGGCGGACGAACGGGTTGCGTATCCGGAATCGTCTCGTCGTTCTGAGCAACTTTCATGTTGAAAATATTTTAATCCGAGTTACGTATTAAAAGATATGATTTTCTAAAGATTTAATCATTTTGTGATTTTATTTAATTATTTATTTAAATCCAACATTATCCAGAATAGTAAATGATGACGTCAGCATGACATCAGAGTGATGTCAGCAGTCAACGTTGACCATTGACTTGGTCAACCTGACATGTGGGTCCAGTGGGACCCACCTGTCATTGAGTGCTAATTAACCTATCAGATTAATTAACTAACCTAAGTGATTAGGTTAATCAAGTTTAATTAGTTCAACTAAACAAGATTAGTTAAGTTAATTATTTAGTTAATTAATTAATTTTAATATTAATTATTTACTTATTATATATTATTATTATCTATTTATATATTTATATATATATATTTTTAAATCTTAATTCTTTTTTTATTTAATTAATTTTGGGCGTGGGGCCCCTTAGTCAGTGGCTCATCCGAGCCACCACGGGCTGACGGGCGCGGGCCAAACGGGGCGGGTGGAACCGCCCGAACGAGGTGACGCCAAGGGCTGGCGCGCGGCGTGCGCCGGTGGCCGTGGCCGGAGCGCGGAGGCTCGCCGGGATCCGCCGGCAGGAGGAGCCGGTCGAGGAGGCGCGCTAGGGAGGATGCGGTGGGGGCACACGCAGTAGCTGGTGCGACCCGACGAGCGGAGCTCGCATACGCGGGACAGGGCCATGGTGGCCGGAGCGGGCGGGGCATGGTGACGCGCCGTGAGCAGAGAGAGGGAGGAGGCCGGTGGGGTTCCTCACCCGCGTTGCAGGGAAGGCCCGATGCAGGGCCAACGCGACGAAGGGGAGCGGTGGAGTCAAGGAGGCGTTCCGGCGGGGTCCGAGGACGGCGCGTGGCGACGCGGGGCCGGCGTCGAGCACGTCGGGCGGCGGGGAGGAGATGAGGAGGCGGCCGGCGAAGCGGCGTTCCAGGCAGCGTGGGGCGGCGTGGCGACGGACGAGGGCAAGATGGAGGCGACGGGTGGCGGCGTCGGGCGGGGGTCCGTCGAGGAGAAGGCGAGGGTGGCGGTGCTCGGCGCCTGGGTGGTGGCGATAATGAGGCGACGGGGTCAGAGCGCCGTGGGGAGGTTCGTCCCCCCGATCCCGATCTGGATCGAGGAAGGGAAGAGGGGCGTGGGGTCGTGGGGAGGGGGAGAGAGGAGTGGGGCGAGTGGGAGTAGTGGGGGGTGGCGCTAGGTCACAGGATGGGAGGAGGCCTAGTAGGCCAGGGGTGCGGGAGTGGGTCGGCTAGGCCGACTGGCTCCTTCGGCCAACTGGGCCAAGGCCCAGTCGGGGGGGTGGGGGGTTGTCTTTGATTTTCTCTTTCCTTTTCTATAGTTTTTATTTTACTTTTACTCTGGTTTGTTAATTGCTTAACCACCAAAGGACTTTTGTAAATCATGTAGCTTGTCACATGAACATCATTGCATTATATAGCAATGCCACAAAAAGCTAATGGTTTTTCGAAAAGATTTAATTATTTTTAGAAAGCGAAAAGGCCAAGTGATGTGTTGTTGGTCCACTGTTTTAATTCCTAGGGGCATTTTTGGAGTTTCTAAAGTGTTGGTTTTATTTTTATAACAATTTTGGTAATTTTTGCAATATTGTGAACATTTTATGTTTTTTGCGCTTGAAAACTTTTGTTGTTTGTTTTTATTTTAATTTTGAATTCGAACGGGATTGAATCATCGGTAGATTAACAACAGTAACAAAGGTGACGTGGCATCATTAACGTGGGATTACTGTAGCCTAATTATCCGGGCGTCACAATTCTCCTCCACTACAACAAATCTCGTCCCGATATTTAAGAGGGGGACTAGGGGGTAAGGTCTGGTTTCGAAATTCTAACGAACCCTCTCGGTCTTGGTTGCTCTTCTCGAAGTGGTTGATTCATTACATTGATGTCTTCATTTTTGTGCTTCAGGTCATTGAGATGAAGTCGGCATCCTTTCTTCGGAAACTCCATCGTACTTACGAATAGGTAACGGGGTAGATCGGAAACGGCATAATGCTATAAGGGTAATAACCTGAGATTAACCCATGAATGAGCATATGAGTACCTCTTGAGTTGAACAAATAGAACACATCGAGAGTAAAGTTGGAAGGTCCAACAAGAAGTTTCAAGCAGCTAGGCAATCGTTCAATGCCTAGACATAAGGTGAAAGAGGTTCCAAGCAACGGAATAATTATTGTTTCCGATGCCAGAATTGATGATCTCATCGGAAGGTGGCTCATGAATTACATACGAGTCCACGCGAGAGGAATAACTTTGGGAACAGGGGGTGTACAGGAGAGTCAGGTTTCGATCATGTGGAACTGTGGGTTATGGGCCCACCATGTGGGTTAAAAGTAGGAAGGGCGGAGACGTCTTGCGTGATCATGCAAGAAAGGCATGTCGGAGGATAGCCTGTCGATTATGTTGGCAACAACGTCGATACCAGGGGCGAGGGACGAAGAGAACCATTTTCCTGCTCGTTGAACGAGGCGGACCAATAGGCAAAGTTCTCGTCCATCGGTGGTTACCGAAATGTCATCAACAAAAGTAACAGGGTCTTACTGACCGAGTTGTACACCAAGGTGTTTGCACAAGCAGGGAATTATTACTGTTTATATCATATAGATCATAAAAAGGGTTTAAATAAACCAATGGAAAGGAAAGGTGATTTCCAGGTTTAATCAGAACAATGGGGAGGAAAATGTGTATACACACATATTTCAGGGGTATATCCTTCCCAAGGACAAGCGGGGCATGATATCCATGACAGGATAGAAGTAGAGAACCATTGAGGTAAAGGGAGAGGAATTTCATGACGTTACCCATACAACGGTGTTTGGATAATTGATAAAGAGAATTTAGCATTGTGCTTCAAGTGTTCTTGTTGATGAATGGAGTACCACAGACATGCTTCGAGATAGCATTGACATGGCCTTCAAGCAAAGGTCGGACTTTGGATACTCAAAAGATTCATCAGGAACAACTTGCAGAATAAGTATTACAATTTCCCCATGGAAGAGTGGGTAACCTTGCTGAAAAGGGGAACTATAACAAGAGGGCCTCCGACCAGGTGTGCTAGGCACGACATCACCTTACCGGGTCACATAAAGACCATTGTTATAACTCTTGGAAATATGTTCCAACCATCATATCTGACCGAGATTCAGATCTGATTGGTGTCAGGTATGGGAGCAAGTTCTGAAACAAGAGCTCATCATTAAATCAAGGAGAGGATGAGGGGTAGTCGATGGAATCGTGAAAATCCTCGAGATTTCCAAAAAGGTGGATTTCCACAGTTATGTGAACAAGGAGATAACACTTGTCGGATCAAATGATATAATGATGTATGCTTGAGGAAAACATACACAGTTAAACATTGGTTAAAGGTGCAACCGAAATATGGGACTAGGTAGCACGATCAATGATAGAATGGTGATTCAATAATCTATAGTCCAAGAATGAACGGTTGACCATTAACTTCAAAGCAATAGGGTTGCTAGAAGTACAGAATCCAAACAACACCGTTCACTTGTAGGTACCTCTGTTAGAATCAACACGGGAACCAAGAAAGAATGGTGATGGTGAGAAGTATCACTATACCAAGAATTTTTAAGAGGTGGAGTAATCATCATGACATTCTTGTCATAAAAGATGGTAATACTCCAAGCTAAAGAAGAACAAATGTTGGATAGTAAAGATCTCAAGGTATAACACGAAACACGAACAAGTTTGTGTTGAACGGAAGGCAATAAAGTGGTCGATGGTAACACAAATCATCGAGGGAAAAGATGGTATTTCTCATCATGAATTCAATGGATACCCTGGAAGAGCTCAGAATGCCGATGATGATCACGACACAATTGTCGAGATATTTCTTGAAGATTTAATTGAACGACGATGACATCAAGTAATAGTGATGGTGAAGCGAAGGATTATTGGAACCAAGGATACGACACGGACTCAATATCAAGTTTGTCGTTCAAGGAGAAATGATATGACGAGGAAGATTGACGTAAGCTTAGCTATCGTCGCAAATTGGTGCTCCGAGAATAAGTACCAGGTAGCACAGTTAGAATCATCACGACAATGATATAGCCAAACAGGCTAGGAATGGCGTGATCGGGTACAAACTCATACTCATAGAAGCTTACTGAAGATTTGTTGAACCGTAGAGCGGACTCGGTTCAGTTATCGGTGTCTTTGAGTGTTTAATAACTCAGAGCCCGTGAAAAATTGGAATAAGTGGGAAGGTAGCACTTGATGAAGAACTCATAAGAAGTTATGCAGTTCCATGATAATCTCGAGATACCAGGGGGGTAATACTCGACACAAGATCAAAGTAAAGGTTGGACTGGTGTATTGATCCATAGAATACAATTGTTTTAACTTGTCCGAGAAATGGAATCAAAGAAGAACAATCATGGTCGGAACCACGATTGCAAGGGATCAATTCACAGATACCATATGTTAGTTATCAAGGAAATAGTTATTATTACAAGAAGCTTCCATGATAGGATATACATCGCATCCATGGGCATGAACACAAAGTTCAAGGTCGACTCCCACTTCCTCAATGCATAATCTTCCATTCACCTCTCGTATTTCGAATATGACATTAGTTGTTGAAATTTTACCTGGTGCAATACCAGATAAGTATGACTCGTGAAATCTTTCGGGTTCACACCGATGAGGGAAGGCGTTGGTTCAATCCCATCGTGGCTTCTTACGAACATATACCATAAGCTTCAAGAGTAAATATCACCAGCTCGAAAGCAGAGCACGGTTGATAAAAGGAAAGGATACAATTTACCAAAGGCATTATGTATCGGAGAAAGAACTCACAAAGTGATTAATTATGAAGGACACTGTCGGATAATAATCCAACAGTGGATATGGCGATCCACAATGGGGCTGATATGCGTATCGATACCCAATCAGAGGAAGAAAGATTGCAAATGCATCGGTTTATAGAACATCTGAATAATTCAACGTTTACTTAGCAAAGTAATTATGATTTTCAAATCAAGGGATCAGGAGCAAATGCTCTGATCAAGCATGGATAAGCTGAATAGACTTAGGGGAACAATCTACGGCAATTTGATTGGTCGATAACCATCTCATGTTTAAAATGACGTCTGAGCCGGAAGGATGAATTCTGAGGATTGCAAGCATCCGCAACATATCGAATCAATAGACTCTAAATGATAATGACAAAGAATGACAATAAGATTACCAGACTTGTTGGATTAATCATAATGCTAGCAAGCAAGAATTTCAAGAGCATTAGGCTGTTGAGGATTTTCAGAAGAACGAACGGTATTACGAAGACTTGTGTGAAATATCTGAATCAACTGGGGATGAGCGGATACTCGGTAAGTGCGAGAATTATCCATAGGGGTATTTAGGTGACAAAGTACAGCGAGGCACTAAGCTCAAAGGATTCTCGAACAACAGAGAGTATTTCGGGACATCTTGTTATAATCAAGATCAATGGGGAATGATTGTATGAATGGAAAGTGCATGCATTTTTCATAGGGGTTGACGGTGGAAGGAAATCGCAAATGCGATGTCACAAGACTCGAGAGAACATCGTAGAGTAATTCGGAATCTTCTAGTGCATCAGGCAATCATCTGAAGTGAGGGGCTCTCCGGGAGAAAGTATTATCGAGAACCTAAAGTTAGTTTTGTTTTTAACAAAATTATTTAACCCGAATAGAAGAGATGTTAGAGTCCTAGAGTATAGGTCGAGGAATAAAAGATCCTACTACCACCCAATGGCGACGTGGGCCCATGGGCTGCACAGCCATGTTAGTAAAAGTTTTGTAAAGTCTAGACTCGACTTCGGCCAAGTAGTGTGGAAGGGGGATTCCTACAGGCAGTCGGCTCTGGTACCAACTTGAAGAATTACGTCCTGAAAGCACCGCCATGTGACAAACCCGCTGCAGGAGCAATGCCAGATGTTATGAACGTCTGGCAGAGCAAAACTGATGACTACTCAATAGTTCAGTGTGCCATGCTTTACGGCTTAGAACCGGGACTTCAACGACGTTTTGAACGTCATGGAGCATATGAGATGTTCCAGGAGTTGAAGTTAATATTTCAAGCAAATGCCCGGATTGAGAGATATGAAGTCTCCAATAAGTTCTATAGCTGCAAAATGGAGGAGAATAGTTACGTCGGTGAACATATACTCGTAATGTCCGGGTACCACAACCACTTGACTCAACTGGGAGTTAATCTTCCTGATGATAGTGTCATTGACAGAGTTCTTCAATCACTGCCACCAAGCTACAAGAGCTTTGTGATGAACTATAATATGCAAGGGATGGATAAGGTAATTCTCGAGCTCTTCGCAATGCTAAAGGCTGCGGAGGTAGAAATCAAGAAGGAGCATCAAGTGTTGATGGTCAACAAGACCACCAGTTTCAAGAAAAAGGGTAAAGGGAAGAAGGGGAACTTCAAAAAGAACGGCAAGCAAGTTCTTTGCTCAAGTGAAGAAGCCCAAGTCTGGACCTAAGCCTAAGACCGAGTGCTTCTCCGCAAAGGGACCGGTCCTTTGAAGCGGAACTGCCCCAAGTATTTGGCGGAGAAGAAGGATGGCAAAGTGAAAGGTATATTTGATATACATGTTATTGATGTGTACCTTACTAATGCTCGTAGTAGCGCCTGGGTATTTGATACTGGTTCTATTGCTAATATTTGCAACTTGAAACAGGGGCTACAGATTAAGCGAAGATTGGCTAAGGACGAGGTGATGAAGCGCGTGGGAAATGGTTCCAAAGTCGATGTGATCGCCGTCGGCACGCTAACTCTACATCTACCTTCAGGATTAGTTTTAGACCTGAATAATTGTTATTTGGTGCCAGCGTTAAGCATGAACATTATATCCGGATCTTGTTTGATGCGAGACAGTTATTCATTTAAATCGGAGAATAATGGTTGTTCTATTTATATGACTAATATCTTATATGGTCATGCACCTTTGATGAGTGGTCTATTTTTACTAAATCTTGATAGTAGTTATACACATGATCATAGTATTGAAGCCAAAAGATATAAGTTTAATAATGATAGTGCAACTTATTTGTGGCACTGCCGTTTAGGTCATATTGGTGTAAAGCGCATGAAGAAACTCCATGCTAATGGGCTTTTGGAATCACTTGATGCTTGCGAACCATGCCTCATGGGCAAGATGACTAAGACTCCGTTCTCCGGAACAATGGAGCGAGCAACAGACTTGTTGGAAATAATACATACTGATGTATGCGCTCCGATGAGTGTTGACACTAGTAGAAAACGGAGCATTAAAACCGGTTTGTAAGGGCCTTTAGTGCCGGTTATGGAACCGGCACTAAAGTGTGGGCACTAAAGGCCCCCCCCCCTTTAGTACCGGTTCGGCACGAACCGGCGCTAAAGTGCCACCACGTGGCATGAGCTCGCGCCCTAGTATGGGGGACCTTTAGTACCGGTTGGTGTCGGTACTAAAGGTTTTTTTTTGAATTTTTTTCTGAAAATTTTGGAAAAAAATTTGATTTTTTTTCGATTTTTAATTTTTTTTAATTATTTGATGATTTAGACTCTAATCACCTCTCTTAACTGCTCAAGTGTGGATCACTCATTCCAAATCATCTAACTTCCCGACCGGTCACCCATCCCTCTCACTACTCCAACCCGAGCACGCTTAACTTTCGGGTTCTATTCTCCTTCGTTTCCGATTCTGCACTTGTTGTTTTCCTGACAATAGTAAGATGTCAATCCTATTAACCCTCAGGAGTTTAGCTTGAGCATGAAGTCACACATTTTACCGTTTGAGTTTGAAACTATTATTCTAAAAAAACAGTAATTATTTAGTAACGCTAATATTTCTTGAATAAGTTTGACCATAGTTTGACCAAAATTCAAAAAATTGAAATAATTATTTAGTAACACTAATATTCTTGAATAATTATGTAGTAACATTAATACTTCTTGAATAAGTAGTTTGACCAAATTTAACCAAATTTTTTTAAAAAAACTGAAATTTGACCATATCTTTTTTTCCTTTTCGAATTTGAGGATTCTAAAAAACTCCAAACAGGCCGTAGGCAGTCTCCATCGGATCCGAATTTTCGTGCTGAATTTTTTGATATATTATACGTTTTATTCCGACATCGTATGCAGAAGTTATAGCCGTTTTACATTTTCCCTACACTTTTTTGCAAAACATGTCCAAATTTAAGTTTTCAAATTTTCCTAACTAGTAGATATAGTAATATAACTACCTCTCGAAGGATTTTATTTTTTGAAGTTTTTATCATTTTCTTTTGATTTTTTCAAAACTGAAATGGCGATACACAGGGGGGGTAGAGTTTGAAAATTGGCCCCTTTAGTACCGGTTCGTGGCACGAACCGGTACTAAAGGCTTGTCCCCTTTAGTGTGGGTTCGTGGCACGAACCGGTACTATAGGTTAGACCTTTAGTACCGGTTGGTAACACAAACCGGTACTAAAGGGGCTCGTGGGGACCCGGCCTGACGCCAGCCTGCCACTACCCCTTTAGTACCGGTTCGTGGCACGAACCGGTACTAAAGGCTCAACACGAACCGGTACTATTGATCTCACCCACGAACCGGCACTATTGATCACATTAGTGCCAGTTTTTTTACAAACCGGCACTAATGTGCTTCACATTTGACCCTTTTTCTACTAGTGTGATGCTCGCAGCGGGTATCGTTATTTTCTTACCTTCACAGATGATTTGAGCAGATATGGGTATATCTACTTGATGAAACATAAGTCTGAAACATTTGAAAAGTTCAAAGAATTTCAGAGTGAAGTGGAAAATCATCATAACAAGAAAATAAAGTTTCTGTGATCTAATCATGGAGGAGAATATTTGAGTTACGAGTTTGGTCTTCATTTGAAACAATGTGGAATAGTTTCACAACTCATGCCACCCAGAACACCACAGTGATATGGTGCAATCTATGATGTCTCTCACTGATTTACCGCTATCGTTTTGGGGTTATGCTTTAGAGATGGTTGCATTCACGTTAAATAGGGCACCATCTAAATCCGTTGAGATGACACCATATGAACTATGGTTTGGCAAGAAACCCAAGTTGTCGTTTCGTATAGTTTGGGGTTGCGATGCTTATGTGAAAAAGCTTCAACCTGATAAGCTCGAACCCAAATCGGAGAAATGTGTCTTCATAGGATACCCAAAGGAGACTATTGGGTACACCTTCTATCACAGATCCGAAGGCAAGATATTCGCTGCTGAGAATGGATCCTTTCTAGAGAAGGAGTTTCTCTCGAAAGAAGTGAGTGGGAGGAATGTAGAACTTGATGAGGTAATCGTACCTACTTCCTTATTGGAAAGTAGTTCATCACAGAAATCAGTTCTAGTGATTCCTACACCAGTAAGTGAGGAAGCTAATGATGATGATCATGAAACTTCTGATCAAGTTACTACCGAACCTTGTAGGTCAAGCAGAGTAAGATCCGCACCAGAGTGGTACGGTAATCCTATTCTGGAGGTCATGTTACTTGACCATGACAAACCTACAAACTATGAGGAAGCGATGATGAGCCCAGATTCCGAAAAATGGCTTGAGGCCATGAAATCTGAGATGGGATCCATGTATGACAACAAAGTGTGGACTATGGTTGACTTGACCGATGATCGGCAAGCCATAGAGAATAAATGGATCTTCAAGAAGAATCTTGTGACGGTAATGTTACTGTCTACAAAGCTCGACTTGTTGCGAAAGGTTTTCGACAAGTTTAAGGAGTTGACTACGATGAGACCTTCTCACCCGTAGCGATGCTAAAGTTCGTCCGAATCATGTTAGCAAGTGCCACATTTTATGATTGTGAAATTTGGCAAATGGATGTCAAAACTGCATTCCTTAATGGATATCTTAAAGAAGAGTTGTATATGATGCAACCAGAAGGTTTTGTCGATCCAAAAGGTGCTATCAAAGTATGCAAGCTCCAGCGATCCATTTATGGACTGGTGCAAGCCTCTCGGAGTTGGAATATACGCTTTGATAGTGTGATCAAAGCATATGGTTTTATACAGACTTTTGGAGAAGCCTATATTTACAAAAAAGTGAGTGGGAGCTCTGTAGAATTTCTGATATTAATGTGGATGACATATTTTGATCGGAAATGATACTAAATTTCTGAACAACATAAAAGGATACTTGAATAAGATCTTGGCGAAGTTGCTTATATATTGGGCATCTAGATCTATAAAGATAGATCAAGACGCTTAATTGGACTTTCACAAAGCACATACCTTGATAAAGTTTTGAAGAAGTTCAAAATGGATCAAGCAAAGAAAGGGTTCATGCCTGTGTTACAAGGTGTGAAGTTGAGTCAGACTCAATGCCCGACCACTGCAGAAGATAGAGAGAAAATGAAAGTCATTCCCTATGCTTCAGCCATAGGTTCTATCATGTATGCAATGATGTGTACCAGACCTGATGTGTGCCTTGCTATTAGTTTAGCAGGAAGGTACCAAAGTAATCCAAGAGTGGATCACTCAACAGCAGTCAAGAACATCCTGAAATACCTGAAAAGGACTAAGGATATGTTTCTCGTTTATGGAGGTGACAAAGAGCTCGTCGTAAATGGTTACGTCGATGCAAGATTTGACACTGATCCAGATCACTCTAAGTCACAAACTCGATATGTATTTTTATTGAATGGTGGAGCTGTCAGTTGGTGCAGTTCCAAGAAGAGCGTCGTGGCGGGATCTACGTGTGAAGCAGAGTACATAGTTGCTTCGGAAGCAGCAAATGAAGGAGTCTGGATGAAGCAGTTCATATCCGATCTAGATGTCATACCTAGTGCATCGGGTCCAATGAAAATCTTTTGTGACAATACTAGTGCAATTGCCTTGGCAAAGGAATCCAGATCTCACAAGAGAACCAAGCACATCAAGAGACGCTTCAATTCCATCCGCGACCAAGTCAAGGAGGGAGACATAGAGATTTGCAAGATACATACGGATCTGAATGTTGCAGAACCGTTGACTAAGCCTCTCTCACGAGCAAAACATGATCAACACCAAGACCCCATGGATGTTAGAATCATTACAATGTAATCTATATTATTGACTCTAGTGAAAGTGGGAGACTAAAGGAAATATGCCCTAGAGGCAATAATAAAGTTGTTATTTATGTTTCCTTATATCATGATAAATGTTTATTATTCATGCTAGAATTGTATTAACCGGAAACTTATTACATGTGTGTAGCGACCCGACCTCAAATGGTCAAGTCTCTGTGCTTCCGTGTCATCCCTGGATCGGTAATGCTGACACACACAGTACTCGAAGGATTTATAACAGAGTGGAAATCACACACTTATTACATCGAATGTCTCAAAAGAGAACTTATTACAATAAATATGGCTTAAGGCCATCTAATACGATAACAGCGGAAGGCTTGGAAGATAAAGTGAGTCCATCAACTCCAACAAAGATAGCTGAGCTGCACGGCAACGACCTAACAAACCTTACTCCTACTTTGAAAAGTGCGCAACATAATATGTTGCAGCCCGAAACGGGTCAGCCCATGGAATATGCTGGCAATATAACACAGTAGAGCAAGAACAGAATAATGCTATCACTACATGCATATTTGGCTGGTGGAAAGCTCTATGGTTATAGTTTTGCGAAAAGCCAATTGTTTCCTACAACAAAGGAATAGATTTAACTTAACTATCATGGTAGTTGAAACATCATTGAGAAGGTTCCTCCAACTCAATCCCAATTAAAAGTAATTATCAACCCAAAATATTAAATTAGAGTGATGAGATACTTAGGATAACCCAAGTACTAGATACTCAAGATGTCCATAACCAGGGACACGGCTAACCATGATTAGATTGTACACTCTGCAGAGGTTTGCACACTTCTCCCCACAAGACTCGATCGCCTCCGTTGGATTTCTCGCACTACATGGTGTTTGAGAAACGGATGACCGAGACACAGTCTTTCAGAAGCATTAACTCTAACCCCGGGTAGACAGTACCAACCTACATCCCTCTACATCTGCTAGCCTACCACTTGAAGAGGTCATGCAACTTACTCAACTATGCTAGAGCCCATAATAGCTTGTGGTTGTACACGGAAGTTTCTAGCATGAAATATCTCGATTCCTTTGAGCTGGGTGGCGGACCTTAGGATGATCACACGGGTACTCCGGGATATCCTAGGACAACACTGGATTCTCTAGGTGCCCGACAAGCAGTCCACCCAGATGTGTATTAAAGTAGCCACCTTAAGTTGAACCATTAATTAAAAATCTCACATCAGTCATGGATTCACTCACCCAAACCACGTCTACGAGCATAGCATAGCAATATAAGCAATATGTAGAAGTACCTCCCAAGGGTTTGATTATAACAGGACAATACGTATAAGTAACTCCCGAGGGTTTGATTATAACAGGGCAATAGGTTCTCCAGGACACTCAATGTGTTACTTGCCTTGCTGACAATCCGCAAAACCTAGAGACTCGTAGTAGCACGCTTCGCATTCCGGGAATTCTATCGCAAACAAACAGTAGCATACATAAGCAATCAATCATGGATGCACAGCCAAAACTCAAATAAGAAGAATTGACCAAAAATTTCAACTTAAGAACTCCGGTTTTAAAAAAGAATCAAATCAAACGGAGCAACGAAACTCAAACTGCGAAACAAACAAGATCTGTATATTAATCTGGACTAAAGCCAAATTTTACAGTACCAAAATCTTGTTCAAGTTGATTAAACAAAAAGAGGGTTTCGAGATGAAGATCTAGGCGCTTGAATCGCCTGATTACGATAAGCAATGAAAAGATAAACTAAAACGAAAATCAGATCAGAAATCGCGATTGAAAATAATCGCGAAAAACCCGAGAAAAAGAAAAACTGACGAACAGGCTAACGAACGAACGTTCGTTTTCTGTAACTAACAAGCGAAAAACATTCGTTAAAACGAACGTACGGATGAACATCCGCTAAATAAACTAAACCGAGAAAACCAACGAACCGATCTAAAAAAACGAAACTAGGGTTTTATAAAAAAACCAACGGTTTTTACCTAAACCGAAAAAAACCGAACGACGAGATCAGATCGGATCGGCGGCGGCTCCGACGGCTTCCGCGGCTGCGCGGCGAGGCGGGGTAGCATGGGGTGGCCGAGGGCGGCGCGGGGTGGCTCAAGGCGGCGGCAAGAACAAAGCGGCGGGGAGGGCGACTTACGGCGATGGCGGCTCGGCTTGGGGCTCCAGGGGGCCCCGGGTCGGCTTTTAAAGGGCGGAGGTGGCTTGCGGGAGGGGGCGGGGTGGCGTGGCCGACTCGGCCACCAGCAGCGGCGAAGCGGATCGCGGGTTCACGTGTGGGAGGCAATGCACGGGGAGGCTAGGCCTCGGCCCAGTTCGGTCCGGCGGGCTCTTTTTTTTTTAAAACAGATTCCGTCGAAAATAAATCCTAGAAAAATAAAAAAATCTAAAAATGCCAAAACAAAATTTTCCATCTAAATAAAATATTTAGAACAAGATGAACATTTTCTTGGCCCTAAAATGCAATTTTGAAAACATGCAATTTTTCTAATGGGAATAAAATAGCAATAAAATCCGAATAAAATTAAATATTTGATTTTAATATTTTTCCTCCAATATTTCATTTATTTTGGAGAAGTCGTATTATCTCCTCTCATATATTTTAATATGAAATATTTTCGGAGAGAAAAATAGTTAAAACAAATAATCCTCGTTTCAATATTTGATAAAATTCAAATATGAAAACAGTGAAATCCCCAACTCTCTCCGAGGGTCCTTGAGTTGCTTAGAATTTCGAGGATCGCGAAACGAAATGCAACAAAATATGATATGCATGAATGATCTATGTATAACATTCCAAATTGAAAATTTGGGATGTTACAATGTGTGAATATATAGACAAACAGAGTGTCGCTAGATTGCCTCTACTTGACTAGCTCGTTAATCAAAGAAGGTTAAGTTTCCTAGCCATAGACAAGAGTTGTCATTTGATGAACGGGATCACATCATTAGAGAATGATGTGATTGACTTGACCCATCCGTTAGCTTAGCACGATGATCGTTTAGTTTGTTGCTATTGCTTTCTTGATAACTTATACATGTTCCTATGACTATGAGACTATGCAACTCCCGAATACCGGAGGAACACATTGTGTGCTATCAAACGTCATGATAAATGTGTATTATTCATGCTAGAATTGTATTAACCGGAAACTTAGTACATGTGTGAATACATAGACAAAAGATGGTCATGACCGTCTACTTGACTAGCTCGTTAATCAAAGATGGTTATGTTTCCTGACCATAGACATGTGTTATCATTTGATGAACGGGATCACATCATTAGAGAATGATGTGATGGACAAGACCCATCCTTTAGCTTAGCATTATGATCGTTCAGTTTTATTGCTATTTCTTTCCTCATGACTTATACATGTTCCTCTGACTATGAGATTATGCCACTCCCGAATACCGGAGGAACACCTTGTGTGCTATCAAACGTCACAACGTAATTGGGTGATTATAAAGACGCTCTACAGGTGTCTCCAAAGGTGTTTGTTGGGTTGGCATAGATCGAGATTAGGGTTTGTCACTCCGTGTATCGGAGAGGTATCTCTGGGCCCTCTCGGTAATGCACATCACTATAAGCCTTGCAAGTAATATGACTAATGAGTTAGTTGCGGGATGATGCATTACGGAACAAGTAAATAGACTTGCCGGTAATGAGGTTGAACTAGGTATGATGATACCGACGATCGAATCTCGGGCAAGTAACATAGCGATGACAAAGGGAACAATGTATGTTGTTATGCGGTTTGACTGATAAAGATCTTCGTAGAATATGTAGGAGCCAGTATGAGCATCCAGGTTCTACTATTGGTTATTGACCGGAGATGTGTCTCGGTCATGTCTACATAGTTCTCGAACCCGTAGGGTTCGCATGCTTAACGTTCGATGACGATTTGTAGTATGAGTTTATGTATTTTGATGTACCGAAGGTTGTTCGGAGTTCCGGATGTGATCACAGACATGACAAGGAGTCTCGAAATGGTCGAGACATAAAGATCGATATATTGGAAGGCTATATTCGGACATCGGAATGGTTCCGGGTGAGTTCGGGTATTTTTCGGAGTACCGGAGAGTTACGGGAATTCGTCAGAGGAAGTAGTGGGCCTTAATGGGCCATACGGGAAAGGAAAGAAGGGCCTCAAGGGGGGGCCGCGCTCCCCGCCATGGCAAGTCCAAATTGGACTAGGGAGGGGGCGGCGCCCCCCTCTCTTTCCTTCTCCTTCTCGTACTCCTTCCCTCTGTCCCCTCTTGCAAAAGGAAGGGGGCTCCAACTAGGATTGGTAATCCTAGTTGGACTCCCCCTATAGGCGCGCCCCTCCTAGGCCAGCCTTCTCCTCCTCCCTCCTTTATATACGTGGCCAAGGTGCACCCCAAGACACACAAGTTGATTTCTTAGCCGTGTGCGGTGCCCCCTCCACATATTTCCACCTCAGTCATATTTTTTTTGAGAAGTTATACAGTGGGAGAGGCTCCCACTGTGTTTGTATTACTCAAAAAGTAAAGTACACTGTACAATCCATATTTACAAGCAGCTCAACCTCCACTTTGGGAGAGAGTTTGATCTAAACAAATCCTGGACTAACTAGTGGGGAGGAATATTGTTTACAAAGGAGAGAATAAAGTCGCCTAAATCAACTTTGGTTCAGTATTGAAGAAGGGTGAAGTCTTTTTTGAACCTATCAAGCCAGCTATGATATGTTGGAGGGATGCCTCTAAAGTGTTTATTATTCCTTTCTTTCCATATGCTCCAAGCTGCTTGAAGGAAAACTTCCATGAACATTGGTTTATTCCACCCATTAAAGGCTTTACTTATCCATTGCAGTCTGTGTCCGGTGCCTTCCCATAAGATCCCAAGTTTGGACCAGCAATTTTTGCTAAATGGGCATTGGAAGATCATGTGCTCCACATCCTCTTCAACTTGCTGGTTACATAACAGGCAGCTGAGGTCATCTCCGATGTTGTAGTGCCGTCTCTTGAGCATATTACGAGTATTTAGCCGGTCAGAGAGGAGCAGCCATCCAAACATCTTGATTTTTAGTGTGACTTTGGACTTCCAGAGCCAGTTGTAGGATTGGTGGGCCTTCACATCCCGAAAGTAGAATTTGTAGTACCTATTTGCTTTGAATTCCTTGAGCCCCAACAGTATTCCCATGTGTCGGTGTGTATGCATGGTTTCATGATTACCAACGTGTAGCACTTTTTTGTTGCAGGTCGCGGACTTCATCATGTGCTTGCACCGAAAGGGGTAGGTGAAACGTTTAAATGCAGGGAGGTGGATCCCAAGAAGTCCTTGACAGAGATGTCCTCATTCAATGCAGAGGAGAAGGCCCGTGGATGTGATTCTTCCAGCACAGAGTCTAACCATAGATCTTTCCACATAAGGACCGCGTCCACAACCTTTACAATTGCCTTGGATATACCTCTATATACTGGTGTGAGTTTCAGCATGTCCTTCCACCAGAACGATCCGCATGGATCTGACGCATGTGGATCTTGTGTGTGTAGTATGTTGTCCATATCAGCTCTACCCAAGGCAGGTCATGGTGGTTGTAAAATTTGTGCAGATATTTGAGGAGGAGGGCCTCGCTTTGGATGCGGAGATTGATGATACCGAGCCCACCTCGGTCATATTGCCGTAGTGCTTAGGCGAAGCCCTGCATCGGTAACTCATCATCACCGTCACCACGCCGTCGTGCTGATGAAACTCTCCCTCGGCCTCAGCTGGATCTAGAGTTCAAGGGACGTCACCAAGCTGAACGTGTGTAGATCGCGGAGGTGTCGTGCGTTCGGTATTAGATCGGTTGGATCACGAAGACGTTCGACTACATCAATCGTGTTACTTAACACTTCCGCTTTCGGTCTACGAGGGTACGTGGACACACTCTCCCCGCTCGTTGCTATGCTTATCCTAGATAGATCTTGCGTGATCGCAGGATTTTTTTTTAAATACTACGTTCCCCAACAGGTCATAGCTTCTAGGTGTAGCTATTTAGCAATGAGGTTCTCATTGGTGTTCTCTGCAATCTTTCTTAGAGATAGGACTTGAAGTCGAAGTTGAGTTGCAGAATGCCTTTCTGCTAGAACATGGGACTAAAGAAGTCGAACTGATTCGCATAAATGAATTCTATGAGCTTGTCTCGATCGCTAGCCTCAAGTAACTTGAACACTGCATCAAGAGAAGACTTTGGGGTTGTCTCGCTATCTTCAAGATGTTTTGCCTTCTTTGCTGCAATATATGTTGGCTTTGTCTCACAGCCTTGGGTAGACTTGTGCATGCCATCAGGCATATCACCCTCAAACAAGCAGAGAGATGACAGGTTTTGCACGTGTATAAACAAAGATGATAACTATGTTGTCAATTCCATCCAATTTCAAATTCAAAAATAAAGAGTAAGTTCAAAATATCAATAGCATAATTTGGCATTGTTCATAATGCGGTGAGCTTCACCACACCTGATTTCCATGTCAACATAACAAGCATAGATGAAGGGTAGAGACAATCATTGTATATATTTTGGTTAATGTGCATGGCATGTTGTTCATATCACCAGCCACATCTGTAAGATAAAACAGGAGATGACAAGGTGCAAACATGGGCTACTTCACCACACACTAGATTGTAGATCCACAAAAACAAGCATACATATAGGGAGTATTGAGTAATGTGCATGGTATGAATAAGGAATTTGGTTTTACAAGTAAAACTTGGAACTTACGGTTGTTGCGAACATGCATTTTGATAGAAACAGCAAACTAAACAGCAGTTAATGATAGGGAGTATGAGCAAATTAAACAGTAGTTGAGGATAAAGGCTTTAGAAGGACTAACTTACATTTTTTTTGAAGGATCTATGACAGTGGGAGAGGCTCCCACTGACTTTGTATTACTCACCACATAAAATTACAAGAGTGTTACAATGGGTTTTAGGCCCCCCCGGCCATATGAGAAACAAAAGTAGAGCTAGCGATCCAAATTTACAATAAATTCAGAAAGAAAAGGATGAACCTTCTCCGGACAGTTGTGAATCACTAGACCTAACAAATGTTTGAACCTGGCCAGCCACGCGACGAACGAGTGTGGTATCCCCCTGAAATGTTGATTGTTTCTTTCCATCCACAGGCTCCAAGCTGCAAGAAGAAAAAATCCATAAAGAGCGGTTGACGCCATTCCTCTTTGCCGCCATGTAAGATGGCTAACCGATTGGTTCCTCCTGGCCAGTTAGGCCAACCTTGCTCCAACATTGTTTGGCAAAGGGCACTCAAAGAAGAGATGTTCTACAGTCTCTTCGGGTGGGTTTTGGCAGAGCATGCAAGCGTAGTTGCCCCCAGTCACAGCAAAGTGACGTCTCTTCAGCATGTTCCTGGTATTCAAACGATCAACCAGAAGCAGCCATCCAAACATCTTAAACTTGATCGGACACTTGGATTTCCATAGCCATCCAAAGGCCTCATCAGCTTTCACTTGCCCGAAGCAGTAGTCGTAGTATTTCTTTGAAGAATATAGTACAAGGTCCACAGACCCAAATGTCAGACGAATCAGGACCAAGGATGACATGCAGGGACCCTTGCTGGATTTCTCTGACCTCCTCCCTAGCCTGGACTGAAAGGGGTAGAGTGAAGATCGTGGTCGGATCAGTGGTCCTGAGAACCTTGGCAATGGAGGCATCCTCATTGAGCAAAAGAGAAGGCTCATGGTGCGTGTCCATCAGCGGAACAGAGTCGACAAACCAGACATCTTTCCAAAACAGCGAGCTGCAACCATCTCCTGGGATGACTCTGGTGATCCCTCGGAAGGTACCATTGAGCTGCATCACATCCTTCCACCAGAACGAACCCACAGGTTCAGCGGCGTGTGGTACCTTGTTCAGGTAGTATGCCTCCCATACTAGCTGGACCCAGGGCACATCCTCACGGTTATATAATTTAAACAAGTACTTTAGGAGGAGCGGCATTTTGCAGTTTGATATCGATAACCCCAAGACCACCGCACCGTTTCGTGACGATGACAAGCTCCCAGGCTGCAAGAGAATTGGCTTTGACACCGTCATCAGAGTTTTTGGCCCAGAGGCAATATCGGCGAAGTTTGTCAAGATGCTCAATCACTTTAGGGTGCAGTTTGATCGTGCACATTGCATAAATTAGCATTGAGGTGATCACCGAATTCACCAGTCGACTTGGCCCCGATGACATGAGTGCTAGAGCGGTGGAAGTTTTCCTTTCAAATGTAATGCACTAAAGGCATGAGATCAAGAACGGTTGGTCTCGTCGTCCCCATGGGGAGACCAAGGTAAGTGAACGGCAGGGTGCCAACGGAGCAGCCGAAAATCCCTGCCAACCCGCCAGCATGCAGTTGGTCGACGTTAATGGGTATGAGGGTGGATTTATGAAAATTGATCTTTAGTCCTACCGAGGCCGCATAATCCTCCAAGATAAGTTTCATGCGGGCGGCCTGAGTAGGACATGCTTGCATAATCAGGATTGTGTCGCCGCCAGTATTGCACCACCGGAAATCGCCTGCATTCTCACGAGGGAGGGGAGCTCCAGCAGACCTTGAGCGTGGCGTCATTGATCGCTGACTGGAGCAAATCGGCCGCGAGGACAAAGATTAATGGCGAGAGAGGGTCACCCTGACGCACGCCACATTTGCATTTGAATTTCCGACCAGGAACACCATTCAAAAGGACCGATGAAACTCCCGAGCCAAAAATTGTTTCCATCCAACCAAGCCACCTGTCGTCAAACCCCATGTATCTCATAATTTCCAACATGGGGACATGTTCAATCGTGTCAAATGCCTTGGCGAAGTCCAGCTTGAGCAATATAATCTCCCGCCCAAACGAGTGACATTGATGGATATATTCATATGACCATGCGAGACAATCTTGGATAGTCCGACCCTTGATAAAACCATACTGGTTACTGTGTATGATTTTTAGAATGACTCTCTGAAGCCGGTTCGCCAAGATCTTAGTAATAATTTTGAGGCAGCAGTTCAGAAGGGTAATGGGTCGGAAATCATTGGCCGTTTCCGGAGAGGAAATTTTAGGGATCAGGGTGATAAACCCCTCACTAATGCTAGTGATATCAAGACCACCAGCATGGAACGCGTGATGAGGTCATAAAAATCTGATTTGATGATTTGCCAACAAAACTTAAGAAAACAGCCATTAAAACCGTCCGGGCCGGGGGCTCTGTCATTAGGCATATCCTTGACAACCGCATCAATTTCATCAGTTGAGAAGGGTGTACTCAGTTGGTCCAATCCTTCGATCCTGCGGATGATTCTAGACAGATCAAATTTCATGCTGGTGGGTTTAGAAGAACCCAAACGATCCTTGTATGTATCGAAGAGTACCCCTTCCTTGCCAACATGATCATGAATTTCAATCCCTCCAACTCTTAATGTGGCAATAGCATTGTGCCTAAACCTCTCAGTGGCCAACGACTGAAATAGCTTAGTATTTTAAATCGACCAAAGCGAAAGTACTGACGGTACATCTTTTTCGCCAAGAATCGTTACGGTATTTGAGAAGGGTCTCAAGGTGGGTTTTCAAAATCTTCCTAAAGTTTGACTCGGACCATATAAAGGTCTTTTGTCCTCAAGGTTGTCCATGATGGCTAGAGTCTCATTGCTTTGTCTTGAATGAGAGTTTTAAGTTTAGACACACCCTTGCTCCATCGCTTGAGATCGTATCTCAAGCACTTTAGTTTTTGCAAACTCGGGTCATGCGGCATTGGGAGCGTGGCATGTTTTAGCCCAAGAACTGGCAACCACCTCCATGAACCCATCATGATTGCACCAGAAATTCTCAAATCTAAAGAGTTTGGACCGGGGGATGCTTGACTCAATTGTGACCACGCATGGAATGTGATCGGACACGAGCTTCCCAGGGCAGGACCATTGTGTTTGGATAAGAGGTGGTCCAACAAGAGGACGTGAAGAACCAATCCAACTGTTCAAGCAGGGGGTCATCCTGCATATTACTCCAGGTAAACGCTCGGCCTTTCACAGGCAATTCCATGAGAGACTGTGCCCGGATGAGCTCATTAAACAAAAGCATGTCAGCAGCATCACCCCCTGGTTTGTTTCTGTTACTCGTGGATCGGATAAAATTGAAGTCTCCAAGTTAACATTGGCTTTATAATGCCCTTCTCCATGTCAAGGGAAGGATAACTCAAGAATTTCAGCACAAAATCTTCTTCATAAGCATTGCCTGGAAGGGATAGAGGATAATGAAGATAAGATGTAGATTGATGCTACATAATCAACTACCAATCCCTGGAAGTATAAGCGTTACAGGACAAAATGTACTGACAAGAGCAATGGTCTACACTTCTGCACTCGTATTGTCTATGTATTCAACTTTTTGGTAAGATTAAATATAGATCTGATACTTTTTAGTAAATTGTGGGCGAGGGAGATAAGATGCAAAATTCTACACAATGAAACAATACCTCCTCCCATAATATAAGAGTGTTTTGAACACTGGTGTACTGTACAAAACGTTCTTATATTATGGGACTAGGGAGTAGCTGTTAATGTAAGTAGAGTGATAGATGGCGTTCAGTCCTTACAAGAGGACTGCAGAGCTAAACCTCTTCAAATGCATTGGGTTGATTCTAAATTTATGTAAGAGTCCATACGGATCTTATAATGTCCACAAAATGGACAATAACAAGGCTAACATGTGCAGTGATGCTACATAATCAACCATCTATGAAATTAAGTATGGCCATACAGGGCAAGAGGTACTCACAAGAGCAATGCAGTGTGTAGTATAGTTGCGAGATTTTGTGCTCCCTTGAGAATGAATGTTCTTCTGCAAACAGTTTTCGTACAAGTGAGACGTTAAGGCACATGCAGAAATGTAGTTCAAATTGTGATGTGATATCATAGACAGTACCTTATGCTGCAAACGAGACCAATGTGTAACAAGATTATTCCAGTCACTGTCTGATAAATGTAGCACCGGACACTTTACAGAAATTTCGTTTAGAGGCTTGCCATTGAAGTGCGCTTGCCTCAGGTAGGAACGATACTTCATCAAAGAGTGCTTGAAAATCACAACCAACCCTTGCTCGTCTTGACAATCCAGTTTGGTCCTTGCCTATTTAAAAGAATGAAATTTTGTGTCTTCTGTCAGCAGAAACATATGCAGTAATTACCATGAATAACATTATTACTTACGCGTAAGTTGCGGAGGAAGACATGAAATTGTTCTGTGTCTGCGGTATAATCTTTCAATGAAGGAAAGATGCGCACAAAGTTCCTGACAATAATATAAGCTTCGTCTTCTAAACTGGGAAGAAATGGAACATGGGTCCTATTTGCTGCAATTGGGGCTCTCTCTTGTTCGAAAAGGGATTTGGCAACAGGATTTGTTGTACTCTTTGCTGGAATGGGGGTTTTGCATCGTAGAGCTGGTGCTATGTCAATGGGTGTCGGGGATATACCCCGCAGTATGACCCGGCTAGAGTTGTAAATCGGCTGGGACTTGGTAAACCGGCGGAGAGTTAAGACAGAGAGTCAAGACAGATGGCTAAGACAGGCGGTAAACCGGCTGGTGGTAAACCGGCAGACAATATTAAACCGGCAGACAATGTTAAACCGGCAGACAATGTTAAACCGGCAAACAGTGATAACTGGGTTGTCAGGAGTTATGAAGCCCGAGATGCTATGAAGCCCAAGATGTTAAGAAGCCCATGAAGATAAGTTAGAATAGTTAAGTCTTAAGTCCGAGTTGGACTCTACATGTAACCCGCCTCTTCAACATATATAAGGAGGGGTAGGGCTCCCCAAAGAGGGACAAGCTCCAAGCAAGAAGAAACAATCTTAGGGCTAGACACAAAGAGGAGAGCCGGTTTACGGTGACTCCCTCGTGATGATAATGAGACCTAGCCTCAAACAACATGTAGGGTTTTTACCGGATGATGTTTCCCGGGGCCCGAAGCTGTCTAAATCCTTGTCTTGTGTTGTGTCTCTCGATTCCGCTCAACCCCTCTCAAGCTACAACATAGATGCGTGGTCCTCGCGACTAAGTCCTGACACTAAGGACATCTGCCGTGAGAATTACACGACAGTTGGCGCCCACCGTGGGGCTTACGCATGGTGGTGTTGAGTTCTTGAAGGGATCTCTCCTAAGGATCGAGGAGCTCGCGATTCCATCAGATAAGGAAGAGCTGGCAAGTAAATTGTTTTGTGATCGGGAACATGATCAAATTTGAAGCCAGCGCACACGACCAGATGATCTATTGGGGCCAGATTAATTGCCACTGTTACTGCAAGTCCTAGGGATCGGGAAAGTTGCAATTTTCCGGATGAGAAAGGAGCCGGTTCAATAAATCACATCATCCACTGTAGCGACCCGACCTCAGACGGTCAAGTCTCTGTGCTTAAGTGTCATCCCTGGATCGGTATGCTGACACACACAATACTCGAGGATTTATAACAGAGGTAAATCACATGTATAAAGTAACGTAGATACTATTACCTCAATCCAAATAGCGGAAGTAACAAGGTTGTGGATTCCCATCAACACCAACGGCAAAGTTGAGTGTAGAAATCATAACCCTAATGTATCACTTACTCATCATAAGATTCCTGCAACATGAAACGTTGCAGCCACAAAGGGTTAGTACATTGAATGTACTGGCAAATTCACACCAAAGGATAAATGATGAATAATAGATATCACTACATGCATATTTGGCTGGTGGAAAGCTCTATGGTTATAATGTTTTTGCAAAAAGCCAATTTTTACCTACTGCAAAGGAATAAATTTTATTTAACTATCATGGTGGTTGTTAAACATTGAGAATGGTTGTCAACATTCTCAATCCCAATTAAAAATATCATCATTAACCCAACAAAATTATTTAAAGTAACATGATGAGATTCACATGATAATCCAAGTACTAGATACTCAAGATGTCCATAACCGGGGACACGGCTAACCATGATTAGTTTGTACACTCTGCAGAGGTTTGCGCACTTTTCCCCACAAGACTCGATCTCCTCCGTTGGATTTCACTACATGGTGTTTGAGAAACGGATGACCGAGACACAGTCTTTCGTAAGCGCTAGCACCTTACGATCGGGTAGACCGTACCAACCTACATCCCCTACATCAGCTAGTCTACCCTTTGTAAGAGTTCAGACGACTTAGTCAACTATGATAGAGCCCAGAGGAGCTTGTGGCAGCACCCGGAAGTTTCTAGTATGAATAGTCTCATGATCCCTATGAGCCTGGGTGGCGGTCCAAAAGAAACAGGCAATCCTGGAATACCCAGGTACCTCAATCCACCCAGATGTGTGTTTAAGTTGCCACCTTAGATAAACCACTTATTAACAATCTCACATCTGTCATGGATATCACTCACCCAATCCACGTCTACTAGCATAGCATGGCATAAGAAGCAAACGTAGAAGTAACTCCCAAGGGTTTGATAATAAAACCCACAGTTTAATTAGATCCTAATCATGCAATGTTTGAGGATTGATCTAATGCATAAAAACTAGGTATGAAAAAGGGATATGATCAAAGTGTGAACTTGCCTGCAATGTTGATGAAGATTATTCACACTCAAAACCCTTGATAGATCTACTCTTCACACTCTGGTCAATCTATCATAAGCAAGCAATAGTAACCGCATATAAGCAATCACTCAAAAGATCGGAAAGAACGAAGAAGACGATTCGGAAAACATCAAAACCAAGCAAATAACTCTTGTAGCATAAAAAAATTTCTAACAGTACCAAAATTATGTGAATTTGGCCTTATCAGAAAGTTTAGGTCAAGAGCTTCGATTTGCAAAAAGAATCAACTCAAACGGAGTTATAAAACTCAAGTTACGATCAAACGAAGTTAAAATTCAAATCTGGTCTAATTCAAATTTTAAACTTTCAAAAACATGTTTGAGTTGGATTACTGGATAGAGGGGATCATAACGAAGAAGTAGGTGTTGGTTTCGTTGGATTTGGATAAACGGATAAAAAGTTGTGACCGTTTGAATTCCAGGGGCTAATCTGTAGAAAAAGTATTCACAGATAGGTCCCTGGCCGAAAATAAAAAATAAAAAATAAAAAGAAAAGTCTATTTAGCGAACGTTCGCTAACGAACGCTAACGAACAAAAAAAACTGTTCGGTGCAAACCCTAACTAATGAACGTCCATAAAATAAATCTAACAAAAAAACGATCTAGACCTAACTTAACCGAAAAAGAACCGAAATAAAACCGAACTAGGGTTTTACCGGTTGGGGCGGTTTTCTGGAAAACCGGCGGCGGAACTCCGGCGGCTTCCTACGGCGTCGGGCGTCGGCGAGGAACGGGGCGACGGCTCCGAGCATCGGCGGCAATGATGGAGTAGCGGGGAAGGGGCGGCGCGTCGAGGCGGGGAGGATGGCGGCGTCGGCGGCGGTCCACGGCGAAGGGACGAGCGGGCGGCGGCGGCTCAGTGAGATGTGGCGGCGGCTCCATGAAGTCGCAGGAGAGAGGAAGAGAGTGAGGGCTCGGCTCTCCGCTTATAAAGGCGGGAGGGCGGTGGCATGGCGCGAGGGGTGGGAGTCCGGAGGCAAGACACGCCGAGGCGGCGGCTGTCGTGCGGGCGGCGGTCTCCCGCTCGGGCGGTTCAGGGGCGACGGGGCACTGGGCCGCGGCCTGCCTGAGCTGGGCCGACCCAGTTCGGTCGGGAGAGAAGTTTTTTTTAAAACAATTGTTTTCTAAAGAAAAGAAATAAAACTAAATAAATCAAAATATACTATAGGCATATAATATATCAAAATTTGCAGAAAAAGATTTTCTACAACATGGACATTTTTATAGCATTAAATAAAATACACAAAAATTTAAATAAAGCAAAGAGTGCTTCTGCTCTAATAAAATCCAATAAAAATCATTTTAAAAATACCAAAATTAATTCAAATTTATTTCTCTCCAATTTTCTGATGTAGGGAATCATGTTACCCAATTTTCCTTGTATTTTATTTTTGGAGAAAATTAATTTGAATAAAACTCAAATAACTCCAAATTGAAAATAAATTCAAAAGAACTTTGAATTTAATTCTTTGAAACTCCCAACTCATATTTCATATGTTTTGAAGAAATCATTTTATCTTCGCTCGTGAAAATCATTGAGTTGCATAAAGTTCCTGGGTTGGAAATATTTTCCAAATGAAATTCAAATATTTTCAACACCCCTTGTTATTTAAATAAATGGAAGAAGCCATGTCATCTTCTCTCCAGGGTTTTGTGGTGAAAAGAATTTGAATTCACGGAGATCATAAAAGCAAAATGAAAGTTTGGGAAAGTCCTTTTATTCCCTCTCATTTAACTTTCAAAAGTTTCGAATTCACTCACTTTCAGTCAATCAATCACACAACAATCAAACAAACAATCAAATCTATCTATTTATTATAACATTCCAAAATTTAGAATTTTGGGATGTTTCATCCACGAGCAGTCAAAACCAGATCAAGAAAAGTCAGGGTTGCATGTTCAACGTCTGCCACGTGCGCAGTGATAATCCGCCCAGACCGGTTTACAGAAAAAAGGAGATGCGCCGTGAGTCACACGAGACTACAGCTTAATCCGCCGAGTTCCACTTTTGCTCCACGTTCACAAGTCCCAGGCCGTGGGGATCCAACCGTCTGTTGCTACCTTCTTTTTCCCCGATGTGAAGAATAGTCAAAACGGAAAAATCAACTAGTACTTTACACTAGTACGTGACCAAGACTAGTACAACTCCTACTTTGAGTACTCATAGACCGGATCACTACCTCCGTCCGAGTCAGAAGATTCAAGGAGCGGCTGCCGGATCATCATCAGGATAATTTTCAAATCAAAGAAAAAACAGCCATGAGCCCATGACCCAGGAACGAGTCATCCACGGGATTGGACTCTTTCGTTGAACTGGACCCCGAGCCTCGTGTCAACAAGCGGTTGCCTCCGCTGTCGCCGTGGTCTTCGCGGCCACTGTCTCTGGAGCAGGCTGCCTCCACCTCAGCTATGAGCTGCTATGACCGGATCTGCCTCAACTCCGCAGCCGCAGCCGGGTCTCCACACCTGCTCCCTCTTGAAAACCACCCCGACCTCCTGAGCTGCACACCGGCTTGCTGGTCCGCCTCGCCATCGGGCCTCCTCTCGTCTCTGGTTCAAGTCGCCGTCGGGCCTCAACTTGTCTCCGGTTCAAGTCGCGGTCGGGTCACGTCTCGTCTCCGGTTACAGTCGTCGGGCGCGCCTGAGTCACCGGCTGAGAGTCGCCTCGCCGCGCGCCTCTGCCAAGCGCCAGCGCTCGCACCTGAGTACCCCCGCCATTACGGCCTCGCGCCGCTCCGCCCCCACGTGAGCCGGCTGCGTCCGGGCCTGGCCTCCCGTCCGCTCCGAGCCGGCGAGCCCCTGCGTCATGGTGCCCATGGCTTGCCAGTGCCTCTGTGCCACTCTCGGATCATTCGCCGGCCAAGCGCCGTCGAAAGAGCCGCCTGGCGCAGCCCTGGCTTCTAAACCACCGTCGCCATCTTCTGCCTTGCTGCCCCTGTGAGCAGACCGTGCCTCGCCTGGCCACCGTAAACCGCCATGGGTTGCTTCTGCTGTAGGCCGCCGCTTGCCTAAACCGCCACATCTGTAGATGAACCGCCGTCGTCGGTGCTCCATTTCCCGCGGCCTCTCCGCTTCACCCGCCACCGGAGCATCTCCGGTCTGCCTCTCCGCTTCACCCGCCACCGGAGCATCGCCGGTCCGCCTCTCGCTGCAGACTCGCTGCCCTGCTTCAAATCGCCGGCCTACCATCTCCTTCAATGACATTATAGCGGGAGAGCTGCTGCTGCTAAGCCGCCGGCCCCGTCGCCAAGTCACCGTCCACCTTTGATGGTTGTGCCGTGCGCCATGGTCTTACTCCTCCTCTATACGAGTCGCCGCGCAGGGTCACCATCCCCGCTCCTCCTTTTAAACCGGAGCCGCCGAGGTCGCGGGTGCTTTATTCTTGTGGTGCCGTCTTTGCTTTGTGGGGCTGTGGTCGCGCGGTGCTGGTTCGAGCCCTCCTTCTAGTGCCATCCCGGGTCAGCTTGCCTCTGCCACGGTGGTCATGGGCGTCCACGATCCATGGGCCGCTAACCAGAAATTGTCGCTGTTGGATACAAGTTTCAGACTTGAGGCGTTTGAAGCCTGTCTTTGGTACATCAGGCTGCATACTCGAGATCACCTGATGAAGTTGATTCAATCTGAACGACGCTACTGGTGCATAGTAGACATGCGGGTGCTGTATATGCCCATGACAGGATTCATAGCACTCAACACCCGGATGAAGTTTTGATTATTTGGACCTTTACAATCAGATGTTTAATGACAAGGCACCTCCTAGGAGAGTCCAAGAGCAGCTCAAGATAAAAATCTTAGTGCCGTTGCACAAATCCCAAAAAAGCTGATGCAAGGTCATCATGATATCTTATCACATGAGGAAAAGACGCAAGGTGTACTGCTGCTTCAAATTTTTGTCTTCTCAAGTTGCTTGAACCACCCACATGAAGTTCTAAGCACCAACGCCTACGTGAGAATCAAAAAACAAGAGCCGTCCCGGTTTAAAGTCTCCTCGAGAGGGTGATTAAAGCTCCATTGGAATCACCATGGATTATTCATCGAAGCTATGTACGGATCATCCGTCATCCAGACGATCGGTGATGTTTATCTAAGTCTATTTTATTGGCACATATTGTTTTTATCAAAGAACAATTACTTGGATCTGTGTATTTTTATGTACAGGACAATCATTCACTACAAATATGGTTTATACCATGGGTATGGAGCACGGCCTGACAAATATTCCGTCGGTGATAGTCCGTATCATATTACCCGATGAATGGACGCGCACAAGCCGCCGCCCGGTCTACATCAACTAGCTGGGACTGCGTCTATGATTGACTCGTGCATTCGCACCAGCTTACAACGCCAAGGATGACTCGCCCGTCCGCTCTCGCGGCCGGTTCACGCGTCCGCGCCGGCTTACAATGAGGAGGACAACTTGCTTGTCCGCACCGGCGTACAGCGCCGTGGCCGACTCATCTATGTTGCCTCTGATCCTGCAGTCGTTTTTACCGTCCGTGTCTCGCGGCCTGGTCTATGTCAACACACCGGGCCGCACCTGTCTACATGAGCTATTTATTGAGTACGAGCAAGTCACTGCTTGGGTAGCCCGGTTTTTCTTCCACTATATTGGAGGCAAATTATCATTCAGCTGCCGTCTGCACTGGATGGGTTAATGGACATGCGTACAAATCGCTGCCACTACAGTTTGGTCAACTTCAAATAACCAGTTGGAAGGAACCACTGGCCGAGTTGCTGACACGGCTCATACGGGATCATCTATAATCCACCGCAGTCACCTCAACCTTCTGTGGATTTACATCGCGTTATTAACACCGATGATATATACCATCTGCTATGGTAAAGTACAGAGAATCTCAAGACAACTCCTTGAGTCATCTTAAGACTTGGGGACTACGATGATATGATGCAGCAAGTCTTGCCAGTTTCAGCAAATTCAAGTGCCCCAAAATTTAAAGGCCGCCAGAAATATTCCGGCTCACAATGATGTTTCCGGTTTATAGTCCGGTTTAAGGGGAATCCCGTCTCCCACACAAAGCTGAAGCCCTTAGTATCTGGTTCAAATCCGGTTTAAAAATGTCCGGTTCAAAAAGGAATTAACTTCTCGCAAGTCCGAGTTTAAAGGCTGTCAGAAAATTTCCGGCTGAAAATGAAGATTCCTGTTTAAAATCCGGTTCAAGGGAAAGAAGTCTCCCACAAAGCTTTGAAGCTCTCAATATCTGGTTTAATGTCCGGTTCAAGAAGGATTTATCTCTTGCAAAAAGTTAAAGGGTGCCAAAGAGGACCTGCTGCCATGATACGCGGTTCAAACATGGGTATCATGCCTTATTGGCTTATCATATTATTGATCACTTGGGGCTTGGTCATGTCTGAACCATAGTCACACCTCTTGATCGGTGCTATGCCACAGCCTCACTTGGGGGCTTTGGTCATGTCTGAACCATAGCAACGCCATTTGGTAGGCGAAAAGCCACAACATCACTTGGGGACTTGGTCATGTCTGAACCATAGTAACGCCTCTTGATCGGCCTAGTGCCACAGCATCACTTGGGGGCTTTGGTCGTACCCGAACCATCGCTACACCTCTTGATCGGCGTAATGCCAACGCATTATTTGGGGACCTGGCTGACTTGAACCATAGCTACGCCTTTTTGGGGGCATGGTCTTGTCCGACCATGGTAATGCTACTTGATCGGCTCAAAGCCTCATTTGCAATGGTTTTATCTTTGCCTTTGCTTCTGTTTTCTTTTGATAAAATATTTTTTCTGTATGCGTTTTCACCCAACATTATTAAATCCGGTTCAAGCCATGGATTCTGATTAATGAACACGATTAAATCATAACCGGAGACTATCATTGATTTGGTTTCCACTATAAGTCGCCAAGATATATTTGGATTGCGCCATTGGAATCATGCGCTCATAAATCATTGGATTATATTATTCAAATCTTCAAATAGCCAACATGGCTGGATTTTATTATGGTTATCAGTAACCAGTACTATGAATAAGGTTTTCAAAGTCGCTTTAGCGCAATGGCTATTATATTATCAATGGATATGATTTATTTTATAATTGAAGGAATAGTCCCAAGTCGTTGCAAGCTTATGACCCGGTACTTGGGGGCTACATTATTCAACTTAAGATTATATCAAATATGCAAGTCTCATGTCGCTGCAAGCATGCACCATGACACTTGGGGGCTAATGCAAAGTCATTTTTATTAGTCTTATTGAAGACCCGACTCATCACATCATAATGAGCCGACCCTTGGGGGCTACCAATTGCTCTCATCCAACAATTCAAGGTACACAAATTTTCATCTATTATGGAAGGATCCTTTGCTTTCGGTTGGTAAATCACAAAGCTCTCAACCTTGTGGACGTGGGTTCACGCCCCATGATGGGAGTTACATAATATAATGTTATTCTCAATGAAGTATATATACAGTCCCAGCTCAATATTATCTTACTAAGCCGGCCCTTGGGGGCTACACGTTGCTGTTACATTCTACATGATCATATTTTCAAAAGTCCCTGCTCATTATTTGCATAATGACCCGGCCCTTGGGGGCTACACTGGTTGAAGTTTTTATGAGCATCAGAAATTACAAGTCGAGTTGCTGCAAGCATGACAACCCGGCACTTGGGGGCTACATATGTGGAATACTCAGTTCTGGCTATTGATTGAGATGAACAACCTGGATTTCTTCAAGCTTGGGACATTAATATTGAAGCAAATCTTAAGCTGTTACTACGTTACCTTCTTAAGATTTGAGGGCTACAAGTGATAGGCATATAAGAGGTATATTTTCAAAAGCTGATGTTAACAAACAGTTATGATCCGGTACCATCAATATTTGTAAACCGGCAAAGTTGTAGATTCTTAAACTGGCTGAAGATCAGATGAGTATTTCAAAGACCAATATTTTTGTTAAGCATTGGGAGCTGAGTCAAAGAAGTTATTCTTCACAATATTTCTCTGTGACAAACCAATGTCAGCAAATTGATTATGAAGCTGGCCTATTGACCCGGATTTTCTAGAAGGAAATGACAAGGATTTAAAGATGCTCCAGATTAGTTTAACATGGATAAATCCAAATTAAACTGGGGGCTAATGTCGGGGATATACCCCGCGGTATGAACCGGCTGGAGTTGTAAACCGGCTGGGACTTGGTAAACCGGCGGATGGTAAACCGGCGGAGAGTTAAGACAGAGAGTCAATTCAGATGGCTAAGACAGACGGTAAACCGGCAGACAATGTTAACCCGACAGACAATGTTAAACCGGCAGACAATGTTAAACCGGCAGACAATGTTAAACCGGTAGACAATGTTAAACCGACAAACAGTGATAACTGGGTTGTCAGGGGTTATGAAGCCCGAGATGTTATGAAGCCCAAGATGTTAAGAAGCCCATGAAGATAAGTTAGAATAGTTAAGTCTTAAGTCCGAGTTGGACTCTACATGTAACCCGCCTCTTCAACATATATAAGGAGGGGTAGGTGTCGGTGTCAAAACCGGCGGATCTCAGGTAGGTGGTCCTGAACTGTGCGTCTAGGCGGATAGTAACAGGTGACAAGGGACACGATGTTTTTACCCAGGTTCGGGCCCTCTCGATGGAGGTAATACCCTACTCCTGCTTGATTAATATTGATGATATGGGTAGTACAAGAGTGGATCTACCACGAGATCGTAGAGGCTAAACCCTAGAAGCTAGCCTATGGTATGATTGTTGTTCGTCCTATGGACTAAAACCCTCCGCTTTATATAGACACGGATAGGGTTAGGGTTACCTGAGTCAGTTACAATGGTAGGAGATCTACACATCCGTATCGCCAAGCTTGCCTTCCACGCCAAGGAAAGTCCCATCCGGACACGTGACGAAGTCTTCAATCTTGTATCTTCATAGTCCAGGAGTCCGGCCAACGGTGATAGTTCGGCTATCCGGACACCCCCTAATCCAGGACTCCCTTAGTAGCCCCTGAACCAGGCTTCAATGACGACGAGTCAGGCGTGCATATTGTCTTCGGCATTGCAAGGCGGGTTCCTCCTCCGAATACTTCATAGAAAATTTTGAACACAAGGATAGTGTTCGGCTCTGCAAAACAAGTTCCACATACTACCGTAGAGAGAATAACTTTTGCACAAATCTACTGACGTATTCCACAGCGTGACATCACACCACGGCCAGGCCTTTATACGAATCGTTTTTACTGTTCCACCTCAGCGCGTTTAGCGAGGCGGTTTCCTTGGCACGTCTTATCAGAGCGAAGATCGTGCCCCCTTATTCCAGGATTCCCATCAATACAGACGTGGGTAACCCAACCGCGCCATTGATTACCGCGCTTGGGAGATAAGCGAGTTTTACTAGGCTAGCAGGGGACGCATAGCTTTGTCCGTCCATATAAGGGGATAAGGATCCACCTTTTCACCTACGCCTTCTTCCTCCTTTGCTCATCCATTTCACAAGACTCGAGCTCCAAATACCAAGTCCGCACATCCCACCTCAACCTTCTCCAACTATGTCCGGAGCGGGAGGCAAGTGGATGGCCTCCTCCGTCATGGAGGGTCACATCAAAAAGCCGCAGAAGGCCGGATACTTGTCCAGCGACATCGCGCACCGGCTACCCGACGAGGGGCAGCTCATTCCCACCCCCAGGCCTCATGAGAGGGTGGTGTTCCTCACCCACTTCCTCCGCGGACTAGGTTTTCCACTTCAGCCATTTGTCCGGGGGCTCATGTTCTACTACGGCCTGGATTTCCATGATTTGGCCCCGAACTTCATCCTCAACATCTCGGCGTTTATCATCGTGTGCGAGGCCTTCCTCTGCATCCAGCCCCACTTCGGCTTATGGCTGAAGACCTTCAATGTCAAGCCGAAGGTAGTGGGCGGCCGCCAAGCAGAGTGCAGAGGTGCCATGGTTGGCAAAATGGCCAAAGTCCTATGGCTCGAGGGCTCCTTTGTGGAGACCATAAAGGGGTGACAATCGGGGTGGTTCTACATCACCGAGCCACGCGACTCTCAATGGGCGGCGGCCCCCGAATTCCGATTTGGCTTCCCCACACGGCTCACATCATGGAAAGAGACGGGCCTGACGTGGGGTGATTCAGACGAGCTGTCCGGACTCCAAACCTACGTCCGAAACCTGGTGGACAAGAATCCCAGGCTTGTCAACGTAATCCAGGTGATGCTCATCCGCCTGATTCTCCCATGCCAACAACGGGCCTTCAAATTGTGGGAGTTCGATCCGGCACAACACCAAACTCTGAAAAGGATCTTCGACACTACGTACGAAGATGCCTGGAAGGTGCTGTTCAAGGGCGCCGAAGCTCTACATCCGCCATCAAGATCGCGGATTCAGCTCGAAGCGTCAAGCCAGCGAGGCAAGTTATTTTACCCTTTATGGGACTCTTTTTTCATAGTTCGATTTTATGCGGGATCTAAAACTCCCTAACCTTTGACAGGACTGGCTGAAGGCGTCCGGACAGATTAACTGTCCGGCCCCCTTGCCAGAAGACCCAGCAGACGCCTGATTGACAGGGCTGCTGGCTCCGGCACCTCACGTGGTGCCGGAGAAGAAGGCCAAGAAGAAGGCCACGAGAACTCAAAGGAGCTCCGGTGCAGTCTTTGTCGGACTCATCGTCAAGCGACTCTGGCGAATCCTCCCACGAGGAAGAGGAGGAGGACAAGAAGCCTCTCCCAGTGGGGAGAGAAGAAAAGGAAGGCCGCCCCGACTAGGGAGGCCGGAGGGTCCAAGAAAGGAAGGACCCTTCCTCCGGACTTCTCTACCAACGCCGACAACAACGAGGAGGAGTGGCCAACAAGGGCCAAGCCCCTGGCGAGATCGTAAGTGTCCGGACTCCGGAATGACTTTTTATTTGTCGCGTAGTGTCTTCTAACGCCAAATATGACCATGTAGCCCGCCCAAGGACGAGTTCGCCGCTTCGTCGAGCGGCTCCCTGGGTTCGTCGGATGTGAATAGCACTTCACTTCCGACCGCCTCCTCTCCTCGTGTCGCCGATGACACCGCGGTGGAGTCCCAAAAGGGGCCCAGCCAGGAGGAGGTGGTCCTGGAGGCGCCGCAAGGCGACCTCCCGGACTCCGGGCGCAAAGGCGAGACCCAGAGGGCTCTAAGTCGGCCCTATGCCGGACTCTGTCTCGAACCTTCAGTGGTTCAAGTCCGCAAGTGGCCCTTCAGAAGAAGGGTGAGACATGACGCCGGTGACCTCCGTCCATCCGGAGGCACCGGATAGCTTCTTTGGAGGCGCTTAACGGCGCCTCCATCGACGAGGAGCACCACACTGTTATGAGTGTGGTGATCTAGAGAGTTCGATCCGCCAAGAGCGGGCTGGTGAAGCTTATGCCAGCCTTCTAACAGGCTTTGAGGTAAGTTTAGAATATGTAAAAAATATTACCGCATAGACAGTAGCCCCTGATGCTTAGTTTGGTGTTCGGAAAGAAAAGCTGGACTGAGGATCTAAAAAGATATTCGCAGGAGTCTAACATAAGTATGTCAATATGGGAGTGCAGGCTGCGCTGCTGACCTCTGCTGCACTGACTGCAGAGGTCAATGCATTGAAGCAGAGCCTCGAGCGGTCCGAGAATGAGCTCGGCCTTGCCAAGAAGTAGCTCGAGGACAAGGAAGGTAAGAAATACCTTATTAAAGAAATACCTTATAGAAAGGATTTGGTTGCAAAAATGACAGGACTAACGTGGGTATTGTAGGGGCCACGAACAAGGTGGCGACCCTGAAGGAAGCGGTGTCCGCGGCCGAAAGCAAAGACATGGAGCGCACCGAGCGAGAGAAGCAGGAGGCGCGGGTGGGGGAGGTGCGGCAAGAGCTCTAGGCTCTCGTGGAAAAACACGAGAGTTTGGAACGTGACTCGAAGACTCGAGAGTCCGAGCTCGCCTCGGCTCTTGAGAGTGCCAAAGCCACTAAGGCCGAAGCCCAAAAATCCCTCCGAGAAATTGAATCATTAAAGAAGATAGCGGCGGGTAAGGCATTATTTATGCAAAGCAAGCATGTGAAAGTGAATTACCTATTACTTACCCGAATCCGGAGCTCTCCAGGAGCATTCGCAGATCTGCCTCATGGTGTGTCCGATGCTTGCCGCATTCTACCGTGCCAAGGAGGGGAGCTCGACGGAAAAAGTGTTCTGGTCTCAGTATGCTGAGGCCGGACATCCGGTGCCCCTGAGCGACCAGCTGAAGTAGCTGGTCGAGCTCCACAAGATCGCCGAACAGGCCATGCAGGGCCTCATAATTCGGTTGTGGCCATTGGAAGCCATGCACGGAGCTACTTGGGCTAGTGCGGCTGGTGGACGCCTTTGTCCATGGATTGAAGTCATCAAGCGCTCCGTCTGCATTGAAGGTGCCCGTCGGGCCCTTGCCCATGCTAAAGCGCACTGGGGCAAGCTGGATGCGGAGAAGCTTGTGACGGACGGGCCACCGAAGGGCAAGGAGCATCACAAGCCCGCAATGTACTATGAGGGCGTCATGAAGGGTGCCCGCCTTATAGCGGGTGAATGCTCCAAGGATGTAATTTTTTAATAGACTCGCATTTGTTATCATGTACGCTGAAAACTTGTTCATATGCGCTAAGCAACGCTTGTCAATTTAAAATATTACCTTCTGTGCGGCCGTTTATCAAATTTGAGAGATGGCAATTCGTTGGCTTCAGCCCCCATGCCACGAGTGCTGGGGTCTTCAGGATAAACTTGAGCGCTCTTGTTCCCATTCTTGGGTCCTTTGAGGGAGGCGCTCAACACAACGAACAAGGCAACCGGACTATAGTGCTTGAACACTCTCACTTAGCCATAGAATTCTATAATTTTAAATTTCGGCGAAGCCCCTAGTATTCGGAAGACCGAGTTCGGGGCGCTATCCATGCCTTTGGCCGGACAATGCCGACTCCTCACTCTAAGCGGCATAAGTCTTTAGGGACCTGAAAAAACCTCTCGAACAGCGAACGGCTCTCGCCCTATCATGACGGTCAGTTTTAGCTTTCTCCAATCGAGGTGCTCAACCCATCTCAACCGGGCACAATCGCAGTGGTTCTCCCAGCGCTACCTTAGCCGATATAACGGAACATAGGGTACCAAAACATGGGAGCCGGGCAAACCCAACTATTGGCCCAAGACATGATTCGGAGCCGATGCATATAATGCTATAAGTACGGGGTGCCGCACTTGTGAAAGTGTTCGGACTTATCACACCATATTTTTGGGGTACTTAAGCCCCTGGTGTATTGGCCGTACCAAAGTGTACGGGTGCAACATGTCATGGATGAACATATATATAGATAAAGAAAGGAGTGAATAATAGGCAAAAGCTATGTATTGTTTATTAAAAAAAGGTATTGCAATGAAAGCAGAACGATACAAATAGTGCGATGAGCAAGGGATGGGACTATTTGACATGTCCCCCTCCAAGGGTAAGCTGCGGGATGGTATGTGAAACAGGTATAATGCTCGTAGTAGAGACCACCTGGACACTCGACGTAGCTTTCTGCTTCCCCGGCTGTTGCATCGTGAGCTCGGCAATTCTAGCGCCGGATAGGGCTTCTGGAAAACGGAGTCCTGAAAGTAAGAGAAAAGAAGAAAGAAAAATAATGACACAATCGGGAGCCCCTGGTGCGGTTGAGCCGCATTCTGGGTGTGTCGTGTTCGTGCCCCTCCCCTTATGCCCATGGTATCTCCAGAGCGTAGTTATGTATGCGTAGTACTGGCGTCGCAATTTCACAAGGGCTGGGGTGGGGGCCGGATTGCTACGCTTGCTCGAATCGTGCCAGTCGGTCTTGATGTAGGTTACTCCGGGCGCGTTTGACGGTGTCCGGACGTTTAATAGCCCGACTCGAGAATTGCTGTGAGAGGCTGCTTTGCACCTCCACCGCGAGGGCCGCCATATGCTCCTCCGTTCGGAGAGAGCGTTCAGTGTTTCCATTGACCGTGATTACTCCTCGAGGGCCTGGCATCTTGAGCTTGAGGTATGCGTAGTGCGGCACCACATTGAACTTTGCAAATGCGGTTCGTCCAAGCAGTGCGTGATAGCCGCTACGGAACGGGACTATGTCGAAGATTAACTCTTCGTTTCAGAAGTTATCCGGGGATCCTAAGACCACTTTGAGTGTAACTGAGCCTGTACAATTGGCCTCTACACCCGGTATGACGCCTTTAAAGGTCGTCTTCGTGGGTTTAATCCTTGAGGGGTCTATGCCCATTTTGCACACTATATCCTGATAAAGCAGGTTCAGGCTGCTACCGCCATCCATCAGGACTCTAGTGAGGTGAAATCCATCAATGATTGGGTCAAGAACCAATGAGGCGAATCCGCCGTGGCGGATGCTAGTGGGGTGGTCCCTTCGATCAAAGGTGATCTGGCAAGAGGACCATGGGTTGAACTTTGGGGCGACTGGCTCCATCGCATATACGTCCCTTAGCGCACGCTTCCGCTCCCTTTTGGGTATGTGGGTTGCGTATATCATGTTCACCGTCCACACTTGTGGGGGAAACCCTTCATCCTCTATTGTTCGGCCGGGCTCCTCCTCGCCATCGCTATGCAGCCCCTTGTCATTGAGTTCGCATTTAACTTGCCTGCTGTTTGAAGACCCAACAATCCCTATTGGTGTGGTTGGCTGGTTTTTCGGGGTGCCATGTATTTGGCACGAGCGATCGAGTATTCGGTCCAGATTGGACGGGCCCCGAGTATTTCTTTTGAACGGCTTTTTCCGGCCGGGTTTAGAGCCTCTGAATCCGGCATTGATTGCCGTATCTTCGGCATTATCGCCGTTAATGCGGCGCTTGTGCTTGTTGCGACGCGACCTGCCACTGCGGTCCTTGGTATCCGAACTACCAGGGTTTTTTGTCAGGTTGTTACTTCGAGCTAGCCAGCTGTCCTCTCCCGCGCAAAAGCGGGTTATGAGCATTGTGAGGGCTGCCATGGATTTCAGCTTTTCCTGTCCTAGGTGCCGGGCAAGCCACCGTCATGGATGTTATGTTTGAAGGCTGCAAGGGCCTCTGCATCCGGCGATCAACGATTTGATTTTCTTGGTCAGAACCATGTCCGTAATTGTCTCGCCGATTCTTCCGGGCTGATGGATTATATGGCTAAGGTCATCGGCGTCTGGTGGTCGCACATATGTGCCCTGGAAGTTATCAAGGAATGCAGCTTCCAGGTCCTCCCAACAACCAATTGATTCTGCTGGCAAGCTGTTGAGCCAATGCCGAGCTGGTCCTTTAAGCTTGAGTGGGAGGTATTTGATGGTGTGTAGATCATCACCGCGGGCCATGTGTATATGGAGGAGGTAGTCCTCGATCCAAACCGCAGGATCTGTTGTGCCATCATATGATTCGATGTTTACGGGTTTGAAACCCTCGGGGATTTGATGATCCATCACTTCGCCTGTGAAGCATAGTGGGTGTGCGGCGCCTCTGTATTGAGCTATATCACGACGCAGCTCAAATGAGCTTTGTCTGTTGTGTTCGTCTCGGCCAGAATTGTTGTATCCGGCGTGACGGTTATCACCACGTGTCATGGGGCGCCCACGCGATCCGTAGATCGATCTTGTTTGCCTTGCCTTGTCCTCCAATATGTCTCGCAGGTCTGGCGCGTTTTCCCGTGCCTTGGTACTTTTCGAGCGGCACCGGGGTGCGGCTTGAATAAAGGGTCTAGAGGCCTCTCTGTCGCGGCCACGGGGTGGCCTGTCGGCCGCATCTTGCGCTAGTGATGGTGCTGCTTCCTCTAATTGGGGTAGCAGCCTGCGTTTTGGGTATCTCTTGGAGGGGCGTTCGAGTTCGTACTCTTCGGCTGTGAGGACTTCAGTCCATCTGTCAGCTAGCAAGTCTTGGTCAGCTTCGGTTGCCGCTGCTTTTCTTGAGGCTACTTGCCGTGGCCATAAGCCTGCGTTTGAAACGCCTCCTGTTCGGGCGGGATCCTCAGTGCACGAGAATTGGCCATCGCCGAGGCTTGCCTCATCTTCGAGGGAGGCATATAATTATCATCCTCCACCTCCCCGCCCGCCGCTCTATCATGAGGGCTGGCTTCTCCCTCCTCTGTGCTGAATCCTGCTTTGGAGGGGTTGTCTTTGACCGTCCGGGGTGTTATTATCTCCCGTGCCGGAATCACCGTTTTTGCTGTGGCGGGGTTTAGAGCGGCTCCGCTGACGCCGGCGCTTGGGCTGTTTCTTGGAGGGGTCATCCTCCGCTGTTCCATCGCCATTCCCATCTTTTGGGATGTCCACCATGTATATGTCGTATGACGAGGTGGCCTTCCAGTGCCCTGTAGGCGCTGGTTCTTGGTCGTCTCCAGCATCGTCGTCCATACCGTCGATGTCTTCGAAGTCGAGCATGTCGGTTAAATCATCGAAAGTGGCTACAAAGTGGGTGGTGGGTGGGCGTTGAATTTCTTCGTCGTCCGCATCCCAACCTTCCCGACCGTAGTCCGCCAGGGCTCTCCGATAAAGAGAGAGACTTTAGTGAATTCAGGATGTCGCCAAAGGGCGAGTCTTGAAAAGGTGTCCGCGTGATGAACTCCATGACCGGCGCCCAATTGGATTTGATTGGCAGGGGCGCGGAGGTTCAGAGTCCCAAGAGGAGTCCGGCACCTTGGAGTCACGGTCTTCGCAGCGACAGGGATGGAGTTCGCTCAATCGCCAGAGAGATCGTAGCCCCGAGGCGGTGTCCAACCACTCGCCCTCGATCGGCGGAGTCGGCTCAACTAAGGGTCGGAGCGGACGCCGGTGCGGCCTCCATGGCACTGTTCGTGGCAGAGCTAGATCGCGCCCATCGAGACAAAGGCGGCGCTTTCTTTGTGGCTCGAATCCGTCAAGATCAAGTCTCCGCGGATGTCGGTCGTGTAGTTCAAACTTCCAAATCTGACTCGATGGCTGGGGCGTAGCTTTCGATCTGCTCTAGATGGCCAAGTGAATTGGCCCGCAGTGCAAAGCCACCGAATACGAAGATCTGTCCAGGGAGAAAGGTCTCGCCCTGGACCGCGTCGTTGTTGATGATCGAAGGAGCCATCGGGCCTAAGGATGACGACACAAAGGAACTCTCAATGAAAGCACCAATGTCGGTGTCAAAACCGGCGGATCTCGGGTAGGGGGTCCCGAACTGTGCGTCTAGGCAGATGGTAAAAGGAGACAAGGGACACGATGTTTTTACCCAGGTTCGGGCCCTCCCGATGGAGGTAATACCCTACTCCTGCTTGATTAATATTGATAATATGGGTAGTACAAGAGTGGATCTACCACGAGATCAGAGAGGCTAAACCCTAGAAGCTAGCCTATGGTATGATTGTTGTTCGTCTTACGGACTAAAACCCTCCGGTTTATATAGACACCAGATAGGGTTAGGGTTACACAGAGTCGGTTACAATGGTAGGAGATCTACATATCCATATCGCCAAGCTTGCCTTCCACGCCAAGGAAATTCCCATCCGGACACGGGACGAAGTCTTCAATCTTGTATCTTCATAGTCCAGGAGTCCGACCAACGGTGATAGTTCGGCTATCCGGACACCCCCTAATCCAGGACTCCCTCAGTAGGGCTCCCCAAATAGAGACAAGCTACAAGCAAGAAGAAACAATCTTAGGGCTAGACACAAAGAGGAGAGCCGGTTTACGGCGACTCCCTCGTGATGAAAATGAGACCTAGCCTCAAACAGCATGTAGGTTTTTTTTCGGATGATGTTTCCCGGGGCCCGAAGCTATCTAAATCCATGTCTTGTGTTGTGTCTCTTGATTCCGCTCAACCCCTCTTAAGCTACCACATAGATGCGTTGGCCTCGCGACTAAGTCCTGACACTAAGGACATCTGCCGTGACAATTCCATGAAAACGGGGATCATCATACTGTTTGCTGCAGTTGCGGTCTGCTGAGTTGGGGCATCAGAGATGACCAGTGTAGTAGGGCTAGAGTCTGCTAGAGTTGCGGCCGTGTTTTGTGGGTCAGGTGATATTGCAACTACACCTAATGGGCTATTTGATTTATCAGGTGTCACTACCTTTTCCAAATACTTTGCTCGTGCTCCTCCGTGATCAGCAATTGCCCTCTTCCTTTTGAACATCTAGTACACAAGAACATCATTTGAATGGATAAATATGGTATGATGACAGATGGAATATGTACTGAAAATGGATAGGCAGGGCGTATTAACATAGATGAACAATTTATATATGAAAAATTATCAGAAAAATACAAAGAATCTGTTTATGGCATTTTCATAAATGTTTGAGCAACCCAAAGCTATTGTATATGACAATTTGAATTAATGGCATTTGAAATGCCTTATGTGGAGTTGGAATTTGAACTTTTGGTTCAAACCAACTTCATTTAATAATAGTTTCATTAGCTCAATCAACAGCATATTGCCATGTCATTATCATCCATTATATTGTTGCATTGCATTGATTGTGTTCCCTCTTGTTTGCCTGTGTTTGTCCCCTCTCAGGAGACGTTGTCCTGGTGATGCGATCGATGACACTAATGAAGACCCAATGCTATCTTCAGAAGTGCCAGGAAAGCAAAACCCCCTTGATCACTCTGATACAATCCCACTCTCTCGCTCCTGCTCTCTTTTACTGCATTAGGACAACAAACAATTCAACTGTTACATGCTGCAGTAGTTGAACCCCTTTTCCTCTGCATGACCTGTCTTTGCCACAGTAAATTGTTAAAACCCACTAGAATGAATAGGAGTTGTTTGAGCCATGATGTGCCTACTCATTTATGCTTGCTTGTTATGCCTGTTATGCTTAGAGTTGCATCAGGTCTGATTCATATGGGATAGATTAGGATGGTGTGAACATGTCCTACTATTAAGAGCTAAGTGTGTGAACATGATTTGGTAAAGGTAGCGGTGGGAGGCCATGTAGGAGTACATGGTGGGTTGTCTCATTGAAACCGTCCTCAGGAACTGAGTTCTTTGTTTGTGATCCAAGAATAGCTACTACCACATGTTGGGCCCTGAAATATGACCCCGCTCGACTTATTAACCCCCCTGTCCTCTGACCAGGAGCTGCAAGTAGTTTCTGGTGTTTGTAGTGTGCTGGAGGCTGTGCATAGCGCTTACCGGAGGGGTGGGCTATGATGCGGTAGGCAAGTGGCCCGGTGTACCGAGTCGCCCATTTGGTGCCTCGGGAACCCTGCACACATCGTTCGGGGCTGTAGTGGAAACCTCGGCCAGACTCCCTGCGGATGTAACCTGAATAGGCGATAAACCTGGACTAGAGACTTGTGTGGTTAGTCAGGTCATGGTATACACCCACGTCATCTCTCGCTTGAAGTCTGACGAGCACATGTCGTGTGTAGACGCTAAGTGGTGGAAACATGTGTGAAGAAGTACACCCCTGCAGGGCTATAAATGATATATTCAAATAGCCGCGTCCGCGGTAATGGACTACTGGGTTGCTTATGTAGTTCATAGACAAGTGAAAGTGGATACTCTAAAATGCGCAAGATAAGCGTGAGTGCTATGGATGGCCTTCTCGTAGGGAGACGGGAGCGGATCCATAGTGGTGTATTGATATGGTGAATATGTGGACTCGTGTGCGCCACCTCAAAAGAGTTACCAGCAGTCGTAGTTCAGGATAGCCACTGAGTCAAAGCTGGCTTGCTGCAGTTAAACTCCACCACCCCTTCGTTGATACTGATGCATATGTAGCTAGTTCTGATGTAAGTATTGTTGGGTACATTGGTACTCATGTTTTCTTAATTTATGTTTTTGCAGAGAGACTTCAGTCTCACTATTAGTTCCACGTGGACTTCGAAGTTTAGCTTGTAACCTCAGCTACGATCTTGTACACTTGGGAGGGTCTTGTAGATAGTCAGGCTTCATATCCTTTTCATTAGTAGTTGTCTGTACTCAGACATGTTATGCTTCCATTGCTTGTATGCTATGAATGTTGGGTCATGTGACCCCTGTTTGTAATAAATGTTATGTGGCTCTTCTGGGCGTTTATCTATATGAGTTGTTGAGTTATGTTGTTCAACACATACTTGCATGTTATGCGTACGTGTAACATGTATTGCTATGTGTGGGATCTGACAATCAAGTTATTTATTCTTGGTAGTCTCTCTTATGGGGAAATGTCTCCTAGTGCTTCCACTGAGCCATGGTAGCTTGCTACTACTCTGAAACACATGGGATGATCGGCATGTGTCCTTTACTCCTGTGTCTGTCCCTTCGGGAAAATGTCATGCGGTGTCTTACTGGAGTCCTTGTAGCTTGCTACGACTCGGTGGCACACACTGTTGACCGACACATGCATTGCTGGGTCATGTATGCCTGTCCCTGTAAGTTAGTGCCACCTTGAGTTTACGACTAGTCATGTCGGCACGGGTTCTCTGTCATATGGATACTAGCGACACTATCATATACGTGAGCCAAAAGGCGCAAACGGTCCCGAGCCAGGTGAGGTGGCACCCTTGGGGATACCGTGCGTGAGGCCGCAAAGCGACATGATGTGTTACTGATACGTCTCCAACGTATCTATAATTTTTTATTGCTCCATGATACTTTATCTACTGTTTTGGACTATATTGGGCTTTATTTTCCACTTTTATATTATTTTTGGGACTACCCTATTAACCGGAGGCCCAGCCCAGGATTGCTGTTTTTTGCCTTTTTCAGTGTTTCGAAGAAACAAAATATCAAACGGAGTCCAAACGGAATGAAACCTTCGGAAACGTGATTTTCTCACCAAACGTGATCCAGGGGACTTGGACCCTACTCCAAGGAACGAAAGAGGCGGTCACGAGGGTGGGGGCGCCCCTAGGCGCGCCACCGCCTCGTGGGCCCCTGTCGCTCCACCGACGTACTCCTTCCTCCTATATATACCTATGTACCCCCAAACGATCAGAACATGAGCCAAAAACCTAATTCCACCGCCGCAACTTCCTCTATCCACGAGATCCCATCTTGGGGCCTGTTCCGGAGCTCCGCCGGAGGGGGCATCCACCACGGAGGGCTTCTACATCAACACCATAGCCTCTCCGATGAAGTGTGAGTAGTTTACTTCAGACCTTCGGGTCCGTAGCTAGTAGCTAGATGGCTTCTTCTCTCTTTTGGGATCTCAATACAATGTTCTCCCCCTCTCTCGTGGAGATCTATTCAATGTAATCTTCTTTTTGCAGTGTGTTTGTTGTGACCGATGAATTGTGGGTTTATGATCCAGCTTATCTATGAATAATATTTGAATCTTCTCTGAATTCTTTTATGTATGATTGAGTTATCTTTGCAAGTCTCTTCGAATTATCTGTTTGGTTTGGCCAACTAGATTGGTAGTTCTTGCAATGGGAGATGTGCATGGCTTTGGGTTCAATCTTGCGGTGTCATTACCCAGTGACAGAAAGGGTTGCAAGGCACATATTGTATTGTTGCCATCGAGGATAACAAGATGGGGTATTTATCATATTGCATGAATTTATTCCTCTACATCATGTCATCTTGCTTAAGGCGTTACTCTGTTTTTAACTTAATACTCTAGATGCATGCTGGATAGCGGTCGATGAGTGGAGTAATAATAGTAGATGCAGAATCGTTTCGATCTACTTGTCTCGGACGTGATGCCTATATACATGATCATACCTAGATATACTCATAACTATGCTCAACTCTGTCAATTGCTCAACAGTAATTTGTTCACCCACCGTAGAATACTTATGCTCTTGAGAGAAGCCACTAGTGAAACCTATGGCCCCCGGGTCTATTCTCATCATATCAATCTCCATCACTTTTATACTTGCTTGGTTTTTACTTTGCTTTTACTTTTCACTTTGCATCTATATACCAAAATACCAAAAATATTATCTCTATAAGATCTCACTCTCGTAAGTGACCGTGAAGGGATTGACAACCCCTAATCACGCTGGTTGCGAGTAGCTATCGTTTTGTGCAGTTACGAGTGACTTGTGCGTGGCCTCCTACTGGATTGATACCTTGGTTCTCAAAAACTGAGGGAAATACTTACGCTACTATGCTGCATCATCCTCTCCTCTTCGGGGAAACCAACGCAAGCTCAAGACGTAGCAAGAAGGGTTTACGCGCCGCTGTCGGGAGTCTACGCAAAACTCAACATACCAAGTACCCATCACAATCCCTATCTCTCGCATTACATTATTTGCCATTTGCCTCTCGTTTTCCTCTCCCCCACTTCACCCTTGACGTTTTATTCGCCCTCTCTTTCCCAATCTCCTCCTCATTTTCCCGTTGCCTTTTCCTCGTCCGTTTGTTTGCTCGTCTGTTAGTTTGCTTGTTTGTCGCGATGGCCCTACCTAAATTTGGTGATCTTCACCTTAAAATACTAGAGGAGATCAAAAACAATGTCAGGAAGTTTATGGTATTGCAATTTGAGCATAATAATTTCTTTAGAAACGAGCTTAAGGAACAAAAGAGTTTTATGAGTTATATGAATAAATATCTCGATGATATATCTAAAGAATTTGATGGTATAAGAGCTCAAATTGCTCGTCTTGAAAAGATGACCGCTGAAATTTCGGATATGCAAGCTACCTTAGTCAATAAGATGGCCGCTAAACCGAATTCCTATGAAATCAAGATGAAGATCTAAAAGTTATTGATGTGTCCCCTATTAAATCTTTGTTTTGCAATATGAACCTTGATGAAACTGAATATGATCGTCCTTTACTTAGAAGGCGTTCTAAGAATTCAGAGTTTTTAGATCTTGATGATGAAATTGATAAAAGTGGGATTGAAAGAAATAAAAATCTAGATGATGCTAAACCCACAATATTGGATCTCAAGGAATTTAATTATGAAAATTGCTCTTTAGTTGATTGTATTTCCTTGTTGCAATCCGTGCTAAATTCTCCTCATGCTTATAGTCAAAATAAAGCCTTTACCGAACATATTGTTGATGCCTTGATGCAATCTTATGAAGAAAAACTTGAGTTGAAAGTTTCTATCCCTAGGAAGCTCTATGATGAGTGGGAACCTACTATCAAAATTAAAATTAAATATTATGAGTTTCATGCTTTGTGTGATTTGGGTGCTAGTATCTCTACTATTCCCAAAACTTTGTGTGATTTGCTAGATTTCCGTGACTTTGATGATTGCTCTCTAAACATGCATCTTGCGGATTCCACTATTAAAAAGCCTATGGGAAGAATTAATGATGTTCTTATTGTTGCAAATAGGAATTATGTGCCCGTAGATTTTATCGTTCTTGATATAGATTGCAATCCTTCATGTCCTATTATTCTTGGTAGACCTTTCCTTAGAACGATTGGTCCAATTATCGATATGAAGGAAGGGAATATTAGATTCCAATTTCCATTAAAGAAAGGCATGGAACACTTTCCTAGAAAGAAAATAAAATTACCATATGGATCTATTATGAGAGCCACTTATGGATTGCCAACCAAAGATGGCAATACCTAGATCTATCCTCGCTTTTACGCCTAGCTAGGGGCGTTAAACGATAGCGCTTGTTGGGAGGCAACCCAATTTTATTTTTAGTTTTTTGTTTTTGCTTCTGTTTAGTAATAAATAATCGATATAGCCTCTGTCTAGATGTGGTTTTATCTTTTAATTAGTGTTTGTGCCAAGCTAGACCTATTGGATCTTCTTGGATGATAGTTATTTGATCTTGTTGTAATTTCCAGAAACTTTGCGCTCAGTGCCCGAATTGTTAAAAATGACCAGAAAGTGATAAAATACTGATTCCAATTGCTTCTGATCAATAAACAATTTTTCCAGGTCTTCTAATTTTGGTAGAATATTTTGAGTTCCAGAAGTTTGCGTTAGTTACAGATTACTACAGACTGTTCTGTTTTTGACAGATTCTGTTTTATGCGTGTGTTGTTTGCTTATTTTGATGAATCTATGGCTAGTAAAATAGTTTATAATCCATAGAGAAGTTGGAATACAGTAGGTTTGACACCAATATAAATAAAGAATTAGTTCATTACAGTACCTTAAAGTAGTCTTTTGTTTTCTTTCTCTAACGGAGCTCACGAGATTTCTATTGAGTTTTGTGTTGTGAAGTTTTGAAGTTTTGGGTGAATTCTTTTGATGGATTATGGAACAAGGAGTGGCAAGAGCCTAAGCTTGGGGATGCCCATGGCACCCCGAAGATAATCCAAGGACACGAAAAAGTTAAAGCTTGGGGATGCCCCGGAAGGCATCCCCTCTTTCGTCCACTTCAATCGGTAATTTACTTGGAGCTATATTTTTATTCACCACATGGTTTTGCTTGGAGCGTCTTGTATTATTTGTGTCTTTGCTTGTTAGTTTACCACAATCATCCTTGATGTATACACCTCTTGAGAAAATCCAATTTAATTGGAATTTGTTAGAATACTCTATGTACTTCACTTATATCTTTTGAGCTTGATAGTTTTGCTCATAGTGCTTCACTTATATCTTTTGAGCGTGATAATTTTTGCTCTAGTGCTTCACTTAGATATTTTAGAGCACGGTGGTGGATTTGTTTTAAAGAAACTATTTATCTCTCATGCTTCACTTAGATTATTTTGAGAGTCGTTAATAGCATGGTAATTTGCTTAATGTTAATATACTTGGTATTCAAGATATGTGAAACTTTCTTTTGAGTGCGTTGAATACTAAGATAAGTTTGATGCTTGATAATTGTTTTGAGATATGGAGGTGATAATATCAAAGTCGTGCTAGTTGAGTGGTTGTGAATTTGAGAAATGCTTGTGTCGAAGTTAGCGAATCCCGTAGCATGCACGTATGGTTAAAGTTCTGTAACAAATTTCAAACATGAAGTGTACCTTGCTTGTGCATCCTTATGAGTGGCGGTCGGGGACGACCGATGGTCTTTTCCTACCAATCTATCCCCCTAGGAGCATGCGCGTAGTACTTGATTTTTGATGACTTCTAAATTTTTGCAATAAGTATATGAGTTCTTTTGACTAATGTTGAGTCCATGGATTATACACACTTTTACCTTTCCGCCTTTGCTAGCCTCTTGATTGCCGTGCATTGCCCTTTCTCACCTTGAGAGTTGGTGCAAACTTCACCGGTGCATCCAAACCCTGTGATATGATATGCTCTATCACACATAAAACTCCTTATATCTTCCTCAAAACAGCCACCATACCTACCTATTATGGCATTTCCATAGCCATAGATATATTGCCATGCAACTTTCCACCGTTCCGTTCATCATCATCATGACATACTTTACTTTTGTCATATTGCCATTGCATGATCATGTAGTTGAAATCGTATTTGTGGCAAAGCCACCATGCACTATTTTTCATACATGTCACTCTTGATTCATTGCACCATCCCGTACATCACGGAGGCATTCATATAGAGTCATATCTTGTTCTAGTTTCGAGTTGTAATCCTTATGTTGTAATCAATAGAAGTGTGATGATCATCATTATTAGAGAATTTCCCAAAAAAAGAGAAAGGCCAAAAAGAAAAAAAGAAAGGCCCAAAAAAAGAAAATAAATAAAAAGGGCAATGTTACTATCCTCTTTTTCCACACTTGTGCTTCAAAGTAGCACCTTGTTCTTCATGTAGTGAGTCTCATATATTGTGCTTCAAAGTAGCACCATGTTTTTCATATAGTGAGTCTCATAAGTTGTCCTTTTCATACTAGTGGGAATTTTTCATTATAGAACTTGGCTTGTATATTCCTACGATGGGCTTCCTCAAATGCCCTAGGTCTTCATGAGCAAGCAAGTTGGATGCACACCCACTAGTTTTCTTTTGTTGAGCATTCTTAGCTCTAGTGCATCCATTGCATGGCAATCCCTACTCCTCATGTTGACATCAATTGATGGGCATCTCCATAGCCCGTTGATTATCCTCGTCAATGTGAGACTTTCTCCTTTTTGTCTTCTCCACACAATCCCCATCATCATATTCTATTCCACCCATAGTGCTATATCCATGGCTCACGCTCATGTATTGCGTGAAGGTTGAAAAAGTTTGAGATTATTTAAGTATGAAACAATTGCTTGGCTTGTCATCAGGGGTATAGAAGTTGGGAACATCTTTGTGTGACGAAAAGGAAGCATAGCCTAACTATATGATTTTGTAGGGATGAACTTTCTTTTGCCATGCTATGTTGAGAAGACATGATTACTTTGATTAGTATGCTTGAAGTATTATTATTTTTTATGTCAATATGAACTTTTGTCTTGAATCTTTCGGATCTGAAAATGCATACCACAATTAAGAAGATTTACATTGAAATTATGCCCAAGTATCACTCCGCATCAAAAATTCTCTTTTTATCATTTACCTACTCGAGGACAAGCAGGAATTGAGCTTGGGGATGCCTGCTACATCTCCAACGTATCTATAATTTTTGATTGCTCCATGCTACTTTATCTACTGTTTTGGACTATATTGGGCTTTATTTTCCACTTTTATATTACTTTTGGGACTAACCTATTAACCGGAGGCCCAGCCTAGAATTGTTGTTTTTTGCCTATTTCAGTGTTTCGAAGAAACAAAATATCAAACGGAGTCCAAACGGAATGAAACCTTGAAACATGATTTTCTCACGAACGTGATCCGGTGGACTTGGACCCTACTCCAAGGAACGAAGAGGCGGTCACGAGGGTGGGGTCGCCCCGTAGGCGCGCCCCTGCCTCGTGGGCCCCTGTCGCTCCACCGACGTACTCCTTCCTCCTATATATACCTACGCACCCCAAATGTTCGTAACAGGAGCCAAAAACCTAATTCCACCGCCGCAACTTCCTATATCCACGAGATCCCATCTTGGGGTCTGTTTGAGCTCACGGGGAGGCATTCACCACGGAGGGCTTCTACATCAACACCATAGCCTCTCCGATGAAGTGTGAGTAGTTTACTTCAGACCTTGGTCCATAGCTTGTAGCTAGATGGCTTCTTCTGTCTTTTTGGATCTCAATACAATGTTATCCCCCTCTCTCGTGGAGATCTATTCGATGTAATCTTCTTTTTGCGGTGTGTTTGTTGAGATCGATGAATTGTGGGTTTATGATCCAACTTATCTATGAATAATATTTGAATCTTCTCTGAATTCTTTTATGTATGATTGAGTTATCTTTGCAAGTATCTTTGAATTATCCGTTTGGTTTGGCCAACTAGATTGGTAGTTCTTGCAATGGGAGAAGTGCATGGCTTTGGGTTCAATCTTGCAGTGTCCTTACCCAAAGGATGTAAAGGGTTGCAAGGCACGTATTGTATTGTTGCCATCGAGGATAACAAGATGGGGTATTTATCATATTTCATGAATTTATTCCTCTACATCATGTCATCTTGCTTAAGGCGTTATTCTGTTTTTAACTTAATACTCTAGATGCATGTTGGATAGCGGTCGATGAGTGGAGTAATAGTAGTAGATGCAGAATCGTTTCGGTCTACTTGTCTCGGACGTGATGCCTATATACATGATCATACCTAGATATACTCATAACTATGCTCAATTCTGTCAATTGCTCAACAATAATTTGTTCACCCACCGTAGAATACTTATGCTCTTGAGAGAAGCCACTAGTGAAACCGATGGCCCCCGGGTCTATTCTCATCATTCCAATCTCCATCACTTTTATACTTGCTTTGTTTTTACTTTGCTTTTACTTTTCACTTTGCATCTATATACCAAAAATAACAAAAATAATATATCTATCAGATCTCACACTCATAATTGAACGTGAAGGTATTTACAACCACTAATCGCGTTGGTTGCGAGTAGCTATCATTTTGTGCAGGTACGAGGGACTTGTGCGTGGCCTCCTACTGGATTGATACCTTGGTTCTCAAAAACTGAGGGGAATACTTATGCTACTGTGCTACATCATCCTCTCCTCTTCGGGGAAAACCAACGCAAGATCAAGACATAGTAGTTACATGCTAGATTAATGTGACTTAGGATCGGGGTCCTGGCATCATTGGTATTAGAGACTGACTGCCTGTAGGATTACCAAGCCAAACTGGTCGAAGTCGAGTCTAGAAATGCTTTAGTTATATAAGGTAATTGATTGTGGAAGGGAACGTAAGGCTCTTTTTACTCCTTTACCTTATGTCCTTCTGATCTGAGTCATCCTCTTCTTTTCTACGGGGTTAAGAAACTAGGCTTCCTCGTCTTTCTATCAGGATTATGTGTTACTAACTCGTAGACTCATGGGATTGATGGTTTCAAGCCTCAGTTCAGTTCCTACTATCTCCGTGTGTTCATAGCTGGCCTTAGAACCTTTATATTGCAATGTTAAGTGGTTATGCCACCATTTTGCATGATGTCTCAAATATTTTGGGCATTTACAACCGTTATTCTATCCGAGTCATCCCTGGTTTCCAAATAGTCTGATGCATTTGCAAATCCCTTCTTCCGTTCCCGATGTTCCTTTGGGTCAGATTAACCACACTAATCAGTGTGTTGAGGTACTTCATTGCCTCGGTGTATATGTTGGAGCTATTATTATGACCCTAGGTGTCTTAGAGAATCACCTAGTAATCTAGCCATGTTTTGTGTTCCCAGTGTGATGATTCTGGCCGTCATTCTCGGAAGCATCCCATGATGCCATTTAGTTAGTAGGCATTCTATTCCTGGGTTCTTGAACCCGAGATTCACCCTACTTACTTCATGTTGATAGTGTTGGCTAGCTCCTTTAGGATATTAGTAACCTTTGCGATAGTCCTCGAGGTCCATGGTATATCGTGCGTTCTTCCAATACCATGAACAAATATGGCAGAAGTTCTTTTGAACCAAAAGATCACAACCAGAGCGCTCTTGATGAGTTCTCCATTATATTTGTGACTTCCAATCCTACTTTTTTGCATGGGTTATCCCGGAATAAAATGTGGAGCTTTGCTCAACATACTAATCTATGCATCCACAACACAGAAAGCTATATGTTCCTTCGAGATGTCCCTTCCTAATTGTATTCCGTGCTTAGTCTATCAAGTGATAGTCAAGAGTAGTCATGCATTCGTGTCATCGATGCCTATTATTCTTATAGCATGTCAAGCCGTTCTATTTCATGACTGACTAGGAGAAACAAACTCCAGTACTTCATCCATATCTTGGATTGGGTCAAAGTAGTTGTATTCCATAGATCAAATTACCACCCCAGCGTCTATTCTGTTCTACCTTGGAGTGTTGCCCTCTTTATGTCAGGAATGTCATGAGAATTGCACCACCTCTTTTGAAATTCTCGATTTAGTGGTACTCTTCGCCGTCATTGTTCATTCCTTGGTCCCTATGCTGTTGCTACCGGGATACCGATAATTGAAATGTGATGTGTGAAATCAATACTGCTAGCAACCTTGTTGCTTGGTAGCTAATGGACAATAATCTCATTCTTAGTGCGTCGGTTACTGAATCATCATCCTAAGATTGATCGTGCGACCTAGTCCATTTTCCTGGTGTACACTTTGATCAATGGGTTGGGATTTTGTAAATCCCATGCTTATTTGATCACATCATCTTGCCTTGAAAGCAAGATTGTTCTCGAGCTTAATAACATAGCGGTAGTCCATGATTTTCCGAATATCTTCTTGGAAGTATCACCAGGTTGTTCCCTGACCGTTATGAGTCCATGATCAAGTTGGTTTTCTTGTAAACCACCCTTTTTCTCCAAGAATCTGCGTTGGATACCTCTGAACCAATTGGTTAAGCTAAACAACAACTTGGAGAGTTGGAAGATAAAAGCATAATCCACTTAGGGTGTGTTTGGTTCGGGAACGAAGTGGAATGGAATGGCATGGTTCCTGTCGGCGTTCTGGGAACCGGGGTCCCCAGACTTGCCTGCCTGCGGCCTGCGGCGTGGCTCGAAGGAGGCCCAGCACGGCCCATCTTCATCAATGCAAGCTCAAGACCCTCGCGAGGGGCCAAGCCTCGCGGGGCAGACGACAAGGAGCTTCCTCAGGCACGGCCTCGCCAGGCTGGCTCATGAGGAGGCGGAGAGTTCAAGGCAGGGAACCTCGCGAGGTGCCCATGACGCAAGCCATGACGACCAAGGGCGCCAGTCGGGCGCCAGCCCGCGCAGTGTCCTCCTTTCCTCTTTGGTGCAAAGGGAGCAAGCGCAGGCGAGAGCATCAAGCAAAGGCATCCGTTTCAGTGCAACAAGACCAAGACCAGCCCAACGGCTGGAAGGGAGTCATCGTGGAGCCCAAGCAGGCGTCATCACCAGATCCTTTGGCGGCGAGGACCAACTTTAGTCGGGATAAGTGTACCCGCTGTTCCCCTTCAAAATGGCCAATTGTTGGCGCCCTTCCCGCTCAATATTTGGGAAGAGGCCCAGGTCTTCGCCTATAAATAGGAGTAGCCACCCCAGTAGAGGGATCCGAATCCTCATCAAGAAACCGGTAGCTAGAGCGACTGAACACCACCTAGCAGTTCATCGCACCCGCCAAGAACAGACCCTCACGAGGCTGTTCTTCCTTGTATTGTTCCTCATCAGCCCAAGAGGCAATCCACCACACCACACACTAGAGTAGGGTATTACACCAAAATGGTGGCCCGAACCAGTATAAATGTCGTGTCTCTTGTGCTGTTCCGTTTAGTAGTTTAGGTCCCAGTGATTCGGCGAGGTGCAAGACGGTGGAGGGTTGGATCTCCGCGCGCACCCCAGTGTTCGAACCTCAAGGGTCTGCCGGAACCCGAAATCCGACATTTGGCGCGCTAGGTAGGGGTGCGCCGGAATCTGCCTTCCGTCGCCTCGTTCTTCCCCGACCATCGCAACCATGTCTGACGCTCGTCGGGCTCGCGCCGAGCGCCGAGCCGCCCTCGCCTCCCATGTCGCCCGGACGGCTCCCGACGGCGGGCGCCCTCGTCGTTCCTCACCGCCCGCTGTCGACACCGCCACCAGCCCGGCGGGGAACGGGCAGCAAGCATCGTCCCTGCGCTCCTCAGCGACCCTTGGAGAGGAGCCGCGCAGCTTCCTCGTCACCCGCCCCGTCGCGCCGGTTCCTCCGGTCGTCGCGGCCCTCCTGAGTGGCTCGCAGGCGCCGCCTTCCAGCCGCCATGTCAAGACATTCGTCCGCCGGGTCGGCGCCGCCTCCACGCGGCATGCGGCTCCCTCGGGCCGGACGGAGCCGTCGGCCGGGCTGACCTTCGACTCTCGGGACCACCCCACCAACTGGGCCGGCCCGGGTGCGCCCCCATGCTCGCGACATCCACCATCTGCCAGTTGCCGTCACCGGGACCCTCATCGACGGGCGCCCGGCCTCAACATACTCTCGGCCGAGGCCTTCAACCTCCTCTGCATACCCAAGGGAGCGGGTGGAGCCCAGCCGGCCTTTTTCGGCGTGGGAGGAGGGTCATCCAACTCCTTGGGGCAAATCCGGCTTCCGGTGACCTTGGCACCTACGACAACTTCCCGACGGAACTGGTTGACTTCGACATCGCCCCCATCGGCCTCCCCTACAATGCCATCCTTGGCTATCCAGCATTAGCCAAATTCATGGCCGCAACCCACCCGGTACAACCTCATGAAGATGCCCGAGAGCAGCGGGCGTCCTCACCGTGCCGGGGATACGAGAAGGTGCGCTGGCCTTCGGGCTCGCCCTCAAGGCGGCGGACAGCGCAGCCCGCTGATGCGGAAGCCCTCAAGCCCAAGGGGGCTGCGCCGACCAAGAAGAAGCAGTTGTTCACTCAAGACAAGGCGAAGACCAAGCAGATACCTGTCGACGAGGAAGGGTCCACAAACGCCACCTTCACCATAGGCGCGAACCTCGAGCCCGAACAGGAGGAAGCCCTGGTCAAGTTCCTGCGTCACGAACAAGAAGGTGTTCTCACGGGAGCCCGATCGGTGGCGGGGATCCCACGGGCGAATCGAGCACCACCTCAACGTGTGCCCCAACGCGTGCGTCTGTGGAAGCGTATACAGAAGGCAGTCCACCGAAAAGCAGGCCTTCATCGTCCAAGAGACCCGCAAGCTAGAAGCCGCGGGGGTTATTCGCGAGGTCCGATACCCAGATTGGCTGGCCAACCCCGTGGTGGTACCAAAGAAGGGAGGAAAGGAGCGCATGTGTGTCGAGTTCACCAACCTCAACAAAGCATGCCCGCAGGATCCGTTCTCGCTCCCTCGCATCGACCAGATCGTCGATTCCACCACCGAGTGTAACCTGTTATGCTTCTTGGACGCCTTTTCCGGGTATCACCAGATCAAGATGGCGGTGGAAGACGTGGAAAAGACGGCCTTCTTAACCCCATGTGGAGTGTACTGCTATACATGCATGCCATTCGGGCTGCGCAATGCGGGGGCAACCTTCCAGCGGCTCATGCACATCACCTTGGGCCCACAGCTCGGGAAGAATGTGGAGGCTTACGTCGACGACATCGTGGTGAAGTCTCGCGAGGCCAAGACCTTGATACAAGACCTAGAGGAAACCTTCACGAGCCTCAACGTAGTGAGCCTGCGACTCAACCCGGAGAAGTGTGTGTTTGGAGTTCCCTCGGGCAAGCTCCTGGGTTTCCTTGTGTCCCACCGAGGCATCGAGGCCAACCCAGAAAAGGTCAAGGCAGTTGAGGACATGAGCCCACCAAAGACCCTCAGGGAAATGCAGAAGCTCACGGGGCGCGTAACGGCGCCTGGCCGTTTCATCTCCCGATTCGGGGAGCGGCGCTGCCTTTCTTCCAGCTGATGAAGAAAAAGGGGCCCTTTGAATGGACTGAAGAGGCCAACAAAGCATTCCAAGACCTCAAGAGGTACCTGACCAGCCCTCCAGTGATGGTGGCCCCGCGCCCTCAGGAGCCCTTGGTACTCTACCTCGCCGCCACTCCCTACTCTGCTAGCGCAGCCCTGGTGGCAGTTAGGGAGGAGCGTCAGGCCAAGACCACGGCAGCCATCCGAGCAAAGGCAAGGCCGATTCAGAAGGAACTCGCAGAAGCCAGCACCGCAACGAAAGAAGATCAGCCGTCACAGCAGAGCACACCAAGGGTGGGAGAGGCCCTCCATCCAAGCACCCAGCTTTTGGAGGCGCCGTCACCTCGGGAGGCACCACAGCTTCCGGAAGACGCCACCAGCACCGACGCCCCTAGCCTCGTCGAGCACCCGGTGTACTTCGTCAGCACAGTGTTACGGGATGCGAGGGCACGGTACCCCATGCCGCAGAAGCTCCTCCTCACGCTGTTGGTGGCTTCGCGCAAGCTGCGGCACTACTTCCAGGGTCATCCAATCAAGGTTGTCTCGGCATACCCCCTGGAGAGGGTGCTCAGGAGCCCCAACTCGGCCGGAAGGGTCGCCGAGTGGAACATTGAGCTGCAAGCATTCCAGCTCGAGTTCAAAGACAACCAGAGTCATCAAGGGGGCGCTGGCAGATTTCGTGGCGAATGGGCCGAAGCACCGGGCCTCGGGGCGGCGAGATCGATCCCTCTCCCGAGGCGAAGCGCCCGAAGGTTGGGTCATGTACTTGACGGGCGTTCTCCAGACAGGCGCTGGGGCTGGGGCGGTGCTCATATCTCCCGCTCAGGACAAGCTCTACTATGCCGTGCAGCTCAGTTTCCAGCAGGGCGAGAAGGTCTCCAACAATATAGCAAAATACGAGGGGCTGATAGCGGGTCTGAAGGCTGCCGCTGCCCTGGGGGTGAAGCGCCTTACCATCAAGGGCGATTCGCAGCTCCTCGTCAATTTCTCCAACAAGGTGTACGAGCCAAGAGATGAACACATGGAGGCCTACCTTGCGGAGGTCCGCAGGATGGAGAAACAGTTACAGGTGTTGGAGCTGCAAGACGTGCCTGCGGCACCAATCAAGAGGCCGACGACATCGCCAAACGAGCCTCCAGGAGTTTACCCCAGGAGCCGGGCGTCTTTGAGGAACGGCTCTTCAAGCCCTCAGCCCTGCTGCCATTATCAAGCACAACACAGCCTCAGGTGGAGCTCCCTCAGCCACCTGCCTCGGGAGCCCCAGCGTGTGGCCCGGCCTCAGGAGCACGCCTGCTCCTAACGATGGAACCTCAAGAGGGGTGCTGGATCACGGAGCTCAAGAGTTACTTAACGCATGGAACTTTGCCGGAGAAGGAGGAGGAGGCAGAGCGTGTGTGGCGGCAAGCCACGACATACTGACATCATGCATGGAGAGCTCTACCGAAACGCACCGAACGACGTATCCTGGCTGCATCACCGAGGAACAGGGGAAGGAACTGGCGGCAGATATACATGGTGGAGATTGTGGGCACCATTCGTCGTCACGGGCCCTCGTCGGCAAGGTGTTCTGCAGCGGTTTCTATTGGCCCACTGCGCTCAATGACGCTGTTGAACTCGTGAAGACTTGCGAGGCTTGCCAATTCCATGCCAAGCAGATCCACCAGCCAACAGGAGGTCTGCAAACCATCCCCCTCACTTGGCCATTCGCGGTTTGGGGGCTGGACATCCTGGGCCCTTTTCCTCGGGCGCCAGGGGGCTATCGCTACCTCTACGTCGCCGTGGACAGATTCACCAAGTGGGCCGAAGTCGAGGCCGTCCGCACCATCCCCGCTGGTTCTGCGGTCAAGTTCATCAAGGGCATCATGAGCCGGTTCGGAGTGCCGAACCGTATCATCACCGACAATGGTTCGCAGTTCACCAGTAACCTTTTTAAAACGTACTGCGCTAACCTTGGGACGCAGATATGCTACGCTTCGGTGGCGCACCCCCGCAGCAATGGACATGCCGAGCGGGCCAACGCAGAGGTCCTGAGAGGCCTCAAGACCAGGACGTTCAAGAAGAAACTGGAGGCCTGCAGAAGAGGCTGGTATGACGAGCTTCCGCCCGTGTTGTGGTCCATCCGCACAACCGCAACCAAGCCAACTGGAGAGACCCCCTTCTTCCTGGTCTACGGGGCCGAAGCGGTCCTACCTCACGAGGTCAAGCGTCGATCCGCACGGGTCCTTGCGTTCGATGAAACGCTGCAGGACGCCATGCGGGGGACGGCCCTCGTGCTGGGGGAGGAGCGCCGTCGAGAAGTTGCGCTGCGAGCGGCAAGGTACCAGCAGGCACTCCGGCGATACCACTGCCGCAACATCCGCCCCAGAACTCTCGAGGTAGGATACCTCGTGCTCCGACGGGTCCTCTCTAGGGAGGAACTGCATAAGCTCTCTCCCATGTGGGAGGGCCCGTTCAAGGTTGTTCATGTTTCTAGGCCCTGCTCCGTGCGCTTGGAGAATCAAGAGGGAGTACCTATACAGAACGTGTGGAACATCCAGCACCTCGGAGGTTTTACCCTAAAAAGGCCCAAAGGTTCGTGAAGAAGAAGGCGAATGCCTGTGAAGCTCATTCTTTTTGGAAAAAGCCCAGTGCCTGTGAAGATGGCGAATGCCTGTGAAGCTCATCCTTTTTGGAAAAGGCCCAGTGCCTGTGAAGAAGGCGAATGCCTGTGGCTCATTCTTTATGGAAAAGGCCCAGTGCCTGTGAAGAAGGTGAATGCCTGTGAAGCTCATCTTTTTCTAGAAAGGCCTAGAGCCTGTGAAGAAGGCGAACGCCTGTGAAGCTATCGTGTTCTGGAAAGGGCCCGGAGCCCGTGAAGAGGGCCAACGCCCGTGAAGCTTGCTTCCCAGAAGAAAGGCCCAGAGCCTGTGAAGAAGGCGAACGCCTGTGAAGCTGTCGCGTTCTGGAAAGGGCCCGGAGCCCGTGAAGAGGGCCAACGCCCGTGAAGCTTGCTTCCCAGAAGAAAGGCCCGGAGCCTGTGAAGAGGGCCAACGCCTCTGAAGCTCACCGCCCGTGACACTCTCACGTAATAATGAGTTGGGGCTGTACACGCCCCGGAGTCTCAGGAGTGCCGGCCTCAAGCCCTGGGGCTCCCTCCCACGCCCAGTGGCAGCACTTAGCTCCACGCTGGTGAGAAGACGTCGAAGACTAGACAAGGTGCTGGACACGGCTTTTTCATTTGCTTTCTGCAGTTGACTAGTTATTCCCATTTGGAGTTTTTATCGAAACTATCGCCATCTTTTGGTCCGTGGTTCTTCGATCTTTTTCGCTCTCCTGCCTCGATTTCTCTTCTTGGGACTCATGAGGCAGAAGCCTCGCGAGCCCTCGTGGCGTTCCTACCCCTATCGCTCAAGTTTTCACGGCCCTGGTCCACAGCTGGAGCACCCTCCCGACCATGCCTCACGGGCAGACAACGCGAACACGGGCTGGATCAGTCGCCTGGGCGACGGCTGGAGTTCACTTCCGAATGGGCGTACAACAGAAAGGAACAGTATCAGGATAACAAAAGCAGTACAATAATTAACGGCGTTAACCTAAATGTGCCCCCACGGGGCAACACATTGTTATCTTTTTGCGCAGGAGAAAAGAAAGGAAAAGGACAAAAGCAGGCGAAGCACGCCCCGTGCCGGCCCTCTTGGAAGGCTCGAGCCGTCTCCGGAGCTCAGGCGGACTCCCTCTCGCTTCACCGGGCGGCGGCGGCGGACCGCTGCCACCCCCAAGCAGCGCTGGCGGCGTGGGGGGCTGTCCGCGTCACGCTTTGGAAGAATCACCACCAAGAAGAGCTGGTGAAGCTTGAGGAGTCACGGCATCGCCAGCCGCCAGCGCTGCCCTCTCCATCCACGCCGGGGCTGAGTCCTCGGCGCGATCGTCGTCTTCAGGGCAGCACCCCATGCGGCGACCGTCTTCCCTGAACACCCTCACGTAGAGGGTGGCGTCGCCGTCGTACTTGAAGTGCAGGGAGCACCGGCGTCGAAGACTACGCGCGCGAGCGAACGTCTACCAGCCGTGGGTCAGGAACAGGTTCCCTGTAGCAGAGACCTCCAGAAGCCCACGAAGCCCGGCAACAGCAGCCATCCGCCTGGAGCCAGAGGCCACCCAGGGCGCCAGCTGGGAGCTCACCCAGGAGGAAGCGCGGGAGCTGAAGCCGGACGCCGGACGGCTCCTCCGCCCACACCATGAACTCCGGCAGCGCTTCAGCAGCATGGAGGCGCGGCCTCGGGGGACGCGCGGCCGGGGCACGCCCTCCGACCATGGCCAGCCGCTCGTCGCCATGCTGAGAGCCTCCCCCACGACCGCGGGGGACTGCCGTGGAGGCCACGGGATGCTTGCGAGGGCGACCTCGACCACGCTTAGGCGAAGGAGAGGAAGACTCGACCTGACGGCCCTTCCCCTTCTCTGTGGCCGAGAACTTCCTTGGTGGAGCCATGGAGAAGAAGGAGAGACAAGAAAGGATAGACTGGAAGGGCGCGCGCCGTTCCGTACTTATAGCCGGCGAAGGCCAACCGTCGGCCTCCAAAATCACCGGTAATCATGACCGACTCTGCATGCAGGGACTTGTCGAATCCGGGTGGTTACCGAGGCATCGTGGGGAAGCAGTGCGCACGCGTCCAATCAACAGCCATGCATCGTCCAAGGCCGCAGGCTGTTAGGGGCTCATGACGCCGACTTGCCCTTTCGCCTCTCTGCTCGGCCAAGTTCGGGCGCGCCGTGGGCCCGGGGGCTACTGTTGGATTTCTGGGAACCGGGGTCCCCAGAACTGCCTGCCTGCGGCCTGCGGCGTGGCTCGAAGGAGGCCCAGCATAGCCCATCTTCATCAACGCAAGCTCAAGAACCTCGCGAGGGGCCAAGCCTCTCGGGGCGGACGACAAGGAGCTTCCTCAGGCACGGCCTCGTCAGGCTGGCTCATGAGGAGGTGGAGAGTTCAAGGCAAGGTACCTCGCGAGGTGCCCATGACGCAAGCCATGACGACCAAGGGCGCCCGGTCGGCGCCAGCCACATGATGTCCTCCTTTCCTCTTTGGTGCAAAGGGAGCAAGCGCAGGCGAGAGCATCAAGCAAAGGAATCCGTTTCGGTGCAACAAGACCAAGACCAGCCCAACGACTAGAAGGGAGTCATCATGGAGCCCAACCAGGCGTCATCACCAGAGCCTTTGGCAGGCGAGGACCAACTTTAGTCAGGATAAGTGTACCCGCTGTTCCCCTTCAAAATGGCCAATTGTTGGCGCCCTTCCCGCTCAATATTTGGGAAGAGGCCCAGGGCCTTCGCCTATAAATAGGAGTAGCCACCCTAGGGCAGAGGGATCCGAATCCTCATCAAGAAACCGGTAGCTAGAGCGACTGAACACCACCTAGCAGTTCATCGCACCCGCCAAGAACAGACCCTCACGAGGCTGTTCTTCCTTGTATTGTTCCTCATCAGCCCAAGAGGCAATCCACCACACCACACACTGGAGTAGGGTATTACACCACAATGGTGGCCCGAACCAGTATAAATCTCGTTTCTCTTGTGCTGTTCCGTTTAGTAGTTTAGGTCCCAGCGATTCGGTGAGGTGCGAGACGGTGGAGGGTTGTATCTCCGTGCGCGCCCCAGTGTTCGAACCTCAAGGGTCTGCCAGAACCCGAAATCCGACAGTTCCATTCCACTAGAATGGGTCGGTTCCGTTCTTGTGTTTGGTATGGGCAATTTAAAGGAATGGAATGGTTACATTTTGGTGTTTGGTTTCGTAGATGGAATGGAATGGACTTATTCATATCTCCACTTGTGTTCTTGTGATTATGTACCATATACTGAACTTTGGCATCAAACACGAACAAGACACATATATAGTGGCACAAAAATAATCAATAGAACAATTCTTTGAATTCTATAAATGATGGTTATATGCCCAAAACAAGCGTCCAGATCCAAGCGGCTAGTATCAGTGTAGAGCGGATGATCTTGTAGTACTAATCAGCCATCAACAACACTTTGCCTCAAAACTTCATCATGTTTTCTGTCATCTGCATTCTACACACAAAATATCAAATTCAGAGGGAGCACAACAAGCAACAGCAGTATAGCAGCACGACACACAACAACAGTAGAAGCAGCAAGTGCAGGCCACGAGTAGCAAGGGCCGGCCACGAGCACGACGCACGCAAGAGAAAGCAGCAGCTCCATGGCGCGGGGTCCAACGGCGGCAGGAGAGAGAGGACCTACAGGCTACCATAGATGGCCGACGCCGTCGCTGAACCTAGACGGGTCTGACGAGAAGGGGAGGGGACGCCGGCGCTTGTTGCTGCCTGCTGGCGGTGAGGCTAGGAGCACGACTTGGAATCGATCCACCGCTACCTTTTCCTGCTTGCTGCTGCTCGCCTCCTTCCGGCGCTGCCTCCCGGTGCTTGCCAGATGTGAGGGAGAGACGAGAGACGGAGACACACGAGCAAGCGAGCCGTTCCGCGTGGTCCGCCCGATTTCGAGAATCACTCGGTTCGGCATAAAGGGGGAATATGCCATTCCCTGGAACCGGTGGGTTCCTCTCCCTTGGACGAACCAAACACTGGAACGGGCCTCCGGAACGGAATCGACCCATTACATTCTACTTGGTGACCTCAACCAAACACACCCTTAGTTCACTCCAAAGGGATATCTTGTGTGTGCGTGTGTGTGTATGTCGAAGAAAGATGATATCTTCATCAATTGATCCCCGTGATCAATTGTCGACGCTATTGTCTTACCCAATCCTTGATTTGAGTATGGGCTATCAACAAACCAAATCAGAACCAACGATGTTCGCAATGTTGTCTTACTTGTGGTTGTTTCCTCGAGCATACACTGTTATATCTCTTGATCTGACCAATGCTATCAACTTGTTCACATAGTTATGGAACTCCATTTGTATGGAAACCTTGATGAATTGTTGACGAGCCCATCGGCAACATGTTTGTCTTCTCCTAATTCATGTTGAACATTAAAGCTAGTGTTGGAAACTTTCTTAAACATTATCTTCATGTTAATCCATGACGTATAATTCATGATGAAAGAAGTGACTTCCTCTAAGTTCATGTGCAATTGGTGCAAGTTGCCTCCATGGATTTGAGAAAGTTGTTTTGCTTCCTTCGGAATCGTCCCAAGTCAGTCATGCATGTGCGAAGTATTCTATGGTCTGGTAGGCTCGCTGCCTCCATACCATATGTATTTCCTAGCACACCAAGCTACTGATTGATTTGTTCAAGGAGAAGAAGTTCCTTCTTAAGAGCTAATCTGGACTTATGTAAGGACTTCGATATCCTCAATGATGGATCCTCACCTGAACTTCGGTAGTGTTTTATTATAAGACTACTACGTGGTCATGCTTGTCTAGGACAATGTGTTCACATATGTGTAGCAGAACCCGCTCATGTTTTGGAGCTTACTACCATAGTTCATCTCCCGAGAATCTCGCAATGTTATCTCATCGATTTGTGTTGCAAACTTTCCTTTTTAGACATGTTGAGTCTGGAATATCCTGGCGCCAATCAGATCTGAATCTCAGGCAAATATGATGGTTGGAACATTTCCCAAGAATTATAATGTTGGTCTTTCTAAACCGGTAAAGTGGATGTCGTGGCCAACACACCTAGCCGGAAGACCTATTATTGTAGTATCTTGATTGGAAAACTTGGGCGCTTCCCCATGAGGATTTCGTGTGACTTATACTAGAATTTGTTCCTTATGGATTTTGTGCTTCGGAAGTCCGACCTATACTTGATGGCCATGTTAATGATTTTAAGCATGATCATGATATCTAGTACATCAAAGAGAACATTAGAAGCGGAGTGCTAAATGTCTCTTGGTCGATCATCTAGGTTTTGTTCCTTGGCATTGCTAAGGACAAATCTGAGAAAGTGTTGTCTTCCTTTGCATCTGCATCGTCCATCACTACTCATCATGGTAGTATGATGTGTTGCCAGGATCTTCATTACGGATGCGGGTAAGACCTTGATGAGTAAGGAAATTCTCAAGTTATTGAGAGCACGCTCAGTCACTGGGTTATATCCTCGACATCATCTGGAATGTGCTTTCTGTTTGCTGAGTTGTCTGATAAGTCTAGTTTCCTTTCCAAACTGAGTATGCCATTTCTCCTAACTCCTTCAAATGATCGTTTGTGAATTGCCTTAGCCTGGCATAGAGAGTTTTAGTGATCTACATATCAAAAGTAATTCTTTTTGCCACGTAAGGGAATATCTCTACGAGTCACCTTCCCTAAGGTGCCCCGCTTTGGTGTTAGGGCAAGTTAACTCCTCGCTACTTTGATACTTATGTACCACCTTACTTAATCATGGAATTCTTGCCTACAAAACTGAACCTTTGTCATCTATTTCTTTCCATACCCCTGATGTGTGTTTTGCGTCTCAGCTCAAGAGATGTTTCCAACGTCTCGCTCCATGAGTTAATCTTGAGTGCTCGATATTCGAGGAGATCGATTCATGTAGAGTTTCTTTTTGTCGTCATCGTGTTGGATGAAGATCCCAAAAGCAAAGACGCCAAGATCAATTTGAAGCAATGGATCAATATCTTCGAGAAGGGCAATTGGATCATGAAGATCGTGTTAGATTTGTGTCCCCGATGTCTTCTTACCTCACGCCTTGAAACTCAGGACGAGATTCTTGTTTAGTGGGGGTGAGTTGTCACAGCCCTAGAATTTTTTGTAATTAGTTGCATCAATGAGCATCATGCATCCTGTTTAATTTCAAGAAACTTGAAATCGAGGGAATTTGAAAGCCTCAAACTTTAATTAAAAGAAGGGCAAAGAACCCTGGAAAATTGCATCCAATGTTTTCCAAAATGTTCTTATTAATCATTTGATATTTTTGGCAAGGTTCTTGAACCAAAAATAATAATGAACATTCGTGAGAAACATTTTGGGCACTAAGGTTAAATTATAATGTATTTGAATAGGCTTTATTTCTATTATAAAAGAAATACATGTCCAATTATTCTAAAACTTTTTGTGGGGCTCTAGAAATATCCATTTAGTTCCCATATCAAATTTTAGAATTTTAAAAAATGGTTTGATTTGGAAATCAAACCCAAAATAGTTGCAGAGAAAACAAAAAAAAAGAGAAAGGAAACTAACTTGGCAGCAGCCCACTTACCTGTTTCGGCCCAGCTGGCAGATAGCCCAGCCCAACGGCCAGGAGCTTCTTCAAGCTCCTATCAGTAGGAGCTGCCGCGTGCTAGCATCACAGCCGGCCGCGGCCACGTCTCCCTGCCACCTCCTGCTCGCCTGGCTCGTCCTGATCCGCGCCAGAGACCCCCGAGGCCCCTCTCACTTCTACCTCACTCTCTGGACCTCTCTCCCCCTTGCTCCTCTGCTTCCCTCCCCCCCATGGCCGAGCTTGCCCACCGCCGCCGCTTGCTGTTGCCACGGCCACCGGCCCTCCCTTGCCCGTCCAATGTGCTCAAGAGCTCTGCCAAGCCGTCCCCGTCAACTCCACTGAGCAGCGTGAGCGGGGAAGCACCGCAACACCCTCGATGTCGTCATCTTCTAACTCGGGCACCGAGATCTCCGGTGCCGATTCGCGCGACCCAGGTCATCCCCAGCCCCACCGTCTGCACCTTTCACCTTGTCGTGAGCCCTGGTCCCTTTCCCCCTTCTCCCCTCGTCGTCTGCGTGTCGTAGCATAGTACCCCGCAAGCTCTCGTGCCGCCATCCGCCATGGCCAGCAGGCCCGTGCTCCTGAGCTCTTTCGCTCGCAGCCGATCATAGCAACACTCTCAGCGGGTCTACATGAGCTCAAAACACCCAACCGCTGCTCCTAACATGCTTTGTGGCATCGATTCAGTCGATGCCCGAACTCCGGCTGCCTCTGCGAGCTTGTTTCCCGGCGAGCTCCAGCCACCCCAGCTGATGCCGCTTGTTGCAATGGATGCACGCGAGTCCCAACGTCCCGTAGCTGCAAACCAAGCTCAAAACCATTTCCCGTAGCTCAATCCTGAGCAGACTCCGCCGCGGCTTGAGGTCGCCACCGGCCAAACACCAGTGTGCCGACGTGGTGACGTAATTAGTGCTAATCCCCTCCAGCTAGACCACCCATAGACGCCGACAGCGGGCCCCGCGGTGGGTCAAAGTGTGGGTCAACATAGGAATAACCGGGATTAGCCACTGTGTCACTGACGTGTGGGTCCTGGCCGTGAGGTTTGACCTGTCCTGGCGCTTTTGACCCGCTGACATCATGTTGTCATCATGCTAACGTAGTAAATGTTTTCTGGGATTGTAAATAAATCAGAAATGATTTATTTATTTCAGAAAATATCAAAAACTTCTAAAATTCATAGAAAATAAACCATAACTCCAAATGAAATAATTGATATATGAAAAATTATCAGAAAAATCTAAAGAATCTGTTTATGGCATTTTCGTGCATGTTTGAGCAACCCAAAGCTACTGTATATGACAATTTGAATTAATGGCATTTGAAATGCCTTATGTGGATTTTGAATTTGAACCTTTGGTTCAAACCAACTTCATTTAATATGGTTGCTAGTTGCATTAGCTCAATCAACAGCATATTGCCATGTCATGATCATGCATCATACTGTTGCATAGCATTGAATGTGTTCCCTCTTGTTTGCCGGTGTTTGTCCCCTCTCAGTAGACGTTGTCCCGGTGATTCGATCGATGACACTGATGAAGACCCAATGCTATCTTCAGAAGTGCCAGGCAAGCAAAACCCCCTTGATTACTCTGATACAATCCCACACTCTCGCTCCTGCTCTCTTTTACTGCATTAGGACAACAACGATTCAACTGTTACATTCTGCGGTAGTTGAACCCCTTTTCCTCTGCATGACCTGTCTTTGCCACAGTAAATAGTTGAAATCCACTAGCATGAGTAGGAGTTGTTTGAGCCATAATGTGCCTACTCATTTATGCTTGCTTGTTATGCCTGCTATGCTTAGAGTTGCGTCAGGTCTGATTCATCTGGGATGGATTGGAATGGTGTGAACATGTCCTACTATTGAGAGCTAAGTGTGTGAACATGATTTGATAAAGGTAGCGATAAGGGGCCATGTAGGAGTACATGGTGGGTTGTCTCATTGAAACCGTCCTCAGGAACTGAGTTATGTGTTTGTGATCCAAGATCAACTACTATCACACGTTGGGCCCTGATAACCCACAAGTATAGGGGATCGCAACAGTTTTTGAGGGTAGAGTATTCAACCCAAATTTATTAATTCGACACAAGGGGTGCCAAAGAATATTCTCAAGTATTAGTAGCTGAGTTGTCAATTCAACCACACCTGAAAGACTTAATATCTGCAGCAACATATTTAGTAGTAAAGTAGTATGGAAGTAACGGTAACGGTGGCAGAGTAATAGTAGCAGCTTTGTAGCAATCTTAACAGTGGCAACGGAAAAGTAAGGGAGCAAAGATAAATATGAAACGAGCTCATAGGCAATGGATCAATGATGGATAATTATGTCGGATGGCATTCATCATGCAACAGTTATAACATAGGGTGACACAGAACTAGCTCCAATTTAGCAATATAATATAGGCATGTATTCCAAATATAGTCATACGTGCTTAGGAAAAGAACTTGCATGACATCTTTTGTCCTACCCTCCCGTGGCAGCGGGGTCCTATTGGAAACTAAGGGATATTAAGGCCTCCTTTGAATAGAGTATCGGACCAAAGCATTAGCACTTAGTGAATACATGAACTGCCCAAGCTACGGTCATCTTTTTTGAAGGGAGACCAGCAATGCTGGGCTTTTTCATTATGATAGGAAGGGAGCAATATGTACATTGACCAAGAATGGTCATAAGGAGGAAAAGAAGAGGAAACTAAAAGAAGAAGAAAAAGAGAGAAAACCTCACAGGCTAAATCTCTCAACCTGGGTCCCCGAAGGGCGACAACAGGCAGGTCGCACCCCCAGTTTCCACATATCCAAATCTCCTCTAATCTCCTTTAAAGTGGTTTCCACCGTTGATGATCTGTTGTTGAAAATTCTGCTGTTCCTTTCAAGCCAAATTCTCCAGGACACCAAAATCAGCATATATCTGATCCTTTCTTTTGTTCAGCTACCATCCTGGAGACAATTGATATCCACATCTCTTTGGAGCTTTCCAAGTTTTGCCAAACAAGGGGATTAAGTGAACTGAATCCTGTTTATGGTGTAGACTTTTGCCAGATCATCCGCGCATGCGGGCATTCCCATAGGATGTGCAGCAAGGTCTCCAAATTTCGCAGTCAAAGTGGGCAGAAGTAGTGTTTGGCCACCCCTGGCACTGAAGGCGATCAGCGCACCACAACCTATCTAGCATGAGCAACCAGATGAAAAACTTACAATGAGGGGGAGCCCAAGCCCGACAGAACATACTTTTGAAAGGAGAATCCACCCTGCCAGCAAACTGCATTTTGCGAGCGGCCGCAACTGAGTATGCTCCTGATGAGGTTGTTTTCCAAGTGATCGAATCCGCGGCACCGGCAGTGAGGCTTGCCTCTGCATTTTGGACCACTCTCCAGATGCCGCGGAACTGGTGGAGGAAATCATCAGTAACGATGGTCTTCTGATGTCTTGTATCCATCTGTGTCCATGCAGTGCTTCCCTGACAGATCGGTCCTTTGCTCTTGTTCGTTTATACAGCGCCGGAGCAATTTCTCGCAAAGGCAGTGGCCCCATCCATGTGGATTCCCAGAACAAAGCAGTCTCACCGTCTCTAATCCTGACCGACGTTGCCGCAGCAAAGAGGGCTCGGTCTTGCTCATCGCATGGAATGGCCGAGCCAACCCAAGGCCTATGTGGATCGGTCCAGGACAGCCACAACCATCGGAGACGGAGTGCTCTGGCAAATTTTTGGAGATCATGGATCCCGAGGCCACCCAGCTCCACCGGGGAGCAGACTTGGCACCAGCTGACCTTGCTCTTGCCTCTAGAGAGGTTTTCTTCTTGTGCCCAGAGGAACTTTCTGCAGATCTTATCTATGTCTTTGAGGAACCCGGCGGTCGTGTGGATGGCGGTGAGCGCGAAGATAGGCATAGCTATGAGCACCGAGCGCACTAGAGCGCGTCTGCCAGCGATATTCATCAATCTACCCTTCCAGTTAGCAAGCTTTGCCCTAATTCTATCGAGAACGAATTGCTGGTGCACCTTTCTGAGTCTACCTAAGGTGATGGGAAGGCCAAGGTATGTGATCTGGAAGGCCACGCGCGCCCCAACAAAAGCTCCTAGCACTTGGTCAAGATCGATCTCTTGGCATTGGATGGCAACAATAGTGGACTTTTGAGGGTTTATCCGTAGCCCTGTGGCCTCACCAAAATGGTTCATGATTTCCAGTAGGCAGGAGACATCCCCTCCATTGGGGTTGGAGAAGAGAATGGCGTCGTCCACATACAGGCTGAGCCTCATATTGGCATCTCTACCCGGAAGTGGTGTTAGGAGTCCAGAGTTTTGTGCCGTCTGAAGGATACGGTGCAAGTGTCAATCGCGAAGATGAACAAGAACGAGGACAGGGGGTCCCCCCTGTCGCAGGCCTCGCATATTTTTTATCATTTGGCATGGAACTCCATTGAGAAGGACAGTAGAGGACGACGAGGCCAGGAGGACGGAGATCCAGTTGCGCCACCTAAGCGAGAAACCTAAATTTTGCAGCAGCTCCAGCAAGTACTCCCATGAGATCGAATCAAAAGCCTTGGCAATGTCCAGCTTAAACAGCACCATCTTGTTTTTCTTCCTATGGAAGCTGCGGGCGGCGTTTCTGACGAAAAGGTAGCTGTCGTGTATGCATCTATTTTTTAGGAAGGCGCTCTGAGAAGGGGATATGATGTCAGCCATTTTAGGTGCAAGTCTGATGGATAGAATCTTGGCAATGAGCTTTGCAAAGGAATGCACCAAGCTGATTGGTCTGAGCTGTTCAATTTCGGAGGCCTCGTCAGATTTGGGTAAAAGCACCACATTTGCGGAGTTCAGAATCCCTAAGTTTGAGCAGTTCATGTGGTAGAACTGATTGAGAGCATCAAGAAGATCATGTTTGATAGTAGCCTAGCAGCTTCGATAGAAGATCCCCGAGAAACCATCAGGTCCCGGAGCTCGATCCGTCGGCGTTTGCTTGATTTCCTGCCAGACCTCCTCCTCAGATAATGGGAGATCCATTCCTTCTTTGTCAATCTGCGGTAGGTTGATCGCATCCCAGTTGATAGTGCAATTGCGCGGGAGCTTCTGGCCCATGATGCCATGGAAGTGATCATAGATCACCTCCTCTTTTTCCTTGTGGTCGGTCACGCTGCAGTTTCCTTTCTTTAGCGATAAGATGAAGTTTTTTCGCCGTCTTGCGTTGATCTTGGCATGGAAGAAAGCTGTGCTAGCGTCTCCTGCCCTAAGCCAATTTATGCGGGAGCTCTGTTTCTTTCTAGCCCGCTCTGTCGCATCTAAACCTAGCAGCCAAAGCTTGAGCTTTTTGCGCAGCTCCCATTCTGCATCAGACAGGGCCCTGTTTTCCTGAGCGGTGTCAAGGCACAGGATAATCTCTTGAGCCATGTGGAACTGCATCTTCGCATCGCTAAACAACCCTTTACTCCACTTCTTCAGGGCACTGGCCGTGCGCTGCAGCTTGACGTGCAGAGAGAGGATCTTGCAACTAGATTGGATTGGCCTCATCCAAGCATCAGTGACTGTCTCATGGAACCCTGGGAACTTTGGCCAAAAAGCTTCAAGCTACGGTCATCATCGGGAAGTGTCCCGACTATTGTCACTCCGGGGTTGCCGGACCATAACATGTAGTAGGTGACTATAACTTGCAAGAAGGATCAAGAACACAAATATATTCATGAAAACATAATAGGTTCAGATATGAAATCATGGCACTCGGGCCCTAGTGACAAGCATTAAGCATAGCAAAGTCATAGCAACATCAATCTTAGAACAAAGTGGATACTAGGATCAAACCCTAACAAAACTAACTCGATTACATGGTAAATCTCATCCAACCCATCACTGTCCAGCAAGACTACAATGGGATTACTCACGCACAGCGGTGAGCATCATGAAATTGGTGATGGAGGATGGTTGATGATGATGATGGCGACGATTTCCCCTCTCTGGAGCCCAAAACGGACTCCAGGTCTGCCCTCTCGAGGAAGAACAGGGCTTTCGTAAAACGCGATGAATCCTTCTCTCTGATTTTTTTCTCCCCGAACGTGAATATATGGAGTTGGAGTTGAGGTCAGTGGAGGTCCAGGGGGCCCACAAGGACAGAGGGCGCTCCCCCCACCCTTGTGGCCAGGGTGTGGGCCCCCTTCGGTTGATTCTTTCTCCAGTATTTTTTATTTATTCCAAAACTGATCTCTGTGAATTTTCAAGTCATTCCGAGAACTTTTATTTCTACAAAAAAATAACACCATGGCAATTCTATTGAAAACAACGTCAGTCCGGGTTAGTTCCATTCAAATCATGCAAATTAGAGTCCAAAACAAGGGCAAAAGAGTTTGGAAAAGTAGATACGACGGAGACGTATCAAGTCCCCCAAGCTTAACCCATTGCTTGTCCTCAAGCAATTTAGTTGACAAACTAAAAGTGATAAAGAAAAACTTTTACAAACTCTGTTTGATCTTGTTGTCTGAAATATGTAAAGCTAGCATTCAAGTTTTCATCAAACATTATGAACTAACCATATTCACAATAACATTTAGGTCTCACATACACTCATATCAATAACATAATCAACTAGCGAGCAGTAATAGTAAATCTCGGATGGCAACACTTTTCCAAAATAATCATGATATGATATAACAAGATGGTATCTCGCTAGCCCTTTACGAGACCATAAAACATAAATGCAGAGCACCCCTAAAGATCAAGGACTGACTAGACATTGTAATTCATGGTAAAAGATATCCAATCACAGTCATACTCAATATAAATTAATAACAATGCATGGCAGTGGTGCTCTCTAACTGGTGCTTTTTATAAGAGGATGATGACTCGGCAGTAAAAGTAAATAGATAGGCCCTTCGCAGAGGGAAGTAGGGATTTGCAGAGGTGCCAGAGCTCGAATTTTCTAATAGAGATAAATAATATTTTGAGCGGCATACTTTAATTGTCAACATAACAACTAAGAGATCTCGGTAGCTTCCATGATACATACATTATAGGCGGTTCCCAAACAGAATGGTAAAGTTTATATTCCCCCACCACCAACAAGCACACTCCACGGCTGGTCCAAAATAACGGGTACCGTCGAACTAACGATAGTCCTGGGGGAGTTTAGTTTGCAATTATTTTGATTTGATTTGAGCATGGGACTGGGCATCCCGGTTACCAGCCATTTTCTCGTGAATGATGAGCGGAGTCTACTCATCATGAGAATAACCCACCTAGCATGGAAGATATTGACAGCCCTAGTTGCTACATGAGTGATTCGAGCATACAAAACAGATTATCATTTGAAGGTTTAGAGTTTGGCACATGCAAATTTACTTGCAATGGCAGGTAAATACCGCATAGAGGTAGGTATGGTGGATTCATATGGAACAACTTTGGGTTTATGGAAGTGGATGCACAAGCAATATTTCCGCTTAGTAGAAGTGAAGGCTAGAAAAAGACTGGGAAGTGACCAACCAGAGAGCGACAACAGTCATAAACATGCATTGAGATTAACCAACACTGAGTGCAAGCATGAGTAGGATATAAGTCACCATGAACATAAATATCGTAGAGGCTATGTTGATTTTGTTTCAACTACAAGCGTGAACTTGTGTCAAGTCAGGCCACTCGAATCATTCAAAGGAGGATATCATCCTGTCATACAACATCACAACTATTTTAAAAGCATGTTGGCACGCAAGGTAAACCATTATAAACTCCTAGCTAATTAAGCATGGCATGAATAACTATAATATCTAATTGTCATTACAAACATGTTTCTTTCATAATAGGATGAATCAAGAATGATGAACTAATCATATTTACAAAAACAAGATAGGTCAAGTTCATACCAGCATTTCCTCATCTCAATCATTTCATCATATATCGTCATTATTGCCTTTCACTTGCACAACCGAACGGTGTGGATAATAATAAAAGTGCACGTGCATTGGACTAAGCTGGAATCTGCAAACATTTATTCAAAGGAGAAGATAGGGTAATATGGGCTCTTTGTCAGATCAACAATAATATATATGAGAGCCACTCAACATTTTCATCGTGGTCTTCTCCTCTCGACCCCCAAAGAAAGGACCAGAATTTCAAAGAAACACACTGAAATGTTTTTGGAGTTTTTGTTTTTTCTGAAGAAAGTAAAACAAGAACGAGAAAAACTATTTACACAGGAGAGCTCCCAACAAGCAAAAGAAGAACGGGAAATCTTTTTGGTTTTTCTTTTAATATTACAACTAAGCATGCATAGAAAGTAAACTAAACTACAACTAATTTTTTTATTTTTCTTAAGGTTTTTCAAACACACAAGAAGAAAGCAAGAAAAATAAATAAACTAACATGTATAGTACAATGAAAAAGTATGAACACCAACAACTAGAATGAGTTTATGAACATAAATGTAATGTCGGTGAGAAATACGTACTCCCCCAAGCTTAGGCTTTTGGCCTAAGTTGGTCTACGCCCATGGATCAAAGTAACCTTCTCTGGTGTACTGAGGAGGATCTTGGGGGTTCCACTGGTTAGCGAGCTCTTGTGGCTCCCACAGATAAACAGACTCCTGATATGGATCAGGTGATGGCTCTGACTTAGGAACTGGGGATCGCGTCCCCTCCCAGTATGCATGAATGTCCGCGGGGAAAACGAAGTACCTGCCTGAGTGAATATCGAACAAAGTAGGTGGAGGCAAGGTAATAATCTGAAAAGTATCCTCGCTAAATACCAAGTTATAAATGAGGCTCTTTTCCTCATCATAGCGAATAAACTTATATGCTAGCATGTGATACGTCTCCAACGTATCTATAACTTTTGATTGTTTGATGTTGTTTTATTATCAATCTTGGATGTTTTATAATCATTTTATAGTCATTTTATATAATTTTTTGGTACGAACCTATTGACATAGTGCCAAGTGCCAGTTGCTGTTTTGTCCATGTTTTTTACATCGTAGAAAATGTATATCAGACGAAGTCCAAATTCCACAAAACTCCATGATGATTTTTTATGGGCCAGAAGGAAGGCAATGGGCCCTGGTTGCCCCTGGGGGGTGCCCCGAGGAGGGGCACAACCCACCAGGGCGCGCCAGGAGGCCCAGGCGCGCCCTGGTGGGTTGTGCCCACCTCGGGTGCCCCCCGGACCGCCTCTTTGCTCTATAAATACCCCAAAAATACCAGAACACTAGAAGCGTCGACGAAATATTCATCCACCGCCGCAGAGTCCAGAACCCCCAGATCCAATCTAGACACCACCTCGGATGGGGTTCACGACCTCCATTGGTGCCTCTCCGATGATGCATGAGTAGTTCTTTGTAGACCTTCAGGTCCGTAGTTAGTAGCTAGATGGCTTTCTCTATCTATGAATTCTCAATACAATGGTATCTTTGAGATCCATATCATGTAACTCTTTTTGCATTGTGTTTGTTGGGATCTGATGAACTTTGAGTTTATGATCAGTCATATCTTTTTATATCCATGAAAGTTATTTGAGTTTCTTTGATCTCTTTTATGCATGATCTTTTATAGCCTCGTATTTCTTCTCCGATATTTGGGTTTTGTTTGGCCAACTTGATCTATTTATCTTGCAATGGGAAGAGGTTCCCGGTAGTGGGTTCGATCTTACGGTGCTTGATCCCAGTGACAAAAAGGGAACTGACACGTATGTATCATTGCTACTAAGGGAAAAATGGGATCTATATCTACCGCCATAGATAAACGGATCTTGTCTACATCATGTCATCGTTCTTATTGCATTACTCCATTTTCCCATGAACTAAATACACTAGATGCATGCTGGATAGCGGTCGATGTGTGGAGTAATAGTAGTAGATGCAGGCAGGAGTCGGTCTACTAATCTTGGACATGATGCCTATGTAATGATCATTGCCTGGATATCATCATAATTATTTGAGGTTCTATCAATTGCCCAACAGTAAATTTTTTACACACCATTTGCTATCTTTCTCGAGAGAAGCGACTAGTGAAACCTACGGCCCCCGAGTCTTCTTTCTCATATATTTCCTTTGTGATCTATTTTCTTTGCACTTTTTATTCAGATCTATTAAACCAAAAATACAAAAATACTTTGCTGCACTTTATTTTATTTGCGATCTATTTATTCAATCTATTACAACTTTCTCCCGTCAACACGCAATTTCTGGCGCCGTATGCCGAAAGGGATTGACAACCCCTTTAACACGTCGGGTTGCAAGGTTGTTGTTATTTGTGTGCAGGGGCTGTTTACGTTGTGTTGCTTGGTTCTCCTACTGGTTCAATAACCTTGGTTTCATTTCTGAGGAAATACCTACCGCCGCTGTGCTGCATCATCCCTTCCTCTTTGGGGAAATACCGACGTAGCTTCAAGCGACATCAAAAGGAACTTCTCGCGCCGTTGCCGGGTAAGGTCTTCAACATAACCAAGTTCCTAATCACAAATCTCATCTCCTCGCAATTTACATTATTTTCCATTTGCCGCTCGTTTTCCTCTCCCACAAAAATTTGCCGTTTTATCCGCCTCTCTTTTTCCGTTCGGCGTTTTCTAGCTGGATCTGTTTTTAGTGCAATCTTGTTGTGTGTTCATCATGACTCAAGAGAACACCAAGTTGTGTGACTTCTCAAATACCAACAACAATGATTTTATTGGCACTCTGCTTGCTCCTCCTACCACTAGTGCGGAAAGTTGTGATACTAATACTGCTTTCCTGAATCTTGTTATGAAAGACCAATTTTCCGGTACTCCTAATGAGGATGCCGGGTCCCATCTTAATACCTTCATGGAATTATGCGATATGTAAAAGAAAAAAGATGTGTACAATTATGTGGTCAAGATGAAATTATTTCCTTTCTCTTTGCGTGATTCTACAAAAATTTGGTTCTCTTCTTTGCCTCGTAATAGTATCGATTCTTGGAATAAGTGCAAATATGCTTTTTTCACTAAGTATTTTCCTCCCGCAAAAATTATTTCCCTTAGAACCCACATCATGAGTTTCAAGCAACTTGAACATGAGCATGTTGCACAATCTTGGGAAAGGATGAAAATGATGCTAAGGAATTGCCCAACTCATGGGCTAAATCATTGCATGATCATGCAAAAAATTTATGCAGGATTGAATTTTGTTTCTCGTAATCTTTTAGATTCCGCCGCGGGTGGTACTTTTATGGAAATTACTTTGGGTGAAGCCACCATATTGCTTGATAATATCCCGAAAGAGCTCCTACTTGTAAAAAAGTTAATTCGGTTGAAGAAATTTCTTCTTTGAGTGATAAAGTTGATGCTCTTATGAAATTGGTTGCCTTTGTCTACTTTGATTGAGAAAAATAGTGATGCCATTGATGTGAATTTTATCTCTAGAAATAATTTCAACAACAATGCTTATAGAGGTAATTTTAATCCTAGGCCTTTTAATCGTAATTCCTCTAATAATTATGGTAATTCCTACGGAAATCAATCTTACAATAATAATAGGAACACCTCTGATCTTGAGAATAATATTAAATAATTTATCAACACACAAAAAGTTTTCAACACTTCCATAGAAGAAAAAGTTGAATAAGATTGATGGTTCGTCAAGAAGTGTTGATAGAATTGCTCATGATGTGGAAAATCTCAAGATGAAATATTTTGTGCCTAAATTAGATGTATCAATTAAATCTCTTTATGTTTCTATGGATGAAAGTAAGAAAATAACTGCTATGCTTAGAGCTAAAAGAGAATTTTTAGAGAAAGCTTTTTCTAGTGATTGTTCTTGCAAAGATGATGAAGATCTTAAAATGATTGGTGTTTCTTCTATTGATTCCTTGTTTAGTAAAGTTAAGAATGATGAAAAGGGGACTCGAGAAGAGTCAACTTTAATTAGAAGGCGTCCCAATATTTCGGAGGGTGAAAATCTTGTTGAGAAAGTGGATGAAAGTGGGTTTGGAGTGGTCAAAACTTTAACTAGTGATGTGCCCACTCTTTTGGATTACAAAGACTTTAATTATGATAGTTGCTCTTTGGTTGATTATATTTCTTTCTTGCAATCCATGCTAAATTCACCCCATGCCTATGAACAAAACAAAGCTTTTACTAAACATATTGTTGATGCTATGATGAAAGCTTTGGAAGAAAAGTTGGAATTAGAAGTTTCAATTCCTAGAAAATTGCATGATGAATGGGAACCTACTATCAAAGTCAAGATTAAAAATTATGAGTGTTTTGCTTTGTGTGACTTGGGTGCTAGTGTTTCTACAATTCCGAAATCTTTATGTCATGTGCTGTCACGCCAAGATGCGACCCTATCCTAAAGGAACTCGACGGTCCCACCAAGGATAGAAGCGCATCTTCAAGACGCTTTTGCAAGGTGGATATCATTACATCAACATTACATAATGCATAGGGATACATACATAAGGCACAAATGCCAAAAGAATACATCAAATCATATACAAGAGATCAACATCCGACTACGGATGGAACATAAACAGAAACTCAAACAATATCCACCCTGCTAGCCCAGGCTGCCGACCTGGAACCTATCCCCTGAACGAAGAAGCAGAAGAAGAACTCAACGCAAGCAAGCATCGCTCTCGCGTCATGATCATCGCAAACCTGTACCTGCAACTGGTGTTGTAGTAATCTGTGAGCCACGAGGACTCAGCAATCCCATAACCATGGGTATCAAGACTAGCAAAGCTTAAAGGGAAAGGAAGGGGGTAAAGTGGTGAGGTTGCAGCAGTGGCTAAGCATATATGGTGGCTAACATACGCAAATGAGAGCGAGAAGGGAAACAAAGGAACGGTCGCCAACTAGTAATGATCAAGAAGTGATCCTAAACTCCTACTTACGTCAGACATAACCCCAGAACCGTGTTCTCCTCTCGATCAACCCCGAAAAGAGACACTCACGGTTACGCACACGGTTGGTGTATTTTAGAAGAGTTTACTTCAAGTTTACTACAACCGGATATTAACAAATTCCAATCTGCCACATAACCGCGGGCACGGCTCTCGAAAGTTTATACCCTCCAGGGGTGTCCCAACTTAGCCCATGATAAGCTCTCGCGATCAACGAAGGATATTCCTTCTCCCCGGGAAGACCTAAGCAGTCTCGGAATCCCGGCTACAAGACATTTCGACAGTAATAAAACAAGACCAGCAAAGCCGCCCGGATGTGCCGACAAATCCCGATAGGAGCTGCACATATCTCGTTCTCAGGGCACACTGGATGAGCCAGACGTCGGGTTGGCATAGACCACGATTGCCTGTGGGGCCGGACATCGCCGGTTTGGACCAAAGACTCGAAGGAGAACTGGCCCGGGGGCTAAAAATAAAGATGAGCCTCGGGCTCCAGAAACCCAAGGGAAATAAAAGGGCATAGGTGAGGCAAATGGTAAAACCAATGTTGGGCCTTGCTGGAGGAGTCTTATTCAAAGCGAACTGTCAAGGGGGTCCCATAAATCACCGAACCGCGTTAGGGACGCAACATCCGGGAACATAATACCGATATGACGGAAACTAGGGCGGCAAGAGTGGAACAAAACACCAGGCATAAGGCCGAGCCTTCCACCCTTTACCAAGTATATAGATGCATTAATAATATAAGAGATATTGTGATATCCCAACATAAACATAATCCAACATGGAGCAGTCTTCATCTTCACCGCAACTAGCAACGCTTATAAGAGGGCTGAGCAAAAGCGGTAACATAGCCAAACAACGGTTTGCTGGGAAGGGTGACAACAGGTTAGAGGTTCATGGCAATTTGGGAGGCTTTAGCAGCAAGTGGTAGGTAACGTAGCATAGCGATAGAACGAAGCAACTAGCATAGCAATGATAGTAGTGAGATCCAGGGTAGCGGTCATCTTGCCTGAAATCCCGTAAGGAAGAAGAATGAGTCCATGAAGAAGACGAACGGATGAAGCCGAACCAAGCGTAGACGAACGAATCCTCACGATCGCAATGAAACAGGAACTAAAAAGAAGAAGCACACAACATGGTAAACACACCACACATGAACAAGACATGATGCTCAACCAATAATGATGCAAGACAAGGCTACATGAATCTACTCATGGCAAGAGATGATGCATACAAGAGCAACACATCAAAGCAAGTTTAAATGAGGCCGAAAACAACATAGAACAATTCCGGTAAGTCCTCATATGCAAATTTCGAAATTGGTCTAGATCTGAATAAACCTTATGTTCAAGTTGTTAAACAGCAAGTTAAGATGCACCACGATGATCTACATGAAATTCTAGTCAAGTTACATATAAAGTTCATTAGATTGAGACTACGGCCTAGAAGATATGAGCAAAACAAGATAAGCATGGCATTGGTGCAAAATGCATTCAAACATCAAGCAAACACCTCAAAACAAGGATGCAACATGATAATATGATACTACATGAAAAAACAAGCAAGTTTCATATAGAGCACAATCAAAACGGAGCAACGGTTGAACACATACACTACAAGTTATAGCAACAATCTGTCCAAAGCAGCAACTAGGCATATTGCAAGCACCAAAACAACAAGCTACATCACCTTAACATGATAACAAAAGGCAGTGACGTGATTTACAGGTAAAGCATTACAAAACATGAACACTGAGCTATCTCCAGAAATCACTAGAACATGCTCAAACACACATGGTAAGATTGCAAATAATAAGAGTTTCAGACTTTAGCAGAAATAACATCAGGTTGCAATGTTTAGAGCTATCAAACAGAATGTTACAGAAACTTATCATGGCAAACAAAGGAATTTCATGATACTACTAAATTCATAGAACAAGAGTCCCTTACTGACCATGAGCCAAAAAGGATCAGAAGATATGATGGCACCCATGTAAACATGGCAAGTTATATGACAGATTCATACATGGCAGGAACAACAATAAGTAGGCATGTTGGTGGGCTTGAACCACTCACCACAGAGCAACAAATGGTATGGAAAGGCAACCAACAGTAAGAAGACATGTCTATGAAGCTAAGCATGGCAAGAGCAAGTTCATAGATTGCATGGACCACTAACAACAATCATGGCAACATTGAACTTAATGTTAACAGGCTGACAGCAACACTATTTAGCAAATTTAGAGCAAGATTACAACAAGTTACAGCAGACTATAATTGCAACAAAGGGCATGGACGGGTAGAGCAAGCCATTTATAACAAAAAATCCTTAGTTAACATCTCCAGATTATGCATAGATTGACTTGTAGAAACAGGTTAACATAGCATCATGATGTAGTATATTCAGCCTAGCAAAACAGTAACAGCAAGTACCCTACTTAACAAGCTTGATGCACTCACTGAACAACTCACAAAAATACATGGCAAGCACCCCTGTAAAGATGGCATGATGTAGATCAAAACTAATGTAGAGCTCATGCTCATTGGATGCACACATCAAATGCAATAAAAATGACAAATCACCAAGTTATAACAGTTTCAGCAGGTTAACATCATATAGCACTCTTGCAACAATGATTCAGGCATCAACTTTAGATCAAATGAAACTGATGCAATGGGTCGAAATTGAGAACTCGTCAAGGCGAACAATTCGACATATTACACGCCCAAAACGGAGCTACGGATGCAGAGTTATGATGCGATGAAAATGCATAAAAATTACTGGAAACTACGGGGACTTAGCAGTTTTCAAAGGGGGGGGGGGGAAGTCAACCTCGGGCACGGAATTCGAGGTTCACCGGATCCTTGCCGGAGTAGATGCCGGAGAGGAGGGGGACGCCGGAGGCGGGCGGATCCGGTCTGGGAAGGGGCGGAGGAGGCTGGAGCGGCACCGGTGGCCGGATCCGGCAAGGCGCGGCGGCGGCGCGACGGAGGGCGGCGCCGGCGAAGAAGAGGCGGCGGGCGGCGGCGGAGCGTGCCGGGCCGGAGGGCGCGGGCAACGGGCGTGGCGGCGTCGGCCGGCTCAAGGGGCGAGGCGGCCCGGCAACCGGGCGGCGGCGGCTGGAGCCATGGGGTCGGAGCGGCTCATGGCCGGGCGGCGGGCGCTGGTGGAGCAGGGCCACGTGGCGCGGCGCCAGTGGCTGCGGGGCGGCGGCGACGGACGTGTCCGGTGGCGGAGGAGGAGCGTGCTAGGGTTTGGGGATCGGGAAATTCGGGGGAGTGCACATATTTATACGTAGAGGGAGCTAGGAGAGTCCAAATGGAGCACGGTTTTCGCCCACACGATCGTGATTGAACGACCGAGAACATGGAGGGGAGTTTGCTGGGTTTTGGGCCACTTTGAAAGGGGTGTTGGGCTGCAAAGAGAAGGGGTCTTTTGCGGTTATCCGGTTAACCGTTGGAGTACCAAACGACCTCCAAATGGCACGAAACTTGACAGGCATTCTACCGGTGCTATACCAAGGCCGCTTGGCAAACCTCGGGCCATTCCAAGAAATTTTAACACCCGCACACAAAGAGAGATAAAAGAGGGCGCCGGGGAACATAGGAGTGCCGGATTGCAAAAAAGACAACGGGGAAAATGCTCGGATGCATGAGACGAACACGTATGCAAAATGAGATGCACATGATGACATGATATGAAACGCAGATGATGACATGGCAAAGTGCTACACGCAAGCAAATGACATGGCAAGGACGGCGAATAATCATGGCGGACACCGGCGATCGAATCCGGGGCGTTACAACACTCCTCCACTAACAAGAGATCTCGTCCCGAGATCTTAGGACCGAGACGGAAGGGAAAAAGGATGAGGTGAAACAGGAACTCAAGAGAAGAAGCAAAGAATCGAGAGCACACGGGAAGAAGAGAGAAATGACGAGAATGACGATAATCGAAAGCTCACGGAATCGGATAGACTATGAAACCACTCCGGTTAGAACGAGATAAGAAACGAATAAGACTGAAAGGATTTAGGCAGCAATCCGACTGAAACATGGAGGAATAGAACAGGAGCTTGAGAGGATGGAACGATACTTTTTTGAAGACATGACGCAAAACCCCCGGAAAGAATTGAAATAATGGAATGAAAAGAATTTAGAAGAAAGGATTGACTGCAGTTGTTGAGAAAATCAACAACGAAAGAATAAGCTTGTTGTGGACTTATGGATAACATCTCAAGATCATAAGGTGATAACCGGCCACAAATTGAAATGATTGGATAGCTTAGAAGAACGAAGAAATGCAAAACTCCACTTCAAAAGAATACGAAGAATTAATTACACTTCGAGATGCGAGAAGAAAAGATACTTGAACTCCACCAACAAAATCTTGATGAACTCTTGAAGAATGAATTAAATCCTGAAGAACCACCATGAAGAACTCCGGTAACAAAAGGATGACGAGATAAAATGAAGGAAGAAAGAATAAGATGAGCCTGCGATGAATTAGATGGAGGATTCCGACGAAATGGCCGAGGAAATTTGAACTCCGGAAAAGAAAAGATGAAAGCACTTGGAACTAGAATTTATTCCTCAAGAACAAACTCCGAAGGAAGGGATTAATCACTTGGATGAAATAAGAATAAGATTTATTGTATGCTTATCCTTCATCAAATTAAATTGAAGACAAGCAATGGATTTTGCATATTACTTATTCTTCTTGAAAAGGATTAGGGGGTTATAGCGCAAAACTTGAGAAGGTCTTCATGAACCACCGGTGGAAATTGAGAGAACGAATGGATTGATACGCTAATGAAGGAAAAGAATCTTGAACGAACCACCGTAAGAATTTGAAAATGACTGATGAAAGAGAAAGAATCACCGGGAAGAATTAGAAGAACAAATAAGCTAGAGGGAATTTAGATGCAAAAGAACAAAGAGATCATGAGCTGATTAAAGAATACTTGACGAAGCACCGGGATAATTGGATAACGGTAGCTGAAATGTGAGGATGGAGAATTCTTCTGGAACGATGTCCTCCGATAAAAAGAAATGAAAAAAAAATCAACTTCTGGAAAAACTCCGGATGGGTAAGAAAAGACTATCTGACGAATGGAATAATTCAAGAGGATAGCATGAAGCTAGAACCACGAATCTTCGAGAGAACGGACAAGATTTAGAGGAAAAACTCTTCTTCGGTCTACAAATGACGACGAGAAACACACCAAAATTACTGAGATACTCCGGAAGAATGGAAAGCAAAGGGGTTGAACCAACAATGAAATGATTTGAAATCGATCTTGAAAAGGCATCTGACTGATGGAATCCATTCTTACGTCACACTTGAAAATGATTGGGAATAGCTCCGGGGAAATTAAAAGACTCAGGTAAGATCCTGGGAAAAGACCTGTGGGTTAGGGCCCACTAAAAAGAAAACACCGTTGGAAAGGATTGTTGAAGAGATAGGTGATGCACCGGAACAATTGAAAGATTTGAATGAGGTGACAACCTCGAATTAATTGGAACACAGACGAATCTCCTGAGATGTCTTGAACGCTCCGGAAGGATAAACTGGCGAGAGGCGAATGAGCAAATGGAAATATTTGAGCTGAGGGAAAGAATACGATCGACAACGAAAAACTTGAATTGGATCCACCGGAAAAAGTAAAAGGGATGAAGAATGACGAACGAGATGAGAATTCACCGGTTGAAATAATTTACGAAAGACTGAAGAGGTTCCGCACGAATGAAATTGATGCTCGAAAGAGACTCGGGCTCCGGGAAGAAAAAGGGGTGGGAGGGCGGGAAAAACACAGGCAACTGGAAGGGGGAATCGACGAATATCTTGAAGAGAAAACACGGGTTCAAATCATTGAGGAAAGAAAACAAAGACTTCACACGAGTAGGATGGATACTCGATTACGGACTCCGGTTCTGAGAGGAAGAAGGGAGGGCGGGTGGGAAAAACAAGGACAACTTCGGACAAGGAAAAACAACGACGTCGGAGGAAGAACTGAGGATTGAACTTGGCAAAGATGAAGATGGTCGAGTTGACTTGACGAGAAATGCACCGGACAAAAGAGGATGGACAACTCACGAAACTAACCACGTGATCCTAAAGAAAAATTTGAAGGGGAAGAGGAGTAATTCAAAACACCTACGTCAAGATTCGTCACTAGAGCGACGAAGGGGCTGAGGAGTAAAAAGAATTCCTACTCTCCGATATAACTAGACTCCGAAATTTTTTTCTAGACTCGACATCGGCCAAACTACACGATCAATCAAGGGGGCTCCTAGGGTCGGTCGAGGCTCTGATACCAACTTGTCATGCCCAAGATGCGACCCTATCCTAAAGGAACTCGATGGTCCCACCAAAGTATAGAAGCGCATCTTGAAGACGCTTTTGCAAGGTGGATATCATTACATCAACATTACATAATGCATAGGGATACATACATAAGGCACAAATGCCACAAGAATACATCACCATCATATACAAGAGATCAACATCCGACTACGGATGGAACATAAACAGAAACTCAAACAATATCCACCCTGCTAGCCCAGGCTGCCGACCTGGAACCTATCCCTTGAACGAAGAAGCAGAAGAAGAACTCAACGCAAGCAAGCATCGCTCTCGCGTCATGATCATCGCAAACCTGTACCTGCAACTGGTGTTATAGTAATCTGTGAGCCACGAGGACTCAGCAATCCCATAACCATGGGTATCAAGACTAGCAAAGCTTAAAGGGAAAGGAAGGGGGTAAAGTGGTGAGGTTGCAGCAGCGGCTAAGCATATATGGTGGCTAACATACGCAAATGAGAGCGAGAAGAGAAACAAAGGAACGGTCGCCAACTAGTAATGATCAAGAAGTGATCCTGAACTCCTACTTACGTCAGACATAACCCCGTAACCGTGTTCTCCTCTCGATCAACCCGAAAAGAGACACTCACGCAGTTACGCACGGTTGGTGTATTTCAAGAGTTTACTTCAAGTTTACTACAACCGGATATTAACAAATTCCCATCGCCACATAACCGCGGGCACGACTCTCGAAAGTTTATACCTGCAGGGGTGTCCCAACTTAGCCCATGATAAGCTCTCGCGATCAACGAAGGATATTCCTTCTCTCCGGGAAGACCCGATCAGTCTCGGAATCCCGGCTATAAGACATTTCGACAGTAAAAAAACAAGACCAGCAAAGCCGCCCGATGCGCCGACAATCCCGATAGGAGCTGCACATATCTCGTTCTCAGGGCACACCGGATGAGCCAGACGTCGGGTTGGCATAGAACCTGATTGCCCAGGGGGCGCCGGACATCGCTCGGTTTGGACCAGCACTCGAAGGAGAATTGGCCCGGGAGCTAAAAATAAAGATGACCCTCGGGCTCCGGAAACCCAAGGGAAATAAAAGGGCATAGGTGAGGCAAATGGTAAAACCAATGTTGGGCCTTGCTGGAGGAGTCTTATTCAAAGCGAACTGTCAAGGGGGTCCCATAAATCACCCAACCGCGTTAGGGACGCAAAATCCGGGAACATAATACCGATATGAAGGAAACTAGGGCGGCAAGAGTGGAACAAAACACTGTGCATAAGGCCGAGCCTTCCACCCTTTACCAAGTATATAGATGCATTAATAATATAAGAGATATTGTGATATCCCAACATAAACATAATCCAACATGGAGCAGTCTTCATCTTCACCTGCAACTAGCAACGCTATAAGAGGGCTGAGCAAAAGCGGTAACATAGCCAAAAAACGGTTTGCTGGGAAGGGTGACAACAGGTTAGAGGTTCATGGCAATTTGGGAGGCTTTAGCAGCAAGTCGTAGGTAACGTAGCATAGCGATAGAACGAAGCAACTAGCATAGCAATGATAGTAGTGAGATCCAGGGTAGCGGTCATCTTGCCTGAAATCCCGTAAGGAAGAAGAACGAGTCCATGAAGAAGACGAACGGATGAAGCCGAACCAAGCGTAGACGAACGAATCCTCACGATCGCAATGAAACAGGAACTAACAAGAAGAAGCACACAACATGGTAAACACACCACACATGAACAAGACATGATGCTCAACCAAGAATGATGCAAGACAAAGCTACAAGAAGCTACTCATGCCAAGAGATGATGCATACAAAAGCAACACATCAAAGCAAGTTTAAATGAGGCCGGAAACAACATAGAACAATTCCGGTAAGTCCTCATATGCAAATTTCGAAATTGGTCCAGATCTGAATAAACCGTATGTTCAAGTTGTTAAACAGCAAGTTAAGATGCACCACGATGATCTACATGAAATTCTAGTCAAGTTACATATAAAGTTCATTAGATTCGGAACTACGGCCTAGAAGATATGAGCAAAACAAGCATGTCATTGGTGGAAAATGCATTCAAACATCAAGAAAACACCTCAAAACAAGGATGAAACATGATAATATGAAACTACATGCAAAAACAAGCAAGTTCCATATAGAGCACAATCAAAACGGAGCAATGGTTCAACACATACACTCTATACAAGTTATAGCAACAATCTGTCCAAAACAGCAACTAGGCATATTGCAAGCACCTAAACAACAAGCTACAGCACCTTAACATGATAACAAAAGGCATGGACGTGATCTAAAGGTAGAGCATTACAAAACATGAACACTGAGCTATCTCCAGAGATCACTAGAACATGCTCAAACACACATGGCAAGATTGCAAATAATAAGAGTTTCAGACTTTAGCAGAAATAACATCAGGTTGCAATGTTTAGAGCTATCAAACAACATGTTACAGGAACTTATCATGGCAAACAAAGGAATGGTATGATACTACTAAATGCATAGAACAAGAGTCTCTTACTGACCATGAGCCAAAAAGGATCAGAAGATATGATGGCACCCATGTAAACATAGCAAGTTATATGACAGATTCATACATGGCAGGAAGAACAATAAGTAGGCATGTGGGTGAGTTTGTACCACTCACCACAGAGCAATACATGGCATAGCAAGGCAACGAACAGTAAGAAGACATGTTTATGAAGCTAAGAATGGCAAGAGCAAGTTCATAGAGTGCATGGACCACTAACAACAATCATGGCAACATTGAACTTAATGTTAACAGGCTGATAGCAACATTGTTTAGCAACTTGAGAGCAAGATTACAACAGGTTACAGCAGACTATAATTGCAACAAAGGGCATGGACGGATAGAGAAAGACATGTATAACAAAACATCCTTAGTGAACATCTCCATATTATGCATAGATTGACTTGTAGAAGCAGGTTAACATAGCATCATGATGTAGCAGATTCAGCCTAGCAAAACAGTAACAGCAAGTACCCTAATTAACAAACTTAATGCACTCACTACACAACTCACAATAATACATGGCAAGCACCACTGTAAAGATGGCATGATGTAGAGCAAAACTCATGTAGAGCTCATGCTCATTGGATGCACACATCAAATGCAATAAAAATGACAAATCACCAAGTTATAACAGTTTCAGCAGGTTAACATCATATAGCACTCTTACAATGATGATTCAAGCATCAAGATGAGCTCAAATAAAAATGATGCAATGGAACGAAATGAACTACTCATCGAGGTGAACAGTATGACATATTACACGCCCAAAACGGAGCTACGGATGCAGAGTTATGATGCGATGAAAATGCATAACAAATACTGGAAACTACGGGGACTTGCAGTTTTCAGAGGGGGGGAAAAGTCAACCTCGGGCACGGACTTCGAGGTTCACCGGATGCTTGCCGGAGTAGATGCCGGAGAGGAGGGGGACGCCAGAGGCGGGCGGATCCGACCGGGGAAGGGGCGGAGGAGGCCGGAGCGGCACCGGTGGCCGGATCCGGCGGCGGCTGGCGGATTTTAGGGCGGCTACGGGCGAAGAAGAGGCGGCGGGCGGCGGCGGAGCGCTGCCGGAGGGCGCGGGCGGCGGCCGGGCTCAAGGGGGGCGAGGCGGCGGCAACCGGGCGGCGGGCGGCGGCTGGACACGGGGCCGGAGCCTCAGCGGGCCATGGGCGGCCAGGAGCAGGCCACGTGGCGCTGGGCGCCAGTGGCTGCGGGCGGCAGCGACAGACGTCCGCTCGCCGGACGTGTCCGGCGGCGGAGGAGGAGCGGGCTAGGGTTTGGGGATCCGGAAATTCGGGGGAGTGCACATATTTATAGGTAGAGGGAGCTAGGAGAGTCCAAATGGAGCACGGTTTTCGCCCACACGATCGTGATCGAACGACCGAGAGCATGGAGGGGAGTTTGCTGGGTTTTGGGCCACTTTGAAAGGGGTGTTGGGCTGCAAAGAGAAGGGGGCTTTTTCGGTTATCCGGTTAACCTTGGAGTACCAAACGACCTCCAAATGGCACGAAACTTGACAGGCGGTCTACCGGTGCTATACCAAGGCCGCTTGGCAAACCTCGGTCCATTCCGAGAAAGTTTAACACCCGCACACGAAAAGAGGTAAAAAGAGGCGGCTGGGAACATAGGAGTGCCGGATTGCAAAAGCAGACAACGGGGAAAATGTTCGGATGCATGAGACGAACACGTATGCAAAATGAGATGCACATGATGACATGATATGAAATGCAGATGATGACATGGAAAAGTGCAACACGCAAGCAAATGACATGGCAAGGACGGCGAATAACTGGCGGACACCTGGCGCATCGAATCCGGGGCATTACATGTGCCTGGTCTTACTAATCTTGAAGAATGTTCTTTGAATTTGCACTTGGCGGATTCTACTATTAAAAAGCCTATGGGAAGAATTAATTATGTTCTTATTCTTGCAAATAGGAATTATGTGCCCATAGATTTTATTGTTCTTGATATTGATTGCAATCAGTCTTGTCCAATTATTCTTGGTAGACCGTTTTTACGCACTATCGGTGCCGTGATCGATATGAAAGAAGGCAATATTAAGTTCCAATGTCCTTTGAGGAAAAGTATGGAACACTTTCCTAGAACTAGAATTAAGCCGCCTTATGAATCAATCATGAGGGCATCTTATGGATCTCAAACCAGAGGTGACAAAACTTAGATCCTTGCTTTATGCCTAGCTAAGGGTGTAAAACTATAGCGCTTGTTGGGAGGCAACCCAATGAATAAAATTTATTTGTATTTTTGCTTTCTGTTCTTGTGTGTTTACAAAATTATGCTACTATTATGATTGTGTTTTTTGTGTTTTAATTAGTGTTTTTGCCAAGTAGAACCAATAGGATCTTCTTGGGTAATAGTTGTTTGATCATGCTGAAAAAGACATAAACTTTATGCTCACGAAAATAATTGTTAAAATTCACCAGAACGTGATAAAATGCCAATTATTCTTTCAGAAGATTAATATACAAATTATCCAGGTTGTCCTAGTATTTAAGAATTTTTGGAGTTCCAGAAGTATTCGAAGAAATCAGATTGCTACAGATTGTTCTGTTTTGACAGATTCTGTTTTCTTTGTGTTGTGTGCTTATTTTGATGGCTTTATGGTTTTCTTTGATGAGTTTTTGCCATAGAAAAGTTGGAATACAGTGGAAATAATACAAAAAAAATAAGAATTGGTTTTATACAACACTTATAGTAGTGGTTTATTTTTCTTACACTGATGGATCTCACGGAAGTTTTGTTGAGTTTTGTGTGATTGATGTTTTCAAGTTTTGGGTTATCTTATGATGGATGAAGGAAGGATGTAAGAGCCTAAGCTTGGGGATGCCCCAGCTTCCCAAGCTATTATCCAAAACTGAGCAACCAACTAAGCTTGGGGATGCCCCCGAGTGGCATCCCCGCTTTGTTCCAACAACTATTAGTATTTTACTCGAGGCTATATTTTTATTCCTCGCATGATATGTGTTTTGCTTGGAGTGTCTTGTATGATATGTGTACTTGCTTGGTTTATTTTATGTTTTAAGTCATCAATCCTTGCTGGACACACCTATGTGAGAGAGCCAAAATTATATCATGACCTGTTAGAATTTCTCTTTGTGCATCACTTAAATCTTTTATGAGCTAGGACTTGCTCTAGTGCTTCACTTATATCTTTTTGAGCACGGTGTGCTTTGTTATTTTTGAAGAAAGGCTCTCTTGATTCACTTAGATTTATTTGAGAGTTAGTAAAATTTTTAAGAAATTCTCTCTTGCTTCACTTAAATTATTCTGAGAGAAAAAAAATTTGTTATGCTCATGATCTTCACTTATATTTGTTTGAGATTATGAAAAGCAACAAATGAAAATTAGTCCCAAAGTGATAGATATGCAAGAAGGATAAAGAAAAAGAAAATGTAATGAAGATCATTGGACAAAATAAACTTTATTCTTAGTAATAGTTTTGAGATATGATGGTATGATATGTGAGTTATGTTGATGAGTAATTGTGCTCTAGTAAGAATATTGGTGTTAAGGTTTGTGATTCCCTATGCATGCACGAAAGTCAATAATCATGCAATGAAAATTATATCCTACTTGTGGTGCATTATTCGGTGTTAATTATGCTTAATGCTTGCTTATGAGATTATTCATTTCTTGGTTGGTCGCTTCCCAATCTTTTGCTAGCTTTCACTTTGCACTAAGTATGATATCTACTTGTGCATACAAAATCCTTTAAACCAGTTCTGCCACATGATTCCACTATATCTACCTATATGCGGTATTATTTTGCCGTTCTAAGTAAATTTTCATGTGCTGTCTATAATTTTCAAAATAAACTTATCTTTTGTGTGTTTGTTTCGCTCGCGGAATAGTAACGGGTGGCTAATATTTTCCATGCTGGATGTGTTATTCTCAAGATGAGTGTTTATTCACTTGTCATTGCATGAGAGTAAGGCGAAAGTTGTAGGAATGACTTTTCCTGGAATGCAAAAATGAATTTACTTTATGTTGTCAAATAATAAATTCCTTGGAAAGTGTTGGTATGGAGGGCAACCATGGATACGACTAGCCATGGAAAGTGAAAGAATGGTGGAAAAAGGAATAAACTTTATTTTCTATTTGGGAACCGCCTATGGCATATCTAGCATGGGAAGTGTTGGGAACTCTAAGTCATTTTCGTTGGTGGGATGGACTCACCTCCCAAAATGTTTTTATCTCTAATTTTTTAGTTTTGAGCTTTGGCACCTCTACAAATCCCTATTTCCCTCTGCGAAGGGCCTTTCTTTTACTTTATGCAATTTTTATTTTGAACTTTGAGTCTCCATATTCTCTCATAAAAAGCACCAACTAGGAGGCAATATGATCGTGCTTAAGTACTGGGTGTAGTTAATATTCGAGTGTGTTTCATGAATGGATCAATGTTTGAGCATGATGGGCTAGGGATAACTTATTTTAGCGTTGATATTGTGAAAGACATGGTTGCTTGTTGATATGCTTGAGTATATAAATTATTATGTCAAAAATAGACTATTGCTTTGAATCACATAAAAGTCCAAATGTCCATGCTATAAAGAAAAAGAATATGATATGACATAATGAACAGCACTCCACATCAAAAATTCTGTTTTTATCACTTACCTACTCGAGGACGAGCAGGAGTTAAGCTTGGGGATGCTGATACGTCTCCAACATATCTATAATTTTTTACAGTTCCATGCTGTTTTATTATCAATCTTGGATGTTTTATAATCATTTTATATCATTTTTGGTACTAAACTGTTGAGATAGTGCCAAGTGCCAGTTGCTCTTTTTTCCATGTTTTTTACATTGCAGGAAATCAATATCAGACGAAGTCCAAATGCCACGAATCTCCATGATGATTTTTTATGGGCCAGAAGGAAGGCAATGGGCCCTGGTTGCACCTGGGGGTGCCCCGAGGGGGGCACAACCCACCAGGGCGCGCCAGGAGGCCCAGACGCGCCCTGGTGGGTTGTGCCCACCTCGGGTCCCCCAGGACCGCCTCTTTGCTCTATAAATACCCTAAAAAACACAGAACCCTAGAAGCATCGACAAAATATTCATCCAGCTGTCGTAGAGTCCAGAACCACCAGATCCAATCTAGACACCATCTCGGATGGGGTTCACCACCTCCATTGTTGCCTCTCTGATGATGTGTGAGTAGTTCTTTGTAGACCTTCGGGTCCGTAGTTTGTAGCTAGATGGCTTTCTCCCTCTCGCTGAATTCTCAATACAATGGTGTCTTGGAGATCCATATGATGTAACTCTTTTTGCGGTGTGTTTGTTGGGATCTGATGAACTTTGAGTTTATGATCAGTCATATCTTTTATATCCATGAAAGTTATTTGAGTTTCTTTGATCTCTTATATGCATGATCTCTTATAGCCTCGTATTTCTTCTCCGATATTTGGGTTTTGTTTGGCCAACTTGATCTATTTATCTTGCAATGGGAAGAGGTGCCCGGTAGTGGGTTCAATCTTACGGTGCTTGATCCCAGTGACAGAAAGGGAACCGACGCGTATGTATCGTTGCTACTAAGGATAAAAAGATGGGATCTATATCTACCACCATAGATAAACAAATCTTTTCTACATCATGTCATTGTTCTTATTGCATTACTCCGTTTTTGCATGAACTTAATACACTAGATGCATGCTGGATAGCGGTCGATGTGTGGAGTAATAGTAGTAGATGCAGGCAGGAGTCGGTCTACTAATCTTGGACGTGATGCCTATGTAATGATCATTGCCTGGATATCATCATAATTATTTGAGGATCTATCAATTGCCAAACAGTAATTTGTTTAACCAATGTTTGCTATCTTTCTCGAGAGAAGCCACTAGTGAAACCTACGGCCCCCGGGTCTTCTTTCTCATATATTTGCTTTGTGATCTATTTTATTTGCACTTTTTATTCAGATCTATTAAACCAAAAATACAAAAATAATTTGCTGCACTTTATTTTATTTGCGATCTATTTATTCAATCTATTACAACTTTCTCCCGTCAACACAAAATTTCTGGCGCCGTACCCCGAAAGGGATTGACAACCCCTTTAACACGTCGGGTTGCAAGGTTGTTGTTATTTGTGTGCAGGGGCTGTTTACGTTGTGTTGCTTGGTTCTCCTACTGGTTCGATAACCTTGGTTTCATTTTTGAGGGAAATACCTACCGCCGCTATGCTGCATCATCCCTTCCTCTTTGGGGAAATACCGACGTAGCTTCAAGCGACATCTCCAAGCTTTCATAATCTAAGTATATAGTGGGTAGCAATTTCTCCTCTTTCTCATTGTGCCTAATGGGTATCTCGAAGCATCTAGCAAGGCGGGAGGCATAGATACCTCCGAAAATAGGACCCTTTGTATGGTTTAAGCTCAACCATTTATCAACCATCGCGCCTAAAGTGAAAGTTCTATCACGAAGTAAAGCATGGCGCAAAATGGCAAGGTCAGGAGCACTAAGGCCTCCACTCTCCCCGCAACAATTAAACATCTCCCAGCAAATAATGATTAGTAGCACAAAATAGGAAAATTTAGACTAGCCACTCTCGCTTCCGACACCCTTCTCTTTTCCCCTACGGTGACTTCATCAATAAAATCTTCCACATCACTAGGACGTGGTTCCTCGACGCTACCCTCATAAGGTAATTTACAAACCTCACAAATGTCATAAAGCGTCATATTCCTTGTACTCATTAGATAAGTAAAATTCTACCATGGGTGGTGATCTCCTAGCATGAAAATGAAAATTTCACACAAAAGTATTTGTGAGTAGGAGATACTGATCACACTGGTCATGGAGGAAGTCAGTGATGCCTGCATTCCCAGCCAAATAATAGGAATCCTCATAAATTTCGGCCGCCTCCAAGGATGCATCACATGTCCATTCACGCGGCTGAATCTCCGCGGAGCGAGGAAGATTGTACTTGGGCTTCTCCTTCTCCTCATTTTCCTTTTCCTTCAAACCACGGCTCAAGGAACCTCTCAACAACCTCCTCATCATTTTCTTCCTCTGAAAAATTCTGAAATTTTTAGTGACTCAGAATAAAAGTGAACCGAACTCAACAAAATTGATAGCAACTACTCCTACAAGTGCCTAAAGGCTATATCATGCATCAAAACTACTTTGGACCATATAAATTTGACATGCAAGCTCAAGAACAAGGTCACCACAGTAGCAAAATTTTGCAATAAAGAAAGCACTAGAACAAAAACTAATTGGACCATTGGAGGAGTCACATACAGAAGAACAATCCCCCAAAGCAGTTTTGCGAATGGAGCTTTGAGCAAGGAGATCGAAAATGGCAACAAAATGAGCAAGAACACAAATTTGAGCTACGGGATGATTTTTTTGGAGGAAGACGAAGTGGATGGGTGCTGGAATAAATGGAGGGGGCCACGTGGGGCCCACAAGGTCGGGGGACGCGCCTAGGGGGTAGGATGCGCCCTCCACCCTTGTGGCCCACTGGTGAGGCTCACTGGTATGTGTTCAGTGCCAGAAATTCTCGAATATTCTATAAAAAATCATACTAAATTTTCTGGGCATTTGGAGAACTTTATTTTCGGGACATTTTTCATTGCATGGATAATTCAGAAAACAGACAGAAAATACTATTTTTGCTTTATTTAATTTAAATAATAGAAAGTAAAAGATAGGTACAGAGAGTTGTGCTTTGTAAATTCATCCACCTCATGCTCATCAAAAGGAATCCATTAACAAGGTTGATCAAGTCTTATTAACAAACTTCTTCCGAATGACATGAAACTAGAGAATTTTTGAATGACACTAGGTTACCTCAACGAGGATATGCATGTCCCCAACAATAAGAATATCATATTTCTTTTTGATAGTAGGAAGAGGAAATTCAAAACCTCCAATAGTAATAGTTGAAAATTTTCCAATAGAATTGATACTATGAACTTGAGGTTGTTTCTTTGGAAAGTGTACCGTATGCTCATTACCATTAACATGAAAAGTGACATTGCCTTTGTTGCAATCAATGATAGCCCCTGCAGTATTAAAAAAGAGTCTACCAAGGATGATCGACATACTGTCGTCCTCGGGAATATCAAGAATAACAAAGTCTGTTAAGATAGTAACATTTGCAACCACAACACGCACACCCTCACAAACACTGATGGGTATAGCAGTTGATTTATCAGCCATTTGCAAAGAGATTTCAGTAGGTGTCAACGTATTCAATTCAAGTCTACGATATAAAGAGAAAGGCATAACACTAACACCGGCTCCAAGATCACATAGAGGAGTTTTAACATAGTTTCTTTTAATGGAACATGGTATAGTTGGTACTCCTGGATCTCCAAGTTCCTTTGGTATTCCACCCTTAAAAGTGTAATTAGCAAGCATGGTGGAAATTTCATCTTCAGGTATCTTTCTTTTATTTGTAACAATATCTTTCATATATTTAGCATAAGGAGGCATTTTAAGCATATGAGTCAAACGCATAGTCTAATCATTTTAGCAAAGCGCTCAAAATCCTCACCACCCTTTTTCTTGGATGGCTTAGGAGGAAAGGGCATGGGTTTCTGAACCCATGGTTCTCTTTCTGTCACGAACGGTTTTCAGGGTATAAATTTCCAGAAAATGGCCTTGTGCTCACCAGCCCCAGGATTACTGTTAGCTGCTGAAGCACCAACTTGATACAGAAATTCCTAGCAAAATATAAAAATATGCAGTAGAAGACCATTCTGGCCTGTGAGTACAACAAATGGTTTCTAGTGGTTGATGGCGGAAGCGGTTTGTGGGTCATGAGCGTCTATGGGACTCCATTTCCCACAGGAACAGCTGACCAGGATAACTCCTATCTTCGCGAGGCCGCTATCACCATTGCTTAGGTTCCGGGGCTGTCATCACGGTCGCTCCTCTCCGCGCAAGAAATCTGGCCAAGACAATAGCCAGGGACAAGCCAGTGAGTACTTTTGAACGTACTCGCAAACATTATGAACACGAGTATAATATAAAAACGATAATTATGTTTTGAATTATTTTATGATCATGACGTCAGTCATAAAAAAAAATCTCTGATGCATGCAAGCAGGTTATTTATATACATGGATATGCAATAACATAGTGGCAATAAAATGCACCGATCGGGTGTCTGAAGCGACGCCTCGAAAGGTTAGTAAATGACGAGCATGCCTCAGTCGGGCGTCTGAGCGACACTACATAAAGGGCTTATAAGGTAAATAAATAACAAGCATGCCACAGTCGGGCGTCTCAACGACACCACATAAAGGGCTTATAAAGTAAATAAATAACAAGCATGCCACAGTCGGGCGTCTCAGCGACACCACATAAAGGGCTTATAAAGTAAATAAATAACAAGCATGCCACAGTCGGGCGTCTCAGCGACACCAAATAAAGGGCTTATAAAGTAAATAAATAACAAGCATGCCACGATCGAGGCCTCAAATGACACCACATAAAGGGCTTATAAATAATCACGGTGAATATCCGGAGGTAGAACCATCCCGGGGATACTCGATAATTCCAATAATATAACGGGTTAGTCCACAACAAATAATAATCATGATCATCACAAGTCTCAAGTCGTGATCCCAGTTCTGGTTTAACAGTTTCTCCTCCGAAGACCGACACTAAGACTGACGCTTGACCCATCCCAGACTATAGTCCTTAACCATGGACACGGCCATTCGAATAGGTTTAATCTCTGCAGAGAGTGTACTCTTTACCCACGAGTAACGGATTCCTTTAGTCCATCGGGACTAATTCCGTCTACGGCCTTTTAATTGAAAACACACCTATCCGCACACATCAGCCCTAACTTACCGGTGTCCGAATCACCCACGACACCAGTTAAGAGAAACTCTAAGTGGGGAGGCTACAACCTCGACGTTACATGGGATCACAAAATTTATACTGCGCGCAAACTGGGGAGCTACCCCCTTCGGCTACAACCGAAACACCCATGCTCCCGGACCAAGTGGCGTGCCTACCGGATGCCTCCGGTATCTTCCACCATGGCCTGTCTGTACGGTGTGTGCCAGGAAAGGGGTTGGCAACTTACTGAACCGTACCCTACCTATGGCAGGGACAAATGGTAGCACGAAACAAGTATGGGGGTTACCGGAACAAGACTCGATCTATGGTCGACTCAGGAGGTTTAAATATACCCTGCATGGTTAGCATAGCAATATATACTTCAACCAACAGACATAAACACCACGCGACATACCCCCTCACGCCATACCGGACACGACCGTCTCAACGGAGGATTAGGGACAAGACCGTGTCTACCCAAGACCGAGGTTTTCCCGGATTCCCTTCCGGTATGCATGAAAGGCATATGATGGTGATTACCATCACAACCATATCAAACTCCAATAGCATGAAATCAGAAATATGCACTCATGAGTAGGAACACATCATCACATAAAATGACGTATGCCCGTGTTGAGGTGGTGTTGTCACCGTGTCAAATAACACACACAAAATTATTATGCCAGGGTTCAGAATGCTTGCCTTCAAGTCGTGGGGAGGCAGGGTGCATTCCAAAACTCTTGAAAGCTTTCTCCTCTCTCCAAAAATCCTATTTAAAATATTTTTGAAACAATATACAGTTTAAAAACAGTACCAAGAAGTTGTCTGAATTTTTTTGAAATAAATCTTAAAATAAACAAGACAATATTTGAGAGAGGTAGGAAAAAGAATCAACTCATTTGGAGTTATATTTAAAAATTTATAGCTAGTCAAAGTTTTGGTAAAAATCTGTTTTTAATAAAAACAGAAAAAGAAAACATTTCAAACAAGATTACGCTTTCGGGCAGAGGAGGCGTACTTGAGGTTTTACGCCTCCACTTATCCAGCGTGGACCGCGAGGGAGTCACTGACAGTGGGTCCAGGGGGGCCACTAGTCATGTTTGACTAGTCTCCACACCCTCCTCTTCTTCTGCCCGAGTAGAGGCGGCACTCCGGCGATCGTCGCCGGCGAACGACGGTTCCTCGCGGGGAGCTGAGGGCGGCGATGGATCCACGGATCTGGGGCGGTCCTTCCGGTGGTTGTAGGGTTGTCGGGGATGGAGGGAATCGCCAGCGGCAAGCTCTGCGGCGGAGGGAAGGTTTCGGTGGATTTGGGGGCTCGGGCTAGGGTGATGCTCCGTCGTAATTTGGGGTCTGGGCGGCTCCGCAAGACGAAGAGGAGTCGAGGGGTGGTGATGGAAAGGTGGGGGAGGCCCTGGTGGCGCCGGGGTGAACCGGGACGAGGCGGCGGCCGAGCTGACCGGAGAGGTTGAGGACGGCCTTTTCCTCTTCAATTGTTGGCAACGGGGGCACTAGGGGGACGGTGTGAGGCTGCCTCAGTGCTCGGAGGATCTGGGGGGCTTACTTTTATAGCACAACCATGTCGGTTCACGGCGGCCGTGGATCAGCTCGTCGGCGGACCGCCCTACTGTGCTGCAGGGCGACGTGGCGGTGGCTGGCTAGCTCCAGGTGCTAACGACGAACGCTCCACTGTCTAAGGAGGCGAGCTGGCGCGCTGTGGTTGTTTGGGCGGTGCCGCCCATGGCAGGGGCAGATGCGGCCGCGGGCGTGCCGCCAAGCGGCTTGCTGTGGCGACGCTGCAGGGGCGAGGGGCGGTCGGGGCTTCTGGCGTGACGTGGCGAGAGGGAGGGGATCAGGATGAGCTTGGGGAAACTTATCCAGGGGGCGTGCTGGCTCGGACGCGAGCACGTGCAAAACGCGCACTTTGCTCGCGCTCCGGGCGTGCACGACACTCGTTCGACGACATGCCAGGGCAACCAAAATTGCTAGAGAGCCACTGCAAATCCATAGGCCTAGGTTAGAGACAGTTAGAAGGCTACTAGACAGCTTGGTTTGGACAAGGGGGAAGTTCACAACACAAAACCTTCAACCATGCCAAATCTGTCTATGCACACAGGGTGTTTTACAAAATGCCAGAGGCATCTAGGCAGTACCTGGGTGGTCAAAACTTCCAGAGTGGGGTCTCTTTAGATGCATGAGAGGGTGGTGAGGTTAGTTTGACAAATGAAGAAACTTGTTAGTGCAAGTTTTGCAAAACTTAAATTCTGGACAGGGGGTAAATGGCATCATTACATGAACTAAAAATGTCCCAATGGGTGCATGCTCCTGGACTTAGGGGTTTTGTAGGGTTGAATACAAGCAGGAGAAAGCACAAGGTCACTAGAGCAAAAATAATTAGGGTTACAGTAGAAATCACAAGGCTGGACCAGAATGAAAAAGAGGTTGATTCACTCAATTTTTCCAAAGAACATCACTAGGTTTTTTGCATAAAGTTGGATTGCATGCTACCACTGACATCCCAAAATTTTGGTGGAGGTTTTAAAGAAATATTTAAATAGGCTATAGTGCAAAACTGCCCACTGGACCAGATTTGAAAATTTGGTGTAGAACTCAAAATATTCAATGAATGAAATATATTTTTGCATAAAAGTGATTTATAAATATCACATGACATCTCCAAATTTTGGTTGGAATTTAAGTTAAATTTATCAAAAGGTTGTAGTTCAAAAAGAGCTCCAAAACTAAAGAAAGTCATTTTAAGGAATAAAACTCAGAGAGAAATAATTAAATAAATAAATCTACTGATTAAGAATTGTTATATTGAGAGAGCATAGAAGTCCATAACATTTTTGGAAAGTTTCCACTTGGGTAAAACTCCTCAATATTAAAGAAAAGGGGTTCTGAAATAAACAGAAAATCCAGAAAGCAAAATTTTAAACTCCTGGCAAAATTTTAATAATTAAAACACGGTTAAATTTTTGGGGTGTTACACTTTCTTTACCATGTTTCCTAGCAACAAAGTCTCTTATCATAACGTTGATTCTTTGATTGTGGGTTATAAAGACCAACAACAAGTTCGATCTCTACATCATTATCATTACTAGGTTGAGCATCAACATGAACATCATCATTAACATTATCACTAGGTTCATGTTCATTACCAGATTGTGTATCGGCATCAGAAATAGAAATATCATTGGGATTCTCATGTGTATCTATAATAGGTTCACTAGAAGCATACAAAGTCCTATCAGTTTTCTTTTTCTTTTTATTAGAAGGACTATGTGCATCAGTATTAATTATCTGAGAATCTTGCTCGGCTCCCTTAGGATGGACCTCAAGACACAAAGGTTCCTGGGTCATTTTACCACCTTTAGTCATAACCCTAACAACATTATCATTATTCTTAATATTCAACTCATTAAGCAAATCATCTTGTGCCTTAAGTGCTTGTTCTACTTAATATTCAACTCATTAAGAATTATGTTTCAATTGTCTACTAACATAAGCATTCAATTTTTCTTGTTTAACAGTAAAATTATCAAACTCATCCAAGCATTGACTAGCAGACTTATTATGAGGAATATCACCTTCATCAAATCTATGGAGAGAGTTTACCTCTACTACCTGTGTCGAGTTATCAAGACCATGTATTTCTTCGATATGCGGTAAATTCTTAACATCTTCAGCTTTAATACCTTTTTCTTTCATAGATTTCTTTGCCTCTTACATATCTTCAGGACTGACAAATAGAATACCCATTTTCTTAGGAGTTGGCTTAGGAGTTGGTTCAGGAAGTATCCAATCATTATCATTACTCAATATATAATTCAATAGCAATTCATCTTGCTCAACAGTCCTTTCCCTGAAAACACAACCAGCACAACTATCCAGGTGGTCTCTTGAAGCATCGGTTAGTCCATTATAAAATATATCAAGTATTTCATTATTCTTGAGAGGATGATCAGGCAAAGCATTAAGTAATTGGAGAAGCCTCCCCCAAGCTTGTGGGAGACTCTCTTCTTCAATTTGCAAAATCTTAAATATTTCCTTTAAAGCAACTTGTTTCCTATGAGCGGGGAAATATTTTGCAGAGAAGTAGTAAATCATATCTTGCGGACTATGTGTTCGCAAACAAACACACCACTGTGTACCTCCAACGCCGAGGGTGATGCACCGCAGCTCACGTCGAAGGAGACCCATCCGGAAACGCGGTATGCAGGCAATCCGGCGGGTGCTTTTGAGGACCCGAAACCCCACAGCCCGGGAGGGACCCCGTCAGGGCGTGCGTCGGCTATGGGCTGCCCTAGGTCGGCCTGACCGCCCCTAGGGCCTCGAGGTTAATCGCCCTGCAACAAGAAGAACGAACAAAGAACGATGAACACGAAGAACAAGGGAGAAGATTAAAGATAAAAAAAGTAGTAGATGATTGTTTGATTGTGTGTTGTATAATCGGCCGTCACCTCTTGTCTATATAAGAGGCGGATGGACTTACCATAAAATAAAAGGACTTGCCTAGCCATCCAAATCATCAAAACCTAACAAAACGCAGACTATTCACGACCTCCGGCCCGGATGTCCGGCTCAAGGCCCAGATGATCCGGCCTAGCCTAGTTTTCTGACAGGACCTCTCTGTTTTGGCTCTAGAATCCACATTCGACCTCCGATTTGAATGACTTTTATACCAAACTCAACCGTCTCGACGAGCCGCACAACTTTAATGTTGAACACTTTTTGATCTGAGTCCATCTTGAGGGTGTTTCGGGCCGTTTTCTAAAGTTTATAGCAGAAAAAGTTGTCTGGATGTCCGGACTTCTACCCGGATTTCCGGCCTCCAACCGGATCATTCGGGACTTCACCCAGATCATCCGGCTTCATCGCAAATCTTTTGTTGTCTTGGTGCTACAATTTCCTGGATGATCTGGACCCCGGCCCGGATGATCCGGCCAAACATTGCTGCAACACACGGTTTTGTCTGTAACTTTTGCATATGATCTCAGATGGGGACGATTTTTACATCAGAATCGTTTGTTTCGACGAGACGAAGAACTTTGCTGTTGAAAGTTTTTTAATCCAATGCCATCTTAATTAGGTTTCGTACCATTCTTTAATCTGGTATCAATACGAGCATCTCTAAGATTGTCATAACTTTCGCATCTGAGTTCCGTTTTGGACCATCTCCATGTCTATTTTGATCATCTTGAAGAGAGCCATCAAATGGTGACATGAACTCATAATTTTAACATCATCTCATTATAGCCTCAAGTAACTCTTTGCGATTATGCCATTTTCGAGCGTCAACACATGCCCCCCTATTTTTCAGCAAAGCTAGCGTGCTGAAAAATAACTTGTACCATGTTGGTTCTAAGGACGATGTCAACACTCCATCGGTCACTTTGCATGTTCTTAGGGCGATAAATATATATCGGCCATTTACCTGTTTGAATCCTTGATGCAAACTTGGTTGAAACCTTCTCAACTTCATTAATAATCCAATGAGAAAGTTCCACAAATATGTATCTCAAGGTCATCCTTAGAAGCATATTATTCACCATTTTGCTAGGATTTTGTAGATAATCAAGAATAAACTTTCTCTTATCCTTAACATTGCCTGCATAAGAAAAAAATTATTAGTGGCTGAAGCGGTGGACTTCGTTTCAGCCTTACCTATTCTAACGAGACTAAGCATCAGCTATTGATACAAATGTAATGCACCATGAGTAACATAGTAGCCGGATGCTTTGTTGTGCCAACTCTTTTGAATTGTCATGTCTAGATGTGGGAATAATTTCGAAGTGTAGGATCTTGAGAAGAGGTGTCTAGAGGGGGGGTGATTAGACAGTAAGTACCAAAGTTGCAGTTTTTAACTTCTTTTGGTTTAAATGGAGTTTAGGCACAAGTTTAACATTCTTTAACCATAACAAGCAAGCATGCAAAGAGTATATAGGCAGCGTAAAATAAAGCATGCAACTTGCAAGAATGTAAAGGGAAGGGTTTGGAGGATTCAAGCGCAATTGGAGACACGGATGTTTTTGTCGTGGTTCCGATAGGTGGTGCTATTGTACATCCACGTTGGTGGAGACTTCAACCCACGTAGGGTAACGGTTCTTGTGAGTCCACGGAGGGCTCCACCCACGAAGGGTCCACGAAGAAGCAACCTTGTCTATCCCACCCTGTCCCTAGCCCACGAAGGACTTGCCTCACTAGCGGTAGATCTTCACGAAGTAGGCGATCTCCTTGCCCTTACAAACTCCTTGGTTCAACTCCACAATCTTGTCGGAGGCTCCCAAGTGACACCTAGCCAATCTAGGAGACACCACTCTCCAAGAAGTAACAAATGGTGTGTTGATGATGAACTCCTTGCTCTTGTGCTTCAAATGATAGTCTCCCCAACACTCAACTCTCTCTCATAGGATTGGATTTGGTGGAAAGAAGATTTGAGTGGAAAGAAACTTGGGGAAGGCTAGAGATCAAGATTCATATGGTAGGAATGGAATAGCTTGGCCTCAACACATGAGTAGGTGGTTCTCTCTCAGAAATAGGATGCTAGAAGTGTAGGCTTGTACTAGGGGCTCTCTCCACGAATGAAGAGGAGGTGGAGGGGTATATATAGCCTCCACACAAAATCTGACCGTTACACACAATTTACCAAACTCGGTGGGACCGAATCATCAAACTCGGTCGGACCGATTTAGGAAACCTAGTGACCGTAGGATTTTCGGTGGGACTGACATGCATCTCGGTAGGACCGATTTGGTTAGGGTTAGGGCATAACGTAATCTCGGTGAGACCGATTATACAAACTCGGTGAGACCGATTTTGGTAATTAGCTAACCAGAGAGTTGGTCACGCAAACTCGGTGAGATCGATTACTCAAACTCGGTTGGACCGATTTGGGTAATAAGCTAACCAGAAAGTTTGCATTGTAATCTCGGTAGTACCGATTGCACAAAGTCGGTGAGACCGATTTTGGTAATGGACATACACAAAGAGATTACAATCCCATCTCGGTGAGACCGAGATCCCTATCGGTGAAACCGATTTGCTTAGGGTTTGTGGCAATGGCTATGACATCTGAACTCGGTGGCGCCTGATAGAAAGAATCGGTGGGGCCGAGTTTGACTTTAGGTTTAGGTCATATGTGGGTGTGAGAAAGTAGTGGAGGGTTTTGGAGCATATCACCAAGCACATGAAGCAAGAGGCTCATTAAGCAACACCTCATCCCTCCTTGATAGTATTGGCTTTTCCTATAGACTCAATGTGATCTTGGATCACTAAAATGTAAAATGAAGAGTCTTGAGCTTGAAGCTTGAGCCAATCCTTTGTCCTTAGCATCTTGAAGGAGTTCCCACATCCTTTAGTCCATGCCACTCCATTGTTGAAATTTTCTGAAACATACTAGATAAAAGTGTTAGTCCAACAAGAGATATGTTGACATTAATTACCAAAACCACCTAGGGAGCACTTGTGCTTTCAATCTCCCCCTTTTTGGTAATTGATGGCAACATACATCAAAGCTTTATATAAAGATATAAAGAATAGCAAGTAAAGCTTCGGAAAGACATGTAACAAGCATAGGCTCCCCTTATATGTATGCAATCATGTGAATATGGAATATAGAAACATGAGAGAGCAAAACCATGATAGAGTAGGAAATGTGTTACATGTATCTTGGCCATATGCATCAGAGCAAAGAATATTAAAAAAAATACCTTCATGCTCATGAGTCCTTCTTGCAAAACAGTATGTACATCAGCAAGAATTCCTCATACACATGAGTGTGATGCATATACTTACCTTGTAGTCTTGAGTTGGTTTAGGGTGAAATGAACCTGCACAAACAAGGTTAGATAACACAGGTACATCTACTAGCTAGAGCAAATAGAAGAAACCACAAGAATACCAAGACTGGGATGACATGTAGAGAGTGAGCACTGAGTACCACATTTGATTAGACATGTCCCCAAGAGTAAAGATATGCAATGAATTTGAATGATTCCTTTCCCTTAGATGTCTTGCTCCCCCTGAATCTAGCATGGGATATTGGGAGAAGATAGGGAACAGAAAATCAGAGCTGAAAGCTATAAATGAACAGAGCTTAATGCAAATAAGCACACATGAACATGTCTTTCCCCCAAAAAGACATGTTGCATCTCTCCTCTTGAACACCAAGCATCTAGGATCCTTGAGAAATACTTTCTACTTGAGTATTCTCTCCCCTTGGAGATCTCTTTCTCCCCCTTAATACTTTCTGTGATGTGATCTCTCTAAGTGATAAGCTTTGATGTGATCTCTCTCTCCCCCTTTAACATCAATTTCCAAGAAGGGTCTTCTAGAATTTGTTGTGTATGGGTTTGGTCCTTGAGTCACAGCACAAAAGCACTGGATAAAATTTGTGATGCTTGTAGAGGACAAGATTCATTGAGTGGAGATGGATTTAAAAGAAACACATAATAAGTGGCAAACTGTTTTTCCTGTTGGGAAATAGGTGGCACCGAGTGGTATGCTTCTGTTGTACCGAAAAGATCCGGTTGGACTGAAAACAACAAATTGGTGAAACCGAGTTCATCACAGAGAAAACATTTGTCACCTCAGCTCACTAAACTAGAAAGGTTTCACAAAGTTTTGCAAGGAATTAACGAAATGATTTGCAATGAATTGGATGCTGAAAATGCATAGCAAATAGAAAGAAAAGAATGATATCTAGATGAAGTTTTTTTTGAAAGGGGAAACAAATATGCATGAGACAAATGCAAAAAAAAACAAATAAGAACATGAGAGAACTTCATCTAGAGATGGTCGGTGACAAAGTCACCTATGTTAGAGTATATTGACTTAGGAGTCAAGTGAGATCACTTGATCATGGGTCATACTCATCGTTTAAGCTCAAAATGGGGTTACCATTTTCGTTTAAGCATCTTGATGTATTCACATCTTGTCGAGTTTCTTTAGCTCATGACTTGGAGTAAAGCTTCTCTAAGATGGAATAACATACCTTGGTTGGTGGTGTAGTCCATGTAGTTGAACTTGTGTGGGTTGCTCAAAGTTGATGTAGCTCATCATGAGTTGGGAGCACCACTTGGAATTTGAGTCCATCTACCTACATGGGTTAGTTCTTGCAAGGAAGAGCACTTGTGTTTCCAAAATGACAATCATGAAGCTTAATCATAGAGTTTGTCAAAAAGGATATGTTAGAATGATTCCGTGCTTCCTTGTATTCAGCCACCATAGTGTAGAGACTTGGTGATGTAGAGATTGCTCAAGATGTGAGTAGATTACAATCTCATGGAATTTGATTCAACCAAGTACCTACATGGGTTAGATGACATGCAAGATGCAAATATATCCAAGATGTAATATATTCATCATAAGAAAGATATCATGGATTAGTCATAAGCTCATGTCTTGCATGTATCCAATGGAGTTTCTACTCCAAGTTTGAAGCATCTATGATGTTCAATTCTCCTCTCAACCTGCAAAACACTTTCTCATCAAGAGGTTTAGTAAATATATCCGCTAATTGCTTTTTGATGCGAACATGCTTAAGATTAATGTCACCCTTAGCAACATGATCTCGAATGAAATGATGACGAACTTCAATATGCTTAGTTCGAGAATGTTGTACGGGATTATGACCAATTTTGATAGCACTTTAATTGTCACAAAGCAATGGAACATGTTTCACATATATCCCATAATCTTTAAGAGTTTGGGTCATCCAAAGTAATTGAGCGCAACATGAATTAGCGGCAATGTACTCCGCTTCAGCTGTAGATAAGGATACCGAGTTTTGTTTCTTGGAGGACCAAGACACAAGAGATCTACCAAGAAATTGACAAGTACCCGAAGTGAACTTTCTATCAACCTTTTCTCCGGCATAGTCCGAGTCGGAAAAGCCAACAAGATCGAAAGAGGCCCTCTTAGGATACCAGATGCCAAAATTTGGTGTATGAATTAAGTATCTCACTATCCTTTTCACGGCCTTAAGATGACATTCTTTAGGAGCAGCTTCATATCTTGCACACATGCACACACTTAGCATAATATCGGGAGGTGAAGCACATAGGTATAACAATGATCCAATCATAGAGCGATAAACCTTTTGATCAACCGGTTTACCATCTTTGGTCAAATCAAGATGTCCACTAGTAGGCATGGGTGTACACATACCTTTGCACTCTTGCATATTGAACTTCTTGAATAAGTCCTTAGTGTACTTCATTTGAGAGACAAAAGTACCTTCCTTAGTTTGCTTGATTTGCAACCCAAGAAAGAATTTGAGTTCACTCATCATTGACATCTCAAACTTCTCCGACATTAGCTTTTCCAAACTTTTCACTAAAATGTGGGTTAGTTGATCCAAATACGATATCATCAACATAAATTTGGCACACAAATAATTCTCCATTAACCCTTTTAGTAAAAAGTGTGGAATCAATCTTCCCAATTTCAAAGCCTTTTTCAAGAAGAAACTTGGTCAAGCATTTATACCAAGCTCTAGGAGCTTGTTTAAGACCATAAAGGGCTTTGTGAAGTTTGTAAACATGATTTGGTTTCTTAGGATTGACAAAGCCGGGAGGTTGTTTGACATAAACTTCCTCCTCTATTTCACCATTTAGAAAAGCAGTTTTAATGTCCATTTGGTACAAGGTGATATTATGGTGATTAGCATAGGCAAGTAAGATGCTGAATGGACTCCAAGTCTCAGCAACGGGAGCATAAGTCTCACCATAGTCCATACCTTCGACTTGTGTATAGCCTTGGGTGACGAGACGTGCTTTGTTGCGAACTACTTGTCCATATTCATCTTGCTTGTTGCGAAACACCCATTTGGTACCGATGATGTTGTGGTTGTTGTCGGGCTTCTCAACCAATGTCCAAACTTGGTTTCTCTCAAAGTTGTGTAGCTGTTCATGCATAGCATTTATCCAATCCGGATCTTCCAATGCTTGTTCGACCTTCATAGGTTCAATGCTAGAGATGAAAGAATAGTTTTCACAAAAGTTAGCTAAACGAGTTTTAGAGCGAGTGATTCTCCCGGTTTGAATATCATTGTAGATTTTCTCGATGGGATGGTCTTTAGCAATTCTTGCTCGAACTCGTGAAATCTTTTGCTTGGGTCTCGGTTGAACATCTTCTTCTTCTTCTTCTTCTTCTTCTTGATCTTCTTCATTGTTGGCGTTGTCGTTCTCTTGTCGAGGTGGAGAAGGAGGTTGTTGACGTTCGTGATGTTCTTCCTCGTTTTCTTCATCTTGGTGTGTTCCACTTGTGGATGCTTCCGTTTCAACTCTTGGTTCACCTTGTCGTGAAGTTGAAGCTTCCACTTGAACAGACGAGGTACTCTCCTTCACCTCCGTTGGACGGACCTTGCCAACAGACAAGTCTTGGATTGCTTCCGAAGGGTCTTTGTCTCCTACATCAATTGTCAATTGCTCTACTTGCGAGCCGTTAGATTCATCAAACTTCACATCTATCGTCTCTTCAACCTTTTCGGGTGAAATAGTTGTAGACACGGTATGTGTGAGAGTATGAGCCATAACCTAGTAGGAAACCTTCATGAGACTTAGGAGCAAATTTTGAACGACGATGCTTATCAAGAATGTAGCACTTTGAGCCGAATACTCGAAAGTATCCAACTTGGGGTTTGTTACCGGTGAGGAGCTCGTATGCCCTCTCGCCGAGTAGCTTGTGAAGATATAAGCGATTTGTTGCATGACAAGCTGTCTCAACCGCTTCTGCCCAAAAGTGCTTCGGCATCTTGTACTCATCAAGCATCGTTCTCGCTATTTCGATGAGCATCCGTTTCTTCCTCTCAACAACTCCATTTTGTTGAGGTGTGTACGTAGCCGAGAACTCGTGTGAAATCCCTTCTTCATCAAGAAAGGTGTCCACATTTGCATTCTTGAACTCCCTTCCGTTGTCGATGCGACCTTCTTGATCTTCACTTCAAATTGGTTTTGGGCCTTCCTAGCGAAGTTTTTGAAGATCTTTTGGACCTGCAATTTATCATCGAGAAAGAACACCCACGTAAATCTTGAAAAATCATCAACTATAACTAGACCAAAAGAATTTCCACCGAGACTTTTGTAGGCGTTGGGACCAAAGAGATCCATATGAAGTAGCTTGAGTGGACTCCTTGTGGTCGTGATGTTCTTCACGGGATGCCTTCCTCCGACCTGTTTACATGCTTGACAAGCACTGCACAGTCTATCCTTATCAAATATGACATCTTTAACTCCAAGGATATGGTTTCCTTTAATAAGATTGTCAAGTTTTATCATGCCAACGTGACCTAGTCGTTTATGCCATAACCAACCTTTTGAGGATTTAGCAATGAAGCAAGTTTTGGGTTGTGCCTTTTTAGAGAAATCAACAATGTAAAGATTTGAGTAACACTTGACAATCTACTTTAGTAAATAGGACATTTAAATTGAAATCAGCAAGTCTAGATACTGAAAGTAAGTTGTAGCCAAGTGACTCAACGAGCATGACATTTTGAATGGAGCTATCATGTGAGATGGCCACCTTACCGAGGCCAACCACCTTACCCTTTGAGTTGTCACCGAAAGTGACATACTTTTGAGGACTATCATTTTCAGCAAGCTCACGAAACATGTCTTTATCTCCGGTCATGTGATCGGTACATCCACTGTCAAGAACCCATTCCTTTCCTCCTGACACATATCCCAGAAGATTTGCCATAAGACCAAAATGTCTGATTGCATCATCAAGATCGAAGTCACTATCATCATCCTCATCATAGTATCCATGTTCAACATCGTCATGTGGTGGATCAAGTCCTAGAGAGGGTAATTCATTAGAGTGAGTTTGACAATGATCTTGCTTATGTATTCTTATAGCTTCGGAAATAATATGACCAATAATTCCAACATCTCCTTTGGCACACATAAGGTCGGTAAGTTCAAATAGACGATCACCAAACATAGGATCACTAGTATTCATCTTACTCAAGGCAATAGACTTATAGAGAATCTCATCTAGATTTTTCTAGGAATAATTTGGAAAGCATTCCTCAAGAAATTTCCATATAGTGTAGGCACACTCAAAAGTAGGCAAGATTCTAATCAAGTTTCTAGGCAAGCCTCTAGTGATAAGATTGACAGTTCTAAGATTTCTAGTCATGTCAATAGATTCATCAAGGGTAGGATGCATAGGATCAACATGAGGTGCACAAGGGCTAGCAATGTACTTGTTCAATTGATATTGATTGAAAATCACAAGCATCTCATTTTTTCACTCATGAAAATACTCTCCATCAAGAATAGGCACTCTATGTCTAAGACTCCCCAAAGTAGACCCATCCATCTTCCTCCAATGGTGATTAAACCAAGGCAATGGAGACCAATGCTCTGATACCACTTGTAGGATCTTGAGAAGAGGTGTCTAGAGGGGGGTGATTAGAAAGTAAGTACCAAAGTTGCAGTTTCTAACTTCTTTTGGTTTAAATGGAGTTTAGGCACAAGTTTAACATTCTTTAACCATAACAAGCAAGCATGCAAAGAGTATATAGGCAGCGGAAAATAAAGCATCCAACTTGCAAGAATGTAAAGGGAAGGGTTTGGAGGATTCAAACGCAATTGGAGACACGGATGTTTTTGTCGTGGTTCCGATAGGTGGTGCTATCGTACATCCACGTTGGTGGAGACTTCAACCCACGTAGGGTAACGGTTGCGCGAGTCCATGGAGGGCTCCACCCACGAAGGGTCCATGAAGAAGCAACCTTGTCTATACCACCATGGCCATCAACCACGAAGGACTTGCCTCACTAGCTGTAGATCTTCACAAAGTAGGCGATCTCCTTGCCCTTACAAACTCCTTGGTTCAACTCCACAATCTTGTTGGAGGCTCCCAAGTGACACCTAGCCAATCTAAGAGACACCACTCTCCAAGAAGTAACAAATGGTGTGTTGATGATGAACTCCTTGCTCTTGTGCTTCAAATGATAGTCTCCCCAACACTCAACTCTCTCTCATAGGATTGGATTTGGTGGAAAGAAGATTTGAGTGGAAAGCAACTTGGGGAAGGCTAGAGATCAAGATTCAAATGGTAGGAATGGAATATCTTGGCCTCAACACATGAGTAGGTGGTTCTCTCTCATAAATAGGATGCTAGAAGTGTAGGCTTGTTCTGATGGCTCTCTCCACGAATGAAGAGGAGGTGGAGGGGTATATATAGCCTCCACACAAAATCTGACCGTTACACACAATTTACCAAACTCGGTGGGACCGAATCATCAAACTCGGTCGGTGTCGGTGTACCAAAAGAGGGGTACACTTTTTGTACCCCTATAAGTGTGCACGGGCAGTCTGAGCCACGGACACCGCCGCACTGAGCAAGGCGAGGGAGGTGAGCCAAGGTAAGGCCGAAACTCGAAAGGAGCAGAACGACGCCAAGACCAAGGCCACAAAGTGCAAAGGGGACGAAGCGGACTTCCCCAGCAAGATCCTTTCCGGGGGGTGGTTTTAGCAAACTCGGCAAAGCCCTTGCCGCAGCCGCTTGCCCCACACCTACGGAGCGAATCACCCTTGAGTCCACTGGCCCCATGGGGCAAGGATTCGGGAGATCCCCGTGGTGGTATGCAGATCTTTGTGAAGACATTCAAGATCAGCTACACACTATAGAATACGACGACCCTTGGCGGGATCCCAGCCAAGGAGGACCACAAGGCCCCCAGCAGGAGCCTTGCCGGGGATGACAACAGGCGCCGCGGCAAGACACTTGCCGGGGCCCCGGCAAGATCCTTGCCGGGGCTACGACGAGGCCCTTGCCGAGAACACACGTGGGGCCACCATCAGGCCCACGCCAGTCAAACCTTCACCGCCGTTCGCATGCAGCTGCCGACCCAACCAGTTGGGCAGGCACCTGCGTGGCGGCAAGCGGATCTTTGTGGAGACCCACCGCTGCGCCACCTCAGCTGCCTGCCTGCCTACATGGCACCACGGGCCCCGCTGTCCAGGGCGCGTGTCGACACGAAAGGGAGCGGCGACGGACGAGACAGGGCTCTCCCCCGTCCCCAATAAAGCAAGGCCACCTAAGCAAGACGCATAGAACGCACCTTGTCATGTAATGCGAGGGATAAACTCGCATCACTGTACCCTTTCCACCTCCTGTGTGCCAATGTGGCGACCCTTTCCCTACAAAAGGAGGCCCAAGGCGACCAGGAGAAGGATTCAGCTTTTTGGAGCACCTCACACCCCGTAACTAGCTCAAGAACACAGATAAACAAACCACCAAGGCAGGAGTAGGGTTTTACGCATCCTCTCGGCCCGAACCTGGATAAAGGACCCGTGTGCTATCTGTTTGATCCGCTCTTCTCACTGACCCCGCGCCCCGCAACCGTAGCAGGGATTCTTATGATCCCATAGGTGTCGTCCCCGCACAGACATCTTTGGCGCGCCAGGTAGGGGGCGCAGTTGTGAGATTCGGCTCTAGTAGTTAGTTCGACGCTTCTTCATCGTCATGGCGCCCAAGAAGAAGACGACGGTGGCGGTTGGCCCGTCGGAAGCCGGATATCCCGTCCCGACGCGGGCGAGCAGCGGCCCGGTCGCAGAAAGGACCCGGGGCACTGTTCGCGAACACCAACACTGTCCCAGCAGCCGAAGTTTGGGAGGCGGCGATGTTCGTGCGCCTGGTAACGTGCCGCACGCCGCCAAATCCAAAGACGGAGCCAGGCCCTCCGCGGGTGGCATGGAGCCTTCCAAGATCGCTGTCACCCCGCCCAAAGGCGACGTGAGGGCTTCCAAGACTCCCACGCCGGCACCGACAGCGCGCTCTTCTCAAGCGACGCGCGATGAACGGCGTATTCACGTCGAGGATCCCGGGCGTCGCCGCGGAAAGAGCCCCGAGCGCTACTGCCGGGATTTAGAAGACATGTCCGCTCGCCGAGGCGCCGGTGAGGGTGGCATGCGACCACGGGGTCGTGATAGAGCTCCTTCTGACATGGTCAGAAGTCGAAGCGCGTCGCGATCCGTGAAGGTTTCGCTGCCACCAACGCCAGCAGAAGCCCTGGCGCGTGCGCAGTTGCTCCTCGATTTTCCTCCCACTACGGGGGAACTCGACGAATGGAGAGCCACTATCCGAAGCCTTGTTGCGGTGACCAACAAAGACGAACCGAGTCCGGTGGAGCCCCCAGGTCGACGCTCCGACGGAGTCCCACGCACCAGTGGCAGGAGAGCCGGCGGCGCCGCAACCACGGTGCACTCACCTCCTCCTTGCCCGGTACCACGGACGCCAGCCCGTCGCGGCGTTACGGGCGACGAGGTCTCCGTAGCATCGTCCGACCCGCGGGCCCACTGTGACCAGCGCCAAGTTCTTCGAGAACGAGAACATGAAGACGCTCGAACCACTATCGAGCGCCGGCGCGGAGCACGCCACCAATCCGACAGGCGAGCAGGGCCTGCTGTGAGCCACCCGGCACCGTGGAGCCCTGGAGGCCTACCTTACGAGGTAGGCTGTCTGGCTTTTACCCGTGAGCTGCGGCAGTTCCAATGGCCCACTCACTGCACCTTCAAACCCGACGTGGGCGAAAAGTACAGTGGCAAGACCCACCCGTCCGAGTTCCTCAGCGTTTACACCATCGCGATGCAAGCTGCCGGAGCCCGCGATGATAAGGTGCTTGCGAATTACTTTTCGTTGGCTCTTAAACCCAACGCCATGTCATGGTTGATGCACTTGCCGGTAGACTCTATTTCCTCGTGGTCGGATTTGTGCCATGAGTTCGTGGGCGCCTTTACGGGAGGCCACCAAACCCATGGCCAAGCAAGCGACATGCATGTCATTCCCCAGAAGGGAGGCGAGAGTCTCCGCAAGTATATTCAGAGGTTCAGCCGGGTACAGTACAATATCCCTGATGTTCACCCTACCGCCATCATCAGCGCGTTCCAACAGAACGTGCGTAACCACAAGATGTGCGAAGAGCTGGCAATGAACAAGGTGAGAGATGTAGCAAAACTCTATGTTCTTGCTGACAAATGTGCCCGAGCTGAAGAGGGAAGGAAGTACCCCGGCGAAGATGCCGGCGTGGAAACCGACTCCTCAGATGAGGATATTGCCGCCTCAGCGAGGAAAGGCCGGCACCGCAACAGGAAGCGCAAAGGAAAAGCCGTGTTTGCCGTCGAGGGATCTGATGACGCCGGCTCCACCAAGAAAACCAAGGCAGACGACCCCGGCAAGGAGGTTGCCGGATGTGTCGCCTGCCGGGCCTTGGCGGCTGCCGAGAAGCCAGGAAACTCCGACAAGCAATACTTGCAAGATCCATCGCACCAAAGGCCATGCTCTCCAGACTGCCGACAGGTTGAGCTCCTCACGAGAAGCGAGGGCTGAGTATGAGAGGCGGGACAAGGAGAAGGGCCCGATAAAGGCCGAGGGTCCGGCAAGAAGAAGCGTGACGGCCAAAGCGGCCGTCGCGGCAAGGATAAGCAACAGGAGAGGCCCGCCCGGGGCCGTGACAGAAATCCAGAAGACGACGATCACGAAGAGGACGATGAATCCGGTGACCAAGAGTTTCAGAAAGCTACAGAGGCCATGTGCATCGACGGCGGCGCCTCGCTGGATACTTCTCACCGCTGGCTTAAACAGTGGGCACGACAGATTACAGCGGCAGCCGTCGTTTGATGCCCAAAGGCCGCTGAAGTGGTCCAGCACACCTATCATTTTTTACACCGAGGACCACCCTGATCGCACTACTGCGGTCGGGTGCTTGACATTGTTGGTTTCACCAACAATACGCAACCTCAAGGTGACGAAGATGCTAGTCGATGGGGGGCCGGTCTGAACTTGATATCGCCTGCCGTGGTCGAGAAACTGCAGATTCCTGATGGAGACCTTGAAGAGACGGGCACGCTTGTGGGTCAACCCGGAAGAAGCCAACCCAAGGGAAAGATCACGTTGCCCGTGACTTTTGGAAGCGACCTGAACTTCAGGACGGAGAGGATCGTGTTCGATGTTGCCAAGATCCCCTTGCCCTACAACGGGATCCTTGGCCGCCCAACACTGGCCAAGTTCATGGCGGCGTCACACTACGCCTACAACACCCTGAAGATGCCAGGACCTGTGACGATCATCACCATCCCCTCCGACAAGAAAGATGCGTTGATTTGCACTGACCAACTATACCAGCAAGCAGTTGCTGCAGCTGCCACCGCTAGGGCACTTGCTCCTGCCGCTAGGACCCCGGGAGGGAAGAAGAAGAAGAAGACCGGTGAGACCTCGGACACCCACTCCGGCAAGCGCACCTCTTCGGAGTGTAGCACTGCCGTCGAGGACCTGCCGGAGAGCTCCGCCGGCGGAAACAAGAAGCCCAGGGCCATACCGCCGGGAACCAAGAAGGTTTCTGTCAATGAGGACGGCACGGGAGGAGCTTTCACCATAAGCTCCACCCTTGATGACAAATAGGAAGACACACTCGTCACCTTCCTGCGGGCGAATGTCGATGTGTTTGCATGGCAAGCTTCCGACATCCCCAGTGTTCCCAGGGAGGTGATTGAGCACCACCTTGCCGTCGCCCTCATGCGCGGCCCGTCAAGCAGAAGGTCAGAAAGCAAGCTTTGGAACGACAAGAGTTCATCACAGAAGAGATCCGGAAACTGGAAGCAGCTGGTTTGGTAAGAGGAGTGCTCCATCCAACGTGGTTGGCCAATCCGGTCGAGGTGCGCAAGGCAAATGGGAAATGGAGACTGTGTATTGATTACACAGATATCAATAAGGCTTGCCCTAAATACCCCTTCCCATTGCCGAGCATCGACCAGATTGTTCACTCCACGGCTGGGTGTGATCTGCTGTCATTCCTCGACGCCTACTCCGGCTACCACCAGATCTTCATGACAAGAGAAGACGAAGAGAAAACAACATTCATCACCCCATGTGGTACGTATTGTTTCATGCGGATACCTTTCGGGTTGAAGAGTGCTGGTTCGACGTTTGCAAGGGCGGTCCAGATTGGTTTTGAACCCCAACTCCATAGAAATATGGAAGCTTATATGGATGACATAGTGGTCAAAACCAAGGACAGGGCAACCCTCATACCGGATTTGCAAGAAACATTTGCAAACCTGTGCAAGATCAATCTCAAGCTGAACCCTGAGAAGTGCGTCTTTGGAGTCCCGTCCGGCAAGCTTCTCGGGTTCTTGGTGTCACAGCGTGGGATAGAGGCCAATCCGGACAAAATCAAAGCTATAGAGCAGATTGAAGCACCCAAGCGAATCAAGGATGTGCGTCGGCTTGCTGGTTGCGTCGCTGCCATGGGCAGGTTCATTTCCAAGTCCGCCGAGCGCGCCCTCCCATTTTTCAAGATCCTGAAAAAGGCGGTCCCAATGGAGTGGACGCCAGAAGCTGAAGCAGCATTGCAAGATTTGAGGAAGTACCTCTCCTCCGCGCCAATACTAGTTGCGCCTAGGCCACAGGAGCCGTTGCTGCTATACCTGGCGGCAACGGACCAGGTGGTCAGCGCCGCCCTAGTAGCGCAGAGGGAGGTTGACGACGAGCTAATGGCAGTGGCAGAGCCCGACACCACCAATGCAGAGACGACACAGCCAGTTGAAGCGCCGCCGAAGAAGAAAATGATGTAGCACCCGTTCTACTTTGTTAGTTCCCTCCTGCAGGGGGCTAGATCAAGGTACTCTGGTGTGCAGAAACTGTTCTTCGGCCTCCTTATGGCCTCGAGGAAGCTGCGTCACTACTTCCAGGCACACGAGATCACTGTCGTCACTCGCTTCCCTCTGCAACGGATATTACACAATTCGGATGCAACGGGAAGAATTGTGGAATGGCCACTGGAGCTGTCCAGCTTTGGCCTCAAGTTTGAAAGTACTTCGACGATTTAGAGCCAAGTCCTAGCGGAGTTCATTGCAGAATGGACCGCAACGCCTGACGAAGAAGTCCAAGAGACTGCTCTCCCCGGCAAGGAGGCAAGTTGTGATTGGATCATGTACTTTGACGGAGCTTTCTCCTTACAGGGCGCCGGGGCTGGCGTACTGCTCGTCGCGTCCACCGGAGAGCACCTCAAGTACGTGATCCAGATGCACTTCCCCAGGGAAGTGTCAACCAACAATGCGGCAGAGTACGAAGGGCTGCTTGCCGGTCTTAGGATCGCGGCGGACCTCGGAATCAAGAAACTCATCGTTAGGGGGGACTCGCAGCTTGTCGTCAAGCAAGTCAACAAGGATTACCAGAGCCCGTTAATGAAGGCCTACGTTGATGAAGTGAGAAAGCTAGAAGAGCGTTTCGACAGTATACAGGCTGAACACGTTCCCCGAGCGGAGAATGATATCGCGGATTACCTGTCAAAACACGCTGCCCTCAAGTTACCTGTGGAACCAGGTACCTTTGTGCTTCAGCTAACTCACCAATCCGTTGATCCATCAACAGAGAAGAATAAGAGGAGAAAATCAGGGCCCGGCAAAGTACTTTCCCGCCAAGCTCCCCGGAGCCGCCGGCAAGGATGTTGCCTGGGATCCTGAGCCCGCCATGGGACGGCTGGCTCCGGTGAAGCGTCAAGCTCTTGCCGTCGAGACAGCCGCTCCTGTAGCAGAGGAAATGCCCTTAGTCCTCGCTGTCGAGCCCCAGGCTCCAGCGTGGGCACAGCATACCGTCCGATTCCTCCAAACAGGGGAACTTCCTGAGGAGCAGGAAGAAGCGGAAAAAGTAGCCCGTCACTCTACCATGTACCAGTTCGTCGATGACGTCCTGTACAGAAAGAGGCCGAACGGTGTGAAATTGAAGTGTATCCCTCGAGAGGAAGGACTAGATCTGTTGGCAGAGATACACGGAGGCATATGTGGATCCCACATTGGGTCAAGGGACCTTGCCGGCAAGGTATTCCGGCAAGGCTTCTTCTGGCCCACCGCCCTCCAGGATGCGATGACACTAGTCACCAGGTGTGAAGCGTGTTAGTTCCATTCAAAGAAGCTTCAACAGCCAGCTCAAGCCCTTCAAACCATTCCTCTCTCCTGGCCCTTCTCGGTCTGGGGGCTCGACATACTGGGCCCCTTCCCCCGCGCTGTCGGGGGCTTTGAGTACTTGTACGTTGCAATCGACAAGTTCACAAAGTGGCCAGAAGTGGAGGCAGTGAGGAAGGTCACAGCTCAGTCAGCCGTCAAGTTCTTCAAGGGACTAGTGTGCCGTTTTGGCGTGCCCAACAGGGTTATCACCGACAACGGCACACAGTTCACAAGCCGCACCTTCATGCAATATACCCAAGACCTCGGCAGCAAAGTCTGTTTCGCTTCCGTTGCTCACCCGCGAAGCAATGGTCAAGCTGAGAGGGCAAATGCTGAAGTGCTGCGAGGCTTAAGGACCAAGACCTTTGACAGACTGCACAAGAGTGGAAGGCGCTGGATTGATGAGTTGCCGGCGGTTCTTTGGTCGATCAGGACGACGCCAAATCGAGCCACCGGCCAGACACCTTTTGCCCCGGTATACAGTGGCGAAGCAGTTCTCCCATCGAACTCATATACGGGTCACCTCGAGTGCTCGCTTATGAAGAGCTTGAGCAAGAGCAACTGCGGCAAGATGACGCAATGCTCCTTGGGGAAGATCGTCTTCGGGCGGCTGTGAGAGCAGCACGCTACCGGCAAGCCTTGCGCCGCTACCATAGCCGCAAGGTTCATGCCCGAAGCCTTGAGGAAGGCGACCTTGTCCTTCGGCGCGTTCAATCGGCCAAGAATTCCAACAAGTTGATGCCAAAGTGGGAAGGTCCTTATTGGGTAATACGAGTCACCAGGCCCGGCGCAGTCCGCCTGGAGACCGAAGATGCTGTTCCGGTGAGTAACTCCTGGAACATTGAGCATCTTCGCAAGTTTTACCCATAAGGCGCGGCTTGCCGGGCCCCCGACAAGCCACCTTTTGTACAAGCATTGCCGATGATGCATGTAACCCTTTGTACAAAGCCAGGCGCAGACCCTGAGCATAAATAAATGAAGCGCTGGCGCCCTAAGTTATAGCATGCATGCTAGGTCGAGTCTCGTCCTTGGTTAGGGTTGATAGTGCTTAGTGGCGACTAACCCCTAGCTTAGAGGTCGAGTGTGCGTCTCCTTGCCGTTCTTTTGTCTTCTTTGGTTCACAGGATTCACAGATATCCTTGCCGGATCACTTGAGGACGAAAAAGGAAAGAGGGACTGAGGGAGTCCCGGACTAGGGGGTGTCCGGATAGCCGGACTATCGTCACGGCCGGACTCCAAGACTATGAAGATACAAGATTGAATACTTCGTCCCGTGTCCGGATGGGACATTCCTTGGCGTGGAAGGCAAGCTTGGCGATACGGATATGTAGATCTCCTACCATTGTAACCGACTCTGTGTAACCCTAACCTATTCGGTGTCTATATAAACCGGAGTGTTTTAGTCCGTAGGACGAACAACAATCATACCACAGCCTAGCTTCTAGGGTTTAGCCTCCTTGATCTCGTGGAAGATCTACTCTTGTACTACCCATATCATCAATATTAATCAAGCAGGAGTAGGGTATTACCTCCATCGAGAGTGCCTGAACCTGGGTAAAAACATCGTGTCCCATGTCTCCTGTTACCATCCGCCTAGACACATAGTTCGGGACCCCCTACCCGAGATCCGCCGGTTTTGACACCGACATTGGTGCTTTCAATGAGAGTTCCTCTGTGTCGTCACCGATAGGCCCGATGGCTCCTTCGATCATCAACAACGACGCGCTCCAGGGTGAGACTTTTCTCCCCGGACAGATCTTCGTATTCGCGGCTTTGCACAGCGGGCCAATTCGCTTGGCCATCTGGAGTAGATCGAAAGCTACACCCTGGCCATCAGGTCAGATTTGGAAGTTCGAACTATACGGCCGATATCCGCGGAGATTTGATCTTCGACGGATTCGAGCCGCGCTGACAACGTGCCGCCTTGTCTCGATGGGCATGATCTAGCTCGCAGCGAGCGGTGCCCTAGAGGCGCGACCGGATCCGCTCCGACCCTTACTCCGGGCCGGATTCCCGATCGAGGACGAGTGGTTGGACACCGCCTCGGGGCTACTGATATCACGGCGATTGAGCTGAACTCCATCCCTGTCGCTGCGAAGACCTCGACTCAGGTGCGGACTCCTCCCGGACTCCGAACCCTCCGCGCCCTGCCAATCGAATCCGATTGGGCGCCGGTCATGGAGTTCACTGCGCGGACATCTTTCAAAGACTCGCCCTTTGGCGACATCCTGAATTCACTAAAGTCTCTCTCTTTATCCGGAGAGCCCTGGCCGGACTACGGACAGGAAGGTTGGGATGCGGACGACGAATAAATTCAACGCCCACCCACCACCCACTTTGTAGCCACTGTCGATGATTTAACCGACATGCTAGACTTCGGCTCCGAAGACATCGACGGTATGGACGACGATGCCGGAGACGACCAAGACCCAGCGCCTACTGAGGGCCTTTGGAAGGCCACCTAATCATCGACATATACATGGTGGATATCCCAAAAGATGGGAACGGCGATGGAACAACAGAGGATGACCCTCCAAAAGCAACCAAGCGCCCGGCGTCGTGGCGCCGCTCTAAATCCCGCCACAAAGAAAACGGTGATTCCGATCACGGGAGATAATAGCACCGGACAGCACTGAAGACAACCCCTCGGCAGGGACCCGGCAGGGAGGAGGGAGAAGCAAGTCCGCATGATAGTGCGGCAGAAAGAGAGGTCGAGGACGATAATTACGCGCCTCCCTCCGAAGATGAGGCAAGCCTCGACGACGACGAATTTGTCGTGCCTGAGGATCCCGCCGAACAGGAGTGTTTCAAATGCAGGCTTATAGCCACGGCAAGCAGCCTCAAGAAAAAGCAGCAACAACTTAGAGCTGACCAGTACCTGCTAGCTAACAGATGGACTGAAGTCCTTGCAGCCGAAGAGTATGAACTCGAGCGCCCCTCCAAAGGCTACACCAAACGAAGGCCGTTGCCTCGATCAGAGGAGGAAGCACCCAAGTCACCAGCGCACGACATGGTAGACCGGCCACCCCGTGGCCGCGATAGAGAAGCCTCTCGGCCCTCCGCTCAAGCCACACCCCGACGCCGCTCAAAAAGTACCAATGCACGGGAAAACGCGCCGGACTTGCGAGATATATTGGAGAAAACATATAAGATCGATCTACGGATCGCGTGGGCACCCAACGACGCGGGATGATTACCGTCACGCCGGATCTGACAAACCCGGCGGGGCGAACACGATGAGACAAAGCTCATATGAGCTACGCCGTGATATAGCCCAATCTGAGGCGCCAAGACACCCACTATGCTTCACAGATGAAGTAATGGATCATCAAATCCCTGAGGGCTTCAAACCCGTAAACATCGAATCATACGATGATACCACAGATCCTACGGTCTGGATCGAGAACTATCTCCTCCATATCCACATGGCCCACGGTGATGATCTACATGCCATCAAATACCTCCCACTCAAGCTTAAAGGACCAGCTGGGCATTGGCTCAACAGCTTGCCACAAGAATCAATTGGTTGTTGGGAGGACCTGGAAGCCGCATTCCTTGATAACTTCCAGGGCACATATGTGCGACCACCAGACGCCGATGACCTTAGCCACATAATCCAGCAGCCAGAAGAATCGGCCAGACAATTCTGGACACGGTTCCTAACAAAGAAAAATCAAATCGTTGACTGTCCGGATGTAAGGCCCTTGCAGCCTTCAAACATAACATCCGCGATGAGTGGCTTGCCCGGCACCTAGGACAGGAAAAGCCAAAATCCATGGCAGCCCTCACAACAGTGATGACCCGCTTTTGTGCGGGAGAGGACAGCTGGCTAGCTCGAAGCAACAACTTGGCCAAACATCCTGATAGTTCGGATACCAAGGAAAACAATGGCAGGTCACGTCGCAACAAGAACAAGCGCCGCATTAACGGTGATAACACTGAAGATACGGTCGTCAATGCTGGATTCAGAGGATCTAAACCCGGTCAGCGGAAGAAGCCATTCAAAAGAAATACCCAGGGCCCGTCCAACTTGTACCGAATACTCGATCGCTTGTGCCAGATACATGGCACCCCTGAAAAACCAGCCAATCACACCAACAGGAACTGTTGGGTGTTCAAGCAAGCAGGCAAGTTAAGTGTCGAACTCAATGACAAGGGGCTGCATAGTGATGACGAGGAAGAGCCCCGGCCGCCGAACAATAGAGGACAAAAGGGTTTTCCCACGCAAGTGCGGACGGTGAACATGATATACGCAACCCATATACCCAAAAGGGAGCGGAAGCATGCACTAAAGGACGTATATGCGATGGAGCCAGTCGCCCCGAAGTTCAACCCATGGTCTTCCTGCCCGATCACCTTCGATCGAAGGACCACCCACTAGCATCCGTCCACGGCGGTTTCGCCGCATTGGTTCTTGACCCAATTATTGACGGATTTCACCTAACAGAGTCCCGATGGACGGCGGGAGCAGCCTGAACCTGCTTTATCAGGATACAGTGTGCAAAATGGGCATAGACCCCTCAAGGATCAAACCTACAAAGACGACCTTTAAAGGCGTCATACCGGGTGTAGAGGCCAGTTGTACGGGCTCAGTTACACTCGAAGTGGTCTTCGGATCCCCGGATAACTTCCGAAGTGAAGAGTTAATCTTCGACATCGTCCCATTCCGCAGCGGCTATCATGCACTGCTCGGACGAACCGCATTTGCAAAGTTCAATGCGGTGCTGCACTACGTATAACTCAAGCTCAAGATGCCAGGCACTCGAGGAGTAATCACGGTCAATGGAAACATCGAACGCTCTCTCCGAACGGAGGAGCACACGGCGGCCCTCGCGGCGGAGGTATAAACCAGCCTCTCACAGCAACTCTCGAGTCCGGCCATTAAGCGTCCGGACACTGTCAAGCGCGCCCGGAATAACCTACAACAAGACCGCCTGGCACGATTCAAGCACGCGTAGCAATCAGCCCCAACCCCAGCCCTCGCGAAATTGTGAAGCTAGTGTTACGCGTACATAATTATGCTCTGGAGATACCATGGGCATATGGGGAGGGGCAAGACCACGGCACGCCAAGAATGCGGCTCGACCGCACCAGGGGCTCCCGATTGTGTCATTCTTTTCCTTTTTCCTTTTTCTTCCTTTTTCTTACTTTCAGGACTCCGTCTTTAAGAAGTCCTGTCCGACACTAGAATCGCCGAACTCACGATGCAACAGCCAGGGAAGCAGAAAGCCACGCCGAGTGTTCAGGTGGTCTCTATTACGACCATTATACCTGTTTTACATACCATCCCGCAGCTTATCATTTGGAGGGGACATGTTAGATAGTCCCATCCCTTGCTTATCGCACTATTTGTATCGTTCTGCTTTCATTGCAGTACCTTTTTGAATAAACAATACATAGCTCTTTCTTATTATTGCACTACTTCCTTTATCTATACACATGTTTATTCCATGACATGTTGCAACCGTACACTTTGGTACGGCCAATACACCAGGGGCTTGAGTATCCCATAATTATGGTGTGATAAGTCCGAACACTTTCACAAGTGCGGCAGCCCGAACTTATACCATTATATGAATCGGCTCCGAATCATGTCTTGGGTCAATAGTTGGGTTTGCCCGGCTCCCGTGTTTTGGTAACTTACGTTTTGTTATATCGGCTAAGGTAGCACCGGGAGAACCACTGCGATTGTGCCCCAGTTGAGCTGGGTCGAGCACCTCAGTGGAGAAAGCTAAAACTAACCGTCATGTTAGGGCGACAGCTGGTCGCTGTTCGAGAGGTTTTTTCGGGTCCCTAAAGACTTATGCCGCTTAGAGCGAGGAACCGGAATTGTCCGGCCAAGGCGTGGATAGCGCCCCGAACTCGGTCTTCCGAAACTAGGGGCTTCGCCGAAATTTAAAATTATAGAATTCTATGGCTAAGTGAGAGTGTTCAAGCATTATAAGTCCGGTTGCCTTGTTCGTTGTGTTGAGCGCCTCCTAGATGGACCCAAGAATGGGAACAAGAGTGCTCAAGTTTATCGAACACCCCAAAGACTCGTGGCATGGGGGCTGAAGCCAATGACTTGCCATCTCTCAAATTTGATAAACGGCCGCACAGAAGGTAATATTTTAAATTAACAAGCGTTGCTTAGCGCATATGAACAAGTTTTCAGCGTACAGGATAACAAATGCGAGTCTATTCAAAAATTACATCTTTGGAGCACTCATACGCTATTCGGCGGGCACCCTTCAGCAGGCCCTCATAGTACATTTCAGGCGTGTGATGCTCCTTGCCCTTTGGTGGCCCGTCCGTCACATGCTTCTCCGCATCCAGCTTGCCCCAGTGCACTTTAGCACGGGCAAGGGCCCAACGGACACCTTTAATGCAGACGGAGCGCTTGATGACTTCAATCCGTGGGATGTGCATCCACCACCGCTGCACCAATCCAAGTAGCTCCCGGGCATGGCCTCCAATGGCCACAGCCGCGCTATAAGGCCCTTCATGGCCTGTTCGGTGAGCTTGTGGAGCTCGACCAGCTGCTTCAGCTGGTCGCTCAGGGGCACCGGATGTCCGGCCTCAGCATACTGAGACCAGAACACCTTTTCCGTCGAGCTCCCCTCCTTGGCGCGGTAGAATGCGGCAGCATCAGACACACTACAGGGCAAATCTGCGAATGCTCCTGGAGAGCTCCGAATCTGGGTAAGTAATAGGTAATTCACTTTCACATGCTTGCTTTGCATAAAGAATGCCTTACCCGCCGCTATCTTCTTTAACGACTCAATTCCTTGGAGGGCTTTTTGGGCCTCGGCCTTAGCAGCTTTGGCACTCTCAAGAGCCGAGGCGAGCTCGGACTCTCGAGACTTCGAGTCACGCTCCAAACTCTCGTGTTTTTTCACGAGAGCTTGAAGCTCTTGCCGTACCTTGGCCAGCTGCACCTCCCCCTTCTCTTGCTTGGTGCGTTCCGCAGCCGCTTTGTTTTCGGCCACGGACACCGCTTCCTTCAGGGTCGCCACCTCGTTCGTGGCCCCTGCAGTACCCATGTTATTCATGTTATCTTTTGCAACCAAAACCTTTCCATATGGTATTTCTTTAATAAGGTACTACATACCTTCCTTGTCCTCGAGCTTCTTCTTGGCTTGGCCGAGCTCGTTCTCGGACCGCTTGAGGCTCTGCTTTAACGCATCGACCTCCATGATCCCGGTGGGCAGAGGTCGGCCAAGAGCCTGCATTCCCATATTGACATACTTATGTTAGACTCCTGCGTATATCTTTTTAGATCCTTAGTCCGACTTTTCTTTCCGAACACCGAACTAAGCATAAGGGGCTACTGTCTATGCGGTAATATTTTTACATATTCTAAACTTACCTCAAAGCCTATTAGAAGGCTGGTACAGGCTTCGGTCAGCCCGCTCTTGGTGGACTGAACTGTCCGGACCACCGCACTCATAACAGTGCGGTGCTCCTCCTCGATGGAGGCGCCGTTGAGCGCCTCCAGTAAGATATCCGGTGCCTCCGGTTGGACGGAGGACACCGGCGTCTTACCCTTCTTGCGAATGGACCGCTTACCGGACTCCGGAACCGCTGAAGGTTCCGGCATGGAGTCCGGACAAGGGTCGGGCTTAGAGCCCCTGGGGTCTTGCCCCCCACGCGCCTGGAGTCCGGGAGGTTGCCTTGTGGCGCCTCCTTTGCCACTTCCTATTGACCAAGCCCCTCTTGGGGATCCACCACTATGTCGTCCGCGGCGTGAGGTGAGGAGGCGGTCGGAAGTGAAGTACTCTCGATTTCCGACGAACCCAGGGATCCGCTCGTCGAAGCGGCGAACTCGCCCTTGGGCGGGCTGCATGATGGTTCGGTATTAGAGAACGCTATGCAATGATGAAAAGCCATGGGTATCTGGACACTTAAGATCTCGCCAAGGGCTTGGCCCTTGTTGGCCAATCCTCCTCCTCGTCATCGACGTTGGTGGACAAGTCCGGAGGAAGGGTTCTTCCCTTCTTGGATCCTCCGGCCTCCCCAGTTGGGGCGGCCTTCCTTTTCCTCTCCTCCCCTGCCGGGGGAGAAGCTTCTTCTTCCCCCTCCTCGTCTTCAGGAGAAGATTCTGCTTCAGAATCTGACAGCACCTGGCATCGGGAGCTCCTTCGAGTTCCCTTGGCCTCCTTCTTGGCCTTCTTCTCCGGCACCACATGGGGTGCCGGAGCCAGCAGCCCCGTCAATGGGGCGTCATTGGTCTTCGGCAAAGGAGCCGGACAGTTAATCTGTCAGGACGTCTTCACCAGTCTGCCAAAGAATAGGGAGTTTTTAGATCCCACATAGAGTCAATCTATGAAAAAAGAGTCCCATAAAGGGTAAAATAACTTACCTCGTCGGCTTGACGCCGCGAGCTGTATCCGCGATCTTTGTTGGCGGATGCGGGGGCTTCGGCGCCCTTGAACAGCACCTTCCAGGCATCTTCGTACATAGTGTCGAAGAGCTGGCTCAAGGTTCGGTGCTGTGCCGGATCGAACTCCCACAAATTGAAGGCCCGCTGTTGGCATGGGAGAATCCGGCAGGTGAGCATCACCTGGATTACTTCGACAAGCCTGAGATTGTTGTCCACCAGGTTTCGGACGCATGTTTGGAGTCCAAATAGCTCTTCCGAATTCCCCCACATCAGGCACGTCTCTTTCCATGACGAGAGCCGTGTGGGGAAGCCAGATCTGAATTTCGGGGCTGCCACCCATTCAGGGTCGCGTGGCTCGGTGATGTAGAACCACCCCGATTGCCACCCATTTATTGTCTCCACAAAGGAGCCCTCGAGCCATAGGACTTTGGCCATCTTGCCAACCATGGCGCCTCCACACTCCGCTTGACGGCCGCCCACAACCTTCGGCCAGACATTAAAGGTCTTCAGCCATAGGCCGAAGTGGGGCTGGATGCAGAGGAAGGCCTCGCACACGACGATAAACGTCGAGATGTTGAGGACGAAATTGGGGGCCAGGTCGTGGAAGTCCAGGCCGTAGTAGAACATGAGCCCCCGGACAAATAGGTGAAGTGGAAAACCTAATCCATGGAGGAAGTGGGGAGAAACACCACCCTCTCATGGGGCACAGGGGTTGGAATGAGCTGCCCAGCGTCGGGCAGCCTATCTGTGAGTATCGCCGGAGAAGTATCCGGCCTCCGCAGCCTTGTGATGTGCCCCTCCGTGACGGAGGAGGCCATCCACCTGCCTCCCGCTCTGACATGGTTGGAGAAGGTTGAGGTGGGATGTGCGATTTGGGCGCTGGAGCTCGAAAGTCTTGTGAAATAAAGGAGCAAAGGAGGAAGAAGGCATAGGTGAAAAGGTGGATCCTTATCCCCTTATATGGACGGACGGAGCTATGTGTCCCCCACCAGCCTGGTAAAACTCGCTTATCTCCCAAGCGCCATAATCAATGGCGCGGATGGGTTACCCACGTCCGTATTGATGAGAATCCCGGAATAAGGGGGCACGATCAATGCTTTGATAAGACGTGCCAAGGAAACCGCCTCGCTAAACGCGCTAAGGTGGAACAGTAAAAAACGATTCATATAAAGGCCTGGCCGGGGTGTTATGTCACGCCATGAATACGTCGATGAGATCTGTGCAAAAATTATTCTCTCTACGGTGTTATGTGGAACTTGTTTTGCGAGCCGGACACTATCCTGGTGTTCAAAACCTTCTATGAAGTATTCAGAGGAGGAACCCGCCTACCATAATCTTGAAAGGCGATCGGCGCGCGGACTCGTCACTGAAGCCTAGTTGGAGACTCTTGAGGAGTCCCGGTCTAGGGGGTGTACGGATAGCCGGACTATCGTCGCTGCCGGACTCCATGACTATGAAGATACAAGATTGAAGACTTCGTCCTGTTTCCGGATGGGACTTTCCTTGGCGTGGAAGGCAAGCTTGGCGATACGGATATGTAGATCTCCTACCATTGTAACCGACTGTGTAACCCTAACCTATTCGGTGTCTATATAAACCGGAGGGTTTTAGTCCGTAGGGACGAACAACAATCATACCATAGGCTAGCTTCTAGGGTTTAGCCTCCTTGATCTCGTGGTAGATCTACTCTTGTACTACCCATATCATCAATATTAATCAAGCAGTGAGTAGGGTATTACCTCCATCGAGAGGGCCGAACACAGGTAAAAACATCGTGTCCCTTGTCTCCTGTTACCATCCGCCTAGACGCACAGTTCGGGACCCCCTACCCGAGATCCGCCGGTTTTGACACCGATAGGGACATATTGGCATCTAGACCCCAGCAAGCTAGTATTGCCGGGGACTGCGAGTACAAAGATTCACCCACGGCGAACCAGAGTTGCCCGGGGCTACAGCTTTAGATAAGTTCTTCATCCCTTATCATGCATTTTCTTATGGACAGAGGTATGTGAAACCTTGTTTTTTTCCCAAAACTACCGTGCTCCCCTGAAACTCTAGGCCCTAGGGCTCGTTCCTGGGGCCAGGTTTGGTCATAGTCGTGACAGCAAAAGGATGAAACGAGGAGCCTGAACCCACCTCATCCCTGCCTCCACCGAAAGCGTGAGAAAGGTCGAGCTAAGTGAGAAGACGGCAGGGCCTGTTGCCGGGCAAGGAAATGTTTATCTTAGGGATATCAAGGATTTACTCCTTGTCGTGGGTTACCCGCAAACAAATGACCTAGCAAGCATCCCTATTTCATTAAAAACATTCCATTCAGGTACAGTCCATAGAGAATGAAAAACATGAATATATGGGATTACAAGTTTTAAATTCAGCCAAGGCCCGAAGGCTTACAAACTAAAAAGAGATAAGGTGCCCGTAACCCCTCTCTTACCCCTCTCCTTAGGAGGCAGGTCAAGGAGTTGAAAAGGGCAAAAGGGGCGCCTAGGCGAGCTACGAGTGGCAGGAGGCACCAAGAGAACATCTCGGTGGCCGTCCGAAGGCTGGATGGTGATGGCGGCGCCGGAAGCAGAGCTCGAAGACGAGGCGGCAGGACGTCAGCACGCGTCGAAGGCGTCGGTGCCCGCGTACTCCAATTTGACGGCCTTGCCGCCCGCCCTCTTCCTCTTCCGCAGCCTCCCAACGCCAGCCGCCCAAGGAGACGACCCCGAGAAGTTCAGGAAGCCGGCGACACGGATGATGGGATCGCCGGTGCCGTACGGAGCGGCACCCGACACCTAGTTGGACCCGTCATCCTGCCGCCTGCTACCCTCGCCGTCGCTGCCGCTGTCCTCCTCGCCACTCCCGCTCGAGGAGGAGCCTTCGCTATCAGAAGAGCTCTCCACGCAGCACCTTGCCCGAGTCCCGAAGCACCCGAAGAACTTGACGGAGAGGAGGCCGCCCTCCATCAGCTTGAAATGGAGAGTGAGCCCCGCCGTCAAGCGGTGGATATGAGCGAACGTCTTCCACCCTCGACCAAGGTACATCACGTGAGGGGCTGGAAAGTTGACGCGAACTCGCGTACCGCTAATCCAACAGCCCCTCATGTGCAACCGCAATGACTCCAGCGGATCCAGCTCCATCTCGCTCGCGAATGGAGTCGGGAGACGAAGGCGACGGCGAGGCGGCCGGCGCAGCCTGACGAAGAACTCGCAAGGATCATCCTCAACATGGCCCTCCATGGGGAGGAACTCTTGGCGGAGGTGGGACCGGCCGCGCCGCCCGTTCTCCTCTTCCACTGGCGCCTCGGCCTCGCCCACGACCTCGCCATGCCTCGCCTCCCCCTTCCCTCGCTGGTGGCTCTGCCACCGCAGGTGAAGGAGAAGGAAGGAAGCGTTGTCGAGCGGCGACCCTTGCCGCCACCGTTTAAGGGCCAGGATTCCCTCTCTCCATGGCGGATGGAGGGGGGAGGGGAGCAGAAGCTGAAGGAAGGAGAAGATGGAAGAGTGCGGGACGCCGTTCCCCCCGCTCTTTATAAAGGAACGGGGTGGGGGATCGGCTGCCCCGCTCAGCCAATCAAGACGTGGAAGGCGTAGGGAACAGGGACCAACCCGCTGCCCCGGCCCGCGACGGCCAGGTTTCCCGCCTCCACCGTTCGCCACCCCAAGCACATGAGAACCACGTGGCAGGCATGCGGGACCGAGGCGACGGGTGAGGCGACCTCTCCCCAACCCGTGATCGTGGGGAGTGGACGCCTTGAAGACCATGCCCTGGCCCCGTTCAGTAAATGGGCCGCGCCTCCATGCCTCCCTCCGTTTATGGGGAAGGCACGAACGCCCCCTTTTACTACGACGTGACGCATGCGCGCCGAGCTCAACCCCACACATGCCGCCCACGTCACGCACGCCTCCCCACGCCGAGCCACGCACGGGAGGCATGGGAAGCGCAGGGCGCGAAGAGACTTACCGCGGTAAAAGCTACCCCGCCTGCCCGCGCACCGTTCTTGGGCCTAGCCCAACGACGCGATTGCGCTTATGTGTGGCCCAGGCCCGGGGGCTCCTGTCGGTGTACAAAAAGAGGGGTACACTTTTTGTACCCCTATAACTGTGCACGGGCAGTCTGAGCCACGGACACCGCCGCACTGAGCAAGGCGAGGAAGGTGAGCCAAGGTAAGGCCGAAGCTCGAAAGGAGCAGAACAACGCCAAGACCAAGGCCACAAAGAGCAAAGGGGACGAAGCAGACTCGCCCGGCAAGATCCTTGCCGGGGGGCGGTTTTAGCAAACCCGTCAAGACCCTTGCCGCGGCCGCTCGCCCCACACCTACGGAGCGAATCACCCTTGAGTACACTGCCCCCATGGGGCAAGGATTCGGGAGACATCTCCGTGGTGGTATGCAGATCTTTGTGAAGACATTCAATATCAGATACACACTATAGAAGATGACGACCCTTGGCGGGATCCCAGCCAAGGAGGACCACAAGGCCCCCGGCAAGAGCCTTGTTGGGGATGACAACAGGCGCCGCGGCAAGACCCTTGCCGAGGCCCCGACAAGATCCTTGCCGGGGCTACAACGAGGCCCTTGCCGAGAACACCCGTGGGGCCACCATCAGGCCCACATCAGTCAAACCTTCACCGCCGTTCGCATGCAGCTGCCGACCCAACCAGTTGGGCTGGCACCTGCGTGGCGGCAAGCGGATCTTCGTGGAAACACACCGCTGCGCCACCTCAGCTGCCTGCCTGCCTACATGGCACCACGGGCACCGCTGGCTAGGGTGCGTGTCGACACGAAAGGGAGCAGCGAGGGACGAGATAGCGCTCTCCCCCGTCCCCGATAAAGCAAGGACACCTAAGCAAGACGCATTGAATGCGCCTTGTCATGTAATGCAAGGGATAAACTCGCATCACTGTACCCTTTCCACCTCCTGCCACTGTGGCGACCCCTTTCCCTATAAAAGGAGGCCCAAGGCGACCAGGAGAAGGATTCGGCTTTTTGGAGCTCCTCACGCCCCGTAACTAGCTCAAGAACACAGATAAACAAACCACCAAGGCAGGAGTAGGGTTTTACGCATCCTCGCAGCCCGAACCTGGATAAAGGACCCGTGTGCTATCTGTTTGATCCGCTCTTCTCACGACCCCGCGCCCCGCAACCATAGTAGGGATTCTTGTGATCCCATAGGTGTCGTCCCCGCACTGACAGTCGGACCGATTTAGTAAACCTAGTGACCGTTAGGATTTTCGGTGGGACTGACATGCATCTCGGTAGGACCGATTTGGTTAGGGTTAGGGCATAATGTAATCTCGGTGAGACCGATTACACAAACTCGGTGAGACCGATTTTGGTAATTAGCTAGCCAGAGAGTTGGTCAGGCAAACTCGGTGAGACCGATAACACAAACTCGGTGGGACCAATTTGGGTAATAAGCTAACCAGAAAGTTTGCATTGTAATCTCAGTAGTACTAATTGCACAAAGTCGGTGAGACCGATTTTGGTAATGGACATACACAGAGAGATTACAATCCCATCTCAGTGAGACCGAGATCCCTATCGGTGAAACCGATTTGCTTAGGGTTTGTGGCAGTGGCTATGACATCTGAACTCGGTGGCGCCGGATAGAAAGAATCGATGGGGCCGAGTTTGACTTTAGGTTTAGGTCATATGTGGTTGTGAGAAAGTAGTGGAGGGTTTTGGAGCATATCACCAAGCACATGAAGCAAGAGGCTCATTACGCAACACCTCATCCCTCCTTAATAGTATTGGCTTTTCCTATAGACTCCATGTGTTCTTGGATCACTAAAATGTAAAATGAAGAGTCTTGAGCTTGAAGCTTGAGCCAATCCTTTGTCCTTAGCATCTTGAAGGAGTTCCCACATCCTTTAGTCCATGCCACTCCATTGTTGAACTTGTCTGAAACATACTAGATAAAAGTGTTAGTCCAACAAGAGATATGTTGACTAATTACCAAAACCACCTAGGGAGCACTTGTGCTTTCACAAAGCAACCCAAGGAGGATATTACATCTAGACGTGCCTCAAGATAAATTATAAGTGATTCATCAAAACATTGGTAACTTCTGATATTTGTTGTACTACTAATAACGAATCACCAAAAGCCTCAATATGTATAGCAAGTAAAAGCTCCAAACCGAATAAATTCCATATTCAGCTTTGATTATTGTGAAAAAAATATTCTAAGCGGCATGAGGATTTACAAAATTGAACCATAAGGAGATATATAAACAACACCAACACCTAGGCCATTGTGAATTCAACCATCAAAACATAATCTCCATAGTACTAGAGAGACAAGGATAATGTCAATATTATGCATGCCATAAATCCGATGCTCAATAATGAAACCAACAATGATTTGGCCTCTCATAGACTAGAAATATTTGTAGGACAAATCATATATATTGAATCAAAGCATAAGCCCACTCACCAATTATGTAACTATGAATTGGTCTATGCAACATATATTCAATGACATCGGTCATAATGTCTCAACTCCATTCAATCATAATATAGGCATACGTATAAATTTCCATGAGCACATACCTTGTCTCGCTCTCCAGTCGAACTAAGGACGATGTTAGAATACTACACCGGCCATGCATTGATATACAGGACGATAGATAAATATCGGCCATTACCATAAGGTCCATGTAGAATTCACCCACCAAAGTATGTATAGCCGAAATAAACAAATGAAATAGCAATAAAATATTTCAGCCCCTCTGTATTAGCAACAAAAATGTAACTAACCAAATGTATAGTGATTTGGTAATACCCTCTCATGATATAAAAAATCATGTTGCATCCATGGATCAAAATAAATCCATGGAGGGTAATTGATCATACCTAGGATGAATTCCATGTCAAAGGCATCAATGGCATGGTTGAAGAAAATGGATGATGTGCTAACCGAAGATTTTGATGTTGTGATGCCCACTTTCGGCTTAATTGTTTGTTGCTTCCATCCTTCTCTTTCTTTACTTTTATACTTGTTGCAATAGAAGCATGTACATCATTTTTGTTTGGAATTACCCTCTTGGGAACCCATGCCATGTTCTTCTTTCTCAACTCTTGTGCAGTAAGATTTTGTAATTCCTTCTTTTGCCAATACGATAAGCCGAGTGGGCATCTCGGTTGTGATTTTTTTGACCAATGGCAATTCTTTTTTGGCCTTGTGCACTCCCAACTTTTTTTCTTCAGATTTGGCATTTTGACTCTCAACAATTGATTGCTTCATCTCACTGCCTTTAGTAGCCAATGTCAACATTTTAGTTGGCTCTTTTTCTTTTGAGATAAAATCTGAAGTAGCACTCTTACGACCATCTCTTTTAACACGGTAAACTTGCATGACCACCTCTTTTTTATTCCTTGAACACCAGACCGATTCCTTACAATCGAAACGGTCTTTAACATGTGATTGTTCAAATGTTGATCTTCTCAGAGCTGCATAATATTGGTTAGATGGTCTAAAATAAGATGGAGAGTGTGTCCTCGTATCATACCTGTCCCATGATGGATATGGATTTATGTGAGCATAGGGAGAAATCCACGATATTGGCATTAGCGGCCCAAAATAAGGATATGAATATGTTGCATTCAAACTCTCTTCTTGCCAATAACGATCCTCGGATTTGCTCCTAGGGGGTGATATTGATGCTTTTGCATTAGTTGACCAATTAATAAGCACTTTTCTATTCACTATTCTTTTGATATTTATCTAGTAATTGTGCAAAAGTGACTTTGGATTTCTTGCAATTATGCTTATTGCGGCCTTTATCTCCTATGTCTTGACTTGCATCGATCTTTGGATTTTCTTGTTGCCCCCCAGTCCTTGGCGTCTTCATTGTAGCTTTGATGGAATTCTCGCCATCAAGATTATGTTCATTGTGCTCTTCAACAACTTGATTACTTGAAAGCTAGATCCCATCACTTGTAGTTTTTACCTTCTCTTTAAATGGATCGGCTTGAAGCTGTCGATGAAAAAACCTTTTGCCTTCAGGACCAATCGGAATAGACTCATCATCTCTTGGTGACTCAACAAATTTCAATTGTCCTTGTTCAATGGCCGATTTAACTATTTGACGAAACATATTGCAATCCTAAAAATTATGTTTGAACAAATGATGCAACCTACAATACATTCGTCCTTGGTTTGATGGCTTGACACAGTGATCAAGAATTCTAATGTAATTATTTTTCACCAACAAATCAAATATTTGATCACACATGCTTGAATTGAAGGTAAACTTTTTATTTTGTAGTCGATCTTGTTGTGAGAACGAATTTATAGGTAAGCAAACGAATGGTTCAGATTTCGAATCTCCCCGTTCAGCTACACATTTTCTTTTGCATTATTTTTCCGATGTTATTGGATAAGATATTATACTAGCATCAGTTTTCTCAAAAGAATTTACTCTTGGCTTTAAATTTCTAAAACGAAAATAGTTAGAACATACATGTCTCAATTGAGACCAAGTATAAGCCAAGTAAGAAATAAGCAAAGCTACCCAATTAGATATGAACTTTAGATAAAGCAATGGGGAAAACCTTGGATGTAACAATAAGTCACTATCGTCTTTATAATGGCGCAATGGGTTGACCGATATGCTCTATAACAATTTTATTGCTAACAAGTAAATTACCCTTCTTCATTGGTCTTTCAAAATTACTTATGGGAGTTTTCCTAATATATGTATCAACAATAAAATTGTGACCAAATCTGAAAATAGGCAAATTACTTGCTAGACATACCTCTTCAAATATGTTGGGAGAGCATGATGATGGTGTGACTTGAACAATATCTTGCTCCGTCTTTGGATGGCTCCCCAACGCGTTTTCATCATCTTTTTCTTGATTCCGTGCATCATTACCTTGAAGACCTTTGTTAACCGAACTTTGCGCTACTTGTTGTTGTCCTTGAGTCTTCTCAATTTCTACGGCACGGAACTCATAGGGCAGGAAGTAGGTCCCATTAACTTTAGAAAAATCAAGCTCAGCTGTTTTCCTATGCTTGCCATGCCCTTTCTCAATAATGCTTGCTTATTTGGATTTGATGGATTCGGAATATACACTACTTGATTCGGCTTTTTCAACCAAAGCACCTTCCTGTTCCGAATCATCCTTATTTTCATTGATACTACCAATTGGAAATGCTTCTTTTACTTGAGCCAATTCTTTTTCCTTTTGTTTCTGGTGGCGAGCGGCAAAATTAGCTTTAAGCTTTTTCTCAATTTCAGCCCACTCCGGATATGATTACCCCCCAGTGCTTTTAGATTCTGTCGGCAATGACACATGGATGTTGCCGAAACTTTGCAATTGTGTATGGGGTGTATAATGTGATGTAGTACTAGGTGAAGGCATATGCATTGTTGTAAAACCATACTTTTGCTCGCAAATTTTACCAATTGGCAAAGATTCATCTTCTTGCAAAACTCTAGCTTTTATTGCATTATAATCAGGAACTAGCCCCTTATCATGTTCTTCAAGGCAAAGAGCACTAATCTTATTATTTAGGGCTATGTCCCTTTTTAATTTAGTCACTTCCCATTCTGTAAGGGATTTCTTCACAATACTTTTAGATTCTTTCCGCAACGATTCATGAGTGTTGCCAAAATTCTCGAATTGCGTAGATCATGCATTATATGCTACAGTATTAGATGGCGGCACGTGTGTTCCTGTAAATTTTTCACTTATTCGGCTATGAGCATGAAGGTGTGGGGCCGAATTATGAACATCTACAGTTGCATATGGTGCTGAAAAATTATTAACATGAGGTGTAGCATATGATGGTTGAGAGTAACTGGCCGAATAGCTAGTAGTAGCATGGCCAATTCTCACATCCATCGGCAAGGTTGGATTCACATGTTGCAAATTAGTTGCCAATGAATAAAAGGGTGAAACACTTTCTTGTATGCTATTGGAAATTTTAACATGAGGTGTTTCAAATTGATTACCTAAACCCATCATGTTGTTCATCGGCATATGGATTTCTGGGGTTGCCGATGCATGAGATTTAGGATACATATGTTGCACGTTGCTAAAATCATGAGAATTTGAAGTATGAAGATTATTTTGCATAGGCCCTTGCACGCTAATTAGGTGCATGATTGATGAAATTAGGGCTAGCCGATATATTATGCTCATTAAGGTATCCAGCAAAACATATGAATTATTTGCATCTAAAAAGGGGAATTGGGTATTCATATTACCTTAGTAGATAACAACTTCTTGATGACGATCTCTTCGTAGCAAGAACGGGATCGAGACCGTTCAAAGATTCATCCCCAGCGGAGTTGCCAAAAAGTGTGTTCGCACACGAAAATGCCACCGTGCACCTCCAACACCGAGGGTGATACACCGCAGCTCACGTTGACGGAGACCCGTCCGAAAGCGCGGTACGTAAGCAATCCTGCGGTGCTTTTGAGGACCCGAAACCCCACACGCCCGGGAGGGACCCCGTCAGGGCGCACGACGGCTATGGGCTGCCCTAGGTCGTCCTGACCGCCCCTAGGGCCTCGAGGTTCGTCGCCTGCAACAAGAAGAACGAACGAAGAACGAGGAAGAACAAGAACAAGGGAGATGATGAAAGATAAAAAAGTAGTAGATGATTGTTCGATTGTGTGTTGTTTAATCGGCCGTCACCTCTTGTCTACATAAGAGGCGGATGGACTTCCCGTACAAAAAATGACTTCCCTAGCCATCCAAATCATCAAAACCTAACAAAACACATACTATTCACGACCTCCGGCCCGGATGTCCGGCTCAAGGCCCGGATGATCCGGCCTAGCCCAGTTTTTTTACAGCACCTCGCTGTTTTGGCTCTAGAATCCACAATATACCTCGGATTTGGATGGTTTTTAATACCAAAACCAACCTTCTTGATGATACACACAACTTTTATGCTGAACACTTTTCGATCTGAGGCCATCTTGAGAGTGTTTCAGGCCGTTTTCTAAAGTCTATAGCAGAAAAATTTGTCCGGACGTCCGGACTTCTACCCGGATTGTCCGGCCTCCACCTGGATCATTCGGGACTGGACTGTGTCTCAGCATCAGAAATAGAAATATCATTGGGATTCTCATGTGTATCTATAATAGGTTCACTAGAAGCATACAAAGTCCTATCAGTTTTCTTTTTCTTTTTATTAGAAGGACTATGTGCATCAGTATTAATTATCTGAGAATCTTGCTCGGCTCCCTTAGGATGGACCTCAGGACACAAAGGTTCCTGGGTCATTTTACCACCTCTAGTAATAAACCTAACAACATTATCATTATTCTTAATATTCAACTCATTAAGCAAATCATCTTGTGCCTTAAGTGCTTGTTCTACTTAATATTCAACTCATTAAGCACTACGTTTCAAATTTTCTTGTTTAACAATAAAATTATCAAACTCATCCAAGCATTGACTAGCAGACTTATTATGAGGAATATCACCTTCATCAAATCTATGGAGAGAGTTTACCTCTACTACCTGTGTCGAGTTATGAAGACCATGTATTTCTTTGATAGGCGGTAAATTCTTAACATCTTCAGCTTTAATACCTTTTTCTTTCATAGATTTCTTTGCCTCTTACATATCTTCAGGACAGACAAATAGAATACCCATTTTCTTAGGAGTTGGCTTAGGAGTTGGTTCAGGAAGTATCCAATCATTATCATTACTCAATATATTATTCAAAAGCAATTCATCTTGCTCAACATTCCTTTCCCTGAAAACACAACCAGCACAACTATCCAGGTGGTCTCTTGAAGCATCGGTTAGTCCATTATAAAAGATATCAAGTATTTCATTATTCTTGAGAGGATGATCAGGCAAAGCATTAAGTAATTGGAGAAGCCTCCCCCCAGCTTGTGGGAGACTCTCTTCTTCAATTTGCAAAATCTTAAATATTTCCTTTAAAGCAACTTGTTTCTTATGAGCGGGGAAATATTTTGCAGAAAAGTAGTAAATCATATTGTCACAGCCCTAGCATTAGCTTTGCTTGTCTTTGCATCATCATCTTGCATCATGATTAAATTCCTTTTAAACTTGAAATGGGGATTGTTCAAACCCTAGCACTAAATCAGTCCCTCTAGGCTTGATTAAAATCTTTTCAATAAACCCAAAATGTCCCTAAGAAAAGTTCATGATTTCTGGTTGAGGTGAAAACCTCTCCCAAAAAATGATGGATATATTTCTAGGTCATCTTTGGATTTTTAAATTAACACAAAAGTATTTGAATTGGAGCCATTTAAATGCTATATATATTTTAAATGGTCCAAATATTCTGAAGTTATTTGTGGAGCCTGAAATAATTCAGTTAACCACCAAAATAATTTCCAGAATTATCTAAAATGATTTAGTTCCTAAACTAAATCAGAACAAAGAAAAACAGAATAGAAAAAGAAAAATAGAAAAGAGAGAGAGAGAGAGATAGTACCTGGCCACTTACCTGGCGCCCCAACCGGCCCACCTCTGTAGCAGCCCGGCTGGGCAAAGCCAGCCCAACCCACCAGGGGCAAGGTTGTCTTCAACCTTGCGCCCGATGGGGCGCCGGCGTGTGCTGCGCCCGCAGCGCCCTCCGAGCGCCACCTCCTGCCTCTCTGCTCGCTTCCCCGACCCCCTTGGAGATGCCACACACCTCCCTGGCGCCGCGTCCACTTCTCCCTCCGTCCCTATCCCCTCGCTCTCTCTCCCTCCATGACCGAACGGAGCCGTCGCCGCCGTTCACCGTAGCCATGGCCACCGACCCTCCCTCTCCCATTCAGTGTATCCAAAAGCCCCGCCTCGTCGTCCTCATCCTCTCCACCAAGCCATGGAACGTCGGATGCACCACAACGTCGCCAGCATCGCCGTTTCCCTCGCCGGCCACCGTGGATCCTCGCCGTCGATTCGGGAGCTACCGGGCGTCCCCGACCTCGCTCTCGCGCTCATTGGACTCGCTGTGAGCTTCTCCACCTCCTCCCCTTGCTCCCGTGCTCAGCTTCTCGCCGCAGCCGTCGTTTCGACGATTACCGACTCACGCCGCCGCCCGAGCTCCTCACCGCCGTGGCCACGGTCACCGTAACCTCCAACCGAGCTCACTCACGTGCTCGCCGTGCCGTGTAGGTGACGTGGGAGCCAAGCACGTAACTCCACGGCCTCCATAGCGTCGTCCCCGAGCTCGGCCGAACTCCGGCCGCCGCTGCCGTTGCCACCGCCGTCGTCTTAGACCAACCCGGCCCAAGCTAACCCCACCAGTCGATGCGCGTGAGCCCCAGCTCCACGTAGATGGGCTCAGCCGTCGATTTGGTCGCCGGAAGTCAAAACCCAAGGCCCTCCGCCGCGTCTGGCCTCGCCGGCGTCGAGTCAGCCGTGAGTTGACCTTGTTGACTGGGGTTTGACTCCCCTGGGTCAACGAAAGGTGGGCCCAGGCCCCAGCTTAATTAGCGTAGGTTTAAATTAGGGTTAAATTAATTTAGTTAGCTAATCAAGCCACTGACGTGTGGGCCCAGGCCTAATTAACCTAGGTTAGTGCTAACCTAACACTAAACTAACTCTATTAGTTAGTGGTTTCACCGACATGTGGGTCCCAGCCATCAGGTTTGACCTGGCTGGCGCCTTTGACTTCTTTGACGTCACTGCTGACGATTTGACGCAGTAATGCCTTTTCTGGATTTATTTTTACTCAGGAAATTCAGAAAATTGCCTAAACTTCTGTACAATTTTATATATGAAATCATAGTAATTCCATAGTAATTCTAAACTTCTGTACAATTTTTACTCAAAATCATAGTAATTCTACCGTAGCTCCAAATAAAATAATTTATATATGAAAAATTATCAGAAAAATTCAAGGAATCCATCTGTACAATTTTCATGCATGTTTGAACAATGTTTGTCCTCTGTTTCGGACAAAACAAATAAAGGGCATTTAAATAATCATATATGGATTTGGAATTTGAATCATGTATTCAAACCAACTTCATTTAAATCATAGCTAGCTGCATTAGCTCAAATCATAGCATATTGCCATGTCATGATCATGCATCATACTGTGGCATTGCATTGATTGTGTTCTTTCTCGATTGCGGTGTTTGTCCCTCTCGATGAGACGGCGTGCATCGATGAGTTCGATGACACTGATGAAGAGCTATAATATCTTCAGGAGTGCTAGGCAAGCGAAACCCCCTTGTTCATTCCGATACGATCCCACTCTCTCGCTCCTGCTCTCTTTTATTGCATTAGGACAACAACGATTCATCTGTTACTTGCTCCGGTAGCTGAACCCCTTTATCCTCTGCATGACCTGTCATTCCACAGTAAATAGATGAAACCCACTAGCATGAGTTGGAGTTGTTTGAGCCCTGTTGTGCCTACTCATTCATGCTTGTTTGTCATGCCTGCTACTGCTTAGAGTAGAGTCAGGTCTGATTCATCGGGAATGAATTGGAATGGTGTGTGAACATGTCCTACTATGTGTGAGCTAAGTGTGTGAACACGATTTGGTAAAGGTAGCGGTGAGAGGCCATGTAGGAGTACATGGTGGGTTGTCTCATTGCAGCCGTCCTCAGGAACTGAGTTCTGTGTTTGTGATCCATGAAACAGTTATTACCATGCATTGGGCCCGAAACCAATGGACCCTCTCGGCTTCTTAACCACCCTTGTTCTCTGTCCAGGAGTTTCAACTAGTTTCTGGTGTTTGTAGGATATGTGTTGGAGGCCGTGCGTGGCTGACCCTAGGGGTGGGCTATGATGCTGTAGATTCACCGTGGCCCGGTGTACCGAATGCCCGTTTGGTATCTCGGGAACCCTGCACACATCGTTCGGGGCCGTATGTGGGAACCTCGGCCGGACTCCCTGCGGATGGAACCTGAATAGGCGATAAACCTGGACTAGAGACTTGAGTGTTTAGGTAGGCTGTGGCCGACACCCACGTTGGGCTTCCGCTTGAAGGTTGCCGAGTACATGTCGTGTAAACAACGGTAAGTGGTGAGAGCGTGTGTGAAGAAGTACACCCCTGCAGGGTTATAAATGATCTATTCGAATAGCCGTGTCCGCGGTAAAGGACTTCTGGGTTGCCTATAACAGTTCATAGACAAGTGAAAGTGGATACTCTAAAATGCGCAAGATAAGCGTGAGTGCTATGGATGGCGTTCTCGTAGGAAGACGGGATCGAATCCATAGTGGTGTATTGATTGGTGAATATGTGGGCTCGTGTGCGCCACCTCAAAAGAGTTACCTGCAGTCGTAGTTCAGGATAGCCACCGAGTCAAAGCTGGCTTGCTGCAGTCAAACTCCACCACCCCCTTTGTTGATAATGATTGCATATGTAGTTAGTTCTGATGTAAGTCTCGCTGAGTACGTTTGTACTCACGTTTGCTTATTTTATGTTTTGCAGAGAGACGTCAGTCTCGCTAGTAGTTCCGCTTGGAGTTCGACGTTTAGCTTGTTACCTCAGCTACGATCTTGTGCCCTCGGCAGGATGTGGTAGATAGTCAGTCTTCTCAACCTTTTACGTTTATAGATGTCTGTACTCAGACATGTTAAGCTTCCGCTTGTGCTTTGACTTGTATGCTCTGAGTGTTAGGTCATGAGACCCATGTTTGTAATATCTCGCTCCTCGGAGCCTAATGAGTAAATATTTGAGTCGTAGAGTTATGTTGTGATGCCATGTTGTATTTACACATATTGAGCATATTATGTGCATGTTTGAAATGCTTGGTATGTGTGGGATCCGACAATCTAGTTGTTTATCCTTGGCAGCCTCTCATATGGGGACATGTAGTCTAGTGCTTCCTGAGCGATAGTAGTCCGCTACAACCCAGTTCACCGGAGTCCTGCTAGCCCAGCACTACTACTTTGGACACTTGACTGGCCGACATGTGTTTCACTTCGTTCATATGTCTGTCCCTTCGGGGAAATGTCACGCGGTGATATCCGTAGTCCTGCCTAGCCCGCTACAGCCCGGGTTACCGTTGTCCTGTTAGCCCAGTGCTACAGCCCGGATTCATACGTTGATGACCGACATGCTCGATGTGATTCATGTATGCCTGTCCCCATGGGTTAGCGCCGTTTTGGGTTCACGGCTAGCCATGTCGGCCCGGGTTCTCTGTCATGTGGATGCTAGCGACACAATCATATACGTGAGCCAAAAGGCGCAAACGGTCCCGGGCCATGGTAAGGCGACACCCGTGGGAATACCATGCGTGAGGCCGCAAAGTGATATGAGGTATTACCGGCTAGGTCAATGTGACTTGGAATCGGGGTCCTGACAGCGTTTGTATCAGAGCCTGACTGCCTGTAGGATTACCAAGCCAAACCGGTCGAAGTTGTGTCTAGAAATGCTTTAGTTATGTAAGGGAATTGATTGTGGGAGGGAACGTAAGGCTCTTTTTACTCCTTATACCTCATGGCCTTGTGATCTGAGTCATCCTTTTCCTTTCTACGGGGATTAAGAACTAGGCCTTCTCATCTATCTATCAAGATGACGTGTTACTAATCCATAGACTTATAAGATTGTTGGATTCAAGCCCCAGTTCAGTTTCTACTACTTCTGTTTGTTGATAGTTGATCTCAGAACCCTGATATTATGATGTTGAGAGGTGATGCCACCATTTTTTGCAGGATGTCTCAAATCTTTTTGAGCATTTACAGCCGTTATGCTGTCCGGGTCATCCCAGGTCTCTGAATGGTCTGATGCATTTGCAAAACCTTCTTTCCATTCCCGATGTCCTTTTTGGTCAGAATAAGCACACTAATTGCTGAGTTGAGGTACTCCAGTACCTCGACATATCTGTTGGAGCAATTATTATGACCCTAGGTGTTTAGGGAGTCACCTAGTAAACTAGCCATGTTTTGTGTTCCCCGTGTGATGATTCTGGCCATCATTCTCGAAAGCATTCCGTGATGCAATTTAGTTAGTAGGTATTCTATTCCTGGGTTCTTGAACCCGAGATTTACCCTACTTACTTCATGTTGATAGTAATTGCTAGCCCCCTTAGGTTATTAGTAACCTTTGCATTAGTCCTCGAGGTCCGTGGTATTTCTTTCTTTCAAATACCATGAACCAATAAGGCAGAAGTTCTTTGAATTAAAAGATCACAATCATAGTACTCTTGAGGAGTTCTCCATTCATAATTGTGACTCTGGCAGTTCTACCTTCTCCGCATGGGTTATCCGAAAGAAATGTTGAGCTTTGCTCGACATACTAATCTATGCATCCACAACTCAGAAAATTATATGTTCTTTTGAGTTGCTCTCTTTAGTTGTATCCCGACCATCCTCTATCAGTTGTTAACCAAGAGTATGTGTGCATTTGTGTTCATTGATGCCCTGTTATTCTTGTGGTCCGTCAAGCCATTCTATTCCGGAATGACTAGGAGAAACAAACTCCAGTACCTCATCCATATCTAGGATTGGGTCGAAGCACTTGTATTCCACAAATCAAAATGCCAATCCAGCTTTTGATTCTGTTCCACCCCGAAGTATTGCCCTCTTTATGTCAGGATTGTCATGAGAATTGCACCATTTCTCATGAATTCTTGATGTAGTGATACTTCTCGCTATCATTATTCATTCCTCGGTCCCGTGTTGTCGTAACCGGAATGCCGACAAGTGAACTGTGATGTGTGAAATTGATACTCCTAGCAACCTCGTTGCTTGGCAGTTAATGGACAATATTCTCATTCTTAGCGTGTTGGTTATTAAATCATCATCCTAAGATTGATCGTGCTACCTAGTCCTTATTTCTGGTGCACTCTTCGATCAATGAGTTAGGATTGTGTCAATCCCTCGCCCTTTTGATCATATCATCTTTCCCTGAAAAGCAAGATTGTTCTCGAGCTTAGTAACATATCGGTGGTTCGTGATTTTCCGATTATCTTCTCGGAAGTATCACCAGGTTGTCCCCTGACTGTTATGTCAAGTTCGTGATCAAGTTGGTTTCTTGTAAACCACCCCTTCTCCAAGAATCTGTGTTGCATACCCCTGAGCTGTTTGGTCAAGCTAAACAACAACTTGGAGAGTTGGAAGATGGAAGCATGTCCGATTTAGTTCATCTAAGGGATATCCTTGTGTGTGTGTGTGTGTGTGTGTGTGTGTGTGTGTGTGTGTGTGTGTTGAAGAAAGATGATATCTCCATCAATTGGTCCTCATGATCAGTTGTTGGATCTATTGCCTTGTCAAAACTTTGACTTGAGTATGGGCCATCGTCAAGTCCAATCAGAACCAACGATGTTCGTAATGTTGTCTTACTCGTGGTTGATTCCTCGAGCATACACCATTACATCCTTTGGTCTGACCAATGCTATTACCGTGCTCACATGATGGTGGAAGTTCAGTGATATGGAAATTCTGATGAGTTGCCGTTGAGCCCACCAGCAGCATCTTGTCCCCCCCCCCCATGATTCATGTTGAACATCATCCTAGTGTTGGAAACCTTGTAAGCAATGCCTTCGTGTTCCGTTCATGAAGCTTATGCTTGGATGGAAGAAGTGACTTCCTCGAATTCATGTGCTTTAGGTGTAAGTTGCCGCCATGAATTTGAGAAAGGTTTGTTTTGCTTCCTTCGGAATCATCCCAAGTCAGTCATGCATTCGTGCGAGGTATTCTATGGTTTGGTAGATTAATTACCTTCACTCCATATGTATTCCCTAGCACGCCAAGCCACTGATTGAATTGTTCCAGGAGAAGAAGTTCTTGAGTGTTAACCTTAAGGACCCAAAGGTACATGCGCATGACTTCGCTCTCTGCAATGATGATTCCCAATCAGAACTTGGTAGTGTATCATTATAAGACTACTATGTGGTCATGCTTGTCTTGCGCAACGCGTTCACATGTATGTAGCAGAATCAGTTCATGTTTTGGAGCATGCTATCGTAGTTCACTCCCCGAGAATCTCGCAACGTCATCTCATCGATTTGTGTTGCAAACTTTCATCTTTCCTTCTAGACTTGATGAGTCTGGAATATCCTGACACCAATCAGATCTGAATCTCAGGCAGGTATGACGGTTGGAACATTCCCATCATTTGCAATTTTGTTCCAGCTTGCACTGCCATTGTGCCAATTCCCATGGGCTGCCCTCTCAGTAATTGTTGTCCAGGATCATCTTCAAAAGTGGTCCTTTTATGGGTCCCATCCATTTCCGGTGATAAGCAACAATCATCTATTGCTTTGCCTTCAACAAGATAGTCCACATCATCCATTCAAATGTGGTTATGCCATTCCTTTGAACTCCGCCAAACGATCGATGGTGATTGCCTTAGGCTAGTATAAAGAGTTTCAATGATCTCTGAATCAAAAGTAATTCTTTTTGCCACTTGAGGAAATAATTCTACGAGTCACCTTCCCTAAGGTGCCCCGTTATGGAATCATGGCAACTCAACTCCTCGCTACGTTGACACCGTTCACCACCCTCCTAAGTGTGGAAATCCCACTATTTAAAACCTTGTCATATGCTCATTTCCATCATTCTTGATGTGTGTAGCGTGTCTCAGCTCAAGAGATGTTATGTCTCATTCCATGAGCTGATCGTCAGTTGCTCGATCTTTGAGGAGACCAGTTCTGTAGAATTTCTTTCTGTCATCGTCATGTTGGATGGAGTTCTCAGAGCAAGACGTCGAGACAAAGATGATGATCGAATCAACATTCTTATGAAGTGCAACCTGGATCGTGAAGATTGTGCGAGCTTTGTGTCCCCTCTGTCTTCTTACCTCAAGTCTTTAATCTCGGGACGAGATTATTGTTTAGTGGGGGTGAGTTGTCACAGCCCTAGCATTAGCTTTTCTTGTCTTTGCATCATCATCTCGCATCATGATTAAATTCTTTGTAAACTTGAAATGGGGATTGTTCAAACCCTAGCACTAAATCAGTCCCTCTAGGCTTGATTAAAATCTTTTTCAATAAACCCAAAATGTCCCTAAGAAAAATTCATGATTTCTGGTTGAGGTGAAAACCTCTCCCAAAAAATGATGGATATATTTCTAGGTCATCTTTGGATTTTTGAATTAACACAAAAGTATTTGAATTGGAGCCATTTAAATGCTATATATATTTTAAATGGTCCAAGTATTCTGAAGTTATTTGTGGAGCCTGAAATTAATTCAGTTAACCACCAAAATAATTTCCAGAATTATCTAAAATGATTTAGTTCCAAAACTAAATCAGAACAAAGAAAAACAGAATAGAAAAAGAAAAATAGAAAAGAGAGAGAGAGAGAGATAGTACCTGGCCACTTACCTGGCGCCCCAACCGGCCCACCTGTGTAGCAGCCCGGCTGGGCAAAGCCAGCCCAACCCACCAGGGGCAAGGCTGTCTTCAACCTTGCGCCAAGATGGGACGCCCGGCGTGTGCTCGCCAGACGCTGGCCCTCCTCCGAGCGCCACCTCCTGCCTCTCTGCTCGCTTCCCCGACCCCCCTGGAGATGCCACGCACCTCCCTGGCGCCACGTCCACTTCTCCCTCCGTCCCTATCCCCCTCTGCTCTCTCTCCCTCCCGCGACCGAACGGAGCCCGTCGCCGCCGTTCACCGTAGCCATGGCCACCGACCCTCCCTCTCCCATTCAGTGTATCCAAAAGCCCCGCCTCGTCGTCCTCATCCTCTCCACCAAGCCATGGAACGTCGGATGCACCACAACGTCGCCAGCATCGCCGTTTCCCTCGCCGGCCACCGTGGATCCTCGCTGTCGATTCGGGAGCTACCGGGCGTCCAACCTATATGTGGTGCAGGATGGAACCGACCCATGAGTCTTCATGTTGAACCACCACAACTAGAAATGATGTGCCCACCACACCACATACGCAATCGGCCACTAAGAAAATAAGAATATACAATAGTACAACGGTATATAGCTCACGATACGTGTCCATATTTTGTTGATGACACCGACGGACTTTGCATTTGATGCGTGCTCTATATTTTGTTGGCGACACTTACGGTCATTGTATTTGAAGCGAAAGCACGATATGGTCACTGGACTTCAGAATAAGCTCATCACGGTCACCACATACTTTTTGTCGTGCTAACCAACATGTGGTTGGATGGTTAGAGGACAGTGGTTTCTCGAGCCTACCAAGGCTAAAGTCCCGGTGCTCGCATTTATCTCGTGTTAATTTCAGTATTTTCCGGCGATGCACGTTCAGTGGGAGGAGACGTTCCACTCGACTAAAAGGCACCTATGGTGACTTCGTAAAATCTCAAGATCATATATGATGGCCCACTCTCTCGAAGGTGCTCATAGGGGTAGGGTTCGCGTGTGTGTGCTTATAGCGGTGAGTGCTTGCGCGTATATATGAGCCCTTGCATCATGCCGTGTTAAACAAATACATGTCATGATTATACGGTCACTGGCTCACCCTTACAACTCCGTATTTTGTTGATGACACAATCAATTGACCAGTAAAACGTTCCACGCGGCACAACTAGTGTTGCACCATCGGGGCGCGTAACAGTGGGGCCCACCTGTCAGCCCATATATGAAAGAAAGAAATGGTAGTTTGAGTCTGTACTATGTTAAAAAAATAGGAGTACATTTTAGGGTGATCATACGGTCACTGGCTCACCATACAGCTCCGTAATTTGTTGATAACATGATCAATTGACCAGTCAAACGGTCCACATTCAGCAGCACACATCACCATAGGGTCCAACCATCAGCGCGTATATGAAGGATAGAAATGGTAATAAGTTAGTGGTCGGTGGGTATTCAAAGTCGTGAGACCTCTGGTTGGCAGTCACCGGCGGTTGGGGGCGTTCATTGGGCGGTGGGGTGGGGATCCCCGGAGAAAAAGCTCGGCGTGGGGCGGGGGGGATGGCCGGTGCGGTGGCGGATCGGCGGTGGGGAGTGGTTTCGGGGAGGGCGGGCAGGCCGCGGGCGGCGGGGGCTGGCGGTTCGGCCGGTGGTGGCTGGCGGCTCAGGGGGGGTGGAGTTTGATGATAAACTGGAGGCCCTTAATTTCGTATCCAACGGCTGGAAAATCAAATGACTAGAGATGAAAAAGTTAGTCGACTGACGTGTAGCCTCACCCCACACGTACACACGCACGCACACAAGACACGCACGCATGTAGGCGTGCAACACTGACACGTACACACTGGCGTACACACGCGTCGCATCTTTGGCGTGCAACACTGACACGTACACATGCACTCACGAACACACGCACGTACGCATCCATGCATGCAACCCTGAAACATACCCTTGCACGCACGCAACACTCGCACGCCTGCATGCACACAGCACACGACGTAAGACACACGCTCAACCTATATGTGCATGCACCCTTTGTTAAGGACATGGATTGTTACGGGTATTAATCAATCTTATTTGTGATAAGCAGAACATTGATGTTTGCAGCGGTCTTTATCAATATCAGGACCCCGATTCCAAGTCACATCGATCTAGCCGGTAACACCTCATATCACTTTGCGGCCTCACGCATGGTATTCCCACGGGTGTCGCCTTACCATGGCCCGGGACCGTTTGCGTCTTTTGGCTCACGTATATGATAGTGTCGCTAGCATCCATATGACAGAGAACCCGGGCCGACATGGCTAGTCGTAAACCCAAAGCGGCACTAACCCATGGGGACAGGCATACATGAATCACATCGAGCATGTCGATCAGCAGCGTATGAATTCGGGCTGTAGCACTGGCTACTGAGGACTCCGGTATCCCGGGCTGTAGCAGCTAGGCAGGACTCGAATATCACCGCGTGACATTTCCCGAAGGGCAGAACCACGAGAACGAAGTGAAACACATGCCACCCGATCAAGTGTCGAGCGGTAGTCTTTGGGCTAGCAGGACTCCGGTGAACTGGGCTATAGCGGACTACTATCACTCAGGAACGCTAGACTACATTTCCCCATATGAGAGGTTGCCAAGGATAAACAACTAGATTGTCGGATCCCACTCATTCCAAGCATTTGAATCATACACACAATATGCCCGATATGAGTACATACAACATGGCATCACAACATAACTCTACGACTCAAGTATTTATTCATTAGGCTCCGGGAGCGAGATATTACAAACATGGGTCTCATGACCCAACATTCAGAAACATCTGAGAACAAAGCACACGCGGAAGCTTAACATGTCCGAGTACGTACATCTACAAATGAAAAAGGGCTGAGAAGCCTGACTATCTACCAGATCCTGCCGAGGCACAAGATCGTAGCTGAGGTAACAAGCTAAACGTCAAAGTCCAAGCGGAACTACTAGCGAGACTGACGTCTCTCTACAAAACATAAATAAGCAAGCGTGAGTACAAGCGTACTCATCAAGACTTACATCAGAACTATCTACATATGCATCATTATCAACAAAGGGGGTGGTGGAGTTTGACTGCAGCAAGCCAGCTTTGACTCGGTGGCTATCCTGAACTACATTTGCAAGTAACTCTTTTGAGGTGGCGCACACGAGTCCACATATTCACCATATCAATACACCACTATGGATCCGCTCCCGTCTCCCTACGAGAACGCCATCCATAGCACTCACGCTTATCTTGCGTATTTTAGAGTATCCACTTTTGCTTCTCTATGAACTATGCAAGGGGTCCAAGTTTCCATATCCGAGGAATCCGGCTATTCGAATAGATAATGATAACCCTGCAGGGGTGTACTTCTTCACACACGCTTTCGCCACTTATCACGCTGTACACGTCATGTACCTCGGCAACCTTCAAGCGGAAGCCGGGCGAGGGAGTCAGCCACGACCTGACTAACCACACAAGTCTCTCATCCAGGTTTATCGCCTATTCGGGTTCCATCCGCAAGGAGATCCGGCCGGGGTGTCGCTCACGGCCCCAAATGATGTGAGCAGGGTTCCCAAGCCCACCAACCGGGTGCCACTTGGTACACCGGGCCACTGTGCCTAGTCTGTCCCAAGCCCACATGTCGGGGTGCCACTTGGTAGACTACTAACACTACCTACAAACACGAAACTAGTTGCAACTCCCGGACAGAGATTGAGTTGATTAATAAGCCGAGAGAGCTTGGGCGCCGGAGCCCAATGTGTGGTAGTAACTGTTCATGGATCACAAACACAGAACTCAGTTCACGAGGGCGGCTACAATGAGACAACCCACCATATACTCCTACATGGCCTCTCACCGCTACCTTTACCAAATCGTGTTCACACACTTAGCTCTCAACAAGAGGGACATGTTCACACACCTCCGATTCATTCCCGATGAATCGGACCTGACTCAACTCTAAGCGATAGCAGGCATGACAAACAAGCATGAATGAGTAGGAACATCAGGCTCAAACAACTCCTACTCATGCTAGTGGGTTTCATCTAATTCTTGTGGAATGACAGGTCATGCGAGAGGATAAAGGGGTTCAGCTACTGCAGCAAGTAACACATGAGTTCCTGTTGTCCTAATGCAGTAAAATAGAGCAGGAGCGAGAGAGTGGGATTATATCGGAATGAACAAGGGGGTTTTGCTTGCCTGGCCCTTCTGAAGATAATATAGTTCTTCATCGGTGTCATCGAACTCATCGTCGAAAGCACGTCTACTGAGAGGGGATAATTACCGGCAACAGAGAGGAAACACAATCAATGCAATGCAACATTATGATGCATGATCATGACATGGCAACATCTTTGGTGTTTTGAGCTAATGCAGCTAGAAACAAAGTTAAATGAAGTTGGTTTGAATCAAAGATTCAAATTCAAACTCCATATGTGATTATTTAAATGACATTCATATGATTTGTCCTAAACAGCAGCTATAAGTTGTTCTAACATGCATGAAAATGGTACAGATGGATAGATTGGATTTTGCTGATCATTTTTCATATATAATTTATCTCATTGGAGTTACGGTTAAATTTCTATGATTTTTTACAAGTTTTAAACATTTTCTGGAATTTCCTGAATATTTAGAATTAAACTAATTCCAGAAAATGCATTACTGCGTCGACGCCAAATCGACATGGCGTGGCGAGTCAACGGGGTGCGATCCAGGTCAAACCTGACCTGTGGGGTCCACTGATCAGTGTCTTAGGCTGGTAAGTGTGGCTGACATGTGGGCCCAGTCAACGGCCATGTCAGCTTGGTCAAAGCTGACGCGTGGGTCCAGGGTAATTAGATTAAACTTAATCTAGTTTAGTTAGCCAGTTAGTTAGGATGTGGGGCCCGACCGGTTTCACTTTGGAGGTTAATTAGTGGGGTCATCGGTGGCTAATGACGTGCCACGTCGGCCCGCCGAGTGTAACCGCCGATGGCGCCAACCGACAACGGAGGCACGCCGACGGTTGCTGCTCCATTCGACGCGGAGGGTTCTTGAGGAGCTTCGAGCTCGTGCGGATCCAATGGAGCAAGCCAGAGGAGCTGGGGTTAGCTGTGGCGTCGGCAGCAGCGAGGGAGGCGGCGGCCGGAGTTCGGCCAACGGCGGGTTAGGCGATGCAGGGCGCTAGGGGAGGCGTTGGTGCGTGCTACGTGCTCCTGGTGAGGTGTGGAGCACGGTGGTGTGCCCGGCTTCGAGCCACTGTGGCTCTGGCCACGACGGCAACGTGCGGTGGCAGCGGCGGGTGCGGCCGAGCTCGGTGCAGTTGCTGTGGTGCTCGAGAGCGAGAACGGGAAGGGGGAGAAGGAAGAGGAGCTCACGGGGAGTCGGTTGGGGCAGACGGCGAGCTCGGGGATGTCCGGACGGCCGTGGAATCACGGCGGCGATCGCCGGGACCCGAGGAGGGGAACAGCGGAGCTAGCGGTATCCAGGGGCTTCCGGCGCCCTTCGTCTGGGTGAGGATGAAAAGAGGGGCGACGCGGAGCTTCCTGGGTCATCGGCGAGGCGGGGAGGTGGCTGTGGCCGCGGCGAACGGCGTCGATGGCGACGGCGGCACTCGGTGGGGAAGAGAGAGGGGTCCAGGGGGGAAGTGAGGGTGAGGGAGAGAGCGAGGAGGGTCCAGGAGGTGTCGTGGCGTCCCCGTGGCGTCGTCTATGATAACCGCGAGGAGCCAGGCAGGCAGGGAGGGAGGAGGTGGCGGTAGCGGGCGGCCACGCAGCGCCTCCTCCCTCTGGCGAGGAGGAAGACGACACGGGGGAAGCGGCGGTGGGCTGGGCCGTCTTTGGTGGGCTGCCAGCTGGGCCTGTTGGTGGCGCCAGGTAAGTTATTCCCTCTCTCTCTTATTTCTGTTTTCTATTTTTCTGAAACTTTGCGGCTTTATTAAAAATATCTAGGCACTTTCAAAAATCACCAAACTGTGCATGCCCAATGTATAGAATATATCCAACATGGAACATTTCGGTTTAGGAGTATTTGGACATTTAAAATATTTGATAGAATTTAAATGTCCAAATTCAAATACTTATGATTTAATTCAGTGACCTCAAGATGACCTAGAAAATTGTGCAGCATTTTTGTCAGAGGTTTAAGACCAAGGCAAAGATGATGAACATTTTAGAAAGCCATTTGGATTCACTGAAAATATTTTTAGGTTGAACCTATTTGAATTCCATTTGGTACTCGGGTTTGGACATCCCCATTTCAGGTTTAAATGAAATTTTAAACATGATGCAGCAACAAGCTAGTCCAAGTGCCTAGCAAGGCTAGGGACGTGACAATCAATCACAACGTATCAAACGGGCTATCAACATAGTAGGCTTATCTACATGAAAAAGATGACGTCACACTCAATGAACAATCATCGGTTTATGAAATGCCCGCTTCTGACCGCCCTTGCACACCAAAGGTTCCTCTGCTGTGCGCTGCGTGCGTTGGGTCACTGACATGCAGGCCATGCACCCAAAGAGCCCACATGTCAGTGGAAGAACGGCACGGTGTCCTAGGTCAGAGTCGAGGGCGCCACTCGCGGCACGCCCGGCTGAACAGGCCTCCGTGCCGCATTCAAACGCCTCCATGAGACCCGCCCGTGTGGAAGCCGAGAAACCCACTCTGGACACACGTCCGTTCATGACCGGGCTGGCGTTAAACGCAATGCCGGCCGAGCTCCTCCCGTCCGCCGTCTATTTAATCTCCTATTTAAACGAGGCCAAACGCCAGCCAAGAATCGCACACCTCCGCCGCTCCCCTGTCTCCTCCACCATTTTGTTCACTCTTACAATAGCTTACGAAGAGTAGTTATTCCGCATCCAAGCCGGCAGGGTAGCCCGCCGGATACGAGCAATGCAGCTCGCCGATCCACCTCCCTCCCCTTGCCCGACGGAGCCAGTTGCCGGCCCGAGCCGGCGCGCGGTTTAGCAACTCGCCGCTCCAAGCCAGCTCGACGAGGAGCTGCGCACGGGTGTTGTTGCTGCCGTCCACGCCGCCGCCTCGTACCGCGTCTCCCGTTTCTGTGGCCGAGACTCCCATGTCGGCGGCCGCGCCATGCAAGCAGCGACAGAAGCCAGGTGCGCGGAGAGCAACGAGTTGGTGGCCAGCGCCTCCGCGGCCGCCGCCATCATCAAGGAGAAGTAGAACACGGGAGGCCACCGCCGCTTGGGTCCCATGAAGGCCACCGTGGAGGCGACGTCGGCGTACATAGCAGGTGTCTTGCCGGATCCTTTTGTTGTGAGGACCTTCGTCGACCCCGCATGGGCTCCATGGAAGAGGGGAATGTTAGGATGAACTCGAGCCGGTGCCGGCCATGGCGAAGTAGTGGCCGGTGATGAACTCGAACTGGTGCCGGCCACCATCATCTTCGGCACCAGCCAATGATATCAGTTGGGCAGTGGGGAAGCGAGCCGTCCTTTGAGCTGAAGCATATACCTCCGGGGCTCCCAGCAGTCCGGTGATCGTGCTGCTGGACCTGAGGAACACAAATCGATCGGCGGGTGACCATTTAGGCCAGGTATTATATACATGTGCTGTCCAGAACTAGCACCGTGTAGTTCATTTGAATGTAATGAAATCCGTCATGTTTGTATGAAAATCCAGTATTTTATATGATTTCCATCGTTGTTTATATGAAATATCAGTTTGTCTACGTGTTTGCGTGAATTTCGTCCGGTAGGTTGAGTTGCTATCATAATGTGTGCGCTACGGTTGGATGGCGTAATTTGCGGGTCGCCGGTCGGTCTGCGGGCGGCTCGGGCGGTGTTGTGGGACAAAACAACACAGCTCGTGCGAGCTCGTCTCCAACGTGCGCGCTGGAGGATGCATGACATAATGAGCACCCGAGCCATTCCTCGTTCATCGGTGGCAAAGGTACCGGTGGACAAAAGGGTCGCCAGTATTTTGTCTACCCCGAGCAAGATCCAAACAGCCCCTCCCAACAGATTCAACTCCCTCGTTCGCCGTGGAATTTTCCCATGTGTTGTTTTCATGGACTAGCAAGATGCCCGTGCATTGCACGGAACATCAAGATGCATTTTTTTACAAACTCCCGCATGCATGCAAGGGATAATTAATGTCCTCCTTTGCTAGTACCACGAGGCAAACACCATTCATATTGCATCGATTAGTGTTAGTGGCCTTGTATATCTGCAAATTGTAATTTTTATAGTGGCCCCTTGTATATAAAAATGGAGGGAGAAAGATGAGAGATAAGGCGAGGAGGAGTGGGCGTGGTGGTGGTGGTGGTCGGATGGGGCGGAGGCATGGGGATGGACGGCGCATTATGTCTAGGTTTGTATCTCTCTCACACACCCACGTAGTTGGGGGACGTGCCTGAAGAGAAGAGGTGCATGCACAGCGCCGCGTACTCTGTCTCTTTCCCAACCACACCCATACGGGTACATGGTGGAGCTCATTTCTGTCTGAAAAAGGCAGCCCACGTGGTAATTTGGCACGTGTCTTGGTTGTCCACTTGGTGGAGGGAGGATCGTCTACCACGGGTGAACAAACAAATTGCAACTTGACGTTATGTTAAATTAAAAAAGAGGCAAACCATGTGGGGCCTACCTTAGACGCAAGGCTCTATACATCGGAGTACTTTTGATGTCTCCCGTCAACTCATGAGCGAGGAGAAGCTTGCTTAGTACGCCGTCTCCCCCGCCCACGGGCGCGGTGGCTCGCAGGATGAGGTGAAGCTTGCTTACGAGTACTACTAGTAGTAGTACTACTACTGTACGCCTTTACGCCCGCTCCCTCGCCCACGCGCACGGTGGCTCGCAGCATGAGGAGAAAATTTTACTACTCCCTCCGTTTACTCCTCGTCCCTACTACGTACTACTTTGGTTAGTACTCCCTCCATTTACTTATAAAAGGCCACTATAAAAAATACATTTTGCATCTATACAAGGCCACAAATAGTAATCGAGACAAAAATTACTACTCCCTCCTTTCCAGTTTATGGCTCAATTTCAAAATCTCTCCAACCAAGGTAGACGGTGAGTGGTCGAATTAATTTCGTAGCTTGCACAAGTAATTAGTACGATCATTTTTCCCAAGAAGTTATGTTTACCGAGGCATTAATTAGAACGAATGCATGAATGACCACTAAATTTCCATGAACTTGTACATGCATTGGTTAGTTTCCTCTTGACATCGCTATGCGTCGAGTGATCTAACGCACCTCGAAATCCAACATGCAATGGTACTACTACTAGTATAGTAGAATTGAGACTTATCAAACGGAAAAACGAATGTTTTTTAGATGAGCCCTATAAACCCTAGTGTGTACGTACTCCGTAAAAACAGATTTTTCCAAAACTAAGTCGCTCCCTTTCATGAATTTTGTAGTATACTCCTTCATCGACGCTCCCTTTCATGAATTTTGTACTTCCTGCCGCCGACATGTGGGACATATAGCAACCGGGTCGACGTGTCAAGCACCAAATAACAGTGCAGAACAGCAGGGGGGACGCACCCCACTCGTACCGGCCCAGTAGTAGTAATGAGCAATGAGACGTCAAATCACAATGCCGCACCTTCCCAGACGGGAGAAGCAACCATTATTTCACACCTCGGTTCGCCATCATCTCAAACCACGTAGTATTAGAGGGACACGCGCATCGCCTTGGTACATCATGTTACGTGGGACCGCATGACAGGCCATGCTCCCCCGCCGATCGCTCGGTAAAATCACCTCATTTTACAATACTTCCTCCGTATCGGTTTACTACATGGCATGCACGTCGTTCTAGGTTGAGAATTTAGCGGCTATATATGTGAAGAACAGTACTCTAGCCTTTTAAAAAATGTATACTTTTGTATAGTAGTACTATCGATGGATTGCGCCATGGAGCAAAAATTGAAATTAAAAAAAGGTGGTACATATAGGGAGCGTTCGTCGCCAAATTATGCATATAGTACTATTAAAAAAGCTAGTACGTGCTTAATTGGGATGCTAAATTCTATTAAATAAATACTAGTAGTATGTACATACTGAAAGTAACGAGAAGAAACATAACATAGTTCTGCTCGGGGCTCAGCACAACACACCCCTCAAATTAAACTAAGCACACCTGAAATTAAACTATGCAACTAATCTGGTAGACACTGCATTAGAATTTTAGAACCACCATGAGCAACGACACTGCCACCTTACTCGGAGTCCTCATCCACGTCCTCGACTTCGTCATTGTCCCTCTTCCTCTTGGTCGATACTTCTTTGCTTGAACCGCACACTTGGCTGTTGCTCTTCATCCAACCCTTGTAGATATTGAAACAAAGGTAGCCATCCATTGCAGTGTAGTGGATGTGGTCTATATCTAGTACATTCTGCTGCCATGCATGATGATGAAACGTGTAATGAGGTTTCTCCAGTTTATGGTACGAAGGATGAACCATGGCTCGTGCCAGGGTCAGCATTGAAGGCTGACGAGAGGGCACCAGCCGATTCTTCTGGAGGTCGAAGGGGTTGCCTACAACAAGGCTTATCCGACCCAGGACTTCTTTGTCGTTCTTAAAGTCTACAGTAACGAATTTCACTGTTTTGTCCTTGAGGAAGTTCTTAAAATCCTGGCACTCAACGTCGGCATGGAATATGTGGTAGACCAAGCAAACGTTATGTACGCAAACCTAGATCACGGCGGGCTTCTTCCTCTCTTCGTCCTTTAGATTCTTCTCTCGTCCCAAGACTATGGTGTACTCAACATCTAGCCCAGCGACCCACTCATCATCTGAGTTTTCGAACATGCGTCTGAAGCGAGAAAGGCATCCTTTCACCGTCGCGGAAGAACGGGTGTAGATGACGCTGAACTCATCGCCGGTGATGGTTCTAACCTTGTACTCACTGCCGATCGTGGAGATTTGGGACGCCATGGATTTGGGAGGAGGGTTAGGATTAGTGGAACTGCCGTAATGTGAATGGACGGGGCGACTAGGAGCGAACCACCGCAGTATTGAAGGACGTACGGGGACGAGTAGGAGCGAACTGCGCGGCGACGAGCAGCGGTAGTGGCTTTCCATTCTCCCATGATACGGGCTTCCGAGAGCCCCTGGTTCTGAGATCGAACGGTTGCATGGCGTGATTCTAGACCTATGGGTGAATATCTTATCCTGGAGGGTTATTCTGCAAATTTTCAGCAACTTAGCATGCAACCGTTTGATCTCAGATCCAAGGGTTGCCAGCAGCCCGTATCATGGTCGCGCCTACCATGACCGTCGCATCGCTTTCATGGTCGCGCTTCTTGGAGATTTAACACGGTGCGTTAGGCTATCCGATGTTGGCATGTCATACATAGTCATCACTTAGTCACTCATACTACAACAAGGTTGGCTATAAGGTTGGCTATAAGTGTATTTTTTACTTCTCTCTATCTCTTTCTTAGTACTCCCTCCGTCCCATAATATAAGTATGTTTTTGTGACTAGTGTAGTGACCAAAACGTTCTTATATTAAGGGACACAGGGAGTACTAGTATGTATTGCATTTGCCAAGGATTGACCTCTTCCATTTAAATGGTGTTGCTAAGTTTGCTTCATTTAATTAGCTATAGACTCAAAATTGTCTTTTCACCTAGGTACACGCTTAGCACCGTTTCTTCCTTGGGTCACCAAACTAGTCTCTCTCTTCTTGATTAACTTGCCACATCAGACTTTATGCCTATGTGGCAAGCTTAAGCACCTGTAGGAGCAAGTAAGTACAATAGCGCTTTACATGGCATTTTTGCATATGTGGTGGAAAGAGAGGCAAGGAAAAAGTGGAGAAGTGGGCTCTCATGTAAGAGCCAGCCTCTACTACATGGTGGAGCATTGGGAGAGGCACCTGTATGGAGGTGGTCAGGAATCGGCAGACTCACACCGGTCGTAGAGCCGCAGTTAAAATGATAATGGCAAGTCAAATCACGGGGCCTCACCTGTCCTGCAGTAACTCGCTGTCAAATCACACAGCCCTATGTTTGCAGCAGCCTACTCCATCGTCTTCTCGCGTCTTTGTCAAACCGACTAGGCAGAACTGCCCCACCGCCTACCGCGCAGGAAAAGCCCCGCCCTCGACTTTTAAATACAACTACATCCGCTTAAGGATCCAATGATATACTTTTTGTGACATAGTAACTCATATTTAGTTAGTAAAATGGATGACCTAGAACTACATGCAGGCCCTATAAACCGAGACGCCTAAAAATAAAAACCGAGACGGAGAGGGTAGTTCAGCACGTATCTTTTTAGATCAATATAGTCGGGATTCATCAAGGAGAAAAACCAAGTGGTAGGCTGCTCTTGTCGTGTTGGCGTACCAACTCAAGCGAGGTCGATCCGCTTTACGAAATGGCGACACACTTAACAGGACCCCTTTGGCCGACATGTGGCTCATCCACCATCATGTTCCACGTGCGATGCACCAAATTATAGTTCGGAGCAGCGGTTGGAATTGGAGGCACCCCGGTCGTAGCGCTGCAGTAGTAGAAAATGAGCGATGAGGGTCAAATCACAAAGCCCACCTTTCCCACATTAAGCTGGAGTGCTGGACGGACGAAGCAACCATCATTTCACTCTAGGGTGCAAGAGCATAAAGAAAATAGAAAACAATGATGCGTGCGACAGCTACCTAGGGCACCCTAGGGTAGGGGTCTCCACTACAAATCCTTTTTTTTGAAAGCGCCTCCACTACAAATCGGTTTCTCCCTCGTCCTCTTGAAGAAAACCGATGATGAGTGCGGTGGTAGGGTTTGTAGGAGTACTACAGCGTGCGGGGCCACGACGTAGTAAACGGGTTCGATTCGATGCCTTAAATATGTGTGGGCCACTTGGTTTTACAGGAACGAGGCAACATTTTGGGTTTGGGGACCAGTGGAGATATAGTACGTACAAAAAATTGTGGATGTAGGTTCGACCGAAAGGCAATGATGCATGGGCTCTGCATTTTGATATACCCTGGGCCGCGTGAAATTTGCTGCTCTACTCAAAACCAGTAAGGTACACATGTATTCAACGCATGAGATTTCAAAGCCCAAATTATGGATAAATACACACTATAACATGTAAAGCTTTGAGTCATATATGCATGATGTAGATGTTCGTTTAGTTCTTATAGTTCATCTCATTCAAAATCAATTTGTTTTATAAAAATGTTAAGATTCATGGGGTTGTGGATTGTAAATCATAAAGTAAAAAACAAATAATGGCAATTCATTTAGAAAAAAATAATCAATTATGATCTGTAAGATTCTAGAACAAAGGAGAAGTGCTTGTGTTTTCAGGTTTGTGCAATATGCTTAAGTTCAACCATGGAGTCTTCTAAATTGTACATGTGGCAGATCTGGTGGAATGTTGATGATATCCAACGGCCCGATGGTGCTTGGATTTGCCTATCTCTACCCGTCGAGTTAGTTTCATCCGTGACCATCTTTCAAAGTTATTGGCACACTATATAGTTCTTGTGCCATAGTTGCATGTTTTGTAAAAAGCTACTAGTGGGTTGTACTATCTATTTAGGAATAGAAGATGTATACATGGAAGTTGTAGGGAAAGAGATGACATGGAGCATCTCAATTCCTATGAGTAGGGATTGGAAAAGAGATGTCATTTGGTTCACATCATAGGAACTTTTCTATTGAATCTAGAGATGACATGTATCTCAATTCTTATGAGGAGGGATTAGAAAAGAGATGTAATTTGGTTCATATCATAGGAACTTTTCTATTGAATATACACTAATGTTTATTTTCCTTTGAAATTAAGGGAGTATAGGAATCCATTCATATGAACCAAGTGGCTCTAAAGCTATAGAAATTATATCATGTTTATTTCCTTTGAAATGTGGAGTATATGAATCTATTCCTATGAACCACTTCGCTCTAAAGGAAAATCCTATAAAAATCATATCATATAGAGTTCCTATGATATTCCTCGACACTAAAGGATGCTTGAAATAGCTGCGGGTGATACGATGGTCTTTCTTTGTAGACTCCTCACCCGTCTTTATAGTTACCTCTCGAAGATGAATGAAATGATATATCTGAGGTATTCTACATGTGCAATTTGGTATACGAAAACTCGGTAAAAGTTTGCGAGGTTCGAATTTTCAATAAAGCTATATGCACTGCATTTCGGAACGGAGGGAGCATACGGCAGTTGCTAACACTCACGTGGAATATTTATGTGTAGGAGGAGTGGTTGTTCTGTTAAATGACATGGCAAAACTGACACTGTCGGATGCCGATCTAATGGTTCTTACGGTGTTCGTCAGGAAAAGGCTTGTGGCGAACGTTTGTCGGATAATGATTTACGGACACATGCATTGCATTGATACGTGCCCCTCTCTCTCACGCACACGCACCCTCATGAGTCACAACTCTCCCGAGTCCTCTCACAGACTCGCATGTCGCACCCACCGTCTATCTGCAGGTAGACGTCACGCACATATGTGCTCTTCACACCCTACCCTCAGAACTTCTAAAAAACAAAAGACGGTGCGCACATTTTATTTTAACTCACACGTCACACACTTATACTATTACTCTTGCGGCGAATGTTCTTTGGGCATAGTATATTGTACTCTTACGAAGATAAGCAGTGCACACACGCACTAGTTCTCTCGCACCCACTCGCGGGTACACGTAGGAGTGCATTTTTTTGAAGCTGGTACAACAAAATCACTCCACTATATATAAAAGCAGGAGCCTTAGCGCTTGCTTTAGTAGGGTTCCTCTCGTTCACTCTCTCATGCTCTCCAGATCTAAACAAGACATAGGTGGCCACACTCTCTCTCAGCTCACGGCTGGTCACAAATCCGGTCGGACAACCTCGACCGGGGCAGGGGTGTAGGTGCATCGTTCGCGCTGTCGTGAGCAGCGAGGGAGGAGACCAACGGCTGCCCGCGCGTCCCGATCGGCGGCCGTGCCGTTCTCTCCGAGAGAGCTCCGGCTCGGGAGGGTCTCCGACCCCTTCTTCCTCCCTGCGGTATTGTGGCCAAGATGCGGCCTCCGACGCCATCTTTGCCACATGCCGACGACCCTCAGGTATATATTCCTTCGAAACCTGCCTTGCTCTACTGCCTCAACTCCCTTTGTGTGGATCCTTTTCTACTTCGGTCCGCTATTCCAAAGCCACCTAGACTTCTACTATTATTAGAAGTAAAGCTAGTTCATAAGGTCGACCCAAAGCGTTGGTTCAAACAGGGAAGAAAATGGGAAAGCTGTAGCATGAATCTAGGACTTGGTTCTAAGAGGAAACGGGGGAAAGTAGAAATATATGTCACTGTTTAAATAACCGTATTTTTAATTTGCGCAAACAGGGATGTCTGTCTCCATATCGTTTCGGGATGTCTTTCTCCGTATTGTTTCTATCCGCGCAATCAAAAGCACACACCTCAGTTTTAGTACAACTATGCAAAATGAGATGGCTATCCCTCGTTGTCGTCGTCTAACCTCCCGTCTTCAAGGTATCCCTACATTGGTAGTAACTAAGGTAGAATGACCAACGCAATCTAAAAGAAGCTGATTCGTATGTTTTACTTCCTGATTGCAGTGCAGGGACGACCAAAAATAACTGCATCCTAGTCCGGAATGCACTTTCTACCAGTTCATCCATGGACCGAGGACTAGCTGGCACGGCTGCACGGCGGTTTTTTGGACAGGTGCGCAGACAAGAGGCATTGTGGTCTGCTTATTTCTGCATATAGCGGTGCTTAAATTTAGTGGAACGCACAAGCATTTCACACGTCAAGATTACCTTTGCATGGTTCGATTCAGCATTCCGGTGAGACCACAATTATAACTAGTTATTACGGAATGAGAGAACCTAACCCTAGATGGTGGCAACAAGAAAAACCAGTGAACTCCGGAAATTTAAGCCTGCGGAGAATCTTTTGCTCAGAGAAGCCTTTTGCTTGTTTTTCCTGATTTGTAAACCTTCTCACAACTTTGTCTTTTGCTGTGAACTAGTATATGTTTGTTATGTTCTATGAATCATTGAGATGTATAAAATTGCTTAACTTATGCTTTTCAAGTTTTTTATGAAGATGAGTTTAATGTGAGTGTTCCACATGAGCACTGGACTAGCGTGTGAACGTTTGGAATTTATTACATTGTGGCTTCAATTAACTGCATGAACCACTGTAACAAGATACATAGTTGCTTATATGTCAGACATCAGATTGCTGATTGTTAGCTGGTCGATAGCCTAGTGTTGAAGCGAGCTGAGCCAATGTGCCGTGTTTTGCACAACTGCTTACAAGTGGGGTAGCACCAATAGTGTTTACAAGTACTTATGTATACGTCGGCGCACGGTTCTCGAACGAGTGCTCTATTTCATCAAAACACACACTGCTCGTATGATAAACCGTGACAACTTATGTCTTACCATGCCATATTCATGAAAAAACTAGTGAGGATGCATCTGTTTCGGCAATAATTACGATGGTTCTCACATGATTCACGGGCACACAAAAGTAGCAGCAGTTCCCATAGACGGATTCAAACAGAGTACTAGCCCCAAAGGGGTCGATAACAGGCAAGGTTCGGATAATTAGACACAATCCACAATCTATTAAAAACTAGTTGGGGCAACTATTTCATGCCTCGATCTAATTTGGGCTGGACACAAGACGAACCTTGCCATGTATATCATCGAGGACTTCCTGCAGTAGCTCAATCCTATGAACCTTTATGAAGACAACCTTGTGGCCTTGCCACTGTTAAACTTGTTTGTGGAGGCATGCCATGTCATCTTCCTGCGTAAGCTTGACAAGAACAGTATGCCTCACAAACGAAGGAGTAGCTTTGAACTTATTGTGCTTCAGTACACCCTGGACAACACGCCTGACAACAGTGAGGCTGGAATACAACTCTTCATTGGTATAACCACAAATGCCTTCCAGGATCCAACAGCCTAAGAACTATGTTTTCCCAGTGCGTATATTCAAGTCGTCCGCCTCCTAGCGAGTGTCATGTACAACCACACAATCCTTGTCTGCATCAAGGCTCTAATTGAAACAGAAACAAATTCTGAATTACTTTTCAGTATAAGAAACACAAGTTATTTAAACCACTATGTATAGCATGGGGATGAAGCTAATAAAATTTTGCATTATTAATCACCACATACTTCCTTTTCTAAAAAAATCACCACATACTTAGATGAAAAACCACAATCGAGATCGGCAAAGAAGGAAATCACCTTGGGCAGCTTAGTGGGGGGGGGGGACACATCCTCGAAGGGGGAAAACTGCTCCTGGAGTGCCACGGGGGCTATAACCTCAAACGGGGCATTGACCATCTCAGTAGTGGCCGTGAGAATATCTGGGGTCGGCTCGGTGGTTGCCTCCATCTTCTTGGAGCTCTCTGTATCATGGGGATTAGCCTCCCGCGTCAGCTCCAATATCGGCAGATCTTTGCCTGGTTCTCCTTTGTCCATCATGAAACTGACGAATACTAGGAGACCACTGAAAGAAAAACACAATCGCAATGAGAAAGAAACAAAAAAGAGAGTGAGGATCGGTTACTGCTTTGCAAAAGTTCTTTTTTTTCTCTGAACGAAAATATACCAACATCACGGATCGGCTTACCTTCCCTTCATTCGGAGAGAAGAACAGTGGCAGAATCACGAGTGTTGCCTTTATTGAAGACGGTGAGGGAGAAGGGGATTCAGCGAAGAGTGAAATGATGGTTGCTTCGTCCGTCAAACTTAGACTGCGGGGAGGTGGGGTTTTGTGATATGACGGCTCGTTCTTTGCCCGGCCTTCTGACCGGGTGACTCTCCACCTGCATACTGCCTTCTAATTTGGTGGATGGCATTTGGGCCCGCGCGCTGCATGGCCCGCATGTCGGTGAACATAAGTATAACGACATTCAGTAGAGGGAGACGTTTCAATCACCTAGGAGTATCCAGAAGCGGTAGAGTGTCTCCACTGTAGTAGTAGTAATTGTTTTTCTGGGTAGCTGTAGAGTGTCTCCACTTTACTAGTAGTAATTGTTTCTCTGGGCCCAAGACAAAACAGCCCATCCACACTAGTAAATAGTAAAATCAATTCAAAAGCCCATATATTTGCTGAATGAGAGGTGCTACCCACACCCAGCACACAGCCCCCCCCCCCCAAAAAACCTGGGTGCTCTTCTCCCTCCTCGCTCCCACCCACCTCACGTCAGCTCACTCCACTCGTACCCCCAAATTCCTCACCTCACTCCTACAGAAAACCCCAGCTCCCCTTCTTCCTCAATCCTCTGAAAACCCCAGCTCCCCTTCTTCTTCGCTCGCTTCTACAACTAGGCTCGTCATTCGTTACTCTGCTCCAAATCCGTGGTAGCGATCACGGCCCTCGAGGAAAATGGAGTCGCTTTGATCGATCGTCTCCAACGTATCTATAATTTTTTATTGCTCCATGCTATATTATCTATTTTTTTGGACTATATTGGGCTTTATTTTCCACTTTTATATTACTTTCGGGACTAACCTATTAACCGGAGGCCCAGCCCAGAATTGCTGTTTTTGCCTATTTTAGTGTTTCGAAGAAACGGAATAAAATCTTCAGAAACGTGATTTCCACATCAGATAAGACCTAGGAGACTTGGACCCTCCGTCAAGAAAGCCATGAGGCGGCCACGAGGGTGGAGGGCGCCCCCCCTAGGGCGCGCCCCCTGCCTCGTGGGCCCCTCGAAGCTCCACCGACGTACTCCTTCCTCCTATATATACCTACGTACCCCCAACAGATCGAATCACGGGCCAAAACCTAATTCCACCACCGCAAATTTCTGTATCCACGAGATCCCATCTTGGTGCCTATTCCAGAGCTCCGCCGGAAGGGGATTCCACCATGGAGGGCTTCTACATCATCATCATAGCCTCTCCGATGAAGTGTCAGTAGTTTACCTCAGACCTTCGGGTCTATAGTTAGTAGCTAGATGGCTTCTTCTCTCTTTTTGGATCTCAATACAATGTTCTCCCCCACTCTCATGGAGATCTATTCGATGTAATCTTCTTTTTGCGGTGTGTTTGTTGAGACCGATGAATTGTGGGTTTATGATCAAGATTATGTATGAGCAATATTTCAATCTTCTCTGAATTCTTTTATGTATGATTGGTTATTGTCGGATTTCGGGTTCTAGCAGACCCTCTAGGTTCGAACTATGGGGTGCACGCGGAGATCTCACCCCCTACCTACCTGTACCTCGTCGCCTCGCAAGGATCTAAACTACACAAAGAGCAACACAAGGGGCACAAGGTTTATACTAGTTCGGGCCACCATTGTGGTGTAATACCCTACTCCAGTGTGTGATGTGGTGGATTGCCTCAGGGGCTGATGATGAACAATACAAGGAAGAACAGCCTCGCGAGGGTCTATTCTTGGCCGGTGCGACGAACTGCTAGGGGGAGTTCGGTCGCTCTCTCTCTCTCTGGATTGCTTGATCTCTAGCTCTATTCTGGATTCCGGATCCAACCCCCCTTCTACCCTGTGGGTGGCCGGTCCTATTTATAGGCAAAGGCCCTAGGCCTCTTCCCAAATATTGAGCGGGAAGGGCGCCAACAATTGGCCATTTTGAAGGGGAACATCTAGTGCACTTACCACGACTAAAGTTGGTCCTACTTTGTCAAAGGCTCACAGCGATGACGCCGGCACAGGCTCCATGATGACCTCCTTCCTGCCGTTGTATTGGTCTTGGTCTTGTTGCACCGAAATGGTTGTCCTTGCTTGATGCTCTCACCTGCGTTTGCCTCCTTTGCACCAAAGAGGAAATGAGGACACTGCGCGGGCTGGTGCCTTCCTGGCGCCCTCGGTCGTAGTGGCTTGCGTCATGGGCACCTCGTGAGGTACCCCGCCTTGATCTCTCCGCCTCTTCATGAGCCAGCCTGACAAGGCCGTGCCTGAGGAAGCTTCATGTCGTCCGCCCCGCGAGGCTTGGCCCCTCGCGAGGGTCTTGAGCTAGTGCTGATGAAGATGGGCCGTACTGGGCCACCCCTTGAGCCTCGCCGCAGGCCGCAGGCAGGCAAGTCTGTGTACCCCCGTTCCCAGAACACCGACAGTAGCCCCCGGGCCCAAGGCGCGCCTCGACTTGGCTTAGCAGAGAAGCGAAGGGGCAAGTGCGAAGCGTCGTGGGTCCTAGCAGCCTGCGGCCTTGGGCGTCGCGTGGCGGTTGATTGGACGTGGGCGTCTCTGCTTCCCCATGATGCCTCGGCGACTGCACGAATTGACAAGTCCCTGCATGCAAAGCGGGTCATGATTACCTGCGATCGTGGAGGTCGTCGGTTGGCCTTCCTCGGCTATAAGTACGAAACGGCGCGTGCCCTTCCAGCCCATCTCTTCTTGCTTCTTCTTATTCTCCACGGCTCCGCCGAAGAGGTTCTCGGCCACGGAGAAGGGAAAGGCCCGCCAGGTGGAGCCTGACTCTCCCCCAGCCAAGCGCAGTCGAGGCCGTCCTCGCAAGAACCCTGTGGCTCCCGCAGCGGCTTCTCGCAGCCATGGAGGCGATCTCCCGTCTTGGTGACAGGCGTCGAGCCGTTGATGGGGCGCTTCTGACGGCGCGACCCCCTAGGCCGCGCTTCCATTCGGCAAAGGTGCTACCGGAGTTTGTCGTGTGGTCGGCGGAGCCGACCAGCACCTGCCTCCAGCTTCCCCGCTTCCTTTTAGGTGAACTTCCGGCCGGCGCCCCGGGAGGCCTTTGGCTCCAGGCGGACGGTTGCTGCAGCCGGGCCTCCTGGGCTTCGCTGGAGGTCTCGGCCGCCAGGAGCGTGGCCCTGACCGCGGCTGGCAAACGTTTGCCCGCGCGCGAGGTCTGAGCCAGCGGTGCACCCTGCACTTCAAGTTCGACGGCGACGCCACCCTCTATGTTGGGTGCTGCCACGAGGACGACGACCGCGGCCGTGGGCCTAGCCCTGGCAACGATCGGGACAAAGATGACGACACGCGCGTGGTTGGCGCTGCTCGGGGTTCGTCAAGCTTCGGCGACTCTTCTTCGGACAGCGGCTCCTCCAGCGGTGGCCGTGACCAGCCTCCGCGCCGCCGCGCCCGCCAGGAGGGAGGTAACGTGTCCGCCCGCCGTCGCGCCTCGGTGAAGCACGAGAGGGAGTCTGCTTGAGCTCCGGAGGCAGTTCGAGCCTCCGCCGCGAGCTGGTATCAAGCGAGCCGCGCCTGTCTGGTTATTTTCCTTTTCCTGCGCAAAGAGACAGTAGTGTAGGGTCCCACAGGGGCGTGCTTGGACTGTTGCTGTTTAATTATCGTACTGTTTCCGCTATTTTTGTATTAGGCTTCTGTGCCACACGCCTGCGCATAGAAATTACTTAGCTTGGGGGCGACCTGTCGTGGTCTTCGCCTCCCGAGGCCGAGGCCTCGTCGAACGCTTCATGCCCTGCAAAGATTAGCCAGGAGAGGTAGTTTCCGGCCTCAATCGTGGAGGCGACCGAACCAGGTCCTGTGTTCGCATTGCGGTGCCCGTGGGGCACAGACTGGGGGGTGCTCCCGTAGCGAACCCGGTTAGGGAAGCCTCAAACAGTAGGGGCAGAAAACACTCGTGAGGGTGCCAGCATTTCTCCCTCGCGAGACTCGCGCGAGAGAAATCGAGGTAGGAGAGCAAAGAAGGCAAAGATTCGCAAGCCAAGATGGCAACACCTTCAATAAAACTTCAAATGGGAATGAACAAGCCAACTGCAGAAAGCAAATGAAAAAGCAGCATCCGGCACCTAATCTAGTCTTCGACGTCTTCTCACCAGTGCAGAGCTAAGTGCTGCCACTGGGCGTGGGAGGGAGCCCCAGGGCCTGAGGCCGGCGCTCCTGAGACTCCGGGGCGTGTACAGCCCCAACTCATTATTACGTGAGAGTGTCACGGGTGGCGAGCTTCACAGGCGTTGGCCTTCTTCACAGGCACCGGGCCTTTCCCGAAACGCAACCACTTCACAGGCATTCGCCTTCTTCACAGGCACCGGGCCTTTCTTAGAAAGATAAGCTTCACAGGCGTTTACCTTCTTCACAGGCACCGGGCCCTTTTCCAAAACGCAACAACTTCACAGGCATTCGCCTTCTTCACAGGCCCCGGGCCTTTCTCAGAAAGATAAGCTTCACAGGCGTTCTCCTTCTTCACAGGCACCGGACCTTTTCCAAAACGCAACAACTTCACAGGCATTCGCCTTCTTCACAGGCACCGGCCCTTTTTAGGGGTAATACCTCCGGAGGTGCTGGATGTTCCACGCGTTCTGGACGGGCACCCCCTCCTGAGTCTCCAAGCGCGCGGAGCCGGGCCTGGAAACATGAACAAGCTTGAACGGGCCCTCCCACATGGGAGAAAGCTTATGCAGTCCCTCCCTGGAGAGAACCCGTCTGAGCACGAAGTCCCCTACCTGAAGAGTTCTGGGGAGAATGTTGCGGCAGTGGTATCGCCGCAGTACTTGTTGGTACCTCGCCGCTCGTAGCGCGGCTTCTCGACGATGCTCCTCCCCCAGCACGAGGTCCGTCCCCCGCATGGCATCCTGCTGCGCCTCGACGAACACCAGGACCCATGCGGAACGATGTCTGACCTCGTGAGGGAGGACTGCTTCAGCTCCATAGACCAGGAAGAACGGGCTCTCGCCAGTCGGCTTGGTCGCGGTCATGCGGATGGACCACAACACATACTGAAGCTCGTCGTACCAGCCTCTGCCGCAGGCCTCCAGCTTCTTCTTGAATGTCCTGGTTCTGAGGCCCCTCAGGACCTCTGCGTTGTCCCGCTCGGCCTGACCGTTGCTCCACGGGTGCGCTACCGAAGCGTAGCATACCTGCATCCCAAGGTTAGCACAGTATGTTTTGAAGAGGTTACTAGTTAACTGCGAACCTTTGTCGGTGATGATGCGGTTCGGCACCCCGAACCGGCTCACGATGCCCTTGATGAACTTGACCGCATAACCTGCGGGTATGGATCTGCTTGGCATGGAATTGGCAGGCCTCGCAAGCCTTCACCAGTTCCACGGCATCATTGAGCGCAGTGGGCCAATAGAACCCGCTGCGGAACGCCTTGCCAACGAGGGTCCGTGATGACGAATGATGCCTGATCTCCACCTGTATGTTCCGCTGCCAGCTCCTTCCCTTGCTCCCTGGAGATGCAACGCAGGGTCAGATCATTTGGTCGCTTCTGGTAGAGCTCTCCATCACTGATGCAGTACGCCGTGGCTTCCCGCCCCACATGCTCCGCTTCCTCCTCCTTTTCTGGCAAGGTCCCTTGCGTCAGGTAGCTCCGGAGCTCTGTGATCCAGCACCCCTCCTGAGGCTCCAGCGTTAGGAGCAGACGCGCTCCCGAGGCCGGGCCACAGACCGGGGCTCCCGAGGCAGGTGGCTGGGGGAGCTCTTCCCGAGGCTGCACCGTGCTTGACAGTGATGGCGTTGCCGAGGGCTTGAAGAGCCGCTCCTCGAAGACGCCGGGCTCCTGAGGTAGCCGCCTGGATGCCCGTTTGGCGATGTCGTCAGCCTCTTGATTGGTGCCACGAGGCACATGCCGCAACTCCAGTCCACAGAACTGCTTCTCCATCCTGCGGACCTCCGCGAGGTAGGCTTCCATGTGCTCATCCCTCGGCTCGTATACTTTGTTGGAGAAGTTGACGAGGAGTTGTGAATCACCCTTGATGGCAAGGCGCTTCAGTCCTAGGGCAACCGCGGTCTTCAGGCCTGCTATTAGGCCCTCATATTCTGCTATGTTGTTGGAGACCTTTTCTCCGTCCTGGAAACAGAGCTGCACGGCGTAGTAGAGCTTGTCTTGAGTAGGAGATATAAGCACTGCGCCCACTCCCGCGCCAGAAACCGGAAAATGCCCCGTCGAAGTACATGATCCAACCGTCCGGTGCCTCGCTTCCCGGGGAGAGGGATTGATCCTCATCAGCCTTGAGGCCCGGCGCCTCCGTCCATTCCGCCACGAAGTCCGCTAGCGCGGCTCACTTGATGACTCTGGTGGTGCTGAATTCTAGCTGAAACGCTTGCAACTCGATGTTCCACTCAACAACTCTTCCAGCCGAGTTGGGGCTCCTGAGCACCCTTTCCAAGGGGTACGCCGAGACAACCTTGATGGGATGGCCCTGAAAATAGTGCCGCAGCTTGCGTGAGGCCACCAAGAGCGTGAGGAGGAGTTTCTGGGGCATGGGGTACCGCGCCCTCGCGTCCCGCAACACTGTGATGACGAAGTACACAGGGTGTTCGACGAGGTTGGGAGTGTTAGTGTTGTTGGCGTCCTCCGGAGGCCGTGGCGCCTCCTGAGACAGTGGAGCCCCCAGTGGCTGGTTGTCAGGCGGAGGGGTCTCTTCTGCCCGAAAAGTCGCTTCCTGCGGCGGCTGATCCTTCTCGGCTGTGGTAGTGGTCTCTGTGAGGCCCCCTTGATCCTGCTTCGCCTTGACCCGGGAAGCTGTCGCGGCTTTGGTCCAACGCTCCTCCCTAACCGCCACCAGGGCTGCACTGACAGAGTAGGGGGTGGCTGCAAGGTAGAGCACCAGGGGCTCTTGGGGGCGCGGAGCCACCATTACTGGAGGGCTGGTTAAGTACCTTTTGAGATCTTGGAACACCTTGTCGGCCTCTTCAGTCCATTCAAAGGGGCCCTTTTTCTTCATTAGCTTGAAGAAGGGTAGCGCTCGTTCCCCCAACTTGAAGATGAAGCGTCCTAGTGCGGTCACGCGCCAGTGAGCTTCTGCATTTCTCTGAGGGTCTTCGGCGGGCTCATGTCCTCGACTGCCTTGACCTTTTCTGGGTTAGCCTCGATGCCCCGATGGGACACAAGGAAGCCCAAGAGCTTGCCCGAGGGGACCCCAAACACACACTTCTCCGGGTAGAGCCGCAGGTTTACTGTGTTGAGGCTCGCGAAGGTTTCCTCCAGGTATTGTATCAGGGTTCTGGCCTCCCGAGACTTCACCACAATGTTATCGACATAAGCCTCAACATTCCTCCCGAGCTGCGGACCCAAGGTGATGTGCATCAGCCGCTGAAAGGTCGCTCCTGCGTTGCGCAGCCCGAACGGCATGCATGTGTAGCAGTACACTCCACACGGGGTCGGGAAAGCTGTTTTTTCCACGTCTTCTACCGCCATCTTGATCTGGTGATAGCCAGAGAAGGCATCCAGGAAACATAGCAGGTCGCACTCGGCGGTGGAATCGACGATCTGATTGATGCGAGGGAGCGGGAATGGATCCTGCGGGCAGGCTTTGTTGAGGTTGGTGAAGTCGACACACATGCGTTCCTTCCCCCTTTCTTTGGCACGACAACCGGGTTAGCCAACCAATCTGGGTATCGGACCTCGCGAATGACCCCTGCCGCTTCTAGCTTGCGGGTCTCTTGGACGATGAAAGCCTGCTTTTCAGTGGACTGCCGTCTCGCTTTCTGCTTCACGGGGCGTACGTTGGGGCACACGTTGAGGTGGTGCTCGATTACGCCTCTCGGGATCCCTGCCAACTGATCAGGTTCCCATGCAAATACCTTCTTATTCGCACGTAGGAACTTGATCAGGGCCTCCTCCTGCTCGGGCTGGAGGTTGGCGCCCATGGTGAAGGTGGCGTTAGTGGATCCGTCCTCGTCAACCAGTATCTGTTTGGTTTCTGCCTTATCTTGGGTGAACAACTACTTCTTCTTGGCCGGCGCGGCCCCCTTGGGCTCAGGGTCGTCTGAGTCGGCGGGCTGTGCTGCCGCCGCGGTCTTTAAGACGAGATTGAGCACTTGCAACGCATCCCCGGCGTCTCCGGATACGGTGAGGACGCCGTTGCTCCCGGGCATCTTCAAGAGGTTGTACGCGGGGTGAGTCGCGGCCATAAATCAGGCTAGTGCTGGGTAGCCGAGGATGGCGTTGTATGGGAGGCTGATGGGGGCGATGTCGAAGTCGATTAGCTCCGTGCGGAAGTTATCGTAGGTGCTGAAGGTCACCGGAAGACGAATCTGCCCCAGGGAGCCGGCTGAACCGCCTCCGACGCCCACGGAGGGCCTGCTGGGCTGAAGCCGCTCCGGCGGTATGTGGAGGAGGCTGAAGGCTTCAACCGAGAGCACGCTGAGGCCCGCGCCATCGTCGATGAGGGTCCTGGTGACGGCCACCTGGCAGATGGTGGGGGTGCACAGCATTGGGAGCGCGCCCGAGCAGGCCGAGTTGGAGGGGTGGTCCTTCGAGCTGAAGGCCAGATTGGCCTTGGGCGCCGACCGACCCGGAGGAGCCCCATGCTGCGTGGAGGCAGCGCCGATCTGGCGGACGAATGGCTTGACGTGGCGGCCTGAAGGCGTTGCCTGTGAGCCGCCCAGGAGAGCTGCGACGACCGGGGGCACCAGCGCAGCGTGCTGGGCAAGGAAGAGGTCGCACAGCTCCTCCCAAGAGGCCACGGAAGCCGATGGCAGGTGGATCAGCCACATGAGCGGGGCGCCGGTGAGGGCCATGGGAAGCCAGTTAGCCATGACCCTTTCGTCGCCTCCTGCTTCGAGGACGGCCTCCTCGTACGCCAGCAGGAAGGCCAGTGGATCGATCATCTTTGTTGTAAGCAGCATGGCGTCTTTAGCCGGATTCGGGTTCCGGCAGACCCTTGAGGTTCGAACACTGGGGTGCGCGCGGAGATCCAACCTTCCACCGTCTCGCACCTCGCCGAATCGCAGGGACCCAAATTACTAACAAAATAGCACAAGTGTCACAGCCCTAGAATTTGTTTGTCATTAATTGCATTAAGGCATTCATGTCATCATGTTCAAATTTCTCAGAAAGTTGAAATGGGGATTGCCTAAACCCAAGCATTAAAGGAATTCACTAGTTTTACCTAAAATATTTTCGATAAGTCCAAATGGCTTTCAAAAATGTTCATCATTTATGGTAAACTAGCGGGGTTACCCGCGCATTTGCGCGGCTAGATTTATAAAATTTAGAATTTCATACCTTAATTAGAAGCTCTATTCTGCGTGTTGAATAATTTTGCATTTTTTAAATAAACATGGTATAGTACCGTTGAGGTAATTTATTTCACTTCTAAGGTGTGTTAAAACTGACTTTTTTTATTGATAATGAATTATATATAACTACTAAATACAAATATGTTTAAATTAAAAGTTACAATTTGAACTCAAACATAATATCGAATGCATGTATTTATATGTATGCTTGGAGAATCCTTTTGTTTCTCTGGATTAGTGTATTATATATGTGTTGTTTTATTGGGACTGTGTACTACTATGTTTGAAGCATTTTTATTCTTTCCTTATGGAAATTGGAACATTATATGAGCTCAATGACAATGTGAAGTAGTTGTTCTATATACGAGTAGTACCTGAAATGTGTAGTCATTTTGATTTTGATTTTTGATAGAGAACTTTATTCATTGTTTTGAAGTAGATTATCTTTATTGGTGTATATGTTTTTTTGCGAATGCCGTATATGTTGTTTGTACTTTTACTCCCATCTTCATGGTTCAATAAACCTGTCAACATTTAATTTTTGAGTATTTTTGACATGTTCCTCTTACCCCCCTCTTTTCACAAGGAAGGTAAGAAGGTAAAAGTAGATCAGACCACTACTTACTCAAATCAATGGTTCATATCTATCATAAACTCTTACGTCTCATGTTAAAAGGGGAGATAAGAGGGAGCATGCTAAAATTTGCCTTAACTTTTATATGATTGTGCCTACTTCAATGTGTATCGTTGCTCGACATCTCATTAGTAAGCATCATGGATTATTGGCCCTATTTACATGTGGCTAACTTACTTTTTTTATCCAGTTTCACCTCTGTAATTCACTACATTAGACCCTAGGTTTGAGAATTAGATTTTGATTACGCATTACTTTCCTTGGTGTCTCATACCCAAGTTGTTGTGGTTTCGATGTAATTTATGAGGATTTGTGGTTTCCAATGTCAATGATGAGGGAAGTTCATCATCTCATCCAATATAGCTTAGTGATATTAGTGTGCCCTTAAAAAAGATATTAGTGTGTAGAACTTGTGCGCATTTGATTTAGTAAGCAAGCTGTATGGTCTCGCTAGATTTATTGTAAACTTCCCTCCACAAAAATGATACAGTGAAACTAATATATTAGATTACTTTGAAGAAGTCATGAAATACGTAAAAGATAATAAAACAAAAGGAAAACGTTGTTATATTAAATTTCACACATTTTAATTTAAGTTCTGGTCGTAACAGGTTAATGGAGGCCTGAATTTTCTAATTCAAAGTACAGATGCAATGGGGAAAAACACTGAAGCACAAATCACTTTTGACATGAGCGCATGCAAAGCTATCCAGATTTTTGAAATAAATGCTACTCGATTGCTCATTTGTAGCCATAGGTTACGATACATATTCATATCTACGCTTCTTTGATCATAATGCTCTATATCTCCACCGCTAAGTATGATTTGGTAAAAAGTAAGTGGTAGGATTGTTACAAATGAGCATATGGTTTATCGAAAGTGACTGATTGGCCTCGTCCCACAATCTTTCACGGGTCCAGCAGAGCCATTTAGCGCCCTTGACATTGGCTGAATGTTCCGATAAAGATTGTGCCATTGTTGTTTGTCCTTGATTAGCGTTCTTTGAGTCCGTGTATGCATGTATGTATACTCATGTCTTATATGCATTCGACTCCTAACAGATTATTGTAGGCTTATAGACTATACATGGTGAGTTTCCTAGGACAATATAACCTTCTCAGTATATTCTTGTGAAGCATTCAAGCATGTGGTTGACCTGGATAATAAATCCTAAGGTTCCTTGTAGGTATGTTACAGATAATACACTCATGTGTATAGGATGTGTGGCTTGCCTGATCCGTCCGTATATGCTCCTATCTGTGTTCTCGGCGTTTGTGTCATTGCTACCATCTATAGAGGGCACTGCTGCCACCAATAATGGCACCGACACGCGGTACTACGGAGGTCAGTCAAGTAGGATCTCATTCTGCCAACTGTCATCTCCTCCATCACAAAGGCCAAGAAAGCGCTCGTCGCCAATGGAAGGAGAGATCCATGATTCTGCTGCATCTCTTTTTCACGTCTTGTTTGGAGCTACCCAGTATTGGTGACAATGAGGCTGAGAATCTTGCCATGCCACGTGGTGCTTCTTGCTTGCAATGGCGATCACGACAGCCTATGGGATCATCGACGCCTCTAGTTACTTCGAAGTTGCGCTAGCCGGACTTCGCTTCCTAGCATCCAAAATTCAGCCAACAACCTGGTCGTGTCTTGCCTGTTGCTTCATGCTTGTGACCCTGATCTCTTCCTAGCATCCAAAACTACGCCGACAACCTGGCCGTGTTCGCATGGTGCTTTGTCCTTGAGACCCGATCTCGACAGCTATGGGATCAGCCACGCCTTGAGTTACTTGGCCGTCGTGCTCGCTCAAATCCTCTTCCAAACATCCAAAACTCCACCGATAACTGGGTCGTGTCTTGCATGCTGCTTGATGCTTGCGACCCTGATCTCTTCCTAGCATCCAAAACTCCGCCAACAACTTGGCCGTGTCCTGCAAGGTGGCATTGGTGGGTCATGCTTGCAACCCCGATCTCGACAGCCTATGGGATCAACCCCGTCATGCTAGCCCAACTCCTCTTCCTAGCATCCAAAATTCTGTCAGGCTCGATGCATCGATGATGCATCACGACGGGACCAAGCACATCCCACCATAATATATGTACCTAAAAAGTTCCTGCTGATGAGGTACTACGTGAGAGAATATTTGACTATTTTTATTTAGGAAAGAGAAAGGGCTAGACCTTGTTTTGTAGTATATCTTCTTATACTTGCAAATTTATGCGTGCATGTTCCCTTACGTGGAAAGACATACCCATATGTTTTTTTTTGTTTTCTATAATGTTGCTAAGCACGTAACGTAAGCTAATGGGAGACTTGTTTCCGATCAGATCTCGTCTTTTTTTTCATCTTTTCATTAACACACGCTTGTATGCGTGTCGGTTCAATACGCATAGCTAAGCACGTAACGTAATATCTTTAAATCTGAACCGTAGGTATTACTAATCAACGATGCATATTATTTTAGCGTATGTGGAATAACACGGTGTCTCGTTTTACTTATGTTTTAATTATATAATAGATACTGAAAACAGTAGCCAGAGGTGATGTACATTTTGTGTGAAGAAGTACACCCCTGCAGGGTTATCATTATCTATTCGAATAGCCGGATTCCTCGGTTATGGAAACTTGGACCCCTTGCATAGTTCATAGACACGTGAAAGTGGATACTCTAAAATGCGCAAGATAAGCGTGAGTGCTATGGATGGCGTTCTCGTAGGGAGACGGGAGCGGGTCCATAGTGGTGTATTGATATGGTGAATAGGTGGACTCGTGCCGCCTCAAAAGAGTTACTTGCAGTCGTAGTTCAAGATAGCCACCGAGTCAAAGCTGGCTTGCTGCAGTCAAACTCCACCACCCCCTTTGTTGATAATGATGCATATGTAGTTAGTTCTGATGTAAGTCTTGCTGAGTAAATTTGTACTCACGTTTGCTTATTTTATGTTTTGCAGAGAGACGTCAGCCTCGCTAGTAGTTCCGCTTGGACTTCGACGTTTAGCTTGTTACCTCAGCTACAATCTTGTGCCCTCGGCAGGATGTGGTAGATAGTCAGGCTTCTCAGCCTTTTTCATTTGTAGATGTCTGTACTCAGACATGTTAAGCTTCCGCTTGTGCTTTGAATTGTATGCTCTGAGTGTTGGGTCTTGAGACCCATGTTTGTAATATCTCGCTCCTCGGAGCCTAATGAATACATACTTGAGTCGTAGAGTTATGTTGTGATGCCATGTTGTATTTACACATATCGAGCATATTGTGTGTATGATTGAAATGCTTGGTATGTGTGGGATCCGACAATCTAGTTGTTTATCCTTGGTAGCCTCTCATATGGGGAAATGTAGTCTAGTGCTTCCTGAGCGATAGTAGTCCGCTACAGCCCGGTTCACCGGAGTCCTGCTAGCCCAAAGACTACTGCTTTGGACACTGACCGGCCGGCATGTGTCTCACTTCATTCCTATGTCCGTTCTTCGGGAAATGTCACGCGGTGATATCCGAGTCCTCGCTTAGCCTGGCTACAGCCCGGGTTACCAGTAGTCCTGTTAGCCCAAAGTTACAGCCCGGATTCATACGTTGATGACCTACATGCTCGATGTGATTCATGTATGCCTGTCCCCATGGGTTAGCGCCGCTTTGGGTTCACGGCTAGCCATGTCGGCCCGGGTTCTCTGTCATATGGATGCTAGCGACGCTATCATATACGTGAGCCAAAAGGCGCAAACGGTCCCGGGCCATGGTAAGGCGACACCTGTGGGAATACCGTGCGTGAGGCCACAAAGTGATATCAGGTGTTACCAGCTAGATCGATGTGACTTGGAATCGGGGTCCTGACAACAAGAGACACAAGATTTATACTGGTTCGGGCCACCATTGTGGTGTAATACCCTACTCCACTGTGTGGTGTGGTGGATTGCCTCTTGGGCTGATGAGGGACCATACAAGGAAGAATAGCCTCGCGAGGGTCTGTTCTTGGCGGGTGCGATGAACTGCTAGGTTGTGTTCAGTCGCTCTAGCTATTGGTTCCTTGATGAGGATTCCGGTCTCTCTACGTCTCTTTCAGATGCCTGATCCTTGATCCCCCCAGCTCTGAGTGTGGCTACTCCTATTTATAGGCGAAGGCCCTGGGCCTCTTCCCAAATATTGAGCGGGAAGGGCGCCAACAATTGGCCATTTTGAAGGGGAACAGCGGGTGCACTTATCCTGACTAAAGTTGGTCCTCGCCTGCCAAAGGCTCTGGTGATGACGCCTGCTTGGGCTCCACGATGACTCCCTTCCAGCCGTTGTGGCTGGTCTGGGTCTTGTTGCACTTTGAAACGGATGCCTTTGCTTGATGCTCTCGCTGCGCTTGCTCCCTTTGCACCAAAGAGGAAAGGAGGACGCTGCAGCTGGCTGGCGCCCGACCTGGCGCCCTCGGTGCGTCATGGCTTGCGTCATGGGCACCTCGCGAGGTACCCTGCCTTGAACTCTCCACCTCCTCATGAGCCAGCCTGACGAGGTCGTGCCTGAGGAAGCTCCTTGTCGTCTGCCCCGCGAGGCTTGGCCCCTCGCGAGGGTCTTGAAGATGGGCCGTCCTGGGCCTCCCTTGAGCCACGCCGCAGGCCGCAGGCAGGCAAGTCTAGGGACCCCCGTTCCCAGAACGCCGACAGTAGCCCCCGGGCCCACGGCGCGCCCGAACTTGGCCGAGCAGAGAGGCGAAAGGGCAAGTGCGAAGCGTCACGGGCCCTAACAGCCTGCGGCCTTGGGCGACGCGTGGCGGTTGATTGGACGCGTGCGCACTGCTTCCCCACGATGCCTCGGTAACCACCCGGATTCGAAAAGTCCCTGCATGCAGAGTCGGTCATGATTACCGGTGATCGTGGAGGCCGACGGTTGGCCTTCCCCGGCTATAAATGCACGGACGGCGCGCCCTTCCGGTCTATCCTTCGCTTCTCCTCCTCCTTGTTTCGTCTGGTTTCCATGGCTCCGATCCGCCCGGTTCTCCACGGAAGAGAAGGAAAGGCTCCTCAAGAGGATCGACCTGCTCCCCTGAAGAAGCGGCTTTCCCTCAGTGTCGAGGGCAAGCGCGTGCCGAGGCGCCCATGCCCCAGTGCGTGCGGCCGCCACCAGTTTCCTCTTCCCTAATGCGCACGTTGGCGGCTCTGAAGAAGCGGCGCGGGCGCCATGTGTGGCGCCGCCCGGCAATGGCGGAGATTCTGGCTGTCGTCTTCCCCGGAGTCCACGCCGAGGGCTCCTGCCGAGTTCGTGCTCCACGCCGCCACGCCTCCTAAGTCTTGGATTCGTCTTCCTTCTTTCTTCGCGCCTCCGTCGTCGGCGAAGGAACCCCGGCACTCTGCAAGACGCCCGGCTGCGGCACCCTCGCGACCGGGCAGAGGTCGTGGTGCCCGGGCAAGGTCTTCATGACTCGAGGCTGGGACGAGGTCGCCCAGGTCTGCAGGACGCGGGGCGCCCTCACGATCCACCTGGAGTACGATGGTGCTTCGGTGGTGTTCTTCAAGGTCTTCGACGCGGAGGGTCGCCGACTGGAGTGCTGCCCCGGGAGAGGTGGCCGGGGTCCTGCTGTGGTGAGACAGAGGCCGACCGCCCAATCCCTTGACAGCTCCCGAGGCGACGAAGGCGCCGGAGGATCCAGCGACTCCGCCGAGCTCTTCGCGACACCGGAGACGAGCGACGACAGCTACGAGCCCCCGAGCCTGCGCCGCTCCCGGAGCAGGGTGGGCTCGTCAGGCCATCGCCGCCCTTGATCTGGATGGGGTTGGCTCCGGACCGGGTGGCCCACTGTTGATGATGGCGTCTACCGCGGTGGTCCCTGTAGATAGGACTCCTTAGGATTCGCGTCTTTTGTTCCTGCAAGGAGCCAAGAATGTACCCCGCGGGGGCTTGTAAGGTGCTTGTAGTTTCGTTTGTCAATATGATCCTTATTGTGAAGCAGCGCGAGATGCTTATTCCGTCTTAGCTTAGTTTCTTCCTTTCGGACCTCGTGAGGGCTTGATGCTCTGCGCCGACAGGTCCCAGTCCCAAGGCGGCTTCAGCCGTCGCTGGTATGCCAGGTCGCGATGCCGTGGTCAAGGCCAGGAGGTGAGCGGCCCGAGGTCTGGTAAGAGCCTTTGAGTCGCGATGCTCAGGGGGTCCCCCTTGGCGCTCAAGCAACCATCATTCGGCGACGTTGCTAACACGGGGTTGCATGGAGTGTGGGGATGGTGTTGCGATAAATAGTGTGTCCGGAAGGTGACTTATCTCGAGGGTCAGGACAATGCTTCCTGGTGCGGCGCTAGGTACGTGCCTCAGCCGGCGAGAGATTGCGTGGCGAGGTCGTTTCGTGCTCCTTGGAGGGACCCTGCAGGTTCACCACAAAAGGAACAAGAGCTCGTCGTGGCGATCGTTAGTCCTGGAATTAGTTGCTTGGGAGAGGCGCGAGAGGCCTCGCGAGGTGTGTTGGGGCACCAGTGAGCCAGCGTGGGACTCACGGGGCCCTACCACAAGGCGGGTTGCGCCTGGCTCTGGGCCTTATCTTCAAGTGTGTTCCTGCAAATTTGGCGGATGTCGGAGCTTCACGTCTTCGGTCCCAGCTCTCGGGCTGGTCTCGGCCGTCGGCAAGCAAGCAGTTGCGATGCCATGGACAAGACCAGAGGGTGAGGGCCGAGAGCCGGTAGGATCCCCGAGTCGCGATGCTCGTGCACCCACCCTTTAACGCGCAAGCTGGGTTAGATGACCTAACTCTACGTCCTCGGGTCCCGGCTCTCGGGCTGGTCTCAGCCATCGCTGGCAAGCCAGGTCGCGATGCCATGGACAAGACCAGAGGGTGAGGGTCGGAGAGCCGGTAGGGAGCCCCGAGTCGTGATGCTCAGGCACCCCTTTAACGCCATAGCTGGGTCAGATGCAGCAACTCTACGTCCTCGGGTCCCGGCTCTCGGGCTGGTCTCAGCCTTCGCTGGCAAGCCAGGTCGCGATGCCATGGACAAGACCAGAGGGTGAGGGCCGGAGAGCCGGTAGGAGCCCTGAGTCGCGATGCTCAGGCACCCCCCCCACCCTTAACGCGCAAGCTGGGTCAGATGACGAAACTCTATGTCCTCGGGTCCTGGCTATCGGGCTGGTCTCAGCCGTCGCTAGCAAGCCAGGTCGTGATGCCATGGACAAGACCAGAGGGTGAGGGCCGGAGAGACGGTAGGAGCCCTGAGTCGGGATGCTCAGGCACCCCCCCTTTAACGTGCAAGATTCCGTCACCCAGGAAAAGGCACCAAATAACAAGCATGGTGGAGCGAAAGCATAATCCTAAGGAAAGCGCAAGAAGGATACATGCCGCTGGGACAGGCCCGAGCGGCTTGAGGATGATGCAGCCCGAGGGGCGCCCCCAACAGGATAGGCTAATGACATGAAATAAAAGGGATACATGCTGCAGGGACGGACCCACGCGACCTGGGAATAATGCGGCCCTGAAGGCGCTCCCAGCCGGAAATAAAACTTAAAGATGTCACCTGGTGATGTTGAGGACGAAGGGGTGTTGGTGTAGCAGACTCGGTGGGCTGCGGGAGCCGACCTCACGAGCCCCCAGGCCCAGGGGCCTCGGGAGGATCCGGAGGCGCTGGCGGCTCCTCGCGGGCCATCTCCATCTCCGCCAGGGCTACGGCGTGCCTGACCTCTTGAGCCTCCAGGATGACCCTCATGAGACGCTGGTGCGCAGCTACCGCGGTTGGCAGGCCATAAGGATTGCACACGTAGCTGTGGGGCGGACCCTCGCAACGTCCCACTCGCGAGGGCCAGAGGCACTCTTGAGACGCGGCTCGGTTGAGCCCTGGTATGTCGATGCAGACGTGCAGCCCACCATCCTCGCCTGGATGGGGGACCACAACGGGCGGGCGGCGGCTGCCCCTCATGACCTTTGACTCCTGTAGCTCCTGAATGGCCTTGCTGACGAACTCCTGAGGGTCCGGCCCTCCTTGCCTTGCTCCTGCTTGCGGGAAACGTGCTTCGAACCACGCCTCCATGTGGTGCCCAAGCGCCTCCCTCGAGACCTTGGCGAGGTTGGCGGCCCTCCAGGGGAGAGCCCCCGAGCCCTGCCTGAGGAGGACGCTGGGCGCGCTTTCCTATGCGAAGGAAGGAGGCTCCCCCTGGCCCGGTGCGGGCCCTGAGTGGCCTGCCTCTTGAGGAGCCGGGTCGGTCGATGTCTTCTTCTTCTTGGGTGCGGCCTCGGGAGGCCTCCTGCTGCTATGGTCTGGGTCTTCTAGCGAGGCGGCCTGAAAGGCTCGCTCCACGGAGCACACTGCGTCTCTCTCTTCAGAGGGCACCGTGATGACCCCGCCGCTTCCTGGCATCTTGAGGACGTTGTAGCCATGGTGGGTTACGGACATGAATTTGTCCAATGCTGGGTACCCGAGGATGGCGTTGTACGGCAGGCGAATGTGGGCGACGTCGAAGTCGATTAGCTCGGTGTGGTAGTTGTCGCGAGCCCCAAAAGTGACAGGAAGGCGGACCTGCCCGATCGGGACCGTGGAGCCGTCGGTGACTCCGGAGAAAGGCTTGGTTGGCTGAAGGCGGTATAAGGCACTTGAAGATTGTTGAATGTCTCCACGGACAAGACGTTGAGCCCTGCTCCGCCGTCGATGAGGGTCTTGTTGACCAGCACGTTGTTGATGATTGGGGAACAAAGCATCGGGAGAACTCCGGCTGTGGTTGCGCACTTGAGCTGGTCTGCTGAGCTGAACGTGATGGCGCACGCCGACCACCTGAGAGGGCGCGTGGCCTCGAGCTTGGGGAGGACTGCATTCACTTCGCGGGCGAACTGCTTGAAGATGCGCTGAGAGGCTGGGGCTTGATCTCCGCCCAGGATGCAGGCGATCGCACGCGCTTCCCGGAAGCCCCTAGCCCCCTCGTCCTGATGACGGTCTTCAATTCTCCTTGGGGGCGGCGGCAACGGAGGTGTGGGGACCCCGACTCATAAGTCGTGATCACCGAGTGCACGTGTACAGTGATCCCAGAGATCAATGCTCACTAAACACACAGAAGCTGAATAACAAGAGCCTTACATCCATACATACCGTATTACACAAGTAGGACCATTATGGTCAAGTCTTGAGTATAACATTGCAGCGGAAATCTTCGCCGATAACTTGGACCCATGCCACCTGCCTTAACCCTACAGGCATTCTGACTGGGAAAGCGTCCTAGCTCGCATGTTCGTTACCAACGTGTCCTTCATCACATCCTGTTCTTTCATGCCTGGCCAATAAAATAACCAGTGGCAAGCCAATGAGTACTTTGAATGTACTCGCAAGCAACCCATGTTTTGGTTCAAGATTCAACAATGCATGATATAGGTAATTTTTGCAGAAAGCTAGTTTTGAGTGCAATGACATGTTCAACAACTTGCATAGCATGCATCAAGCGAATTCAAGTAACCCTGAGGACAAGTTATAGATATCAACATAAATAGAGTGGGCACCAACCCAACTCAATCATGTCAAGTCCTTGGGCTTGACCCATGTAGAACTTCCCACTTATCCAAACACACACACTGGTTTGTAAATGTGTGGACGTAGTTTAAGCAGCACCGCCCAACTGTCCTTGACCGTGGACACGGCTATTCGAATAGTTTACATTCTGCAGAGGTTGCACACTTTACCCACAAGATCCGGGGTACTTCCGTGTCATCCACGACCCGCGGTACCTCAAGTACCCGGGGTAAGCAACCGATCACTACCTTTCCCTAGACGACACTAACAAGGAGTCCACTCGTTGTTCCGAATCCTCACGATGTACACCATACGAGACTCACTCGAGATCGTAACATCCGAGAGGGGACACAACGGTGTATCCAGTGCCCTGTGAAAATAGTCATGGCCGCCCTACCTGGCACGACCCCGTCCTGAGAGAGAGCACCAACTCTTCCCCGTCACTAGTAATGCGGGCTCCAAGCTAGTATCGGCCTAGGTAATCAATAATTCCCTTTCCCATATAAAGGTAGAGTGGTTGCGCATGTAAGGTTGGGACAGTCGACAAATCTTAAATCTAATCCGTTTTCGAAAACAACACCCACTTGCCTCGGTACCCCACTTCGTCATCAAGTGGTTACCCATCTCATCATCTCCCTCGGGCATAAGTGGCACCCGACGGGGTTTTAAAAAAAAGCTTTGACTCCTTCACCATGCATATACCCGTCCCTTTCTGCGCAGCAACTACTTTAGCATCCTATCTACTCCCACCGGCATAACCCTCATAAGGAGGTAGGGTCATGCAGAATGCAAGTATCAATGAGGAAGTAACAGAGGCAACCAGCCAACATGGTTTACCATCTCATCATGATTCCGATGCAACAATAACAAGTGATATATGACATGCATAAAAAGGGTTTCATGGACATGGTCAAAGGGCTGCTTGCCTGGTTCATCTGAGTCTTGAAATCTTCTGGTCCTTCTCCATGTACTCCGTCTACTTCGTCAACTAACGTCGGAAACTATCACAATAAGCAACAGAACAAGGCAGGAAATATAAGTGCTCCAAAAATATTAATTTAACTTTTCTAGGACATCTCTGGTTATATGAAAAATAACCAGAGTGGTTTCATTGGAATTGGATCAGTGGATATCTCTGAACATTTCAATATGATGGAATCAAGGGGTTTATGGATTTGCAAGAAGTCTACAGAAATATATTTTTGAAGAATGAGCAAAGGCACCCATTTAGCAAACCATGATTTTAGAAGCATCTAGGAGTTGGTTTCACTTTGGATTTGGAGTTCAAATGAATTTCTTATGAATTTACAAAGTTGACAAATATGAAGAAATGGCTCATTGTTTTATGTGGTACAGAAAGTATTAAGAAAAATGTTCATAAACTAAGATATGAACTTGGAAACATCTAGGAATTTGAATCATGGCATTTGGATCAAATTTGAGCCCTCTGTGATTTTCTAAAGTTCATCCCAGAAGTAGGAAAAATAGGATCTGATAAATATTTGTGAAGAAAAGGTCTCTGGAAAAATGTGCATGTTGCACCACCAGGTAGATCATGATTTATAGAGTCACTAGAAATTTGAATCATCAAATTTGGAGTCCATTGGAATTGTTTATGCATTTTACAAGTTTCTGGAAAAAGAAAAAAATAATAAGGCTTTAACCTTATCCTGCGCACGGGCGACAGATAGACCGTGGGCCGGCCCAGCGGCTCGGCCATGCGGACGACAGGCGACGTCGAAGGCGTCTTTGCCGAAGTCGTTTCCACTTAAATGGCGGGGGCCCGCCCACTGGGTCGCTGACGTGCGGGCCCCAGCTGTAGGTCGCCTTCAACTTGCAAGGCCTCGGCCCATGGGAGGAGCGGCTCACGGGCGATTGCCGGGCTACACAAGCATCTCCGGCGACGCCCGCCCACCGGGCGTGCTGAGGAGGCCATGCCGCACCCATCCATGTGCTAGACGACGCCGTGGAGGGCTGCGGCGGCGATGGCCTGGGTGGCCGCGGAGGAGGCTGTCGGCCATCTTGACCATGAGCACGCATGGCGTTCCCGGGATGAACGACGGTGACGGAGGGCCTCGAGGTGGTGGTATGAGGGTACTGGAGTGGCTAGGGAGAGGAGAGGCTCGGGATAGCCCGGATTTAGGCGGAGCCCGACAGCGGCGCTCCGGTCGTTGTGATGGATGGAGGGCACGGGCAGAGGAGTGAGTTGGTCTAGGGGTCTCTGGAAGGGAGAGAGAGAGGCAAAGGAGTCGAGAGGGGGCTCGGGGTGGCCTTAAATAGCCGACCAGAAGGAAGACCGTGGACGCTTGGGCACGGGTGGCCGCAGGTAACGGTTCGGGAGGCCAGGGAGGGAGGGAGAGGAGCTGTCTCGGCGTCCGTGGGAGTCGCAGAGGGTGCCAGGAAGAGAGAGAGGAGCGGGCGAGGCCACGGTGCTTTCAAGCGTCGAGGCAGTGCATTGGCCGAGCCGGGCGGCTCTGGGCACGCGCCGCAGGGGTGAGAGAGAGGGAAAGAGGAGGGGGCCAGGATGGTGGCGTGTTGCGGACGTCGAGACACCTCGACTGGCGCGAGGGGGAGGCTCGAGGTGGACGGGAGCGCCGTGTCAACGGTCGGGAGCGATAGCGTGTTCCAGAGCGTCTTTGGCCGGCATGCGGCTTTTCCGCACTTTCAGCGTGTCCACTTTTGTCTGGCAGCTGCAGGGGGTATGGGCAAAAGCCGCGGAGAGCCTTGGATGCTCTGGAATGCCAAGGAGGGAGAGAGAGGCTGAGAGAGAGTGATAATGCTGCTGCCCAGAGAAGAAAAATGGGTCCCTGCCCCCCTTCATCATTGCTTCTCGGGCAGGGAAGCACACCAGAGGTAGAGGGGGACTAGGAGGGGCTGTGGTAAAAAGGAGGGCTCAAGGAGATTAGTGGAAGTGGACAAAACATACATTTTTAATTTCTGCCAGAAGGTGTTTGATGGTTGTTTGGGCAGGAAGATGAACTCCACTTGACATGAGGCTTGACAGGGTCAAATGGTACACATAATTAGGGCCTTCCACCAATCTTGAGTTCATTTGGGCAAAGTTGCCAATGCAACTTTTGTGAACCCTAGAATTTGGCAGAAATGAACTTGTGTAGATCTAGTTGATCAAATCACTTCTCCTTGATGCACCACTAGGTGTGGTGGCCTCATTTGGTCATGTGATCCTGCTCACAAAATATGGAATCAAGGAGAGAAAGTTGGTAATGTAGAATTGTTCAAATTTGATTCTGGTCAGAGATGGTTTTGGGGCTCTTTGATCAAGTTAACTTGTTCTCCAACTTGTGCCATTTGGTCTAGATGAATGATTAGACCAGTTGAGCATGTACACAAGGTTTGAGAGAATTTGGACATGTTTGGCAATGTAAAGTTGCTCAAACTTCAAAATGGATGTAAATGGTTTTGAGGGGATTTCATGGGGTTATACTATTCTCCATGATATGATACTTGTCCAGATCATCAAACATGTCATATGTGACATGCTATAATTTTCTTGGAATTTTTGGAGAATATTTCCTTTGTAAATATTTCAAAAGCTTGAAATATCCAGAAAGGGTATTTGAGGGATTTGACCAATATTTTGAACATGACCATGTGTTGAAACTCTTATATATGGACAATATATGTCCACTGAGTTTCCCTAAATTTTCACAAATATTTTTAAAGCATAGAAATATTTTTTCCCTATTAAGACCATTTCTGGCCTTAAGAAAAAGCTTTTAACTAAAATAGGAAAAAGACTTTTAAAATTATATTTTTGTGGTTTCTGGGTATCCTATATCTAATAGGAGTCAAATATATTTTTGGAGAGATTTTTATTTCCCTTAATTAAGTACTTGTAGTGCAAACCTCAATTCAGGGGTTTTTGGAAAACTAAAATTTTGAAGATACTATTTGGCCAAATTATTTTTTGTAAGAACTTATTTTTATATCCTATACACATGGCATGATCATTGGGCAGAAGTTTTGGATCAAGGAGAAGGCGTATAAGAGTTGGAGGATTTATTTGATTTTTTGAGCACTAGAAATCAGTAGACAAAATCAAATCAAGCAAAGACCAAAACACACAAAAGTTTTTGTCAAACCACAATTTATCATGATTTATCATCTTAAGTGTTGTGCCATGAAAATCAGGGTGTGACAGACCTACCCCCCTTACAAGAATCTCGTCCCGAGATTCCCAAACTAAGCGCGGAAAGGGTTACAAAACTTTGAGTGGGGTGGTCTTCACGTCCTCATGTTATACGCTTCCGTGTAGTGCTCCATTGAGCTTGAAGTACTTGATGGTGTGGCTCTGTGTATGACGCTCTTCTTGATCCAGGTTGCTAATGGGTAGCTCGTGGTAGGTTAGATTAGGCCAGGGGTTGATGGCTTGGTGGTCAATGCCCTCGTAGAGATCGGGCAAGTTAGGAAGTTGGAAACACTTCCGGGGTTGTGATGCATGGAAAGTGTTGTGCTCACCAGGTAACTCAGGTGGCAATTCCAGCTGGTAACTGTCTTCTCTTCGTCTTGTAGTGATCTCAGAGGGGATTGTTAAATCTTGGAGTGATCTCGAAGAGGGTCGATGAATCTTGGTGTGGGTCTCCTTGTCATGGAAATGCTTGGTTCCTTAGAGAGGAGTGGCTTGCAGATACACATGGCCTTTGACGCGGAAGTATACTCCTTGAAGATGGTGGTTGGTGTAGTTCTTCCTCTTAGACATGACGGTCTTCAGATGTTCCTTGACCAGCTCAACAATTCTTCTTCCGTCTTCGGGTAGATGAGTATGCCATCAAAGAAAGATGACAACTAACTTGTCCAAGCACTCCATGAAGTCTATGGGGTACGTAAAGTGGGCTGAGGCATTGGGGATGGTCACGGTTGAGCATTGGCCAAGGTCTTATCGATCTACAGTCAAAGCCCAAGGTCAGGATCCGCCCATGTTGTGGTTTGGTAGGGCGTAAGGGTTTCAAGGATTCTAGTGTGTGAGTGAGTGTTCATCATCCCATCCTTGAGCACAGTTCCTGAGATGCCAATTGTTCTATCTAGTCCTCCAAACAGATCACCTTATACCTCCGAAAGTATCATCTCGCATAGGTCAACTCCAAAAGCCCATTAGCTACATAATTCATTAATCCTACAAATCCAATGTCTATGGTGTCCCACATGATCTTCTAATCTCCTATAATCACCAAATACTTGAAAGGGATACCTTGCTATAGTCAGTCCACCAATTTCCATTATCATGGTCATGTAACTCCAAGGTCAAGCATATATAGATCCCTAAATAAATTCTGACAATTATTCCAATCTCCTAGTTATGGTCCACCGAGAAAAATGGTATCATGATCAAGATCATCAGTCTAAATCCAATTTACTCCAAACCATGTAAAATTACTCTGCATCCATACTCCACTAGGGTAACCTACTTAATCCAAATCTCATGTCCAACGAGGAATTCCTACATGTCTCCCCCAAGTTATATATGTAATATCAACTATCTCCTATCAATATCATCTGATCAAGTCAAATCCTTGCACTTCCAGGAGTTTCAGCTTGCGATCATAATTGTCCTATAAATCCAATTTACTCAGGGATAATGGAAGCCATGCTAATCTATAATCATGATCCCACCAAGTTCATCTACCAACATGAAAGCCCCGTGATCTACCAAAGTCTCGCCAATTCCTCGTGGTCTCGATATAAACTCATCAAGTCATTTGTCCTCCGTTCCTATATCCTCAAATTGGTCTCCCCTATGGCATCATCAGTTTTGGTGCTATCTTAGGATGATAATGTGCTTGCTCATTACATCCACTACTTCCATAATGAACCCAGTGCTGTGCAAGGTTACTGAGGCCTAACTAGTTCTCTTGCAATTCTGCGGGTTAAGCGCATGGTTAAGGATTCGAGCTGGGTTATCTTGTGAAGTCTTGAAGGGTCTAGGAGTGGATCTCTAATCTTGAATGTTAAACCTAATTTACAGGGTTGCACTTGGTCGTGGAGATTGTAGCAGAAGTCTTTAGTGCTAGTTGGTTGCCAAAGTAGAATCTTTGGTGTATCTTGTCTTGCTAGCCTTCAGTTGAGGAGATAGATGAGAGGGAGAGGTAGCATAAAGGAGGGGGATGCCTAAAAGGGGGTTCTATAGTGCAGGTGCAAACAACAAGTGCCGAAAGGGCCAAACACAGGCATTAAGATAAGTAAGGTGATACAACACGTACTTGTTGCCTAGGGCAAAAGGCGAATCGATATCAAAACACAAACAAATAAAAACAAGCAACACACAATCATGGTTCTATTCGAACCATCATACGGACTCGACTGCGCATAGGGGGTACACGACTTATCCTACCCTAGGGGTCCTCGGACTCAGTAGTCGTGCCTTGTGCCTCGTGCAGTCTTCCGGGTTTTCCTCAGGTGTTGCTACGTCTCTTGTAGTTGTTCGATGAAACGATACCGGTTGAGCTTGAAGAGTCTTCAACAACTTCTCGCCTGTTGGAGTGATGGGGTGAAGGTGGCTCCTTGTAGCTGGCATTGACATGGTCTCCTCTTGTCTTCTTAATCATGACGATCCCTTTTGCCTTCTAAGGCGTCAAGTGTACCAGGTAGGCAATCTTTTATGTAATGACACTAACAAGGCATAGTAGAGATCCAATCTTAGGATATACTGTTGCGATGTAGATCGCCACCGAGAGCGGGAATGAAGAGAACCGTTTTCCTGCTCACTATAGTGAGGCGGACCAAATGGCTAGGTTCTCATCCACGGTGGTTGCCGATGCAACAATGATAAGGACAGGGTTGCTCTACTAGCGATGTATATCATGATCTTGCATATCCCATGCCCCGGTCATCATAGGCCAAGGTTGCATCATCCTCGGGCAGCGTCAAGGGTGTCTCCATCTCCACAGGTCTTGGTCCTCATTCCTCGAGGGTGTATCTTCTGTTGGTATCGTCTTGTTGTGATGTCGCCAATCTTGTGTTCAGGAGATGTGGGTGAATGTCTGGCAAGGCATCTTCCTTCTAGATTATCCACGAGGAGTACAAGGAATCCAGTGGTCAGGGGCATAAGGGTTCTAGCGACCAAAGGTTTTGAAGGGGAAGAGATCAATAAGGAAAGTATACCTTAGTTTTCGGAAATCTGAGAAGGAAAGAGAAGTATAGATAGTTTTGAAAACTAGTAATAGTTTTGGAAATAGTTTTATCTAACTAACGACCATGCTAACTAAGGCTTCCCTACGGTCGGGATGGCTCTGATACCAGCTCTGTGGGGACCCTGACTCATAAGTCGTGATCACCAAGTGCACGTGTACAGTGATCCCAGAGATCAATGCTCACTGAACACACAGAAGCTGAATAACAAGAGGCTTACATCCATGCATACCGTATTACATAAGTAGGACCATTATGGTCAAGTCTTGAGTATAACATTGCAGCGGAAATCTTCGCCGATAACTTGGACCCATGCCACCTGCCTTAACCCTACAGGCATTACGACCGGAAAGCGTCCTAGCTTCGCATGTTCGTCACCAACATGTCCTTCATCACATCCTGTTCTTTCATGCCCGGCCAATAAAATAACCAGTGGCAAGCCAATGAGTACTTTGAATGTACTACTTAAGCAACCCATGTTTTGGTTCAAGATTCAACAATGCATGATATAGGTAAATTTTTGCAGAAAGCTAGTTTTGAGTGCAATGACATGTTCAACAACTTGCATAGCATGCATCAAGCGAATTCAAGTAACCCTGAGGACAGGTTACAGATATCAACATAAATAGAGTGGGCACCAACCCAACTCAATCATGTCAAGTCCTTGGGCTTGACCCATGTCGAACTTCCCACTTATCGAAACACACACACTGGTTTGTAAACGTGTGTACATAGTTTAAGCAGCACCGCCCAACTGTCCTTGACCGTGGACATGGCTATTCGAATAGTTTTACACTCTGCAGAGGTTGCACACTTTACCCACAAGATCCGGGGAGCTTCCGTGTCATCCACGACCCGTGGTACCTCAAGTACCCGGGGTAAGCACCCGATCACTATCTTTCCCTAGACGACACTAACAAGGAGTCCACTCGTTGTTCCGAATCCTCGCGATGTACACCATACGAGACTCACTCGAGATCGCAACATCCGAGAGGGGACACAACGGTGTATCCGGTTCCCTGTGAAAATAGTCATGGCCGCCCTACCTGGCACGACCCCGTCCCGAGAGAGAGCACCAACTCTTCCCCGTCACTAGTAATGCGGGCTCCAAGCTAGTATCGGCCTAGGTAATCAATAATGACCTTTCCCATATAAGGGTAGAGTGGTTGCGCATGTAAGGTTGGGACAGTCGACAAATCTTAAATCTAATCCGTTTTCGAAAACAACACCCACTTGCCTCGATACCCCACTTCGTCATCAAGTGGTTACCCATCTCATCATCTCCCTCGGGCATAAGTGGCACCCGACGGGGTTTTCAAAAAAAAAGCTTTGACTCCTTCACCATGCATATACCCGTCCCTTTCTGCGTAGCAACTACTTTAGCATCCTATCTACTCCTACCGGCATAACCCTCATAAGGAGGTAGGGTCATGCACAATGCAAGTATCAATGAGGAAGTAACAGAGGCAACCAGCCAACATGGTTTACCATCTCATCATGATTCCGATGCAACAATAATAAGTGATATATGACATGCATTAAAAGGGTTTCATGGACATGGTCAAAGGGCTGCTTGCCTGGTTCATCGAGTCTTGAAATCTTACGGTCCTTCTCCATGTACTCCGTCTACTTCGTCAACTAACGTCGGAAACAATCACAATAAGCAACACAACAAGGCAGGAAATATAAGTGCTCCAAAAATATTAATTTGACATTTCTAGGACATCTCTGGTTATATGAAAAATAACCAGAGTGGTTTTCATTTTAGTGGATATCTCTGAACATTTCAATATGATGGAATCAAGGGGTTTATGGATTTGCAAGAAGTCTACAGAAATATATTTTTGAAGAATGAGCAAAGGCACCCATTTAGCAAACCATGATTTTAGAAGCATCTAGGAGTTGGTTTCACTGGATTTGGAGTTCAAATGAATTTCTTATGAATTTACAAAGTTGACAAATATGAAGAAATGGCTCATTGTTTTATGTGGTACAGAAAGTATTAAGGAAAATGTTCATAAACTAAGATATGAACTTGGAAACATCTAGGAATTTGAATCATGGCATTTGGATCAAATTTGAGCCCTCTGTGATTTTCTAAAGTTCATCACAGAAGTAGGAAAAATAGGATCTGATAAATATTTATGAAGAAAAGGTCTCTGGAAAAATGTGCATGTTGCACCACCAGGTAGATCATGATTTATAGAGTCACTAGAAATTTGAATCATCAAATTTGGAGTCCATTGGAATTGTTTATGCATTTTACAAGTTTACGGAAAAAGAAAAAATAATAAGGCTTTAACCTTATCCTGCGCACGGGCGACAGATAGACCGTGGGCCGGCCCAGCGGCTCGGCCATGCGGACGACAGGCGACGTCGAAGGCGTCTTTGCCGAAGCCGTTTCCACTCAAACGGCGGGGGCCCGCCCACTGGGTCGCTGACGCGTGGGCCCCAGCTGCAGGTCGCCTTCAACCTCCCGCGCGCGCTCCGGCCGCGTGTAGGAGCGGCTCCCGCCGGCGATTGCCGGGGCTACAGAGTGTCTCCGGCGATGCTCCGCCCACCGGCGTGCTCAGGAGGCCATGCCGCACCCATCCACGTGCTACACGCACGTCGTGGAGGGCTGCAGCAGCGATGGCCTGGGTGGCCGCGGAGGAGGCTATCGGCCATCTTCGGCCACGAGCGCGTGGCGCTCCCGGGGATGAACGACGGTGACGGAGGGCCTCGAGGTGGTGGTATGAGGGTACTGGAGTGGCTAGGGAGAGAGGAGAGGCTCAGGATAGCCCGGATTTAGGCGGAGCCCGACGGCGGCGCTCCGGCCGTTGTGATGGACGGAGGGCACGGGGAGAGGAGTGAGTTGGTCTAGGGGTCTCTGGGAGGGAGAGAGAGGCAAAGGAGTCGAGAGGGGGCTCGGAGGTGGCCTCAAATAGCCGACCCGTAGCGCACCGTGGATGCGGCGCACGGGTGGCCGCGGCAACAACTCGGGAGGCCAGGAGGGAGGGAGAGGAGCTGTCTACGGCATTCGTGGTAGTCGCGTAGGGTGCCAGGAAGAGAGAGAGGGAGTAGGGCGAGGCCCTGGTGCTCGCGCGTGCGAGGCTGGGCATTGGCCGAGCCGGGCGGCTCTGGGCACGCGTCGTAGGGGTGAGAGAGAGGGAAAGAGGAGGGGGCCAGGATGGTGGCGTGTTGCGGACGTCGAGACTCCTCGACTGGCGCGAGGGGGAGACTCGAGGTGGACGGGAGCGTCGTGTCAACGGTCGGGAGCGCGGTAGCGTGCTCCAGAGCGCATCTTTGGCCAGCATGCGCGGCTTTTCCGCGCGCACCCGCGTGTCCACTTTTGTCTGGCTGCTGGAGGGGGTATGGGCAAAAGCCGAGGAGAGCTTTGGATGCTCTGGAATGCCAAGGAGGGAGAGAGAGGCTGAGAGAGAGGGATAATGCTGCTGCCCAGAGAACAAAAATGGGTCCCTGCCCCCCTTGATCATTGCTTCTCGGGCAGGGAAGCACATCAGAGGTAGAGGGGAACTAGGAGGGGTTGTGGTAAAAAGGAGGGCTCAAGGAGATTAGTGGAAGTGGACAAAACATACATTTTTAATTTCTGCCAGAAGGTGTTTGATGGTGGTTTGGGCAGGAAGATGAACTCCACTTGACATGAGGCTTGACAGGGTCAAATGGTACACATAATTAGGGCCTTTCACCAATCTTGAGTTCATTTGGGCAAAGTTGCCAATGCAACTTTTGTGAACCCTAGAATTTGGCAGAAATGAACTTGTGTAGATCTAGTTGATCAAATCACTTCTCCTTGATGCACCACTAGGTGTTGTTGCCTCATTTGGTCATGTGATCCTGCTCACAAAAGTTGGAATCAAGGAGAGAAAGTTGTTAATGTATAATTGTGCAAATTTGATTCTGGTCAGAGAGGGTTTTGGGGCTCTTTGATCAAGTTAACTTGTTCTCCAACTTGTGCCATTTGGTCTAGATGAATGATTAGACCAGTTGAGCATGTACACAAGGTTTGAGTGAATTTGGACATTTTTGGCAATGTAAAGTTGCTCAAACTTCAGAATGGACAGAAATGGTTTTGAGGGGATTTCATGGGGTGATACTATTCTCCATGATATGATACTTGTCCAGATCATCAAACATGTCATATGTGACATGCTAGAATTTTCTTGGAATTTTTGGAGAATATTTCCTTTGTAAATATTTCAAAAGCTTGAAATATCCAGAAAGGGTATTTGAGAGATTTGACCAATATTTTGAACATGACCATGTGTTGAAACTATTATATATGGACAATATATGTCCACTGAGTTTCCCTAATTTTTCACAAATATTTTTAAAGCATAAAAATAATTTTTCCCTATTAAAGACCATTTCTGGCCTTAAGAAAAAGCTTTTAACTAAAATAGGAAAATGACTTTTAAAATTATATTTTTGTGGTTTCTGGGTATCCTATATCTAATAGGAGTCAAATATATTTTTGGAGAGATTTTTATTTCCCTTAATTAAGTATTTGTAGTGCAAACCTCAATTCAGGGGTTTTTGAAAAACTAAAATTTTGAAGATACTATTTGGCCAAATTATTTTTTGTAAGAACTTATTTTTATATCCTATACACATGGCATGATCATTGGGCAGAAGTTTTGGATCAAGGAGAAGGAGTATAAGAGTTGGAGGATTTATTTGATTTTTTGAGCACTAGAAATCAGTAGACAAAATCAAATCAAGCAAAGACCAAAACACACAAAAGTTTTTGTCAAACCACAATTTATCATGATTTATCATCTTAAGTGTTGTGCCATGAAAATCAGGGTGTGACAGGAGGGAGGCCTTCATTCCCCTGCGGGCGATCCTCGCAAGGCTGATCCCTCCAGCCTCCCTCGCGAGGCGGGTCTTGCCGAAGGTCCTCGCGAGGTTGGTCGCGCCACCCTTGGCGCGGGCCGTGGTCTTCCCAGTCTGCATTCCTTCCTCCTCCTCGGCCGTAGCCCGGTCGCTGCGCTCAGGCGTTTCGACCCTTCCGACCTTGGCAGACGGCCCGGAGCTCTTGACATTCATTGGTGTTGTGGGTGTGGAGGTCGTGGTACACGCAGTACCGGCTGCCCTTGGAGGACTCGGGCTGATCTTTGCCTCGCTTGGTGTCTGGTTCGGCCGCGAGTACGGCAGCCCCCTTGCGCTTCACGTTCTTGGCCTTGGACTTCTTTTCTTGGGATCTGCAGCAGTAGCTCGAGGAGGAGAGGCGCCCTCCTCAGCCCTGGCGCACTTGGTCGCCAAGTTGAACAGCTCCAGGGAGGTGCACAGATCTTCATGCATCGCCAGCTCTTCCTTCATCTTGACGTCGCGCACGCCGTCGGAGAAGGCAGAGATGATGGCCTCCTCCGTTACCCTGGGGATCTTGAGGCGTGTATTGTTGAAGCGCTGGATGTACTTTTGTAGGGTTTCCCCTGGCTGCTTCTTGATTCGGCGCATGTCGCTCACGGCGGGTGGCGGTCGCGAGTACCTGGAAGTTGGCGATGAAGCGGCACGCATCTCGGCCCAGAGAAGAGATCGTGCACAGGGCGGAATCACGAGGAGCGGAGTGCGGGCTCCGTCCTTGAGCGCCATGGGAAACCAGTTCGCCATGACCTTTTCATCCCCATTGGCAGCCGATGCCCAGCTCAGAGTGGAGGAACTCCGTAGGGTCAGCTGTGCCGTCGTAGCGAGGAGGCAGGTCTGGCTTGAACTTGGCGGAGCCCACGCGACGCTGCGCCTTCCGGAGGTGAAGGCGCGGAAGCCCGTCGTGGCCGCGGGGGGCCTCGGACGGTAGAGAGCTTGGTCTTGCGGGCCTCCTTGCGCCGCGGCTGGGGGCAGCGCAGGGTCTTGACGTGCCGGAGCGGGGAGCGCCCGAGCAGCTTCTTGTGGGCGAGGATCTTCTTGACAGCTCTGCTCTTGCCGCGCCGGCGCCTGGCGGCACGGGTTCCGCCCAGGGACCGCGCGCCTTGGGGCCTTGCCTGAGGAAGAAGGCGCCCTTGTCGTCCGCCCCGCGAGGCTTGGCCCCTCGCGAGGGTCTTGAGCTCGCGTTGATGAAGATGGGCCGTCCTGGGCCTCCCTTGAGCCATGCCGCAGGCCACAAGCAGGCAAGTCTGGGGACCCCCGTTCCCAGAACGCCGACAGTCTTCGGCTTGAACTTGTTCGGCCACTGCACCTGTCGCAGGGCTGGGGCCAAGGCTCGGAGCCCCCTGGCCCCTGCGCTGGCGCTGGCGACCGGAGTGGGCGGCGCGCTGCTCATCATAGGGCGAATCGCGATGTTGGCGGAGAGCGGGTCGGCGGAAGGGAAAGCTCCGGCGCACCCCTACCTGGCGCGCCAAATCTCGGATTTCGGGTCCGGCAGACCCTCTAGGTTCGAACTCTGGGGTGCACGCGAAGATCTCACCCCCTACCTACCTGCACCTCGTCGCCTCGCAAGGATCTAAACTACACAAAGAGCAACACAAGGGACACAAGGTTTATACTGGTTCGGGCCACCATTGTGGTGTAATACCCTACTCCAGTGTGTGGTGTGGTGGATTGCCTCAGGGGCTGATGATGAACAATACAAGTAAGAACAGCCTCACGAGGGTCTGTTCTTGGCTGGTGCGACGAACTGCTAGGGGGAGTTCGGTCGCTCTCTCTCTCTCTCTCTGGATTGCTTGATCTCTAGCTCTATTCTGGATTCCGGATCCAACCCCCCTTCTACCCTGTGGGTGGCCGGTCCTATTTATAGGCAAAGGCCCTGGGCCTCTTCCCAAATATTGAGCGGGAAGGGCGCCAACAATTGGCCATTCTGAAGGGGAACATCTAGTGCACTTACCCTGACTAAAGTTGGTCCTCGCCTGTCAAAGGCTCTGACGATGACGCCGGCTTGGGCTCCACGATGACCTCCTTCCTGCCGTTGTGTTGGTCTTGGTCTTGTTGCACCGAAATGGTTGCCTTTGCTTGATGCTCTCGCCTGCGTTTGCCTCCTTTGCACCAAAGGGGAAATGAGGACACTGCGCGGGCTGGCGCCTTCCTGGCGCCCTCGGTCGTCATGGCTTGCGTCATGGGCACCTCGTGAGGTACCCCGCCTTGATCTCTCGGCCTCCTCGCGAGCCAGCGTGAAGAGGCCGGGCCTGAGGAAGCTTCCTGTCGTCTGCCCCGCGAGGCTCGGCCCCTCGCGAGGGTCTTGAGCTTGTGCTGATGAAGATGGGCCATACTGGGCCACCCCTTGAGCCACGCCGCAGGCTGCAGGCAGGCAAGTCTGGGTACCCCCGTTCCCAGAACGCCGATAGTTATCTTTGCAAGTCTCTTCGAATTAACCATTTGGTTTGGCCAACTAGATTGGTAGTTCTTGCAATGGGAGAAGTGTTTAGCTTTGGGTTCAATCTTGCGGTGTCCTTACCCAGTGATAAAAAGGGTTGCAAGGTACGTATTGTATAGTTGCCATCGAGGATAACAAGATGGGGTATTTATCATATTGCATGAATTTATTCCTCTACATCATGTCATCTTGCTTAAGGCGTTACTCTGTTTTCATTAACTTAATACTCTAGATGCATCTTTGGATAGCGGTCGATGAGTGGAGTAATAATAGTAGATGCAGGCAGGAGTCGGTCTAGTTGTCTCGGACGTGATGCCTATATACATGATCATACCTAGATATTCTCATAACTATGCTCAATTTTGTCAATTGCTCAACAGTAATTCGTTCACCCACCGTAAAATACCTATGCTCTTGACAGAAGCCACTAGTGAAATCTATGGCCCATGGGTCTATTTTCATCATATTAATCTTCCTACGCTTTATTATTGCTTTGCTTTTTTACTTTGCCTTTTTATTTTACTTTGCATCTTTATACCAAAAATACCAAAAATATTATCTATCATCTCTATTAGATCTCACTCTCGTAAGTGACCGTGAAGGGATTGACAACCCCTATTCGCGTTGGTTGCGAGGAGCTATTTGTTTTGTGTAGGTACGAGGGACTTATGCGTGGCCTCCTCTTGGATTGATACCTTGGTTCTCAAAAACTGAGGGAAATACTTACGCTACTCTGCTGCATCATCCTCTCCTCTTCGGGGGAAAACTGTCGGTGCTCGGGAATGGGGTCCCCAGGACTTGCACTGCTGCTGCCCGCTGGCGTGGCTCAAGTGGGGCCCAAAGACGGCCCAGCCTCATCAGCTCAAGCTCAAGACCCTCGCGAGGGGCCAAGCCTCGGGGGGCAGACGACAGAAACCTACCTCAGGAGCAGCCTCGTCGGGCAGGCTCATGAGGAGGCGGAGAGATCAAGGCAGGGTACCTCGCGATGGTGCCCTGTGACGCAAGCCATGACGATCAAGGCCAGGCGGGCGCCAGGCGGGCGCCAGCCCGCGCAGTGTACTCATTTCCCCTTTGGTGCAAAGGAGGAAAGCACAGGCCAAGGCATCATGCAAAGGTTACCGCTTCGGTGCAACAAGACCAAGACCAGCAAAACGGCAGGATAGAGGTCATCGTGGAGCCCAGGACGACTTCACCGTCAGAGTCTTTGGCAGCCAAAGACCAATGAGGGAGTCCTGGACTAGGGGGTGTCCGGATAGCCGAACTATCATCACGGCCGGACTCCAAGACTATGAAGATACAAGATTGAAGACTTTCATCCCGTGTCCGGATGGGACTTTCCTTGGCGTGGAAAGCAAGCTTGGCGATACGGATATGTGGATCTCCTACCATTGTAACCGACTCTGTGTAACCCTAACCTATCTGGTGTCTATATAAACCGGAGGGTTTTAGTCCGTAGGACGAACAACAATCATACCATAGGCTAGCTTCTAGGGTTTAGCCTCCTTGATCTCGTGGTAGATCTACTCTTGTACTACCCATATCATCAATATTAATCAAGCAGGAGTAGGGTATTACCTCCATCGTGTCGGTGTACTAGAGTAGGGGTACCCTAGTATCCCGAACTTGTGCACGGGCAGTTGCAGCACCCCGCGGGAAGGCTTGCCTGGTCACCGCCAAGATCCTCCGTGGTTCCCTTGGAGCCATTCAAGACCAAAGTATTTAACCAAGAAGATAAGGCCCCGGCAAGAGGAGCTTGCCGGGAAGGCCACTCAAGGCACGCAGAAGACAAGGCCCCGGCAAGAGGAGCTTGCCGGGAAGGCTCGGAGAGCGACAAGCCTCCGGACGCGACAAGGATTCAGCCGCGGCACGCAACCTCTCTTCATCTCCGCTCCAGCTCATCCACTAACGTGTCGCCATGGGACCATTCCATGCGTGCGTGTCAAGAGGTTGTGCAGCCAGCGGGGAGCAGCGATAAGCGGCGCTGACAAGCTTGCCATCGTGGCGAACGTTGGCGCTTCCCGACGGTCCCTGCCTTTGTTTAGGGCGGCTGTGGACGGGCATTTAATGCTTTTTTCCTTGCCGTCAGAGTTAGGTAGAGTACACTGTACACTGTTCAAGTAGGTGTACCAACTACTATTTTTACATTTGTACCCCGGTCTACGTTGCCACCTGTCGGAGCCCCTTTGTGCGTATAAAAGGAGGCCCATGCGCAACGTAGACGGGGGGTTGGTCATTCGATCAGTTCCCTCCGGGTTCGATTCCAACGTAACCAGAGAACACCCACGCTAGGTCTTGTAGCTCTCATCACTCCCTAGCAAGAACACAATACAAATCAGACAAGCAGCAGTAGGAGTATTATCTCTCCGGAGAGCTCCGGTAGGTAAACTGCTCGTGTGCTTCGCCTCGATCCGCTCTTCGTGCGATCTCCGCCCCCCTCCGAACCAAAAGGGGCCTGGTCCGCCGGCCCCATAGGTGTTCGTGTGTCCGATCAGCCTCCCCGACATCTTTGGCGCGAAGGTGCCCGCCAAGGAGGACGGCACTGGTGGTACCTTCACCATCAGTGCCTCTCTTGACCCCAAATAGGAAGGCGCGCTCGTTGCTTTCCTGCGGGCGAACGTCGATGTGTTTGCGTGGCAACCGTCTGACATCCCCGGTGTTCCCAGGAAAGTAATTGAGCACCGTCTGGCCGTTTGTCCTCATGCGTGTCCCGTCAAGCAGAAAGTCAGAAAACAAGCAGTGGAGCGTCAAGAGTTCATCGCAGAAGAGATCAAGAAACTGGAAGTAGCAGGCCTTGTCAGAGGAGTGCTCCATCCTACGTGGTTGGCCAATCCTGTAGTTGTGCGCAAGGCTAACGGAAAATGGAGGCTTTGTATTGACTTTACAGATGTCAATAAAGCTTGTCCCAAAGATCCATTTCCCTTGCCGCGCATCGACCAGATTGTTGACTCCACGGCTGGATGTGATTTGCTTTCGTCTCTTGATGCATATTCAGGATATCATCAGATCTTCATGGCAGAAGAGGATGAAGAGAAAACCGCATTCATCACCCCATGTGGCACATACTGCTTTGTGCGGATGCCCTTCGGGTTAAAGAATGCTGGTTCAACGTTTACAAGGGTAGTCCATGACGCTTTTGAGCCGCAAATGCATAGAAATGTAGAAGCCTACATGGATGACATAGTGGTCAAGAGCAAGGACAAAGCAACTCTGGTTCAAGATTTGGATGAGACCTTTGCAAATCTGCGCAAGATCAACCTCAAGCTCAACCCCGAGAAGTGCGTGTTTGGAGTCCCTTCCGCAAGCTTCTCGGGTTCTTCGTGTCTCGTGAGGAATTGAAGCCAATCCCGACAAGATCAAGGCCATTGAGCAGATTGAAGCACCAAGGCGCGTCAAGGATGTACGAAGACTTGCCGGTTGCGTGGCTGCTCTCAGCAGGTTTATCTCTAGGTCTGCTGAACGTGCCCTGCCATTTTTCAAGATTTTGAAAAAGGCAGGTCCAATTAAATGGACTCCGGAAGCGGAGGCAGCGCTGCAGGACTTAAAGAGGTACATGTCCTCCACTCCAATACTTGTCGCACCTAAGCCGCAAGAGAAGTTGCTGCTATATATAGCGGCAACCAATCAAGTGGTTAGTGCTGCGTTAGTAGCGGAGAGGGAGGCGGACGATGAGCCGGCAACCATGGCAGACACATCCAGCGACAAGCAGGGGGCTTCGCCGACAAGCTCAGCCCGACAAGGACGGATCTGCTTTACGCATGAGCGCACGAGAAAAGGATGGTGCAGCGCCAGATTTACTTTGTCGGTTCCCTTACTGCAGGGGCTAGGTCAAGGTACTCTGGTGTGCAGAAATTGCTTTTCGGCCTCCTCATGGCCTCGAGAAAGCTGCGCCATTACTTTCAAGCACATGAGATAACAGTCATCACTCGCTTTCCGCTGAAGAGGATACTGCAAAATCCAGAGGCAACAGGCAGGATTGTCGAGTGGGCACTGGAACTATCAAGCTTTGGCCTCAAGTTTGAAAGTACATCAACTATCCAAAGCAGAGCATTGGCAGAGTTCATAGCAGAATGGGCGCCAACACGGATGAAGAAATTCGAGACAAGCATTCCCGTCAAGGAAGCAAGCAAAGAGTGGCTGATGTACTTTGATGGTGCCTTCGCTGCAAAGGCGCCCGGTGCGGCGTCTTGCTTGTCGCACCCACCGGAGAGCACCTCAAGTACGTAGTCCAGATGCACTTTCCCAAGGAGCAAGCAACAAACAACACTGCAGAGTATGAAGGTTTGCTTGTCGGTCTCAGGATCGCAGCGGACCTTGGGATCAAGAAGCTTATTGTCAGGGGTGACTCACAACTTGTCGTCCGCCAAGTGAACAAAGACTATCAGAGTCAATTGATGGAAGCCTACGTTGATGAAGTGAGAAAGCTGGAAGAACACTTTGACGGCCTACAAATGGAACATGTTCCAAGAGCTCAGAATGATATAGCTGATGGCCTGTCAAAGTGCGCTGCACTTAAGTTGCCTGTGGAACCAGGGATTTTTGTGCTCAAGCTAACTCAACCAACCGTAACACCATCAATTGGGCAGAACAAGAAGAGGAAGTTGATTTCTGGTGACTACTTTCCGGCAGAGCTTCCCGAAGCCGCCGCCAAGAAGGTCCCCAAGATCGACACCAACAGAGCTGAGGGGCAGTTTGCTCCGACAAGCCCCAGGGATTGTTTCGTTGAAGCAAACGCTCCCGACGAGTTTTGCTCCGGCAAGCTTTCCGTGGAACGTCAAGCTCCGGCTGAGCCGCAGGTTCTTGCCGTGGAAGCTGATGTTCCCGCAGCAGCAGATGTGCCTTTAGTCCTTGTTGTCGAGCCGCAAGCTCCAGCATGGGCGCAGTAGATTGTCCATTTCCTTCAGACAGGAGAACTTCCCGAAGAGCAAGAAGAAGCTGAAAGAGTAGCCCGGCAGTCAAGTATGTACCAGTTTGTCGACAAAGACACCTGTCTGTAAGAAGACTCAACGGTGTGAAATTGAAGTGTATTCACCGGGAAGACGATACAAAAGCTGTTGGCGAGAGATACATGGAGGCATATGTGGTCACCACATTGGCGCAGAGCACTTGCCGGCAAAGTGTTCGGCAAGGTTTCTTCGGCCGACAGCCCTCCGGATGCAAATGCACAAGTAACCAAGTGTGAAGCGTGCGGTTCCATTCCAAACAGAGACACCAGCCAGCTCAAGCTCTCCAGACGATCCCTTTATCACGGCCATTTTGATGCGGGGCTCGACATCCTCGGCCCCTTCCCGAGCTGTCGGGGCTTTGAGTACTTGTATGTTGCCATCGACAAGTTCACAAAGTGGCCGGGAGTGGAAGAAGTGAGGAAGGTGACAGACAGTCGGTATCAAGTTCTTTCAGTCGATTGTTTGCCATTTCGAATCCCTAACAGGATCATCACCGACAACGGCACACAATTTCTGAGTCGCACCTTCATGCGACGTCCAAGACCTTGGCGCCAAGGTCTGCTTTTGCTACATTGCTCATCCGAGAAGCAACGGTCAAGCAGAGAGGGCAAATGTTGAAGTGCTGCGCGGGCTCAAGACCAGAACTTTTGACAAGCTGCACAAGTGCGGAAGAAACTGGATTGAGGAGCTACCGGTGGTTGTTTGGTCGATCAGGACGACGCCAAATCGAGCCCTTGGCGGACACCTTTTGCTCTAGTCTATGGAGCGAGGCGGTTCTCCCCACGGAACTCATTATCACGGATCGCCTCGAGTGCTCGCTTATGATGAGCTTGAGCAAGAGCAGCTGCGACAAGATGACGCTGCTCCTTGAGGAGGATCGTCTTCGTGCTTTGTCAGACGAGCTGCTCGTTACCAGCAAGCTTTGCGTCGCTACCATAGCCGCAAAGTTAGTGCCAGAAGCCTCGAGGAAGGCGACCTTGTTCTTCGGTGCGTTCAGTCCGCCAAGAATTCAAACAAGTTGACGCCGAAGTGGGAAGGCCCTTATCGGGTGAAACGAGTCACTAGGCCTGGCGCTGATCGGCCTTGAGACCCGAAGATGGCATTCCGGTGAGCAACTCCTGGAACATTGAGCATCTTCGTAAGTTTTACTCAGAGGCGCGGTTGCCGGAACCTGTTCCGGCAACCACCTTTGTACAAGTCTTGCCGCTGTTGCATGTAATCCTTTGTACAAAGCCGAGCGCAGACCCTGTGCATCAGTAAAGCTCATGTGTTGCGCACAACTTGTCAAATTCATGCTTTCATCATTTTATTGCATGTTTTGGCTAACACTTTGTGCAGCACCCACACCCGGTAAGCAATATCGAGCCCTTTGGGCTCCATAACTTTATTTTCTCTTCTTTCTTTTTTCTCAAAGAAAGGAAGGTTCCCTCGCACAAGTTAACCAGGGGAAGAAGAAGATAATACTATGGACCAAGCGTTGCTCGAGGAAGTTTCATATGTCGGGGAGCAAACGACAGAAAAGCTAAGTTGCCCAAGTTTGAGCAATCAGTTCTTAATTTTTTAAGTTATCTTCCTCGAACGACAGTACTTTGTATGGAAAACCTGTGCGCGGAGGAACCAACTCGCGGCTAGTCGTGCCCTTACTTTGTTTCGAGTCCGCTCAACAACTTAAGTGAGCTGCAGCTAGTCGCGACAAGGTTGCTTGTCGGAGGCGGCACCGCCAGCAGGCTGCTGACGTTCCGCACTCAGCGCCATGCAAAGGTGCTGCACCGACAAGTTCCCTAAAAGCGTAGGGGCGAAAGCATTACAAAGGAAGGAATCAAGTAAAGGAAATAACATTGCAATCATCGCCTAAGATAGAGTTATATTACAAAATAACTTGTCGCAGATCTAATAAATTGTTCTAAACATGATCAGCAGTGACAAGGGAAAGATAAAATTGGCAGCCTAGTCTACGCGGTCGCCATCAACCCGCTTGATCTTGCCCACCTTATCCACAATGGGTGCGACAAGGGCTTTGAGCGCCTCTACATCGGCATCTGGCGGCAAGGATCTAAGGACGCCGTTGAGGTTGAGGCCTGGATTGCGGAAGGCCACCTTCATCAACACCATCTGGAGGGCTCCTGCACAGATCTGGCGTGATTCCTCGGCCAGCTGCTTTGGGATCTCTTCCCGGAGTCGCTGGAGACCCGTCACCACGCCCTTGAAGAATAAGCTAAGCTTGGCGCTGGGTTGGAGGTGCTCGTCGGAGGAGTATCCAAGATCCACCATCCCAGCTCCATCATTTCGTTGTGGATGGCGGCGGCGATATCCACAAGACCTTCGGTCCAGTGCTCCACACTCTCCCTCAAGGCGCTCTGGGTGGCAACAGCATTCGCCAGCAGCTCCTCGTTAGCCTTGATCTTATCCAACAGGCCCACCTCCCGCTCCTTGGCGCCGTCCAACGTCTGCATCAGAGTGGTCAGCTTCAGCTCAAGATCAGCCTTGGAATCTTTGGCGGCGTCGAGCTCCTTGCTCCTATCAGCGAGACGGCCCTGCAGCTCGCCAAGAGTGTAGGCGTCCTTCTCGCGCTCGTGCTTGAGCGCGGCAAGCTCTCGCCGCTCTTGAAGGCGGCCTCCGGCTGCGTCACCTTCGTCTCCAACTCTTTCTTGGCGACCTCGGTGGCTGCGGCAGCATCCTTCGCTTCCTTAAGAGCCCCGCCAAGTGACTCCTCGCGCGCGACAAGCTCTTCCTCGTGGCTGTCTAGGTTGACCTTCCGCTGTGCCAGCTCGCTTTCCTGCGCGGACAGCTTCTCGTGACAAGCCGCTGCTCCTCCTCGGCTGCGGCCTTCTCGAGGATGAAGGCCGTGCGCTCTTGATAAAGTCGCTCCGCTCTTCCGCTTCGTTCATGAGAGCTTCTTGGTTGGCCCCGGAGCTCTTCTCGCTTCTCCATGTTCCGCTCCGCCCTCGCGACAAGTGCTTCCGGGACTCCAACTTGGCTTGTCGGGCGCGGTAGAGCGACAACAGCTTCTTCGATGTTGCTCCTCCTCGAGACTTCGCCGCTGCTCTTTGCTTGGCGCGTCCACCAGCGTCAGCCAATGGAGGCGAGCAGCTCTCCGTCGAAGGTCTCTCTTCGACCGGCGCCTGAGCTCGACTCCCATGGGAGCTTGATGAAGACGCCGCCCCTTCAAGTAAGCGCGGGCTGGGGCACCGAGACTGGACGCTGCAGAGCGGCGAGGGAATTGGTCGGTCGGTGTAGCGCTGGCGCTCCTGCGGCGGGCCGTCGGTCATGCGATCGCCGGACCCCTCACCGCTTCGGCGGCAGCCTCGGTGGATAACCTCTTCGCCGGCAGGCTCGTCGGCGCCGCTTCTTCTTCCACGCGGCGGCGTCGGTGTTGCATGGCAGCGTCCTCATCGCCGGCGACCTCGGTCTCCATCGGCTCTGTGGCGGACAAAGAAAGAATAGTCAAGCAAATATTCAAAGAAAAACAGAAGAAAACAAGCCCAAGGGAAATTTTCGCGCAAGAGGATTACCTGCAATGGGATCTGCAGCCATGGTCTCGACCACTGGAGGATCACTGGTGCTGTCCCTTGCCGGAGTAGTCTCCCTTGCCGGAGGACGCTCCCTTGTCGGAGAATCCTCCCTTGGCGGCATAGTCGAAGCAGATAGAATTTCGAGGGCGGCCTCCGGGCTCTCCTGATGAGGCTGCTCTGCTCCTACACAAACCAACAGTCAGATATCAATGAAGAAGGAGCACCCATGCACACCTAATAGTAAGGAGAAAACCGCATACTTACTCTGGGGGCTGTGCTGGGGGCTGCTCTGAGGAAGGGTTGCCACGGGTGGATCATCCTCAACGACGACCACCGGGGTCTTGGCTCTCTTCGACGCTCTCTGGGCCAGCGTCCTGAAAAGGAAAGAGTTCAGAACAAAGCAAATCAGATTCAAGATGAAGCAACAAAATTGAAGAAATACAAGCACAATATTGAAGCTTACTCTTTTTCTTCCTCCTCGGAGCTGAGCGTGGAGAAATCAAACTCGGCTCGTCTCGGTCTGACGAGGCGGAGGAGTGGGCTCTCTTGGCCGCTTGGCGGAGGTGTCGGCGGTGGCACAGGGAGGATCCCGCCCGATTGTCGCAGTGTGGGGTGCTCAGCGGCAACATCGCTTACCTTGTAGAAGCGGCGTCTGGCGCTTCTTGTGTGTGCCCGTCTGCCGCCTGTCTCGTCTCCGGCCTTGCGAGAGCAGCTTCTTTAAGCGGAGCTGGGGCTCCGTTATGCGGCAAGCCGCTGGATGGTGGGGAAGAAGCGCCCTCGGCTGGTTCGCCCGACTCGCCTCGGGTTCGCAAGCTCTTCCTCACCGGTGAACTCCCTTCGCCGCAAGGCTTGCCGCCTCTGCTGCATCTGCCTCCTCCACGGTGTACCCGAAGACGCCAGCGGCAGCAGCTGCTGCCGCCTCCTCCAACCTTGTGGCAATGCGCACCATCTCTTCATCGGCGGTGTCGCGGGTGAGCCTCTTCTGCTCGTCGGGGCGGATCGGCACTTCTTCCAAGCTGTCGAAGAACTGCCGCACGATGTCGTCGGAAGGCTCTTGCCAGGTTGGAACGATCCCATGCGAATCGCACAACGGCATCATGGCACGGATGCGGTCGAGCGAAGAGTTGTTGCACAATGGGACGACCCCCCTCGGCAACCTAAACCACTCGGGGTGATCGGGGTCATTCTGGAACAGCTCTAGCAGCATCGCATCCAACTCCAAGACAGTAAAATTCCAGTTGAGGCCCGGGCGCAGCCTCATGATGTCCGCTGCATTTTGGAACTCCCAAGCAGGTCTCCTCCTCTCCTGCAAGGGAAGCGATCTGTGGCCGAAGGAAATCTGCGCCAACTCGCGCTCTGAAGAAGTCCGGCAAGCCTGAGGCGCAAGATCCGGGTCACAGCAATCTTCAACCTAGCATCTTCCGGTGCCAAGTTGCTCAAATCGTTGCCGCGCACTATTGGGGCTTGGCGCACGACAGTGAAGGGCTGCGGGTTCTCCTCTACGATCCAACACCAATTGGCTCTCCACTCCTCCCATTTGCTGCGGAGCTCTCCTTCCAGATAGGCCTCCTTCTTGCCGACTCTGGAGACCCAAGCAATCCCTCCGGCAAGCGGCTCCCCTCTCTGGGCATGAAGAAGTGGCGGAAGAGGGCTACGTTTGGGTGGATCCCGACAAAGTTTTCGCAAAGGTGTGCAAAAACTGCCATGGTTAGAACGGCGTTGGGGGTGAAATCAAGGAGGCGGAACCCGTAGGTGTTCATAATGTCGCAGAAGAATTCAAAAAAGGGTGGGCAGAGCCCGCAATAGAAGAAAAGCGCAAAGAAAGGATACCCAGTTGGGGCTAGTTCTGAAGCGGTGGCGGGGAGTACCTTCGTGCGCGGATGCGCACGCGTCTCCGTTGACCAGAAGAGGTAGAAGCCCTCCCTCAGCTCCTTTGCGTCGAGCTGGGGGGAGAAGATGGCCCGCTCCTTCCGTAGCGCAGCGAGCCGCTGTGCCTCGGCCGACTTCATGCCCTTCCCCTTGTCGGCTTTCGGAGCCATGGCGGAGGCGGTGGAGGAGACCGACTGCGTTGATGGCGCTGTGGCGAAAGGGGGCGGAGCGCTGCTCTCTTCGCACTAGAGAAGAAGGGGGGAGCGGCGGTGGTTTTCGAGACGAGACAGCAAAGGCGAGGTGGGCGACCTGCCCCTATTTCCCCTGTTTATAAGGAGGGAGAGGGGGCGGACGTTCCGCTTTTCCTAATAAAGAAACCCCCCACGATCTCTCCCACGATGCCACGTTCGACGCGTGTTGTTCGTGGGGGACGTGGTGGGTCCAGAGCGATTCTGGCGTGCTCAAGGCGCGTGTGACTGCAGACCTTTTTGCGCGCCCAACAGTGCTCGGCACCGTGTGGCCCAGCCGGGGCTCTGCCGGTGTACTAGAGTAGGGGTACCCTAGTATCCCGAACTTGTGCACGGGCAGTTGCAGCACCCCGCGGCAAGGCTTGCCTGGTCACCGCCAAGATCCTCCGTGGTTCCCTTGGAGCCATTCAAGAACAAAGTATTTAACCAAGAAGACAAGGCCCCGGCAAGAGGAGCTTGCCGGGAAGGCCACTCAAGGCACGCAGAAGACAAGACACCGGCAAGAGGAGCTTGCCGGGAAGGCTCGGAGAGCGACAAGCCTCCGGACGCGACAAGGATTCAGCCGCGGCAAGGTACTTGCCGCGGCAGGCAACCTCTCTTCATCTCCGCTCCAGCTCATCCACTAACGTGTCGCCATGGGACCATTCCATGCGTGCGTGTCAAGAGGCTGTGCAGCCAGCGGGGAGCAGCGATAAGCGGCGCTGACAAGCTTGCCATCGTGGCGAACGTTGGCGCTCCTGACGGTCCCTGTTGCCTTTGTTTAGGCGGCGAGGGACGGGCATTTAATGCTTTTGTCCCTTGACGCCGTGAGTTAGGTAGAGTACATCGTACCTTTGTTCAAGTAGGTGTACCAACTACTGTTTTTACATTTGTACCCCCGTCTACGTTGCCACCTGTCGGAGCCCCTTTGTGCGTATAAAAGGAGGCCCATGCGCAACGTAGAGGGGGGTTGGTCATTCGATCAGTTCCCTCCGGGTTCGATTCCAACGTAACCAGAGAACACCCACGCTAGGTCTTGTAGCTCTCATCGCTCCCTAGCAAGAACACAATACAAATCAGACAAGCAGCAGTAGGAGTATTATCTCTCCGGAGAGCTCCGAAGCTGGGTAAACTGCTCGTGTTAGCCGCCTCAATCCGCTCTTCGTGCGATCTCCGCCCCCCTCCGAACCAAAAGGGGCCTGGTCCGCCGGCCCCATAGGTGTTCGTGGGTCCGATCAGCCTCCCCGACACATCGAGAGGGCCCGAACCTGGGTAAAAACATCGTGTCCCTTGTATCATGTTACCATCCGCCTAGACACACAGTTCGGGACCCCCTACTCGAGATCCGCCGGTTTTGACACCGACATTGGTGCTTTCATTGAGAGTTCCTCTGTGTAGTCACCGATAGGCCCGATGGCTCCTTCGATCATCAACAACGACGCGGTCCAGGGTGAGACTTCTCTCCCCGGACAGATCTTCGTATTCGGCGGCTTTGCACTGCGGGCCAATTCGCAGCCATCCGGAGCAGATCGAAGCTTCATACAGCCATCAGGTCAGATTTGGAAGTTTGAACTATACGGCCGACGTCCGCGGAGACTTGATCTTCGACGGATTCGAGCCGCAGCCGAGCGATGCCGCCGCTGTCTCGATGGGCATGATCTAGCTCTGCGGCCGAGCGATGCCTGGAGGCCGCACCAGCATCCGCTCCGACCCTTAATCCGGAGCCGGATTCCCCGATCAAGGACGAGTGGTTGGACACCACCTCGGGGGCTATGATCTCTACGGCGATTGAGCCGAACTCCATCCATGTCCTTTGCGAAGACCTTGACTCCAGGGTGCCGGACTCCTCTCCGGACTCCGAACCCTCCGCGCCCCTGCCAATCGAATCCGATTGGGCGCCAGTTATGGAGTTCACTGCCGCGGACATCTTTCAGCACTCGCCCTTTGGCGACATCCTGAATTCACTAAAGTCTCTCTCATTATCCGGAGAGCCCTGGCCGGACTACAGACAAGAAGGTTGGGATACGGACGACGAAATTCAACACCCACCCACCACCCACTTTGTTGCCACTGTCGATGATTTAACCGGCATGCTCGACTTCGACTCCGACGACATGGACGGTATGGACGATTTACCGGAGGCGACCAAGACCCGGCGCCCTCTGAGGGCCTTTGGAAAGGCCACCTCGTCATACGACATATACATGGTGGACATCCCAAAAGATGGGAACAGCGATGGAACAACGGAGGATGACCCCTCCAAGAAGCAACCAAGCGCCGACGCCGGCGCCGCTCTAAATCCCGCCACAAAGAAAAGCGGTGATTCCGCACGGAGATAATAACACCGGATAACGGTGCGAAGACAACCCCTCCAGCAGGACTCGGCGTGGGAGGAGGGAGAAGCAAGTCCACAAGACAAGGCGGCGAAAGAGAGGTCGAGGGCGATAATTATGCGCCTCCCTCTGAAGATGAGGCAAGCCTCGACGACGCATTTAATTTGTCGTGTACGAGGATCCCGCCAAACAGAGGCGTTTCAAACGCAGGCTTATAGCCACGGCAAGCAGCCTCAAGAAAAGCAGCAACAGACTTAGAGCTGACCAAGACCTGCTAGGCGACAGATGGATCAAGTCCTTGCAGCCGGCATTTAGTATGAACTCGAACGCCCCTCCAAAAGCTACCCCAAACGCAGGCCGTTGCCTCGATCGGAGGAGGAAGCACCCAAGTCACCAACAGACGACATGGCAGACCGGCCAGCCCGTGGCCGCGACAGAGAAGCCTCTCGGCCCTCCGCTCAAGCCACACCCCGAGCCGCTCAAAAAGTACCAAGGCACGGGAAAACGCGCCGGACTTGCGAGATATATTGGAGGAGAAGGAAAAACATACAAGATCGATCTATGGATCGCGTGGGCGCCCAACGACTCGGGATGATTACCGTCGCGCCGGATACAGCAAACCCGGCCGGGCCGAACACAGTAGACAAAGCTCATATGAGCTACGTCGTGATATAGCCCAATACAGAGGCGCCAAGACACCCACTATGCTTCACGGATGAAGTAATGGATCATCAAATCCCGAGGGCTTTAAACCCGTAAACATCGAATCATACGATGGTACCAGAGATCCTCTTGATGCGGATCGAGGACTATCTCCTCCAAATCCACATGGCCCGCGGTGATGATCTACATGCCATCAAATACCTCCCACTCAAGCTTAAAGGACCAGCTTGGCATTGGCTCAACAGCTTGCCAGCAGAACCAATTGGTTGTTCGGAGGACCTGGAAGCCGCATTCCTTGATAACTTCCAGGGCACATACGTGCGACCACCAGACACCGATGACCTTAGCCATATAATTCAGCAGCCAGAAGAATCGGCCAGAAAATTCTGGACACGGTTCCTAACAAAGAAAAATCAAATCGTTGACTGTCCGGATGCGGAGGCCCTTGCAGCCTTCAAACATAACATCATGACGAATGGCTTGCCCGGCACCTAGGACAGGAAAAGCCGAAATCCATGGCAGCCCTCACAACACTCATGACCCGCTTTTGTGCGGGAGTGGACAGCTGGCAAGCTCGAAGCAACAACTTGGCCAAACACCCTGATAGTTCGGATAGCAAGAACAGCAATGGCAGGTTGCGTCACAACAAGAACAAGCACCGCATTAACGGCGATAATGCTGAAGATACGGCCGTAAATGCCGGATTCAGAGGCTCTAAACCCGGTCAGCGGAAGAAGCCATTCAAAAGAAATACCAGGGCCCGTCCAACTTGGACTGAATACACGATCGCTTGTGCCAGATACATGGCACCCCCGAAAAACCAGCCAATCACACCAACAGGAACTGTTGGGTGTTCAAGCATGCAGGCAAGTTAAGTGCCGAACTCAATGACAAGGGGCTGCATAGCGATGACGAGGAAGAGCCCCGCCGCCGAACAATAGAGGACAGAAGGGTTTTCCCACACAAGTGCGGACGGTGAACATGATATACGCAACCCACATACCCAAAAGGGAGCGGAAGCATGCACTAAGGGACGTATATGAGATGGAGCCAGTCGCCCCAAAATTCAACCCATGGTCTCCCTGGCCGATCACCTTGATCGAAGGACCACCCCACTAGCATTACGTCCACGGCGGTTTCGCCGCATTGGTTCTTGACCCAATTATTGACGGATTTCACCTCACCGAGTCTGATGGACTGACGGTAGCAACTGAACCTGCTTTATCGTGATACGGTCGCAAAATGGGCATAGACCCTCAAGGATTAAACCTACAAAGACGACCTTTAAAGGCGTCATACCGGTGTAGAGGCGGTTATGGGCTCAGTTACACTCGAAGTGGTCTTCGGATCCCCGGATAACTTCCGAAGCAAAGAGTTGATCTTCGACATAGTCCCGTTCCGCAGCGGCTATGATGCACTGCTCGGATGAACCGCATTTGCAAAGTTCAACGCGGTGCCGCACTACGCATACCTCAAGCTCAAGATGCCAGGCCCTCAAGGAGTAATCACGGTCAATGGAAACACCGAACGCTCTCTCCGAACGGCGGAGGTGCAAAGCAGCCTCTCACAGCAATTCTCGAGTCCGGACACTAAGCGTCCGGACACTGTCAAGCGCGCCCGGAGTAACGTACAACAAGGCCGCGTGGCACGATTCCAGCACGCGTAGCAGTCCGGCCCCAACCCCAGCCCTCGCGAAATTACGAATCCAGTACTACGCGTACATAACTACGCTCAGGAGATACCATGGGCATAAGGGGAGGGGCATGACCACGGCACGCCTAGAATGGGGCTCAACCGCAGTAGGTGCTCCCAATTGTGTCATTCTTTTTTTATTTTCTTCTTCTTTATTCTTACTTTCAGGACTCCGTTTTCCAGAAGTCCTGTCCGGCACTAGAATCGCCGAACTCACGATGCAACAGCCAGGGAAGCAGAAAGCTACGTCGAGTGTTTAGGTGGTCTCTATTACGAGCATTTTACCTGTTTTAAATACCATCCCGCAGCTTACCCCTGGAGGGGGACATGTTAGATAGTCCCATCCCTTGCTTACCGCACTATTTGTATCGTTCTGCCTTCATTGCAGTACCTTTTTGAATAAACAATACATAGCTTTTGCCTACTATTGCACTCCTTTCTTTATCTATATATATGTTCATTTCATGACATGTTGCACCCGTACACTTTGGTGCGGCCAATACCCCTGTGGGGCTTAAGTGCCCCAAAATTATGGTGTGATAAGTCCGAACACTTTCACAAGTGTGGCACCCGAACTTATAGCATTATATGAATCGGCTCGAATCATGTCTTAGGTCAATAGTTGGGTTTGCCCGGCTCCGTGTTTTGGTACCTTACGTTCCGTTATCTCGGCTAAGGTAGCACCGGGAGAACTACTGCGATTGTGCCCCAGCTTGAGCTGGGTCGAGCACCTCGATGGAGAAAGCTAAAACTGACCATCATGATAGGGCGAGAGCGATGCGCTGTTCGAGAGGTTTTTCGGGTCCCTAAAGACTTATGCCGCTTAGAGCGAGGAACCGAATTGTCCGGCCAAAGGCGTGGATAGCGCCCGAACTCGGTCTTCGAATACTAGGGGCTTCGCTGAAATTTAAAATTATAGAATTCTATGGCTAAGTGAGAGTGTTCAAGCATTATAAGTCCGGTTGCCTTGTTCGGTGCGTTGAGCGCCTCCTAGATGGACCCAAGAATGGGAGCGAGAGTGCTCAAGTTTATCGAACACCCCAAAGACTGTGGCATGGGGGCTGAAGCCAACGACTTGCCATCTCTCAAATTTGATAAACGGCCGCAAAGAAGGTAATATTTTAAATTAACAAGCGTTGCTTAGCACATATGAACAAGTTTTCAGCGCACGGGATAACAAATGCGATTCTATTCAAAAATTACATCTTTGGAGCACTCATCCGCTATTCGGCGGGCACCCTTCAGGAGGCCCTCATAGTACATTTCGGGCGTGCGATGCTCCTTGCCCTTCGGTGGCCCTTCCGTCACAAGCTTCTCCGCATCCAGCTTGCCCCGGTGCACTTTAGCACGGGCAAGGGCCCGACGGACACCCTCAATGCAGACGGAGCGCTTGACGACTTCAATCCTGGGACAGGCGTCCACCAGCCGCCGCATTAGCCCAAAGTAGCTCCCAGGCATGGCTTCTAATGGCCACAGCCGAACTATGAGGCCCTTCATGGGCTATTCGGCGACCTTGTGGAGCTCGACCAGCTGCTTCAGCTGGTCGCTTAGGGGCACCGGATGTCCGGCCTCAGCATACTGAGACCAGAACACCTTTTCCGTAGAGCTCCCCTCCTTGGCGCGGTAGAATGCGGCAAAGATCGGACACACTACGGGGCAAATCTGCGAATGCTCCTGGAGACCTCTGAATCCGGGTAAGTAATAGGTAATTCACTTTCACATGCTTGCTTTGCATAAAGAATGCCTTACCCGCCCTATCTTATTTAATGATTCATTTTCTTGGAGGGCTTTGTGGGCCTCGGCCTTAGCAGCTTTGGCACTCTCAAGAGCCGAGGCAAGTTCGGACTCTCGGGTCTTCGAGTCACGCTCCAAACCCTCGTGTTTTTTCACGAGAGCCTGGAGCTCTTGCCGCACCTCCGCCAGCTGCGCCTCCCCCTTCTCTCGCTCGGTGTGCTCCGCGGCCGCTTTGCTTTCAGCCACGGACACCGCTTCCTTCAGGGTCGCCACCTCGTTCGTGGCCCCTGTAGTACCCAAGTTATTCCTGTTATTTTTTGCAACCAAAACATTTTCTATAAGGTATTTCTTTAATAAGGTATTACTTACCTTCCTTGTCCTCGAGCTGCTTCTTGGCAAGGCCGAGCTCGTTCGGACCGCTCGAGGCTCTGCTTCAATGCAGTGACCTCCATGATCGGTCTTGGCAGAGGTCATGGCGCAGCCTGCATTCCCATATTGACATACTTATGTTAGACTCCTGCGTACATCTTTTAGATCCTTAGTCCGTCTTTTCTTTCCGAACACCGAACTAAGCATCGTGGGCTACTGTCTATGCGGTAATATTTTTACATATTCTAAACTTACCTCAAAGCCTGTTAGAAGGCTGGTACATGCTTCGGTCAGCCCGCTCTTGGCGGACTGAACTGTCCGGATCACCGCACTCATAACAGTGCGGTGCTCCTCCTCGATGGAGGCGCTGTTAAGCGCCTCCAGTAAGTTATCTGATGCCTCCGGTTGGACGGAGGACACCGGCGTCTTACCCTTCTTACAAGGGGCCGCTTGCCGGACTTCGGAGCCGCTGAAGGCTCCGTTATGAAGTCCGGACAAGGGTCAGCCTTAGAGCCCCTGGGGGTCTCGCCCCCCACGCACCTGGAGTCCGGGTGGCGCCTCGTGCGCCACCTCCTCTTGACCAAGACCCCTTGGGGCGCCACCTCGGTGTCGTCCGCAGCGTGAGGCGAGGAGGCGGCCGGAAGATAAGTACTCTCCATTTCCGACGAACCCAGGGACCCGCTCGACGAAGCGGCGAACTCGCCCTTGGGCGGGCTGCATGATTGTTCTTCATTAGAGAACACTATGCAATGATAAAAAAGCCATGGGTATCCGGACACTTACGATCTCTCCAGGGGCTTGGCCCTCATGGGCCACTCCTCCTCGTCGTCATCGACGTTGGTAGAGAAGTCCGTAGGAAGGGTCCTTCCCTTCTTAGACCCTCTGGCCTCCCCAGTTGGGGCGGCCTTCCTTTTCCTCTCCTCCCCCGCTGGGGGAGAGGCTTATTTTTCCTCCTCCTTGTCCTCAGGAGAAGATTTTGCTTCAGAATCTGACAGCACCTGGCGTCGGGAGCTCCTTCGAGTTCCCGTGGCCTCCTTCTTGGCCTTCTTCTCCGGCACCACATGGGGTACCGGAGCCAGAAGCCCCGTCAATCGGGCGTCCGGTGGGTCTTCCGGCAAAGGAGCCGGACAGTTAATCTGTTGTGGGGACCCCGACTCATAAGTCGTGATCACCGAATGCACGTGTACAGTGATCCCAGAGATCAATGCTCACTGAACACACAGAAGCTGAATAACAAGAGTCTTATATCCATACATACCGTCTTACACAAATTGTGACCATTATGGTCAAGTCTTACATTGATAAAGCCTTAATGGCTGAACATCAAGTGAAACACAAGCAGCGGAAATCTTCGTCGATAAGCAGAACCCATGCCATCTGCCTTAACCCTACAGGCATCCTGACTGGGAAATGTCCTAGTTCGCATGTTCGTCTCCAAAGAACTCTTCTTCGAACTACGGTTCTTCCATGCCTATCCAATTAAATAACCAGTGGCAAGCCAATGAGTACTTTGAATGTACTCGCAAGCAACCCATGTTTTGGTTCAAGATACAACAATGCATGATATAGGTAATTTTTTTTTGTTTGCAGAAAGCTAGTTTTGAGTGCAATGACATGTTCAACAACTTGTAAGACATGCATCAGGAGAATTCAAGTAACCATGAGGACAGGTTACAGATATCAACATAAATAGAGTGGGCACCAACCCAACTCAATCATGTCAAGTCCTTTGACTTGACCCAAGTAGTTTTATCAACACACACACACACACACACACACACACACTGGTTTGCAAAGCTCTGGACGTAGTTTAAGCAACACCGCCCAACTGTCCTTGACCGGGGATACGGCTATTCGAATAGTTTTCCACTCTGCAGAGGTTGCACACTTTACCCACAAGATCCGGGGAACTTCCGTGTCAACCACGACCCGCAGTACCTCAAGTACCCGGGGTAAGCACCCGATCACTATCTTTTTCTAGACGACACTAACAAGGAATCCACTCGTTGTTCCGTATCCTCACGATGTACATCATACGAGACTCACTCGAGATCATAACAACCGATAGGGGACACAACGGTGTATCCGGTGCCCTGTAAAAACAGTCATGGCCGCCCTACCTGGCACGACCCCGTCCCGAGAGAGAGCACCAACTCTCCCCCGTCACTAGTAATGCGGGCTCCAAGCTAGTATCGGCCTAAGTAATCAATAATGCCCTTTCCCATACAAGGGTAGAGTGGTTGCGCATGTAAGGTTGGGACAGTCGACAAATCTTAAATCTAATCTGTTTTCGAAAACCACACACACTTGCCTCGGTACACCACTTCGTCATCAAGTGGTTACCCATCTCATCATCTCCCTTGGGCATAAGTGGCACCCACTGGGGTTTTCGAAAAGTCCTTTGAAAATACTTTGTGTCCTTCACCATGCATATACCCGTCCCTTTTGCGTAGCACTACATTAGCATCCTATCTACTCCCACCGGCATAACCCTCATAAGAAGGTAGGGTCATGCACAATGCAAGTATCAATGAGGAAGTAACGGTGGCAAGCCACCCCATGTGGTCACCACAATATCATATCTCCGATGCAAGCAATACTATTGCTATATGGCATGCATAAAAAGGGTTTCATACACATGGTCAAAGGGCTGCTTGCCTAGCTCAACAAAGTCTTCTGAGTCTTCAAAGTCTTCTGGTACAACTCCTTCGTCAGCAACGCAATCTATCATCGCAAAATAATAACAAGAAAAATAAGGCAATAGTAAAACAGAAAAACCAAAGTGCTCAGAAAAATGTCAACTCATTTCTGTTAAATACTAGGGTGAAAACTAAGAAGGGGAAAATTTCTAGTTTTGGATTTGGAGTAGCGAGAATAGGAGAAATGGATTTACAAAGGTATATTTAAATGCTTAAAATCACATTTAAATATTCTGATGAAGAAAAAGGTTGTGGGATTTGAATGAAAGTTGCAACATTAAATAGGTGGGATTTTTACAAGAATTTAGGAACTGGAATTATTTCATTTGGATAAATATTTTATCCTCTGGAATTTTTATAAAACAGACAGAAAAGAAAAAAGGAGAAGCAGCACTGTGCAACTGGGCTAGAAGGACCACAGTGCAGCAGGCTCATATGGGTTTCAGCCCACGCGAGGCTGCCACGTCGAAGGCGTAAAGGCAAAATACGCCTTCAGCCGACGCTTGGCGAACGCACGCGCTGCGTATGCGTTTAAACTGACGGTGGGTCCCACCCGTCGAGGCATGAGGTGACGGACGGGGCCCACGGCGCGTCGTCTACCTCTGTACAAAAGGCGACATGAGCCACGGGCGGGCGATGGCTGAGCACGGGAGGATGCGTGGGTGGTACCCGTTGTGCTCAGGGAGGATCCGCCGTTCGGATGGAGGTGGAGTTGGCCGCCGGGGTGGCCTGGTTCACAGGTGGAGGTCTTGCGGCGGAGGAGCTTCGGGCGTTGATGGTTCCGGCCATTTCCGGCAGCTAAAGAGAGGGGAAACAAGGGGGAAAGGATCAGAGGGCTGCAGGGGTTCCAGATCGAGGCAGAGGAGGAGCGGGGGAGGCCTATACCTCGTGAACTCCGGCGAGCCGAAGCGGCAGAGCTCGATCTCGAGCTCGGGCGGCTCTAGAGAGGAAATGGGAGTGCAGGGGGAGGGTTTGGTGGTGCAGAGAGCGAGTGGTGAGGAGAGGAGGGCTCGGGGAGGCCTTTAAATAGGCGAATGGCAAGGTCCCGTAGACCCGCGCGCTGGTGGGTCCTGCTCGTCGCTGCAGGGCTCGGGGGAAGAGGGAGTGGTGTCTGGGGTGTTCCCGGACGTCGACTACGTCGGGAGAGATAGAGAGAGGGAGTAGGGAGAGGTCAGAGGCGCGCGTGTGTGAACCGCACCATTGGCGCGCCTTCAGGCTGACCTCTGTTGCTAGCCTTGGGCGGGAGGAGGAGAGAGGAGGGGGCCGACCGCGTAGCGTGTTGCGGAAGCCGAGGAGCATCGGCAGGCGCGCCCGAGGTGGCCGGAGGCGGTTGGAAGGGGGCGGCTACAGTGTGGGAGCGCACTGTAGCGTGCTCTAGAGCGTGTCTTTGGCTGCCATGGCATTGTTTAAGGGGCAGGGGGCGTGCCCACTCATGTCTGGTAGTGCTAGGGGGAAGTAAACAAGTGGGTAGGGGCATTGGATGCCCTGGAGATCCACTGGAGTGAGGAGGGAGGTGAGAAAGAGAGATAAAGGGGCTGTTCAGAGAGAGAAACTGGGGTTTTACCCATCCAATAATTGAGCTGTGGACTTGCCATTGTTACTGGAGGTGAAATGGGTCTAGGAGGAGCTGTGGTAAAAAGTTGAGCTCAAGGAGAATAGTTTTAATGGTCGAAATGGGGATTTTTTAAAAGTGGCAGAAGGTGTTTGATAAAGGTTTTAGCAAACAAATGATTTCCAATGCCATGAGACTCCACAGGGTGAAATGACACATATAATTAGGGTCCTCCACCAATTTGGAGCTTATTTGGGCAAAGTTGGCAATGCAACTTTTATAAACCCTAGAAATGAGCAGAAATAGACTTGTGTAGATCTAGTTGAGCAAATCACTTCTCCTTGATGCACTACTTGGTGTAGTGGCCTCAGTCATGTGAACATGCTCACTAAAGTTGGGGTCAAGGAGAGAAAGTTGGTAGTACAAACTTGTTCAAATTTGATTCTGGTCAGAGAGGGTTTTGGGGCATTTTGGTGAACCAAAATGACCTTGATTGATATGAGGCTTTGCAAGGTGATCACAATATTCATTTGTGACTTGATGGATTTTCCTTGGATTTTTATGAAAATATTTCCTGTGGAAATATTTCAAATCTTTGAAATGGGCAGAAATGGTATTGAGGGGGTTTCATGGGGTTATACTATTCTCCATGACATGAGGCTTGGCAAGATCATCAAACATGTCATATGTGACATGATAGAATTTCCTTGCAATTTTTGGGGAATATTTCCTTTGTAAATATTTCAAAAGCTTGAAATCTCCAGAAAGGGTTCTTGAGGGATTTGACCAATATTTTGAACATGGCCATGTGTTGAAACTCTTATATATGGGAAATATATGCCCACTGAGTTTCCCTGATTTTTGTCAAATATTTTTGAAACAATAAAAATATTTTTTTCCTATTAAAGACAATTTCTGGCCTTAAGAAAAAGGTTTTAAATAAATTAGGAAAATAACTTTGAAAATTATATTTTTGTGGTTTCTGGGTATCCTATATCTAATAGGTTTCAAATATACCTTTTGAAAGATTTTTCACACCTCAAATCAAGTACTTGCAGTGCAAATCTCAATTCAAGGGTTTTTGGAAAACTAATTTTAGAAAATACTTTTTGGCCAAATTATTTTTGTAAGAAAATACTATATTGCACTATACACATGGCATGATCATTGGGCAGAAGTTTGGGGCAAGGAGATGAAGTGTAGAAGGTGAAACTATGTTGACTTTTAAGAGCATTTGCAAAACACAGAGAGAAAAACCAACTCAATAAAAAAGTCAAATAATGCAAAGGTTTTTGTCAAACCATACTTTATCATGATTTATCATGTTAAGTGTTGTGCCATGAAAATCAGGATGTGACAGACCTACCCCCCTTACAAGAATCTCGTCCCCGAGATTCCCAAATTAGACGCGGAAAGGAATACAGAAACTTGGATCTGGGTAGTCTTCACGCCCCCATACTGCTTCTGCTTCAGAGTGGTGCTCCATTGAACCTTGAAGTACTTGATGGTGTGGCTTCGTGTATGACGTTCTTGCTCGATCCAGGTTGCTAAGGGGTCTCTCGCGTTAGGTCAGGTTGGGCTGGGGGTCAATGGTTCGGTGATTGATGCCCTGGTAGGGATCGGGTTAGTTAGGAAGTTGGCAACACTTTCGGGGGTGTGTCGCGTGGAAAACGCTGTGCACAGTGGGTAACTCAGGTGGTAACTCTAGCTGGTAGTCGTCTACTCTTCGTCTCGAAGTGATCTCAAAGGGGGTTGTTGAATCTTGGAGTGAGCTTCCCTTTGACATGGAAATGCTTGGTTCCTTTGAGAGAAAAGGCTTGCAGATACGCCTGGTCTTTGACGAGAAATTTCACTTCTTGACGATGGTGGTGGGTGTATTTCTTCCTCCTTGGCATGGCGGTCTTCAAATGTTCCTTGGCTAGTATAACGGCTCTTCTTCCATCTTCGGGTGGACAAGTAGGTCACCAAATAATGATGACAACTATCTTGTCTAAGTACTCCATGAAGACTTTGTTGACGGGGTACATAAAGTAGGCTGGGGGGATTGGTGGTGGTCTCTGTTGAGCGTGGGCCAAGGTGTTTTAGATCTAGTGTCAAGGCCCTAAGGTCTTGATCCAACCATGTTGTAGCTTTGTGGGGCTTAAGGGTTTCAAGGATTCTTGTGTGCGAGTGAACATTTATCATCTTACCTTTAAGCACAATTTCTGAGATGCCAATTGTGCTATCTAGTCCTTTAAACAAATCACAGCATATCACTGATAGCATCATTTCGTATAGGTCAACTCCAATCATCACTCATGTGATTCATATCCTCATGGCTCCGAGAGGAGGTCTAACAAAACCATATATGTCTACAATCCCCAAACTCATATGTATGTACATCCCTAAAAATCCATGGGTAAAACATACAAGCTGCTAAGCTTGAGCGTGACAACCAAGTGCTCGACCCTATTCTTCCAAGGTCTAAGATAAAGCATTTCTATCCCAAGGAACCACGTCGTAAGCTACTCCAGATCTTGTTTCCTTCCTATGAATCAACTCCAACAACCCATTACCTTCATCAATTACTACATAATCCATTTAATTCTACAAATCCAATGGTTATGGTGTTCCACATGATCACCTAAGGTTCCTATAATACCCAAATACTTGGAAGGGCTACCTTACTATAGTCATTCCACCAATTTCCATTATCATGGTCAAGTAAACTCCAAGGTCAAGCTTATATCAACCCCGACAATTAATCCAATCTCCTGGTTTATTGGCCTCCAAGAAACATGGTATCATGATCGAGATCATCAGTCTAAATCTCATTTACTCCAAACCATGTAAAATTACTCTGCATCTATACTCAACTAGGATCACCTATTTAAATCCAAATCTCTTGTCCAACGAGGGATCCTACATGTTTCCCTCAAGTTATTTACGTGATATCAACTGTCTTCTATCAATATCATCAAGTCAAATCCTTGCACTTCCAGGAGTTCAGCTTGCGATCATAATTGTCCTATAAATCCAATTTACTCAGGGGTAAATGAAGGCTATGTTACTCTATAATCATGATCCCACCAAGTAGTCTCGGATGTTTCCTCAAAGTCATTGATATAAACTCATCAAGTCATTTTTCCTCTATTCCTATATCCTCAAATTGGTCTCTCCTATGGCATCGTCAGCTTTGGTGCTATCTTAGGATGATAATGTGCTCGTTCACTATCTCCACTAGTTCCATATGAACTCAATGCTGTGCAAGGTTACGGAGGCTTAACAGGTTCTCTTGCAATTCTGTGGGTTAAGCACATGGTTAAGGACTCGAGCTGGGTATCTTATGAAGTCTTGAAGGTTCTAGGAATGGGTCTCTAATCTTGAGGGGCAACCCTAACTCTAAAGGGCTGCACTTGGTCGAGGAGGTTGTAGCAAAAGTCTCCAGGTGTTAGTTGGTGGCAGTAGAATCCTTGGTGTACCTTGTCTTGCCGGTCTTCAGTTGAGGATAGAGGGATGAGAGGGAAAGGTAGTATAGATGGGGATGCCTAAAGGGGGTTCTATAGTGCAGGTGCAAACAAACAAGTGCCAAAAGACCACACACAATTTCATTAAGATAAGATAGGTGATATAGTTGCATACATGCTGCCTAAGGCAAAAGTGCAACTTATATCAAAACACAAACAGATAAGAACAAGCAACACTCAACATGGTTTCATTTGAACCATTATATGGACTCGACTGAGCATAGGGATACACGACTCATCCTACCCTAGGGGTCCTAGGATTCAGTAGTCGTGCTTGATTCATCACTTTGAGAGAAAGGCGTTCGGTCTTCAGTTTCTGGGTTCCCCTTGTGGTGCCAGAGGGTATGCGACAGTCGGCTGCTTGTTGGGACACATCCTTTTAATGTGCCCAAGTTCACCACACCCGTGTCAAGTGACGGAAGCAAAAAGGTTGCTATCCAGTCTTGAGTTATGTCGTCCTTGGCCTGACGACGATCTTCGACGTGGTGGATATGGAAATCCATCCCTATGCCTCCTGCGCGGGGTTTGGATGCGGGCTTTCCGAAGTTCCTTGATTTGTTGCTCCTGATTGAAAATGTGGGCTTCTAGGGTAGTGATTTGTTGTTCTTGCTCGACCACCTTCTTCTTCTCGAGGCAGTGGAGGTGCAGAAGTGAAGGGAGGTCTTGGCGAGCCTTAAGGAATGCTTGATAAGGTGGCGTAGAAGGTAGTCTCCGGCATTGATGAAGCGGATCTGGTACTTGAGGGTTGGATCCTCATCTTACGGGAAATCATCACTTGAGCTGGGGCTCCAAATCCGTTCTTTCCGGGTAGGTAGCGGGTGGCGTGTTCTTCTTTCATTTACGGAAGGAGGCCTCGAAGGCGGAGGGCGCTTCATATGCCACTTGCTGAATGGCGAGGTCTTGTGTTCGCATGGGTGGTCAATGAAGAACCACCCACAGGGTGAGGTCTTGGCGAGCACAAAAACCTTGGCGTAGAACTCCTTTTCGAGCACATCATTTTCCAGTTCATGCAGGGTGTATATGGGCAGCAAGGGATAGTGACATTGTTGGAGGCAGTCTTTTAGGAGGGATGGAAATCTTGTCATAAGGAGTCTCAAGGGGGCTGACGACCATCTACAATAGTTGAATAGGGGAGGTCAATAAGGGAAATATATCTTGGGTGGGGTAAGCTTTAGAAAAGAAGAGAAGTTTAGATGGTCTCAAGCTAACTAACGTCCATGCTAACTAAGCTTCCTACAGTCACTATGGCTCTGATACCAGCTCTGCGGGGACCCCGACTCATAAGTCGTGATCACCGAATGCACGTGTACAGTGATCCCAGAGATCATTGCTCACTGAACACACAGAAGATGAATAACAAGAGTCTTACATCCATACATACCGTCTTACACAAATTGTGACCATTATGGTCAAGTCTTACATTGATAAAGCCTTAAGGGCTGAACATCAAGTGAAACACAAGCAGCGGAAATCTTCGTGATGTAAGCGGAACCCATGCCATCTGCCTTAACTCTCTGAGGCATTACATTTGGAAATGTCCTAGTTCGCATGTTCGTCTCCAAAGAACTCTTCTTGAACTCCGGTTCTTCCATGCCTGGCCAATTAAATAACCAGTGGCAAGCCAATGAGTACTTTGAATGTACTACTTAAGCAACCCATGTTTTGGTTCAAGATACAACAATGCATGATATAGGTAATTTTTTTTTGTTTGCAGAAAGCTAGTTTTGAGTGCAATGACATGTTCAACAACTTGTAAGACATGCATCAGGAGAATTCAAGTAACCATGAGGACAGGTTATAGATATCAACATAAATAGAGTGGGCACCAACCCAACTCAATCATGTCAAGTCCATTGACTTGACCCAAGTAGTTTTATCAACACACACACACACACACACACACACACACACACACACACTGGTTTGCAAAGCTCTGGACGTAGTTTAAGCAGCACCGCCCAACTATCCTTGACCGTGGACACGGCTATTCGAATAGTTTTACACTCTGCAGAGGTTGCACACTTTACCCACAAGATCCGGGGAACTTCCGTGTCATCCACGACCCGCGGTGTTGGGGATATTACTACTGGGCGTAAACTGGCCTATCTGGGCCAGGTTAACTTCATAAGTAGTTCAACGGTGTAAAAGCCCAAGCATGAAGGTAAGGGCCCAAGGCATGTAGTCGGTTTAGAACCTGTAGCCGTAAACCGGCCTGGTATGTAAACTTGTATTGTAAGTTAGGAATAGAGAGAGACCAACCGGATACAGTATGAACCAGAGATTGGGACTCTGTGAACCGACAGGCGTCACCCGTGTATATAAGGGGCGACCGAGGCGGTTCAAGGACGAAGAACAACAACTCGAGGCCTAGGCGAAGCTTATTTGCTCCCTAGTCATCGAAACCACATCAATCCCATCACAACTAGACATAGGCTTTTACCTTCATCGAAGGGGCCGAACTAGTATAAACTCTTGTGTCTTTGCATCCGCTTTAAACCCCTTCAAGTTAACCCGTAGCGATGGCTCCACGACTAAGTCCTTTCACGAGGACATCTGCCGTGACAAAACCACGATAGTTGGCGCCCACCGTGGGGCTATCGCATGATGGTTTGATGATCTTGGAGGGCAAGTTCGAAGGACTCGAAGGCTATGCTGTGGGCCGGATGACCAAGAGTCGTCGCGACAAGCTCTACATCGACGACGCAGGATGGGGCCCGAGGCGGCTCAATCGAATACGGATACGGGTCCCCTTTGGTGGCATACACGTTTTCATCGGCAAGATTGGTGAGCCAGGGCTGAGCGGACATACGCACCGACCTCGTCGAGACGGCTCAGCGCTACCCAGGTTAAACCGGCCGTGAAGCGCGCCTTCGTGGGAGTCATCCACGGAGGAAACCATGAGGACGAATCGGGATATGGTAGTGAGACCGTCGTCTATTCCGGTGACGAGTCCTCGATCGGAGAAACCGAATCGTTGTACCAGTTGCAAGGCGACGGATGAGGGCTGTTCCGATGGCGATAGTATTCCGGACCCCTCCGATCTGCCCAACCGGGTTGGAATATTCATGGCCGGTACCCAAGCAGCGCTTCACTCTTCGACTGCTGCGGCAATGATCTCTGGTTCAACAGCGGTGACGGCTGCCGGGGCAGGAGGCCCTGTGCGCCCGCCGGCTCAAGTTTTATCAGATATGTTCGATGCGTTGGCTGCGCTCATAGCAGAGGCTAACCCGGCGGATCAGGACGCTCATAACGCAGAGATTGCGAATGTGAAGGAACAAATCACTTTCGGGCTAAAGCGGATCTAGCAGCTGCAGACGCCAGGATGACGGCAGAGCGGGCGCTTTAGATCTGTGAGCTTATAGGCTCATGTTGGATCGTAACAGCGTCACATGAAGTCATGAAGAGGAAATACAGATCCCGTTTGCCTTCAGTTTTGAAGCGAGACCTCTTCAACACCCGGGCGGGAACCAGTAATCCGCCGGTGGTAAACAGGCGGAAGCACTGGGGCCAGGTGCGCCCGGTCCAGCCCCGCTTAATAGATCTACCTCGCCATAACGCCAGTGTGCCTCAGGCGGTGCAAACACCTCCGGGTCACTACTCCAACCCGATGGATAACCTTGTTGCAGCTGCGGAACGGCTGGAGACTATTCCAATTGAAGGAGATTCTCCGCAGGCAGTAGAGACACGCCGGGTTAAGGAGCTTCTTCGAACCGCTTTGATCCAACAGGAAGCATACTCCTACAGTCGTGACCGGATTCATTCCACCCCACGTCCGAGCAGGAGCTACAGCAGCCGTATGGATGAACCAGCTGTATCGAGCAACGCACGGCACCGTGAAGCGGCCCATGGCCATAACCCGGTAGGCGGTATTCGCGAGGCTCAGGAAGTGGTGGACCGGGCCCGGGCACGAAGGGAGGCCGAGTTAGCAGCCTGAGCGAAGGCGCGTCAGCTTACGCCGGTTCGCCCCACCACCTCAGTCGAGCCAGGGGTCGCTTCTAGCTTGGGGATGCCCTGCTTGATCCCCACTTTACGCAACGTGCGCTTGCCCAAAGACTTCAAGGGTCCGCGCAAGGTACCAAATTACACTTCTGATTTATCTCCAGAAGCATGGATAGAAAGCTATGAGATGGCCATGGAGAGCTAGATGTGGATGAGGCCGCGTGTGCAAAGTATTTTACCATGATGCTTGAAGGGACGGCCCGTACTTGGTTAAAGAGCTTGCCGCCCAATTCTATCGATTCATGGGCCCGATTGCGAACCGGTCTATCCAGAATTTCAAAGATACCTATAAGCAGCCCATGTCCATAGTGGACTTGGCGGCTTGTGTCCGTGGGGAAGGGAGTCAACAACCCATTGGAGTGCATACGTTTGGAAATCTTGCACTCGTCGGACCGGATCAACGCCGACTCTGCGATCTTAACCCTAGAGGGCAGTATCGGTTTCAGCCTCTGAAGTTAAAGTTGGGGCGCATGAAGCGATTTTGTAATGACATGGGAACTCTCATGGGCGCTTTAGTGAATATGCTGATTCTGATAGTACCAAGGATCCCGAGTCTGAGGATGACAAGGCAGGGTAGGGAAAGAAGAACAGCAACTCCAAGGGGCATCAGCACAATCCGGCAGGCCACGGGAACGGAGGAAAACGTAAAGCGGATGGCAGCATGAACTTTGTGGCTAATACTAATGCGCAGGACAAGGGTCAGCGACGCAGAGGTAAAGCGGCGAATCGTGGTGGGGCTCCGAATCCTAACCCGGATCGCTTAAACTATTTATTAAATCAGCCCTGTCCAAAACACGGGACGAAGGAGATGCCAGCCAACCACCTTTGGAAGGATTGCTACATTATGCAGGAGTTCAAGAGTTCTAATCACGGCTCCGGCGGCGGTTTAGGATCCGGGCCGGGTTACGGTGGAGGAAATTCCGGTTCAGGATTTAATGGTAATCCGGGCGGACATAACAATCAGAACAATCAGAATAACCAAGGTGGTTACAACCAGCAGCGACAACGATCGGGGTAATTAGAGCAACCCAAAGCAGTTGAATAGTGGGCAGTACCACGTCTTCACCACTAGCTTAGACAAGCGAGACCGGAAGGTTCAGAAGCGGACAGTCAACGCTGTTGAACCGGCCGTGCCCCATTACCTACGCTGGTCGGAGTAGCCCATTATATGGAGTAGAGAGGATCATCCTCCCCGGGTCGACAATCCGGATCAGCTAGCCCTGGTGATGGCACCTCAGGTGGGAGGTTATAAGTTCACCAAGGTACTCATGGATGGAGGGAGAAGCATTAACATCCTGTACTATGAGACCTTCCGTCGTATGGGACTAACGGATAAACATCTCAAGCCGTCCAATACAGTGTTCCATGGTGTGGTACCTGGCAAGTCAGCATATCCTGTTGGTAAAATAGCTCTAGAAGTGGCCTTTGGTGATGATTATGACTCGGATCGGAAACATTGACGTTTGAAGTGGTAAAAATCCAAAGTCCATATCATGCCCTATTCGGGCGACCGACTTACGCCAAATTTATGGCACGGCCCTGTTATGTGTATTTACAACTCAAGATGCCGGGTCACAAGGGGACCATAACGGTTCACGGAAGCCGTAAGGTCGCTTTGGAGTGTGAGGAAGGAGATGCAGCTTACGCAGAGTCGGTTTGTGCCACCGAGGAGCTAAAGTACTATAAGGACAATGTTGATCTGGCGGACATGACTCCATTGAAGAAGCCAACTACAGAGCATGATCTGGCCCTGAAATTCAAATCGGAAGCTGAGACTAATCTTGTTGACTTCGTGCCTGGCGATTCGTCCAAGCAGTTCAGCATCAGTGCCAACTTGGATCCGAAATAGGAAAGCGTGCTCATCGAGTTCATCCGTGAGAATCGGGACATTTTTGCATGGAAGCCTTCTGACATGCCAGGTGTACCGAGGCAACTCGCTGAGCACACTCTTAATGTGGATCCTAAGTACAAACCGGTGAAAGCAGTTCCTCCGCCGGTTTAACGAACAAAGCATAAAGCTATTGGTGAAGAAGTAGCCAGGCTCTTGGCAGCTGGCTTTATTGTTGAAGTTTTCCATCCTGAGTGGCTGGCTAATCCGGTGCTGGTCCTTAAGAAAAACGGCACCTGGCGTATGTGTGTGGATTACACAGACCTTAACAAAGCTTGTCCAGCAGATCCTTTTGCCCTCCCCCGCATTGACCAGATTATTGATGCCACTACGGGTTCTGAACGGTTGAGTTTTTTGGATGCATATTCTGGGTATCATTAGATCAAAATGGCGGTTAAGGACCAGGAGAAAACGGCGTTTATCACCCCCTTTGGAGCCTATACGCTATGTATCCATGCCCTTTGGGCTCAAAAGCGCCGAGGCAACTTATCAACGATGTGTATGCAATTGCTGCACAAGCAGATCGGCCGTAATGTGCACGCCTATGTAGATGACATTGTGGTCAAGTCAAGGGAGAAAGAGACACTGATTGACGATTTGAAGGAAAACTTTGACAACCTACGGGTTTACAAGATGATGCTCAACCCGGCCAAATGTGTTTTTGGAGTTCCGGCAGGCAAGTTATTGGGTTTTCTCGTGTCCAACAGGGGAATTGAAGCTAATCCGGAAAAGATTACGGCTATTACCTCCCTGGCTAAACCGAAGTGTATTAACGATGTCCAGCGTTTGGCAGGCCGGATTGCCGCGTTGAGCCGGTTTATCAGCCGCCTCGGAGAGAAGGCCATCCCTTTGTACCAGATGCTGAAAAGACGGTCGGTTTATGTCTGGAGTCCTGCGGCTGATAAGGCATTTGAGGACTTAAAGCGGCAATTGGCCAATCTGCCTGTGCTCGCCGCTCCCATTGACAAGGAGCCCCTTCTGCTATATGTTGCGGCTAACGCCAGGGCGGTCAGCATGGCCATTGTGGTGGAGCGGAAGGAGGCAGGGAAGGAGCATCCGGTTCAACGTCTGGTTTACTATATCAGCGAGGTACTTATTGAATCTAAGCAAAGGTATCCGCATTGGCAGAAGCTGGTATATGGAGTTTTCATGGCAAGCCGGAAGCTGAAGCAGTATTTCCAAGGGCCATCCATCACGGTGGTCAGTTCTGCTCCTTTAGGCGATATCATACAGAACCGGGAAGCGGCGGCGGATTGCCAAGTGGGCTATAGAGCTTGGGCGACGGTTCAAGTACGTGCCTCGGACGGCGGTGAAGTCTCAAGCAATTGTGGATTTCATTAAATATTGGAAGGAGTTGCAAGCACATGAAGAAAAGCCAGATCACACATATTGGACCATCCATTTTGATGGATCAAGTCACTTGGAAGGCTCTGAGGCTGGAGTCGTATTAACTTCCCCACGAGGTGACAAGTTACATACGTTCTCCGCTTAATGTTCCCTTGTACTAACAATGCAGCTGAGTATGAAGCCTTGCTCCATGGTCTCCGGATGGCTAAGGAGATGAATCTAAGCCGGGTTAAGTGCTTCGGTGACTCGGACCTAGTGGCTCAACAGGTGTCTGGCACTTTTGATTCAAAGGACCCACTCATGGCTGCATATCATCATGAGGTGGACATTGTTGCAGGTCATTTCAAGGGCTATCAGGTGGACCACGTGGACCATCGGAAGAATGAAGCGGCGGATGCTTTAAGCCGGTTGGGCTCTCAACGTAAACCGGTCCCGCCCAATGTTTTTCTGGACGTCTTTGCACAACCCGTCGGTCAAGCTCCCTGGTGAAGCGGATTTGGCTATTCCTGATCCGGAGGCTCAATTGGTGGCGGCTCTTCACGTCACTCTGGATTGGATGCTTCCTTATCTTGCGTACATGAACCGGGGCGAGTTACCAGAAGATGAGACGTTGGCCCGGCAGATAATCCGACGATCCAAGTCTATGACCATTGTTAATGGCGAATTGCATCATTGCAGCGTGTCAGGGGCGTTTCAATGATGTGTGTCCCCTGAGGAAGGCTGTGAAATATTGCATGAGATCCACGAAGGAGATTGTGGTCACCACGCTGGTTCAAAATCCTTGGTGGCTAAAGCGTTCCGCCACGGTTTCTATTGGTTGACTGCTCATGCTGATGCGGAAGATCTGGTCAAACGATGCGATGGTTGCCAAAAGTTTTCCAGACGTGTACATGTACCGGCCCAAGAATTGAGGATGATTCCAATTACTTGGCCATTTGCAACCTGGGGGCTGGATATGGTTGGACCTTTCAAAAGGTCCAAGGACAAGAAGACCCACCTCCTGGTGGCAGTTGACAAGTTTACAAAGTGGGTAGAGGCAGAACCTGTTAGCATGTGTGACGCGGCCACGGTGGTTCAGTTCATCAAGAAGGTGATTTTCCGGTTTGGCTTTCCACACAGTATCATCACCGATAATGGTACCAATTTTTCCAAAGGTGCCATGAAAGAGTTCTGCGAACGTGAACACATTCGGCTTGACGTTTCTTCAGTAGCCCACCCACAGTCCAATGGTCAAGCGGAAAGGGCTAATCAAGAGATCTTGAGAGGCATCAAGCCCCGGCTTATGGTCCCTTTGCAGAGGACACCGGGTTGTTGGGTAGAAGAACTACCATCTGTGTTATGGAGTATCAACACTACGCCCAACAGATCCACAGGATACACACCGTTCTTTATGGTCTATGGAGCGGAGGCGGTCTCCCCAGTGACATCCGTCATGAGTCACCTCGTGTGGCAGCTTATGTTGAAGCGGACAACGAGACGACACGGCAAGACGCTTTGGACCTGTTGGATGAGGAGCGTGACATAGCAGCTGCCCGCTCGGCGATTTACCAACAGGATCTTCATCGTTACCATAGTCGTCGGGTCAGAACCAGAACTTTTCAAGAAGGAGATTTGGTGCTTCGGCTCATCCAAGACCAGACTGATATGCACAAGTTATCCCCACCTTGGGAGGGACCTTTCGTGGTCAGCAAGAATCTGCACAACGGGTCATACTATCTGATCGATATTCGAGAGCATAAAGACTCACGTACATCGGAGGAGGAGACCAACAGGCCGTGGAACATAACTCATCTTCGGCCTTATTATACGTGAGCCATCGGCTCTACTCATGTACATATTATGATAGTGTATATATTATGAATAAAGTAATAAACTGGAGCCTCAGCTAAAGCGGGGTATCTGTTCTGTTACATCATGCGTGGTTACATGGTGTTGTTTTGTCTTAAATCGGCCTCCGGTTTACCCCTTGAGTTTGCTTTTCAAAAGCTTTAAGATATCACTTTGGGGCTTGGTCGTGTCCAAACCAATGCAACACCTTTGATAGGCGAAAGCCACCAGATCACTTGGGGACATGGTCAAGTCTGAACCAGTCACGCCTCTAGACTTTCTTTGTCGAGGATCTCTGGTTTAGGGTACTCCATCGAGTTTCTGTTTCTTCTTCTAATGGCTGTGTCCGTCTAAGGTGGCTATTTGAGCTGATCGGCCTAAGGCCATAGAGTCACTTGGGGGCTTGGTCGAACCCGAACCATTGCCACGCCACTTGATTGGCATACTGCCACGGTTTCAGTTGGGGACCTGGCTGACTTGAACCATAGCTACACCTTATTAGGAGCTTGGTCGTATCCGACCATGGTAACACCATCTGATCGGCTCAGTAAAGCCTCTTTTTGCAAACGGTTTTATCATTGCCTTTGCTTCCATATTTTTCATAACTGTTATTTGATTTTGTTGCGTTTTTTAAACCGATAACATTTTTAAACCGGTACAAACTGTCAATTGACGGAATTCGGTCCATTTTTAATCCGGAGATAATTTTTCCGGTTTGACTTTTTCTGTTAACATCCCATTATGGAGTAATAGGGGGCTTATCATGACCCGGCACGGTTTACATGGTAAACCGGCATTATAAACACAGGAGCTGTTTTCTCCTTTGATAGTAATGGTTTATACAACCTCCGCTTCAAGATTGTCTAAGCCAACTTCATGCCCAGCGATGGCAGGTATTTTGTATCACAAATTTTGATTATATACCTCAATATTTCATTGCATATGTATATGAACGTCACAAGCTTTGGCGGCACAAACCGCCGTGATGCTTTAAGATTTTGTGACTGCAGTAATATAGATTGAAGGTTTCGATCATTCAATCAAAAGTATCGGCACCTATGCACGAAGGCATATTAAAAGCAAAAGTGTTGGCTATCCTATTACAAGGCAACATGGTGCCCAAATAAGATCATTGTTTTCTTGGCGGAATATAATAAAGCAGCTATTTAAACCGGCTTCCGGTTCATGCTTGCTTTCATGACCCAGTCCGATGGTTGTGGGTCGTCTGCGCCGCTTCAGCTTCTTCATCCCTACCCGGTAATTTGGAAGTCAACGATGGTCGGTCGATTCCCATTAAAGCTTCAAAGACAGCCTCCTCATGGATCGGGAAGATGGTTCAATATCGAGAGCATAAGTATGCTTACGGATCGGAGGGATCGGAGTTCTCCGCTTGGGAATAGGTGCAGCTACTCGCCTGTTACGATCATTATATTGAGCTTGATAATGCGACAAGTGCGCCTCTTCGCCAATTGGCAAGCCGGAGGCGCACCGCCGGTTTATCGCTCTCGGTCATCTTCGTTGAACTATGAACCGTCTTCCTTGTTGAGGATAGCCACGAGCTGCCTCAACAGGATCAAAATCTGGCACCCATGCTTTTGCCCGGATTAAGGCATTAATGGCACCGGTTCGAGCAGCAGATTTCTTCAGCTCTTCAACCCGGGTGGGAAGCATTGACAACCTCCTAAGAGTATCTTGAATTAAAGAGGGAGTCGGATTGTTATGTGATGCAGTGGAGATGATCCGATGCGCTCCGATTATCTGTTGTTCGATTAAAGTGTAGGCAGCTTTCAATTTCATCCGAACATCTGACCCCAAGTGACCAATGTGTGTGCCTGCAGCATTGCAAGAAAGATCACAAACGGACTTATCATAAGAAGGCCAAGTTATCATAGAAACCAAAGGAAGCTTACCAAAGATGGCAGCAGTCATGGCATGCACTTGCCGCTTGATGTTGGTCAGCTCATCTACCACCGGTTTAAGGGCAGCTTCAGCATTTTCCAACTTTTTGAAGCCCTCCTTAAGCTGTTCCATGACGCCTAAAGCGCTGGTCAATTCTTCTTTTGCCTTTGAGGTTTCAGCTTGTTGGAATTTCAAGTTTTCTTGAAGATCGGTGAGTTGGCTTTCTTTAGTCTTCAGCTCAGCCTACATATAGACAGTCATCTGATTTAACAAACGGTACAAGATTTGAAGTACCAACCACATAACAAGTTATGCACTTGGCACTTGGGGGCTAATGCATATTTGATCTTCATCTGTCAATAAAATCACAAAGTCCCAAGCTCAATACAGGTATTCAACTTGGCACTTGGGGGCTAATGGCTATTTGCTCGAACATGTTACGATCTTTGCGATATAAATTAAAGTCGGTTTAACTATACTAAGTTGAACCGGCCCTTGGGGGCTACATCAGTGAATTCTGAAGCATTGAGTTTTGTGTTAAAGTCCCGGTTTAACTATACTTAGTTGAACCGGCCCTTGGGGGCTACATCAGTGAATTCTGAAGCATTGAGTTTTATGGTAAAGTCCCGGTTTAACTATACTTAGTTGAACCGGCCCTTGGGGGCTACATCAGTGAATTCTGAAAGTATTGAGTTCTATATCAAGTACCGGTTTGAAAGAAGATTACAAACAGGCCCTTGGGGGCTAGGAGAGTTAACAAAAATTGAAATATCCAAGCAGGAAAAAGAACATGGAGGTTACCTCGAATTTTTCTTTCATCATATTCACCAGGCCAGCTTCATAATCATGGCTGGTATACAACCGGTTCAAGTAGCCAGAATGAAGATCTTGGGGGTTCAGAGCAGCGTAAGTTGCCAGATCAACATTCCACTTGCCCTTGCTCATAGTGGCAAATTCTACTTTGGCAGAATGTTTGGATAAGGCGACCGGATTACCCTGTTCGCTGTGGCCAAAGCCCGATAATCACAGCGTCATCGTCCTTGGTATCACCGGTTTGACCGAGGGACGGTCGGTTTGTCGGCGAGCGGATTGGACCGGTGGATTTTTCAATCCGGGTTGGGCTTACATGCTGGTCGGCAGGACGGGAGGTGTCAATGAGCCTTTCTTCAAAGAACAAAATCGTCATCTTGCAGTGGCAGATCATTGGGCATATCTTTACAAATAGCCGCTTCAAGATTTGGGGCGATGTCCGGTTCAGGGGCAGTCTCTTCATCGGTCGCTTTATCCAGGCGAGCCTTTTTGCTCGGCCTAGGCTTAGCCCTGAAAAGGCATAATAACATCAAATACAGCATATACTACGGTGATGCAATAGAAACAATATGATATGTATAACTTACCCAAGCACCGCTTTTAAGTGGTGGCGGTGAGTGGTGATGACTCGCCAGATGAGGAATGGGAAGTGACCTGATAATCGAGTCGATGGATTAAGAGGTTGATGAAAACAGCCCGCTTTAGGACAAGCAGCGACAAGCAAATTAGAGACCTCTGAACGACGTTTCCGAACCGGACTGTTCGGTAAACCGGCGGAGGTAACTACCTGGCCGTTGTGCCGAGTTGTGCGGCGAACTTCATGATGTTGAGTCTCCATAATAAATTTGGGATCCAAGCAAGCAAGGGGATGAGAAAATTTAATTTTCCGGTTTGCCCGACGGATTTTTAGTGAAGGCAAAGGATTTGAGTCAGAGGAGGGAATAGTTACCTCTACAACATCAGCATCGGCTTCAAAGATCATCCTGACAAATATCATCATTAATTAGGCGTATGAAAAGTAAGCCAAGTGAATCAAGTTCTACCTCAAGGTCCGGATTACCCACATCGTCATCCATAGCCGGATCAGAAGATGCAGTGGTTTTCCTCTTATGAGCAGACCTCTTAACAACTTTGGTCTTTTGCCGGATTGGTCTTTCCGGTTTGTCTGGCTTCTCTGGTTTCTCTTGTGGAAGTTTCTTGCTCCAGAATGGATCGTCACCCTGATTAAGCAGCAGTTGATGTTAAAAAAGATACCAGAAATGGTAGTAATATATTCAAGAAAAATACGTAGTCTTACAGATGGTGGTTTGTTGGTAGCATAGAAGGGGAGCAGACCGGTTCGGGCACAGAGGTGTTCCGGTTCGTTCAACATTTTCTTCACAGCCTCGGTGACCTCATCATTGGTAAGCTGGATATTAACATGTCGGAGGGGGTCGTTGACGCTACCAGTGTACTCACACATTAAACCGGAGCGCTGGGAGAGGGGCAGTATGCTCCATGATATCCAACAGCGTGCGAGATCAATTCCTGTTAAACCATTGGCCATGAAGGCTCTAAGCTTGGAGAGTTGAGGAGCGTATTTACTTCTCTCCTTGGCGGTTAATATTTGCGGAAAGGGATGTGTATTACTGAGTCGCTCCGGACGAAAGCCAGGCAAAGGATTTTCATTGGCAAGAGAGGTGTCTCTGCAATAGAACCATGATTGATTCCATTCCTTGGGGTGGCTGTGCAGTTTGGCATGAGGATAAATGACCTCCTTCCTTTTTTGAATCGCCACACCACCCAATTCTGTGTTGGACCCATCAGTGAATTACATGCGGCGGTTTAGAGGGAAGCGATCTCTAAACAGCTCAAGCTGTGGGTTCTTCTTGAAAGTATGCCTCACAGAGCACTTGGAAGTGACATATATTGGTAATGTAATTGGGGCGATATCTTGTGGACGGAGTTAAAATTGGCTAAGACATCCCGGTAAAATTTTGAACCCAAGGATTAAAACCCCGGGCTAAGTGATCTGCGAAAACTACAACCTCTCCTTCTTGAGGTGTGGGTGGACATTCTTTGCCAGGAACCCTCCAATGGATAGTATCTTTACTGCTTAAAGCGCCAGTCAGGACCAGATTGTTTAATTGAGTTTCGGTGACACGGGAAGGAGCCCAGTTGCACTCATATACTTGTTTGGCCATGATAAAATCTACAAAAAATATAAATCCGGTTCGAGAAATGTGTTGGGACAAAGAGAGAACCGATGTACAATGCTAAATCGGAGACAACTACATCTAAACCGGAGTTCTATGAAGCGAGAGTGTCTGGTTAAGGAGTTCTGGCGGTTCAACAAGGGGACTAATGGTGTATACCGGTTTATTAATTCTTTCTATGTTAAGTTAAACCGCCTGATCTAAATATTGAAAGCAATTGAGGTTGCGAACGACTAAGTGTGCAGAAACAGGCTTCACAAGATTTCTCTACAACGAAGGATCTGAAGCCAGATTAGAAAAGAAGAAAAATATCCAAAAAAGAATAAAGCAGAGCAGTATTGATGCAATGAGCAGGAAATAATATGCGAGATCTATGGACGTGAGCACGAAACTACAGGCGGATGCTACAAGCTACTACTAATCAGAGCAAGGTGTCACATATCTATCCAGGAGTCCGGTATGAGCATGAACAGTTAATGGAGCGCTGCAAGAACAAGAAACCCTAGAACGAATCTAGGTCGAGGGAAACTGAGGACCTACCAGAGTTGAGGAGATGCGGAAGATCGCTGCGTTTTTCTGGTGCGTTCAGGTTGATGCAGCGGCCCAAGACGGTGCAGAGGTCGACGGTGGCGGCGGAGCTCCGAGGCTAGCGACGCGAGGAAGACGAAGAGAAAGGGGACGGAGGGGAGAAAAGGAATGACCCTTCGGTCCTATTTATAAGGCAAGAGACCTGTGTCAGGCGCGTGAATCAAGGAACCACAAATCTGGGAAGCAGAGCTGTCGCCTCGGTTATTGTGGATCTGTTAAACAAAGAAGGTATCATGAATGCTATCTTTATGGGGACGTCATGCCGGCTTACAGCAACCAGAGAAGGTGACATCACGGTGGTTTAACAACTACAAGAAGATGTTGAAGATGAAGGTTTTTTATCAAGGATTGACATGAACCTGTTCAAATAAATCTGGGGCCTAATGTTGGGGATATTACTACTGGGTGTAAACCGGCCTATCTGGGCCGGGTTAACTTCATCAGTAGTTCAACGGTGTAAAAGCCCAAGCATGAAGGTAAGGACCCAAGGCCTTTAGTCGGTTTAGAACCCGTAGCCGTAAACCGGCCTGGTATGTAAACTTGTATTGTAAGTTAGGAATAGAGAGAGACCAACCCGGATACGAGTATGAACCGGAGATTGGGACTCTGTGAACCGACGGGCGTCACCCGTGTATATAACGGGACGACCCGGGGCGCTTCAAGGACAGACAACGACAACTCGAGGCCTAGGCGAAGCTTATTTGCTCCCTAGTCATCGAAACCACATCAATCCCATCACAACTAGACGTAGGCTTTTACCTTCATCGAAGGGGCCGAACTAGTATAAACTCTTGTGTCTTTGCGTCCTCTTTAAACCCCTTCAAGTTAACCCGTAGCGATGGCTCCACGACTAAGTCCTTTCATGAGGACATCTGCCGTGACAAAACCACGACACGCGGTACCTCAAGTACCCGGGGTAAGCACCCGATCACTATCTTTCCCTAGACGACACTAGCAAGGAGTCCAGTCGTTGTTCCGTATCCTCACGATGTACATCATACGAGACTCACTCGAGATCGTAACAACCGAGAGGGGACACAACGGTGTATCCGGTGCCCTGTAAAAACAGTCATGGCCGCCCTACAGCACGACCCGTCCCGAGAGAGAGCACCAACTCTCCCCGTCACTAGTAATGCGGGCTCCAAGCTAGTATCGGCCTAGGTAATCAATAATGCCCTTTCCCATACAAGGGTAGAGTGGTTGCGCATGTAAGGTTGGGACAGTCGACAAATCTTAAATCTAATCCGTTTTCGAAAACCACACACACTTGCCTCGGTACACCACTTCGTCATCAAGTGTTACCCATCTCATCATCTCCCTTGGGCATAAGTGGCACCCGCCGGGGTTTTCGAAAAGTCCTTTGAAAATACCTTGTCTCCTTCACCATGCATATACCCGTCCCTTTTGCGTAGAACTACATTAGCATCCTATCTACTCCCACCGGCATAACCCTCATAAGAAGGTAGGGTCATGCACAATGCAAGTATCAATGAGGAAGTAACGGTGGCAAGCCACCCCATGTGGTCACCACAATATCATGTCTCCGATGCAAGCAATACAAGTGCTATATGGCATGCATAAAAAGGGTTTCATAGACATGGTCAAAGGGCTGCTTGCACGCTCAACAAAGTCTTACGAGTCTTCAAAGTCTTACGGTACAACTCCTTCACAAGAACGCAATCTATCGTCGCAAAATAATAACGAGAAAAATAAGGCAATAGTAAAACAGAAAAACCAAAGTGCTCAGAAAAATGTCAACTCATTTCTGTTAAATACTAGGGTGAAAACTAAGAAGGGGAAAATTTCTAGTTTTGGATTTGGAGTAGCAGAATAGGAGAAATGGATTTACAAAGGTATATTTAAATGCTTAAAATCACATTTAAATATTTACAGTGAAGAAAAGGTTGTGGGATTTGAATGAAAGTTGAACCATTAAATAGGTGGGATTTTTACAAGAATTTAGGAACTGGAATTATTTCATTTGGATAAATATTTTATCCTGTGGAATTTTTATAAAACAGACAGAAAAGAAAAAAAGGAGAAGCAGCACTGTGCAACTGGGCCAGAAGGACCACAGTGCAGCAGGCCCATATGGGTTTCAGCCCACGCGAGGCTGCCACGTCGAAGGCGTAAAGGCAAAATACGCCTTCAGCCGACGCGGCGAACCGGTACGCGCTTGCGTGCGTTTTAAACCTGACGGGTGGGTCCCACCCGTCAGGGCATGAGGCTGACGGACAGGGCCCACGGCCGTCGTCGTCTACCTCTGTACAGAGGCGACGGCGAGCTCGCCGGCGGCGATACAGGGCACGGGAGGATGCGTGGGTGGTACCGTTGTGCTCAGGGAGGATCCGCCGTTCGGATGGAGGTGGAGTTGGCCGCCGGGGTGGCCTGGTTCACCGGTGGAGGTCTTGCGGCGGAGGAGCTTCGGGCGTTGATGGTTCCGGCCATTTCCGGCAGCTAAAGAGAGGGGAAACAAGGGGGAAAGGATCAGAGGGCTGCAGGGGTTCCAGATCGAGGCAGAGGAGGAGCGGGGGAGGCCTATACCTCGTGAACTCCGGCGAGCCGAAGCGGCAGAGCTCGAGCTCGATCTCGAGCTCGGGCGGCTCTAGAGAGGAAATGGGAGTGCAGGGGGAGGGTTTGGTGGTGCAGAGAGCGAGTGGTGAGGAGAGGAGGGCTCGAGAGGCCTTTAAATAGGGGAACGGCGAGGTCCTGTAGACCCGTGCGCCGGTTGGCTCCTGCTCGTCGCTGCAGGGCTCGGGGGAAGAGGGAGTGGTGTCTGGGGTGTTCCCGGACATCGACTACGTCGGGAGAGATAGAGAGAGGGAGTGGGGAGAGGTCAGAGGCGCGCGCGTGTGAACCGCACCATTGGCGCGCTCGGGCGGCCTCTGTTTGCTAGCGCGAAGGCGCGGGGGGAGGAGAGAGGAGGGGGCCGACCGCGTAGCGTGTTAAGTGACGCCGTGGCGCATCGGCAGCGCTGGGGAGGCCCGAGGTGGCGGAGGCGGTTGGAAGGGGCGGCTACAAGGCGGGAGCACATCAGGCGCAGCTCGAGCGTGTCTTTGGCTGCCATGGCATTGTTTAAGGGGCAGGGGGCGTGCCCACTCATGTCTGGTAGTGCTAGGGGGAAGTAAACAAGTGGGTAGGGGCATTGGATGCCCTGGAGATCCACTGGAGTGAGGAGGGAAGTGAGAAAGAGAGAGAAAGGGGTTGTTCAGAGAGAGAAAGTGGGGTTTTACCCATCCAATTATTGAGCTGTGGACTTGCCATTGTTACTGGAGGTGAAATGGGTCTAGGACGAGCTGTGTTAAAAAGTTCAGCTCAAGGAGTATAGTTTTAATGGTCAAAATGGGGATTTTTGAAAAGTGGCAGAAGGTGTTTGATAAAGGTTTTAGCAAGCAAATGATTTCCAATTGCCATGAGACTCCACAGGGTGAAATGACACATATAATTAGGGTCCTCCACCAATTTGTAGCTTATTTGGGCAAAGTTGGCAATGCAACTTTTGTAAACCCTAGAAATGAGCAGAAATAGACTTGTGTAGATCTAGTTGAGCAAATCACTTCTCCTTGATGCACTACTTGGTGTAGTGGCCTCATTTGGTCATGTGAACATGCTCAAAAAAGTTGGGGTCAAGGAGAGAAAGTTGGTAGTACAAACTTGTTCAAATTTGATTCTGGTCAGAGAGGGTTTTGGGGCATTTTGGTGAACCAAAATGACCTTGATTGATATGAGGCTTTGGAAGGTGACCACAATATTCATTTGTGACCTGATGGATTTTCCTCGGATTTTTATGAAAATATTTCCTGTAGAAATATTTCAAATATTTGAAATGGGCAGAAATGGTATTGAGGGGGTTTCATGGGGTTATACTATTCTCCATGACATGAGGCTTGGCAAGATCATCAAACATGTCATATGTGACATGATAGAATTTTCTTGGAATTTTTGGGGAATATTTCCTTTGTAAATATTTCAAAAGCTTGAAATATCCAGAAAGGGTTCTTGAGGGATTTGACCAATATTTTGAACATGGCCATGTGTTGAAACTCTTATATATGGGAAATATATGCCCACTGAGTTTCCCTGATTTTTGTCAAATATTTTTGAAACAATAAAAATATTGTTTTCCTATTAAAGACAATTTCTGGCCTTAAGAAAAAGATTTTAAATAAAATAGGAAAATAACTTTGAAAATTATAGTTTTGTGGTTTCTGGGTATCCTATATCTAATAGGTTTCAAATATACCTTTTGAAAGATTTTTCACACCTCAAATCAAGTACTTGCAGTGCAAATCTCAATTCAAAGGTTTTTGGAAAACTAATTTTAGAAAATACTTTTTGGCCAAATTATTTTTGTAAGAAAATACTATATTGCACTATACACATGGCATGATCATTGGGCAGAAGTTGGGGGCAAGGAGATGAAGTGTATAAGGTGAAACTATGTTGACTTTTAAGAGCACTTGAAAAACACAGAGAGAAAAACCAACTCAATAAAAAGTCAAATAATGCAAATGTTTTTTTCAAACCATACTTTATCATGATTTATCATCTTAAGTGTTGTGCCATGAAAATCAGGATGTGACGTCTGTCCGGCGTCTTCAGCCAGTCCTGTCAAAGATTAGGGAGTTTTAGATCCCACATAGAGTCAATCTATGAAAAAAGAGTCCCGTAAAGGGTAAAATAACTTACCTCGCCGACTTGAAGCCGCAAGCTGTATCCGTGATCTTTCTTAGCGGATACGGGGGCTTCGGCGCCCTTGAATAGCACCTTCCAGGCATCTTCGTACGTAGTGTCGAAGAGCCGGCTCAAGGTTCGGTGCTGTGCCGGATCAAACTCCCACAAATTAAAGGCCCGTTCCTGGCATGGGAGAATCCGGCGGATGAGCATGACCTGGACTACGTGGACAAGCTTGAGTTTCTTGTCCACCAGGTTTCGGACACAGGTTTGGAGTCCGGTCAGCTCTTCCGAATAACCCCACTTCAGGCCCGTCTCTTTCCATGATGTGAGTCGTGTGGGGGAGCCAGATCTGAATTCGGGGGCCGCCGCCCAGTTGGAGTCGCGCGGCTCGGTGATGTAGAACCACCCCGATTGCCACCCCTTTATTGTCTCCATGAAGGAGCCCTCGAGCCAAAGGACATTGGGCATCCTGCCCACCATAGCGCCTCCGCACTCCGCCTGTCGGCCGCCCACTATCTTTGGCTTGATGCTAAAGGTCTTCAACCATAAGCCAAAGTGGGGTTGGATGTAGAGGAAGGCCTCGCACACGACAATAAACGTCGAGATATTGAGGATGAAGTTTGGGGCCAGATCGTGGAAATCCAGGCCATAGTAGAACATGAGCCCCCGGACAAATGGGTGAAGTGGAAAACCTAGTCCGCGGAGGAAGTGGGTAAGGAACACCACCCTCTCATGGGGCCTGGGGGTGGGGATGAGCTGCCCCTCATCGGGTAGCCAACACGCGATGTCGCCGGACAAGTATCCGGCCTCCCTTGATCTTGTGATGTGCCCCTCCGTGACGGAGGAGGCCATCCACCGCCTCCCGCTCCGGACATGGTTGGAGAAGGTTGAGGTGGGGTGTGCGGACTTGGGCGCTTGGAGCTCGAGTCTTGTGAGAATGGATGAGCAAAGGAGGAAGAAGGCGTGGGTGAAAAGGTGGATCCTTATCCCTTATATGGATGGACGAGCTATGCGTCCCCCACCAGCCTGGTAAAACTCGCTTATCTCCCAAGCGCCGTAATCAATGGCGCGGATGGGTTACCCACGTCCGTATTGATGAGAATCCCGGAATAAGGGGGCACGATCTATGCTTTGACAAGACGTGCCAAGGAAACCGCCTCGCTAAACACGCTAAGGTGGAACGGTAAAAAACGATTCATATAAAGGCCTGGCCGTGGTGTGATGTCAAGCCGCGGAATATGTCAGCAGATCTGTGCAAAAGTTATTCTCTCTATGGTGGTATGTGGAACTTGTTTTGCGAGCGGACACTATCCTGGTGTTCAAAACCTTCTATAAAGTATTCGGAGGAGGAACCCGCCTTGCAATGTCGAAGACAATATGCGCGCCGGACTCGTCGTCATTGAAGCCTGGTTCAGGGGCTACTGAGGGAGTCCTGGACTAGGGGGTGTCCGGATAGCCAAACTATCATCACGGCCGGACTCCAAGACTATGAAGATACAAGATTGAAGACTTCGTCCCGTGTCCGGATGGGACTTTCCTTGGCGTGGAAGGCAAGCTTGGCATACGGATATGTGGATCTCCTACCATCGTAACCGACTCTGTGTAACCCTAACCTATCCGGTGTCTATATAAACCGGAGGGTTTTAGTCCGTAGGACGAACAACAATCATACCATAGGCTAGCTTCTAGGGTTTAGCCTCCTTGATCTCGTGGTAGATCTACTCTTGTACTACCCATATCATCAATATTAATCAAGCAGGAGTAGGGTATTACCTCCATCGAGAGGGTCCGAACCTGGGTAAAAACATCGTGTCCCTTGTCTCCTGTTACCATCCGCATAGACGCATAGTTCGGGACCCCCTACCCGAGATCCGCCGGTTTTGACACCGACAACCAACTTTAGTCAGGATAAGTGTACTAGATGTTCCCCTTCAAAATGGCCAATTGTTGGCACCCTTCCCGCTCATTATTTGGGAAGAGGCCCAGGGCCTCCCTCTATAAATAGGACTAGCCACCACAGAGTAGAGGTATCTGGAAGTAACTAGCAGACAGAGCCCTAGAGAGAGAGAGGCGACTGAACTCACCCAAGCAGTTCGTCGCACCAGCTCAAGAATAGCCCCTCGCGAGGCTGTTCTCCCTTTGTATTGTTCATCATCAGCCCCTGAGGCAATCCACCACACCACACACTTGAGTAGGGTATTACACCACAACGGTGGCCCGAACCAGTATAAACCTCGTGTCTTTGTGTGTTCATCGTTAGTAGTTTAGATCCCTCGCAATCCTTGCACGCATGAGCTGGTAGGGGAACGATCTCCGCACGCACCACAGTGTTCGAACCTCAAGGGTCTGCCGGAACCCGAAATCTGACATTTGGCGCGCCAGGTAGGGGTGCGCCAGAATCTTTCTTCCGCTGGTCGTGTGTGATCTTCCGTTACATCCATGGCTGACGCTCGCCGAGCTCGCGCCGAGCGTCGGGCTGCTCGCGCCGCTCGAGTCACCCAGACGGCTCCCGTTGGCGGACACCCCCGCCGCCAACGCCGCCACCGGCCCGGCAGGGAACGAGCAGCAAGCCTCGTCCTAGCATCCGTCCGTGAGGCAAGACGGCCGCACCGCTACTCCTTCGCTCGCCCCGGCTGGTTCTTCGTCCTGTGCGCTCCGCGCTCCCATGGAGGCTCGAGCCGCGCTCATTGCGGCAAACGAGCTCCTGCGCTACCGTCCCGTCGACGACGTCTATGAGGAGTGGCTCGACCGCGTCGCCGAGCTCGTCCGGGCCGCAGGGGGCTCCCTCGCGCCGTCCCTCTCGCTGCCTCGCCCCGCACCACGCGCGGGAGGCAGGGGGCCGGAGGAGCCCCCGCCAGCTCCTTCCCAAGAAGGCGCCCTGGCTCCAAGGCGCATGGCCCCGGGCCGAGACCCTTCGCGCCCGGCGCCCACGCACCAAGAAAGGAGCTGCCAGGAGATCCTTTGTCCCCAAGAAGGTGCTCGCGTGCTCCCGGCACCGGAGCGCCGCGACCACTCTCCAGCACCACCGCGTCAAGACCCCGCACTGCTCCAGGCAGTGGTGCGCGGGAATCCACAAGAGCAAGCTCCGCATCATCAAAGAGCTCCGATGGCCCCTGCAGGCTGCCGCACCTTCACCGCCGAGCTATGCAGCGTCGCATGGCCCAACAAGTTCAAGCCAGACCTGCCTCCTCGCTATGACGGCACCGCCGATCCTGCAGAGTTCCTTCAGCTCTACGAGCTGGGCATCGAAGCTGCCAACGGGGATGAAAAGGTCATGGCGAATTGGTTCCCTATGGCGTTGAAGGATGGAGCCCGAACCTGGCGCCTGAACCTGGCTCCCGGCACGATCTCCTCATGGGATGAGTTGCGCACCCGCTTCATCGCCAACTTCCAAGGCACTCGCGACCGGCCTCCTGCCGTGAGCGACATGTGCCGCATCAAGCAGCAGCCAGGAGAGACCCTGCAGAAGTACATCCAGCGCTTCAACAACGCACGCCTCAAGATTCCCAAGGTGACTGAGGAGGCCATCATCTCAGCCTTCTCCGATGGTGTGCGTGACGTCAAGATGAAGGAGGAGTTGGCGATGCATGAAGACATGTGCACATCTCTAGAGCTGTTCAACTTGGCGACCAAATGCGCCAGGGCTGAGGAAGGGCGCCTATCCCTCCTCGAGCTTCCAGCTACCGATCCAGAAGAGAAGAAGCCCAAGGCCAAGGACGTGAAGCGCAAGGGGGCTATAGTGCTCGCGGCAGAACCAGACACCAAGTGAGGCAGGGATCAGCCTGAGTCGTCCAAGGGCAGTCGGTACTGCGTGTACCATGATCTCCACACCCACAACACCAATGAATGCCAAGAGCTCAGGGCCGTGCGAGAAGGGCGAATAGGCCGACGCCTCGACCGCAGTGATCGAGGCTACGGCCGAGGAGGAGGAAGAGGCGTAGGACGCTGGGAAGACCGTGGCCCTCGCCAGGGATGGCGTGACAGACCTCGCGAGGACCGCTGGCAGGACCAGCCTCGCGAGGCAGGTTGGAGGGACCAACCTCACGAGGATCGCCCTCAAGGCAATGCAGGGCTCCCGCCTCTGCCGCAGCTGCCAAGGAGGTATTAAGATAATCATCAGGACGAGGGGGCTGGGGGCTTCCAGGAGCTGCGCGCGATCGCTTGCATCCTGGGTGGCGCTCAGACCCCGGCCTCTCAGCGCATCTTCAAGCAGTTTGCTCGTGAGGTGAATGCAGTCCTCCCCAAGCCAGAGGCCACACGCCCTCTCAGATGGTCGTCGTGCGCTATCACATTCAGTTCAGTGGATCAGCTCAAGTGCGCGACAACGACCGGAGTCCTCCCCATGCTTTGCTCACCAGTCATCAGCAACGTGCAAGTCACCAGGACCCTCATCGACGGCGGAGCAGGACTAAACGTCCTATCTGTCGAGACATTCAACGATCTCCAAGTGCCATACGATCAGCTTCAGCCGACCAAGCCTTTCTCCGGAGTCACTAATGGTTCCACCGTCCCAATAGGGCAAGTCCGCCTTCCTGTCACCTTCGGACAGCGCAACAACTACCGCACCGAGCTCATCGACTTCGACGTCGCCCACATTACTTTGCCATACAATGCCATCCTCGGGTACCCAGCTTTGGCCAAGTTCATGGCAGTGACTCACCATGGCTACAATGTCCTCAAGATGCTAGGAAGCGGAGGAGTCATCACAGTGCCTTGTGAGGAAAGGGATGCAGTGTGCTCTCTTGAGCGCGCCTTCCAAGCCGCAGCAATCGAAGACCCAGATCAAAGGAGCGGAAGACTTCCCAAGACGATCCCCAAGAAGAAGAAGGCCTCACCTGGTCCAAGCCCTCGTGGGGTAGGCGCCTTTGGAGGCATGGCAATAGGACCCGCACCCGTTCAAGGGGCGCCACCCTCTGACGCATAGGAAGGCGCACTCGGCGCCCTCCTCAGGCAGGGCTCGGGGGCTCTTTCATGGCGAGCCACCGACCTAGATGGAGTGACGAGGGAGGCGCTCGGGCACCACTTGGAGGCGTGCTTCAAGGCACGTTTCCCTCAGGAAGGAGCGAAGCAAGGATGGCCAAACCCTCAGGAGTTCATCGCGAGGAGCACTCAGGAGCTACAGGAGTCAAGAGTCATGCGCGGCTGTCGCCGATTGCCCGCCGTGATCCCACATCCAGGCGAGGATGCTGGGCTGCGAATCTACATCGACATACCAGGGCTCAACCGAGCCGCGTCTCAGGAGCGCCTCTGGCCCTCACGCGTGGGGCGTTGTGAGGGTCCACCTCATAGCTACGTTCGTATGCCTTTCGGCCTGCCGAACGCAGTTGCCGCCCGTCGGCGCTTTCTTGAGGCGCTTTGAAAACTCGGGAGGTCAAGCAGCTGATCACAGCGGAGATGGAGATGGCTCTCGAGGAACCCCCCATACCCCTGGAGCCTCCCGAGGCTCCGGGTCCAAAGGGCTCGTGAGGGCCAGCGTCCTCGTCGCGCGTCACCCGCTACCCCAACACCCCGCCATCTCCGACCATATCAGGTGACACCTTTCCAAGTTTCGTTTTCAGCTGGGAGCGCCCCTCAGGCTGCATCATTCCCAGGCTGCGTGGGTCCATCCCTGCGGCATGTATCTGTTTTACTTATGTTCTTTATTTACCTTGTTGGGGGCGCCCCTCGGGCTGCATTATCCCCAAGCTGCTCGGGCCAGACCCAGTGGCGTATGCTTTCTCCGCACCTATCTAGATGGATTTGCTTGTTCATACATAACATGCTTGATCTAATCGCTGCCGATTGACACCTACCTTTGGAGCCGCTTGCTCAAGACGCAGTGCTTGCGCACGGGTCCGTCCCTGCAACACTGATAAATCTGAGTGGCCGAGCTCTGGTCGCGGCAGCCCCGCAAGGCGCCACCTCACCAGGCCCTCAGTGCCCCCGATCACTCTCTCGGAGCGACCGATGGTTGGCTGGCAACCATAACGACGAACCTTGTTTCCCCTTGTAAATGGTATGTAGGGCCTGCTCCAGGAATAACGCTGGAGGCCTCACGAGTCTTCTCTCCTCCTCTCCGGCGCGATCCGCTTGCACGTTAAAAGGGGGGTACCTGAGCATCGCAACTCATGGACTCTTAGTGGCTCTCCAGCCCTCACCCCCTGGCCTTGACCCACGGCATCGCGACCTGTCATACCAGCGGCGGCTAAGCTCGCTCAAGGCCCGGGACCTGAGGACGTAGAGCATTAAGTAAAGCGCGGGGGAGAGGGAGGAAGCCCGTGAGGTCCCGACCCAGCAACACCTCAGTTGCCGTCGCGCAGACACAGCACCTCGTCGATTGCCGCTCCAAACTCGCAAGATAAGTCATGCCAAAAGCTGATTTGCCTCAGCGCTAAAACCCTCGCCTACTTCTGCTCTGTCACGGCAAAGCTGCCTGCCTTTCTTGCCCAGCGGAGGCTGCTTGAGCGCTAAAGGGGACCTCCTGAGCATCGCGACTCAGGGGATCTTACTGGACCTCGGGCCGCTCACCTCCTGGCCTTGACCCACGGCATCGCGACCTGTCATACCAGTGACGGCTGAAGCCTACCTGGGACGGGACTGTCGGTATGAGCACCAAGCCCTCATGAGGAAAGAAAGGGGGAGCTGAGCTGGGGTAGAACGCGCATCTCGCATCGATTCATCATAAGGGCATAATATTCACAAAAACATGGCCAGCGCCTTACATACCCCCGCGGGGTGCTACTTCGATTCTTTGCAGAAAATAAAAGGTGCTAATCCTAAGGAACACCTACTGCACAAGCCTCCGTTGGGGACGCCGTCATCAACAGTGGGCCGCCAGGCACCGACACCAACCCCATCCAGATCACCGGCGCTGGTAGCCTGAAGCGCTCGCTCGGCTCCGAGCGCGGCGCGAACTCGGGGGCTCGTAGCTGTCGTCACTCGTCTCCGGAGTCGCCAAAAGCTCGGTGAAGGCGCTGGACCCCCCGGTCCCGTCGCTGCCGCTCGAGGGGCTGCCGAGGGGGCGACCGGCGGGCCTAGTCCTTGCGACGACGATGCCACTACCGCCCTTCTCGGGCCAGCATTCCAAGCGACGTCCTTCCGCGTCGAGGACCTTGAAGAACATCAAGGAAGCGCCATCGTATTCCAGGTGGATCACGACGGTGCCCCTCGTCTGGTAGACCCGGGCGATCTCGCCCCAGCCTCGGGTCATGAAGACCTTGCCCGGAGCGACGACCGCAACCTCCGCTCCGGTTGCAGGGGTGCTGCAGCCAGCATGCGTCAACCAGAGCTCCAGAGAGCCCCTCTGCAGGATCTCGAAGGCGAAGGAGGGAGGAAGGCGAATCCAAGACTGAGGAGGCATGGCGACATGTAGCACAAGCTCTCGGGAGGAGCCCTCGGCATGGATTCCGGGAGGAACGACGCTCACTGCCGTAACCTGCCGACGCCGACGGCGGCGTCGTCCGTGGCGCTCGGCATCAACTCCTTCAGGGCCCTCAATGTGGGCGTACAAGGGCAGCGGGAACCCTGGCGACGGCCGCTCGTACCAGGGCCTCGACACCTTCTGCCGGGCGCCCTCATCTCGGCGGCAGAGGGCTAGCCGTTTCTTCGGCGCAAGTGGATCGGGACCCTCGCGGGGGGCCTTTCCCCTCTCTTCTGTGGAGAACCGGCGGATTGGAGCCATCGTCGCAATGTGGAGCAAGGGAGAGGATGGAGAAGAAGGAGAAGCAAGAAGAGATGGACCGGAAGGGCTCGTGCCGTTCCGTACTTATAGCCAGAGAATGCCAACCGTCGGCCTCCAGATCGCAGGTAATCATGACCCATTTCTGCATGCAGGGACTTGTCAAGTCATGCGGTTGCCGAGGCGTCATGGGGAGGCAGAGACGCCCGCAGCCAACCAATCGCCACACGGCGCCCAAGGCCGCAGGCTATTGGGGCCCGCGGCGCTTAGCACTTGCCCCTTCGCTTCTCTGCTTAGCCAAGTCCGGGCGCGCCTTGGGCAGGGGGCTCTTGTCGGCGTGCAGGAATGGGGGTCCCCAGACTTGCCTGCCTGCGGTCTGCAGCGTGGCTCAAGTGGGGTCCCAGCACGGCCCAGCCTCATCATCTCAAGCTCAAGACCCTCGCGAGGGGCCAAGCCTCGCGGGGCGGACGACAGGAAACTACCTCAGGAGCAGCCTCGTCAGGCAGGTTCGCGAGGAGGCGAAAAGATCAAGGCAGGGTACCTCGCGAGGGTGCCCTGTGACGCAAGCCATGACGATCAAGGCCAGGCGGGCGCCAGCCCGCGCAGTGTCCTCATTTCCCCTTTGGTGCAAAGGAGGCAAGCACAGGCCAAGGCATCAGGCAAAGGTTACCGCTTCGGTGCAACAAGACCAAGACCAGCAGAATGGAAGGATAGAGGTCATCGTGGAGCCCAGGACGGTGTCACCGTCAGAGTCTTTGGCAGCCGAAGACCAACTTTAGTCAGGATAAGTGTACTAGATGTTCCCCTTCAAAATGGCCAATTGTTGGTGCCCTTCCCGCTCATTATTTGGGAAGAGGCCCAGGGCCTCCCTCTATAAATAGGACTAGCCACCACAGAGTAGAGGCATCTGGAAGTAACTAGCAGACAGAGCCCTAGAGAGAGAGAGATGCGACTGAACTCACCCAAGCAGTTCGTCGCACCAGCTCAAGAACAGCCCCTCGCGAGGTTGTTCTCCCTTTGTATTGTTCATCATCAGCCCCAGAGGCAATCCACCACACCACACACTGGAGTAGGGTATTACACCACAACGGTGGCCCGAACCAGTATAAACCTCGTGTCTTTGTGTGTTCATCGTTAGTAGTTTAGATCCCTCGCAATCCTTGCACGCATGAGCTGGTAGGGGAAAGATCTCCGCGCGCACCCCAGTGTTCCGACAAAACCAACGCAAGCTCAAGATGTAGCAAGAAGGATTTCTGGCGCCATTGCCGGGGAGTCTACGCAAAAGTCAATATACCAAGTACCCATCACAATCCCTTATCTCTCGCATAACATTTTTTGCTACTTGCCTCTCGTTTTCCTCTCCCCCACTTCACCCTTGCCGTTTTATTTGCCCCTCTTCCGTTCGTCCTTCTGTTTGCCCGTGTTACCATGTGCCTTCTTTTTGCTTGCATCTTCGCTTGCTGAAAGGTTATGGATCCTCATCCACTTGCTAATCTCTTTAAGAGATCCAATTATGATGAACCCAGTGCTACTGAGTTTTGTGCACTAGATTATCTTTATGAGGTTTTGCTTGAAATTCGTGAATCTGAAAATTGTGATGAAGTGTTGAAAGAAGAAGCTTATGAAGTGATTCACGATAGTTCTTTGAATAAAAAGCATGATTGCGATGATTTTACTATAAATTCTCTTGATGTCAATTGTGCTAATAATATGCAAAACCCTAAGCCTGGGGATGCTAGTTTTGCTATACCTACTGCTTGTTGCAATGATCATGATTGGGGTGATTCTTCTTATGATCTTGAAAATTTATTTAATCCCCATGATGAATATGAGATTGATAATATTGTTTGCAACAATATTGAAAGTGGGTTTGTAAGAGTGTCAACTTTAGATCCCACATATTTGGAGAATATTCAATCTTATGAAATTTTTGATAAAAGTGGGTTTGGAGAGGTCATGACTTTAGTTAATGTTAGTCCCACTATTTCGGAAGAGTGTAAACTTTGCATGCATGTGGATCGTGTTGAAAATATTTTATGTGATAGCTATTTTGTTGAATTTGCTTATGATCCCACATGTAATTATTATGAGAGAGGAAAATATGGTCGTAGAAATTTACATTATGATAAATTACCTCTCTTTATGTTGAGATTGCTATTGTTTCTATCCGCTTCCTTGCATATGCTAGTTTTTGCTTGCCATGATAATTTGTTTTCCTATAAGATGCCTATGCATAGGAAGTATGTTAGACTTACATGTCTTTGTCATGAGTTTCATGATGCTCTTTTTGTGCTTCAATTCTTGTCTCTCATGCGAGCATCATTAAAATTATCTATGTCTGGCTAGGGGCGTTAAATAATAGCGCTTGTTGGAAGGCAACCCAATTTTATTTTTAGTCTTTTTTATTTTGCTTCTGTTTAGGAATAAATCTTAGATCTACCTTCTGTTTATATGTGGTTTTATGTTTTAATTAGTGTTTGTGCCAAGTTAAACCTATAGGATCTTCTTGGATAATAGTTATTTGATCTTGCTGTAATTTCCAGAAACTTTCAGTTCACGAAAACAATTGTTAAAATTCACCAGAACGTGATAAAATAGTGAATCCAATTGCTTATGATCAATAAACAAATTTCTTAGATCATCCTATTTTTGCTGAAGTTTTTGGAGTTTCAGAAGTTTGCCTTAGTTGCAGATTACTACAGACTGTTCTGTTTTTGACAGATTCTGTTTTTCGTGTGTTGTTTGCTTATTTTGATGAATCTATGGCTAGTAAAATAGTTTATGATCCATAGAGAAGTTGGAATACAGTAGGTTTAACACCAATATAAATAAAAAAATGAGTTCATTACAGTACCTTTAAGTGGTCTTTTGTTTTCTTTCGTTAACAGAGCTCACGAGATTTCTGTTGAGTTTTGTGTTGTGAAGTTTTCAAGGTTTGGGTGAATTTTTTTGATGGATTATGGAACAAGGAGTGGAAAGAGCGTAAGCTTGGGGATGCCCATGTCACCCCCAAGATAATCCAAGGACACCAAGAAGTCAAAGCTTGGGGATGCCCCGGAAGGCATCCCCTCTTTCGTCCACTTCCATCGGTAACTTTACTTGGAGCTATATTTTTATTCACTACATGATATGTGTTTTGCTTGGAGCGTCTTGTATTATTTGCGTATTTTCTTGTTAGTTTACCACAAACATATTTTCTGTACACACCTTTTGAGAAAGCCATACATGAATTGGAATTTTTTAGAATACTCTATGTGCTTCACTTATATCTTTTGAGCTTGATAGTTTTGCTCTATGTGCTTCACTTATATCTTTTGAGCTTTATAGTTTTGCTCTATGTGCTTCACTTATATCCTTTGAGCTTTAAAGTTTTGCTCTAGTACTTCACTTATATCTTTTAGAGCACGGTGGTGGATTTGTTTTAAAGAAACTATTGATCTCTCATGCTTCACTTAGATTATTTTGAGAGTATTAAATAGCATGGTAATTTGCTTAATAATAACATGCTTGGTATTCAAGATTTGTAAAACTTTCTTTTGAGTGCGTTGAATACTAAGAAAAGTTTGATGCTTGATAATTGTTTTGAGATATGGAGATGATAATATTAGAGTCATGCTAGTTGAGTAGTTGTGAATTTGAGGAATACTTGTGTTAAATTTTGTGATTCCCGTAGCATGCACGTATGGTGAACCGTTATGTGATGAAGTCGGAGCATCATTTATTTATTGATTGTCTTCCTTATGAGTGGTGGTCGGGGACGAGCGATGGTCTTTTCCTACCAATCAATTCCCCTAGGAGCATGCGCGTAATACTTTGCTTTGATAACTTGTAGATTTTTGCAATAAGTATATGAGTTCTTTATGACTAATGTTGAGTCCATGGATTATACGCACTTTTCTCACCCTTCCACCATTGCTAGTCTTTATAATACCGCGCATTTTTCACCGGTATCATACACCCACCATATACCTTCCTCAAAACAGCCACCATACCTACCTATCATGGCATTTCCATAGCCATTCCGAGAGATATTTCCATGCAACTTTCCACCGTTCCGTCTATTATGACGTGCTCCATCATTGTCATATTGCTTAGCATGATCATTTAGTTGAGATCGTATTTGTGGCAAAGCCACCGTTCATAATTCTTTCATACATGTCACTTATGAATCTTTGCATATCCCGGTACACCGCTGGAGGCATTCATATAGAGTCATATTTTGTTCTGAGTATCGAGTTGTAATTGTTGAGTTGTAAGAAAAATAAAAGTGTGATGATCATCATTTTTAGAGCATTGCCCAAGTGAGGAAAGGATGAAGGAGACTATGATTCCCCCATAAGTCGGGATGAGACTCCGGACGAAAAAAAAGAGGCCATAAAAAAAGAGAAAAGGTCCAATAAAAATGAGAGAAAAAGAGAGAAGGAACAATGTTACTATCCTTTTACCACACTTGTGCTTCAAAGTAGCACCATGATCTTCATAATAGGGAGTCTCTCGTTTTGTCACATTCATATACTAGTGGGAATTTTTAATTATAGAACTTGGCTTGTATATTCCGATGATGGGCTTCCTCAAATTGCCCTAGGTCTTCATGAGCAAGTGAGTTGGATGCACACCCACTTAGTTTCTTTTGTTGAGCTTTCATATGCTTATAGCTCTAGTGCATCCGTTGCATGGCAATCCTTACTCACTCACATTGATATCTATTGATGGGCATCTCCATAGCCCGTTGATACGCCTAGTTGATGTGAGAGTATCTTCCCCCTTTTTGACTTCTCCACAACCACCATTCTATTCCACATATAGTGCTATATCCATGGCTCACGCTCACGTATTGCGTGAAGATTGAAAAAGTTTTGAAAATGTCCAAAGCATGAAACAATTGCTTGGCTTGTCATCGGGGTTGGCATGATTTAAATACTTTGTGTGGTGAAGATAGAGCATAGCCAGACTATATGATTTTGTAGGGATAACTTTCTTTGGCCATGTTATTTTGAGAAGACATAGTTGCTTTGTTAGTATGCTTGAAGTATTATTATTTTTATGTCAATATTAAACTTTTGTCTTGAATCTTTCAGATCTGAATATTCATACCACAATTAAGAAGAATTATATTGAAATTATGCGAAGTAGCACTCCGCATCAAAAATTCTCTTTTTATCATTTACCTACTCGAGGACGAGCAGGAATTAAGCTTGGGGATGGCTGATACGTCTCCAACGTATCAATAATTTTTGATTGCTCCATGCTATATTATCTATTGTTTTGGACTATATTGGCTTTATTTTCCACTTTTATATTACTTTTGGGACTAACCTATTAACCGGAGGCCCAGCCCAGAATTGCTGTTTTTTGCCTATTTCAGTGTTTCGAAGAAACGGAATATAAAATGGAGTCCAAACGGAATAAAATTTTCGGAAACATTATTTTCACATTAGACAAGACCCAGAAGACCTGGACCCTCCGTCAAGAAAGCCACGAGGCGGCCACGATGGTGGAGGGCGCCCCCCTAGGGCGCGCCCCCCTGCCTCGTGGGCCCCTCGAAGCTCCACCGACATACTCCTTCCTCCTATATATACCTACGTACCCCCAACAGATCAGATACGGAGCCAAAATCCTAATTCCACCACCGCAACTTTCTGTATCCACGAGATCCCATCTTGGGGCCTGTTAGAACTCAAGGAAGGATTCCACCACGGAGGGCTTCTACATCATCATCATAGCCTCTCCGATGAAGTGTTAGTAGTTTACCTCAGACCTTGGGTCCATAGTTAGTAGCTAGATGGCTTCTTCTCTCTTTTGGATCTCAATACAATGTTCTCCCCCTCTCTCGTGGAGATCTATTCGATGTAATCTTCTTTTTGCGGTGTTTGTTGGGACCGATGAATTGTGGGTTTATGATCAAGATTATCTATGAGAAATATTTGAATCTTCTCTGAATTCTTTTATGTATGATTGGTTATCTTTGCAAGTCTCCTCGAATTATCCGTTTGGTTTGGCCAACTAGATTGGTAGTTCTTGCAATGGGAGAAGTGTTTAGTTTTGGGTTCAATCTTGCGGTGTCCTTACCCAGTGACAGAAAGTGTTGCAAGGCACGTATTGTATTGTTGCCACCGAGGATAACAAGATGGGGTATTTATCATATTGCATGAATTTATTCCTCTACATCATGTCATCTTGCTTAAGGCGTTACTCTGTTTTCGTTAACTTAATACTCTAGATGCATGCTGGATAGCGGTCGGTGAGTGGAGTAATAGTAGTAGATGCAGGCAGGAGTCGGTCTACTTGTCTCGGACGTGATGCCTATATACATGATCATACTTAGATATTCTCATAACTATGCTCAATTACATCAATTGCTCAACAGTAATTTGTTCACCCACCGTAAAATACCTATGCTCTTGAGAGAAGCCACTAGTGAAATCTATGGCCCACGGGTCTATTTTCATCATATTAATCTTCCTACGCTTTATTATTGCTTTGCTTTTTACTTCACCTTTTTATTTTACTTTGCATCTTTATACTAAAAATACCAAAAATATTATCTATCATCTCTATTAGATCTCACTCTCGTAAGTGACCGTGAAGGGATTGACAACCCCTATTCACGTTGGTTGCGAGGATCTATTTGTTTTGTGTAGGTACAAGGGACTTGCACGTGGTCTCTTACTGGATTGATACCTTGATTCTCAAAAACTGAGGGAAATACTTACGCTACTCTGCTGCATCATCCTCTCCTCTTCGGGGAAAACCAACGCAAGCTCAAGACGTAGCACTGACCCCAGCGCCAAGAAGATGAGCCTCCAGCCAGCGGTGACGCCTGTTGTAGATCCCGCACCCGGCAGCGCGGGGAGAAGCGGTGACCCCGCCCCCACCGGATCCCAGGAACCCGTAGAATCTCGGGTGGACCGCATCAGCAATCTCCCGAACGCCGTCCTTGGGGAGATCATCTCGCTTCTCCCCACCAAGGATTGCTGCCGCACCCAAGGATCTCTATGGCGCGCTATGCCCCTTAATCTCGACTGTCGTCAGCTATCTCTCTTCAATGATTTTGAAATCCCCAGAGCCATCATCTCCTCCCACCAGGGCTCCGTTCAAAGCGTCTGCATCCCGTCATGCTACCTGAGCAAGCATACCATGCCCTGCACGGTGGATGCCTGGCTGAAATCCCCTGAATTCGCAGAACTAGAGCTACTTGAGTTCTACCATTCCCCTAGAAATCACATACCACATACCGAATGCCATGAACTTGTGCAGCACCGATGTCCATCTCACGGTTTTCCTCCTCTCTCCGCACCGCCACCTTTGCGCTATGCTACCTACCAGACAATCTGGTACTAAACCTTCGACTCCCATTTCTGAAGAAACTTTCACTTGTGCGGGTTCGTATATCGGAGGCCTCATTGCACAACATCATCCACTCTAGTTGCCCTGCGCTGGAGTGCTTGGTGCTTGTTTTCACAGTTAGAATCTGTTGTCTCCAAATAAAGTCGCCTAACCTTGTAAGAATTGGAATTTCTTTTGACGGAAGGTAGCTCATCATCCAAGATGCCCCTTCACTTCAAAGGTTGATCCTTTATTCTAGTTATTCACCGTTGCAAATAGCCGTCCTCTCTGCGCCTAAACTGGAGAACTTGGGTGTAATACATGATCTCTGTGCTCATTTCAATATGGTGTTTGGCTCAACAGTTCTTCAGGTACTTTATATTATCATCTACACTTGCAACCATAAGCTGCATTTTAAATTTCTGCGCATAATTTATATATCATCTTGGAGTACACATTTTGTACTAATATTATGTTCTATGCTCAATGAAGAGTTTCTCCATGGATGGCCTATCAATGGTGCTAGATTCTATCAAGATCTTATATATCCAAATGAATAGTTTTGATCTGAACAAGATTATTGGCTTGTTGCAATGCTTTCCATGTTTGGAGAAGTTGTATATAAAGGTGATAATTTCGCGCACATTGGAAGCCCGCATATAGTGTACTAGAATTAACCATTCAGCTATTGCTCTTTCGACACTCTTCTTTTAGACCTTAACTGTTTTCAATCTTCATGTCTATTTAGGCAACAGGACGGGGTAAGAAAGTTATAACCAATCGGTGGATTCGTAAGCATCGGGATTTTCTCACTTCTCATGAGATTCTATTGAAGACAATAACGCTAGAACGGTATGTAGCCAACCGTGCAAACACAAGATTTGTCGCATTCTTTGTGCTGAATGCGAGGTTACTATTGTCCATCAGGCTTAAGTTTATCAGCAGCATGGTTTTGACGGATGGGTATGTCAAAGAGAAAAAAGGGAGTTTCAGGTGCGCAAAAGAGCTTACGAGCGTCCGGCTTCGATTTACAATATATTGTGGTCATAATCCAGTAAATTTTATGACCGGGATGTTCATTCTATGGACCTGACCGATCCATTTATTTGTGACAATGAAAACAGATCTTTGGAGTTAGATGTTGTTGCCTTTTTCAATCTGGGTTTTTTTGTAAACCTGATGAACAATTAACCCTCGTGCTGGAGTTAAATGTTCCTGCCCTTTTCAACTAGGCTGTGACTGTCATATTTTCTTTGAAACAAGGCAAATAGCTTGCCATTTGTTTAATTTAGAGTGAAATATTGTAACAAATCCCAACCAAGGGAAATAACATCACTCTCGCTTGCTTGAGCTCACTACGCATTCTGAAGCCTAGTGATTAGCCCCCACCAGCACCCACAAACTTATTTCAAACTAGCACATCAAATGGTCTGTAAATTTTCATAGGAAAGGCTGCATGACCGTGACAGATTTGGATTCTGACATTTGGGACTCGCGAGGAAATAGCCTATCCAAGGTGGTGTCGACTTACTAGCAAATCAAAAAACGATTCTGCCTACCAGCCGTTGGATTGACATCCAACATCTGTCTTGTATCTTCTATCTCTTGTCTTCTTCTTCCTCCAGCCTCCCAAACCAAACCACCCCGTTGGCTCCGCTTGCTCCCGCCTCCTCCGCCCTATAGTACGTACACTCCAACGTTGGCCAGTCCAGGGTTTTATTTATGTTTACCACATCATGAGCCCAGTTGTGTTTTTTTCTTACTGAGAATGGCTAGCCCAGTTCTATTTTTTTAAAGAAATACTCAAACAAGGCCTACTTGCTTTTATCGGCTCATTGGCTGCAAATCTTTCAAGACGAGGAGAGTTTCATTCGGTTTGCCCAGAAATGGGTTGTACATTTTTAAAACACATCAAACCAGGAATTAGTTTCATTTTTTTTTCATTAAAAGATCTTAAATTCCATTGATTTTATGCATGGACAATTATTTGGATTTTATATTTACATAAATTATTTTTCAAATTAGTTTGAATGTGACTCGATATTTCTGGATTAAAAATAGTTGACCGCTTTTGAAATATGCAAAATTTCGTATACTTTTTAACCGTGGCCACAATATGGGGTGTAATGCTAACAAAAGAAGATGGGCTCCAAAAATTCTTAAGAATTAGCAAATGGGCTGTACATTATTAGAAATAATGGCGGATGGGTT